>JARFIY010000005.1:3640928-4963892 GCA_036346155.1 Sinelater perroti | reverse complement strand
ATATATGTCATGATTTACATCTCTGGCTCTTTGAAATAGAACTTATAGGCTAAAAATAGCTTCGCGAGTTCCCAAGGCATTGCGGAATCCGAACTGTTCTCTACTTATTTGTGCTTCACACGTTGCAAAAATTCTGCGGTGCATAATTTTTAGAAATAATTTTAGGAGGTGACTCATAAGGCTGATGGTGCGGTAATCTTCGCAATATTTAGCATTTGGTTTTTTGGGGATTGTCACAAATGTTGATCTTAACCACGGTTCAGGGATTTTTCCGGTGGTATAGATAATGTTAAAAATTTTGCTAGCCATTCTACACTCCTTCGTCCATCATTTTTAAAAATTCGGTATGTATATGATCAGGACCTGGAGCCTTTTCGATTTTTAACTGTTTTATGCATTTTTCCACTTCGTCGGTGGTGATGGGTAAGGGCTCTACTTCTGGATATTCTTGAGGTTCATCTGATCTATCAACGTCTTCGAAAAGGTCTTCAACATATTTCTGCCAGGCAGAAATTTTTGCGTCTGGTTCTATAATTATTTTTCCGTCTTTGTTGAGTAGCCTTGTTGTATTGTTTACTTTGTAGATTCCTGCAGCTTCTTTTACTTTTTTATGCATTTTAAATGCATCCTGTTTTTGTTCTAATTGTTCAATTTCTTTGCATTGTGTTGTTAGCCATGTTTCTTTAGCCATCCTTATTTTGTATTTTATTAATTTCTGGATTTATTTGTATCTGGTGTCGCTATTTTTTGCTTTTCTTCTTTCATCCATTAATTGTAAGATTTCGTCAGTCATCCACTTTTTTCTTTCGGTTTTGTACTGTCAGATACTTATCTCCGATTTTGTCAAAGGATGTTGTCATGTCTCGAAGTGCTTCTTCTACCGTTTGGTTTTGTTTATACTCTGTTCACATGCTACACCTAGTTCTTGTGTCATATTCCCACGCGTTTGCGGGCTATCACTTATTTTCCTAAGGTCCCATTTCTTTTTTACAATTTTTCTCAAGCATTTCTTTAGTTTTAATCTGAATTTTCCTACTAATAAGCAATGGTCTGATGCAATGTCCGCTCCAGGGTATGTTTTGGCGGCTAAACAGCTATTGCGATAACGTTTGTTTATTAGAAGATAGTCGATTTGGTTTCGTACTCTCTTCTCTTTGGGTTCGTCGTGGTTGGTGGGGGCGGTCCATGTGTAGAGTCTTCTTGGTGGTAGCTTATATAATGTATTAAGGATAACAAAGTCTTCTTCTTCTACGAACATTTTAAGTCGCCCTCCCCGCTCATTTCGTACTCCCAGTCCGTATTCACCGATATGCTTTCCGCTTCTACCTTGGCCTATTTTAGCGTTTAAATCTCCCATAATAAGAGTTAGTCCTTGCTTTTTTAGTTGGTTCAATGTATTTTTAAGAGATTCGTAGAACTCTTCTATTTTGTCTTCCTCCGCTTCGGCTGTTGGGGCATAGACCTGTATTATATTTATGTTTATGGGATTTCCACTTAGTTGGATAAGTATTAGTCTCTCTGATACAGGTATGAAGTTAGTAACATATTTTTGAAGTTTGCTTGATAGTATCAATCCGACACCATTTATAAATTGACCTTTTTCGTTTCCTGAATAGTATACTTGGTGTTCGTCTATTAAGTATTGGGCATTGTTTGGCCATCTCATCTCGCTTACCCCCATTATGTCCAGTTGAAGTCTTTTGATTTCAGCTACTGTGTTATTAATTTTTCCTTGTTGGGCCATCGTACGGACATTCCAAGTTCCAATTTTGATTGGACTCTTTGACAATTTTAGCTTTTGTTGGTCTTGTCTCATCACCTTATCCATATGTATTCTTTAGACCAACTTGAATTAGCCCGCAGTAACTTGTCTCCTACCTTCCAAGGATTCCTAATAAAACGGTCTCCTTCTTTCGGTTAATTTTCTTTCTGCACCACTTTCCCAAAAGTCCAGTTTCTCAGTTTGTTCACAAAAAATGGTCTCAGTGAACTGAATAGTAGTGACGTGTTTGCGTATTGAATTAGGGTAATAGAGAGCGTTATCAACATGTCCCGGACGCATGTGTTGTAAAGTATCTAAAACAGGCCGGATCCGTGGAGGATACCGGCTCAGGGACGAAATTGACACGGGACTGCTTCTTAGTATAACATTCGATAATATATACTTTGAGAAGTTGGAGGGTGGTGGAGTGGCTAAAGCGAAATCCTAATTAATTTCCGTAATCAGTTGAAAATCTTTGACGGCCGTTTTCATGTGCTTGTGAAACACTTACTTCACAATCTTCTCTACAGTGTACAGAATACTTATAGGCCAATAGTTTTGAAACAAAATATTTGGTTTTCCAAAATTAGGAAGCATAATAACAAGAGCATATAAAGAAGCGAACGGATAGAATATAATGAAAGATTTCTTGGTAGGTTCAGAAAAACGGTTAGTTCGATCAAAGTGGTCAAAACTGGCATTGTCGTAAGTTGCACTGGCGTTTTAAAGCTTACAACAAAAGTCTCAGATTTGTGTTTTCGGTGTAGACATCGCCATACTCCCCATGAATAAGCAGTTGAGGGCTATTGTTTGTACCTCGAGTGCCTTAAACTTGCTTTCGAATTCTTTGTTGCGTTTCCAGCAACGATTTTAAATTTTAAAAACATTTTTTTTATTTTTGCTAGTTTATAGAGTTTGGGAATTGATGGTCACTTTATTGCACACATTATTTTCGACGTAGATGAGGTTGGTGGCAAAGTGGAAACATTTGTGGATAAAAGCGATGAAGCATAGTATCTCTTACAGGAATTTCCCAAAGCGGAGGCTGGAAATATAACCCATAATTGAGGTCAAGTTTTATTAATCTAAATTAGGTATTTAATATATGTCTAACTTACTTGTTTTATAACTAATTAAAATTTAAAACCCTGGCAGCTTAATTTCTTCTACAAAACATCATTTGTATGTGTATATATAATAAATTATATATTTGCATATGTAAAAATATAAATTATAAAAAATTATAACAAACTCGGTTTCTGAGTTTAATTATTAATTTACCCTTGGACAATTATTTATTAATGTACAGACACTATTTATTTCTAAAAACCGTTAGGACTATTACTAATTATTTATTTACATTATCCGATTTGTTTTCCGATGAAATTTGATGGCCATCTGAACTGTACCTTACTAAAAGAGCTTTTTGAGCAATTTATCTAAATACCTACACTATTACTTCGAGAACCCTTGCCAAAATGTCTCTGCAAATCCAAAAACATGGATTTGGCATCATACACAATAATTAAATATTTCAAAAAGCTCCCTTCAGTAAATACCCACTGAAGACCTGCACCTCCATGCACATAAAATCCAACTGATATAAGAGCTTAAGTTTACTGACCATTCTCACCTTCAGTAATTGGTCCACGGGCTTTTACAACATCATGAGTGTATATTCAACAAACAAACAAATATTTTGCATTTGACAAATTCTTGCATAACTCATTAAAAGCAAATGCATTCCCAACGAGTTACCGTTTGGGGTGAATTGTGGGTAGGTGAATGATATTCTTCCGTAGATGATGTTAGAAATGTTGTACTCGTAAATGATGTGTATTACCGTTACATATTAACCAAGAAATCTTTTGGCTCTATTTCGGCAATATGGATCTAGAACAAATGTTATTTCAGCAAAGTTCCAGTCAAGTGCCATCTTTGTTATGTTTGTTGGTTTTCGTTTTAAAGTATGTCCGATTTAATTCCACCTTCCATTTCTAATTTCTATTAATACCTCTGTTTGTTTTGTTTTCCTCCATAGTTCTGTGTTTGGTACACAGTCTGTGAATGTATTTTGAAAATTCTTCTCGGTAATTTATTGAGAAAAGATTGGGTTCTCCGATTTGTGGAGGTTGTGGATTTCCAAGGCTCGCGATCATATAATAATACAGCTGTAACCATCTTGTTATTTGTGAGTTTACTGTTTCGCTATCTGAAGTGATTTTAGCAAGTTACAGGGCTAATGTTTCTGATTTGCAGTTTGAATTCTCGGAACACAAAAGGATTATCTTTTTTTCCAGATTAAGTTTCTGTTTGTTTAATGTAGTTTAGTTATCTTTCTGTGTGCATAGTTTGATTTGGATAGTGCCTATGAGGAGGTAATTCATCGCTAGCAACAACAGCGCTTCTTTTATTTCTTACATCTAGTAACATAAGAGCACGACACCCGCGAGGTAAAGGCGTCGGCCTGCCAGACTAGCGCGCGGTTATCCTGGGATCGACTCACGCTTCAATAACAATGGTAAACATCAAGTGCTATCCGGCTGTCATGCAAACACCTCTGGCGGTCGTAAAGTACATTCTCCTTCTTTTAATGGGTTAGACTAGCTACCTGCCTGGGGTACGTCCAACATGGCTCATAGTACTACACAAAATGTGTGGTCAGAAACAGGCTAATAGCCTATATGAGTAGTAAAAGAAGGTCTATTAATCTGGTTCCTTATATTGTGATCATTTATTTTGGGAAGATTTTTATGTGGACATAGCGAACCTTCTATTCAGAGACCGTTGTTCATGCAGAATACTGTAAAGAGCTCCCCATTTTCATTGCTGCTCCCGATAGCGTGTTGTCCTATTACACGTTATATGCCAATCTTAGCGTTGAAGTTGGCTAAGACAGTGATGTTCAACTGTCGATAGAACTTTTCTTTTACTTTTAAGTTAGACGTCTTCGTGGAGGCGTAGCATTATATTATTGTAATATATCTTGATTTGGTGAAGGTTCGTGCCCAGATTATTCTGACTGACACAGGATCCCACTTCAATAAAGTCTTTCTAGCTGACTTCGACAGCATTTTTCGTACATCGTTTAATTTGCTTTCTTCTTCAGGTGGGCCAAAATGTATAATCGTGATATTTTCATTACTTCTGCATTCGCCTTAATCGGAGCTCCGTATTTCTCTCAGTCTTACTACTTGGATGTTGTATAGTTCCATTTCCCTTGCAATTTAAGCCAACCTTGATGGTTTTAGTAGCATCTTGTCATTCCACGTTCCAATTCCTGCCCGGTTTTTACGCCAAAGGTCATCATTGTTTTATCCGATCAGTTACCATTTTAAAATTTCAAAAATATCTTTTTAATTTAAGATGAATAGGGAATTGGCTTACCTCACCGAATCCGTTGGTAGAGCTGCTACGTGTTGAGAAGGACGCCACTTTCTCTACGCTGATGTTATGGTTATACTACGATTCCTCGGTTGTCAGAGCCTCATTTGCTAGACAGGGTTCACCACGTGGAGATGAAATTGACGTTTGAGTGTGAAAGGTTATATAATTGCCTCAACACCCAATTTAAAATCCCCTTTACAATGTGATTTTTAAAAATTAAATACCATGGCTTTTAAAATAATTTACGATGCACAGATTACAAGAATTAAAAATCTCCATTATTATTTCTTTAAACAGGTTCTATTATTGTTTCTAGTTACACCCTGTTTTTAAAAATAACGCGCTTATGATGCACATTATCATTATTTGTAAACTTTTGCATTGGTTTGTCTTTCTTTTTATATAAAATATGTTGTTTGTAATTTCCGTCTATTGATACTAAAACTATCAAACAAAAACATTCTACTAGTTGTAAATGTAGAATTTAATTTATTATAAATACAATAGGCTTTCTTAGGGTAATTCAAGTCGAGTGGTACAAAAAATGAGTGATTTGTTGCTTAAAAGAAACATAAAGGACCACCGACAACAAGCCTTTAATAGTAGCGACGTCCAAAATCAAGGTAGTTCTGATACTTATTTGGTGGGATTGCGAACGAGTAATTTATTATAAACTGTGCGCACTAATCAACGTTATTAATTTAACAAAATACTATATCAACTATGCTTTAAGTGTATACGTCATTAACGTCCTTATTATTACAAAACTATATATTTTATATGTTTTTATTTAAAATTAAAGTACAAATTACCAATTAAATATAAAAAATTGTATTAGAAAAATAATCACTTTGGCTTTGTCTTACAATTTATTGATAGATTATTATACAAAAACATTACAGGCAATGTTAATTTAAAATT
Source organism: Sinelater perroti (assembly GCA_036346155.1). NCBI lineage: Eukaryota > Metazoa > Arthropoda > Insecta > Coleoptera > Elateridae > Sinelater > Sinelater perroti. The sequence goes on along the minus strand of JARFIY010000005.1, from coordinate 4,957,822 downwards.
GGCTGGTGCTCCGCCTTACGGCACTACACCAGCACTACCGCAACCGTATTTAACAGTTTTATGCAATCCTGTATTTTACAATGCTCAATTTCCTTAAAATTATTGTGGCCGCAAATTTACCTGCCCCGGCATTCGCCTTAGTGCAGAACCCGGGAAAACCACAAAAATCCGAGTCAGGGCAGGCGACTCGAAACCGCTGATGGCTCCGAGTCCTCCTAGCTATTACATCACTACGCAAAGAAACAGACTAAAATCTACCTTGATTTACGCCGCACTTAGTGTCTGTTAGATTGTTCAAAGAGTTCGCATCTCGCACAACACTTGTTTTTCCCAACCCCCGCGCGCCCATCACAAGTTCGTTTGGCTTTGTCTGTCCATATTGGTTCTCTTTACAAAGTTTTTGCTAGTTTCATAGATAACATGTAGATTTTTTTCTTGAAGTTGTAGATTGCTGACAGATTGAATTTTGGGTAGTCTCACAAAAAGAAATCCCACAGTGTTAAAATTACACGGCTAAGAAATTACGGTATAGTAAATTGACTGCTACTTAAGATTTATGATAGGTGACGTTATTCTGCTGGAACCAAGTTGGTTCCAGATTCATGTTGCACAGTTGGTGCCAATAGACTGACGTTATTATGAGGCGGTACCGAGTGCTGTTCACAATTCAGCATTTCTATTATTATCTTCGAATGAGTATTAGGTTTTTACAGAATCTGCAATACATTGTCAATAGTAAGACAAAAATGCTAAGTCTAAATCTGGAATTAAATTAGGGTTACCCTTTATATTAGTTACTGAAATATAAAAAAAATGTATTTTAAAGGTTTTAACTAAATAATAAAATATAGTTTGCTCTGAAAATTCATGATGCTGTTTTATTGCCCTAAAATTATGTTTATGTTTTCAACAAAGCAACGAGTTCTTCGAATAACAAAATTGAATTTTAAGATAATAAATACTTACGGCTTTGCCACAAAGTCAAATCAGCGTGGGAGTTTCGCATTTGCTGAATAGCCTTGGCTGATTATAACAAAGCGATATTAAATGCAAACGTCTGTTGAATAAGCGCTTCACAAAAGAAACGCCAACACAGTTGTTTTCTAGTCCAAAACAAATTAAGCCATCCGAGCTGCTTTCAAACACACAGCCAGAATTAATCATGACTAGAAATTCAAGAATACTCTAGGCTTTAATTAATTTCTTATCTGATTGGTTAACTTTGTATACTAACAGTAAAATGTGCTTACCGACAGCAATTAATCACTAGCAGAATTTACATTATTAGCATATAAATAAACAGGCCGAAAAGAAAGCAGACGCTTCCTCTATTTGGACTCGCATATTAACTTCAAACCGAATTGTTTGTTTTGGTGTTTGACGTATGTGCTATTAAATGAAATATAGATTAATGTTCGGCTTGATTTAGTTATTATAAGGATTTAAAGGCTTCAAATATGTTGTTTGAGAAAATAACAAAATACACAATAAAATATCAATATAATTTTTAATAAAATTTATTTTAGAATGTTAATTTCTTTGCACTTGTTTGGCATAGAATATTTATATTTTATTTATTGTTAATACATTTACTTTAAATTTGACGTAATAATTTTTAAAACAGATAAGTGTACAATCGCCAACAAATCTTACATAAGCTTGACACATGCATGTCAAGGAATACTTTTTACTGATTCTGAATATAAAGATGAATTATTAGTACATTGAAGCAAATTCATCTTCGTGTAAAGCAGTGTTGACTTTGTTGAGTCCTATTGACAAGACGTGTGTTAAATATATTGTAGACATAATATTTTTATTCGAAAAAATAGAAAAACAGAATAATCTTTACCTGAAGACTCATTTCATTTTAATTTTACAGGTGGGATTCTTTTTGATGATTATTTGATAGTAGTGTATACAGAAATTACTCATATTTTGAATGCGCATTTGTCTTAACAAATTATGCGATTTTTAAACACCTATGAAACTGCTATTAAACAGACTTCTTACAACTTGGACCATATGTGCCGAGATTGTATAATTCCAAATCCAGTGGATCTCATCACATGTAAATATAAGATTATAAACATTTTCTTCAAATTTAAATCAGTACCTCAATCGACATTTATATTACTCGGAATGATTCTAAATGTTCATAATATTTGCACATTTCAAATATTTTTATAGAGTTTTTAATTTATACTATGCTGCTAGTTCAATTGGAAAAGACAACACGACCTCAAGGTCGCCTTATGTTTACTAATTGTGTACAACAAACAATTATTTACTAGTGATAGTAACGTAAATAAAGCAAGGCCTTTGGGCTAGATGTTAAAATATTTTAGTAGCTTTCCTTCGATAACACTAAAGTAATATCCAAATGTCACAGTTATGCCAGTCTCAACTTGAAAATCAATTAATATGGAACATGTACCATTAAAACACAAACCATAAATCAACAAATACCATCGATTAGCGGATACTTTGTCTCATAAACATGAACAATTTCTAAACAATCAAAAAGCAACGCACACGAAAAATAGCCCAGAATACTTAAGAATATCATTTATTAGTGGTGATGAAGAAGCACACTTTAACATCGCAAGAACATCCTTGGCATATAGTAAAAGCACCAATAAGAAAAAACTAGAGGCTACCAAGAAACCGTTCCTATAAACATAACTATAAACAAGAGATACAGCCTATTAACGCCCATTTAAGAAAATGATACAAGTAATCATGATATATTACACCAAAACCCAAGTCCCTTTTATGTTTATCTATGTTGTCGTTAACTTACCGAATATGAAGAAAATGTTTACAGATGTAGCAAAACATTTTAAAATACCATTATACAGGGTGTTTTGCAATTGCACTTCACTATTTTAAGGATGTGTTCTGCAACATAAAATAAGCCAAAAAGTTTATATAAACATATGTTTCAAATTAATTTATTGCCAAGATATTGAAAGTCAAAGATATTTATTTAATAATAAAACACTCAAATGTTTAAAGTGCTCTCCGTTTTGTTGAATATAGCACTCAGAACGACGAATTCATGCTTCTCTCTCAACTCATATAACATCAGGATCACCCTTAATAGTTGCTGCAGCTTCTACAATGCGATTTCTTAGTTCTTCTTGCGTGCCAATAGATGTAGAATAAATCATAGACGTCATCCAGCTCGATACAAAACAATCTAATGATGTTATATCAGGGAATGGTGGTGGTCGACCGATCCATCGGTTAGCACATATTGTATTTAAATAAAAGTGGGCAGAAATGCCGTCGTGCATAAACCATATTCCTTGATTATTGGCAATCGGAATGCGTTCTAGAAGTTTACACAGATTATTTTTCAAAAAATGCAAGGTATTCCTGAAAGCTTTGTTGGTAATGGGTAGTAGCAGTTAGAGGGTTTTCTTCGTTACAAGTATGAGTGTTTCAAAAACTAGTAATCTCGTTTCTGGTAAATCAAGATTTATTGATAATCAGCAGGCAGTTCAGAAAGTTAGGATTTCATGTGCATTGTCGAATTAACCACTGGCAGAAATATCTGCGCTTTTTATAATCTTCTGGTAACAAATTTTGTACATGCGTAACGTAAACTGGATACAATAGTACTCTACCACACGCATATACACAACACTAGGACATACTTAGAGGTACAAAACATATAAAACTGTTGGGCAACTTTCCTCCCAATTTCTCTTAATTTTTAATTCTTGGGTACAAATGTAATATACTTTCAACGATCAGGGCTTTGTAATATAATTCAATTACGTTTATACATGCATATGTTTAATTGTTTATATTATCAGATTTTCACTTTGTTTATAATCTCTAAAATACTTAATGATCATGTTCTATAATATATTTTTATTTGTTCCAAATTATTATCTATTTTTTTAAGTTCTCTTAAAAATACATACTTGTCTTGCTACTATTGTACACTTAAGAGATTATTTGTAAAATATAATTGCAGTTGATATACTTTATTTATAATGAATAACTTAGTGTTAATTTTAAATATGTAGATTTTATTAAAAACTGATTTTATGAACATACATGGTTTGTCCGGAAAATATCGAGGATAATTTTTCTAGCCAACCAGAAGGGCTAGAGGGACGTGGTTTTCGACGGGATGGATGGTGGTAGAGTCTTACGTAAAGAATTCGACCCGGTTCTATTACCTCCGAATCCTTGAGAGAGTGAGAATGGTGCTTCCTGCAAACTGTGTTTTGGTAACGCGTCATGGAACTCGGCATGCAGCGTACGTTAGAGCAACGTATGCCGTGAAGTTTTTTTTGTCAAACTTAAACCTGATCAGGGAAACCTACAGGAAAGAAACCATGTGAACAACGAAGACCTTTGAATAGCACAAGATGTTTCACGAGGGAAAAGGAGCCACGGAAAACGAAGAACGCAAAGGGCATCAGTCAACGAGCAGTAGTGATAAAAATTTGGTAAAAGTGAAACAATTTTTAAACTCTGGCCCACGTTTAAGTGTTCCGATTGATAGCATAGGAGTTGAATTTACCAAAAACCGTAGTGCATGAAATTGTGTCTGAAAATTTGCAAATAAGAGAAAATTTGTGCAAAATTCAAAGGTTTTTGTTCTCAAAACAAAGAATTTACGTCTGTTGATCTCCCGAGAACTCTTGGAACATGTTGCGTGTAACTTTGACTTTTTGGACACGTTGATAACCGGTGAAGAAACATGGGTGTTTGCGTACGATCCCGAGACCAAAAGTTTTGAGTGGCACACAACCAGATCTCCTCGTCCGAAAAAAGCCCGTTTGATGAAGTCAAAGATGAAATCAATGCTCTGGTACACAAAGGTTTTTTCTTGCCGGACAAACAGTTTACGCAAAATTTTGCTTCTATGTGCTCAAACGCCTGCAAAAAAGGGTCGTTCGGGACCCTCCACCAAAACAACACGTCCAGCCACACATCGCTACTCTCGAAAGAATTTTTGACCAAGCACAACGTGGCAACGTTGCCCCAACTTGATAAATATGATTTACAAATTAATGTAACGTTTTTAAACAAAAATCTATGATAATCTTTCCACATACTAGTGGGCACTCTTTAGCTCATAAGAAAAAAATATTAAAACAGGTTCATAACAATTAACCCAAAAGGTGTTTTAGAAGAGTATTGTAGCTTAAAACATAGTTAAAGCAGATTTTAATAAGATTAAAAAATTTAAGTTTAAGTATCACTAAAACTCGCAAGCCGCTATCATTGTTTAAATGATTGGAACAAAGTGAAAGATTAAGAAAAGCTTCCCTATTAGTGAGCGTTAATAACACTTTTCTATTTATATTATGCAAAAATTTAAAAAATAGGGAATAAGTCTAGTAGCTTCTTAGAAATTCTGCAACAGAGAGTCTTTAAAAAATTACATTAAAAACTGATAATGTAATAAAATTTATTAAGGAGTTATGGGATTCTAAAAATCTATTTTAAATTTTGCCATAATTTGTATTTAACACACTAATTTAAACATTTAGTAAGAACAGAAGAGATAAGGACGAAAATTTTTTAAACTGGCAGCTTAGATTAAGGAAGGAAAAAAATAGAACACTGAAAAACCACTGAGAAAACCACATAATAACCATAGGAGGTAAACAATGAAGAAGGTTAGCAAAAGACCGAGAAGGATAGAAGAAAAAGAGGATGACTATATCTACTATTGAACGGTATGCTCTATTAGCGTGTTTATTCTTTTTTAAGCTATTTATAATACTTCTGCGCTCTTATTTTTGCGTTAGTATACCTAACTCACTATCAACATGTGCCTATAACAATAGATTTCAAAAACTTAACTTCTCTTTCTTTTTTCTAGAGGTGGTTATCCGTGTCTCACACCCGTAAAGTGATACAATCCACACATGTTTTTATCAGTTGCTTTTTTTTAATTAATGAGATTTTAATCGATACTAGTAATTTTTTCTTTTTGAAAACATAACTTTCGTATAATATCTGTCTGCAACTTCTACCCTTTGTCACAATACTCTCTAGATAGCCAGAATCTTTTACTTCCGCTATTATTAATCCGTTTATTCTAGTTTGTTAACTTAACAAATTTTAACATTTATTATGCCGTAGTAAAATGTATAACTTTATATGGGGCAAAAGTATGGAAATAGGCGGAAGCTGATACGAAGCAATTGGCATGCAACAGAAACAAACGCCTTAAGAAATCTTGCCGCATATCAAGGATGCAGAGAATCCCTAATGAAATAATAAAACGACAAGTTTGGCTAAAAATACCATAATAGAAGAAGTGAAAAATAAATAATTAGTGTGGTATGGTTACGTTATCAGACTAGAGTAGGAAACATTACCAAAGGCAGCGTGGAAGTGGAGACCACCCGAGAAGAGGAATAAAGGAATAGAGAATGTCAGAAAAGCAATGAGTGCAAGAAACATTTAAGATAAAGATTCAGAAGATCTAGCGCAATGAAGAAGTAGTTTGGAGATTAAATAGAGCCGACAGGCGTTATAAAACAGATATTATATACATTAGTATAATTTTTACGACGTTCTATTGTATTTGTCTTGTACTGATTTATATTAATTTTATAATCTCCTATTAATATATTGTCCATTTAGTTAATTATAAGAAACAAATTAGTAGCAAACGGAGAAAGCGTAAAGATCGAAAATATTTGGAAGAACTTACTAAAGCAGAGAATGAAACAACAAAACTACGGAACAGGAGGAAAGAAGGAAAAAAAAAACCTGCAGATGAGGAGGAGATAACTCCCATTTAGGGCCAATACCTAAGAAGAAAAATTGGACACAAACTAAGTTAGCACCCACCGGAAGCGAAAGACTAAGATTGTCAGAGGATGAATTAAATAAAGCACTCAGGAACATTACGAAGACAACACGGCAACAACATATTCCATAAAATTAAGAGGAATTACAAACCGGACGGAACCAATTATAATGAAAAGCAATGAAAAAAGACAAGGGATAACAAGTCGTGGACAAAAGCAAGAAAATAGAGAACCATTAAGAAAAATACAGGAAAACGCCAAGAAAATAAAAATAAGGATATAAAACATAAACATAAAATCCACATATTGGGCATAATCGAAATGAAGGAAAAATAGTAAAGATCACAAATAGTCAAATATTTCACTACTTAGGAGTGAAGATTGAAAGTAGAGCAAAAGAAGGAGTAGGAATAGTAATGACAGAAGAGATGCACAAACATTTACAAAAATATAGAGCGGTTAAATAAGAATGTTGACGTTATTAATGAAACTAGGGCAAATCTAAAGACTAGTAGAAGGTGCTTCTAAGGAGGAAATAGTAAAATTCTATAGCACACTTGAGTAACAACTAGATGAAGCTAAAAATAAAACAGAAGTATCAATCATAATGGGTCATTGAAATGCAAGAATCGGAAAAAATCATAACAGAGGACTTAATTGTATGAGAAATCAAGAAGAGCAAACATCAAACAGGAATAAAATAAATTTGATAGAATTCTCCCAAAGTAACGATTTAATAATAAGTAATACGATATGGGGGCAAGTAGTAATACAATATATAAGAACAAGGAAAGCGACAAAACTACTTTTACCTAGAATAAATAAGACGAAAGAAAAAATGCCCGATAATCAAAGGAAATACTAAGAAAAGACAAACGGACTATTTAGTAGACAAATAGAGGAGGGCCAAAAAGAGAACTTAGAGGCAAAATGGAAAACATTTATATTTAGTAAAAATTTAAATAGAACAAAGTAATGAAATAAAAAAATAAAATGATTAGCAAATGAAAAGAAACGAGCATAAAAGAAGTAAATTTAATCAAAAGCAAGAGAACACAGGAAAAAGTACATAGAAAGAAAAAACAAATTAAAGAAAACAATCAAAGAATTAAAGGCAATATACAATAAACATACTCAACTCAATTGAAAATGAAGGAAATACTGGTAACCTGGAAGGAGTTCTACGGAGAAAAACATGGAGACCTAATTGAGGAAGACAGAGAGGAGAAAGAAGATATAAAATAAATCCACAAAATAATAAAAGAAGAAGTACAGGAAGCAGTCCAAAAATGAAAACAGGAGAAGTAAGCGACGAAGAAAAAATAATAAAAAGCACGATTAATAAAGTGATGAGTATAGTACAAATAGCAGGACAAAGATCAGAGAAATTCTAGATGAAAAGAGAGATAAATCAGGGCGACAGTTTAAGCCCACTACTAAACACTGCGGTAGGATGCAAGAACCTAAAGCCTATATCAATAAGCAGCTTGGTTGTGCAGACGACGTGGCATTAGTAGCCGACTCTAGAGGAAAAATGCAGAAACTACTAAATAACTGGACGAACAAAATAGAAAACATGAAATGATTAACACAAACAAAACAAAAATTATGATAATTAACGAAATCCAAGGAATTAACAGAAGTAGAGAATTTTTGAATACCTGAGAACAATACTAACAAGTAATGGTAAAATCGATGCAGAACTAACTAATAGAGCAAACAAATCAACAAAAATATACTATATGTTGAACAAAACGGTTGTAAGCCACAAGAAAATCGAAATAAATGTTAAACTAAAAATCCACCATACAATAACGCTACACATAATCGCCTATGCAGTAAAGAAATGGACCTTGCATAAAAAATACGAGGAGAAAATAAACACAACGGAAATAACAAAATGGAATTATGTGAGGAACGAGCAAATAAGGGAGACTACCCAACAACCATCAGTACTGGATAAAATAAAAAGAAAAGAGTTAAATTGGTACGGATATATCACAAGAATCGACAGTGAAATATTACTGATAGAATAATGGAAATAAGAAAACCGATAGCAGATAGGAAAGGTAGACCAAGAAGAACATGGTTGGACGAGATAGAAGACATAGGAAGATCAAAGGGGAAATAATCAACAGATATAAATATTCCAGCAGGGGACAGGGAAACATGGAAGAACTGGGTGAAAAAAGGACGGGACCCACAATCCGACGCCTCAAAGGACAGAAGAAACCGCGAAAGAAGAAGAATAAGAAGAAGTAAGAATAGACAAAAATTTACCGTTTCACAAAATAAAGCTACTTACAATAAACAAAGTTAAATTAAAAATATGTACATAGAAATATACAATTTAAATAGGATAAAGAACTGGTTCAATAAATATTAATTATATATAATTCTAGTAAACAATGTTTTTAGATAACTCACTGTTTTTTTTAAGTTTTTATCTGAATTCTGACACGTGCGTACTTTGACACCTTCTGTTATTACTCTGGTCGTTAACCCACCTTATCTAAGAACGCCGGTAAGTAAACAAAGTACAAAGCTAAAATTATGATAAAAAGATTATCACATGCTCTTATAGCAAACAATGAATAACAGCGTTACTTAAAATGATATAAAATAGAGCGGCGGGTCTTTTCCGAAGATTTCAATAAACAACAAATAAAACGATAACACATCGGCGTGTCCTATTTCACAGACTTTATCTCGGTGCGCTAATATTTACCGAGGGCAGAGCCAGTGCGTTTTCTTTGATGACAACTTTCGCCGTCCCTTTTCGCTACTGACGTGCTGAAAGCGATTTTTCAGCCACCTCATCTAACATGCAAATGGCGGTCTGCCCTTCTATCTACACTACCTGCACTTTAAATTTATAGAGGTCATTGTTCCGGGGGCGAATGTATTATTGATGTAGCAAAAAATCGCCGGATTTTATGGAAACTGCGCACCCGCGCTAGCCCTGAATTTTTTAGCCCCAGGCAGCGCCTAATGGCCTGCTTTCTTACACTAAATTTTGTATTTTGCTCCGCGTGCGTTGGGGGGCGAAGGCCCTTCTGTCAATTTAAATTCAGTTATGAACACGTTCGAGTGTCTCTTTCCTGTTCGGAAACGCCTATAGTTGTAATGGTTATTGCTTCCTCCTGTACCTTACAAATATCTATATGAGTTATTGTCATTTTCCGTAAACATCCCTTGGCACAATCGAAAGAGATATTGTGGAAACATATAAAACACAAATACATGGAAATTAGAATTTTGAATGAACTATCGCAGAGAATGGACAAAGCTTTCATTTTAATAACTTAAAAATTGGTATTACTTTTATGACTTTAATGAGTAACTGCTGCTTTGTTGTTGTTTTTAACAAATTGAAGTTTACCCAAAAGTTGTAAAGAAATATCTCTGCTATTAACATTTTTGTCTAAATATTATGGAGAATTTGTTAAAATATTTATACTTGCCAGCAAAAGTGCTATCTTACAATTCTAGTATATATACTGTACCAAACAAAAAAAATGACATTAAGTTAGAAGGTTAGCGTTTCTAAAGGTAGACGAGTTAGAAACTCATTATAATGCTTATTTAACAATGTAACAATACCGCTGTAACAACTTATTGTTCAAGTCCAAGTTATTAATTTCTTATTTAATTATTTATTTAGCAACAAAAGATAATGTTAACCATTAAAAAAGTACAGATCAATAATTTCTCTAGAAATCCAAACAGTTCAACCGAAAATTTGTATTCAATGTGTATTTTTCTGTAGTCAACCTTTTGCAATTTGCTGCTCACGTGCTCATATTAAAAAAGTTTGGAAAAAATTGTTTTTTTAGCATAGTTATATCTGTACAGAAAGGGGAGCAACTGGAAAGTCATTAAACCTCAAACCGGTAGTTTTGAAAGCGCTAATTGTTTATATTTCTAATCTACTGTGTTTGTATATATTCTCAACAAATACTTCAATATTTACTTTGTGCTAAGATACTAAACGTAAATCACTTTTGTTTGTCCCACGTGTGTTCTGATACCATGATTAAAGCAGAAGCAAATAATGTTACTCATATGCTTTAATAAATTATTATATAAACAAAACAAGACAAATGCAATGAAATTAATATTGTATTTAATTATACCTGATGTGCATTATATCTCATAGGTGATGATTATTGGCGTGTTATTAAAAAAAAATGTTATCGATTTATTTTTGTATATGTTAAAATACATTTTTAAATGGAAATGTGTCCGAATGTTTAAAAATTGATTTTATTTAGAATATACAATAAAAAAGTATAACAAGAGTGAGGAAAATGTAAAGTTAGAGGTAAATAAATATAAAAATCTGGTGTGAACATCACACGACTTTCCTTATCCTATTATTATATATATTATACCGTGTCCATCGTCTCGGCCCTGCGCTGCTCTCGTCCTGGAACTTGTTACTTTAAAAAAGGACGAGGCGCGAGTCCATTGTCTCGGCTCTGCGCTGCTCTCGTCTAAAAATTTGTTATTTTAAAAAAGGACGAGGCGCGAGTCCAACACTCGAAAGCTAATTAAAATAAACAGTACAAGACAATAATTGACTCGTACTTAAAATTTTGCTACGTCACTGAAGGTAACCGTAAGAGCTCGGCAGCACGGCCTTCTCCATTATCGCCTGCGTGCTCCCTCCTAGCGGCCAAGCGCTCCCCCCCGTCCTTCCGCTGTCGACCCGGTAGCTCTCCGAGCGCGCTGTGATTGGTCCGTTTAATTAATATTTAATCGGCTATAACTTATTTATTTGACCTCGGATCAAAACATTTCATTGTAATTTTTTGTTCGTCTCGGTCTGATCTATCCGGAAATATAAATTTCCCTAAACATGTTATGAACACCCGGTATATTAAAAATCCTGAGTTTCTATTTATTTTTCGAGTTCCTATTTTACCAACTTTTATTTTAAATTCATGTTTACCTTATGATGGCAAGTCATTTTTATACTCATAAATTTTTTGTATCTTCAACCGTTTAGATTCGCGACCGCTTTGCGACCGATTTTGCGACCTTGTGACTAAACGCTCAGCCGATTTTTACCAAAAGCTTCGCACTGCGTCCCCTGCCTACAAGTATCTTGCATACCAAATTTCAAGTCTCTAGCTCTTACGGTTCTCGAGATATCATGTTTACTGACAGACCGACAGACACACACACACACACACACACACACACGGACCAATGGCCCAAACCAACTTTTTTGGTGTCCTGAGGCTTTATTTCGTCCAGAAATGTGAAAAACTGGGTAGGTCAAATTTCCGCCGATTTCCGCCAAAAAATGGGTAAATGTAATTTTCAAAAGGCAATTCTAATTTATATACAAATATAGCTATCAGTACATCGTAGTATTTAGTTTCAAATATTTTTTATATTTCTAAAAACAAAAACTTCGTACCGGAGATTTCGCATCACTTCTCTAGAAAATATACTGCCCAAAGGGTTTCAATTCAACTAAGCCCGGAAGAATACAACAAGCTGGCTATAAAAATAGCGCTGTTTTACATGACTTGTGTCCCAAAAATGACTTAGTCACACTAATTATATTTTTTGTAAATGTGTAAGCCAATTTTTGAAAAGATTTTTAAAATATATCTGTGTTTATAAATGTAATTCTTCAAAGTGTGAGTGCGCTTGCGTGCGTGCGTAGGAGAGAAAGGAGAAAACGATGAGGGAGGTGAGAGAACGAAAAAGAGAGAGGAGGAGAGAGAGAGAGAGAGAGAGAGAGAGAGAGAAGGATAGCTCAAATTGAACGCCCTATGATTAAATAAATTTTTAAACTGATTTTATGTTTGGATTTGTATTGAGTAATAAAGTGCAAAATTTTTAAATAAGAAAAATTATGCGTGACAATTAGACATATTAGTTCCAGGTGAATATCTTGGCACATTTTACAAAATTTTTGTCATCAATAACACGTCGGATTTCGTTCTTGAGGTTGTCAACTGTTTGCGAATTGCCGGCATAAACCTTGGATTTCAGATAGCCCCACGAAAAAAATCGCACAGTGTTAAACATTTCGTATAATTACGGGGTTAAAAATTGTTGTTACCAATAAATCAACATTTTCTCGAGCTGTATGGCAGGTGGTGTCGTCCTGCGGGAACCGCATTTGTGGCAGATTCATATTGTCCAATGGACAAAACGACCACTATTCAGTTACAGCATTTTCAGTATTATCACCACAGAAGTAAAGACCTATTACGCCATTTGCCTACAATTCACATAAAGTAATGGCTCTTTGGGAGTGCAAAAATTTTTCATGAATTACTAAATACATCCATTTTGTCTGTACACGATTAAACTCAAACTCCACTTCATGATTGCTCTGAGAGGTAAACAACTAATTACCGGCGATGATACTAGTCAGCAAGCTTAAGCGCTTGTGTCAGTTGAATTTTGTGGGCATGAAAATATAGGACTTCAGTGAATATTCGTTGAAAAGACCTTTTCAAAATTTCTAATTGTTATATACGATATCGAGTAGATAATCTCACAAGATCTTACGATACGCTAACAATTCTTACATCTACGATAAAATTATTATGTTCATTCATCTGGTCTATTTTTTATTTGATTGCTTTCGATTTATCGAAATGTTTAATAATTAATAAGAAAACATACTAATTACTTCTGTACGACTTTATTACATTATCTAATCATAAACAATTGTTATACACAAAAAGACAATGCTTACAATTACTAAAAAATATTTGAACTATAATTGGACTACGTTAATTTTATTAGAGAAGTAATTTGTGATACGAGTGAACGATTATATATGCATATTGATAATAAAAAGATGTTCTACATAAAATAATTACAAAATGATAATAATGTAACAAAATATACTACTATCTAGAAATATTTTGCGGCGTTGCTATTTTTGTAGAGCAAAAGTCTTAATAATATTACTGCCACTAAGTGTGCCCCAGTGGTATTAAATATTAAGGTCCACCTTTTTTGCAGCATTTTGTTTTAAATTTGTGATTAGTTACCGCAAAAACCTCTGTATACAGATACAGGATTTTAGAAAAATATATGTTACTGTTGCGGCAAAAGTGGATTGTAATGTAATTTTAAATTTAAACAAAGGAACTTCAATCAAAAACCAAAGATAAAACACTAACCTTTGGAAACGGCGCTCTCCTACAGAAATCGGTTCCTTGAGCTGTAATCTTGGGGGATCTAGGAAGATGAAATAAGGATATAGGTGAAAAGATAGGACATATCCCAATCTTCACAGCTGAGCCGATCGGAAGCGTGGTGCAACAAAGTTCTTTCTTGACTTCTCGCCGGATGGGATACAAAAAAAATCGGACCGAGTTTTCTCACCGGCAAATTTCAACTCCCGAAATGCAATCGGGAAACAAAACGACATCGGGGAAGAGGTTAATCTGGTCGGCAAAATATCGAATTCCGCCACAAAATCAGTCTTAACAAAAACTTCTGCCTCCAATTAAACACACCGGCAAACTCTCGGTCAAAACGCTCTCGGCCACTGAAAATTTAAAGCCGGTCGCCTGCTTTCTAAACCATCACGTCAAATCCAAAACGAAATGAAAACTAAAGCGCGTATACAGAGAGAGCCACAAGACGGCTGGCCTAATTTAAAATTCAAATAAAAGTAATTGGAGATTGCCACAGTCACAAAGGATTACATATATGATAATATATAATATATGAAAAGAAAAAAAACTCCCAAATTTAAAATATATACATTGTTTTAAACTTTAAAGCGATGGGAGTCAATCAACAATAAGACTACGTTTCATGTAACTGGAAAAGTAAACCGTTACAATTTTCAAATATGGGGCACGGAAAATTTTTATGCCGTTGTAGAACATGAAAGAGATTCGCTAAACCTTAATATTTTTTGTCCAGTCTCCAAAATAAAAGTGTACGGACCCTTTTTCTCACTAAAAAGAACCCACTTACCGCGATGTGCTAGAGCAAATTTGGTGTTATTCAACTGGCCTTCAAGTTTGTTTTTTTTATTTATCTTTCTAAAATTTACAATTTACTCTACAAGGAGTATTAAGTAAATATGATAACACAAGTAGACAATGTTAGGAGAAACTACTCATTAGTAATCCTCCTTTTGAGAATCATTTTACATTACCGTATTAGGAGATCGTATGGTCAGGTTCTATTTAATCTTCTTACAGATAGGTGGGCAGTGGATAACCGATAAATCAGTTCTATTGTAGTAGTTTTGAAAGACTCCATTTATTTCTTCCGCGACGAATAGTATGCCAAGGTCAACATAAAGTTTGACTGATGACATACTACGGTACATCCATCTGCTATGGCACGAAGTACCTTAGGTTGGAACTGTTAAATACTTTTTGTTCGGGATGGTTTAGTGTAACCCCAGAGTTGTACTCCGTAAGTCCAGGTCGGCTACAGCATCGTTTTGTATAGGAGTACTTTGTTGGATAGGGATAGTTTTGATCTTCTTCCTAATAACCAGTGCTTTACATGTAGCCAATGCCAATATTGGATGTACTACTGTATAGATATGTGTCGCATGACGCGGGGAGCTTACATCTAACGTTTAAGATAATATGACTAGTCTTGTGTTTTTCTTTTTTTTTATCATTTAAAATTATACCTGTTATACTTTGTAAAATATATTTTTTTAAAATCTGATGGTTCCTTTGTAGTAACCTTGTATTTTTTTATATTAAATTTTATCTATGGTTTTAGGCAGTTTTGAGCAAATTGGTCTTACTGGGCGGAATTCCTAATAATAACTTGTTAAAAGTTGTCATAAATAACAAAAAATTGTTATTTTAGAATTTGTGTAATCTAATTAATTATTATCTGTCACAAATTTGAAAATAAATACTTTTTTGCTTAATAATTATATCAAGTGCCTATTTTTAAATTGAAATTTAAAGAGACTTGTTGCTTCAATTCATTTTAGTGGACTATAAATAGTATGGATCTTCAAAAAATAACTTATAATACTTTGAAAACATATTGTTCCCTAAATATTAGTTTAGGCAGAATGAAGAGGAATTTTTAAGATTTTTCAAAATAAGCTATTTTTATTTGATTTTTATACTTATATATTACATTTATAAGGTTTTTCAAATTTTATGAATTTTGCATAAGATTAAACATCTTCTAGAATATATTTAAAAGATAAAATAATTATTGTCCCTTTTATGCTGGACTACAGCTGGGAGTAGGAAGCTGAATACTTTATGGCAACATTCTTAGAATATATATTTTGCACATTTTAAAACTTTGTTAGGTACAATAAATTTACTGTGGCAAATAATTTAGACATATTGAATAAGGGTAACAAACCAACTTTCGTAACCAAACAAAGAAGGGGAGTAATTGATATAACAATTGGTACCTCTTTTTTAAGTAACTTTGTTAGTTATCTAATGAGGAAAGATATTCAGACCACAGATACACTAAGTTTGAAATCTCTGGGATTGAACGAGTGACAGAAAACTATCGTAATCCTCGTAAAATGGACTGGAAAGCTTACAAAATGGACCTAGACTAAAACATGACGAGTACGATAAGGAAGGTTTATAATTATGTTGAGCTTGAAATGGTTGTGGATTAGTTAACTGAAGCACTCATATCAGCATATAATGAAAACTGCACTCTAGTTGTAAAGGCCTCCAGCAGAAATGTACCCTGGTGGAATGAAGATCTTGCAACCATGAGAAGGGAAGTAAGAAAACTGTTTAACAGGGCTAAAATATTAGGTGACTGGGATACCTACAGGAGGTATACAACAAAGCATTGAGAGATGCCAAGAGAACATCATGGAGAAGGTACGGTGAGGAGATTAAAACTATTCCAGCAGGTGTCAGATTCCAAAAAATACTCTCAAAAGATTCTCACTGCAATTTGATTGGTACTCTGAAATTTAAATCCGGAGAGTACACCAAAACAGGCAAAAAAACATTGACCAAACTCACTCAGATACACTTTCCTAGATCTGTAATTATACAACAGTCGCTCTCAGACTACAGAAACCAGGTATTCCTTGATCTTGGTAACACAGCATCAAGGAAAGTCTGGTAGACTGCAAGAAGAGTGGTAACATTCAACAAAATCAAATGGGTTATAAACTCCTTTGAAGCCTATAAATCTCCGGGACCAAACGGAACCATTCCTGCCATGCCACAGAAGGGTTTGGAACTTCATATGACAAAAATCTGCGTGGTACTTAGAGTTATTTTAGCCCTAAACTACTTGCCAAAATTATAGAGACTTACCAGAGCAAAGAGCAACAGAGGAATTAGTCTTATGTCCTTTCTGTTTAAGAAGTTGGAAAAATTGCTTAACTAGCATATTAAAGGGGGTATACTGGTACACCAATTTGCCTATCAAGTTAGTCTTTCGATAGAAACAGTACTTCACTACCTTACTTGAATAGTAAAGATGCAGAGGACTTTGAATGTGGTAACTAAATGGACTTAACGGAAAAGCCTTAAACTCAGTCTTGGGAAAACCACAATTATGCCCTTAAAGCGAAGGAAAAAATTAGAGGGGCTAACATCTCTTTTCCTTGGTGAAAAAGAAATCACCACATCGGGAGAAGTAAAGTATCTAGCAGTCGTTTTTGATTCTAAACTTACTTGGAACTGTCATATTGAGAAATTGGTCAACAAATCGGTGACAATACTAGCAGTTAGACGGATGTACAACAAATCGTAAGGGCTAAAACCAGGAATGGTGCACTGGTTATACACCAAAGTGTTTAGACCGTCTCTACATACTCAGCTTTGATCTGGTGGCCCAAAGTTACACAAGAAACCACCAAACTAAAACTAAGCAAGGTACAAAGACTTGACTGTTTGGGCATTATAGGGGCTATGAGAACCACGCCTAGTGCAGCACCTCTGCACATAGTGATTCAAGGAAAGACAAGATTGGGTCTACAGACTGCATCATTCACTTGTACAAGATACATACGGATACAGGTCATACTAGAATAATTGATAGTTCTCGGGGTGGGGGGCTGCTTAAAATGAGGACGGACCACAGGACCTCAAAAACATGTGACGACTCTCTATTAGAGATGATCATACAGGATCGAGATAGGAGCGAAACCTTTAGACATGCAATTGCACCTGGCAGCCTAATCTGGTACACAGATAGTTCTAAAACCGAGGTGGATACCGGAGCAGGAATATATGCTGAAGTTCTCAGGGTAGAGCCAAGTTTTCCCCCTTGGTCAGTATGCCTCTCTTTTAGACAGAAATATACGCCATATTACATTGTGCGCGTGAAAACGATAAGGGGGCTTACAGGAGCAAGCGGTACTATATTATATCAGACAGCCAGGCAGCTTTCAAGGCTTTATCAAGCACTAAAGCATCATCTAGACTGGTGCATCAACGAACTCAATCCACTGTCAGAACATAATATGATGAAACTGCTATGATCACCTGGGCATTGTGGTATGTACGGCAATGAAAAAGTCGATGAATTGGCTAGGCGGGGATCTAGTGAAGCTTATATAGGCCCAGAACCTGCTTTAGGAATCTCACGAAGTGCTGTCCGAAGCTTTATCAAGGAGAGGACACGCACTCATCATCGAATGCACTGGAAGAATCTACCAGGGCATAATTTCAGCAAAACCTTCAATAAGGCACCTTGCCAAAAGAAAGCTGCAAAATTTCTTAATCAAAGTAGGTCACAGCTAAAGACAACCATAGGTTTCTCACAGGACATGCGACTGTTAAATAACACCTCTAAAAAATTGGTAAATTCAATGGTGACCTTGCATGCAGACTCTGTAGCAAGGAACTAGAAACAGCTTCACATATCCTATGCAAGTGCGATGCGCTTTGCAGGAAAAGGTAAGATACATTTGGGAGACCGATTCTGGTACCGGAAGACTTTCAGACACACCCTGTAAAGGACCTCTATCTGTTGATTCAGGGGTCCTCAGTTACAGATTGGTTGTGAGTTCACGTTATTAGGGTAATCACAATAAACCATAGACTACAGTGAACATGGATCCATCAAGGAAGGGATACCTTAAGGAAAGAACAACCTTTCGTTACCTTTATTTCAATGACTATATAAAATCCTAGAACGAAAATTGAAGCACTTGAATTAATATATAAGCGTACTTCAAATCAAATAGTACTTTATTAGTTTGCTAACGTATAAACTGGCACTTATTATACTAGTCACGAAACACTAGATGCCCTAACTCGCAAGTTCAATACATCGTAAATTTAAATCTCCTTGCATGCAATCGTGAGTGTACTTATAAATTCTTTTAATTATAAAATTTAAAAGATAAGATAGCAAAGATGTGCTTCCTCATTTCCTGACAAATGTGTGAATAAGGCAAAAGGCATTCGAATTCCAATTAAAAACCATTTAGATGTTTCCCGTAAGAACCTTCATTTAGCATGTATGTATGGAGAATAGCCGCTGTAGCCTTGACAACGCGGAATTTTAAGCATTATATTACATCCTGTGGGAAATGCAACTGCTAACTGCATTCAGCATGCGGCACAGCCGCTAAGGCTGCGCCTTGTCATTTGAAAATGTTAACGTTATGTAGACGTACCAATTTAACAACGCTAAAAAGACGATGATGTTATAAAATTAAAATAACAGAACGCTGACACTCGTAAGATGATTACATGCACTTAGAGATCGTGACTGATGTACAGCAACTTGCGCCTATCAGCGCGTTTCTGTTATTTGATTTCACAGCCATATAGCTGTGACCTCTTATTATAACCAGCAACTTAACGGCACCGTCATCAGTATGTAGCTTATTTATACGAGTGTTATTATCTCTGTGCGAGTATGCACAACCGTTCCCACAAAATCTCTATACTGTTTATGGGACTGCTAAATTCTTGAAGTTATCCCGCATCTTGCGGGCCCTTCATCTAGGTAACAACCAACAACTTCATTTTTATCCGCCGCGTGGCAGCCGTGATCGAGCGGTAAATTATGCGCGCGTTATCAAGAATTAAAGTGCATGCATTAATTTTACATGCCCTCTTTATCTGGTCAATATTTCACTGAACTGCACTGTCTCGGATAAATTCAATCCAGGGAAGGCTCTTGGAAGCGTGTTTTATTATTTACCGTTTCGATAAACCCTGAGTTCCGCCCGATCGGAACCCCCGAGCATTCCGGGCCTGCTAGGATATGTGCATATTTATTTCGCTCCAGTAGCGCGATGTCATTTGGGAGTGCAAATCAAGTTTGTTTTTCAAAAACTAATTGGCCGAGTGCTCCTTCAAGGGCGGCCGCCAACTTACCCTGTTATGCGCCTCATTTACAGTAAAACAGTGGGGGTTTCAGATATGCTCGGAGAGTTGTCAGTGGATTACTTTACGATCTTGTGCACCTAGGGAACGTGGAGATGGTTCGAATTATATAAAACGTAGATGAGGTCGGTGTGACTTACCTGCATGGTTAGGTTTCGTATAAAACTATAAATAGAATAAACATTATACAAAACCTTGCACAAAAAATAATGTATCACCTAATAAACAAATACGTTTATTGAAATTTAAATATATAAAATAAAAATAGAATATAAAAACACCTTATTTAAATCAAAGAAGAAAGTATCTTTCAGTAAGCATAATAAAAGTGTATGTTATCAAAGTTAGAACATACGGTCATGATCCTGTTTAATGTTTATTTTTTGTTTAATATTTTTTAATATTAAGTAAATGTTAAATTAGTTTCTTATATTATTTTATACTAGAGCCTTAAGTGGATACTTACTAGTTTATAGTTTGTGTGTGAAATACTAGCATTTACCATAAAAAGTTTTATTTATGCTATATGGAGCGGTGCACGATGGAATTTCGGTAATTATTTGTAACACCATAACACCAAATGAAAACTAAATATCCAACAGATAAAATACAAGTTACACTAATCTATATCAATGCTCAACCATGGTCTTTTGACTTTGCTGCAAGGTAGACCTCACCAAATCATGGAACTAGTACAATAGAATATAAAAACTTTTTGACAACTAGCAAGCAAATTCCCAGTCCTGCGAAGGACTGGGATGCAAAACATACTGGAAGTTAGGACTATAGACACTAAAATGAAGTAATTTAAGACAAATCATTACTAACACAAGCTGTTCTTATTTATCTACATGCCAAACTACCTACTGCCCATCGGACTTAAATAAGATTTCAGACCTATTTCACTTCATCGGCCTTAAAGTTATACCTCCTAACTGCGTTACCGTAGAAGCATCTTGGGATCATTCTATTGATCATACTCCTATTATCACTACACTTACTCGACTAAAACAACCAGACGATTTTGGTAGTGTAGTACACTATCTCACCCAAACTATACAGACAGTAGCACAAATTCCCCATAAATACAAAAAAAAATCTAAGGTCAATGTTCCGGTAAATATAAAATATTTTGTTGCACAAAAAAGAAGAGCACGCCGTATATAGCAAAGACGTTATAATCTCATAGATAAAAATTAATATAGTGGATTAACCCCACAATTAAAAACAGTTCTGCAGAATACCCGAAATACCAACTTTTGAGATATATATCAACAGTCTGTCGAAAGGTGACCTTACCATCTAGAAGACTACAAAATTATTAAGCAATTAATACGGCACAATCCACCTTTAAGGAAAGAATATATAAGTAGGGCAAAAACTGAACAGGAAAAAGCAACAACATTTGCCAAACACTTCTCACGAGTGTTTAATCCAACTGAACCTAATAATGACAATGATCTTATTAAAAATTTTTGGACATTTCTTGCCTGATGATGCTACCGATTAAACCTTTCTCTCCAACTGAAGTAAAGCAAAAGATCTCCAGAAGTAATAACCATAAAGCTTCCGGCTTTGATTTGATCAGCGGTCAAACATTAAAGAAACTACCCAAAAAAGCATTCGTTTTGCTAACCAGCGTGTTAATGTTACCATACTACCCGATTACATAAAAATTTGCACAAATAATCATAGGTGTATAAATAAGTTCTCAGCTTTTTTCTGCAAAATTAAAGTTTTATTTAAGAACAAACAAAAAAAGTTTAAGTATCAGAGTATTCTCCGTTGGCATCGATAACCTTTTGCCATCTTTCGGGTAGCTTGCGAATTCCCTGGTGATAGAAACTCACCGGCTTTGAGACGATAAAGTTATCGATGCATTTTCGGACTTCTTCTTCTGTTTTGACGTGCGTATCAGCCAAGTGATGCCGTAAGGGACGGAATAAATGATAATCGGAAGGGGGTCTGGGCTATACACCGCATGTGGGAGAAGTTCCCAGCCTAACGCGTCTGCAGCTCATCCGTGTCAAATGTTTGATGGCGTCCAGCGCGTGATTGATCTTCAAGATTAAATTCTCCTCCGCGAAATCTTTGGTACCACTTTTTGCACGTTGCATGACTTACAGCATTCTCACCATATGCAGCACAAATCATTTCGGTGGCTTCAGCAGCGTTTTTCGCTGAAACGCGAAGTGGATAGAAAATCGAATATGCTCTTTTGTGATTGCCATCGTGAACGCAGCTGATTATTGAAGTTATGTGCATCAAACTCCAAATCGCATGATGTTTCGAAAGACCAAATGTCGTTGCTTTAAAACCGCAAGAGGTAGGACTATTACGTTACATGTAAACGGTGATTTGCGTCCTGTGAAATCTAAAGCTGAGAACTTATTTATACACCTATTAGTAATCAATAAACCAAATAGCTCTCCGAATACAGTTTTCTTGTACCGGCCAATATACTTGATACCGATCATATATAAAATCTTAGAAAGTCTTTTGCTCAACAGAATCTCTGAACACATCGAAATAAACACAGTAATAACAACCTCTAATTGGCTTTAGCAAAAGTCACTCAATTGTACAACAATGCTACAGGATTGTTAAAAACACACTCTTAAGGTTTTCTGTATAAACTCAAATCAGCTTTTCCACACCCCACTATCTAATCCTAAAATCATATCTGATAGACAGATACTTTTAAGTAAATTCAATACTGAAACCTTTTACTATTAGCCTATTAAATTTGCTGTTTCCTAAGGAAGTGTTCCAAGTTCTTTTCTCTATTTAATTTTCACATCTGACATCCCAACTATAAATTTTACCACAATTGCCGTATTCACCGATGACACCGTTATAAAATCCATAAGTGAAAACTTTTAAACAGCATTTGAAAACCTACAAATCTGTCTCAATGAAATACAAGTTTAGCTGGATATATAGAAAGCCACATTTAATTACACATATCACTTTCAACAACCGAAATATCATGTGTTTTACTGTCACACAGCCAACTGAAGTACCTGAGATTAACGTTTGATCAAAGATTCATATGAAAAGCACACATCACAGGAAAGAAAACTCAAATATACTTAAAAATAAAACAAATGAATTGGCTAATAGAACGTAAATAAAAAAAAAGAATCCAATCGCAAATATTTAGAATAATTTTTAATCTGCCATTTACCTTAGTAATTTTTTCAAGAAGAAATCAGCAGACTAACAAAAAATTATTTCGAACAACTCCTAGACATCCCAATAAAGAAGCAAAAGAGTGCTCCACGGATGTTTTAAATCAGTGATCAGTTATTCTATTAGTTAGGAAAATTATCACTTGGATAACTTCTCCTTTCATGTGTAACATACTAATTACATTTACTCACAGCTTTCAATTTCAGGTTATAAATTTGCACTAAACATTAAAAGAAATTATACTTTATTAAATACATGTTTTTGTTTCTTATAGGTAGGTACAATTTCATGGTGATTATATCATATAGATATTTATTATTTATCTATATTTGGTAGTAAATTTTTTTTGTAATATTATTCGATTAATCATCTTATATATTTGATAAGTTTTAAAAAACAAAAATGAGGAACATTACCAATATCGTTTAATTATTGGTAGGTAGTTACCAACTTTAAATAATTGTACACAAATGTATCAAATTTGCATAATTGGAAAAATATAATTTTAAGAAAAAAAAGTAGTTTTTTCCACAATACCTAGCATTAAACAGTTTAAAACCAAAGAGTTTATTTTGAAATAGCCTACTATTGGACATGCTGTTATTTGAATTGTAATACGTCTAGAGTCATGGTCGTATATTTAAAATAATAATTACAACCTCAACAATGTGTTACAGTAATTCTGATAGATATATGAATGAATGATATATGAAATATGACGGCAAAATTTCCTAGATTTGTATTAGTTTGTTAACATAAACCATTTTCTTCAAGCAGCCTCAGAGGAGGAAGTCCAATATAGTTAAATCATAAGATCTCAATGGACAATCGATATCACCCTCTACTAAAATCACACAATCACGAAATTTGATTTGAAGTAAAGCGAGTGTTTCACGAACTGTGTGATATATGGCTCTATCTTATTGAAACCATATGTCACTCAAGTTCAAGTTTTATTAAAAAAAAAGTTCTTTAAAAAAAACGGCGTTACTAGTTTCATCTTTAAAAACTTATGAGCTATTGATTCCTCTAGACAATACACACCAAACAGTGTTTTTCTATGGATACATTGGTTTTCATAAATGGGGCGTAAATTACCTCAGACGCAACAATTTGTCGGTAATTTACAATGCCGTTTAAAGAAGAAGTGCACTATCACTTACTCGAGAACATTGTTACTTGAACGATCGTTGCTTTTATAGCGAACTCTTGCTTTGTCAATTAGCGTACCACTTGTTTTACATTTTTGCAATAGATCACTAATTGCACTCCCACTCGGCATATTATTGTGTCCAAACAATTGTCAAAGTTTTATTTGGGTAATCAGAACTAATCCCCTATTTCATAATCAATTTAAATAATATTGCTGCACAGCATATGGCTTGATGATGATGTGTTTAGATACGAACTGTACAAATATAAAACGTCTAACGTTAACAAAACGCAAACGGAGTTCGATTTAAATTCTAAGTTCAATTTAAAGCACTCATATATATACATACATTAAATATTTTTCTCAAAAAAACTAGATTTTTGCGAGAATTCATAAAAGAAAAATAAAAAATACTCGAAAATCATCAAAATGTTAAATGGTTTTCAATGTATTATTGTCAAAAACTCAAAAACGGAACCTAAACTGCTTAAAGCAAGTAAAGTGCGAAATTCTACAAAATAATTTGCTAAGAACCCATTGCAAGTACTAGTTGCTACCGTACAAATTACTTAATATATAAATATCTGGCGATGGACAACATTGTAGCTTTTTATGTGTGAGAACCTCGTGAAATAAGCATTTTTTGCACTTTTCAATAAAAAAATTAAGTGATGACAGAAAGTAGTTAAAAATAGAAATCAATATATCTATATAATTAAGTAATAAAAAATATTTTAATGATTTGCAAATGCTGTGAATTAATAAAAAATAATTGTGGAAGAAGGTTTTCACGCCTGGTAGCAATTTTTCTTACTGCACTTTTCGTGCAATAAAAAGTTATCAAATAAAAGGTTGGAAATTAATTATTACTTTGTTAATTTATGCATTCTTTATTCTTTACTGGTCAATATATAAGTTTCGCAGTTTAGACTTTAAAATCTTATTCACGCACATGCAAATTACACTGCTGTTTCAATTTTTTTTTCTAGCTGATTGTATTACAGGTGGAGTTCTAGGGAATGAATCGAGTAAGGGCATTCATAGGATCATACTCTTGTAATAACGACCACCTATATTATATATTGTCACATAAAGAACAATTAATTTAATTGCAATAACACAAATATATGTTATAAAAATTAAAAACAATCAATTGTTCACTAAACATTCCTGAGAAAATTTCCTAAAAAACAACTGGAAAAATGGCGTTAGAGTACACAGAAAATTAAAAAAACTGTTAACAGAACTTAAAAGGAGTCCTTTAAAGAAGCAGAAATAAAAATAAATATACATCTTGAGGAATTATAATAGTTTAGTGGACCACATTACAACAATAAAAAAATTATATCTATTCGTCGTATTGCATAGTTTAATTTTGCAGGTAGCATTTTGATATGCATGTCTTTTATAGCTTAATATATCTAGAATCTACTTGACTATTCTGTAAAGATTTTATGATAGCCCAATGTTCAACTGAGCCGGACGCCTTATCGCAATCTTTAAAGGCAAAACACAGAGGCAAGTGATATTTTTCGGATTTCTCAATCAGTTATGTACAACCTGTAAATTATCTTGTGTGCTGCATCCACTACGAAACTCGCTTGTTCTGGTGGCTGGTATTCATCTAATTTCTTGGTCAGCCTGTTAGTTATAATTTTTGTTAGTAATTTATATAGTTGAAATATAAGACTTATAAGGTCGGTTGTTCTCTAAACGAGTTTGGTCATCTTTTTTAAAAAGCAATATAATAATAATAATACCATTGTTCCAATTTCTCGGTATTTTTCCCATTTCTGAACATTGATGGAGTAATATTTTGAGCTCATTTAGCAATAGTTGTTTACCTACGTTCTTTGATCATTTCTAAAATTATTTGGTTTTCTCCTGATCTTTTATCTTTGTCTGTTTTAAAACTTTCTATATTTTATATATTTAGATCTAATAAATAAGTATATCTTCCGATTTTGTTTATATTTTTAATTTTTGTTACTGCTTTTGTGTATAGTTCGTTGTAAATTTCTTTTGTTAATTTCATTACCCGATCTTAATTCGTAGTTAAGTTTCTTTGTGTATTCTGCTTTAATATCATCATTGTATATCCTTGCCTTTTTTCTTTTTGCTAGTGTTTTGTTTTCCCCATTTTCTGGAGCTTCTCAGATTTTGCCTCGTACCGTGGTTTAAAATTATTTTTCATTACCTTTCTTACTATTTTATTAATATCTCAACATTTCCTTCTCAATTTTTTCTTAAATCTCTTTTTCTCTCAACAGTCTTTTTATGTTTTTGACAATGCTTCTATAATTACGTTGCTTATTTTTTTGCTTTGTTTTTCTAAAGTATCTTTCTCGGATAAATTGCTTTCTGGTAATTTCTTTCTCAAATCTTTTGCATATTTTTCTTTGATTCCTGAAAGATGTCTACCTTGTATCCCATTTTAGCTCTGATTGCAATCCCCTTAACTACTATGTGTGAAGCGTGGTCGAAGCAAAGCATTATAACACCAAGGAGAGCTTGAAAGTAATGACACATATGGACAAGGAGGAAGTTGTGTTGGCTTGCAGTAAGTTTAGGTATAAATTCGAGAAGGTCTTGTCCGCGAATGGGGGCTACAATGAGTTAACATTATTAACTTTCTACAGCAAAGCTTATAGTAGATAGGCAAGATAACTTCCGTTCTATCCAACGGATTCACTTCAAACATGGCATACACACATCTTAGATGAGTACCTTTCATGGAACTGATTTTCAGCCAAATTGGTTAACGGAAACCGGAAGTGACCGTTATGATTTCGCACCGCTGTAGAAAGTTTCCTTTACGGTATTACACCGTTCTTGATTATGTTAATTGTACTTTTATGTAAATAAATTTAAAAACTTAAAACTTTAAAAGTTGGCATACACACATCTTAGGTCAGTGCCTTTCAGGGGATTGATTTTCAGCCAAATCGGTTAACGGTAACCGGAAGTGACAGTTACGATTTCGAAAATTCATGTCTTTTTGTGTGTCTGGAGACAAGATAAATTCCGTTCTATCCAACAGATTCACCTCAAACTTGGCATACACACATCTTAAATCAGTACCTTTCATTGGATTGATTTTCAGCGAAATTGGTTAACGGCAACTGGAATTGACCGTTATGATTTCGCACTGCTGTAGAAAGTTTCCTTCACGGTAGTACACCGTTCTTGTTTATATTAGTTGTACTTTTATGTAAATAAATTTAATTTTCCTTGTGCTTTAATGTTATTTTCATTGTTCATTTTCCGGATTTACTTTGACGAACTTGTATACTGTAATCTATGTTCGTGCAAATTGTCACACAAAAATAATAATAATCAACTACAGCACACTTTAACCGGCAAGAAGGTGGCTTTTTAAAGTGGTTTACTGATTATCTACAATTAAATATTACACAGCATCTAAATGATAGGGTACATTTACTTTATAAAATTAATGGGCACTTCTAATAACTTATCTTGCACAGAAGCCATTATAAAATTATAAAAATGGTGTAATTTTTTTACGAAGGTTCTATCACAATTATATAAAATACTTTTACGATTAAGAAGTATAAAAATAGTATTAAAAGCATTACATTGATATCTCAAAAAAATAAAAGATGAACAAAGCACATGAACTAGTTATTACGAATATAAATGCCATTGTAGTAGTATATGCTTAATGTTAAGGTACCTATAGATTTATCGGGTTTTATATTAAACTATCTCGCCGTGATGTAATTTACCTGCGCAGCAGTGTATAAATTAGAGGTGTTTGGTATTCTAGAATGTACACTGAGCGCAACAACGAAAAATAAAATACACCAATTCAATGCTAATATTAAAAAAACCTTAGCGAATACCTTGGTTACGCCGTCTTTGTGTACCCATAAACGCAAACCGTGAACCATCAGCTGCAGTTTTACTACCGTAGAAAAGCCGTGCCGAGCCAGGCGGCCACGCAGATGTGATTTTCTAAGAATCAATCACAATTTTCCAGTTTATGTCTGAGCTTTTACGCTCACCTCACGGAGGAGGCAATCAATCTCGCGCGGCGCTGGGCCTCAAAGGCCTGTCATCCGTCCACGTTACGCATGGAGCGAAATTATCGAAATTATTGCAGTGCCCCCATTAGCGGCAAGAATACGGCCGATAATGCGTCGTCATAGGCGTGACGATTCAGCCAACAAAAGCTTTTAGGCCGGGGTTTCACAAGGCACGTTAATGTCGGAAAATCATTCGTTACGCTCGGTCTTATTACCGCTTAGGGAGCGGGAACGAAAGCGAACCGACCGCAACAGCCCGTTTCAAACACTTTGTGCGACTACTGAAACTTCAGGAATTTTCGGAACTTTCCCCGCCGGCGGTCTATTCAGAATAGGCTCTCGACTACAATACATTTCCATCCGAAAAAATTAAAAAAGCTTTCATTCATATTGCGTCTAGCTTTTATCACTTTGGGGTTTTCAAGAATATCGAGGAAAGACACATTTCAATCTACTTCCTATACTATTGTGTGTGCATGTGTTTGTTGATACATGCATGTATGAGTACGCGCGCGCAGATACGTAAACACCCTTTGCAAATTTTTGATATCTACATTCTGCATTCACTTTCTTAACACTAACGATCTCTTATTTTCGCAAATGCCCACAAATTGTTAACGAAACATCCGGTGGCAGAATTTGTGTGATTTTTTCCATGCTTTCGACAAGACTTTTTGCACAATCCTTTGGTAAATGACAGTTATTTCATTGTATACACTAGCTTTCCTTTTCTTGTACGATCACATATTTGAAATGAAATTCATATACGTAGACTTGGTTGTCATTCCATTGTAGTGACGTTATTTTGTTGCTTCCGCTCACTGTACAGTTTGCTGTAATGTTTAAAGTCATTATCTGCTTTCAGCACCCAACTTGTTTTGTCAGAACCAAAAAAATTTTCAGCAGACTTTAGCAAGCATTTCTGGTAGATGGTGCACATATTCTCGGCTTCTAAATTGTCCGTAAATAGAAAGGGCAAACAAACTGCGCTTGCAAAAGCATCCCGAAACACGCACTTTTACCTTGCTCAGGAAGAAGGCTTGTTCGTGAAGATAATATTGTCTGAATCTTGATTCAATTTTTTTCTACACTAGTTGCTTTATCACGTGCTTTCCTTATAATAAATGTTTCTTCAAAGTTTATCGAAAACATGACGCAGCGCGGGGGAGCAAAACGGTTCTGCGGGGCATGTCTGACAAATCTGACAGCGGTCCTCTTCTTGTGCGGCTGTTTGGCTCGAACAACCACACGCATCACTTCCTTATATTATAAATAGTCT
This sequence comes from Sinelater perroti, assembly GCA_036346155.1. NCBI lineage: Eukaryota > Metazoa > Arthropoda > Insecta > Coleoptera > Elateridae > Sinelater > Sinelater perroti. The sequence continues at coordinate 4,928,045 of JARFIY010000005.1, read as the reverse complement.
TTTTCTGTGCCCTCGGCCTCCAGAAACACGAAAGGTATCGGGTGTTTATCTCGTGTGCGCCGCATGCGGTGCACCGATCGTATGGGGATCTTTGTCCCTTGGTCATCTTGTTTCAGTAGGGCTTCCTGCACTATCCGCAGAGGCCTCTCGGAGGTAAGGCGTAAGTATTGAAGGGTATACCCTTGCCCTCCATTACTTTCGTCATTTCTGTATAGTCGTCTGGTGTGGTGCGCTGGATTGCAATCGAATCCGCCCTAGTTTTTGCTTTTGTGAAATTTATTATCTTATTGAAGAGCTCTGAAAGCTCTGGTCAGATTTGTTTATTCTGGAGTACGACCGAGGGTATTCGCCGAATCTGTTCTTTAGTGTTGTTTGCTATAAGTGCAGCGCAGCGATTGCTGCTGACTCATTTCGGGCTGGGCGGCGGGCACCACGCTTTTGACCCTGCACCACTGTGTATTCTGCACTGGTAGATTCGTCAGTGTCGCTCATGTTAGTGCCTTCCGCCACGCTGATATCGCTTGCGGCGGTACATCAGCAGCACAACGTGCTAGCAATTATATATTGTGCAAAAGTGTAACAAATAATTATTTAAAATAATTAACATAGATGGTGCTGTAAAATAGGAATGTTAATTTAACAACTAATAAAAATATTCAAAAGTGATGAATGATAACTTAATATATACATTACTTATCACATTTTGTACTTTTTTACTGGTTTAGGTATCTGCTATTCAAATATTATATTTGCAGTTGATTGAATAGACAGTGGAAGCATTTTCGTTACTGTAAGATATACAGTTATTGGGCAAAATAGTATAAACACTCATAGAAGTCGGAACATTTCGTATTAATACGGTGTTGGTCTACCTTTAGCACGCAATATGTAGCTTGAATTCTAAATGGAATAGATAATAGAAGTCTTGAATAATAGTGAGTGAAATTTGAAACCATTTTTATGAAGAACCCTGATTTCTAAAACAGTCCACAGATGCTCGATAATATTCAGGTTTGGGGACTGTACGAGCCAGGAAAAATGATAAATTTCATAAGCATGCTCTTGAAACCACTCTTGGCCAGGACTAGTGGTGTAAATTGAGGGATCATCCTGATATGTGGCATTTCCGCCTGGAAATAAAGTTTGCACCATTGGGTAGACCTGGTTACCCAAGAGTTTCATATGCACTGCTGTTGTGACCCGACAGTGTAGAGTGACAAAGAGGGCTGCCGAATACCATTATATAGCGCCCAAGACTGTAATAGAACCGCCACTACGTTTGACAGTGGGGCAGAAACAGTTCTCATCATATAGTTTAGAATGTGTTAGCCAGATAAACACGCGTCCAGTGATGGGGAAGAAGGTAAAAAGTGACTCTTTGGATCAAACGATACGTTGCCAGTCTTTCAACTTACATTTTTTTGTGAACATTGCACCATTCACGCCGCCTTTAAGTATTTGTGTCTGTTATTAGAGGTTTGGTAATAGCAACACACTTATAGATACCAATTTTATGCAGTTTACGCCTCACTAAGATGTTTAGGTGCTGATTAAATTATGTATTCAATTTCTTGGTCGTTGCTTTTCTGGACTTGTTTTATTATGCACTGTGTATGCGGTCACGATTTTCGAAATCGTGCCTTGTGTGACACCGCATAAGCTAGCCGGGTACCAACAGTTAGACTTCTTTGAAACTCTATCAGGTCGGACTTACTATAAACTCACCACACCCGCACAACGTCCACAGTCACACTGCCTTACTCTGGTATTGGTGCACAGTCCGCACTATTTGCACCAAATCAGAGACTGTTGATTTACGCAGTGCCTAGTGTTACCAGGCACATTAAAGTAATGCCCAACTTTTGACAAGTGTTTCCATTAGTTTATCTAATACATATAAGTCCGTCCACAGATACAATAATGTCAGCTGTTATAATTCCTATTGATTTGAATCATATTCGAAATTTTAGTTTTGATGATTTACACTGACATATATAAGAATTTATTCAACTTATCCAATAATTGTTTATTGTGTACGTATAACTTTGGTTGGCTCTTATGTTAACTCTTACATTGTTTCGTATAAAAGGGCCACAAATTTCCATGTTAGAAATCGTTGTAAATATGCCTGAATTAGGCTGATAGATATAGAGGAGAAGTGAGTCGTGGACTTGAGGAATATTAATGATAACAACTGTTTAATTTTCACCCGTAGACTAATATAAACTTTCTTAGGGTGTGCTTAAAGCTTTTGTGTGTTTTTCAATTAATTAATACGCGTTAATCCAGTTTCATAACTCCGTAATTTGAATTTATTATGAGTTGAGATGCCATACACAGTTAGATTGCTTATCCCTAAAGGTTCGTGGCTTTCTCAGGTCAAATGTCATTCATTGATCTAAAGACAACTAGTTAATTTTACCAAATTCAGAACCACATTGTCATTTAGATTTATACATAACTTACTAAAGCCTAAACTTATCTGACTGCTAATTGTGTGTTAGTTGCACTAGCATTGATAGATTAAACAGAGAAATTATCTACATTAACTCAAAGGTTATCATGATAGATAATTTTGCTTGTAAAACCATGCTGGTTTGCCAGATTACTAAATCTTACTTAAATAAAATCTACTATAAACATTAGTCATTTAAAAAAAATTAAAAACAAATGTTTTCATTGATGTGTACAATTTAATGCATCATAATGTTTTGTCCTATAATGCTTATTCAATCAGTTATGATGAAACTTTTCCTATTTTTTGTTTGCATTATTTCCCGAAAGTTTAACGTCTCTTTTACAATTGACTCAGCATATTCTCTCGGGCGCCCATGCAAGCAACCATTTCAATTAGTTTATTCTCGGGTAGCAATAAGCCGCAGCCGACAGATATCGTGCGCTCAAATTACTGTATTTATCTATTTAAATCCCAATTGCCAACGAAACCATGTAATTACGACAAGCTGCGTGGGTCAACTGCTCTAAGCAAATGAACTTTCAGCGCATTTTTGCGTAGATGAATAATAGCCAACCATGTGGTGAAAGCAAAACCGTGAGCTAAACTAGGCAGTTATTGATTTGCGAAGTTAGCAATTGCTTTCAGGGTACGGGTTGCGGAAATGTTAAAATAAATAACTTCAGTAAAGTATTTTGTGATTAGAATCGAATATTTAGTAGGCTAACTGAAACTCTAATGGATAAAAACTACTGCACAAAGATATTAAAAATAAAAATAAGTTTAACAGAAACATATAAAGTTAAAGTTTGTTACATAATAAATAAAAACAAATGTAATTATAGCAAAAGCCTTTGAAAAAATATATGGTGATTTTAACTGATAGACTCAATTTGCATACTGTACAACCACCTAGCTCATAATGATGCAGCAGCTTTGGTTGTGAGCGTCAGTTGTGAACGAAATGGCTACAGTGCACTTATGAGGTACAAAGTGCAAAAGTGCAATATGAGAGAGACCCTCCGTATTGTATGCCGTATTGAATGCAAAATTTTCAAGCCTCTTTTTTTATAATAGTAATATGGTCACCATGGTAACGTATCTAATGATATTGCAAAATTGAGTTCTTCCTCAAATGACCGAAAAATCAGAAAACTATTTTTCGAAAGGGCGGAGCTCCACTTCATTAACGTCGAGGTGTTCGACGTTTTCTGAATGAATCTTTACTTCAATGATGGATATATCGCATCAGAAATAAAGATTTGGTACTCATATTCTGGCCCCCAAGATCTCATACCTTGTAACTTTTTCTTGTAGTAAAAGAAGAAATTTATGTATTACCTTTACCAACAACTTTGGACGATCTTTATCATGTGTGGATGCTATTGTGCTAAGTAAATATGGTGGAGGGGCACACTTATAAACTTTAATGTGATTACATGCAAATATAATTTACATCCCATTTGTTACTTGTTCTAATTTTGATTTGCAAAATTACAAAATCGAGTATTATTTTAAATTGCTTTTACTCTTTAGATTTTAGGTAGCTCATATAATCTTAAACGTGGTGATTGTTTGAAGGTTGTAGATTTTGTTTGTTGGTCATAAAATTTATAGGTCTCAGTTAAAATATTCGGAAAGTTCTTTCTAGCTTTAGTATTACAGTGGCATTGCTGTTTTATTCATTTTCAAGGTAATTTTATCATCCTTATAATCATAAGAAAATTTTAAAATATTTTTATAAATTTAAATACGTTATAGTCCTACAAAACAATGATTAAATTGGAGTATTTTATAATAAAAAAAAAGTAAAGTCAGTATATAAAACTTTTATTACTTTTATCTTATATTGTTATAAAGCAGCATCATTTATTAATATTTTTTATGTTAATATCAGCATCAAAATAGTACATTTAGTTCTATTGGCGTAATGTGGATAATAATTATTATGTGCCGGATTTGATACGTATATTGGTTTGCATATTGATAGAGAACGACAATATCTGTACATGTGGTCATAGAGTTTCCTTCAGACAAATAAACAATTTATGATTATATAAAGTTGGCTAAAAGATTCTAGCTCAATATAAAAAATTACATTTTTATTCATGAATTTATTTAAAAACAATTAGTCTTCAAAATAAATGTCGTCGCCTTCTACGATCTCTTGCCACTGTACCACCATTTTCTTGGCTCCTTCAAATCAAAGAATTTTTAAGATGCTTATTTAACTTTATGAAGAGACTTAATCGGCGACCGTGCAAGAAGAATTCCATTATTCAGAAAAAGCAGTAGTAGGACACACAGCGTGTGGATTGTAGCTTATTTGCGAAAGAATCTCGACACCGTCCAGCTCCTCAAAATTTATCTTAGCTTTAATTGAACGCGCTTTTGTCAAACCAAGTCGGGTCACGGTCCAGCTTCTGGATTTATAATTCGGCATCAATAACACAACCATTTGTTTAAAATGCAAAACTTCTTTAAAATGCTACCACAAGCAATTTTTGACATGAAACTGACGACGGATTTTAACCTCGCAAAATCCACTTCCTTTTAATTGACCAGATGGACTTACTTCTTATCCGACGTTACAATTCGCTTCCACAAACCATCATTCGACTTATATATGTATATATATATATATACATACATACATACATACATATATATATATATATATATATATATATATATATGGGTCATTGTCACGAAACTAGAGTTATTTCGGCTAACTCGGGACTGGTAAAAAATTTGGTTAAAAATGAATTTGCGGCGGGTTTTCAGGATCATTGTCGAATACTTTTATCGTATTCATACAGAAATCTACACGGGGAATTGATAGTGACATATTTTACTAGAAAATTCAAAATTTCATGGCTTCTTTTTCAATGTACATAGCCGGTTTCTCTCGTGATTTCGAAGCAAATGAATAAAATTTATGATTTAAAACTTGAACAGGAGAGAGTTTTTCCATTAAATTGTCAATAAAAGTAGTTTAACATAGTTTAACAAAAAAAAACATGAATTTTATGAAACATGAAAATGAAATCACTGAAAATTCATCTCAGCCACAGCGGTGACGCTGAGGATGCAGTACCACTTCGAGAAGATCTTTTTTTTGCCCTAAAAACGAACAAATAGTCAATAAATAAACAACGAATTGAAAAATATCAGAGTACCTGAGGCTCCTCCGAGGTTGGCGTTCTGCTTGATTACTGTTTTTGAGCATCGGTGTACCTTCAGAGACCGGTTTTATTTTCTGGCCTCGCTCTTTTTTTTTGGAACAATTTGTATATGAGAAATCATTCAGTAAGTAGTGGTGGCACTTTTCTTGGTTGTTGCACTCGAAGCAACTCGGGGTATTGAAACGAACGGTGGCCGAATCTTCTCTGTGCCACAAAAATTTATGGACTTTCAAGGTGCCAGGAAACACCTTGCGATCTTCAGCTTGCAGGTTTACAACATGACGAGCATCATCAAGTGTGATGACATCAAAATATATACTTCTGATCAGGTCTTGCATAACAGTTACAAACGAATCGTAGTTTGGAATATCTGTGTTATGACACACAGCGTCATCAGCCAGCCGTGTTACAGTGGCCCCGATTCCGTCCGGCGGTCCCTTGCCATGTCCTGACTCTGTATAATTGTACGTTATAGTAATTTGAGGGAAAATACTCGGAAAATACTGCGTTATAAGATGGTAGATCATTTTGTTCCTGTATTGCGCTGTTGGTCCATCACTTTGCAGATGTATATGATAAATATTGGGAATATGGCTAGATAGTGGCTCAAAATTTTCTGCAAGTGAGCTATGACTGCCGAAGCAGAGTGGTTTAAACATTCTGAGGCTGTCACGAACCCTTCTTTGAATTTGCCTGGTCCTTAGAACATGCCCGTATGTAATGTGATTTGCTGCCTGCTGGCGCCGAAATGGAAAGCATGAACTTCAGTCTTGTATTTGCATAAATAGTTCTCACTGAAGTCAAATAGGAGAAAACATTCACCATCAGCTAAGTTCGCGCGTCTTGCTTTTAGGATATTCTGCTGATGTTCTGCTCTGAAAGCGTGTTGTAAGAATTCTAGGATCTTTTCTTTCAATAACTCGGGTACCTTGTGAGCATCTATGCTTTGTGTCGCTTTTTTTGTTATGGTCGGTGTAATTATTTTTTGAGTGGTGGCGCTGACCCTAGTTTCTTTTTCTGTGATCCACTGCTGATAGGAAAATAGACCAGTGTTGTTTTCGGTAGACAGCTGTAAATCTGAATATTTGCAACTGGGGCAGTTTCGAAAGTAACACTCTTGAGATAATTGCTTTTTGTTGCATGTCACTTTGGCCAGAACTTGTTTTCTCAAAAATAATTTTCTTTTTGTGCAGAGCGTCAATCAATAGTTTAAAATTTTCATGAATCCGGCAAGCACATGTGTCTCTCTCAGTGATTGATAGTTGAACAAAATAAAACGGACGGAATCTGCAGAAAGTTTTATATGATGTTTTTAGGCCAGTTTCTCTCTCGAATTTTGAATGCAAATCTCGTAAAGATCCATTTAGATAATGTTTCTGCTGCTTTTCTTTTCTCCGAGTTATAGTACTCTTTTTACCGGGATCGACTTTACTGTTTGCCATCAAAAATTCTTTCACTCTACTCTTCATAGTGTTTGTTCTCAGTAATTTCCGGTTATGAAGATGATTTTTGATTCCGCTTCTATTCGAGATCCCAACTAATTTGCGTACTTGACTCTGTTTCTTGTATTTCTGGATGATACGACCATATATGCAGTCCTTTATTCTTTTTCGACTGGATGATTTTCTGCAAATTCTTTACGAATCTGCTTCCTTAAAATAGCATCAAAAACCTAAAAATCATCATATGGCAAAAGTTGTTAAAATGAAGATTATATAAAAATGTTCGTAGAACTTTGGGCTCTTACCAGGCGGTCCTCAACCTCTTTCGGCACTGCGCGTCTCTTCAAAAACTTTTTGACTCCCATTACTGGAGAAGCGATTTTTTGGCACTTTTCTTTGGCTGCATTAGCTCGCTTCAATTTCCTTTGTAGATATTGAATACGTGTTGCTTGGGCTTCTGTTTTTTTTTCAATTTCTGATTTTGATAGTATTCATTGGCAAATCTGTTGTGCTCTGAGTTGATATCTCAGGTAAGGTGGTTTCACTGAGAGCAGACGAATTTTCCCGCTCTCGCTCGGCACGCTTATTCTCTCTTTTTTTCTTTCGAAAACTCTTTTTATCTCTCCTATTCATATCAGCGACTAATTTTATTTTCCCCTCACTTTTGCGACGATGGTATCTCTCTCGTTCAGCTTTTAAGTATAATTCATATTTTGCTGGATCAGCAGTCGTTTCTTGTTGGCGCATTTCTGAAATAAAATAGAACGATGAACACTCCAATAGAAATAAAAACATTGTTTGAACGGGATCGCGGCCGTAAACATAAACAAAGCTTCTATGAATACACATACACAAAACATGCATATAGACAAACGCACACACTCACAGTGCGAGCGTGGACGTACACAATAAACACCCGAAGTCGCACCGACAGGCACAATGAATTTGAACATGCTATACAATGTTTATTTCTTATATTCACTATACCTACTTTCTTTGTTGTATGTTTTCGGAATTTTTTCTGGCACTGTATTTTCCATTTGTGGTTTGATTGAGCGATGACATTTTTTTCCTTTCTCTGCTGCTTCAAGTTACGTGTAGTAGGTGCCATTTTTCGAAAAATACCACTGAAAACACCAGAACTTGAAAACCGAACGATAACAGATACGGAGGCGACAATTACGGAGGCGACATTTCTTGTAGAAACAAGTTTCTCATTCAGTCAATAAAGCAATCACTTTTTCCGAAAATTTTCTTATGCACGTATGGACAAACTCAGTCAACGGGCCCCGAAGAGGATATAAACATTCATTGCAACAAACACACACGTTACAGAGGCGACACTTGATTTTATTCTTGTAGTTTCCCTGAGTGTTGCTGTTTTGTTTACTAAAACTTCGCTGCCCGCACGCTTGATCAGCTCAAACTGTCATTATATCACATGTGAAGATTCGTTCTTGCTGCGTGGCGCCCCCTGAGCAACTAATTTCTCCTCCGTATACGCTATTTTCTAAAATCCTAATATAATTATTGAAAACCACCGGACAAACTGTAAACCAGCAACTTTCAATCTGGCGCGTACTATACTGCATACTACAGGGCTGTGATCGGTAGCGGATCACTCCCGAATGCATTTGAGCCCCCGTGCTCGTAACGATCGTGTCGTTGGTGGCCGTAAGTGGCGTGCCGTGACGTAGAAACGGAAAAAGGACAGGTTACGAACCATAGATTGAATAAAATAAATTAGTTTTTACAAAATAAAAAGTGTACTATCAGCTGAAAAAGGGAAAACTACTATTAGTAAATAATACTCGATACTTTTCAAGAGATTGAAACTTCATTATATTATTGTTTTTCTTTGAAACTGAAACCTTTTCTGGATGGAAAAACTTTCGAATATATAAATAAAAGATGCAGAGTTGAAAAGAATATTATATTTCACATTAAATAAATTTTATGTAAAAAAATAATTCACCTTATAGCTATCATTTTATTATTTTTATTTCATATCAACAAAAGTTACTCCTGTAAATAATTTCTTATTTAGTAATTATTTATATATTTAGTTTATCTCAAATTCAGTTAATCATTAAAATAAATTAATATTACTATTGCTAACCTAATAAACATTATGTAAGTGACTGATGTAATGTACGAACTCCATATTTATCATATCGCACAGTTTGACTTGTGAGCAAAATTAATTTAAAATTATTAGATATTCTTATTTTATTTTATTAGTTAGTATTGTTTTAGGAATTTAAGTTTTATTTATTAATGCAAATAAATCTTAATTTTAATTCAAATATCTTTAATGCAGCAGTTTTAATTTTAATTACGTTGTCTCTTAAAAGAAGGAGAGGTCTGAAGTAACCACCACGTTCTTTTTTTAGTAATTTTAATTTGATTTTTAAGCGTTTGTGTATTACTCAAAACTATTATGGAGACATTAGATTAAATTATTACATTTCTAATATGTATGTCAATAACGATCACCAAAAATTGCATTGTTATTCAGGCTTCTATAAGGAATGCATTTTATATTGATTTTTGAAAGTTGATGAAATAGAAAAAAACCCAAAGTTTATTTTCAAAGGTATGCGAAAGACAATTAGGACGTATACAAAGTTTCGACTGGCTACTTATTAACATACTAAGTTGCAAACTAATGACAATCTAACACATTGCTTTTGTAATTTACTTTGATATGATTAAATTGTTTACATCAATTGAAAACTATTTATTTTATATGAAATTTAGATACCTTTATTTGCTATACAATAAATCTTTGTTTATTATTATTTCTTTAAATATTTATATCTCACAAAGCTTAGACCCGTTGTTGATAAATGTTTTGTAATTTCTTGTATCGCTTCATAAAGTTAATGTTCTTTAAAAAACTATTGGTTAGTGCCAATGATCGACAAACATCAAAATTGCATTAAAAATAACTTAAAGAAAATCCTGTTTACGGACGCAGCAACTTTAATGTTTTGAGAGTGGCAGAATATAACAAATCCTATATTTGTTTTGCAAGTTTTGCACGTTTTCGCTATCCTCCAAAAAGAGTTATTTTTACTTAGCGAAAACTCCAAGCTGTTCCGAACGTGAGGCAATAGGCGCTTCAGGACATTTCCAGTTTTTTTTCGAGAAGCTCAATATGCAATTTTGCTGTAATCGCTAAACATTACCCTGATGATCTTAAACTCGTTAACATACTTTTACTTTTAAGATGCAAAGTCTGATGACAAAAATTATAAAAATTGTAAATACGTGTTGTTTATTAATATAAGTACATCTAGAGTTTTTATACCAAAACTAATATAATTAAGTTGTTATCATAAAGGTAAAATAAAAATTGTAGATATTTATATAATAGCAAGTTTTAGATAAACACACATTTGTTGCAATATTTTGTTTGCCAGTAAAGTAATAAAACGTTATCATCTAATTCTCTTTTATTATTATATAATTAATTTAATGTGGCTTTCAGACAATATATTCTTTGTAATGGCTACAATATTTTTTACGTTAAGTTAATCAATCTGTAATCTATTTTAAAAATAACGGTTTCAATAGTAATATACCTTTTTAAACTGTTATGCAATACTAATACTTAATAGTCACAACAGATATTCTGTAGTACAGGAAACTACTTTTTTACAAATGACCTCGCTTTCTCTACGTATAAACGAGCTTACAAGCCTTTCCACAATGCTTATAATTTATAAGTAAATACTGACATTAATAATTCTAATACGAGTTTCTTCCTGGTATGTAACTAGACGAGCTAGCATAAGCGACTTATACAAAGGTATTATTACTATCATAGTAGCAATATTACGCCATAGAATTATTATTATCGTACTGCTCCTTGGCATTTCGAGTTACATTTAGGTCCAGATTCAAAATGTTGAGAAGAAACTTCCTACGCATGCAAAATATTCTTAAAAACAGTGGAATTGTTAAACTTAGCTTATAACATTCACATATTTGACACTTTAGTGACGATACATTCTTAAAAAGTCATCTCCATCTTATAAAAAGCATTTTACTTCGTTTCCTCTATTGAAATTTGTCATTTGCAAATGTTATTATATAAAATTTTGAATTCCATTGAACTGATCCTTAGTGTCGTATGATCTTACATATATTGTATTGTTCTAGTTATTATGTATATTATACAACGTCAGTAAAAAGGAACTAAACACTAATTGGATGTAAGACTTGTAATATAGCTAATGTCACAAAGACAAGATTTTCTAAATAAACGACAGTAATTAGGATTTTGTGTTTTCCTCGTCGATAGTACAATACCGGTCACGAAGGGCAGTACATGGTATATAAACAGAAATAACCGACTGATTAAGTGTTCAAAAGCGAGCTACAATTGCAGCATTTGTTTGTTGTGAGGTAATAGTGGTGTAGAGTAAAAAACGTGATGCAAACTCTACCGAAAGTGACCATATGTTGCGGAATGATGGCAACTACACTGATTGGATCGCATCTTGTACATGGAGCTGTGAATGAAAACCACTACATTCAGATGCCTGAAGATTACCACTCCATTTTGCTTTTGCTGTGAGTGTGTGGTTTGAGCAAAATTTTACAGGATATTGGATGGAATGACGCGGGCCTCTTCTAAGAATTTCAGATCTCAGCTCATATGCTATTTGCCTGTGGAGCTACGCAAAGGAGGTGTACAAGACAAACTCTCACACAGTGTAGGGCTTGGTGATACGGATTAATGAGGTTTTTAACAATATCTAGATTTTCTTCAGAAGATTGCGCATTCCATCCCTGACCGTTTAAAAAAACTGGTTGAGGCCAATAAAATTTAAAAAGTTGCTTTATTTTTCCATGTAATACTATATAGTAAAGGATGTTTGGAAAACAACGAATAGTTTAATTTTAGAAAAAGCATTTATTTATTTATCGGTTGGCAAAGCTATAACATTATTTTAAAGCGTAAATGTGGCCATCAAATGTGGAATATGTTATTTGTTTCTTTGTTTCCAATGGTCGTCTACTTAGTTTTTGGGTTGCTTGAGTCTTGAATTGGTGCAGATGGAGAATTTTTTGTTAAGATCCGCTGCATTGTGCTTTTTAAAATTGCAGTGAACGACCCACACAGCGGTATTGGTCGATTTAGCTGGCCAAAAGTCGAATTACCAGAATTATATTTAAGAAGATAAAACTATTCTGGGTAAAGCAACTCAACCCCATTGTTTTCACCTTCCCGACCCCATGCGAGAACAACGAAAGCCAGTCTAATCTTGGACGTTATATCGAGTAATTGTATCTTCCCGTGATTTGTGCGTGTCAGATATTCAATTTGTGTTATTCTTGAAAGGTGTGCAAAAATGTTATTACTGTGCTATGGATTTTGAAAGAGTAGGTAACTACCGTTATTTTCATATATTAATCGAGTTAAAAATGCAGTATTATAAGTTAATTTGAGTTAAGATTATATTTTAACTAAGAAAATAAATTATACTCGAGGGTTTTTGTCACATTTTAGGATTCGCCGCGGTAAAAATTTATTTTACAAATTAAAATTAATGCCTTGTACTGTTCAAAAACGTTTAAATTAGCTCCTCATATGCGCTCATCCTTCTATTGTAGTTATTTTAAGTACAGTACTGCAAAAAGTAAAAAAATACAAATTATAAAAAACGTTTTTTTGCAGGCCCATCTGGTTTTAAAGCAATGACTAGAAAAATAATAATCGAGTTGATGAGTTTACTAAATAACCTGAATATTAATGGAAAATTTGTTTGTAGAAAATTACTTGACTACCCAACAGTCTTACGCTGATGAACAAATAACAGATATAAAGCATACGTTCTTCTATGTGAAGTCTAAAATAAAACGTCGATAGAATGTAGTTAAAAACCATTATAATGAAGAACAATGAGAATTGCTTGAATGGAGTGTTTGAATTTCCAAATATACTGACCAAGCCAGGCGACTAATAAAATCATTTGATGAGGCAAGCGATCGAAACAAAGACGAAAAAAAAGAACTATGCTTGTCTAATAGTTTTAATAAAATAAGAAGCAAAAAAGCTAGTATCGACAATAGTAACATTTGGCGGTAGAGACTATAATATTAACTGCAATATCTTATTGACTATGATAGATGAAATAGTTTGTAATGCAGTCATAGGTACAAAACCTCCTTTAAAATGTTATTTATCGAAAGATTTTAATAAATTGTTGGCCGCCAAAGAAGTTAACAAGGAAAATTTAAAATATGGCTTGTCAACATTACATGTCAGATTCGGGTTTTTTGAGAGCCTTTTGCATATTGCTTACAAGTTTCCAGTGCGAAATTGGCCTTCACGAGTAGAAGCAGACAAAAAAAGGATTTAAAAAAACGAATCAATTTTTCTAAATCCGGTTTTGGAAATGCTAATAACAGGAATTTTAGCCGTAGACCATTTTAGATCCCGAATTAACAATGGAAATAACGGGCCTGTATGTTACATTTATAACAAAAATAAAAATCATCCTTGAGTGCATATTTAGCGGATACAAAATCGATTTGAAAAATGTGCGACATTTACACAAGACACTGTTGTGTTATATATAAAATCATATAATAAACACCCTATAATGTCTACCATGTATAAAATTTTAATACATGCATCTCTAGTGATGGAACTTGCTCTGCTGCTATTAGGACTTCTTTCGGAAGAAGCAGCCAAAGCCCCAATTAAACATTTTCGCTTATATAGGCAACACTATGCCAGAAAATTCAGCAGAACAAATGTAATCAATAGTTTGTTGTTGACCTCCAATCCTTTTATAGTATCACAGCAAAAAAACCAAAAAATTCTCGAAACCTTAGATATGTTAATATATGAAGATGATTTTTCCTAATAATTAATTGATGTGCTGCTTTTTATTTCGTCAAGAGAAGGTGTTAAATATTATGTATTTTGTCTTAACCACATCATTGTATACATAATTATTGATTTTTATCAATGATTAGTTTTTAACCTTAGCATTTAGATATATTTATAACAATACAATTTTATAAAAAGACTTAAAATTTGTTTTTTATGTAATGTAAATTAATGTTTTATTAAAACAACATTAAACAACTGTAACAAAGAGATCACCGGAGGGAACAAATTTCGAGGAACAATTAAGAAAAATAACCCGAACAGGTCGAAAAAACTAGTACGTGCAGATAAGCAGGGGGATGACGGTAACGAAACTGGCAATGGACAAGGAAACGACATAAAGGATTGGAAACTTGGAGTATGGAATATAAGAAGTTTAATGAATAAAGAAGAAGAAGTTATATATGAGTTTAACAGAATAGGAACAGAAATACTGGTACTTGCAGAGACAAAGAAAAAAGGGAAAGGAGAAAAGATATTAACGGACGGACACAGACTAATATACTCCGGAGTGAAAGAAAATGCAAGACGGCAGAAGGCGTGGGATGCATTATAAACAAGAATTGGGAAGATAAGATCACAAACTGGACAGGGTGGTCGGAAAGAATCCTCACGGTGGAATTAGAAATACAAGAAAAGAAAAATAACGTTAATTGCAGTCTACGGACCTGACGAAAACGAGAAAAGGAAATAAAAGATAAATTTTGGGAGGATTTAGCATTAATAACAGAAAGAAGCAAAGGAAAATATTTGTAGCAGGTGACTTCAACAGTAGAGTGGGGAAGAGAGAAAATAACACAGAAACGGTGATAGGAAAATTCGGCGAAGATAAAAGAAATAACAACGGAAACAGATTAATAGAATACTGCTCCCGTAATAACCTAATCATAACAAACTCATTCTTCCAGCACAAAAGATACACACAATTACAAGAGAGGTTAAAAGCAGAAATGAGAGATCTATATTAGAATACATACTAGTAGAAAAAATAACAGGCAGATGGTGAAAGATGTTAGAGTCAAAAGAGGAGCGGAGATATACAGCGACCACTACCTATTAACAGGAAAGATAAAGAGACCTGAAAATCAAAAACAAGCAATAAGAGAAGAATATGCAGTTCAGAAAGAAACAATACGTATTTATAAACTACAAGAAACAGAAATAGCAAAGAAATACGAGAACATAATAAGAAGAGAACTACTAACAGATGAAGAAAAGCTAGAACAGATGAATGTGGAAGAGATGTGGAAGAAGATAAAGAACACTCTAATAAACGCAGCCAGACACGCATGTGGTGTAATTAAGACAAATAAGCATATGAAGAGAACCGCCTGGTGGAGTGAAGAAATAAAAGACCAAGTTAAACTAAAGAAGAAGAGGTGGGCAGAATATTTAATGAAAAGACAGAAGAGGCATATAAAACATACAAAGAACAACGTATAATAGTAAAACATATGGTGACAGATGCGAAAGAAAAACGTGGCAAGACTTTGGGAAAAAGTTAGAAAAAACAGCAGAGAGAACCAAAAACTATTCTATAAAGTTTTAAAAACTTAAGGAAAGGAAAACACCAGATAACACAGTAATAAAGGATAATAATGGAAAGGTACTGTCAAACCCAATAGATATAATGAACAGATGGAGGCAATACTTCCAAGAACTCCTACAGACCCAAGGCACGAATAATGAAGAAAATACACAGACAGAAGACAAACAACAGCATGGAGAAAACGAAGAAGAAGGTATAACAGAAGAAGAATTGACAACAGCACTAAAGAAAATTAAAATGGAAAGTCACCAGGACATGACAGAATCACTGGCGAAATGTTGAAAAAATGGGAAAACAAGGAACAAAGGCGTTTTTAAAATGTTTAACAAAATATGGAAAGAAGAGAGTATACCAAAAGATTGGGAAGTAGGACAGATAGTACCAATATTTAAGAAGGAGATAGGAAAATATGTAACAACTATAGAGGCATAACGCTGCTGAGCATACCTTTAAAGCTGTTCGAACAAATAATTGAAGGTAAACTCCGAACTGTCATAGAACCAACACTAACAGAAGAACAGAGTGGTTTCCGTAAGGGTAGAAGCGTACAAGACCATATATTTACAGTGAAACAAATAATTACAAAAATACTTCAATACAACGAGAAAGCCGCCTTTGCATTTATCGACCTCGAGAAAGCTTTCGATAGAACACCCAGAGAGTATGGCAAAATTTAAGCAACAGAGGAATAAGCCCAAAAGTAACGAGAGTAATTAAAGTCTGTACCAAAAGACAAGGAACTACGTGATAAACAATAACAGAACATCAGAGGAGTTTACTACAAATGAAGGTTTAAGGCAAGGAGGGGTACTGAGTCCGGCATTATTTATCATCTTTATGGATGAAATAATACGAACATGTCACCAGAGGATCAGAGGGTTAAATGTAGGATATAGAAAATTACAACCTATATTTATACGAAACTGTGCATTTGCAGACGATATTATAGTAATGGCAGGAAGCGAAGAAGAATGGATATGGAACGAAGAACTAATAAATAACGGTATGAAGATAAACGCCAATAAAACACAAGTGATGCTTATTGGGAAAGATCACCAGAAGATAAAGATGCAAATAAATGGAGAGGAAATTAAACAGATAAAACAGTTCAAGTATCTAGGGGTCACTATAGATAATAACGGAAGACAGGAAATAGACATATCTGAAAGGATAGAGAAATGTAATAAACTATATTACGCAATGAACGCAAATTTTATAAACAAAAGAAGTGACACAAAAACCAAACTTACGGTGTATAAAACAATCTTCAGGCCTATTATGACTTATGGATGCGAATCATGGGTATTGACACAAAAATGAAACTAAGATTAGAAGCCACAGAAATGAAATACTTAAGAAGAGTGAAAGGCGTCTCCTTGAGGATAAAATCAGAAGCAGTCAGATTAGAGCAGAATTAGAAATTAACCCAGTAACAAGCTTCATTGAACAAAGACAATTAGCGTGGTGGGGCCATTTACAGCGGATGGATCAAGATAGACAAGTCAAACGAATATGGGAAACGAGGAAAGTAGGCAAAAGAAAGGGAAGACCACAGGAAACATGGGATAACACTATAGGAAAAATACTAACAAGGAAAGGAAAAACAGTGGAGGAGGCGAAAGCAATGACAAACAACAGAAAAGAATGGAATAAATTTGTTCATAACACAGACAATCCAGTTTAATTCAGTTTAATTAAGTTAAGAATGTAGATAAGTATTGTATAATGTACATACAAGCCAACACCAATAAGGTAAATGGCTTTTGATTATATATATATATATATAAAACAACATTTACATACGATTACCAGTGATAAATAATTTTGGCCAGCTAAGCGATCGAATACCCCTATGTGCTATGGCGTACTGAGATTTCTAGACCCCCCGTCACTATAATTTACAAAGGCAATGTTTTCGTTTGAACAGTTGCTACTATACCAGCCTATTTTTTATGTCTACAACAGAACCTCTCTGTTTAAAATTTTTTAATTAGCCTTTTAAAGTTGTTTCATTTAGTACATTTCTCCTTAGAAAATTCCACGTATTTTCTCACAGTCTCGTCAAAACGTTCTTCGTAATTACAATGAATTGCAATGTGCTTACTATTAAGTGTCACCGGGCAGAACGGTGGCAACTATTCAGAAAAAATAGTGCACAATTTAAATTCTGCGTTTCTTTCAGAAGATTTTATGCATGTACAATTTATTTCAACAAATTTATATTAGAAATACGGACTTTTTTATATCTTTAATGCCTAGTTGCCTCACCTTGTATATTCTATTTAGTACCAGTAATAAAACCCTTTAGTTTTTGACATGATAGGGCATGCTACAGAAGTTACGAGAAAAATAAACGCGTTACTGTGTCAGATCATACGTGTAGAAAATATTCTTCATTATAGCCAAAGCAACACTTTTAAATTACTAATAATTTTATCCTTGAATAAGCAAATATTTTAACAACAAATTTACATTACTAGTTGCTGTTCTTCAAGTAGTACATAGCTTCTTAGTAGAAACGACTTGCTTGTTTTAACTCTCCTGTAATTGTGATTTGCTTTTCTGATATCTAACCTGCTTGAGTAGCCTTGCGAATTGAATATTCCATAAGTTCCTTTATACGATTACACCATTGTTTTGGTGATTGTCCTTTCAGCCTTATTCTTTTAGTTTTCCCAAGTTGTTATTGTCTCTTTTTAAAACGTGTCCAAATATTTTAATAAACGCAAGTAGATGTTCTATGAACGTTATAGTCAATTTATTTTTCTGAGAGCCGATTCTTTTGTTGCGTTAGCACGCATTACTATTCTGACTACCTAGTTCTAGTTTGTCCACCTTTCTGCTATATCCTGTTTTTAAGATTTATAATTCTGCTATATATTCTATTATAGAAAATATTAAACTTCTAATTATTTGGTTTTTATGTTTAATATTACTTTTCTACTGATTATATTCGATATATGTATTTTGCTTCTTTTATTGCTGCGTCTGATTTTAAGTGAGTTTTCTTCTTGATGTGATATAAGTTTTTTCAAGTGTGTTATTGTATGCATGATGCTAGGAAATTTTTTATCAATGTTTATTCTATAATTATTTTTTGTAGTACTTATTTAATCCACATTTTTTAGTATAACGTAGCGGGTGCGAAATTATTTTTAATGTGCAGTTTTCTTCTACTACGAGCTGATGCTACGTTAGTAAACAAAAAATGAGAACGTGCCTGAGCCAGTTTTCATTAACACATTTTGAGTCTTTGTGCTGTGCGATCGTGTGAAAATATTGTATACAGTATTAATTTCATATGTAAACGTTGATTTTTTAAAACGAAATGTGCCGGATTATACACAAAATGAGATTGTTGGTATTCTTCCGATTCTTGGTGAGTGGTAATTACCGAGAAGCAGCACGATTGTGTCGTAAGCGTTTTCCGGGCAGAGATCAGTACCCAAGTGACAGAGTCATTTCATATATTGAAAGGCGCAAGAGACGGCAACTTAATGTGCCAAAAAAACGTCGTCGTGTTATGGTGATTGACCGAGACGATTCTTGACTATGGTCAAGTATTAATCCGCATATTTCGTTTCGAGAAATTAAGAATTCTAAGGCTCCACATATTTCACCCTTACCATATTACCTTAATCCAAGCATTGACTGCTCGTGACTTCCAGAGAAAATTAGAATTGTGTAAGTGATCATTGTAAAAGCTCTTCAAATAAATTTTTTGTGAAAAATCACATTAGAACGTACTTTTCTTCGTAGAAACAGACAATGTACAAAGAATTAAGGTTTTTTGATCAATAGCATTAAGTTGAACGTCTTAGGGCCTTATCAGGGCACCGGAACCGGTGCCGGACCACATAATTGGATGACAGTTTTCGACCTGACACTTTTTAAAGATTACTTGTCGATGAGTTGCCCCCTAACGAGATACTAGAAAAAAAACATTCAAATGGGGCCCGTATAAAGTCCAGATTTCTAAAAAAATGTTTAAAAACATATTCGCACGTATTTTTGCCCGTAGAATCAGACTATGCAATGAAAAATAGAGGTTCCTATTAAAAAAAACAAAGTTGTACATCACAGGGCCTCACTAGGGTGCCGGACTCGGTACCAGACTACATAATTGGATGGCTTCCTTCGACTCCAACAACTTTATTAAGGTCACTTGACTATTGGTGGCTCCCTTGACGAGCTATTTGCGTGCGACTTTTAAAATGGGGCACCCAGTATACATTATGTATTTGAGTTGGTTAGGAATCTTTAATTTTAGGCTATGAAAATTCAATAATCTGTCTTAAATTGAGTAATAGTCTTCGTGCTTTCCTTGGCTAAGTTTCTTTGTTCTTATAAGAATTAGGATAAGTATGCTTGAGTCTTTTAGTTTATGCTTATAACCTACATTTTGTTGGTGTGAAACATCAGTGCTAAAACTCAATTATCTTAGAATTTTTTCTTGGTATATTGAAGTTTGAAAGCTATCTACCAGTTACTCATATTTTTTGATAGATCTTTTAAAACATTTATGTTGTTATTTATTTCATAACTTTAGTATCTTTTCCTTGTATTTGGCGATATCTGCGCCTTTACTAGTTATTAGTTTTTTTTATAACACTTAAAATTCCTTTCTTCAATATTTAAGGTTTATATTACCAAGGATTTATATCTATATTGGGATGACCTTCTTGAAATCATTCGTTACAGTAATGTCTTTATATTTTTAGTATCTCCTATATACCTATTACCTTTTGCTAAATTTTTTAGTTGTATAAGTTTTTGGATTAAATATATGGGTAATATTTCTTATTAACCTACATTAATCTTTAGTATTGATATCGTCAGCAAGTACTGCTATCGTCAACATATTCTTATGATTTATTGTATACTATTATAAAATAATTTACTTGTTTATTGAATGTTGCATACTGTATTCCTTCTCTTTCTTGTGTAGATCTGATTCTGTAAGTTGTCTTCTATAACTGCTAGCGTTTTATCTTTAATTTATTGTTGGTTTTTAATTAATTGAAAGGGATTTGGAGATCTTTAAATAAATTTGGATTATTTACAAAGCGATCTCTGGGTAGCCTCGAATTTAGAATTTTTCCAAATCATTATCATCTATTATTTTTGTGTTTGGTCTAGTTTTCTTAAAAGGCTCTTTAAATTGTGTTTTTAGAAGAATGATTGTGTTTGTATTTCCTTTCCTTATTAAAGACCTCAAACCACTTTTTATTAAAATGTCGTCTATTTTAATAAGAAATTTTATTAAATACGGCCAAATATCCACGCATCTAATGCATTATTGATTGTTATAGTAATTTTTATGGAACAGTTTGCTGGTTTTCCTCCTTGTAGCGTTTTCTAATTTTTTACTTTTCAACTTGAAAGTAAAACAATTATCTCGAATTTTGAGGGAATGTGTATCCACTCCGATAGCATTCCAAGTAAAGTTCAGTGTACTGCTTAAAAGCTTAAAAGTTGTGGTTTCAAATGATACCACTTTGATTAGAATCGAACCCGTTATGACAAAATTAAGGGCCTAAGAATATGTGTAACACAAAACAGTTGAAAGAGAAAAGAGAAAAATTAATTTACTGATTTTTTCGGTACATGGTGTTGCCACTTCTACTTCTAATTGCACTTTCTAAGCGATTACGCATGGATCGGATGGCTTTTTCTACGTTGTCTCAAGCGATTGTTTCCCACTCTTCAATCAACGCAGGCTCTCAGTTCCATCACGCACCCTGGTGATCCCAAACATGCTCAATTGCATTCAAGTCTGGGCTATACGGCCAGTCCATTTTCGGTATACCGACGTCAGCCAGGTAAGTAGTGGTCAATCGCGCGGTGTAGCATCGCCCATTGTCGTGCATTAGCATGAAATCCTCACAAATAAATCCCGCAAATTAAACAAAATGTTCCTCCAGAATGTTCTGTTAAACCTCTTCTGCGTCTTCCACTAGGCAGGAAAGCCAATTTAGTTTTTACATGCGTGGAAATGTCTACCCAAAACATCCAAGAGCCACTCCCATATGCGACAGTTTCTTGAATACAACAATTAACAAATCGCTCTCCTGGCGGACGTCTCCTGTCGTTACCATATAGGCACATCTTGAACTCGTCAGTGACATCTGACTCCAATGGCCTAGGTCCCAATCGAGATGTTCGCAAACAAATTCAAGTAGCCTTTGCTTTTAGACTTCAATCAGCTTGGGACCCGTAGCTGCCTTTTTTGGGGCTACCTTTAATTTCCTTCTTACTGTCAAAGCGCTGGCGATCACACCTCTGATCGCACTCAGCTCTTGCTTGAGATCAACGCCAGTCATATGTCGATTTCTGAGGGATACTGAGATGAGAAATCGGTCGTCTCTTGTCGGCAGACGTAATCACCGGTGCCTGTACCAATGCCACACTCTCAACACATCTGCTTGACTCAGATTTAGTCGATTTACCACGGCTTTCGACTGAAGCCCTCTCTCAACAATGTAACTGCCTGGGCTGCTTCGGCGGTTGTGGTATCCATTTTCTTACAAATCATTCGAGCAGTTACGTCACTTACTTAATTACGCCAACTTTGGATAAGTGCCTGAGATAAATTATCGGATTGCAAGCGTACTGTAGGCCATTCATAGTCGTCGCGCACTTGTGTTCCAATTAGCAAGATTCGTAAAACACCGACTGAAACAGGACACGAAAATGTTCATGCAGCTATTGAGTCGATTGTTTTGCTCTAAGTGTATATATCTTAAACCATCATTGTTCCTAGTGCCTCTAAATTTTTGGACTAAATTTATTTGCAACAATTGTTATTACCTATCTATTTGTATTGTTTGTTTTAGGAGCCTATAAAACTTATCTATTTCTTTCTCACAACTTTTTTTTAGTAAAAGTATAGAATAGTTAAATAACATTTAGAGTAAGAAACTTAGTATCTACTTTGACGGATATTTTGATTCAGTTGTTCTATAATATTATTCTCGTCTTCGACGCCTTTGCATATCACTGTTATATGCATTTCTAATTCTTTCTCTACTATAAAACGTACGTTTCACGTACTGATATTTGTGGTTTTTCTAGAGTCCTAGTGGTGCAACCATTTCTTCTGAAGATCCGATTAGAAAATAAATTTTACTCTGAATTATTTAGCCAAACGATTTTCTTGGAAAAGATCATGTAGTCCTGTTTATTTATTATATATAGTTGTAAAGTCAACGTTAGGTTGTCAAAAACTGGTTCTTTTTGTGTGCAAGTGAGGTTGGAAGTTAGGTGACCTTGATATTATTTCGTGTAATTTATTACTTCCTGTACACTAATTCTACTATTACTGACTTTTAAATGCACAAATTTTTTATAACCACATTGAATCATTCATAAGGGATAAAATATTACTCTATTATTACAAAATTTTATATTTTCAAGTTTTTCCTGAATTGCATTTCAATTTTATGTAAAAAATATATGAAAAATTCACGTATGGTCGTTAAAAATATTACTTAATATTATCGTAAAAATATTATATACATCATATTTGTTATTAAAACAAACAACAAATTATGATAAAATCATGTAAGAATAAAATAACGATGTTTTAATAGAATTTATTACTTAATATAGTTACAAACTTAGATAAACAAAAAAAATGTAAATGAAAATAAAATACGTTTGTACGCAAAATCAGCGTGCAAGCTTCAAAACGAATTACGAATATATATATGTAAAGCACAATTTTATGTGGTAACATGTGTAACAAAAGCAAAAGTTGCAAAATTTGAAAGTGAATTTGTTACTTTTAACAAATAAAAATTAATAGGCAAAACAATTTAAAATAAACAGTAGAAACCAAAAATTAGATATAAATAGTAACTTAATTAAATTGGGTAAAAGGCACAATCGTAAAATGAAACCAAAAATATAAAACGTAAAAAACTATTAATAAGACTCGTATCAAACAAAAAAATTAAAGCAAAACAAAAATAGAAGCCGATGACTATTTGAAAAAATAACAATGACTAAAATTAAAAAGCAAAATGGATGGGAAAAGCAAACTTTAATTGGTTGAGAATTAATGAGATATTATATATAGCTGTAATTTCAATTCGTTAGCTTTTTTATATTTGATACAAAAATTGCCTGGAAAATAACCTTACAGTAATAATAATTGCATATAAGAATTACACACAAATTGTATATATTTCAATAAAAGTATTATCAAACCAGTTTTAGTTTGTTTCAACAAAATGTTATAAACTTAGGTAATTTATTTCGACCTGAGAAATTTAACAAGACTACAAATGCATAGACAAAAGGGGATTAATGCTGAATATGTAACTGCAACATATATCATGTTCGCGATATCTTTTCTGATAAACCTGTCAGCCCTTTCAGGGCCTTTCAGTCTCTAATTAATCATTTTTTATCTCAATACCTCCGACCGCTGCGGCGAGTTCGCGGACCCTGCACTTTACGGCGCTCCCTCCGATAAGACTTTTGACCACCTCGTCGGGCGTACAGCCGGCAGCGGCCCTTAATTAACTGCAATATCAATTACGTACTGCTATCGTACCCTTCACGCAGGGCCGTGGATTCGAGCGCCGCTTTATCTTCGACAAAAGATCCTCGCGCCGCCGGCTCGGAGCTAGCGGAACTCGAAATGTGGAGATTCGTGGTGGGTTCGTGAGACGGGCGTGGTGGGGATGCTGGAGGGGAACCGAATTGGTGTAGCCGAAAGCTTCCAAAGCTCTAGTGCGATGGTGCAGCCCGGAGCTGGCGCATGGTAGCGGTTTGCTAGAGGTGTACAGGAATCACGCGAACTCAGCAGCGCTGTTACGTCGCCCTGTAGTGCAGCAGCTGTGGATTAACTCGTGCCGGCACTGTTAGTGGATTACTGTGAACTATGGAAAGGAACGCATTTGGATACGACAAGTAATTCATATTTTATTCATATTATTTTTGATTGCAAACCTAGTGGTGGTGGACGCTGCCGCGTTTTTCAGATATCTCTGAAGCTTAATTTTAAAGAGCCGATAAATCACGCGGAAATAGAGCTGAAGCAGCAAATAAAAATTACCGGGGGTTAACAGCTAGGGCGGAAGAGACTGGCGAGCTGATCTATCGATATCTCGGAGCGCTAGATGAGTCGTGATACAGTCGGCTCGAGAGGATTAATAATGCCGAACGTCGGGAAAACGCATATGGAAAAATTATGGCGGCTTCGCGAGCTGCCCGTTCATTTATCAGCGGATTGATAAATCAGGTTTCGAGAAACTAACTTGCTATTTCGCATATAGATCGGTTTTTGGTGGAAAGATTCATCATGCTTGAATAATTAGAAGAGTGGTGTAAATTTAGGCCAAGTAGCGAACACTTTAAGGTTCAGTTTTTGTGTTTTCTAATTTTAAGTGGTCGAAATAATTATAGCAAATTAAATTGCTTTGATTAATGTTTTTATGATTAAACTTAATAAATTACAGTTCTTATGATTTTATCAGTGTAAGGACTTCAAAATTCTTTACATTTTTTTCTAATTGCGTAATGATATTAAACACATATTTAATAGCTGGAGTAAATGCTATATATTTTTATATAAATTAAACTTTTCACCTAATGAATGATGTTGCTGTTTCCTAAACGATATAAAACAGCTTAGGTTTTTAAGTATTTGTGTCATTATTTACAGATTACGCAACTTAAAAATTATAAGTGTGTAATAGTTGCTTTAAAGTTTCCGTTAAAAATAATGCCATTAAAACTACATTAGTAGTTTTTAAAAGTGTGTAGCATTAATTACAAACCGATTTAATATTTTTTAAGGGCAAAATTGTTTGTGTAACTTTCTCCCGTTTTTAATGTTTTCTGTTTTTCCAATTATTTGTAATTAGAGTGGATAACTGTTACTATATTATTATTTACTTTTATTAAACTTTATGTTGAGCTATTTCTAATTAATTAAGTAAATTAAGATAAGTTACTACATGGTTCTGTATAAGCCAATTTTAATTTATGAATCTTTTTAGATTCGAGGATTATCTTAATTGCAATACAGTGATTTCATTCTGTAAAAATGATAAAATATAAAAGCTTATATGGTTAAAAATATTTTTTAGATGAGATTTTATGCTAATTATTATGTTACAAGTTTTTGATAAATGTCGTTTCTACTAAAAGTAACTGTAGTTCTGTTTTATTGCTAATTTAAAAAAACGTTTAAAAAATTTTAATTTGTTTTAATACCATGAAAGATAATTATAATCTAATGAAAACGCCAAAATACTTAATAATTCAAATAGCTTGGGATTTTTATTCCATCAGAATTAAAAGCTTTGCTTTTGTTAATGTATTTATTTAATATATAGTTTAATTAATAATTAATATGAAGGATAAATTAGCAGATCAAACTTTACGTATAATTTAAATAATTGAAGCACAATTTGGTTATCCAAAAATGTTATATAAATACAGTTGAATGATCTCATAAATACCAACTTTGGTATTAGGTGTCCCAAAAGAAACGTAGGATTTAATTTTACAATAAACATTTTATATATTTACTAGTTGGCAAAGTTTTGACATTATTTTAAATGGCAAACTTTGCTATTAGTTGTGGAATTGAATATTTGATAAATGTCCTCCTTTAAACTCTCGAATTTTTTTGACAAAATTATTCGCACACTGTGGCACATTTTTTGCTAATTTAGGAGTAGGATAAACTTTGATCTTTACAAATCCGTAAGGTTGCAGGATCTTTATGAGCAATTTACTTCGCTTTTTTAAAAGATAAGTCGCTCATTAAATTATTACTCCTACAATTGGACTGTTTTGTCCATCGTATGACAGGAGACGCCGTTTTGCTAAAACCACAGGTCATTTAAATCTATATAATCCAAATGAGGCTTCAAAAATCTTCTATTATCTAACGATAACGTTCACCATTGCTAGTCACTGCCGTTTCGGTCCCATTTTTAAAAAAATTGCCTAATCACTCGGCTGCCATAAAAGCCACACTAAACTATTACACTTTGGGTATGGGTAAGCCGTTCTTCAATAACTCGAGAATTTTCCATGTCCCAAATGCGACAATTTTGCTCATTGACATACTCACTAAAGTGGAACTGCATCTTAGGTAAATTGTTATCAACTTGTTGATTATCTAGCACCAAGTCGGTAGATACCCGGCGTTTAAAATTGTCATTTGGGTTTAGTTCCTCGACTAGTTGGAGTGGGTAAAGAAGCAGATCTTTTGTTAAAACCCACTGCACAGTAATTTTTGAAACATTCGGTGACCCATGGCACATTGAGCTTTCTATACAGTCTGTCTCAATGTTTCCAGTTAAGCGTCCGTTTTTTTGTTATGTGCAACCGAACTGGTTGTTCAAATTTTCAATTAATCTTATCACAGTTGTTTCATTTGATATATTTCTCTTTCTGAAAGCGCCACATAATTTGGACACAACCTTGACGCAAATTGTAATAATCGTCGAGGAGCGCTCCATATTCGCTAATCGCACTTCCGATCTTGCAGGAAAAAATAGTGAACAATTTAATCCGGCATTCTTTTTGGCGCACTCTTTATAATTTTTATAAAATATACACGTATGTTTTTGCAACCAAAAATTTGTGTGTAAGAATTTTTTGTATTGTGTTTAGTAAGAAAATTTTGAAGCTACATAATTAATACTCCAGAAACTAAAGCTAATTTGTAATTACTTTTCTATTATGGTAAAAACAAACCAAAAGTTGTTCTCTCAAACTTACCGTATAAAATACTTATGTTATTTTGGTTATTACCTGTGTATCAAATCAAAATGTACTAATAATATGTCCCATCAAGATGATTACTATTATGTCGATAGCCTTATCGGTACTAAATGACAAGATACAAAATGTTAGGGTACGTAAATACGATAAATGCATCCTGTTGACCCCCGACCAGATAAGGCAGGATACGGGGCAGACGGCCGAGATACGGTTTCGCCTTAAAGTTGCTGCTTCCTCATTTCCGACGTTTCCAGCGCAGATTAAATCTTCGTCAAAAACCGACTGACCCGCGCCCCGATTCGCGCCCCGCGCCAGACACCAGCGGATCCTCCCGCCGTTATTAAAACGGAAACTACCCCATAAAGCTAGTCGGCAACCGCTATTTAAAACATCCGCAATGTATCTACCCCAACGTAAACATCCTTGGCCGTGGCAGGCGTATAAATAACCGCAGGATCCTAACGAGGCTGAGTATTCCTTAAGGAAATATATTTCACTCGCTGCTCGGCTTAAATTCGATCCCCGCGGCCGCTGCGACGTTAAGGGCCCATATGGGCGCCGGGGCGGGCGACTCGCGTTACCTAATTAGGGATTAATTCGCCGTAATTGCCGAACCCTCGGGATCCCAGCACTCTTTGAAGCCGGCGAGCCGGGCGGCACACAGTTATTGTTACAGAAAGAAGTTAAGAAACAAAAGATGAAAGGGCTCTTTTGAGCCCGGAGAGCTGCAGAAAATTAGAGCCCGAAAGTTGGCTTCGCGCATAACCCTGAATTTGGAAGCCGGGTTATAATTAGAGCTAGGCGCTGATGTTAATATTTTAGCACGTCTGCCGTGAAAGAGAATTCCACCGAATGATGAATGACGGGGAGGAAATGGGCCGCGCTTGTGGGGTAGCGCATGGCACGGAATTTTACAGAATTGAAATTGTAATTAACTGTATATTTTTGATTATGCGTATCTAAGTGTTCATTAACTAATTTTTAAAAGCATTTTTCTTATAACAAGTAAAAAAATAAGCGTTAAAAGAATTACTATCTGTATAACTGTAAGATTCTTAATTTTGTATTTATAAATTACGGGCGAAAATCTGTGTTCAATCAAAAAACCAGCGATTTCTTGTGCCTTTTATTTTTTTGGGCGAAGACTTAGTTACATGAAGACTTTTGGATAATATATACTAACAATAAATACACTTTACGCTTCGCTTCCCTTACTTTAATGATGTTTGCTTCGCAGTTACGCGCTTGCTAAACATTATCAAACATAATGGGATAAACAATTAGAGCTGCAGACTAAATGAACTTTTTCCAGCCACAAACTAACGTACTCATTACAGGCGTTCCGTTCACCGCTAATAAGCAAACAAATATTTGAGCGCCTAACTAGAGAGCGTGAGAGCAGATTTGTTTACCTTTGAGTCACTGGCAATTGCGTTATTTAAGGCCTGTTTGCATTCACATGCGGCGTGCGTGAGCGCGATTGCGTAATGTCGGCGGCGCCAGCCGAAGATAAATGTTAGTTGTGGCTAATTAGCGGGGCCTATGCAAATTTGACATAAGTTTTCCAGCAGGCTGCCGATTAATTGACGCGCTTGATGAACGCTTACTGCCTGCTCCGAGCTTGCGATCACATGCGGCGTAAAAAATGAGTGCCATTAAAGTTGGAGGCAACTTCCTTAATTTGTTTAGAGAAAACCTATCCAGAATAGATTATGGGATACAGGCAAGCAAACAGGCGCACCTACTGTTGACAAAAGTTTATCGAACTGTAAATAATGGTTTTCTTCACCATCTAGCTATTAAGCGCCTTTAACTATCTGTTTGTTTAATACAACGAAGTTCAAATCGTTTACTTTTTATTTAGTTTATTTAATTGGTCATTACACCTGTAGAGGAAACAAATTTTCCAGGTAAATTTATAATTAATTCAAAAATAACATTTCAATTATTTTTAGTATTTTTAACTGTGGTCTAAAAATAATAAAAAAATAATTAAAATTTAAAAAGCTTTTTGTTATTAAAAAATTCAAATTTTAATAGAAGAGAAAGATTATAAACCTGAGAGATGTCAATTCTTCAAATCGTGTACAAAGTGGTAGAAAATGTTGAGTTATGGAATATAAGAATAATCAATAACGGAGCATTACAACATATCATCATGTACAGTAAGACAATTAGCAGTTATCCAACGCTCTATAGTGTCTTTCAAGATTTCTACATAATCAGAAGAATTCATTATACCCTAAGTCCTAGCAAGAACTTTACCATTAAGAGTTCACTTACTGTCCACGCGTAGAGCATGTTTCTAATAAAAGCGAGATTCCGCGCAAACGATGACGATGGTACTAGTTGTGATGCTTTTTTCTTGCTCGAAAAGAGAGCATCCGATAGCCTTTTCAAGTGTCTTAAGACTTTCCTCTGCACACCAGAACATTATATACCTCAAGACGTTTACGCACTGAATCACAACATATTCCAACTCTAGAGAGGTTTGCCATAAACGGATGAATAAACTGAGGTACGCATTCGCCGACGGTTTTGGTCATTGAATTCCTTTTACTGCTCAAACCAGCACCCGAGTAAGACAATTAGCCTTACCAAGCTCATTTGACCAAATTTCAATCCTTGAATCTATTCTCCAAGACTACTTACCCAATAAAATTAGATACTTTGAACGTTCGTAGCAGATTCTAATAAATGCTTCCGCGGAAACTTTTGACTTGTCTATGATTTGAATGCTTTTTTTCTTGCTCGAAAAGAGAGCTCTGAAATTAGACCTTTCTACAAGGTACAAAATTCTCCTTCGGCACCCAAACATAATATCAATACCTTGATATGCGTATTATAAGCACTTGTCATGCCTGAACACACATATTCCAAAATTAGAGAGGTTTGAACCGAGTTACGGTTATGCATATAAACTTTTGAGCGATATCGCAGTTGCCGACGGTCTTTTTGAGGTCTTCACCAATGACATTCCTTTTACTGCTCACAAGCTCTAGCACCATCAGAGAGGCAGAAAACTTTATATTGCATAACGATAGGCATCTTGGAAGATCCAATGGTAATTTGCCTTTGCCAATTCACCTTCCTTTTCTTCCGAAAAGAATCTCAAGAAACCAGCGCTGTAGTATTTGATGTCGTGCAGCAATGCTTAGGCCTTTAATTTCCTGATCTTTTTTTTCTTACTTACTGATTTCTCAAGTAATGATGCACTGCTGGACTGGCCTCTGACCTTGCCACGCCTATTTCTATTGTTAGGTTATCTATGCTCGTTCCAGGATTCTTTTTTTCAATTTTTGGACTAATTAACTACTTCTCTTAGGAACAGATCGTTTGCTGCGCGTTTCTCCGTCAGTAGTGGTGGTCAAATTAGTTTTTTTAGTAGCCAAACCACGCAATCATTTCTGTCAGAGAGTTTAGCAGCTCTTCGATAATATTTTGACTCATTTTTCAACAATTGTAGGCTATTGATTATATGAAGCTTACTGAAGCCTTTTGGCTTTCTCACAATACAGCCTAAAAAATGTTCCAATTTACTTTGACGATTTATAACCAAATAAGCATTAAAATATAGAAATCTTAGATAACATTACATAATAAAAAAAAGGTTAAAATTTATTTGCAAGATATAATAGGGCTTTTTTATTAAAAAACAAATATAATAATAATGGTAAGGCTCTACGCCCCGCATGGGAGCACGGCCTGCGAACTGAGAGGTACTGATACAAATAAAAAAACTTTTTTAAATTTTTGAACTAGAGTTAGCCTTTGAAAGAGTTTGGTGAATTCTCTATAACTTTTGCCTTGCTTATAACATCACACTTAAGAGCGTTTATTTCGATTCATATTTTATATGAATGTAAAACTTCATAGCATTTTATGTTATTATAATTTAATAACGTTATATGGATGTTTTTGAGATGTTAGGAATCTTCCCACTGGAAACCCATTTTGATTTATTGGCAAAGATATACAAAATTACACAACACCGTCGCGTCTAGTCCTTAGGCAGAACGCCGAAATCACAGGAGTGCCTAGATGTAGGCTCCAATCTTGTCATATTTCATAATTAGCCCTAACATTGATTTCAACATAGCGGTAGGCTCCGGAGGTGGTCTTGTACTTGATAGCATCTCGGAAACAAGCGGCTCTTTGTGTCCCAAGAGCAGCTGTCGGTGCTGGGAGCAGCAACAAATATTTAATTATTTGTTTTCAGCGGCCCCGCTCTGGGAGAGCACCGGCGAAGTCGTAATTACTTATCAAAGTGGGGGTTTGTTTCTAAAGTGTTTGCAACGATAAGAGTATTGACACTGTAAACGTCTTGGATAAGTGCTCTTCACGCGGAATGGGGGGCGAACGGATCTTGTTTACCTGAGTTTGCCCATACTCATTCTGCACTTAATCTCGTTATCGATGACTCATCGCATAAATTATTTGCAGGTAGAGAAGCACCAGCGGAGATGTTCCCATCGCGCGTCCTCGAGCGGCTGTCTTTCGGCGTGCTGCTCCTGTGCTTGTCATCGACCGCTAGCAACGAACTTTGTAAGTCGCGCCTTGGCTTAGTCTAACGACACGTGATTTACTCTGACCCTTCTAGCGCAATGCATTGCTCCCCTGGGCATGGAATCGGGCGCTATTAAAGATGAAGACATAACAGCTAGCTCCTCGTTCGACAGCGGAAACGTCGGCCCCCAGCACGGAAGGTAAAATTTGCATAACGGCCTCCGCCAGAAAACAGCAATAATTTTTTATTGTGCAGGGTGCGGACAGAGATCAACGGAGGGGCGTGGTGCCCCCAGACTCCCGCGACCGCCGAGCCTGAAGAATGGCTGCAAGTGGACTTGCACACGGTTCATATAATATCTAATGTGGGCACTCAAGGCCGCTTTGGAAATGGACAAGGGGTAGAATATTCAGAAGCTTATATGTTGGAATACTGGCGGCCGCGTTTATCTAAGTGGATTCGCTATCGAACGTATAGCGGCGAGGAAGTGCTTCAAGGAAACATCAATACTTATTTAGAGTCAAAGACGCAATTAGATCCTCCCATATGGGCGAGTAAGGTTCGTTTTCTTCCATACAGTTACCATAAAAGGACTGTTTGCATGAGGGTAGAATTGTACGGGTGCCGTTGGACGGAGGGCCTACTTAGTTATTCTATGCCCCAAGGAGATAAACGCGGACAAAATTGGGAGTTTTATGATACGGCATATGATGGATACTGGGATGGAGGAAAACTAAGAGACGGTTTAGGCTTGCTCACCGACGGACGCACCGGTCCAGATGATTTTAAGCAGGACTTTTACGAGCACTCTCAAGGATGGGTTGGTTGGAGAAATGACACGCGGGACCAGAAGTATATCGAAATCAATTTTGAATTCGATAAGGTGCGAGATTTTACAGCAGTGCACATATTTTGCAACAATCAGTTTACTAAAGAAGTACAAGTGTTCTCTAAAGCCAACGTTTTGTTCAGCGTTGGTGGAAAGAGGCATAAAGGTGAACCGATCACTTTCGATTACATAGAAGACCATATTTTTGAATCTCCCCGAAATGTCTCTATCAAATTGCACCATCGAGTCGGTAGATATGTAACTCTCCAGCTATTTTTTGCTGCCCGATGGCTTCTCATTAGCGAGATAATGTTCGATTCAGATCCTATAAAGGGGAATTTTACGGAAGAGGACGAGGAGCTCCAAGATCAGTTTCAGAAGGACCAAACGATCGGTCCTGATGTAAATCATAAACATCAAGTGACGGCCGTTGATTCATCCGAAGTGGGCCAGTATTTGGGGGTAGTTGCAGGGTTATTATCCGTGTTAGCTGTGCTGGTTATTTCAGTAGTGGTGTTTATAATAATCCAGCAGCGGCGCCATAAAAACTCGGCTGGCCAAACGCAAGTACAAAATAGCAGCGAGAAAGCTGCGTTATACAGCGAACCTAATGTAGGCCGATTGCCTATTAGTTCCAGCTACTCGGATGTACGCGATCCGGAATACGCCGTTCCTTTGCAGCCGCACCAAATGCGCCCCGCGCCCAACTTGCAGGATGTCTTTCCCAAACCGCCGCCGGTTCCTCCTGCTCCCGAACGTTACTACGCCGCTACGGAAATATGCAGCTCTCGCTTCGTACCTCCTTCACCTCCTCTGTCTACTCCGCCACTCGCTAGATTGAATAGGCAACCTCGATATGTGTCTAACGCGAACACGTACGTTGGACCGTAACCTGCTAATACCTAACTGTGATACACCTATGATTAAGGACGTTTAATTTTCCTTTGCCTGCATCCCTGTAACTGATGGTTTCTGCCGAATTAGGTTAGCAATTTGTAAGGCTGATGATGAACGTAAGAAGTATTACTACTTTTATGTATTTTTATTTGTTCAAGTGAGACAATCTATTGCACTTAAGTGATAATGTATAAATGTCATACCAAAACTTTATACCGATGTATATAATGGATTGCTTTTGTATATAGTTCTCTAATTTGTATTATCTGAATAAAGAACGTAATTTATTGACTTCAGAGTTATGATTTCTTAATAATTTTTGGGGTGTATATTTAAAGTAAATGTAACAGCTTCATTGTGGTGCGTTAAAAGAATGGAAGAGGATCGAATTCTTTAGAGAGCCCCACTTGCTGCATTTAAGTTAATACATGCTGGCTCCTTCCTGTTCTTGCCCTAATTCAATACTGCGCCCCATCTCGCAACAATGGTGACCTTATCAAGTCTACGAGCGTAACTAGAAGCCGTCTGCTTGGGGTTAGTTAGTACACGCATTTGAATGGGCGGGCAATTGCGTATGCCTCAATAACAATTCGAAGGATAATTTAGTCAGATTGTTCAACAACTTTAGAACAATGTTGAAAAGTTTATTAATAAAACTTTATGCGAAGATATTGAATGTATTTTTATAGTGAGTAGTCCGTTTACTTGATGTATATAAACAAAAAGTCGCATTTTTGTATTACACAAATCATTAACGAGCTTTAAGACAAACGATTAATATACACGCAGAAGTATAAATTTGTTGACCGTCTTTAATCCGGTTTTACAGGTATTCTAAAGAAGATTCAATGCAAATACAAAGTACCTTTTTCTCACTTACTGGAACCGTCTACTAGAAGATAGCAAATAGCTTATTACCTTAATTTAATCCTTACATAAGTGATAATTACAATTCTTTATGAATATGTTGGCTCCTAAATGAAGTAATTGCGATCTGGTGGAAATCTTTCCCATTTCTTCTCGCCCCTTCAACATATTTTGGCATATTTCAAATAAGGACCGTAGAAACTGTTTTGTTTTTCAGCTGCGAGCCTCTGGGGAAATCTCCTGAGGTATTAGTTTCGGGTTTAGATACGTTGGGCGTAAAATGTGCGAATGACTGTGATGCAGCGGGATTAAAGGACTGCGGTTATTTATTGCGTCATCAAGTCGTAACTGCTTGCAGGTCGCGGCGTTGTGCCCGAAGATTTTTATGCGCTCCTTCCGCTTTCTCTCTGGATGCGGGAATATATATTTCCGCAGCACAAAGACTGATCTATCCGTAAATCTGTCCGGATATTTAGTGAAAAATAAGGAAGCTTTGTGTTTCAGCCGACTGCGCTGACGCTCATAAAAGTTGCGGCTTTGGTGGTGAATTCTACAGTGAAAGCAGCGGCTGTGGTTGGAGGTACAAAATTGGTTTCCCACACTTGTATGCACATGGCCATTTACAGCCGGCGCGACGTCAAGAGCACACAGCCAGCGGCAGAAATGCACCAGTACTGCTCCGGGCTGTTTGAAAATAGTCATGTATTGCTGTTCGTGCAAATATGTGCTATGCGTCCGAGTAACTTTCTAAAATAATAATGGCCCTAACGGAAAATCGAGTCTACTCTGCACATATTCCATGGAGAAACTTTTTATGTGAGCACATTGTAAATAGCGCAATAAAATCCATTTTTAAGTCTTGTAAATTATCTACTACAGCTGAGAATTCGGTTTTTCTTTGCATGCCTAGAAGTGATTTATTTGAAAGGCACGTCGGAACTCCTATTTCCCAGACAACCGTTTGAAGGATTATTTTGCATTGTCGGAGGTGTCATAAAGTCATAAATTTTACAACGGTGCGGGGCCTATAGCGGCAATAATCGTGGTGAAACCGGCTCTAATCGTTGAAATTTTGTAATGGCCTTGGGAAGCAATGATGCCATTGTTCGGTTGCCGCCAAATTGAATGTTTTAAGTTTTATCACTCTTTGTGTTGCGACAATTTATTGTTTCTCATAATCTGCAGGTTTCGAAATTGTGTGGAGGCTGCCAATTTTGTGCTTAGAAACTTAATTAAACGTTATCTATAATAATCTACTTAAATATGGTGGATACTTTTCTTGTGGAAATCTCTCCTTTTAATATTTTGCAATATATTGATATATTGTATGTAAATTTTTAATATTATAAATCAAGACATACATTTGTTTTTTAAAATTAAAATTTAGAATATTATTGCAGAAATTTAAAGTATCTAAACATTAATTCAGATATAAAACACAGCTTTATTATTGATTCTCCGTTTAATTTTAGGACATGACATTTAAGTAAGAGGTACTTTTTTTATTGAAGCTTATTTCGGTCTCAGCGCGTACTTCTATATATTCACTTATATATTAGCTGACATTTATATTAAATGCATGATTATATTTTCAATAGTAGTTATAATTATTTAGGTCTATTGAATAAAAGAGGGACGGAAAGAATTTTCCGGGCCCATAGATTTTAAGGATCCAGATAAGCTCCAATTTATTGTTAGTTACTTTAATAAAACTTGATAAAATACATTAACAGTACGTAATTCGATTTGGTATAAATGCAAGGAGAGGCTTAGTGCAAAACACTTAAATACATATACCTTTTTCTTACATTCACACAGAAAAAAACCCAACTAACAGTACCCGTAGCAAAATGTGTTCGTCACCCGTGTGTTTACATGTACCATAACATAATTTAAGTTGGTTATTATGCGAGGCCGTTAAACTGGTTTTGTAGTTTTTTGTTTAATTTAATGTTATAATCATTGTTACTGATTAATTGTACTGTTTACCGATACTTAAAACTGTTTGGATTAATTAGACAATTCCTGTAGATAAGAGTATGACAATGATACTATTATGAAAGTGTTTTCACTATATTGTGTTAGTGGTTATCACTCGCTTAATTCTTCTTTCATTTATATCGTGAAGACGTATACGAAAGCAGTTGTGTCCTTTGGCACAGCTTAAAACTTTAATGCTGTTTATAGTTAGCCTTCAAAAATGAGAAATTAAAAGAATATTTGGTGTTCATCGGATTCCTCATCGGATGTATCAATCAGCAAAAGTAGACGTCGTAAAACCTTCGCAAATTGACCAAAACAGCACCTGAAAAAATATTACGGTGTAATTCGTCTGCAGAAGCCACAATTAATTTAAATCATTTTATTTAACTCTTTCGCATTTATGTTATACTCTATATGGTTTAATATATTGTCGACAATTAGTTCTCTAGTTAAAATTTTACTCTGCAGCAATTAATAATACAGAAAGTAGGACAAGAAATCAAGTTTATAATTGAATTCTTTTAGAAAACAGCGTAGCGATATTTTTATTGAAGGCAAACTTCTTATTAAAAATTGTCAGTTAGAATATTTTGAACATTTACTTGCTAAACGAAATTTAGAAAATATCCAGATAAAAATGTTTGTGCCAATTATTCAGAAATTACTTTTGAATGGCACATACTCCTGCCTCCTGATTTAATAAATAAAATTAAAAAATCACCCAATAAAAAAATATTAATAAAAATTCTACATATTTAATAAACATGGCACAAGATACAAGAAATATTGCACGTTGCGTCAGTGCCTTTCCAAGTAAGCACATACTTCTCCCAGTGTTGTATCCACATTTTGCAAAATACTGTATTAGAATGTCGAACAACTGCTTCATTCTATTTGCCTAAATCATAATGATGGTCTAGAATTCTTTACCTTTCAAAGGTGATTTATTTTGAGAACAGCTTTGCACGAAATTTAATGCGGATTGGATGCTGAATTACTGCAAAGTCCACCAATAACTTCGAACCCATCCAGCTGGCAAAGTCTCCTTAATTTATTTGTAGATATTAGAATCTACTGAAGTAATAGATAGGTTACATTGTTATCGCTCAATATTTTTGGAGAATATCTTTTATATACAATTTTAATCCACCTGTAAAAGGGTTACTATGATAACTGACACTTTTATATGCAATACATAGTTTGATTTCTAATATTATGCAGTTCAACAATTTTTGATATTAATAGAACTTGAAAATATGAAAAATCCCATGCGGAAAGGCCATAAAGAAGTGAACAATTTCGTTTTGAATTAATAGTCATTAAAAAAGTTCCCGGACTTTCAAAATTGTAGATGAAAATTTTTCGAGTTTCAACCATTTTTATGTTTTTGGTACCGTTAGAGTACCTGCTTTTTCCCGATTATTTTGATATATAATTTGCCTATACTTGTTTTAAGATAGAACTGACCAGAGAGCAAAAACGCTTGCTACTGCGTTTCCAATGTAAATTAGGCTATAACGCTTCGAAGTTGGCCGGAAACATTTGCGAGACGTGCGATAACGGAACAATTGGGCGATCAACAGCCAAGGAGTGGTTTTCAAAGTTTCGCAATGGAAAGGAGGAGCTCACAAAAAGCCATGGTCCGAACACCCGCGTGAAGTTGATCTATAATTTTGAAAGTCGGGGAACCTTTTTAATGACCTATTAAATAAGAATTAAATGTTTTTTGGACCGTATTGGTCTAAGGAATATACATTTGAAATTTAATCTAAATCTGACAAGAATTGTAAAAAACACAAAAATTAAAAACATTGGAAGATCTTTTTCCCCCGTTTCTATGGCTGATTTTGCTCATTAAAGAACATAGTCATAATATTTATCTAACAAATCTCTATATAAAGTTTTGTTGAAATTCATTAAGGATTACGGTAGTTATCTTGCCCATAAGATATCGTTATATCCCATATGTCTTAGATACACTTGACTCGTAAATTATAATTTAATTTTATAAAGTAAGCTTTTGTGTCGTACTTTATTGAGTCCTTGTCGAATGTCTAAGAATACATCGGCAAATAGTTTGCTTGTTCCGAAGCTCTCTGTTACTATAGTAACACCGTAGTGTTTTTAGTGCCCTATCGAATGTCTTTTTCTAAAATTAAATTCATAGTATGGACTTATGGAGGCAAAACATAAGGCTCCTTGGATTACTCAGAAGTTTTGCAAAAATTTTTGAGCCAGGAGACTTATAGGTCTGTTAGATTTTAGCTGATTTCCATTGTAACGGTAAATAGAGAGCAGAGATGGTAAGCAGCGGAGATAAAGAAATATGCGTGATATTCATCCCCACAGTCGACACGGCACGACAAACTGCGGAGTGTTTTAATCAGCACTACATCTGACTCATCACTGGACATAGTAACTGTCGATCGTACCTGATAAGAATCCAGAAGCTGACGAAGGACCAAATCAGATGCGCATCTGAGGAAGTCGATGCACGTTCTACTGAGCTGCAACGCGGAGGAGAAAACTAGGGCCAGAGCATAGAAGGCATCTAGAGATGTCCATAAAGGACTGTGGGATTACGCGTTGCCACGAACGATTTAAAGACTAAACAGACAGAAACTGTAGAGCAGGTTAAGGTAGATTCA
The DNA here is from genome assembly GCA_036346155.1 of Sinelater perroti. Classification (NCBI taxonomy): domain Eukaryota; kingdom Metazoa; phylum Arthropoda; class Insecta; order Coleoptera; family Elateridae; genus Sinelater; species Sinelater perroti. Next base: position 4,889,022 of record JARFIY010000005.1, on the reverse strand, counting down.
GTCTATTTCTTCCAGTAGAATTGTAAATGTTTAGAGAATTGAGTTGCATGCCCTGATTCGGGTTTTCGTGGTTTTTACAAATCCTACACCAAGGCGAACGCGAATTTGCAGCAATAATACATTTTAAGTACGAGATTAAGTTCTAAGCTCTCCAAAAAAATTTTTTTAGCAGTGAGAGTAAATTAAAAGATGTAATTAACTTTAAAAAACGAGGGAACTATTCCTAAGTTTGCAACATAGATGGCAGCATCATACAATGTACACGAGTCGAATTACTATTATTGTGTACTAAAAATGGCGAGGTTTAGTATTCAAGAAGAACATGTAATCATTCGTTTTCTTTTCTTGCGTGGTAAAACGCATTCGCTAATTGAGTCAGACATTCGGCGAAGGCGTTGTGGATGTAAAAAATGTGCGTTCGTGAATGCGAAAATTTAAAGAAGGTCGACAGTTGTGTGACAATGAACCGAAGCAGTTTCGGTCACAAACCAGCCGGACCGAAACCATAATTGTGCGAGTGGAGAAAGTTATTATAAAAAACCGTCGATTAGGTGTGCGTGGTGACATCGCCTCTAAACTTGGCATTTCCGTAGGATCTGTAGAGTCAATTTTGCATGTTGGCTTAAAAATGCAAAATGTTTCTTTAAGGTGTGTCCTAAATGTGCGACCATAAAGAACGTTCTTCCTGGCCACTCATTTTCAATCGAGTCATTGTTCCATCAGCGATTTTTCAGGGGACGAAACACACTCACTAAAGAAGTATTTTTATCAGCCACTGAGTCATGGCGACGACGTTTTGAAAAATGTGAACATCTAGACGGGTATTACGTTGAGAAGTAACAGAAGCTTCAAGTTTCCTGGGTAACTATTTTTTCAGAAAAAAATTTGAAGATCTTAGAACTCGAACGCACCTCGCATATTGAGCATTGTTAACCACTGATTTTGAATAAATATAATTAATGCGGTTGTGCTGGTATAGTGCCTAAAAGTGAAGCATCAGATAATGTAAATGCCGTTTTATAAACATTTTGATTCAATAAATTTTATGTAACGGTAAATAACTCAATCGTAAAATACTATTTAAAGTGTGGTAAGTAGAACTAAAGTTTTCCTGTATAGGTATTTTAGTGTCTCTTTCACTATTAAGTCGTATTAGAAGACTTTGCAAAAATTTGGTTAAGTATATTAGTTGTAGAAATTTGACGGGTAAAAATACTTTTTAGATAATTTACATTTGACAAGTAGTTTCAAAAAAACCTTTATTTCGTATGTCGTTCACCATGTGCGGTGATATGAAAACATTTGCAATGTGTCGATTTTTTATTTTAATGGGTCCACATTTAATCTGGTATTGTAAATAAAAGAATTTTTAAAGTAGATTTTCAAAATTTTTGTGGCTTCCCTTATGGAGGGGTTGCTTGAAGAAAGTTTAGTTATGTACTGTTTGAAGGTTTTGTTATGTGCTTCCATTAGCGAGGAGGAAGGTTATTTTTCCAAACCCTGCGTCTTTCGACAATTAGTTTAGGTGTTATTAATTAAAGAGGTATACTGCTACTTTCATATACAGGGGTCATCGAAGTAAATCCGAAAAATATAAACCATGAAAAATATATAATAATAAAAAAACAAATTTATTAATATAAAACTTTAAACAATTGAAGCAAATAGTATTAAGAGTCATATTTGTTATTCAATGTAGCTCCTATTAGCGACCACGACCATCTCGAACCGGCTGCAGGTCAACACAAATTCGTACTTGTCCATGTGTCTTGACCTCTATGATAGACCCCCTTGAGCTGCCTTTGGTGTTATAATGCCTTTTATTGACCTTGGCTTTCACCACACCTCAAATGTAATAGACATAAGTTATCGTAGTCAGGACTGCATGGTAACCATAAGTCAGGGAGCTAATAATAATTCAAGTTGTTGTGCACCCATGTCTGGGTTTTCCTTGTCTTACAAATTGGAACAGTGTTACTAGTACACGTATACTCCTGCCCTGCGCCTAACTCCTCTACTGATAACATGATAAGTGTCTCTAGTACATTGATATAACTGCTGGCAGTTACCTTCAGGCCTTCCTCAATAACATTGATTTGCTGCGCACAAAAACCTCAGCACCATCACAAAGGCGGAAAGTTTTGTATCCATGACGATACGGCTACAAGCATCTAGGAATCTCCACCCATTATTTTAGCAATTCACGTTTCTGTATAAAGTTCGAAAATAATCTCAGGAAGTTAGCACTGTCATGCTTGATGTGATTCAGGGGTGCTTGAGTCTTTAACTTTATATCTTGTTTTCCTTAGTCAACAATTGCTAGTTCCTTAAGACGAAAAACTTGTAGTTTAAGTTTTACTACACTTATAGACTGACTGTTAACTTCGCCACGCCCATTTATTTTGACAGTTCAGTAATGCTTCGCCCAGGATGCTAACACACCTTTTCTTTCAATTTGCAAACAAATTTATCACTTCTATTAAAATCACCTTGTTTGCTACTAGTCCTGTTGGCAGTTATATTCTCATAGTGGTCAAATTTCCTGCATTTTTTGGCTACGTCGTAAATATTGTTCTTTTCGTGAGTAAACCACCCAATAATTTCTGTTGTCTATTTTCTGACGCAAAGGGTTTTAGGTATAGTAACTCTGAGGTCGTATTGTCAACAATCTACGATTGTTGATTAAACTAACAAGTAAGGTATTTCATCGCTTATTCTCAAAATTTGTTTTAACCTTAATAAAAACAACCAGTAGGAGACACTAACTGCAAAAATGATGGTCAAAAGGTTGACGATTCCTAGCTTAAACGCTAGAGGGCGTTTTCTGAAAATTTGTTTTCGTAGTTTTTCCCTTATCTTTACCCGAAAAAGTAATTGCATCAGCATATGCACCTAACATCTCCTTATTATAGGTAATTAAATGACGCATGAGCAGATAATTTTACCCTAACATAGCAGTTTAAATTCCAAACATTGCGGCATTTACAACTATTATTAGAAATTAGCATATCTCATTAGCAATAGTTGATTGCAGATAGTTAAAAGTGCTGGTCCCTGATTAGCTGGGAGCTCGCCAGCAAAAGTGCTGGCGAGCTCCCAGTTAATCAGGGGCCAGCACTTTTGACTATTTCCAGTCAGCACCACATAGTTTGACTTCTAGTTTGGTGACAAAGAAACTAAATTTATTTTCAGCTGAATTCATCGTAGCTAGTTTATTATTCAAAAGTAGAGACATTATGGTAAGACCTTAAGAACATCATTTAAAAATTTTGTAATGAAAATAATGAAGGCAGGTGGTGTGGCGACCTTTCCGCCCTTGAACCGCTTTATATCGCGGCGGCATGCGAGCCTTTGATATCAGCTACGTTTTGCCGTCGCACACAAACGGCATGGGCTTTCGCATCCCCGCATACATTCGCATTCATGCCCCGCAGCGCGGCCAATACGGTCGTGTCGTACCCGCATACATCAGAAACATTTCGCATCCCCGCAAATATTCACGCATCGCAGCTCGGCCAATTTGGTCGTGTCTCAACTTCCCGCAGATACCAGATCCGCAACGCCGAGGTGGCTACCTTCGAATCGCCGACGAAGCCGAAGCCGAAGCCGATTCAGGTGAGCGATTTGGCAATTCATTGGTTGATATCGATAGCCGCCCCCATCCGCTAACGCGACGGCCGTTTAAGGGACGATTTGGCCTTATCGGCTGACCTTCTACTACGGGCCGTACTACGTTTCCACACCGCACCACGAGAGCGGCTATTTACACGCCTGCCTCTCCATTTTTTGGTCCTTACGAGCCGGATCGGTATCAGATACAATTTATTACGCTTTATTCAAGTAAAGTTCCCTTATAATGGATAAGCTTGAATTAAAATTAGTTCAGTTAACTGCCAAAAAAGAGGCGATTTTCGAACGATTTAATCGTTTATATAACATATCAAAAAATATTTCAAATTATGAATTACGCTCAAACGAATTATTTTTATCTCAAACAGAAGCTATTAGTGAATTATACAGCAGGTTTGAAACAATAATTGAAGAAATTAACAATTTGCAGTTTGAAATTGATCAGACTACTCATGTTTAAATTCTATTGAAGATTTATATTCGAGTATTAAATATAAACGCAACCTTATATTGTCAAACAGCAAAACATTTGCATTAGATCAAAAAAGAGGTATCGTAAAATTACCGCCAATTGAACTGCCTTCTTTCGATGGCAAGACTGAGAGCTGGCCAATATTTTACGAAATATTTCGTAGCAATGTGCATTTAAATACAAATTTGACTGACGCGCAGCGTGTGCAGTATTTGATTAGTAAATTAACTCATGACGCTTTAAAATTAACCGCAGGTATTATTCCTACAGGGATACTTATAATATTATATGGGATAGTCTTGTTAAAAGTATCAAGATAAACGTAGTTTAGGCAGTCATTATCTAAATAACATTCTGGACATCAAAGGATGCGTCGGTAATGCTGTTAGTTTGAATACATATATAGAAAAATATTCCGCGTCCATCGCCGCATTAAAACAGTTAGACATTCCCGACCTATTAGATTTTGTCTTGTTACATTGTGGTTTAAGAAAACTTGATCCCCAAACGCTTCAACAATTCGAAAATAGGGTGAGCGGAATAGAATTACCCTCCTGTAAACAATTTATTTCATTTACGCAAGATTATGTCAAAGTACTCGAGCGCTCGCATGCTAATAATTCGCAGACCAAGCCGCGCGCAAATTTCAGTTTACCTTATCACAGCCTTGGCCGTGGCGCACAAGGTGCCTGCAAGTCGTTTGTATCGAGTGAACAGATTTTTAATACGCGTTGCCCGCTATGCGACAGAGAACACCAGCTATTTCGCTGCATTGAATTTAAAATATGAAATCACCGCAAGCGCGTTTCGAGTTAATTAAAGCGAAACGCGGCTGTATAAACTGTTTAAGTCTATCTCACTCGTTAACTAAATGTAAATCACGGAACGTTTGTAAAATTTGTAAAAAACCGCATCATTCTTTACTGCATTTTTCCAACTTAAAGAATGATCGCCCTATTAAGCCGTCTTTGGCGGCTGGACCGCAAGCAGCTGACCGTGCGCCCATATCAACGCAATCAGTATCACAATCTCACACACGTCTTCCGTATCGCTTAGTTCAGCAGTTTCTTCGAGTTCGGCTATATTGTTATCGACCGCACAGATCTATGCACATGGTAAAAACGGAAATACGCTCGTCGTCAGGTGTTTAATAGACAACGGGTCGCAAAATAACTTAATTACTATGGATTGTTGTAAACGCTTGAACATTCCCATAATTAAATTACGCAATTCATCTTTACAAGGTGTTGGTATGACCTCGCGACCTGTACACGGTTATATTAATTTCGCAATAGAATCACGAATTAATCCTAACAACAAATATTACATTCGTGCTTTAGTAGTTGACTGTATTACAGACAAACTTCCCGCAAATTTCATTGCATTAAATGAAGATATGTCATATTTAAATAATTTACCGCTTGCCGATTTATCCTGGAATGTACCGGGAGAAATTGACGTTGTTCTTGGTGCTCAACTGTTTCCTTATATTTATTTGGGAGATAGGGTCGATTCTGGTAACCGCGCACCACCCGCTATATTAACCAGCTTTGGTTACGTGCTTATGGGAGATATTGCATGTCATTATGATGCAACCTGCCTACATAGTACTACATCTTCGTTTACCGCGCTTGCTAACGTTGACATTGAGTCAAGTTTACGGAAGTTCTTTGAGTTAGAGGAAATTCCATCTCAACGTTTTATTAGTCCAGATGAATTAGATTGCGAAAATAACTTTAACTCTTCGATTTTATTTAAAGACGGCAGATATTTTGTTGATTTACCCTTTTCTCGAAACCCCTCGAGTTGGGTAATTCACGCGGTCTGGCTCACCGTCGTCTACTTGCGCTCGAGCGTAAATTCGATTGCGTGCCAACCCTACGAGAAAATTATAATAAAACTATCGCCGATTATATAACGCAGGGTATTTGTCCCAGGTGCCTGACTCTGAATTGACAGAGGAGGGTTACTACATACCGCATCACGCCGTTGTCAGACCAGATAAGGACAGCATCCGTATCGTTTTAGACGCTAGTGCTAAAACGCACTCAGGGCTGTCACTTAATGACATTTTGCATGTCGGACCTAATTTGCAGGCCGACTTGTTCTCGTTGTTACTCGACTTTCGTACATTCCCAATAGCAATGACCGCTGATATAAAACAAATGTTTTGCGCATCGGAGTAAACGAGCACCATCGTAAATACTTACGAATTTTATTTCGTTTCAGTAGGAACGAACCTATTCGCACTTACAATTTTGACCGCGTACCCTTCGGGCTAAAGCCTAGCCCTTACCTAGCTATGCGTACGTTACGCAACTTAGCGTGCGAGCATAGTGACCGCTTCCTGAGGCTTCTAAACTGGTAGAAACTCAGTTTTACATGGATGATTATGTCGATTCGGTTCCCGATGAACAGACTGCCATGCGATTGTCTCGCGAATTAATCGATTTATTTAAATTAGGCTCTTTCGACCTTGCCAAATGGGCCACTAATTCACCCGCTTTATTGGAGGTTCTTCCCGAGTCTCACCGCTCACCAGTAAATTTTTCTGGCATGGGTAACGATATTTACAATTTTAAAATCCTTGGTTTAACCTGGGATCCTGCTGACGATTACTTTTCTTTAACAACAATCGCTGTAGAAGATAAATGCACAAAGCGCACGATTCTATCGCTAGTTGCCCGCTTATTCGACGTACTTGGCGTTGTAGCTCCAGTTGTGCTGTACGCCAAAATTCTTATTAAGGAACTATGGCTAGCTAAAATAGACTGGGATGAGGTTCCTCCGGAATCCATCATCAGTCGCTTTTCAGCTTTTGCACGCGATTTTTCCGCACTCTCTTCTCGCGAGCTTCAGTGGTTACGGTTGTTGTGTTTATTTGCACATCACTGATCCTGAAGGTAATATCACCGTCCGTCTTTTATGTGCAAAGTCAAAGGTTTCTCCAGTTAAAATAACAACGCTAGCTCGATTAGAACTTGTCGCCGCTTCGCTGTTGTCTAAGCTTGTTCGCGTGGTCCGCGACAAACTTTCCGCTCGTGTACCTATTACAGGTGTTTACGCCTTCTCGGATTCTACAATAGCGCCTTCGTGGATCCAATCATCGCCACATAGGTGGTCTATTTTTGTCAGCAATCGTATTGCTAAAATACACGATAATTTACCTGTCGCTTATATACCTACTCGCCGTAGGGTCAACGCTCTCAGAAAGTTTACATTTGTTTGTTTGTCTGTATGGTTACTAAGCCATACATATCGAACTTGTATCGGAACTTACATCCGATGCGTTTCTTTCCGCCTTCAAAGGTTTATTTCCGCCGCGGTCCAGTGTCTGTTATATACTCAGACAATGGCACCAATTTTGTCGGAGCTAAGGCACAGCTCGGCGAAATTTATTCTTTTGTTAAACTCCACTGTCCAATCTGATATTGAAGGAGCTTCTTAAAACACGCATTGAGTGGACAATGATTCCGCCACGCGCACCGGATGGCTCACTCCGGCGCATTTCTTAATGTCCAGTCCCTCAAGTATTTACCTTCTTCTGAATTGACAGAAGAAAGCTTGAACTTAACAAACCGCAAAAGGCTTTTAGATCAGCTTGTATTGTCTTATTGGAAAAATGGCGAGTTGAATACTTGCACACGCTGCAAGTTCGGCAGAAGTGGGGATCACCCGATCGGCCAATAGAGATCGGTACTGTTGTTCTCTTGGGTCAAGATAATGTACCTCCTTTAACTTGGCGACTAGGCGTTATAACAGAGACTTTTCCCGGATCGGATGGTGTAATCCGCGTAGCTTCAGTAAAAACCGGGTCGGGTACATACAAACGTCCTGTCACCAAGCTATATCCTTTGCCAACCCAATAAACAATATTTTAGCTGATTCATGTATATATAGATAGTGTATTAATAGGGCATTTATATATAGTTTGTTACGATATAAATCTAACCGCAATTTAACGCACCTGAAATATAATAGTTAATTTCAGGAATTTAATGACAATATTGTTTCAAACCGCTGTTAATAGCTCCTTGATAAAGTAGTAATTTTTTTTGAAAGCTCAGGACCTTTCAAGGTGGGGAGTATGGTGTGGCGGCCTTTTCGCCCTTGAACCGCTTTATATCGCGGCGGCATGCGAGCCTTTGATATCAGCTACGTTTTGCCGTCGCACACAAACGGCATGGGCTTTCGCATCCCCGCATACATTTGCATTCATGCCCCGCAGCGCGGCCACTACGGTCGTGTCTCAGTCCGCATAAATTCGCATATACGCATCGCAGCGCGGCCAATACGGTCGTGTCTTAACCCGCATACATCAGAAACATTTCGCATCCCCGCAAATATTCACGCATCGCACCTCGGCCAATTTGGTCGTGTCTCAACTTCCCGCAGATACCAGATCCTCAACGCAGAGGTGGCCACCTTCGAATCGCCGACGAAGCCGAAGCCGAAGCCGATTCAGGTGAGCGATTTGGCAATTCATTGGTTGATATCGATAGCCGCCCCCATCCGCTAACGCGACGGCCGTTTAAGGGACGATTTGGCCTTATCGGCTGACCTTCCACTACGGGCCGTACTACGTTTCCACACCGCACCACGAGAGCGGCTATTTACACGCCTGCCTCTCCATTTTTTGGTCCTTACGAGCCGCATCGGTATCGTATCCCACACCGCATCCACGAGAGCGGCTACTTACACGCCTGCCTCTCCAGCAGGAAACATCATATTGAATATAAAGGAACACAGCAATAAATAATGAGAGAAATAAGGATAGCAAAGAAGCAATGGATGAGAGAAAAATTTGTAGAATGGAGGAACTTGATAGAAAGCATGGCAGGCAGAATAAACAAAATGTTAAAATAAATATTAAGATTATACAAGAAACGCACACAATGCTGGTTTAACGCACCAGTGTCGGAAGTAACAAAAACAGAACATATGGTTAAATTACACCCGATAATTATTATATTATATGTACTGACATGCATATGGAAACAGAAAAAATTGAAAGCCCACAAATATTAAAAGTAGAGGTGGGACATGCAGTGAAGCTTTTAAAAAAAGGGCAACAGGACCAGACAAAAATTACTATGGAAATTCTAAAGCTTATGAATGGAGGAAGTTTGAATGTGGTAATAAAATTATTTATTAAGATATGTGACTCAAGCAAACTGCTAGAAGATGGTTAAAGTTAGCATTCATTCCTATGCCAAAAAATTGGTTACTAGAAAATGTAGCGAGTGCCGATTAATTAGCGTAATAAACCGACTCTTGAAGGTTTTTCTACGAGTAATACATGCACGAATTAGGAGAAAATGCAAAGAACATTTTGACAACATCCAGTTTGTCACATTGGCAATTACAGTTCTTTTACAAAAATGTCGAGACCAACAAAAAGATGTGTTAGCTTGTTTCATTGATTATGAAAACGCGTTTGACAAAGTGAATCATACAAAGTTGATAGGATTATTAAAAGCAGCTGAAGTAGACAAAAAAGGTCTTCGAATTGTCAAAACCTATATTAGAAACAAGAAGCATCAATACCACTAGAAAGATTGACAAACAAAATGGAAATTGGTAGAAGAGTGCGACAAGACTGTGTCATTTTCCCCTGCTGTTTAATTTATATTCTGATGCTATATTTAGGTTAGCATTAGACGGTAAAAAATCGGGCGTGAAGATTAATGGTGTACCGATTAATATTACTAGCAGATTCCGTTGAACATTTAGAAAAACTCCTAAACAAGGTTTATACGCAGACATTGAGATTAAGCACTAATATCAGCAAAACTAAATTTGAGCTGTTCAGTAAACAACAGCATTTGAACGTTAATTTACATATAAATAATAACAAAATATAATGAGTTAGTGCTTTTAAATATCTTGGCTGTAATCTTTCAGAAGACCTCAATCCATATTTCGAAATTAATACTCGTAGAAGAATCGCACTACCTTTAATCCCATGTAATAACGTACTAAATCTAAAGCTTTGACAACGCACAACAAACTGCTACATATGGTCAGTATTATGATACAGAATGGAATGTTGGACAATAAAAATAATCACGATAAATAGAATAGAAGCGTTCAAAATATGATTGCACACAAGAACGGTACAGATGTGTCAAATGAACAAGTATTAAGAAGAGCTAACACGGACAGAGAATTATTTACCAACATGAAATAAAGGAAAGTGGCTTACCTGGGTCATATATTACCAGGAGAAGCATATCAAGTGTTACAACTAATTATAAAAGCAAAATCGAAGGCCGTAGAGGAGTTGCAAGAAAGCAGATGTTATGGATGAAGAATATAAAACACTGAATAGGTTTAAGAACCATAGAGTAAATTTGTCGCCTACGTCTAGAAGACTGGACGTGGGACTTAAAAAAAAAAGAAGTTTATTATAAAGCTTATAAGGAATAGATATAGTCTTACTTTCTTTTGTAACTGCTCAAGAGTAAAACTATGCATAGCTTTAACCCTTGAAAATATAAGATCAATTTTTCCTTATTTAGAATTTTTAAACTGGATCAAATCTATTTATGTATGTATATATTTTATTATTTATGTATATTAGGGTGTCCGTTATTTCCAAAATCGCGAATTTTTTTGAGAGGACTAGTTAAATGTCTTCTTTTCATGGTAAATAACTATTTTGAAATAAAAAACTCATTGGTAATTCTTATTTTCGCGTGCCTGCAGGCAAATAAAATTTCCCATTTGATTAACATGGGAAAGTCGTCTTTAAACGCTCAACATTTTTTTTACAAATTGTAGGTCTCCATATATGACAACATATCATGTCAAAACTTCAAAAACCGTGTATTGAATACAGGGAAATTTTTTTGCAACAAGAAAACCATTTCTGGTCACTAAAAAAATTGGAAAACCAAAAAAACAGATCAATGAAATTTCCATGCACCTTTATCCATTTTTCGAAGCAAAAGTCATGAAATTACGTCAAAATAGTACGAAATTCGTGTTCTACGGAAAATTTAAGATCGATTGACATTTTCTACGTCAGATTCTCAATCTTGTTCGAGTTTTTTTAGGTTTAGTCCCAAGACATGAAGTTACCTTTAAAAAACCCATTGGGTCCTCTCTTGCACGGTGGATGTTGAAGGCATTTTGATGTATCTGTAAAAATCCCTTACCCTTTATCAGATGATGAAAAAGATAAGTTGTTTGACATTTGTTTATTTGTAATATTCTTACTTACTTACTTACTTACTTACTTCCTCTTCTCCCATTGAACCTCACGGTGTTGGAGTTTTGAGCCATCGTTTAAATGATTGTCTATTCCTTGCAAGGGTTCGGATTTGTGTTAGGGTCTATCCTCTTTCTCTTGCTGATTCGTTGATGTTGTCTTCCCACTTTCGCCTGGGTCTTCCTCTATCTCTCCTTCCATCACATCTCATTTCAAAAACGGTTTTTGGGTATCGTTCATTGCTCATTCTGACCAGGTGTCTATACCATTGTAGCTGTTTGGTTTTTATTTCTTCTACCAACGGTGTGATTTCTAGTTTATCTCGTATGGACCTGTTACGGACCCTATCTTTTCTTGTTATGCCTACTATCCGCCTTAGATACCTCATCTCTGCTGTTGTTATTTTGGATTTATGTTTGTCTGTTATCGCCCATGTCTCGGAAGTGTACAGAAGTGTAGGGGTATATATTGTTTTATATAAGTGCATTTTTGCATTTATACCTATTTCTTTTTTCTCTATCAATGTGTTGTTTACTTGATAGTATATCCTATTTCCTTTGTTTATTCTGTGTTTTATTTTTTCCATCCTTACTGATTAGTACTCCTAGATATTCGTATGTTTGTACTGTTTGTAATTGTTTCCCGTCTATTTGTATATCTATTTCTTCTTCGTTTTCCTGTGTTGTGACATGCATTACTTCTGTTTTTTCTATATTAAAGGTCATCCCACTTTCTTCTAGGTGTTTTTTGCATATGTTTATGTTTTGTTGTAGTTGATTTTTGTTCCTTGCCATAAGTAATATGTCGTCGGCATATATTAGGTCTTGTGTCATTACTGGGTCTAGGTTATGGTATCCTATGTGGGTGTTTCTTTTTTTTGCATTTTTTGTTTATGTAGTCCATGTGTATCACGAATAGGAGCGGGCTTAGGCAGTCACCTTGTTTGATACCCCTTTCCATTTTAAATTCTTCCGATACTTGGTTATTTAATCTTGTTTTTCCAATTACTTTACTATTCATGTTCCTTATTATTCTCCGCAGTTTTGGGCTTACTTCTAGTTCTTCCAGTGATTTCCAGATGTATCTGTGTGGTACCTGGTCAAAGGCTCCTTTTAGGTCTAGGAAGAGTAGGCAGATGTCTTTTTTCTTCTCTAATAGCTTTTCAATTATGGTTCTTACTGTGTATATATAGTCTTGCGTTTCTCTTCCTGGTCTAAACGCAGTTTGTTCTTCTAGTTTGTCTTCTGTTTCATTTCTTAGTCTCTTTTCAACTATTCTTGGGTATATTTTTAGCGCTACTGAGGATCAGCATATAGACCTATAGTTGTCTGTATTTGTGGTATCTACCTTTTTATGAATGGGTATTATTATGTTATTTTCCCAGTCCTTCGGGATCTGTTCTGTGTTTCATGCTTGTTGTACTATCTCTTTCATCCATTTAATTACGGTCGGGCCGCCTTTTTTCAGCATTTCTGGAGCTATGTTATCTTCTCCTGCTGCCTTACCATTTTTTGTTTTCTTCAGGGCTTCTATTATTTCTTCTTCTGCTATTTCTTCTTCGGTGTCTTGATTATCATTTCCTTCTTGAGGTTGTTCTTCTCTCTGTATTTCTGTTTCTTCTCCTTCAAATCTTTTTGTGTAGTGGTCTTTCCATGTTTTCAGTATTTCTTCCGTTCTTGTTTGTAGCATTCCTGTCTCATCCTTAATATTCCGCACTTTTGGTGCTCTGTTTCCCTTTAGGCGCTTAACTATATTCCAAAACTGTCTCTGGTTTTCTATATAGTTGTCTTCCATCTTTCTACAGAATTCCTCCCATGTGTCTTTCTTTGCTTGTTTTACCGCTTCCTTTGCTTCGTTTCGTTTTACTAGGTAGTATCTTCTATTTTGTTCAGTTTTATTTATTATATATTTCTTCCAGGCTTGTTTTTTGCTATTGATTTTGTTCTTGACTTCCTCGTTCCACCATTTTGTTCGTTTATGTGCTGGGCCATGTTTTATTTCTTTTTCTCCACAGACTTCCTTTGCTGTTTTGTTAGTGTATCTTTAGATGCCTTCCATCGTTTGCTTATAGTCCACTGAATTCCTTTTTCGGTTTCTTGTATCTCCAAATTGTTTAGATTTCCAGTTAGTTTGTTTTCCTATTCTTGTATTTTTTCTGGCTGTTCTAGTGTTTCCAGTTTGATCTTTGTATAGCTCTTCGTTCGTTCTTTAAGCGGTTTCGTAATATTTGTGTCGGCTATCACCAGTCTGTGTTTAGTATTAGCTCCGCCCCTCTTATTATCTTTACATTATTCACTGCATATCTCATACTTCTCGTGTACGTGATGTAGTCTATCATACTTTTATGTCCCAGTTCTTCTGCTTCATAAGTTACTTTGTGTATTATTTTGTGCTTAAACCATGTATTTCCTATTAGTAGTTGGTTAGTTATGCAGTAGTCTATCATTCTCTCGTCATATTCATTTACTTCACCTTCTAGACCATGACCTCCCATTGTTCCGTGTCCTTGTTCTATGTTATTTCCTATATGGGCATTCCAATCCCTTATAATAAGTACGTGTCTATTCTTGTTTTGTATTTTCTCTATGGATCTTTGCAGGTCTTCATAAAAGGATTCTTTATCTTGTACGGTGGCATTTTGCGTGGGTGCGTATATTTGGATTATTCCGATCTTCTCTTGAAGTTGTAAGTTTATTGTTATAATTCTGGAATTTGTGGCTTCCCATTTGGTTGCTTTTGGCTCTATCTCTTTGATGAGGAGTATTCCTACCTCTTCTGTTGTTCTGTTTCCGACTGGCGTGCCCGCATATTTGAGAGTGTACCCTTTGTCCATGTTTTTCATTCCAATTCCTTTCTTTTTAATTTCTGAGATTCCCAGTATTTGAATCTTGCATTTCTAGGTTTCATCTATAATTTCGCATTCTTTTCCTGTTAGAGATGTGATATTCCATGTTCCAAATCTTATCCGAATTCGCTCCTGTCGTCTTCGTTGTGACCGTTCTGTTACGAGGCTCATATTACTTCTCTCAATCTGTTTACAATGCGCGGGTGATTAGCCGCATCGGCCCCGTTACATCGGGACAACTGGTATCAGGTTATACCCCCCGATGCTGGGTCGCCAGAGCCCCGTCTGTTATCTAGCAGGGTGTACCGGGCTAGTTATTTGCCACTCTTGCAGGTGGGGTTGGCTTTTGTGTCCTAGGTGTTAGTGGACCTCTTACAGCCCATTTGTAATATTCGTTTATTTAAAACATTGGTTCACCGCTCCTTTGACGCTAAATGCACCGAAAATGTCCTGGAACTTATAAAAGATTTATTTGAATACAGAAAGCTTGATCCGGAAGTCGCAAATGAATCTTTGCGGAAATTTAAAAATTACCTGTGGTATTTAAGTTCAGATGTCAGCGTTTTTGGATTGTTTGATAAGAAAGTTTTAAAAAACTCAAAATCGAAAATTGTGGAGAAATTGAGCCTGAATGCTGAGATTGACGAAGATGATTTTCAAGCAAACAATTTTATGTAAAATCTGTAGAAGAAATGGATAATTTAAAAAATGTCGATATCGATCATTTCATACTGCCTTCGTTCATCAAGCTATTTGATAGATTTAAGATTAATAAAGATTTTCTTGCCCTTGATATTGACGAATGGGAGAATAATGATCATTACAAAAACGGTAGACAAAAAATAAAAGAAGTACATGTTGTCAATGATGTCGCAGAAAGAGGTGTAAAGCTTACCCAAGATTATATAAATGCATTGTCGGAAAAAGAAAATCAAAGGCAATACCTGATTCAACTTATAGAAGAATATAATAACATATATACAAACGTAAACAAACAAACACTCGTTAAAAATTTAAAAATTAAGCGAAACACTTATTTAAATATTCTATGTATCGAAAAAACGCCAACTATAGCAATTTACAGGAGCTTGATCGAGTGCGCAGGTAGAAAAGAATTTCGCAGGATGTAATTTTAATTCGCTATGTGTAATGAATTATTGTACTAACCCTGAGAATTCTTCGTCATTTACTTGAAATTATTTACTGTTGGAACCTATTTTGAAACATATCCTTTTTTTGATCAAAAGAGTGGAGACGGTCAACAGATGCGAGAAAATTTGAAGAATATTTCAAGTTTCACCATTTTTGAAATCTTATTCAGAAACATAAACTTGAAATATTTTTGTTAGGATTGGTGGAAGCTTAAAGTTAAAATTTCATGGAAATTTAGAAATACATTGAAATTTTTTTAAGATTTGATGTTGGTTTTAACGAATTTGCGAGAGCTCACAATTAGTCGAAAACTTACATCGGTCGACTGAGCTTAGGTTTCAAATGCTCTAGCAATTTTTTTCAGTTTCCACATCACTTTTGCAGTTCTTCTACGGTATTCGTAAATGAAAAGACCGCCCAAAAAAATGTTAGTGAATTTTGATGTTTTTTTTTTGACAAAAAATTGGAAAACCATATTTGCTCTCAAAAATCATTATTTCGACATAGAAAACTGCCAATCCATCGTAAATTTTCTATAGAACACGAATTTCGTACTATTTTGACGTTATTTTATGACTTTCGCATCGAATAATGGATAAAGGTGCATGGCAATTTCATTGATCTGTTTTTTTTTAAATTTTTTAGTGACCAGAAGTGGTTTTCTTGTTGCAAACAAAAATGTCCCTGTATTCAATACACGGTTTTTGAAGTTTTGCCATAGTATGTTGACATATATGAAGACCTACAATTTGTAAAAAAAACTGTAGAATTTTAAGACGATTTTCCCATGTTAATGAAATAGAAAATATGATTTGCCTCCAGGAACGCGAAAATAAGGGTTACAAATGAGTTTTTTATTTCAAAATAGTTATTTACCATGAAAGGAAGTAACGTAGACCCTAACACACACACACACACACACACGCGCGCGCGCGCGCGCACACACACACACACGCACGCATGCACGCACACACACACACACACAGAATACACATAACAGAATACATTTGGTAGTAGTTTCACATTTTTGTTACCTATAACTGTCAATATTTTAACTTGTGCATATAGTAGTGGTGTTCGATATTAAAGCGCATACATTTTTTGTACATATGGAATTGACTACATGGTCACATGACATAAAAAGTGTTTTAGAAATCCTTATAATGATGTCAAAAAAGAGTTAAATCTTAAGATTTTTTGTTAATTTTAATGGAAAGTGGAACAAAGCATATATCTTGATCTATCCTCATTAAAATCTTGTAAATATTTGTAATATATGTTTAGAGAAAAATAAAATATGGACATTTAGTAATTTAGTGTTTAACTTGTGAAGGCTTCCCAGTTGCCAGAAATTTAAATTAAGACACCTGCTGTTTATAAATATAGATGTACTGATACTATAAATAATGTGTACAACAAACTGCATACCACTTTACTTAAACAAAGTATATTTTATAAGACTTATTTATTTAATAACATTAGTTATAAATAATACTATCGTCTCACATATAAACGCTAATTCTATACATAAAACCTGGATGCAATGACATCTATGTAGATATTTAAGATGTAAGAGTGACTTCAAAATACCAAATTTGGGTAAAAAGTGTTTAACATGATATTCCGTCTGAGCAATCTGGGCACCAACTCTTTAGAAGCAAATTGTGTAGGATATTTTCACACAACACTCCATTTACCTGCAGAGGCTGCTATACCTGGAACTACCAAAGCAACAATTGATCCTTCTTAAACTTAATTTGCTTTCAAGATTAGAGTGAACGCCGGTAGCTAAAGGGTCTGTGTAATCCTCTTTGAGCTGATTTTTGTTTCTTCATTCGGTCTTGCTATTTATATTTAATTTCATTTTTTGCTTACAGTCTGCAATGCAATTTATGTTTCTTTAAATTATTTTATGAATTTTGTGTGCATTGAAAGTGTTACATTTAATTTTAACTAGCCAATGACGTTTATAATTAATCGATTAATTTACACATATATATATAATATATATATATATATATATATATATATATATATATATATATATATATATATATATATATATATATAAATTAATCGATTAAACATATGGGTTTGCCGTTTGCGTTCTGTGAACGTTGGAAGTTTTATATCTCTACGGTTGGTATCTAAGCACAAGGAAAAATCTACCGAAGACACCTATCCGCCATACATTTGTGACTTTGTTTTTAGAGAACATAGCAGTTGATACTGGTTTTTGAGAAACACTAATATTGAGTGATGGTGCTCATTTTTCTTTAAATGGCTTTATGAATTATCAAAATTATCTCACCTGGAGTGGTAAACATCTAAATGCTATTTACAATACTTTTTTTGTTGTGCACTATGGGCTGGAAAAATTACTGGCCCGAACTTTTCGATATCAAAGTTGGCAACGCTGTTATTGTCAATAAATTTACATTATCGACAGATGCTAAACAACTTTTGTTCAATTAAATCAACGATTTGAATTTTAATGAGATGTTTCACTGAAA
The DNA here is from genome assembly GCA_036346155.1 of Sinelater perroti. Taxonomy (NCBI): domain Eukaryota; kingdom Metazoa; phylum Arthropoda; class Insecta; order Coleoptera; family Elateridae; genus Sinelater; species Sinelater perroti. Next base: position 4,871,197 of record JARFIY010000005.1, on the reverse strand, counting down.
TTGGACCAACTGTCACTGCTCATGAAACACTCACTTGTCTCGCAAATCAGTAACATCAATTGGCTACCGTAGTTATTGTAACATAACCCCATTAAACTTTTTTTCCGGGGCTAGTTAAACGAAAGGGACTAAAAGAGAACATCAGGCGCGTAAATGAACTAGACACGCATTCGTTGAAGAGCATAATGAAACACTTCGCTAAAAGAATGGAGGGATGTCAACGGAGTCGTGGAGGGCAGTTGGCCAACATCATATTTTATAATTAACTCCCAAATCTGTGCTTTAAACTCATAACAATAAATTTGGATTGTTCCAATATTTTGTGTTTTATTCAGATAGAACATTTTAAAGTTCAACTGCGATTACCCTATATAAAATAAAGTTAACCAATCAGAAGCTCTTACCCCTTGACCATTTTTATACTAATTTTGCAGCTGATCCTTTTTGGCCAAATAATCGCAAAGTAAGTATCAAATTAAATATTTAAACTATAAATGAGGTAGATAAAGAAAATGTTAAAATTGATAAGTTGCAAACCAAGCTGGTTTGATTCTTACTAAACTAAAAATATTCGTTTCTATCTTTCAATGTAATTAATTTTCAGAAGTGAAGTATTACAAAAATATCATTATACATATTACGTGCTGCATTGTTCTGTGTCAGTGTTTGTATAGAACTGTTGTTTGAATAATCTTTGGAGGCAAAACCTTTTTACCGGATTAAATATTTAGGAGTTTTTAACGAGACAATATTAATAATGAATAGTCATAATAAGTAAGAAATAAGATAATAATAAATAATTTGCCACTATAGTTACTTAGATTATTTTCTGTTGTTGATAGTTTAGACAGGTAAAATGTTTAAATTTTTCTTGTTGTATTTCTGGAATATGTGGCTTGTCTTTTGTCAGTGATAGTCATAAGTTAGTTACTTTAACAATTATTCTAAGTGCACCTTAATTGTTCTTTATTGTTTGTGTAATATTAGGTTTTAAGTCACTCTTTCGTTTATGATAAGTTTTACTTTTTCTCATATTTGGTAATTTATAATAAATACAAGTGCGCTTTAACTAGCAAAATCAGTTACGCATACTTTGAGACAATGATCATTTTAGTTTTTGTTAATTTGGCATTTTATTTTTAGTATCTGAAGGGCCTTTCGCTTTCTTGTGATTTGTTTGTTAGAGCCGCATGTTTACTTTGCTCCTTTTCTAATTTGTTGTGTTAGTTACTTAATTACACTTATAAATCTGTATAATTAGTAGAAACTACATTTGTTAAATTTATTTATTCGCTCTACAGACCATGTAGACATAGGGCGTGCAGTATTATATGTAGCTTTTTTCTCTTACTCTCTGCTGTCTGCCTTTACATTTTATGCTTTACATTTTCTATTTACTTAAAGTTCACATTATAATTTACAATCTAATTAATTTGAAACTAATTTTTTCTACTTTATTTTTTTGGGCATTCTGTACTCTTTTTCCCAATCTTTTCTATTTCCTGCTATTGCCTTCCAGTTCCGAACTCTCTTCGTTTTCAGGTCTGCCTCCACATTATTCACCTACCTTTTTCTCTGTCTGCTTTTTCTTCTTTCCAGTTATTTTTCTAATTTGTTTTCCAAAGCTTCCTCCTTCTGGTGATCTCTCATTTGCAGTCTTTTTTGGGCTGGTACTCCCCGTCTTATCTTGTTTTTCTATTTTAGCCTTTTGTGTAATGTCTTTGTATATTTCATCATTTATTACTAATTTATTGTATCTTACGTGGGCCTTGTGTTCTTTATCTTTGGAGTCTTTGGTGAGTTATATCAATTTCCTCCTTTCAGCTTGTATTTCTTTATGACTGTATTTACCAGTATATATGTCCGTCTGTTATCTAGATGCGTGTAATTTTTTTCCTTACTTTTGCACTGACTTTGTTGGCTATCCTATCTTCAAAGGAGCCTTGCATTTGCAACTAGGCTTATTTCCACTTTTCTTTATTCCTATCTATCCTTTTTGTTTACTTTTTGCCCCTAAATTTACTACTATAGCTTCCAAATTATCAAACAGTTTATGCTAGCAGCAATATTTAATAAATACGCGTCGTTTAGTTCTTTACTTGGATGATGAAAGTATTGCCCATCTTCCAGACTTTGGCATGGGCCTTGGACCTGTTGTTTGGCTTTGTTATCACTACTAAACGTACTTCACGCAATTTTCATCTTTAGCCTCCAAACTGTCATTCAAAAGTTTCAGTGTATTTACTACTGGTTGCTTTACTTTTCGTTTTGGTTCACACTAGCTTCCTTCTGCAATGCCTCTGCTTCATGCCCAATTTCACTTATTTAAGCTCACTTGATACGGCCTAATTTAAACATTCAATATCGGAGTAATGTAAACACGTATGTCACGGCGAAAATTTCTATACCAACGTACATCTGTTGAAGCCCACAAGTCTTTGAAGAGATATGTCCTCTAAATACAACTAAAAAGTGTCCACTAAAAATTGACAATAATTAAACCTTCAATTATTTATTATTGTAAAATGCCATAAATTAAAATAGTTGTTCAAAACCTTTAAACTCTGGTTAACATTAGGTATCTGAAAGCAATAGAACTTTTTTATTAATCCTTCTAAATGTGACTCAGAATACTCTGTTTTAATATTGGAATACACATTTACAGTTTTTATGATGTCTTTCTTTTTTACTCGTAATATTTCCATTGAATTGACTGGTGTTTAACATATAACATCTTTCTCTTTAAACGATAGGAAAAATATATCGTTATTATAAATTTTGTTTTATAATTAATTAAAATATTACAACCTGTCAATTTTTAAGTTTGTCCAGATACTAATTACAGCTCATGTAATTTTTTTAGACTATATAGTCTTATAAGTAGTATTTCTTACTAAACTTTGTTTTACTGTTTGTGATATGATATTTATAGTAATTGTTGGTGAAATTGTAAATTTCTATTTCGATTATTAACACTCCAAAATCTTTATGGTTAGTGATGTTAGTGACTAGTTCTACAGAATAAGCGAGTTTCAAATATTCAGTTTTGCTATTTACATATATGGGAATACTATTAACTGAAATCAGATAATGGTTTTTATGGTAAATGTAATTTGTGTAGACATGTAGACATGTTAATGTTGTTATGAATAGGTAAAATAAAAATGTCTGTAATGCAAGTAAGTTATGAGCCTTCTGTCGGACAACAGAACTGTCCGAATATTACTAAAAGTCGTTGCTATATTTTACTTAGTTGGAATGATGAAAAATGTAAAAATTTAATAGGATATAAAAATTATTTTGGAGTATTTGCTTACACATTTCCTTGTGCGGTTGCTCAAGATGTCTACAAAAACTACCATGCAATATTTACAGCTATGGTTGTCCGATAAATGATCGAGTGATTTTTATGATACTCAATGTGATGACTTGGCAGTTGTATCAGAAGATTTTTATCTTTTTGTGTTTCAGTAACAGTTTGTTAAATCTATATCTTCTTTTTTTTAGCATTTATAGGTACACTCCTGAATGTACACCCTCTCTTTTATTTTTAGTCAGTTTTTTATAATATTAGTCTCTATCTGTACATATGTTTTGTTTACTTTATATTTTCTTGCCTGACTATGAAGCCTTCTATTGTAGTTCGTCTTCTACTTTCTTTGTTAGCAATTCTATTAGGCTTATTCCTAACATGAATTGTCACCAATAGAGTCGCGCAATTGAGCCGGACGAACTCGGGTTCATTCCTGGAGCACTCTGATGTCGGGACGTGTGGCCTACTCAGTCACTAAAAATAATTAGGTACCTGCGTTAATTTGAACAAGCGGTAATAATGGCGGTTGTCTAAGGCGCGGTGCTTACCACATCGCCCCGCATCGGAGATGGTGCGCGACGACCGAGTACAGTGGACACAGAACATGTGAAAGCCTTAATCTCTCAGTTTACAGACCGTGCTACCACATGGAGAGTTAGAATCTTATCGTTATTATTATTTCTAATATCTCACGTATTATTGCCTACTGTGCTTTTAAATTTTTAACCAATTTTATAGTTAGTGACATAGACTCAACGTTATATGTCAACTTCGGAAGGTACACTTTTCTCTTTATGTTTATTGATATTTTTGAGTCCTAAAGTATGAATTCTAGTTTGCTAGTGGCTGCCCCTGTGATTCGAACTCGTCTACTTATTTCGGCAGTTTGATTTTTTTACTGCGACCTAAATGTATGTATTATTCTACAGTATTTAAAATGTTATTACCAATCTATTATCGTAATTTCTGGAGACACAACCTTTGTTTTTTCTATCATTATGGGGGGGGGGGGGGAGGTCAGTATTTATAAGTTTGCTTAACATCTTTTATAGAACTTAGAGGATGTTACTAATCAGCACGATATCGCATACAAAATAAAGTTGATTTAGGTAATATATTGAATGTAAGCAATAAAGTAATTAGTTTGTACATGTCCTATTTTATTGCTTGTAAGGTTCTTGATAAAACCAATTATTTGACAATAGTTAGATTTATTAATGAATCTTTAATGTAATTCGTCCTTCTCGATGTTGTACCTACAGAAAAAATTATTTTGATGCTGTCTGACGCAGCACCATATATGACAAAAGCTGAGCAACAACTAAATGTTTTATACAAAAATCTAATTCATGTTAAATAGAGTAGCTGAAACAATTCTAAATAAATTTTCTTTAGTAAATTCATCAATAAGCAGCAAAAAATGTTTATAAAAGCCCCATTGAGGGTGCAGTTATATAGAGAAAAATTACCCGACGTTTCGTTGCCTCCTGAACCTGAAATCACGTGATCGGGTACTTGGCTACACGCAGCTCTTTTTTACGCTGAGCATTTTGAGAAGATAAAGACTAATTTTCCAATTTTCAGATAATTCTCGTACTATTATTGAAAAATCTCAGTCTATTTTAAGAAAACTAGAACTAAGCAATAGTTAGAATTTATTAGGGCTCATTATTCATTTGTAAATAAATCATTTACAGCAGTGGAAGAAGAAGGAATACCATTAAAGGAATCTATGCATTTGATAAACAATTTCCAACAATTAATAACTGCTGTTTCAGGAAATATCGGAAAATTTTTTTTCTAGAATTTAATGATATTTTAGAAAAATATGTAGGTTATCAATTGGTAGCGAATGTAAATAATATTTTCAATTTTGACAACACTGAAGATGTTGATATTGATATAGAAATACTTATTATGTGTGCCTTAAAAAATGCCCTTATAACATCTGTAGATATAGAGAGAAGTTTTTCTGCGTAAAAACATATATTATCTAAGAAGCGTCAAAATTTCTTACCAGAAAATATTGAGAAACATCAAATTATATATTGTTTTACTCGTAGATGTAACTAATCTTATAATATAATTGTCTTATCTCCCTAACTTTCTTTCTTTCTTTCTTTCTAAACTTATAATTCTCCTCCTAAACGCTTCAACCGATTTCCTTGAGACTTGCACACCACATTCACAACTATATTTGCTAATTCGGCCTTCTAACTTTAACCATTTTTGCATTATTTAAATATTTTGATTATTGTATTGTATAGATGTCACACCTGTGACAGATAAAAACATTTTTTTTGAAAAACAGCGCCATCTGTTGGACGTAAAAGCAAAGCCACAACAATGCGTGGCCGGGTACAGCTATTTTAGAATAAAAACAAAGATTCTGTTACTGTTGCCAACATTAACCTAGAGAAAAATTAAAAATTACGCAAATGAACGTAAAACGTAAAAATTACGGGAGTGCATTACGAACGAGCACCTAAGCTTTGCATTAATTCAACTTTACGTATTACGTATTTCCTATGGGCGGCTTATGCTTACGTCCACCATGAATGGGCGTTAAATTGTTCGATGTTTCTGATCCAGAGAAAAAGCCGGTCTAATTAAAAATTTATACGTTCGCACCTTGCAAAAATTTGAGGAAGGCGGTGAAAATTTACAGTCTATGACGCCAAAAGTATCTATTTGACGGGCAACCTTGTTTTTACTATATTATGAGGTCAGTATTAAGTTTGGTTTTAACATCTTTTATAGAACTTAGATGTTACTAATCAGGTACGATTTTGTTTACAAAATAAAGTTGATGCTTACGTACTATATTGAATGTAAGCAATAAAGTAATTAGTTTGTACATGTCCTATTTTATTGCTTGTAAGGTTCTTGAATAAAACCAATTATTTGACAATAGTTAGATATATATTAATGAATGTTTAGATGTAACTTCGTCCTATCTGCGATATATGTGCCTACAGAAATTATTTTGATGCATGTCTGACGCAGCATATATGACAAAAGCTGACCAACAACTATAATGTTTTATACAAGAATATCATAATTCATGTTAAATAGAGTACGTGAAACAATTCTAAATAAATTGAGGTCGTACTAGTAAATTTATCAATACAGCAAATGTTTATAAAAGCCATTGAGGGTGCAGTTATAGAAAATTACCCGACGTTTCGTTGCCTCCTGAACCTGAAATCGCCGTGATCGAATGCCACAACGTTCTTTTGACGCTGAGCATTGTTGAGAAGATAAAGACTAATTTTCATTTTCAGATAATTTGTACTTTTTGAAAATCTAGTCATTTTAAGGAAAGTAGAACTAGTAATCAGTTAGAATTTGATTAGGGCTCATTATTCATTTGTGGACGAAATCATATACAGCAGTGGACACCAAGAAGTTGGTTTGAGCCGTTAGATAGTGAATGTGTGCATGTGGTGATAAACAATGTGTCGCAACAATGTAATAACTGTTGTCTGTCTGTCAGGTAAATACGGAAGAATATCTTCGAGAACCGTAATGACTATTCTTAGAAATATGTAGCAAGTTATCAATTGGTAGCGAATAGAGATGATATTCTCAAAGCTTTTGGTAACACTCGGCAGAGTGGTTTGGTATTGCATAGGTCGCAAAATACGGTCGCATTAGCGTGTCGCGCATTCTTCTAAACAGTTGTATATTATATTTCTTACCAGAAAATTCATTGAGAAACATCAATTGTATATTGTTATCACTGTAGATGTAACATTAATCTTATAATATTATCTTATCTAACTTTGTCTTTCTTTCTAAACTTATAGATACTCCTCCTAGACGCTTCAACCGATTTCGAAACTTGCACAGCCATTCAGCATATTTTAATATAACGGCTGTTCTAACTTTAACCATGTTTCGGAAATTATTTAAATATTTTGATTATTGATAGATGTCAGACCTGTGACGAGACAAAAACATTTTTGACAATGACAGCGCCATCTTTGGATCCGTAAAAGTCAAAGCCACAATAAGCGTGGCCGATTACAGCTATTTTAGAATTAAACGACCAATCATTCTGTTACTGTTGCCAGAGAGCTAATCCTAGAGCAAATTAAATTCTGCGGAGGAGGTGGGACGCTAAAACGCTAAGAGGGATACGCAGTGCATTATGAAGGCGTGCAGCCTAAGCTTTGCACGGTTACTTCAACTTTACGTATTAAATATTTCCTAAGTAGCGAGTCAATTATTGTCTTACGTCCACCATGTTTATGGGCGTTAAATCAGCTTCTGAGTGTTTCTGATCCAGATAAAGCCTCGTCCTAATTTAAAATTTATACAAATTCCGGGACCTTGCAAATTTGAGGAAGCGCAGGGCCGATAAATTGCTATGGACGCCAAAGTATCTTTGGCAACTCTAGTTTTAATAATAATATTTAAGTTCGGTTTTAATATTTTGTAAAATTTCTTGTAAGTTTGTAATGAATTTATGCTTGATACTTTATGACAGATTTTATTTCTAAAACTGAAACATACCTGCTTATATAAATAATAATAAACATTTACCCACAGACATACATATTTTTGCATATTTTGACTTTAATTCTATTGCATGTCAAAACATATTTTGTCATTTTAGTGCATAAATCCGCTCTATAATTTATCAGATACATTTCAGAACGTCGCGGTTTAGCAAATTGTCAGGTCGTGACTGTTTTCCTAAACTTTTTAATGATTTGCAAAACCACTGATTGTAAACAATTTGTAATTTTTGAGTTTTTGCAAGGACAACTTCTGCAAGGACTAGCTTTTTGACCTTAATATTAATTTTCTTCGATTTAGAGTGTTTGAAAATAGTTGATAAACACTAGTAGCAGTTGCAAACCAACACCCAGCTGATGCAATCAATGCCTGTTACTTAAAAAAAAATAGCAATTTAAAGTTCGTGTAGTAAATGAACATTTTTAAGTATTGTAAGTCTAGGAGTAAATTATTTCCGTAGAGCACCTTGCACTACCTTTTTAATATCGCGACGTTAAAATAAAAGGTGGCTTTGTCCGTAGCGCCACAAATTATTATAAAGTTTTATAAGACAGATACATAACATTGTTCGGAATTTTGAAAAAACATAAGGCACAGTTTGGAAATAACAGATTTAAGAAAACTGATATATGCACATAGCATAACCATTTTTTTAGAATTACAAAAACAATTGCAAATGAAGGTCATCTATGTTAGCTGAGAATCAGCTTGACCGAGGAAAATATTTGAAAAACTTGCCATTTTCCCTAAGATTTTAAGATTCCATGATATTTAATACACAACACACAACACCTTAACGTAAATATACACGCAGGTACTATTGTCATCATTAAAAATGTTATTAAACATCACGAATTACCCAAATTTAGTGAAAATCACCTACAACCAACCAATATCGTCATTGAAGATTAGAACATACAATTGGATGTAGTAGCAATATACTATCCTTCCAAACCAATAATCAAGAAGTAATTTAAAGACTTTTATAAAACTATTGGTCATTGCTTCATTGCAGATGGAAATTATAACCATAAACAAATTTTTCAAGAAATGAGCGATAATAATTTTCATTGGCATTATCGCCATTCTTTATACGCGTGTTATCAATTAAAGAGCTCTCTCCTCCCCCTTCTATCACTAGTCAGAAAACATACTGGGAATTATTCAGGAGTTTAATAAGGGCTAGAGTATTGACTAAATTACTACAAAAACATCAGAAGAAATAGACGAATCAGTTGAGCTATCTAATTTAAGGCATACAAGAAGCTGTATGAGAAGCAATTTCTATTGACAGCATAGCCAGTAACAAAAAAGGATGTCCAACCTACATAAAGCAAAAACTAAAAGAAAGACGAAAGTAAAAAAAAACTAGCAAAACACAACAGCACCAAACGATAAAAGAAAACCGAACTTAAAACATTACTAAGTAATGCAAACAATAAAGCCATCCAAAACTACTGTGGCCGATTAAGCCCAACCGAAGTAACCAATTATTCCCTGTAGAAGACCACCAAAAAATCAAACAACCACAGAAACACCCACCACTTATCAAGAAGATTGATGAAACCTGAACAAGATCCGTAAACAAAGAAGCTTACACTTTTGCCGAACACCTAGTTAAAGTTTTTGAATCATACCCGTCATAACTCACGCAATAAGAAGAAAGTGAAATTCTCTAGCAATTAGAAATCCTCCATCAGATGGTACTACCAATCAAATCCTTTAAAATAAATGAAATTAAAAAACCATTATTAATATTAATCCAAGAAAAGCCTCAGGGTACGATTTAATAACCGAATTAGTACTTAGAAAATCTTCATTTCAGTGGAAAGTATGACAAAGATTGATTTTAAAATCAAAGAAAAATCCGGAAAAAGAAAATTCTCACCAACATTATCAGACTTCTGCCAGTAACATCTAAACTGTTTAAGAAATTGTTATTAAAAAAATTAAATCCAATATTAGAAAAAGAGCACTTTATTCTACAAAATCAGTTTGGATTTTTAATAAATCATTTATCCACTGAACAAGCCTATCGAATTGTTATCTCCTGCTGTCTACCAAGTTCTGAAGTCCTATCTCACAGATAGATTTTTACAAATAAAATTGAAAAATACCAAAAGCTTTTTTTTTAATAGAATGGGGCGTCCCACAGGGCAGCGTTCGTGGGCCAGTTTTGCACCTGCTTTACACAGCCGTCATATCGACTAGATTAACTTCAAGTACAAAGTTTGCCACTATCATCCTGGCATCTAGCAAGAACCTAACAATTCCATTCCGCAATCTTCAAGGACATCTAAACCAAATCCAGTTGTGATTTAAAAAATGTCACCTTAAATAACAGGGTATTTCTTCAAAAAAAGGCAACGAAGTATCTTGGTTTACACTTAACAGAAGATTAATATGGCATACTCATTTCATGAACAAAGGTAAACAACTATGCCTAAAATTTTCAGAAATATATTCGTTAATGGGACGCAGTTCTCAACTGACACTAAAAAACAAAGTACCGTTTTATAAATCGATTATTAAATCTTTTTAGACATAGAGGATCCAACTCTGGGGTTCAGCAAGCACCTCAAACATAGAAATCTTGCAGCGATTTCAATCAAAAGTGCTCCGATCAATTATTAATGCACTATGGTATGTGCCCAATAAAGTGATACATCGTGATCTTCAAATAGAAACCTGCTGCTAACTTATTTAACGCACGCCAAAGAGCGCTCTCCTCTATGTTCTATGACCTAGATAATATCATATAGTTTACTGATTATCTACTGTAGGATAGAATGCAAACAAAGTTGAATATTAAAAAAATGTCTCGAGGATAACTATCGACTAACGAGTGTTAAAATTACTTCAGAAAGTAGGAACTACGGTAGTGTTTAATATTTATTTTGGACTACACTGGAACACCGTTCCTATAATTTTGACGTATTGCTCTGTTAATTATTATTTATTTGGGCCTCTAAAGACGCACTTTAATAAAGAGTTTTGACAACAATGTTGTCGATGCGTTCGTGCGTAATTGACCACGTAAAGATCTTCTAGCTAAGTAACATATGAATAGTTTTGTGGCATTCAGATAGGCGTTGAACTTTTAATGCTTTCGCCTACAAAGGTGTATTGATAAGTCTTTATTTTTCCAGCTACATATGCATCAGACCGTCGTTTTCCCCCAAGCAATACATCAGCAAGAACTTTTTCAATTGTATCAGGGGTCATAAGCATTGCGAGCGTTAATAATGCGAGGCCATTTTCTTTTGTCGGAATAACATATGAAGTGCATTTGCAGATCGGGTCCCACTGAGCCAACACGAATAGATGCAGAGGGCGCTGATTATTATGTATTGTCGGGCTGATCTGGGAAAGTGCACCTGAGCTCAGGATTTATGAAAGTGCACTTGTGCTATTGATTTCGAGTTCGTTAGCGAATACTTATCCGGTCCGGATACAAACGGCGTAGGGGAACCTGACGTATTTATTGCGGGGGTTGTGTTTGTATTCCTATTGCGGAAGGCCCCACGGAGGAAAAACTCATAAAAACCGATGCCTGCTTCGAAGCTTATTAAGACGTACTACAGGTTGCCGGAAAATATTAAAATTTATTCAGCCGCGGCTACGTAAAAGATTTGCACTAAGCGATTTTAATTAAAAATAAAACGGGCCTGGCCAGTAAGACAGGCAGTAATGATGACGTTCCGCCGGGATTTACGTCTCCGCCAAATTGAAATTTTAGAACTGAGACTGCAGTTTTCAATTAAGCACGGTTTGTAGCGGCGTAGAAGCCCCGGGTCGCGTTAAAGGTTATAAGACGGATTATACGCCCGAATACCGCGCGCCTAAAAAATCCCATTATCCGGGCATTATTTAGTTTGCTGTTATTTCTTCAGAATTATAATTTAATTTCTCCATCTAAGCAACCTACATCCCCTTTTAATAACGCGCCCGCTGCCGTGCATCCTTAAGCATCACGGGTTGCGCCGCGCAACAATTCGAAGCGGAGCTTTCAGGCACTTACTGCTGATTGCATTTTAAAAATTTCCAGCGGCCGCTTTGCTACGCCGAATTAATCGCGCGCCTCCTTTATAATACAAAATACCTGCGTTCTGGTACAAACGGGGCTCGCGTCGTGTTTCTCCCTGCAGACGTCTGTGTATGAGCACACAAAGGGCTTTTGTTGGAAATGTCCGCGCTCCAGTGTTGTATAATTTTTGAGATAGCGAAAGAGGAGGCTTTGTTAAATATCCATCATGTGTATCAAAGAACCGAAATGCTTCTTACAGAGCATTAGCTCGAGCTTCGCTTCCTCCACCCGTCTGCCGAACGGGATGAGGACCTGCAAATGGATTGTAGTGCTCTCGGTACGATTGACGTTGGAATATTGTCGGAAGCGGGAAAAGTGGCTGCATCGATTTGATGCCGTTTTGAGCGGCGTCATGCTGGATCCTGAGATAATTAGTCAGGGTGCGCAAGTTTGCTGGAAGACAGCACATGTCAAGAGCGACAAGGCGCTGACTGACATGTCCACGTGCTTCGCTGGCTCCTGTTCATTAGCCCCGCCAGAGTGCTGAAGGATGCTGAAACGTCGACGTGCCCATTGGATGCCATTTAATTTCGATTATAAAGTAAGTAGTTGTTTCAATCACATGCTGTATTCTAATTCTTATTACCTTTATGTACTTTAAATATTTTTCATAAGAGCTATTTATATTTTATTATAATTCGCCCTTATAATAGTTTTTTTTTTAATTTTTTTGATAATTAGCTGTTCGCAACATATATAGATATAAAAATAAACATTTAAAAAATATTTTGAGGATTTTATAATTTATTTTTTTGCAGTTTTGAAATTAATTAACTAGACTGTACCAAAAATATAAAAGGATTCGGATTTATTAATAATAAGTAAAGAATGGTAGTTAAAAATAATGAAAACTTAATTTATAGAACTACTAGTACAAAAACAATACTAATAGTAAGCAATATAACTAGAACGTTATAGTAATAAGTTATTCAGGGTAATACACGTTTTAAAGACCAGCAATAAGCAAGAAACTGGTAAATGTTGAACCTGCCTGAGCTATAGTTAACAAGGATCGGCAATTGACAGCCCCAGAATTAGATGTGTTATCCTATGATTTAGATGTGACTTTTGTCTGTTACCAAAACTGAAATAAAATTTGAAAGGAAAGAAATCTCAGAAAGTCCAAGAGATTCAGACCAATAAAACGAGACAGTTATTGGTGATTACTGCATTTTCAATAACTGAGCGAGTAGAGGAACGAATTTTCACACGCTTTGTTGTAAAAACAGAAATATTAGTCTGTAGAAACTATTCGAATGATTCAGCAGGTTTTTGGAAATAATGCAATGAATGCAGCATAAATAAAAGCTTGATATAAACAATTTACAAATTTCTAAGGATTTGTTAAAAGTTTTGGCAGACCAGCAATGTGCAGAGCACCGGAAAATATTATACATGTACGAGGCTAAGTAACTGACAGTCTGAGAATTAGAAAGTGAGCTGAAGATTCCAAAAATTAAAGTATGTGAAATTTGTTCTACGACAAAAATAACGTCGTACTGTAGTTGCTCATAATTTCTTTCAGATTGCTAATAATGCACTAGATTTTCCCAAAAAAGTCATAAAAGCGAATAAAACAAGTTACTAGCCTACATAAGAGTAGAAGAAGAAGAGAATACGATGGAACTGTGTATTGATACTAACCAGATTTTTGAATATGCGTAAAATGTATTTACAAACTCCCGAAGCATTGTTAAAAAATATGGCTGGATTTCTAAAAGCCAAATCTACATCACGGCCATTGTCAACGCTGTTTTATGAATGAACTACTTTTCAAATCCTTAGAAAGTTGCAGATTTCGTAATGCTTCTCAAATCTGGAAGGACCGTTACGCTTCCTCAGTATTACCGCCCTATTAGCCTCCTAGCGACCCTAAAAAAGGTGGTGGAACATATCATCCAACGCTAGCTATAGATAGCAATCAAGGACATTTAGATAATTTCAGGTAACCAGTTTAAATTTGCCTCAGCCACTCCACCACCTACAAACTCCTCTGCATAGTAAAGAAAATCTCAAAAGGCTTCCACAAGAAGCTAACGACTACACAAGTCTTTGTAGATGGGGCCTCGCCTATAAGATAGTTTCGTAGTCCATTCCGCTGTCGATAATCTAGCCGATTCAGCCCTTTTCTCCAGCTGAAGGTTTTGGATCAAACTTGGCGGCGTAAAATCATCAGAGCGATGTCCGCAAGCCGGCGTCTCCTAAGGTTTGGTACTATCCCTGGTATTATTCAACGTCTACGTCGGAAACATCCACACGACGACCTTTACAAAAATGGCTCAGTATGCGGACGATACAGCGGTACTGTCAAGCTTGCGGCAACCTTTGATGGCGATCCAGAGAGTCCAAGAGAAGTTGGACTTGGTAGAAGGCTAGTGCAGCACGTGCAGAATAGGAGTAAACACAGAGAAGAGTGCAGCTGCTTCATTCTCCACAAAGTTTCGGTTTCGTTGGCGATCAGACTCGGTATGACTTCAAATCTGTAACTTGAAGATACTCTATAAAGGAGACGCACGACACTTGGGAGTGACTCTGGACGAGAGCACACCCGGAAATCTTACGTCAGTCGAGCGATATCAAAAACAAAGACAACCTGATAGGCCCTTGGTTCTCTGCTCTACCGTGGAAACCAGCTGCCTTTCCATAATAAAACAATAATTTATAAAACTGTCATCTGTCCGATAATAATGTAAGCGTACCCTGCTTGCAGATACTACGCCAAGTATTATAATAATAAGCTACAGATAATAGATAATTGGTCTTAAAGTCCATCTTTGGCGTCTCCTAGTTCGTCCAAAACATTCTCTAACGCGACGTCGACATCTAGCCATTTATGATTATATCTCCCAGTCCGTTGCTTAGCTATTCTTCAGCGTTGAAAGTTACATTAGTCCCATTATCTGTGGCCTCTACGATCACGAGGTCGACATGGGAGCCCACCAAAAGCGCCCGAATATTCTGATCGTCTTATAAAGCGGTACGGGGTGGCCTACCAATATCCATGCCAGATCACCAAAGAAAAAGAAGGTTGGAGATTAGATGCAATGCGGTCAACAAAGTTAACGTCAAACAGAGAAGAACGGTTGTAGGTAAAAATGTTTGTAGATGCTATTTTGTACTATCATTCCTTTAGAAAATATTATCAAGTTTCTTATGACAGAGGGTGTAAGTAAGGCACTCCAAAATTTTAAGACAGAATTAAAGAATTTTCTTTAAAAAAGCTTAAGTATATGCATGGTACAACTAATTTTTTGGAGAATAAGAAGCAGTCAAAAGTGGAAGCCAACGTTATTCGAGGACCAACGTGACTATAGAAAATATTAGCATTGTTCGCAACTTTTCTAAGAATGACCGCCGATTACGGACACTAGAATTGCTTCTGTTGACTTTTGGACAAAATTTGTGTCTAAAAGGACACAAAGTTCTAAGCCGAGATGTTGTGGGGGGACTCAGGGGTCCATGCGTGCCGCTGGGACAAGATTTCCTATGTATAACAACGCTTTATTTACAACTATATGTGTACAATTATAATGGCGTTATTGAGGCGCTTGAGTGCACCCATGCGACCGTCGCACGGCAAATCTCCTGGGGTCGACGAGAGCGACTTGGAGCGGGTCGATGCCGATGTAGGTGCCACGAATGCTGCTGACTTCTATCGGACGAGGCCAGGCCTGGAAGGATGGACGCTGCTTCTTGGCGAAGAAAATCTGAGCGTCTTCCGAGGGGGGCCTTGCCTTCGTCTGCGGGCGTTCTTCGGCGAGCCTTTTCTCGGGCAACGGCGGAAGTGGTGATACGGGCTTCAGAAGTGGCCAGTGGCGGCGAGCTTTTCTTATTCTTAGGTGGAGGTAATTCCCTGGTGGAATCTTATGGCTGGGATGACGGCCCGTTTGACCGGGGAACTCGGCTGAGGTATGCGCAAGCGTTATCTGGCAGCGGAAGTTCGTTTTGGCTGTGGGTACGCACAGAACGCTTTCCGTGCACCTGGGGGGCGGGGGCGGCTATGGATGCGCACGAGCGCTCCCCAGGGAGAAGGTGAGAGCGGTTCTGGCTATAGCTACGCACAGGACAAGCTCTGGCGGAATGCTGCGGTATTTATACTCGCGCCGCACTTCGTTCCGAGCGTCGGTGGGGATAATTCTGGCGGGAGCAAGGCGCAGCATCTATCTTTCTTGCTTTCGCATGCGGCGACGACGGCGGCCTGCCGGGCTGCTATCCTTTTAATATTAACGGCAGGTCTCACATACCCACAAATTGGACAAAAATTAAGGATTTCTTCTGGACTATACTGAAATACCTTCTCTATCGATTATACTTATTGTCCTGCAATTAGAATTTGTTTGAACTTTGTTTGTTGAAACTAAAAGAAGCACTTAGTTATGCAAAAGGATAATTTGGTAAGATACAGCAAATAGAAGCGGCAACTGAAAACGCTACCAACTTCGTAAATATGGTGTCAAGCCTCATGACCTGCAAAAAAGAAATTTAAGCTATCTTTGGCATGTTTAGGACCGCCTGAGCTACCTGGATACCTTCTAAGCTTCTGCCACCCTAACAACGCCCAAAAGGTCACCAACATCTAACGCCAGGGCTTCCCAGAAAAACAAGATTAAAGGCTTCGATCCAGGTAGTTGAAATGCCAATGAAGAAGCGCCACTAGATGCCAGCGTGTTATGCCGAGGCTTTTCCTTTTCCTTTTCTTACCACACCTTTTATCTAGGTTTATTTTTTTCATTTTGTCTTTATCGGTTTTATTCTTATTTCTAAATTTCCTGTTATCCTTGTCTCATTTTTTCTCTCGTGAAACTTTTCAGTATTGTATAGGATTTAGAATATTATCTGTTCTTTGTGTAGCGTATTTCTTATGATTGCTAATTATTTATAATTTATAATTTATGAAAACTACTATTACTTTTATACTTATTTTATTGCCATGTCTATCCGTCTTTTTTTTGTTCTTTAAATCTTTTTATGATACCAGCCTAACTACAATATATTTTATTTGTTTTGCGAATTTGTCCCAAAATTCAAACTTTTTGGTTACTTCTTTTTTATTTGGTTTACTTTTACTTATTTTCTTCCAGTTATAGTTCTATCACTAGTATTCCTGTTAATCCTTGTCTCATTTTGTTATATCTCAAACTTTTAATTTGTTATGGACATAGAATTATCTATTCTTTACTAAGTGTTACTCCTCGTTGTTAGATTAACATAACTTCTTATGGTTACTAATTTATTGTATAATCTTATTAACTTTATAAAAGCTCTATTAGTTTTACATTCTATTTCTAGTTTGTGTACCAATGTCTATTATTTTTTGTTCTTTAAATCTTTTACTGATTTCATTCCTTTTTTACAAGAATATTATCTATCTACATTCTAGTCGTTTCCAATTTATTAAGTCTTGCCTTGTTCTGTGTGGTCTTATATTTATTCTCAGTATTTATTTCTATGGGTTTACTTATTTCCAGTTATAGTTCTATCACTATATTCTTCTTTCAACTCTTGCTAACAACCTTTTGTATATATCTGATCATCCTTTACATCTCTTACTAGAAAATCCAACCAGCTACGCTTGACTACTAGAGAGAATGCAAGTGTTACGAACTGTTCTTAGATTAACACATAACTTTTTAATGTTACTATTTATTGTGCCAGTCACGAATTCCGTCTCACTCTGGTGGTGCATCGCCGTAATGGGCATTGACGTTATGTTGACATTAGCAACGATTGTTCGTGTATTTCCACGTGGCCCCGAACGCGTTATTTTCTGACAACAATGTACTCATTTACGTACTCCACTGTGCTTTAAAGATATTTGATCAGATTTGGAACTTCATTTAACATACTTATTCTTTTAGTCGTTGTCCATGATTTATGTAAGTTTATGCCTTGTTCTGTCAAACAGGCCTCCATTATATTAAACTATTCTTCAGTATCTTGCACTATCTATGCTCATTATCATTCGTTTGTTAAACACTTTTTCAAATCTCTGTTGAATTACTCATTGTATTATATATTTCTATCTATCCTGTTACATGAGTCAATTACAGGTTAAAAATCCAGCCATTTTCTTTTACGCAAATAATGTAATACCTTAAATAGAATGCAAGGTTGTCACGAACTGGTGTTATGGTAGCATCGTGTGATTGGCCTTCCAACGATATGAGGCCAGTGATCGTAATTCCGTCAAACTCTGAAGTGGTTGCCCAAAACGCCGATAATCGCCATTGACGAAAATTATGTTAATTGTTAGCAACGATTGTTTGAAGATGTATTGTCCACGATGGCCCCGAACGAGTTGAACTCTAACCACGGCCTCAAACCAAACCAATCGCATCTTCATCCAAGGTCGTCAGTCTAACGACTGGTTTGTTGCAGCCTCCACTGTGCCGTTATAAAGCCTATGTTTGATCAGATTCTACGTAACTGCCACTTCACGAGTCCACTTATTAATTGCTTAATATAGTTATAGGCGTAGGTCTTTATGTTTTTATGCCGGATATCTTCAAACAGGCCTCCTATTATAATTTAATAGCACTCCTTCTTCTTCTTGCACTTATCATGCCTATCATATGCATTTGTCGGTTTTCTTTATGTGATTCCAAATTTTCTGTTGAATTACTAAATTGTTATTAGCATTTCTTGTATTACTTATTCCTGTTAATGAAAATGTCAATTGACAGGTTAACTCATGTCAGCACTACATCTCAAAGGATTCTTAGTTTCCAAATAATGGTAATACTTTTCCTTTATAGTCCATGATTCGCAATAGTGCTAGACTCCATACGTACTGGTGTTTTGTAAACGTGTGGTTTTGGTATCTATAGGCTACGTGATTCTCGTAGTTTAGAAACCCATTGAAGTTCTAGCCAATTCTTGGTGTACATCGTGTTGCCTAACCGTCGATTTGGCAGTCCGCACGGTGCTTTTTTTTTCAATTGTATTAGAAGATTTTTGACGATGTCTATAGAGTTTCTAACTCTAACTGCATCCTCATTTATTTAAAACATCATATCGATCCTCAAGTCGTCAGTCTAACGACTGGTTTGTTGCAGTTTATTATAAATTGCCGTTATAATTCAGCCTTGTTATTTAGACTAATTTAAATCAGAGTAACGTCACACCCTTATCTTCACACGAACTTTAGTAACATAATGTTTAATAAACATATATATAACATAAATATAAACAAAAGTAGAAACTACTACAGCCAAATTCGATGTTATAGAATATACAGTAATTATGTTATAAGTAGTGCATAACTAATACGTGTTTTTGAAGGACAACGTCATTTAAGAGACAACTTAATAGTTTTATCATGATTTATCAAAAAACCAAGAAACACTTTGAGTGTACTACATAATTTAAAGGAGCTAATAAAATGTAAAATAAATAAAAAAATGCAAGTTTCTATGTCGTCATAAAGGGGCAGAAGAATCTTTGTAAATAGAAATGTATGCAAGACACGGAAGTACAGAGTGAAATCTAAAACTTTCTATATATTATATAGTTTCTAGTGGAAGATAAAATTAATTGCAGTTGCTTGTCAATGGTTAGGTATAAAAATTTTAGAAATAAATTGCTTAAAAAAATAAGTTAATTATCAATTTCTTCAGAAGTTAAATAGATTTGGAAATAACATAGCCTAGTTATAAATATAGTAAACTAGATACATACATCATTATCAAATCGTTTAATACTTTATATAAAATGGTCGAAAACTGTTTTTGGAAGTGGTTATAATCTAACCATAATCAATTGCTAAAATGGACAAGAAATCTAGGTTTTTAAACAACTAAGAAACAGAAATTATGATGGTTATTTGGTCATGTAAATTTTGATATTATACAGTCGCACCTTATATAACTTAGTAAGTTTATATTAGCTCAAGCAGTAATTTAAGTTTCGCTAAAATTGAAATTACCACAATATTTGAATGAGAATACATTTCTTCTTGTTTTCGTGGATGCTTCTCATCTCTTTGTTAGCGTAATAAAATGTGGTTGGCGTCATTCGGATGCTGCTGTTCCGTCTTAGTGTCAGATCAAAGAGTCCCATTCGTTAGCAAAGACCGATCCCATGTTTATGAAACAATGCTCATCAATCACTATAAACATCAGACAACAAATCCCTAAATACAGGGTCGGGATTGGTGCGGACCGAATTCAATGAGGCCACGATATTGCTGGAAGGCTGGCGATATACATTAAATTCCCTCGGCATTCGCGTCAATATGACAGCTGAGCGATAGGGTAGTTGGTACCACCGCGTATTGATTGAACAAGTCGCTTAATCAAAAGCTGCTTTCCTCGATACACAAGTTCCCGAGTTTATAATTGCCTGCTGAGTCTGTATTACTTGAATCTAATTACGCCGTAATCTTACATGAGTTATGTTCCACGGTGCTATAGCTTACTTCGCTATGACATGCTGCAAGATAAATGAATTGGGCTTTCTGCATTGAAATTAGCGCTGTTTGTGCATTGCGAGTTATTGTTTCGGTTATTAGCCGCCCGTGATTTATCGAATAAACGTAACGTTTCAGTTTATTTAGCAATTAAGAAGGCATGAAGCGTTGCGAGCTATTTCCAGAAGTTACAAGTGACTATCGCATAAATGGAATATAAAAAGTAAAAGGAAAGTTATTATTTCAACTAGTTAGGATGTTAATTAATATCAAATTTTCAATACATTTTTTAGTTATCTTAGTCTTACCTCCCCACTGCTTCTATATGTTTTCTTTGTTATTCTATCTACAGGGTCATCGAGATAAATCCTTAATTATTTTAGGTTGCATTGTTGAAAAACAGAGAAGTCGTCTTATACAGCTGTACAATCATCTATTAAGTAACACAATTGTCGATAAAATGGATTAGAACTATGGTCGCAAAACTGCTAATTTAGATTCCGTTGTTCCGTAAAATCGCCGACAGAAATTATTGCGTGGTTTGGCTACAGAAAGACCCAAGTTTACTTTGTAGTCAAGAAGTACAGAAAATTTGATTGTAACCCTGGACGGAGCAAAGGAAATGGATGTAGTGAGTTCGATGCTTAGTGTAACAGTGCACTAGTAACTGCCCCACAAGTCTTTCATCCTGAAGAACCACCAACTGTTAACCAAAAAGCAAATCAAAAATCCAAGCACTTGTACACGACGTCAACCGTGACAACACTGGTTTCCCCAGATTGTTTTTGTGTGGAAAGCACTTTATCCAGGACAATCCTGTACAATGCCTACCGTCATGCATACAATTTTTTTTACCTGTGTGATGGTTTTGGGGCACAGGATGTTATTACATCCCATATATTTGAGTTGTCAAGCCTTGGATAGAGGAAGTGGCCGCTGAGCAAGAGCACGTGTTTTAAAAAGAATTAACTTTATCTCAAAAGACAACGAAGACTCAACAATTTGTATTACCACTGATTCCGAATGCAAGGCATCATAACACCAAAAATAGCTTAAAAGCATTTCATTACGGAGATACACATTTAGATAAGTAGGTACCTGTCTTGGCCTGTAACAGGTTTAGGTCTTAGCTTAAGAAGATCTTAGCTACTTATGGGGACTATACTGAATAATATGTTATTCAATAGTATTTACAGGACACGGCGCTTAAATCTTGAAAAAATTAACTTTGAATATCCCACCATACAGTACTACCGCGACAGGTAGTTTTTGAGGTTCGTGAAAGCCATACGCTCTTAGCAAACAGTCATAACCTCAAAATGGACGAGCTGTTGCGAATCCAACAGCCACCATTATCAAAAGTCTTCGCGCTGGGCATTCGGCGATTGAAATAATTCGATTCTTCGGGTACCCGAGGTTAACTGTGTACGACATTGATGTGACTTCAAAATACCTCATTATGAACTCTATCATACCAATCACTCAGACTGTACTGCCAATGGAGGTACAGCCATTCTTGTCAAGCAAACAATTCAACACCATGAAGAAATAAAATATCAGGAAGACTTTATCCAAGCCACCACAATCAAGGTACAAACATTGCCATATGAATTGACACTTGCTGCAGTTTATTGCTCACCCCGACATAATATCAAAAAAGCAGATTTTGACAAATTCTTTCTAACACTAAGTCACAAATTCGTAGCGGGAGGGGACTATAACAGTAAACATACTAGATGGGGCTCACGCCTAATAACAACGAAAGGTAGAGAACTCCTTAAGTCAATGGAGGACAAAAAATACTCATTTATATCAACAGGAACACCAACCTATTGGCCCACCGACGCAAACAAGTTACCAGACCTACTAGACTTCTTCGTCGTAAATGGAATCACTCAGGCATATACTACTGTAATACCCAGTTATGACCTAACTTCCGATCATTCTCCTATCATACTAACAATTGGGGCATCTATAGTAAACAAGAAGCTCATAGCCAGATTACACAACTCTAGAACGGACTGGGCTACATATCGTAATATTCTAAGCGAAACCATAAAATTAAACATTCGACTCAAGGAATGCGAAGAAATTGAAACAGCTACTGAAGAACTCATAACAAAACTCCAGCAAGCTGCGCAACAAGCTACATCAACCATTTCACAAAAGCAACTAAACATTGACATACCACTGGAAATTAAACGAATGGTCGCAGAAAAACGTCGTGCTAGAGCTAACTGGCAACGAAATCATACACCTGCTGCCAAAACGCCTACAACCATATGACCAATAAATTAAAACAAAACTCAAAGAAATCAGAAATGAGAAATTTGAGCTCTATGTATCTCAATTAAATCGAACTGATGATTCTATCTGGAAACCCATCAAACAAGCTAGGAAACCAAAATTCAAAATACCACCAATTAGAAAAAGCAACACCGAACCTTGGGCAAAAAGCGATAGAGACAAAGTCAGACTCTTCGCTGAACATCTATCCTCAGTCTTTCAACCACTTGATAGCGCACCAGACCAAGAAGTAGAGCGAAGTCTTTCCATTCCTCCTGACATACGTCATGAAATTAAACCCTTTACCCCAAAGAAATAAAATCTGAAATAAATCTGCTAAACCTCAAGAAGACCCCAGGAACTGATCTGATAACTGCCAAAATGCTGCGTGAACTCCCCAAAAAGGGCCTAGTGCTCTTATCTTATATTTACAATGCAATCCTGAGGCTAGGATATTGCCCAAAATGCTTTAAGGCTGCACAAATCATAATGGTCGGAAAACCCGGAAAAGAACCAACCGACGTTACATCCTATCGACCTATCAGCCTCCTCCTGGTGACCTCAAAGCTGTTAGAAAAACTCATACTTCGTCGAATTAATGAAGACTTACTGCCCCAACATTGGATACCTTCTCATCAGTTTGGGTTTCGACAGGCTCATTCTACCGTGCAACAAGTACACCGCATTACACAAACCATAAATAAAGCACTAGAAAACAAAGAGTACTGTTCAGCTGTCTTTCTCGACATTAGTCAAGCATTTGACAAAGTCTGGCACCCCGGATTACTCTTCAAAATTAAGCAAACGTTCCCTTTGGCATACTATAATTTACTAAAATCATATCTAAACGATAGAACATTTCAGATAAAAATTAATGAAGTAACATCAGATTACCACCCTATCAACTCAGGCGTTCCACAAGGCAGTGTTCTGGGGCCTTTACTCTATGTCCTATATACATCGGATCTACCAACGACACAATATACAACAATAGGAACATTCGCAGACGACACTGCTATACCGTCCAGACATGAAAATCCTGCAACTGCATCGGCCAACCTACAAAACCACTTAGTACTCCTTCAACAATGGTTACACAGATGGAAAATCAAAGTTAACGAAAACAAGTCGGTACACACAACATTTACGCTCAAAAACAGATATGCCCACCAGTCTTAATAAATAATGCACAAATACCACAACTGAAACGGCAAAATATCTAGGCTTACACCTAGATCATAAGCTAAATTGGAAGGAACACCTCAAGAAGAAAAAAACAAATAGATCTAAAAGTAAAGGAACTCAACTGGCTAATTGGAAGACATTCAAAATTATCGCTTGCAAACAAAACCCTAATCTATAAGACTGTTATAAAACCAATCTGGATGTATGGAGTAGAGTTATGGGGCTGTGCATCCAAATCAAACATCGCATTAATCCAACGTACTCAATCAAAAATATTACGTCAGATTACAAATGCGCCGTGGTATGTATCCAACAACACGCTGCATATGGACTTACATCTCCCAACGGTCCAGGAAGTAATCCAGGAGAGAGCTATCAAGTACCATGCAACCCTAGAAACTTACTCAAACCCCTTACTGGAGCAGATGCTGGAACCCAGGGTCAACCAAAGACTAAAGAAACTATGGCCAATAAACCTAGTGTGAGTGTCGTGGTATGGCCAACAAACTCGTGTGTGTGTGTGTGTGTGTAGTGTATTCCTAATATCTATTAGACTCTAATACTCTCGAAGTACAAAACTGTAATTACGTAGATTGTATCGTAGGATGCAAGCCTCATCATGTTATTCTTATCGTTAGTATCTATAATGATTGTTAACCATTTAGCTTATAGAATGTAACCTTGTTCTGATTGCTAAATAATTACATAATAAAAAAAAAATTGTTTCCTAGATTTTTCCTTTGCGACCCTATATAAATATTTATTCAAAATTTTTTTTAAATTGCCTAGTCGTGCTTAGTTTTGTACATTAGTTACTGCTGGTTTAGTTTTAAGATTTTTTCAGAAAACTCCTGCTTAGGTCCTTTCCTTTTTTTGTAACAACTATGCTGTATCTTTATAAGGATATTTTACTTATTTTTGTTGTTTTATCTCCCCAAATTTTAGTATACCCAAAAATAACCAAAATTATTAAATTTGATGCTGACAAGTTCTAATTCCATTCAAGATATATTTTTACCAGCAGCAACGTATTTATTGCTCACATGCTTCCAGTACTGAAAATATTTCTGGAACCCTTTATCTGGAATAATATTTAACGTCTGCATGGTACTGTTTTTCACCTCAATCATAGTACTAAATTGCTTTGCTTTGAGAACCTTCTCTACTTGTGGTAATATAGAAAGTCGCCTGTAATAAAATTCTTCGAGTAAAATGGCGTTAAACTATGTTGTTTTTTGAAATACAAATTTGGTAAATATTCTTCTCATTCCTCAATTTTCTAACATTTGTTGGCAGCTATTACAAGGTAACGTTGTTTTTTTAGGAATTTGTTCAATAGTCTTTCAACAATTTTTATTTCTTGTACTTTTTCAATATTTTTCTCATTTTTGTTTATCGAAAAATTGTCATGTTGTGGCATAAGTCATACTAGGTCTAGAAAACCTACTTATTATATTAAGATGGCTACTGAGAACTCTTCGACATGTTGTGCAGTTTGTCACATAAGTTGCTGAATATATATATATATATATATATATATATATATATATATATATATATATATATATATATTCAAATAAAATAGGATACTATTAAAAAAGTGTTGTAGCATTGTTTTAGTTGCTTAAAGTTGTCGCAGCATAACAAAGATACATATAAGTTGCATCTTAACAACAAAAAATAGCCACCCTTTTGTTCACTCAAGAATTGTAAGGCGCTATAAGTAGAAGCACATAAAAAGCAGCACTAAAAGTGAACATTTTGACTCAGCCTGATGCCACTTGATTAACGTGAAAAACCTAAAACTTACAAGGCTTAGGGCAACGCAGTTGTAGTTCGATTTAGAAGGTAATCTAATACAAAATTCAGATACTCATTAAATAGGGTAAATAAATACTTAATAATGAAACATAAATAAAAATAATTAAACGTCTCAAAGAAAAAAATTAGATCCCAGTTTAAGCTAGCAATGGCTTGTACTGTTGATGTTGGCTCACTAACTGTAAGGCGTGTTTAAATAACTGAAGCAATTGCTATAATTGTTATTATTGAAAACTAAATTTGTAATACATATTTTTTTATATTATTTAGCAACAACTAGACAATTTTTGAAATTTTAGAAGTACATTAAACCTAATTGTACCATATAAACTACAAGCACATCAGGTATTTATGTTTTTGTTAATTTATCACTAGAAAGCTACCAGCCATCCAGTCACCAGTCATCCTAGTTAATTTAGAACTCTTTAGCATCTAACTCCTGCTTCTAATTAGGATTCAACACTAGAAACAGTTCCTCTGTCTTTTTCGGTCGGCAGATGCATGATAAATTGCGGCGTTTTTGCGGCCCAAAAAAGTTTTCGCCTGTAGTATCCATTTCGTCTGCTGGAAGTCCCAGGGCCATTAATTTTGCTGCGGTGGCTGCGCCCGTGTCAACTCTCAGCCCCAAGATCTGCAGCGGCTGATAATCAGCGGCCGGTTAATTAATTCTTCCCCGCACGGCGGTGTCCGCTAATCTTTTCTTCCGCGATGGCTAATGGATTGCTAGGTGAAAACGATTAGTCATCCGGCCCGCGGCTCTTTCGATTACTCCGTCATAAGTCATAATTAGGCAGAGAAAATTGCTTTTTTATCTTAATTATGAGTATGGGGGTACACAACCGGAAGGGAGAATTAAATTTGAGACGGAGCGCTATTTACAGTCTAACCTCCAATGATACGGCATCAGGAAGTTGGGCGATGCTAGAACAAGGTGCGCTAAAACTGTACTTGCTTTATGTTTATTTAAGACTAATTATAACGTTAATTGTAAATAATCTAAATTGTATAGCTAAGGAATTGTGCCAAAAGTTTTGATTAAATGAAACAAAGCTACAAAACAGCAAAACTCAATTTTGATGAAGTACTTTACTAGTATAATTTTAATAAGAGTACCATTTTTTATTTATAAAAGCAAAAATTTTAAACCTGTATTTGCTTCAGTAAGTAATTTTGATTTGGTTACCCTACCCATTTAAAATCCACATACTGTACTACAGTAAAATGTACTGAATAGTCCAAATTAAGATACGTTATATAGATGAGACAAAACTAGCTAACTGATTGTAGTTTATGACAAAAAACATCTTTTTTTAACTTTTTAAAATCAAATTTTTAAATTGATACTAATAAAAAAAGTTTCGCAGAAATAGGAAATACGAATATAATGTATAGGATCCATAAAAGTCAAGAGAAGACATTAAAGAAAGCATTAAAGATAGTAAAATAGTAATAGATAAACTAATATTAATCAAAATAAAATAATATACGTAGTCTATCCCAAAATTATTGAGCAATCCAATATAATAAATTACAATTACTATAATAAAAAAGACCAAATATTTAGCCGAAAGGTTATTAGATACAAGACACATCATTCTCATGTATTGTTACTGATTCTTCATAGTCGATGCTCATATTGTCATCTGACTGCAATGGCTTTTAAGTGCTATATCCGATCCTTATGATTGTGGTCCGTAGAGGTTTCACAGAACGTGTATACTTTCAATAGATTCAAAGCCACATCACAATAGTTTACACCATAGCTGTATTCGTTTTATATTCATTGCATCGCTTCTGAACATTTCTTAAATTTACTAAATAGCTTCTGCGGGTAAGTGTTCTAGCTTAAGATAAAATTTGATGTAGATTTGCTGTTCGACTCACTCATTAGTGCCCAACTTTTAACCGACTGGTATAATGCGTATGCGTAAATGTCATTTTCATTTGCGCATGCTCGTTATATTGTACTTATATATTGGATTTATTATTTGGACAATATTTTAAGTCAGATTTTATAGGCTTAAGTTAGCAAACTACGAATAGGATAATAAAAAAGAATATAATTAAAGGAAAGTGGTTAATATTAACTAAATACAATTGGAACTACTCTTTCCAAAATATTAAAGAATTTCTTTTAAGATTCTGCGTAGAAAAGTGAAATTGTTGAAACAACCAAAACCAATTATAATTGAAGATTGAAACTAGATTTGGATCGGTTTGAAGGACAAAATTAAAAAATAATTAATTACTTCCAAACAAGTTGGTTTAATGCAAAAGACTACAAATTAAATTAAGAAAAATAAAAACATATTTTACGTTAAATAGTAATTTTAAATTGTTATAAATTCTATACAGTTACGTAAATTTATGTAATAGGGAAAAAAGAAGTATAAATTGTTACAAAAAGCTGATGTTTCTAAAATACATTATATTTTCTTTAATATTATATACGTTACCAATTTTAAGTTTTTTATATGGTTGTGCAATTTGAAGTTTAACATTTAAGTAAACTTTCACTTTTATAGGAGCTTACAGTGTTTTAATTGAACTCATCGCTATGCATACATATACTTATATTATCAAATTTGCAACTTTCTAGTTTAGTTACATTAAAATTCTATGTTAAGCATCAATGCTAGTTTCTATTTCTCTAAATATCTTCTGTTTTCAACTATTTTATGATCTCTGTCTATTTTGTTGGTCTTACAGTATCGCTTTATCAGATTTATCTCTGGTTAATTGATCTTCATTCATTCTTTGGATGAGGTTGTTCAATTTCTTCTTCCAAGATCATTTATTTATGTTATGTTACACTGGTTTAAAGTCTTCCTCTATGCGTTTTCAGTTTTATACATTTTCATCTCGGCAGTTTCAATCATGTGCGTAGTTTTTGTGTGTCTCCCTTTGTTTTTGCGCATTATGTTAATGTTGATCGTATTATGAGTAAATCATTTTTTATTAAACTTTG
Source organism: Sinelater perroti (assembly GCA_036346155.1). Classification (NCBI taxonomy): domain Eukaryota; kingdom Metazoa; phylum Arthropoda; class Insecta; order Coleoptera; family Elateridae; genus Sinelater; species Sinelater perroti. Next base: position 4,842,606 of record JARFIY010000005.1, on the reverse strand, counting down.
TTTGCGTATTGATCAGAGCGTCTAAACATTTTGACTGTATACAGTGGGTGAATGCGACAATTCCGTCAGTCTGTTGCATCTGTAGCGCTTTTACTACGAAATCGATCACTATGAAATTTTCCACAATGATAGAACTCAAAGCGAGTGAGGTAACCTGTTAAATTGTTTCTAAATCGGACAACTGGATTTAGAGCAATTAGCAAATCCAGTTCCCATAGACTTAACATGGAAAAGGTTCGGCGACTGTTTTGACAGTTTATGCAATAATACGTTCGCAATTTTAACAACTCGCAACCTGCAACTTCTCAAACAGCGTGCGAGAAGATTACTAGTGGTATTTAATGCGCTAAATATCTTAGCTCTCCTTATTACTTGTGGCATTACTCGCTGTTTGAGGTTTTTATATCTGATTATATTAAGTCCTAGGTAATTGAAGGAAAATATTTGATCCATAATTTTGTCTTGAATTTGTGATCTACATCTTATAGGTACTTTTTTTATCGCTATACATTTATTTTTTTGGGCTGATATCTTTATATTATATATATTTATAGTTTAGTAATCGTTAGAGCTGGTCTTCGTTTTCTGTTACCAGGACAACATCATCAGCGTAGCATACCATACCATGTTGTGTCCTTCTAATGCTTTCACCTCTTTTATTACCTAGTCCATGACTATGTTAAGCAACAGCGGGTTTAGCAGATCCTCTTGTCGAATTTCAACTATTGTTTCTATAGGCTCCAAAATCTTTTCGTTTACCTTAATTCTTACTTTATTATCGGTGTATGTTTTCGACTAATTTTATAATTTTATTTGCCACTTGTCTTTATTTTAATATTTGTAACAGGCTGTTTAAATGCTATTGCCTCAAAAAGTTTGTGCAGATTTATCATACACATAAAGGCTGGTCTGTTGTACTCCAATAATGTTTCTATTAATTGTTGTATTATAGAGACGGCGTCAGTTCAGCATCTTCTTTTTCTAAAACCTTGTTTGTCTGTGAGAGTTACGATAATTTCAATTCCTTCTTTAATAATTCTTGTTGTTAGCTTAAATGGGGGGTCTAGTAATGTAATTCCACGGTAGTTGCCTGATATCTGGCGATGGCCTTTCACAACATTGCTATAATTATGCTATTTTTTCATGTTTTAGGTATCTTCTGCTCGTTAAATATTTTTTGCAAGATTTACAATAATTTATTTTTAAGCGGCTCAGCTCCATATTATAAGTTCATTGTATATTTTGTTGTGTCCTGGAGATTTTCTGTTTTTTAACTTTTTTAATTGTGATTTTATTTCTTCTAAGCTTATATTTTATTTATAATTATTATCCCTTGTTCTTCGTACTGTATCTTTATCCTGTCTGGTCCTTTATGTAATTTCTTAAAAAAATTTACTTTTACTTCCAGGTCAATATTATTTATTACTATATGTTCGTTCATATCGGCCATTATTACTTATCACTCTCCGCATCTGATTTTGAGTGCTTTAAAAATCATTTTAAGTTTCTTTGAAAATTTTTCTCAATAATTTCAATTAATTTTTCTAATGTCGTTATTTCTCACTACTATTGTAGTTTTCTGTCATTTTGTTCTTATTTTAGTCTATGAATGCTTTTCTGTTTCTCTTGTAAACAATGGTATTTTTTCATTTATTTTCTTACTAGATTTTAACTTTGTTTCCAGTGTCTCTTTCACACTCTTTAATATTTTTATTTCTAACTTATACCAGGCCTCATCAACAATGTTTGTTATTAATATGTTGTTATTTACAATGTTGTTCGACAAATGATTTTATACAGATTTATAATTGTTTCGTCTTGCAGGATTGGGAAATAAACATAATCAACCTAATACTCGAACCTAATACTCGAAAAGAGAAGCCTTCAGGCCAAACCGCCAAATCCAAGACCACATATTCACAGTACGAAATATGATCAAAAAAACAAGAGAACACAACGGAAAATTATATCTAGTTTTTATAGACCTCAAAGCCGCTTTCGATACAGTTCCAAGAGAACAACTCTGGAGAACCCTAGATAAATTAGAAGTCGCATTAAACCTCAAAACATACATTAAAAAACTATACAAAGAAGTATATGTGAGAATATTCGGAAATTATTGACATGGAACTGGGCGTAAACAAGGCGATAGCTTGAGTCCCCTACTCTTTAATGTACTGATAAACAGCGTTATAAAAACATGTAAACAACATACAAGACAAGTCGGGTACAGGAGTCTAATATCATCATATACATACAAGCACTGATATATGCAGATGATATCCTTATAATAACAAAATCTCAACAAAAATTACAAGAAGCTATAAACGTGCAGACACAATAAGAGAAGCGAAAGAAATTGAGATAAATACATCGAAAAGTAAGATAATGAGAATAACAAACAGAGAACATGAAGAGGACTTTGAATTTGTTGCAAGAAAGCAGTACTACGACGCCTATTATCAAGTGAACAACACTATAGTAGAAAAAATTCAAAATAAAACAAAACTCCATACATATAATGCAATATATGTGACTATCCTTACATATGGAGCAGGAAACTGGACTATGTTGGAGAAACACAAGAGCCGCATACAAGCGGCAGAAATAAAATTTTTAAGAAAAATGGTCAACAAAACAAGAAGAGATAGAATAATAAACATCAGTGTCAGTGAGTAAGTGGAGCAAATGCCCCTGAATGGAAGAGTAGAGAATAGGCAATTGTGTTGGTACAGACATGTGCTTAAAATGAATGCAGAAAGAATTCACAAACAAGTACTCAAAGCAAGACCAGAGGGACCAAGAGGACGAGGCAGGCCCAGAATAAAATGCGTAGAAGGAATAAACAGAATGGCAAGAGAAAGGGGAGTGGAGGAAGGAGAAATAAATAGGCTGACTCAAGATCAAAAAGTAGATCGAGGCAACCGGCCCGACGCTTTAGGACACAAGAACATATGATAAAGTAAAGATAAAAAAGAAGTATGTTTGTGTCAGTTGTATGTAACTGTAGCAAGCCGCATTGCAAATTATATTATGTAACGTTGCGTCAAAATTACTTTTGTGAGGCGATGTCAATTAGTTATCCAGCATACACCTCATACTTGTTTTATATATGTATTTGGTGTTTTTGTAAACTGCTTATTCAAAAAGAGATGCATTTGATTACAGTACTGCTACAAATTGTTTGGAAAACGATGCTTATTAGCAACAAAAGCATTAATTACATTATAATCCACTACCTTCTAAAAATTTACGAACAATAAAACTGGAGAAATAATGTGTATAAGCAGATTATAATTTTTTATCGACTCTATTATCATGATATATAAATATATTCAACATTACTTTAATTGAAATTTTGTTTTTGATTCACTTTGTTATTCAGGCTTCTCCTAGGAATATTTATTATGGTAATTAATCATATAAATTGCTCATTTCAATCAACTTTTACTTTATCATAGATAATATTTATTCTACAATTCATATAAAACTGTAGAAACGTTCTATATACAGGAAAATGCATTGTGTATAGAAAATACATTGCCAAGATCTTTTAAAGAAGACTTATCTAGATTTATTTGTGTATACATTAACAATATTGGCAAAGGCTATTATAACATTAGGTGGGAAAGTTAACATAATAAAATGCTTAAAAATTTTATATATTGATATTTATAATTTTTGACCCTATATGATTGGAAATGATAACAAGTTTTGCTGTTATAATTTGGTACTTATTCTTTCTTTTTTGGTGCCTTATCCGTTTTGGACATCGCCTATAATTACGGGATTCTTACTTTATTCACGGTCAGACAAAACTCTTGTTAATGTTAACCCTGACTAGTCTCCAAGATCCTCAGCCAGGAATTACGACTTTTTCCTAGACCTCCCTTTGTACCAAATTATTCCTGCAGGATCAGTTATAACAAATGATATTTTTCATGGCGTGTCCAAGGCATTCAAGCTTACGTGTCTTGATTTAAATTTTTTTTGTGTTAGTAGTTGCATTATTATGTCCTCATTGGTTATGTGTTCTATGTACAAAATCTTGAGCATCTGTCTGTACATCCATATTCGAAAGCGTTTATGCTGTTTGTTATTTCTTTGTTTATCATCTATGTTTTTTTACAATAGAACAGGACCGGGATAATGTAAAGGGAGTACAAATAAGTCTCCGGCGCTTTTTATCGAAAATTGGACATTTATTATGAAAGAACAAAACTCTATGTATTATTCAAAGTGTTGCTTATCGCTAGCCACTAGTTTTTCCCTTTTTTTCTGGCAGCGTACGGATACCGTATCGGAAGAACGCTTCATCTGTTGAGGCTATCCACGAAAAAAAACATGATGTGAAGTGCTGCTCAGACAGGCCATGCGCTATCGATCGGAACAAGTGATAATCGGAAGGTGAAATGTCTGGTGAATACGTCGGGTGGGTTAGGACTTCCCAATCGAGTGTTTCCAAGTAGGTTTTGACCGGCGCCGCAACATGTAGACAAGCATTATCATGCAGATGAATAATTTTGTCGTGTCACTACTACTGCAGTGGGCGCGTTTTTCCTTGAGTGCTCGTCTCAATCTTATCAATTATGTTAGGTAGAGAGCAATGGTTTCGTTCGGTTTGAGCAACTCATAATACACGACACGAAGCTGGTTTCACCAAATACACAACATGAGCTTTTTCCATGAATATTCGACTTGACTGTCGATGTTGAAGCATGGCCATGTGGTCCCCATGATTTCCTCTTCTTTGGGTTATCGAAGTGGATCTATTTGTTATCACCAGTGATTATACGATGCAAAAAACCTTTTCGTTTATGCTTGGCAAGCAGCATTTTACATATGCAATATTGGCGTTCAACGTTTCTCGGATTCAGTTCATATGGAACCTAATTGTCTTGGTTTTGAATCATTCTCAACGATTTTAAACGATGTGAAATTGCTTGTTGAGTCACTACTAATGTAAAAGTGCAAGTTCTTGTTACGTTTGACAGAAACCTTCCTCCAATAATGCTTCCAATTCCGCGTCTTCGTACACTTTCGGCCTTCCGCTACGTTCTTTGTCTTACTAGTGGGGCCATCTTTTGTCAAATGGCGGAGACTTATTTGCACTTTTTTTTAAATATTTCGGCGTTCCTATTTTAAAAGTTAAGCTTAGATCTCTGAATAGAAATATTTTTTTATATTTACAAAGACTGTTCTTCCCTTCGTAATATGGCATCGCACTTTAACTTTCTAGTCCCAGGTCTTATAGACAGTAGTTTCGAAGTAATTGTATCTGTGTACTTGTTCAAGTATTTGTCTGTCAACACTCCCGGGTTGTATCCTAATTTCGTATAACCCTATATTTCGTTTTTGAGATATTTAGACTTAGTTCCTCTTTTTCAACGTACTCTCGTTAGTACTTGTTGCAGACCAGTGGGTAGTGACGACAGCGTCATTCGCATAACTTATAATATTAATATATTCTCCATTTATTTTTATTCCTGGTTGATCTGCTAATAATTCTTAAAATATTCTCTCTGAGGAAAGATTAAATAATATTGTCGTACACCTTTATGGATTTCTATTTTATTTGAATGTCTGCTATAAATTTTAATTTTAGTCTTATGTTTATAAAAGTTAGCAATGACTTTTATATCTTTCTCATCAACGGGTGTTGTTTTTAAGATTCCAATTGATTTATTATGGTTTACGGTATTAAAAGCTTTGTTAAAAACAGTGGCGCTTTTTTGAAAAAAAAATGTTTCAGCTAAAGTGATAACGTCTAGTACCATATTGTAGAAAAATTTATTAACACTTGCAAAAGAACACTTGCGATTTGCTTGAAATCACGTCAATTCGGCTTTATGCACAAATCAAGACGAGATTCTTGCATACTGGCTGAAGCACAAGCCAATAAGCGAAAATCCGTCAAAACACCAGTTTTATAAAGACGCTGCTATTTGTGATGAAAAATGACTTTACATCATTAGTCATAATAGTTACTAGCGCTGTTTTTTTCGGGGCGAAAATCCCGCACCAGTTGCTCGAGGGATCTTGAAGTCTTGGTCTTGGCTTGGTGGAATGTTGACGGTATTGTGCACTTTGAAAGCTTACAAATAGTAAATCCGTAAATGACGAGCTGTATGGCGAGTAACTGAGACGTAATAACAAAGTTTCAAAGCAAAATTGGCATGTATTAATTTTCTTGCAACTTTTTTACAACTTAGAATTTTTATAGTTAAATAGTTTGTTTAAACAGTGATGGTATAATCAGTTTATTTTCATTATTGTAAAAAATAATAGTCTGGTGATAATCTGACATTTGGTGAGGCAACAGAATAAACTTGAAAGGTCTGCACATCTTACGTAAAGCAAAAATTAGACCAAAACAACAATTTTATTTTCAAAAGTATATAGTATAAATTATATATTATCATTTCACTAAAAATTTAAATTTGATTCGACATATGCTTACTCTATAGAAAAAGCCTAATTCGTTTACAACTTTCTTAGCTTCAAAGACAACAAAAAATTCTCATTGTGAGACACGTTTAAGATGCAGTTGTAGTGGGTAACGATAAATAAATTAAAATCACACTTTGTAGTGCCTAATTTTGTTAAAAAATCTGTTAAATTAATTTACGAAAAATGTCAGCATTCCTGCGTATAAATATCTTCAATTGTTAGAAGATACATAAAATAATACAAAAATTACTAAGTAGGAGTGAAAATCAATAATGGATTGTATGATAGTTATAGGGGGAATTTAGTAAAGAACAGAAATTAACTGTAGGATAAACAAAAAATTGTTCTAAGAGATATTAAAATATTTTTTGAAACAAATAAAAACAAAGATGTTGATAGAAAGTAAAAAAAGCATTATAGTAGTAACTGATCATCAAAAGTACAATATTGGAGGTGAAGTAACAAACATGGTAGTAAGAACTAAAACGGGAACAGCTGCAGGATACTATAAAGTAGCACGGGAATTAAATAAATTTTTTTGAGGTAAAGAAATTTAGCACGAATGAGTAAAAAGTTACCAAATAAGTGGAGTACGGTAGTAATTTTGCCAATATATAAAAAAGAAATTAGACAAGATTCTAGAAATTATAGTGGAGCAGGTCTTTTAGGTGAGGAAATAATAGAAAACAAATGCGCACTAAAAAAATATTTACAAGAAATACAAAATGGCTTCGAAGTGGTCGATGTGTATAGGATCATACGTTTTCTAAATAAAAGGAGAGAAGTTTTCTTTGCGTTTTATTGATTTAGGCAAAGCTTTTAATATCACTGAAGAATCTACTATATAGACTTGTTCAGAAGGAAAGGCGCATGACAACGAAGAATTCTGAGCTCTCTACTGTTCATTTCATTTACTTACTATATTATTAAAGAATGCTAACAAAGAACAAAAAAAACTTATTGTTACATACAGAAACATACAACCTGTAAGTGTATAATTTTGTGCATTTGCAGATGATATTGCATTGTGCGCTGATAAAGACGATCATTTACCAGCTAATTTACACATTGAATAGTTTCAATCTTGTCATTAACGAAAATAAAAAAACTAACAAAAAGATAGCAATAAATATCAATATTGGAAACAGAAGTGTATAACAAATAAACTATTGTAAATACCTTGGTAGTACCATAAATGGTCAAGGAAAAATAGAGGATGAATAAAACAATAGAATAGCAGCTAAATTCATGCCAAGAAATAAGAACATATAAACACATCTTCAAGTAAAATCATTAAACTAAACACTGGTACAACAAATATTAAAGGGAGTACAAATAAGTCTCCGCCGTTTGACAAAAGATGATCGCACCAGTAAGTTACGGTTGAAATTGTTAGACGTAAAATATTATATCGTAAGGTTGGACATCTGGCAACACAATAACCTTAAACTATTAGCAATTTTGTGTCAACATCACATAATTCTTTTTGTACGAAAATGTCGAGTTTTAAGCCGAATAAGCGTCATTTGTGGGAATTTTTGATTTACTTCTTTAATTTGAAGAAATTTGCAGTTGAGGCGCATTGATTGCTTGTAGAAGCATATTGTGAGGCTGATTTAAGTGAGAGAAGTTATCGTGAGTTGTTTGATAAGGTTAAAAATGATGAGTTTTACATCGAAGCAAAGAACGTAGCGGAAGACCGAAAGTGTACGAAGACGCGGAATAGAAAGCATTATTGGAGGAAGATTCCCGCTAAACGCAAGAAGAACTTGCACTTATATTAGGAATGACCCGGCAAGGAATTTTACATAGTTGAAAATCGTTGGAAATGATTCAAAATTAAGAAAATTTGGTTCCATATGAACTGAAGCCGAGAAACGTTGAACGCCGGTTTGCACAAGTGAAATGCTGCTTGCCAAGCATAAACAAAAGGGCTTTTTATATCGTATAGTTACTGGTGATGAAAAATGGATTTACTACGATAACACAAAGAAGAGGAAATTATGGGAACCACGTGGTCATGCTTGAACATCGATAGCCAAGCCGAATATTCATGGAAAGATACTCATGCTGTGCATTTGGTGGTATCAACTTGGCATCATGTATTATGAGTTGCTCAAACCAAAAGAAACTATTACTGAAGCTGTCTACCAAACAATTGATGAGTTTGAGTCGAGCACTCAAGGAAAAACGCGCCCACTACTACTCCAGACACGAAAAAATTATTCTCTTGCATGATAGTGCTCGTCCGCATGTTGCGTCGCCGGTCAAAACCTACTTGAAAACACTCAATTGGAAAGTCCTACCTTACCCGCCGTATTCACCAGACATTGCTTCTTTCAATTATCACTTGTTCCGATCGATGGCAAATGGCTTGTCTGAGCAGCACTTCATATTATATGAAGATACCAAAAATTGGGTCGATTCGTGAATAGCCTCAAAAGGTGAAGCGTTCTTCCGACATGGTATTCGTATGCTGCTAGAAAGAGGGCAAAAAGTAGTGGCCAGCGATGGACAATATTTTGAATAAAACATAAGGTTCCATTCTTTTACAAGAAATGCCCAATTTTTGATAAAAAAGGTGGATACTTATTTGTACTCCCTTTCAGATGGTTTGGATATCTAGTAAGACTAAATTACAAAAAAGTTAAAAAAATGCAAAATGCTAAAACGATAGATAAAGACCAAGTGGGAAAACCAAGAAGAATATTCAACGTGAAAGTTGGAATAATACTACAGAACTGGGTCGAAATGAGGCTTCAAGATTCAAACAGGAAATTATATTGCACCTTTATAAACTCAAGATTGAAGAATGCGAAATAATCTTGATAAATATTGACCAATTGACATAAAATAAATAAATAAAAAATAAATAAAATATGCTCAAAAACAACAAAAGTAAAAGTATTCAAATTAAATCTACATACAATAGATTTACTGAAACAAAAAAGAAAATTACAAAAATCACCAGAAGAATACAAACAGCTCATAGTAAAAGACTGGTACCAGAAACCATAGAACGAAACGCATACACAAAAGTCTTAGATCAAAGCTAGCCAAGGTTAGAACACAAATCACAAAGATGAAAAATATGCACAAAAAAAGTTATGAACGGAGGGTCAGCAGAGATACCTAAAATAACAACTGGTGAAATAAAAAATGCCTTGAAACAAATGAAAAACGCAAGATGCCCAGGAGAAGACCAAATCACAACAGATATGCTTAAAGCAAAAGGGAACTATATTATCAAAACGATTGAAGTACTCGTAAACAAATGCCTAGAAGAAGGCAGTATAGCAGATGCATTGAACAATGCATAGGTGGTGCTGATCTTTAATAAAGGGGACACATTTGAAATAAAAAATTATAGACCCATTAGTTTGCTAGCACACCTCTACAAAGACTCTAGAAAGATCCTGACAAATTGACTAACAAATAAATTCGATCTGTACCAACCAGTGGAGCAAGCAGGGTTTCGTATAGGATTTAGTACTATCGACCATCTGTATACTTTAATAACACTAATAGAAAAAGCAAATGAATACAACATCCCTATTTATCTAGCTTTTATAAATTTTTAAAAGACTTTTGACAGTATTGAGGTGTAAGCAGTAATGGGTTTGCTGAAAGACACAAGAGTGGACCATAGATATGTAAAAATGACTGAATACATATAAATGAATACCACGCTACAAGTGAAAATCAACGACGACGTGAAAGCCGAAAAGATCCAAATTGAAAGAGAAATTAGGCAAAACTCTTTACCCTCGCTCTAGAACAGGTTTTTAAGAACCTCTCATAGAAGCAAAAAGGCATAAAAATAGATGGAAAATATCTGAGCCATTTGAGATATGCGGACGATATAATCCTAATATCGTCTGATCTCAATGAACTGCAACACATGACGGAGGAACACAATCAAACAATTGAGAGAATAGGGCTCCAAATGGATCTTAGCAAAACCAAAATAAAATAAAGGCAACCCATCTAAAGCCAAAAGTATTTAACACATGTATTATACCAGTAGCTACATATGGACTAAAAACCATGGCTCTGACAAAGAAAAGTGCAAAGAGCCTAGAAAGAAAAGATATTGACATCTCTATTAGCAATAGAATTACAAATGTGACAATAAGACAAAGAACAGAAACAACAGATATAACGAAACCTATCGCAAAACTGAAGTGGAGTTGGACAGGCCACATTGCTGGAGACACTAACAACAAATGCACACCAAACATTACACACTGGAGACCCAAAGAAACAAGGAGAAGTAAAGATGAACGCCGATAAGACGGGTAGACGATATAAGAAAACAGGTAAAATAAATGGTATCAACAAGTATGGGATAGATACAGATGGAAGAATTTGAGAGAAGCCCACATGTAGGAGTGGATGGAGAACGGCTAATGAAGAAGAAGAAGAATCGACTTCATATATAGGAAAGTCGATCACAAGAAGCAAGCAACAGAATTTGGCGAATTTATTGCCCACCATTAAAAAATAAAAATTAATTGATGGTCTAGATAATATGTATAATATTGCTACTTACCATGCAGATAAAAAAATATTGGGTTACTATCTTTAATACCGCGTTTACATAGTAGGAACTTTTTATTACATACATTTTATAATTAAGTGATTTTATAATTGTTTTATAGTTTCTTTTACAATATAAAGAAACAAGAACGGTGTAATACCGTAAAGGAAACTTTCTACAGCTGTGCGAAATCGTAACCGATTTGGCTTAAAATCAATCCAATGAAAGGTACTGACCTAAGATGTGTATGCCAAGTTTGAAGTGAATCCGTTGAATAGAACGGAAGTTATCTTGTCTCCAGACACATAGACAGATAGACAGACAGGATGATAATCTCATTAACTATCTACTATAAGCTCCGCTGTAGAAAGTTAACAAAAGAATGAGGTTGAGGTAATTAAAATAGACAAATAATCAAATACAAGGGATCAGTGGTACAGAACGCTCTGTATGATAATAACTGTAAGTACTTTAGCACCATAATGGTATTACTGTACCTTTTGTTTAGCATGATGATTATTTTAAAGGGCATTTTAGCGAAAACGATGTAGCGTTTTGTGTAATGTACTCACACGACTTCGCTTACTAAAACAATTAGCAAACGAATAGGGAATTAACGCAATTACCAGGGTTACCTCCATTCTGTAATAACACAGAACTAGAGAACGCAACCGTGAATCTTTGTAGATAACCTAATAATTACAGGACTAATTACTAAAACTGGCTTCCATGCATGAGCTGCAAAGTGTCTCCGAACCAGCTCTAAAGAGCAATCGGCTGCCGGGGCGCATTAGATTGGAATTAGCTGGTAATTGACATGGGAACATATCTAGCCTCCCCCAGGACGCCCTGAATGGAATTGTCAATTCAAAATTGAATGCCGCGGATTTACAGCCGCAATTTTCCACAATAGATGCCGGCTTTCAGAGGCCCAACTGCGGCCGCTGTACTTCGCGGAGATAACGCCGCGGCGTTATCGCGCATGTAGGCGCACATGCATCGAAAATGCATTTGCGGAACGCAAATTCAATATCGCCCGCTGAAATATGGACACCTTCGTGTAGCGTAAATTGGTTGCACGGCTAATCGGAAAAGAGCATGATTGAACGTCGGTGCGCCCTACAAGGGACGGAAACTGATACAGCCAGTACCGTTTAAATTAGGGGAGGGGTAGTTTAATTTCCTGTAATAAATCACCTCATCGGCAGCGGTGGCATCGCCAACTGATTATAGTCTTTCATATCGGAATATTTCAGAGTTGGACGGGAGCATAAAGACGCCAGATTGGATTTTCATCTTACTTTTGACTTGTGCCAAAAAAATATGTGCGTATACACCAAGTTATAGGAAAAAGAAATCTGTATATTTTAAAAATATCTAAATATATCTTTTACGTTTTATCATCACATTACACAGAAATTTATAACTTACATATTATTACTATTATTATTTATTCATTCTCAGCTTTTCATGCTGGTGATGCAGAAAAAAATAACTAACATGTCTTTAGTATTAGACCTCTTTGAATTGTGGTATAATGTTTAATTGTAACCTTACCTTCTCTAGTTGAAAAACAGATCTTTTGATATTATTTCAGCCACAGATAGAACAATGGGGGTTGTGAGTGAGGACTTTTTCCGTTTTTCATATAAATTTTAATTTTTGGGCTAGGTCTGTAAATTTGGGTAGCTTTTTATTTATAAATTTGTTCAAGTTGGTTGTTCACGGTATTGCCACATTAATTCGAGAAGCTGTTTCATTGACTTTGTTCGATCAAAGTTATATCTAGCCCATTGTTCAGAATAGTTCTATTAGCTACGATTGTTCGATCCTGGGCCATATGTAGAATATAGGCACTTTGTAGGTGTTTTTAAGTCTTAATTATTGTGTTAATTTATGATAAACTATTTTTGTTACTGGAGTGTGTCTGTGAAGACAGTCAATTTGTGCTATCGTTCATTATATTGAAGTCACTTATGACCACAATAGACCTTTTAATTTTGACTTAAAATTTCCCTTATTTAAGATAATTTAGTTGGTTTAAATCTTTTTAGTGTCTGCCGTGTAATTCTTTCTTAGACTATTAGTAGCCTATTTCGTTTAGTTCCTTTTTAGCAGGGCTGCTGTATTTTCAGTTTGTTGTAAGTTTAGTGTTGTATAATTGTTTTCAGCTTGTGCACTTGTTTTGTCTATAATAGACGTTTCGGCTTTCTTAAAAAAGAAGCATTTTAGGGATTAGATTTAACTTTGAAACAAATTTTTCAGGACTATTATTCTGTAACCTCTTTCATTTGCTAAAACAAACCGCTTTCCAGAAGATAATGGTGATAATTGTGTTTCGTCAGCATTGTTTTTGTTGTGCATTATAGCTTGTCAATGTCTGTATCCATTAAATACCAAAACAATATGTTAAAATAGGTATAGCGTAAGTATTAATGGCTGGAGTTAGAAATTTTCATTAACTTGTATTTATATTTTTTAAAGTATTTGCCTTAGTGCTTTGTGTTCTGTTAATTTTACTTGCATGATGCCAAATATATTTGAGTATAATTTAAATATGTAATATTTTACATTGTCTACTCCAAATTGCATATTGACATCCCTTGAGACATTAATTATTTCCAGTAGATGGTAAAAACTGACTAGTAGTCGGTGCAAATAGTTGTTCATGTTCGTTCTGTGTGTTAAACAGTGGATTCAAAGCTAAACAAAGCCATTGAGCGCCTAGAGAAACTACCTAGAATATGTCTCTTTTTATATTTATTACGCCGCTTACTATGGTTGTATTTCCTAATGGTAGCTTTAAGATTTTTTTATTCTTCCATTATTTTTTGCATGTAACTTATAATTTTAGGATAAATTTTGTATATATTTTTTGTTTGGAATCGAATACTTTTTTATAATCGTTTTTTTTTGTGTGTTGAGTCTGTCAGTACTTTGCGTCTCATACACTGCTTTTTATATTTCCCTAGATATCTATAAATTTTATTTGTTGTATATGGAGTGAGGATCTTATAACCTGCCTCGCGATAATTAGATAGATAGATAGACTTTAACTCCACTGTCGGAAGACAAGTTATAAGTCTATATTGGAACAGACTTTTTGCTTTTGAAAGCATATACGTTATTCCTTTTGTTAAGAAGGAAGCAGTTTCTTGTGTGAATAAGATTTTAGGTGCAGGAAGATGAATCGTTTACCAGAAATACTGAATATTCTCACATCCAGTAGCCTTCTAAATGTGGGTTTATTGTATTGATTGTATCACTTCTTCACGTGATATTCCTCGTACTATGTTTGACTGGCGTGTCCTAGATTTTATTGTTTTTTATTAATCCATGTAGTATATTTCTTGTGATCTGTTGGAATTGACAAAATATTTGACCAGTATTATATAAGTGTTCGCATTATTTTTCTTATGTGAATTGTTAGTTGTTAGTTCCAACAACTTTTATTGATTTGCGTCAAATAGGATATTGTTTTATTTATCTGGTGTACCTTTCAAATAGGTGACATTTTACTGTCAGTTTTTGCGTTAAGTTGTCAATATACTTTTTAAAGCGTGTATGTATTATCCTTTACGTTCAGAGTGCGATTTCAAATTTTTAAATTTATGTTGCTGTCCTCGACTTTTATTCTCATTTTAGTGTTAGTTCAGATATGTCTCTTCCAAGTTTTTTGGTGTCATTTTAGAAGGCCGATTTTTTAAGCCGATTCTTTTCTTTTTTTTGTTTGGTATCTTTTTTTGTTATATGTTTAATGGTTAAGAAATCTTGACAAAAATCAATTTATTTATTTAGAAGACTTTGTCGTAGCAGAATTATGATCTGTACATTTAAGGAGTGTATCACATGACTTTTTTGTGCCATTGATGGCGCGGAGGTTGCTCGTCGCTAGCCGTTTGTCTTTAATTGATACAAAATGGTTTGTCATCGCCAAGTGCTACTTAAGAAATAGAAAGTAATCGCAGGCAGTCCAATCAGCTGATTATGGGGGATGCTAAAACACAAAAATTGTTTTTAAAGGTGCATTATCGTGTAACAATTACCAATTACACGGTTTTCAATATTTAGGGCTAATATGATAAACACAGCTTACCAAACTTTTCATTATACCAAGATAATACTCGACATTAATTGTTGTACCACTTGGAACTAATTATTTGTGGATAAACTATTGAAATCGCAAAAAACGTTGTGTTGATATTTGACATCTTTAAATAACATTTTTAAAAATTTTTTTCATTTGGTAAGCGCCACTTAACACTTAGCATTCTCAGACCAAGCTTTTAAGCTGAATGTGATCAATTAATATCGCCCAATATCCATTTCCACTAGTCTTAATACATGTTATTTTGAAATTTTCAGATCACGCATTCTTCGGTTGTCGTTTTAAATCATCTGTCTGAACGTTTATCATCATCCACATTCTTCTTGTTTTTCTGAATCGGCGATGCCACGCAAAAACTTGTGACAGTTATAAGCAAATTATTCCCATAGATTATTTTAAGCATTTGAATTATTCCTGTAGCGTTTGTAACACATAATAACAAATAATTTATTATTCAACCGATGTATGCAAATTAATGTAACTTGATGTGTTATTTTTTTGCTTTTAGTAAACGATATTTTACAAAAAGTTTAATAATTATAATAACAATAATAAAAGTTTACATTTCATAAATGAATTTTCCACTAACAGGTTAGGAACCACTAATTTTGTTAAAATAGAGTCATTGCGATTATTTTTAAAATAGAGGGTGTATTATAAAGGCACTAATAAATAAAAGCAATACAATATACTAAAAGAAGATTAAAGTACTTAAAAATAAGGACCAAATCAGAAAATACGTTTAAGCTCCTGAAGATTGTAAAAAAAATTATAAGAAAAACTTTTTATGTTGCGGTATAAAAACTATTCCATTTTTAAGAAGTTCAATAATAATTCAAATGCAGAATTTTCTGTAATAGGCGAAATTAAAACAAAAGCAAAATACTATCTTTGGTCTCTTTTTTGCATTATGAGTTTGCGTTCTGAGTGAGAAGTATCAAAATTTGTCAGCGTGCACTGTTTTAATCAAAAAGCCATAAACAATTTTTGCAGCCCACCAGCGTGTTAATGAGGCCCCGAGCTCGTAATCGATGTGGTTTAGGTTGCTTGATCTGCAGCTCTTCGCTGCCGCTCCTGTCGCTCCTGGCACCACAGTCGCTGTTTTGAGAGGCAGAGGAGTTGCAGCGGGTTTTCCGCTGTCGTAACGGAGATAGGATAACAACTTTCATCTTACTCAAGTACTAGGAACTATTATCCAAAAGTATATAAGTAAGCTATATGAATTAGATATTAAATATTATTTGGTTCTAGTTGTACCTTCAAGCAGGGCAAGTTTGCTACATCTATTTATTTGTTTTATTTTACGTAAAAAAATCATTAACACATAGTGGGAAGCGAAGCCACATGTACGGTGTACCAATGTACAGTACCCGATTAAAAGAAACCCACAAATAGTTTAAGATCAATTGCATCATAATAGCATATATCAAGTGTACAACAAAAGTATGTGTCAAAAAAACATTTTTATGCAATATCAACAAATATTACAATAGTTTCTAATACAGTCTTTATCCCAACCTCCTTTACCTCATATGTCAATCCTAGCACACATACAAATTATGCACTTATCGGAGTTTACAAGTCACAGAATAAATAAAGCACCCTTTCAAATATTCATCATAAAAACATGGGGCCGGCGAAGAGATTGCTCTGTAAGCAATCCCAGAACGAACTTAAAAAAACCTTTCGATTTCGATTTCGAATTTCGGGAAAATTCGAAATCGAATATCTGAAAATTATTCGACATAGAATTTTTCTTCATTTTCGAATTCAGCGTAAAATTTCCTATAAGAATCACATTTAAAATCGTAATGTCGAAAATTTTCCCGAAATTCGAAGTCGAATATCTCGAAAACTATTCAACATAGAATTTTTTCGATTTCATTATTGAAATCAGCGTAAAATTTCCTATAAGAATCCATTTTAAAATTTTAAAAAATCCATAATTTTGTGACAGCGACAGACAGACGGACAGACGGACAGACGGACAGACGGACAGACGGACAGACGGACAGACGGACAGACCGACAGACCGACAGACATATAGAATTCAGTAACGAACTTTTTAAGTTCGTTGATAATAAAGAAATCTATAACATAGAATTTATAATGAAATCGAGAACTACTTTTAAAGCTCACCACGTTAAATCTGAATTAATTGGTAATCGAAAAACTATTGCTATCAGACACCCATATGTATCAAACTTACTAGAGAACATCTAACAAAATCCGAAAAAATAGTGTAAAAACGTCAAGTGTACTAACTACCACACCGCCAATTATCGGAAATGTCAAGTATCTAAAGAAATGTACAATCGTAAATTCCTACTAATAAAAGTTGGATTAAACTAGTTTAATTTGGTGTATCCTATTTCCAAAAACATCTGATAAAATTAACAAACTCGACAAATGGACAACCAACAGCAAATATAAGTATGAAATTAGCAAGCCAACAACAAAACTAAAATAATAGTAAGAAAGCCAATGAAAAGAATGGACAGCATAGTCAATCTACTAACCACCGTCATTTCTAACGAACATAATGGCTATATTTTTAAACATTGTACTCTGAAACGCCAACAGCTTGGCTCAGCATAAACAAAAGTCAAAACATTTATAGTAATTAAATATGTCGACATTATGCTCATCTCAGAAACACACTTTGCCCATAAGAGCTACATGAATAAATATTCTATCTGCACTACAAACTACCTACTCATAGCTGCACAGCAGTGATAATAAGTACCATCAAAAACATCCTCAAGCCACATGCCACGGAGTTTCAGAAGTCAACAAACATAGCCTTTACAGTACTATACCGCCCCTAAAACATAAGATCAAGCAAGAAAGCTGTGAACTCTTCTTCTACACTCCTCGGATCTTACTTTATTAACGGAGATAGTTTTAACGTATAAAATCAATACCGAGGATCCAGATTAACGTTACCCAGAGGTTGATAGCTACTTAAAGATATGAATGCTATGAAGTTAAACAATGCATCTACTGGTAAACCTACTCACCCGCGCTCAGATTCGGACAAAATCCCAAACGTAAAATTTTCCACCACACAAGGGATAGGAGCAAACAACATAAAAGCAACATCGTGTTTTAATCACCAGAACATCCCCTTTAACTGTCAAATGCAGTAGCCAAATGCCAAAACCGACAAAATTCGATTTACTACACAACAGAAACACGAACTGGCGTGTTTTTCAAAAGCTAATCGATGATATACGGAAGCGGGTAGGTACTACTTTACGATCACGGTAAAGTATATACCTGCTTCAGGAACAAGATCCTGCCTAGCGAGCTCTTGATTGTTCCCATCTCCTGAAACAGGAGCAATCATGTCCAACTAATTCCTTACCTAAATTATATCCCTACTATCTCACTCACCAACACGCTTGGCCAGCGGTGAGTCATGGCTTACCCCCAAAGTTAGCTACATCCGACGATGGATGACAAAGCTGATGATGATGATTATGATGAATCGATGATAGATTTAACTAAATCTACCACTAAAAACCGAATAGGACATTTACAAGGCGGTGGAACATCTAAACCTAACCATACAAACTTTTGCTCTTATATTTACTTTGAATAATAAAAAGCAAGAAAACTCCAAAGGTTGTTTTTTAATTATTAAACAGAAGCTAGCTGATAAAAGAAAATTTAGACAAAAATGGCAAATTTACAGGCATCCTCGTAAGATAAGACAAAACTTAACAAAGCAATTCAAAAATACTTATCGAAACTTACCGCTGCAAAGGCATGTAGTACTCATTATAAAAAGATACAAAACACAATTGAAACGAATGCAATCAGCAATTCCGCCTTAGACTACTAAAAGAAAACTAAAATAAAAGTCCTAAGAAAAAGGCGGACGTCTTTGCTAATTACCTAAAATAAATATTACAGTCCTTTTCCCGAACTTTTTTACAAGAAACCCCATAGCATTAGAAATAATCAAATCTATCAAAGTTGTTGAAACAAAACGAACTCTAACAAGCTTAAAATTAACTAAAGCCACGGTGTACGATTTGATAATTGTTAAATTTTTTAAGAAACTTTCGGAAAAAGGATTGAAAATTATCACCTACATATTCAATGCTATTCTATGGTTAAGCTCGTTTCTGCCTAGTCTTAAAACTTAGAGAGAGCCAGGAAAATAATATTTATTAGACTCAACAGTATCTTTTCAGTTGTAGCTAGAGTTTTTGAAAAATTGTTTCTAAAAAAATGAAACCAACCCTCAAGGCTAAGAAATTCATACTTAACTACTAATTTAAATTTAGGAAAGGACACGCTACCACAGAACAGGTCCATAGAATTCTCACTAAAGTTAACCTTGATCTGTAGCTAAAAAAACGCTGTTATGCAGCCTTTTTAGATGTGTCATAAGCATTTGAGGAGGTATAGCATGCTAAAATTTTATACAAGATCAAAACAAGTCAACTAGTTTTCTACAAAATCTTAAATATTTGGACGAGATACTTTTAGTCAAATATCAAGAAGAACTGACTCATTTCCATCCAATTCGATCAAGGGCCCCTATAGGGTAGCGTACGTGGACTAGTTCTATATCTACTACATACGGCAGACGTTTCAGCAACGAAACAGATAATAGTAGCTACTTACCCCAATAATATTGGCGTTCAAGGCACTCACAATGATTCAAACACTGTATCACAAATACTTCAATAAAACCAGAATAAAACAAAATACATTTTAAATGGTACCTTCACACTGCGAATAGAAATAAGCAACCCAGTTAACCTAAATAGCAATATATTTCCACAACAAGATAGTCACATGGCTTGGCATACATTTAAACAAAAGGTTTAACTAGAAGAAGCGGATATAGGAAAAAGGCTACAATTAGAACTAAAATTTTATCATCTTTCTTGGTTAATAAGCAGAAATTCTTAACTATCTATAGAAAACAAACACTTGTTATACAAATGTATTACAAAATCTATATGGACCAGTTATGTTGGTATACCAGTAATTCCAATCTGCAAACTCCACAACGTTTTTAAAATAAAGTCATAAGAACTATAACCGAGCTTTCATGGTAATTGACTAATTCAGCAAGATATTGATATACCACCTGTTATTGATAAAATAAAGACATTTAGTAAAAATATTAAAATAGACTTTTGGTGCACCCCAACGACCTGGCGTCGAATCTATTAGAAAATCCAAACCATCAAAGACCAGGAAGAACTGATCCATTTGATCTTCATTTGATTAGCGATATCCTTAAGTAGTTTTGTTAATATAATTAGTCAACCTATATAAATTATCTTAGAAAAGGGTGGTATCGTTTGAAAGTACTTTTACATCCCACATGCTGTTTACTAAATCTAACAAATTGTAAATAACCCTTAGATCAATTTTAAAAAAGCCAAAGTTAGCTAGAATCTTTTATTTTCCAAAAATTCCTCTGTATAAAAATAATTTAAATACTTTTTTAAACAAAAATCAGTGGCGTAGTCTGTATAATTAATTCTACTTTTAAATTTTAATTTTGGTATAGCTATATAATTTTTATTGCCAGCGTGGACCGGTGGTTAAGGAGCGGGCTACGATGCGGACGGACCCGGTTCTCTCCCCAAAAGCTTTCTGATGCCTGGCGGGTGCCCTACTCAGTCACTAAATATAAAAGAGGTAATAATGGCGGTCATCTAAGGCGCAGTGCTTGCCACATTGCCCCGTACCAGAGCTGGTGCAAGACGACCGGGTGAAGAGAGCAAACATATGACAGGCTTAGCCTCTCAGTTCGGAGGCCGTCCTTTTATGCGGGAAGTTAGAACCGTACCATTATATTATATTTTTTAACAGAAGTCAGAATTCTAGTTTTATGTATAATAAGGGATCATTCAATTTTTACTATATTTGAAGACAAAGTCCAAATTTGGTTTACTGTTTTATTGCTACTTTATATTGCTACTGAAGAAATTCAAACAGAATGACGTAAATAATAAATTAAAGTTACTCCAATTTATTATAAAAAAATTAGTAAATAGTTTTTTACAATTTTTAAATAATATATTGCTCTGAATTCAGGCTACGACATAATGTACAAGAAGAAACTAAAATGACAGTACAAAATTATTATTATGTATTTTTTGTGATTTTAAATAATCCATAATTTTAATTGATTTTACTAATAGGTTACAAAATCATGTTTTAGAAGAAGTATTTTTCTATAATTTAAAATAATGATTTTTTTCTATTTTATTTATTTATAAAATTGTTCGATATATTTATTTTTATTAGCTTTAGTGCACTTGTTATTTACTGATATGTTGCACATTGTCTAATATGGTTAGACATACAGGCCTAAAACAGCTTCTATTAAATATTCTATTTGTATGTAAATATGAACATTTCATCCTTTTTATTCTTTATATTCTGATGTTTGCTGTCTTTGAAACAGTTGATTACAATTCTCTTGTTTAGTACCTTAAAATAGGATGTGGGTTGATTGCGCGCAGCGGTCAGAAAAGTTTGCAGCTAGTCTTAATCCTATGGGTCAATTGCGCGCAAGTACCTTTTATGGGATAGGACAGATACGCGAAAGTACCTTTTATGGGATAATACTTATGCGCCCAAGGGAAAATAATAAACATAACAATAATAAACACCACCTCTATCGTTATGAGATATTTCAGTTCTGAACTTGTTTCCTTGGTGCCAAACAGTTTCCAGTTTTACGCACCATTGTTGCAATAAAAAATCTTCAAATAAAAATGTTTTATATCTTTATATATTTGTAGCAGGTACTTTTTGCAAAAGTAAATCTAGTGATGGTACCATTTTTGTACAACTTAATTAAATTACATATATATTCACGACGCTTGTCACAATTAACTTTTTTAGGCAAAGTAACACTATTTACTTTTATATAACAATTCAATTGAACATCTATCAACACATTTATGAATCTGGATGAGACATATATAAACTAGAATTAAATAGATTATAAAAAATCTGGTGTGAACATCACACGACTTTCCTTAGATATATATATATATATATATATATATATATATATATATATATATATATATATATATATATATATATATATATATAGTCCAACACTCGAAAGCTGATTAAAACAAACAGTACAAGATAATAATTAACTCGTACTTAAAATTTTGCTACGTCACTGAAGGTAACCGTGCGAGCTCGGCCGCACAGCTTTCGCCATTATTGCCTGCGTGCTCCTCAGCGGCCAAGCGCTCGTCCTCCCGCAGTCGGCCCGGTAGCTCTCGAGCGCGCTGTGATTGGTCCGTTTAATTAATTTTTAATCGGCTATAACTTATTTATTTGACCTCGGATCAAAAATTTCATTGTAATTTTTATTCGTCTCGGTCTGATCTCTCCGGTAATATAAATTTCGCGAAACATTTTATGAACACCCGGTATATTAAATATCCTGAGCTTCAATTTTTTCGAGTTCCTATTTTACCAACTTTTATTTTAAATTCATGTTTATCTCATGATAACAAATCATTTTTATTCTCATAAATTTTTGTATCTTCAACCGTTTAGGTTCGCGACCGTTTTGCGATCGATTTTGCGACCTTGAGACCAAACGGCAATGCCGATTTTTACCAAAAGCTTCGCACTGCGTCCCCTACCTACAAGTAACTTTCATATCAAATTTCAAGTCTCTAGCTCTTACGGTTCTCGAGATATCTTGTTTACTGACAAAGACACACACACACACACACACACACACACACACACACACACACACACACACACACACACACACACACACACACACACACACACACAGACACACACACACACACACACACACACACACACGCACACACACACGCACACACCCACACACATACACACACACACACATCACACATCACAACACATCACACACATCACAACATCACACACAACAACAACACTATATATATAATATATATTTAATATACAATATATATACATACTATATATATATATCATAATATATATATATTATATATATATATATATATATATATATATATATATATATATATATATATATAATATATATATATATATATATATATATATATATATATATAAATAACACAAACACAACAAACAAACAAAACAAACAAACACAACACACACACACACAACACACACACACACACACACACACACACACACACACACACACACACACACACCACCACACACACACACACACACACACACACACACACACACACACACACACACACACACACACACACACACACACACACACACACACACACACACACACACACACACACACACACACACACGAACAATGGCCCAAACCAACTTTTGGTGTCCTGAGGCTATAATTCGTCCAGAAATGTGAAAAACTGGGTAGATCAAATTTCCGCCGATTACATTACTTTCCTTATTATAGGATAAGGAAAGTAAAAATTGACAGGCGTTTGTAGTACACTCCGTGCTCTCAGAACAAGATGCCCACATATGTGGTGGAAATGGTGAATCATATGAAATATAGTTATCCATCAAATAATCAGCATATTGACTCATGGTTAATTTTGTGGAATTTCTGAATATAAATCGTCAACAAAACAGTTTTCAACATAATCAGAATAACAACACTAAACCAAATGTCCATTTAACCACTGTTCTACTTCAGAACTGTTATTTTTATATTCTGAATCAACCCTAATTGTTAAATTCTTCTAAACCACGACTGAGTTAAATGAAATCTGCATTCTATAATATTAATCTCCGGCCAAATTATCTTTACGCCAATATTTATTGCTTTTTCAAAATCACAGACTACTTCACGAGGTTGTAAATACAAATTTACAGAATTACAGTAATTTTGTAGTAAATTAAACGCCTTATAGTAAGTATCTGAATGCTTATTTGGTGATATAATAAATATTAACGGAATATAATGTCCACTTTCTACTAAATGTATACTAAATAACTGTGTAAAAAACTTTGGACGGTTACGAAAAGTAGCATCGAAATAAATTTTTTGATGACAACACCAGTAAGTCAAAATTCTTATGCATGAAAATAAAATGATATTGGAATTTTTATTGTTAATTAACAAAAAAAATTTGCCTTCATTAGTTTTGCATTCTATAGACGGAAGTGCGTCACGTGTATCCTCTCTAGAACGAGGTAAAGGAGGTAATACACTTCTTCCTGCTTTTCTAATATTTTCAATGTTTCTAGTGGTATCGTTGACTTCAACGTCTTTAACTCCCACGTTAATAACTTTGCAAAGACGTTGGGATCTGTTGCCTTCCTTTTAATTGCGTTTTGTAATTCCTGTAAATATTACAGAATTATTATGTTATTATCTTACTCATAATAAGTTACATAATAAGTAGAAGTAATCGCAATCATACGCGCACGTACGCACACGAAGTGTTTAATGATTCCTACTATATTCTAAGTTATATAGGTAAATCTAAAATGGATATTTTCGCCACAAGGATGATTATGACAAATCTTTTTTTGTAGTAAAACTTGCTCCAATTTGTCAACAAAAATTAAACCCGCACAATTTTTTTGTACACCGGTACAAAACACCCATCGCGGTTTTTCTATCTTTTTTGAACGTATAATTGTCCACTGTTAATAATTTTTTTTGCGCTTACTTAACATAGTCTCCGTATTTAAAAATTCAACGAGAAACGAAGCAGTGAAGATAAAAATGGAAACTGTTGCTTTTACCTAAATGAATAAATCTGAAATGTGGGGATTAATTTGGGAATAGGGTTCAGCAACCCTTAAATGGTAATTTACGAAGAAGCAGAAAATTTTTATCTGCATATCATTAAGAACCTACTTGCAAAAATTCTTGAAAATTTCAGGTAACCATATTAAGAACTTAAATCCACCACCGCGCGCAATCGTCTTACTGCCATTTTGGGTCAAGGGGCCATAAATAGAGGGTAAACTGACCACGGCGCGCAATTGACCAACGCCCTTTAAGTAAGCTTAGGAGAGCACGATAGCCGCGAAGCAAAGGTCTCGACCTGCCACATTGGCGCGCAGTGGTTCTGGGTTAGACTTTCGGGTTAATAACAATAACAAACATCAAATGCTCTCTACCCGTCACACAAACATCTTTGGCGGTCGTGAAATTAATTCTCCTTCTTCTACATTAATGGGTTAGAGTAGTTACCTACCTGGGGTAGTCCAATATCGGGCATAGTACTGCATGACTGTGCGGTTAGAAACAGGTCAAATAGTCTACTTAAAAGAAAGAAGAAGAAGCAGAAGGGGAAGGAGGAGGAGAAGAAATAGGCTTTGTTAAAAAGCTTCATCAAAAATTATAGACGCTTGTAAATTTCAAAATATTCTTGGTGTAATTTGTCTTTAAGAAGCATATTAATGTTTAGTCCAACAACTGCAGTATAAGGGTACAGTGTTGGAACGGTGACAGACTGGTTACATGATTTTCTTTCGCAATATTAATGCGATCAAGATTATGAGCATGGCTGAGCCTGTTCAATATAAGCATCATTGATTATTGCTGTGGGGCCTTTAGTTTCTTCTTCAAAAAGTGTTAAAAGCATTATTGAGCGGAAGGTTCATATTCTTCTGAAGAAACATGTCTAGGACCCCGAAATACTTATACAGACAACCACAGTTATTATTAAACTTCTTTTGGTAGATGTTAATGCAACAGTATTTTAATTTGGCTTATATACATCAACATATAGAATTTTACTTTTGACAGTAATAAAACCATTAGCAACACCGAGTGTGTTTTTGCTTGAAGTTGTGTTTTTATTTAAATCAAGCTTATAATGGTTGTTTATCATCTGGTTTTACTTAGTGGCTAGGGGCTTGTTCTATTCGAAATTGTTTATTATATACATAATATAACCAATAACAAGTAGCAAACAGTGCTTTCCGTTCGTCTAAATTGCTTTTCATTGTCTTTTAATAATGTTATAGATACTTTAGTATAAAAATTTATTAGATTTGCTCATTACTTTAGACATGTACTGCAAAATGTACTTTATGTGTGGTTTCGTATCGTGTAAATCTAATTCAGAAAAAAGAATATTTATATTCTAACGTTATACACGCTTCATGTGCTGGGTTGTCCGGTACAAAAGCCCGTTTTTTACAGAAAATTTTACAGAAAAAGTTGGTTTGGGCCGTTGGTTCGTGTGTCTGTCTGTCGGTCTGTCAGTAAACAAGATATCTTGTGAACCGTAAGAGCTAGAGACTTGAAATTTGGTATGCAAGTTACTTGTAGGTAGCGAACGCAGTGCCGTTTAGTCGCAAGGTCGCAAAATCGGTCGCAAAGTGGTCGCGAATCTAAACGGTTGAAGATACAAAAAATTCATGAGAATTCATGAAACCATGATTTGTTATCACGAGATAAACATGAATTTAAAGTAAAAGTTGGTAAAATAGGAACTCGAAAAAAAATTGAAGCCCAGGATCAAACCCGCAACATATTGGTCAGCGCCCGTGGTCATATCTGACTGAGCCATAAGTTAGACGTGAAGCTAATGGAAAATAATAATATTGCGTACCTACACATTAAGTAAGTTCCAAATTTAGTAGTTTTTGATAAAACTTAGCGTTCGCGAGATTTTAACAATTTTGAGGAGATAATGGCGGATTTCTTGCTGTCTTTGCCAGAATTACCCAAATAATAGGATAAGGAAAGTCGTGTGATGTTCACACCAGATTTTAATATTTATAATTGTTTCAGTGTATTTACCAGGTTACATCGATTTTATGGATTATGACAATTAGTGTGAAATAATTTTACAAAATAGTAGAAGAGTTCTGAGACTCCAACATTTTGCTTGTTGGTGATTGAAATTTGACGTACGTAAATTAAAAAAATTCAGATTCACTCCTTAATTTTTTCGTACAGATTATTCTAAATTATTTAAGTAACTTTTTAAATCTATTACAAGTGAATTTAAATTCTAATAAATTCGGACGTATTTACATTTTATGTTTTGTAATTTTGCTAATCAAATAACTGTGACTAATTCCTAATTTCAATTAGTTGAAATAAATGTTTATTATCCTCTACTCATTTCCATATATTTTTATATTAGAATTTCTAATTTTCCTAATTTTAGTCGCAGTTAAAAAAAAGTAATTATGATAAATTTCTCAATTCATTTCTGCACATAATTTGTTAAGTCTAGAATTATTGTCAGTAGATAATTTACTGGGATAATTTTATCGTATTTGGTTTTCAAAATAATTGATAACGCAACTAAAACCAGAAAATGCAGTTTAGTATTGTTTTAAGCGTAGTGGTTTAATGTCCAATTGAGGTAAGGACTATCTCATAATTGTTTTAAAGAATTTATTAATAAGATTAAGAAGAATGTGATACAAACCGTTATGTTCGTGCATTTTGGAAATTTGCAAAAAAATCAAGAAAAAGTAAATACATCTTCTTCGTATACGTTTTATATAAACAAAGTTAGTGATAATGGTATTTATATTGCTGAATCATTTGCGGAATACTTCTTCGAGTCATAAATCATGAACTAAACAAAATTTAATAATAAAATTGATAATATTTTCTGGTTTGCATGATTTTACCTGAACAAACATTTATATTCTGAAAGACCCACTAAACTTGATCTTATTATTATCTTTTTAGGCTTAACAAAATAATAAATGTAAGCGATATTCGTTGAAACAAAATTGATTCTCCAAATCTACTTAATGCGATGATTAGGATTATTCTTGTAAACAACATAAACGTATTGTATAAGTAAATAAAGAATACATAATTTAAAAAGTTAAAAAGTATTACCAGATAGGCATACAAGTACGCACTGCAGTTTGTTCAGTTCGTTTTTGTCACGGAACAGTTTATAACAGAGCAAGTTGTTCTTGTTAAAACATTTATTAAGCGGTAAAGGTGCCACCCAGATAGTCCGAAAACTTTATGCAATTCTCGGAGGAAATGAAGCACCCAACTAATCTACCATTCGAAGACTAATGAGGAAGTTTGAAACGACTGGTTCCGTGGGAACTATTACACCGACTGGCGGAATCGGTTTCGTCAGGTATAGTAACAAATTGTTGTTGTGCAGGACAGTGTCACTGAGTCCTGAAAAATTAATTTGCCGACGTTCGCAGCACTTGGACATTTTGATAACTCGTTACATCGAAATATACATAAAAATCTCCATATGCACGGGTATAAAATTTAACTGGTGCAACAACTTGAGCCTACTGAATATGATAAATGGAAAAGATTTGCTGAAAGGGTTGTGGAAATACTTCTGGTGAACAAGTATTGCAAGAAAAATAATTTTTAGTGACGAAACCCATTTTGACTTGACTAGGTTTGTCATTAAACAAAACTGCCAGTTTTGGGAAAACAAAAATCTTCGAATAATTTATGAGTGTTAAACATATCCATTAATAACAACCATTTGGTGTAGTTTTTGGAAAGTTGGAGTGATAAGGGCGTTTTTCTTTGAAGATTATCAGTGGAGAACCTTACCATAATATGATATTCAATCGGTTGTAGCCTACTTTTAAAGATTACAATTTCTGGTTGCAGCAGGATGGAGCGGATGTCTTACTCTACAAAAATTCCCCCAAACGAGTGATTTCTTTGCACGGTGGCCAAGTTTGGCCGGCAACGTTTTGCGATCTTATACTCTGTTATTTCTTCTTTTAGGGGTTTGTGAAATCATAAGTGTATGCTAAGAACCCACGCACAATTCTGAAAATGAAGGCGGAAATTATACGCGTCAATGAAGGCAGTAGATCAGACATCTGCGAGAGAGTTATCAGTAAATTTGGGAAGCGCATAAATGCGTGTAGATTAATTAAATGGTAGATTTTACTAATTATAAGTGTGATAAATTCACTTTCATGACAATTTGGCTGATTTATTGAATTTTCAAATTTCAGCATTCTTTATGGAAAACTCTATATTTTCCGCCAATGAAAACGCAATTTCATGTTCTAACTCAAATTTCGAAAAAAAATGAGAAAACTACGTTATCGCATTTTTATTAGAAACGTAACTAATAACCTAAATTTTAATTTTCTTATTTTTATAAATAACTAATTATGAATACAACTTAAAATAAACGACGATAGCTAATCTTGTAAGTAATTCGAGAATGATGAATCAATTTTTTCGTATCTTTTGTAGTTATAGAGATCCTCTATGAAGGCGTCGATTTTTGCCCACCTTGTACAATACAACATTTAATTAACAACTTGCTGTTCTGTCTACAAAAGATAAGGAAGGAGTGTAAGAGTCTCTGCAGGTGTAGAGGCGGTTAATTGAATGATCAAGCGTTTTGCATTAGTAATGGTTGAATTGGCGGTACAAACGAAACGAGACGGCTATTAATAATGGAGTGGCAAACGAGATCACCTGCTAGGTACGTAAATGCTAGCCATCGAACTACCGCTGAAACGGACAGTTAATGACGCGCGTGATCCCATTTATTACATTACATGTGTTATTTATTCAAGAAACTGGTTCTGCACGACGGCAGTTACAATAAGGGCAACAAACAATTGCTGGGCATGTGAAAATGTAGCGAACAGAATCGATTAAATGAGTCGAGTGTAGTAAATTAGTAACAAGCACTGTACGCATTTTAGTACGCATAATACTTCAATTTGTAAAAGTTATCTTACAAACGAAAAAAATCGTTATTACTTTAATATTCTAATTTTATACAGTTTTATACAGGTGACGACACAAAACGCAGGGGGTGATAAAGAAAAGTAAAATGTCTTTAACAAATAGAAAAATAAAGGAATTGGAAATATAATAACAATTTTTATAAATACTTTGGTTCGGAAATAATAAATTATACCGTTACATAAACGGACGACCAGTGCAGGGTATCCCGCACCGCATGATTCCCCAGATGATGGATAATAGAATACTGTACTCGGGGTGGACTTAAATAGGACATGATAAATCTTAATGTAAAACGCAATACTTTTGCAGACTCTGTTTCTATGGGAAGACCGGTTGCTTTAAGAATATTTAAAGTAACTGAAAACCATTACAAACTCATAACTTATATTTTTCCTGTAATAATTATGGTAGCTCACATTAATGGTTTTTCAGCACACCTCAGTGATAAGAAGGAGCTAAGAATTTCCGATAATCATATGTGTAGGTATGCACAAATTGTCGTATGTAGGATGATTATATAACATAAAACCTATAATATTATTACAGCTACTTTAATAAAAATTAGGAATACAATTTAGGCGTATTCTCTAATATCCGTACATTTTGTCCGTTCCTTGTCTTTTTATTTGTATATTTCAAATTTGCCACTCGAGCTTGTATTATCGCAAAAAAACAATTACCATGACTTATGCCTCAACCTTTGTATATAAAAGAATGGTTGGAAAATACTATAAAAAAATGTATAATCAGTTCAATGTTTGTATTACTCCAGAAATGATCAATAATTCATAACGGAATCGGTATTATAAGGAAAGTTTTACACATCGATATTCAAACTAATTATCCTTGTACAATTAAATATCTAACAAGCTTATTTAAACGCTTATACAATAACAAAAAATAAATAAAATACAATTTCCTTAAAAACTTATATCAGTTGTAATGAAACTGAAACACTAAGGTATGAACATCTTTATCGGTGATTTTAGAGATAGATCAAACAAATATCGGGATAAAATAGTAAACTATTGATATAGAGAAATTTGATGATGTACTGCAATTTTGACGGAAAGAAGTTCTAGTAATTTTAAACAGTTTTATAAATATAAAGATATCCTTAAGATAGTGATCAATAAATAGTAAGAAATTATATAGATTTTAAAATTGTGGAATATATATATATATATAAAAAGTGCCCTATATTTAGTTTTAAAATGAAACACCTTAAATTATTATTTAATTGAGCAATTTTTATTTATTTATAAGGGAGACACGTTAAGATTAATTATGGCATATGATGTCGGCTAAATGGACACCGCAGCTGTGCTGGCGTACTCCCCACCTTTTGATCAAATTTTCGAAGACTTCTTCCAAATCAGTTGGCTCAATTTAAGTAATAACGCGTTAGATATCTGCTTTCAGTTTGGGAATTGTATGTGATTTGTTAGCATAGACCTTGGACTTTATAAAACCTCAAAGAAAAAATCGCATAGCGTCAAGTCGCAAGATCTGGGGGGCCAATTAACGTCAGCATTTCTAAAAATCACACGACCAGGAAAACGTTGTCTTAACAAATTGGTGGTTTCTGTTGCTGTATGGCATGTGGCACCATCCTGTTGAAACCACATTTCTCGAGATCCATATCGTTCAAAAAATTCCATATTATTGCACAATATCGTATTCCATTTAGAGTTAAAGCTTGGCCAAACTCATTCTCAAAAAGAAACGATCCAATTATGCCTCCAGCCCATAAACTGGTTCTTGGTGGGTGAATCGGTTTTTCGTTAATAGCACGAAAATTTTCATTGGCGTAAATCCTACAATTCTGCTTATTAACACCATCCAAATAAAAATCAGCTTTATTTCTAAAGATGAGTTTTCAAAAAAAATGTCATTTATTGTTTGGTTTTCCATCACCCAATTAGCAAATTTTCTCCGTTGCAAATGATCTTGTGGTTTGAGCTCCTGGATCAATTAGACTTTTAAAGGTATAGGTAAAGGTTCTTAGTGAGAATTCGTTGCAAACTACTCCTGCTAATGTTCAATTTTTTAGAACAATGACGTGTTGATGTTTCTGAATTCCCATTGATACTTGTACTAACGACTGCAATGTTTTCTTATTTGTTCATAACTGAACTGCTGCAGGTGGTGGGCTTTCCCTGACCAAATCACAGTTGTAGAGCGCACTGACAGGTATACTTTTAGATGAGTGACACGACTGACAGGTGTGTTGAATTTAGAAATTCTGCACATCAAAGCAAAATGTGCAAGCCACCAATTTACGAAGAAATTTTGCCGAGTGTACAATGTTAGAAAAAGTTAATAGCTAATACGAAAACCACTGTCAGGACGTTAACGAAGGTAATTAAAATTGTTTCCCACTATTTTAACAAAGTCAATTATTTTAATTATCAAAAGCGACATGACAAAAATTTGTTTTTGATAAGAGCTTGACGATGCAGATTCTATTCATGCTAATCCGTGCAAAAAAGCAGTTATGTTACTTTAAAACGGGTTTGTGCGCCCAAGAGCGGTCTAAAACTGGTATTCGTTTTTTAAATTTATTTAACGTAAGTTCATTTGATTAGCTAATTAGCAGTAAACGTCGAAATAATTCGTTTTTATTAGCTGTTAAATGTATATGAGTCTTATGATTAGGCTAATTTAAAATCAGCTGCCATATTAGTGACAGGAACTATATATTAAAATCATCGGTGTAATTATTTTGCTTATAATGGAACAAACTGTTTGTATATAAGTTTAATTAACTATAAGTAAATGCTTGCAACTTAAATAAATGTATTTCTTCAACAGCCTAATTTATTAGTGAAACATAATAACAACCAAAAAATTAAAAAAAGGACTACCCTTATTTTAATAATTATTTAATTAGAAGTATAGTAATAAATAGCTAACTAGGGCTAGCTGCAGGCTACTAGCGGGGTCACAGGTGGCGGATAGTGAACGGCCTTTAGATATAAAGGTTAGCTACGAGATAAGCTAAAAACAGCCAGTTCTTAGACGAATAAGTAGTCCCCGACCAAGCAGCAAACCGAGTGATTGCCGGTATAAGCAATCCCCCTTCTTATCGGCCAACAGCTTCGGGTGGATGAGCTGATAGGAGGTAGGGCACCTTATTGTCCTTGGAACAAGAAATTGATCCAAAAGGCGGATGAACCAAATAGGTCAACGGCACGAAGATGCGGAAGGCAACGGGAAACTACTGCATTAAAGATCCACATGGATATCCCTAGTAATAATAAATCATCATCAATATGGCAAAGTTCAGAACCAAAATAAAGTCCGGGGTAAGTTCCCCGATCGGATCCCCGGGGGGAACAGTTGTGAACCAAGCCAAAAGAATATCAATAAATGAATTAAAAATTAGAACCTGGAATGCAAATAGTTTGTACAGGGCGGGCAAACTGAACAATATAGAATTGGAAATGAAAAGGTTAAAGATAAGCATTTTAGGTGTTAGCGATACAAGATGGCCAGGAAATGGGAAGTGCATAACAGACAACAGTACCATGTACTACTCGGGCAACAATGATCGAGAACATAGATACGGAATTGGAATTATAGTAAATAAAACAATAGCACCGACAATTGTGAGCTTTACACCATACTCGGACAGGATTATGATGCTGCAGATGAAGACAAATATAGGTACAATGAACATTATACAGATATATGCACCAACTGCAGACAAAGACAACGAAGAAATAGAAGAATTTTACTCGCAGTTAGAAGAAGTATAACAAAGCATCAAACACAAAGATATGACAATAGTGATCGGAGACTTCAATGCCAAAGTTGGCAACATTAAAGTCAAGGGATGTACGGGTAGCTTTGGCCTGGGACAACGAAATGACAGAGGAGATCGCTTAATACAGTTTTGCCAAGATAAAGGGTTAGTGATTGCAAACACGCTTTTTAAACTCCCAGAAAGACGACTATACACATGGAAGTCTCCAGCAGACAAACCGGAAAAAATAGTACGCAACCAGATAGACTACTTACTAGTTAACAACATATATAAAAACGCCATTAAATCAACAAAAACGTACCCTGGTGCTGATATATATTCTGATCATGTCCCAGTAGTAGCTAGAATAAATGTAAGATTGTAAAGATTGTAAAACGACAAGACAATAACACAGACATAAAACTCTTAAAAGATTCGAAAATACAAGATAAAATACAACAAATAATAAATCAACAAATTAAAAATATAGATATTCAAGCAGAAAGCAGTGCAGATGAAATATGGAAACAAATTCAAGAAGTGCTGTTAAAAACAGCTGAAACGCAACTAAAGAAAAAGCGGACAAAGAAAAAACCTTGGATGACTGAAGAGATATTAGATCTTATGGACGAAAGACGAATAAACAAGAAAAATTCCAACAAATATAAAGAACTGCATAAAGTAATACAAAGAAAAATAAAGATAGCAAAAGAAGCACTTCTTGAAGAACAATGTGAAGAAATAGAACAGCTAAATAAGAAACATGACAATTTTCGCATGCACAAGAAAATAAGAGAAGTAACAAGTCACAAAATGAACAAACAGGGCAACAATGTCTTAAAAGATCAAAATGGACAGGTACTGGTAGAATTAAAAGATAAACTGCATAGATGGACGACCTACATTGAGGAACTATTCAATGATGAAAGAGCAGATAAAACTGAACTGACAGTAAATGAGGAAAACATAAAAATATTGAAATCGGAATTAATACATGCTCTTAATAACATGAAATCTGGAAAAACTACCGGTCCAGATCAAATACCTATTGAACTCTTCAAACTTTTCAATAACGACGTAATTGATATCATACTCAATCTCTTTAACAAAATCTATGAAACAGGTATAATTCCTGAGCAATGGCTAACATCCATATTCGTATTAATACCGAAGAAAACTAGTGCAAAAGAGTGTGCTGATTATAGAACCATTGCACTTATGAACCATGTTCTAAAATTATTCTTAAAGATAATTCACCAAAGAATATATGCAAAATTAGAGGACGATATAAGTGATGCACAATTTGGTTTCAGAGCAGGCCTCGAAACACGAGAAGCCCTTTTCGCAGTTAATGTCCTCAGTCAACGATGCCTAGACATAAACCAAGACATGTATGTCTGTTTCATTGATTTTGAAAAGGCATTTGACAAGGTTAGACACGATAAACTCCTGGAAATACTCTTAAAGAAAAAAATGGACATGAGGGACATAAGAATTATTAACAACTTATACTGGGGACAGAGAGCCAATATAAGGGTAGAAAATGCGCTAACTGAAGACATTATGATACGTCGAGGAGTGAGACAGGGCTGTATCCTGTCCCCACTGCTCTTTAACATATATAGTGAAGCTATATTTAACGAAGCCCTTGAAGATGAGGAAAAAGGCATGATAGTAAATGGCGAGGTAATCAATAATATTAGATATGCAGACGACACGATACTACTGGCAAGTAATTTAAATGATCTACAATATCTGTTAGAAAAGGTAAATAACAGCTGTAATGAATATGGATTAAGAATAAATCTTAACAAAACTAAATGGATGCAAATCACAAAATCCCCACCAAACCAAATGAATTTAAACATTACAAATACGGCAATAGAAAGAGTACAGGCATATAGATATTTGGGAGCCTGGATAGTTCAAACAGGGGATCAGACACCAGAAATCAGAACAAGAATTGAAATTGCCAGAGCATCGTTTGTATCACTAAAGAAATTATTATGCAGCCGAAATATAAGCGTAGAGCTCAGGATGCGGATGCTCCGCTGTTATGTGTTCCCTGTATTGTTGTACGGAGTAGAGGTGTGGACAGTAAAAAAGAAACACTTAGACAAACTACAAGCTTTCGAAATGTGGTGCTACCGAAGAATGTGGCGCATATCTTGGACTGATAGTATCACCAACAGAGAAGTCCTTGGAAAAATGAATAAAGAATGTGAAATAATAAATTCAATAAAAAGGAGAAAACTTGAATATCTAGGCCACATAACAAGAGGAACTAAATACGCCATGCTGCAAATAATAATGCAGGGAAAAATTAAAGGAAACCGGAGTGTCGGACGTAGACGAATATCTTGGTTGAAAAACTTGAGGCATTGGTTTGGGTGCAGCAGTATCGAACTGTTCCGAGCAGCTGCAAATAAGGTTCGCATATCAATGATGATTTCCAGCCTCCGATAGGAGAAGGACTTTAAGAAGAAGAAGAATGGTAATAAATAAAAAAATTAAAGACAAATGTATTATAAAAATAGAAAGTTACCATAAAAAATAAATAAACAAAAACAATTTTTAAACATATAAAATTAAACTGTGGCTAGTTATCATATATTGGTAATCGCGGTCATGCAGGTGGAGAGACTGCTGCGTGCGTTGTTGGCGAAGGCGATAGATTCATAAATAGGAGGTGTACTGCTTCCTCATCCCTTCGCTGGAGCAGATTGTAAGGTTGGGTCTCATGGTTTTCTTCAGATGGACGGAAAAGGCAGGCCATAAAACACAAGAGCGGAAGGACGTCGTTTACCCCTGATATCCCCAGAATGAGAAAAATTGGCTTATGGTTACTGTCAAGCTCGTTGACGTTGTCCAAGGTGTGCTGCATGGGGATGTTCTTGAGGATAGCGATATCAAAGACGCCTGGTCGACCTATAGAGGCCATAGTGGGTGGGCTCTAGGGAGAGGTTCTGGTTCGTCATCCGACTGTTCCACGAGGGATGCTTTACGTTGAGGTCCCCTGTCAGGACCGTAGCGATGCCCTTCGCAAAGGTAGCGTCCAGATTTTCAGTTAAGGAAGCTTGGTAGTGCATCGGAGAATTATACGCGGTTATAAGGCGTATAACCCCGTGATCCTTCATCTAGAGGCAGCTGGCGGTAGACTCCAGGTAGTCAGTTGCCGGGAGTGGGGTTGGATAATGCTCCAGGCAAGACTTGACAAACACGGCAGTTTTCCATTTGTCTGCTAGGAGACGGTCGGTTAGATAACACGTATAATTTTAAAGTCTAACCGTGTCTCCACCCTTAAAATAGGGGTTGTTGACTATACAAATAGGAAATATTACAAAAATATTTACAGTCAGCCGGTGTTCCGCCTTACGGCACTACACCGGCATTGCTTCTTCCTTTACATGTCTTTTAAACATTCTTCTTATTTATCATTGTCGTGGTATGTGCAAAAACCTGCCCTGGCATTTGCCTTTGCGCAGGACTCGGGGAAAACCACGAATAACCCGAGTCAGGGCAGGTGACCTCAAGCAGTCTACTGCTCTTTGTCTCCTATCGTTACAATTCTAAATCTACTACTTATTTATACGGTCGTCCGTTCATTAATTGCATTTTGAGTCCATTTCTGTTAGCATATTCTAACGAGCCGCTTATTATTATAACATATTTTATATTCTTGCGAGTGCGCGGTTATTAGTCTATCTCTTATGCCGTCTCA
The DNA here is from genome assembly GCA_036346155.1 of Sinelater perroti. Lineage (NCBI taxonomy): Eukaryota > Metazoa > Arthropoda > Insecta > Coleoptera > Elateridae > Sinelater > Sinelater perroti. The sequence goes on along the minus strand of JARFIY010000005.1, from coordinate 4,805,347 downwards.
AGCAAGTCGCGAATTATTAGCCCAGGCTGTTATGCTAGCTTCCGCAATTTTGAGTCCCGGCTGTTATGCTTTATTTTACGCAATTTTAAGTCCGAGCTTTTATGCATGCCAGCCGCAATTTTGAGTCCCGGCTCTAATGTGTTTACACTTTTCACTTACACCTCCCAACCCCAATCGCGATCGCGTCCTACCCCGGGTTCAGTCAGTTTATCTATGCGTGAGCAAAACTGATCCAGCGCGTTCCACCAGCAGGCTTCTGTTGAGGGCATCGTAACATCTTCAGGCGTTCGTGGCCATCTCAGTCCATCTTTTATTAGTACTCCTTCTAATCTTGCCCTGGCTTCTTTCTCCACAGTACATGAGGTCAGCACGTGAAGGGCGTTATCCACCTCTCCACATTCGCATCTGTCCTGTCCTGGTTGCAGCTTCCCGAACCTTGTTAGGTAAGCGCGAAAGTTTTTGTGGCCCGTCTCTAGAGTAGGCAAAAACGTTCTTGCGTGCTTTCCCGTTGTTGCTGTTTGCAATCTATTTCTCCATAGATTCCTCGTTCTGTCCTTCAAACTCGTTTTGATAAGACTTCGCGGAATGGCTGTAAATTGCGCAGGTCCATCTTCGTCAGCACGTTCATTCTTTACGGTGCCAACGTGCGCCTTTGTCCAGTGGAACGAGACTTCTGTTTCTTCTTTCAGCTTTTTTATAAGAGTTCAGACCTCCAACTGCAACTCAGAAGGCGATTTCATTGTGCTCAGTGCCTCTAATGCCGATCTGCTATCCGAAACTATCGAGCATCTTGCGATGATGTGCCGATAGTGTATCAAATATCGCAGACCTTCCCTGATAGCCACTAGTTCGCACTGGAAGACAGTGCTCCAGTCCGCTAATTTAATTTTCTGGCAGTGGATCTCTTCTTGTTCCTGACGAACGCCGCTCCCGCTCTTCCGTCTTTTAGTCTGGATCCGACTGTGTGGCACGTCAGGTGGTGCGTTTCCTCTTCCGCGGTGGTGAACAAGATGCCATTCCATTGGGGTTGTTGACTAGAATGACATCCAAATTATGGCGGTATGCGAACTCTAGCAGCTGATCCTTGGTTGGAAATCTCAGGTTGTTGGTACAAGAGCTGGCGCAGCTGAGGCAGTTGTGGTAACTGGAGCGGCGAGAGTAGGCCAAGCGTCAGTGGTGGGCGCTCCTAGGACTGGATTATCCAGAAGTTGGTGAGCGGCTAGGGACTGGGGCTGCTTGTGTTGAAGCCGGAGCCTGGGCTAGAGCCTGCCGAGATGGTGGGGCAGATCGTAGTCTGAGGAAAGCTGAGCACCTACTATAGCTGGCTAGATGCACTTCCGCACAATTGGCGCACACCGCTAGCCTCTCTCTGCTCTTGTCACAATTTGAGCTATGATGTGGATCTGCGCATATCACGCAGCGTGTGGCAGCGAAGCAGTTTTGTTAGGGGTACCCAAACTTCTGGCAACAGTGGCACTGTCCAACAGTCCTCTTCTTGTGCTCTGCGTGTACAAGCACCTGCATTACCTACTGGAGGTTGGTCATTCCTTCTCCGAACGCCCGGCTTCCCAGAAAACTAGCAGCATAAGCTTGTTCCGCTGCCTTCTCATGTGGCGCACCGTCCGCAATGGAATGCGTTGCTTCTTCAAGTTTTCTCTACCAACTTGTCAGGAAGGGTTTCTGGGACTCTCCGTAGCACTGCTCGCAGGTGCAGTTCATGAGTCGGGTTATCTTCCTTTAGTCATCAGACGTACATAGCTGAATTAGGACAAAGTCAGCCTAATTTTTTGCTTTGGAGAAGTCAAACGGTTGACTGTAAACGTCAAACCCCAAAAGCTGGGGCCAGCAGCCTTTGTCGCGCAAAATTACCAGCGGAACGCGATGCTACTGTTGCTTTTAGGACTCTTCACCGCCCTCCACGACGGTGGGCTAGTGGTTTGTTGTGGCAACTTTGATTCGTCGTGGGCGGAGCCCCGGCGGTCTCTTTTGCACCCCTACACTATGGTATAGTATTTTTCTGGCAAAGAAGACGCTACTTCTGCGACACTATTACTCGCGGAACAGTGACAACATGGTTATTTGTTAATATAAGGTAGGTTTATGAGCAAATTTGCCCAATTTCTGAACAAGAATTACTTGGCCAAATTTCTATTGAATTAAAAAATACTATAATGCGAGAGCGTCGAATATGTGTATAATAGCCATTATTGCCTTGCGGGACAATGCTTTCAGAACTTTAACGGTAATCAGGTCACGTTTTCACATTTCTGGACGAATTATAGCCCCAGGACACTAAAAAAGTTAGTTTGGGCCATTGGTCGTGTATGTGTCTGTCCTGACTGTCTGTCTGTCGGTCTGTCAGTAAACAGGATATCTCGAGAACCGTGCGAAACTTTTGGTAAAAATCGGCCGTGCCGTTTGGTCGCAAGGTCGCAAAATCGGTCGCAAAGCGGTCGCGAATCTAAACGGTTAAAGATACAAAAAATTCATGAGAATTCATGAAACAATGATTTGTTATCACAAGATAAACATGAATTTAAAGTAAAAGTTGGTAAAATAATAACTAGAAAAAAATTTGAAGCCCAGGTTTTTGCTAGAATTACCCAAATAATAGCATAAGGAAAGTCGTGTGATGTTCACACCAGATTTTTTCAAGTGTAGCAACAGAAAAGTGCGGCTGAAATATATTTGATAGATAATCTGCGAACATGTCGAATTTTTTATTATCTATTCTTGGTGAAAAAAAAGTTTTTAGGTCGTTTGAATTAGTCGGTAGCTCTTCATAATGTGTATTTATTATAGAAAAGGAAAAATACTGCTTACATATTCTTTAAATATTTTATTTGTCTATTTATTTAATGCCTGTTTTAACATACTGGTTTGTACTTTTCGGCTGGATTATTGGTTCACTCTCAAATTTTTGTATGTATATTGGATAATGTTCGGTAAGATATGCTTTTTTGTGACTAGATGGTTCAAAGTAATGGAACGCACAATGTATGGTCTTTGGTAGTTAATCAACTGCGAAGTCAATTCTGTCCTCTATTTTTAGAGAGACTTAAATTAACTACATTGGTGTTTAGGTACTATTTAGCTTCCAATTCGCCTGACTATTGTAAAACAAAGGTTTCTTTTCTGTGCTCGTTTTAACAATTATGGATGAATAATGAGAGCAAATATTGTAACAATTGCCTACCTACAGCAACTTGAAGATATACCTTTAATGGAAAGAAGTCTATAGCATAGATATTTTATTTAAGTCGGATAACGAGTACTTAGTTTCAATTAAGATAATTGGCCGTAGTTATTTTTCTGCTACTGACTTTTAGTGGTACTTAGTATTAAGCTCCAAATTGGATTGTTTGCATTGTAGCTTTGATGTTACCACTAGCGAACCTTTGGTGACTTGAAATTTAAAACAATTGCGTTTATTTTTTTTATAATTTAGTGATAGTACTGATGATACAAAACAAGAAAATTAATACTGCTAAATTATGGGTAAGGTAGTAATTACTAAATAAATTTCTTATATATGTTTTTTATAAATTATACCCATAAACAACTTAAAAAGAGAATAATAACGATAATATATTCAGGCACAATAAAAGAGAAAAAAAAATAAGAAAATTTAAATAAAATTAAATAGTAACATGAGGAAGTAGACATCTAATACAATCATCTCTTTATATTTTGTCTTACTGTCGCTTTTTCTTGGGACGTTCGCAGTTGGGTTCCTCTTTTAGTTGGGTAGTTATTTCATTAAAAATCATTAGTTTACCTTGGTTTATTGCTTTCTGTTTAATGATGTTTGGCACATATGGGACATTACAATACTTTTAACCGCTTGTGGTCATTCTTCAAAGTTTTTTTTTAATATAGAAAATCTTAAAGCATTACTCCCAACCGGCTACCGTAACTCTTACTTTTTACTATCGTACAACCGAATAGAAATAATTTGCAGTTGTAGTATTGTACTTAGCTTTCTAGTTTAAGCAGTGATGTTATACAAATTAGCAAATTTTTAGTTCTTAGGTCCATATCTTTGCTTTTTATCACATACGTTTTCCAGGTTAAGCATTTATCAAAATTTAAATTATGCTAACAAGAAGGCAAATTTGTTGTTGTCTTTTTTATTAAACAATGCAATGTTGTCTTTTGTCTTTTACTCCCTTTTTAGGTCCAAATGTTTCTGGAACCTTAGTTGGTGTTATAACTAGATCTTTTTTTATTATGATTCTTTATTGGCAATTAGAATGGAATACAATCTATGAGCCAGTTAGATGGCTAGTACATTGGTATAAATAATGTACAGTAATAATGACTTGCAGAAGCTAACATCCAGTGCTGTTGCTTCAGTTTTCTTTAATGTCTATTGAGCAACATTTTCTGAGTCTTCTATTTTCTGGAAGATGAAGCAGAGGTTGTACCAGTGGATTTGGGTGAAATTCTAGTTTGGTGTGATGTTTGGTGGCTGTTTCTCTGATTACTTCATTGACATATGGGATTTTGAGATCTGTATGTAAGGTATGGTTCGAAACATGTCACGGCGCATCCGTTATGGCTCGGAGTATTTTAGATTGAGCTCTCTGGATTATTGCTGTGTTGGACTTGCTGGCGCATCCCCAGAGTTATATGCCGTAAGTCCCTATCGGCTTGAGCACTATTTTATAGATCAAGATTTTGTTTTCTATTTGCAGTCGGGATTTCCTTCCAATAAGCCAATAGAGTTTTTTAGTTTTTAAATCAAGTTGAGTTCTTTTTTTTAATATGTTGTTTCCAATTTAATTTACTGTCGAAGGTTAGGCCTAAGTATTTTACATTGTCGCTTTGTGGTAGTATTACTTGATTGAGGTTTACAGGTGGGCATATACCTTTTCTGAGGGTGAAGGTTACCCGTTTCGATTTGGATTCATTAGTCTTGGTCTTCCATTTTTCCATCCATGTGTTTATTGAGTTTAAATGGTGTTGTAGATTTGAGGAGGCTACTACTGGATCTGCGTGGCCGAGAATATGGCAGTGTCGTCCGCGAAGGTGTCTGTCGTTTTTAGTGTTGTTGTGGGTAAGTCATGTGTGTATAGGACATATAGTAGTGGTCCTAGGATGCTACCTTGTGGTACTCCTGATAGGACTGGTTGTCGGTTAGATGTAGCTTCGTTTACTCTCACTTCAAATTGGCGTTCTTGTAGGCATGACTTTATCAGTTTACAGTAGCAGGATGGGTTGCCACCAATACCTTTGTTTATACCTTTCACTGTGTTTGTATTTCTTGTAATCGCTAAACTATAGTAAGTGATAAGTTTTTTAATTGAAATATTTGTCAGTTTTTCTTTTTTGTTTACACTTCTTTTTTTTACACTTTGGAGTCGAGTATCCATTATTTTTTCTACGTGCCGTATACATTCACGTTTGAAGACTTTAAAATTACTATACGGCTCTTTCCCCAATATAATTGTTGAATTTTCTATAGAACTCTTCTTTGGACCTCAAAAATGTTGCTTTAGAGGCATCCGTTTTTATTTTTTCTGCTGGTCCTTGTTGATTTTTCGCACAGCCTTCTTCGTACTTACCATATCTCTCGCGATACTTTTTAGTATCTTGTCTATTTTTTCAGAATGTACAAGCTTAAAAGTAATTGCTTTGGATGATCAAATTGTTAACGTTACTGAAGTAGTAATCTATAAGCGTTGTTGTGCTGTACAATGAGTTTCAGCTCCGTCTTCAACAGTCGTCTCCAGATATATTCAAATCGTATTTTTTGTTCTTTCATTTCTTCTTCAGCGATTCTGAGCTCTTATGTATACACACGGCCATCTTAAACACAGGGGGGAGCTAAGTAGTCTTTACAGACTATGGCTCCACAAAACTATATTGAATTTTAATTTGGTACTTTATGAACATATTTTAGAGATATTTTCCTAGAATTTTAAAAATAAAATAAAAATGCTATTTTTGATTCATAAGGGTACTTTTCTACTTAAGAATGAAGATTATATAGGCAAATTTTAATTTTAGTAGTAAATGTATGACTAAATTTCATTAAGCAATACTCATAAAAATTAAACTATTTTTTGAGATAATTGCTTCATTAGTCGTATTGTTGTTGAATGATTTTATTTCTTCTGAAATGTGTTAAGTAGTGAAGTTTTATACTGGTAACGATATATGCAGTGGTGCATTCAGAAAATCTTTAGCTTCTTCATCAATACATCAATGTCATTATTGCGGTTTATTTATAAATGGTAAACAAATGTTTTTCAATTTTTTCTTATAATGTTTTTAATTAATGCTAATATTAATGTTTCTTAAATTTTTTCAGTTTTTTTTGGAAATATTCTGATGTTTATGGACTATTAGGTACATAATTCAAAGAAAGACCAACAGTGATGAATAGGTCTAATAAATCAGAGATTTTAGTGATTCCTGTTGGGTTACTGATAAAAAAGAGAATTGTAATTATTTTTTGTTGTAAGTATTTTGAATAGTTGTTTGAATAAAGAAACATTTGCAAAGCACATTTGGTTGGTTTGCAGTTGCGAACTTCTCTTTCAAGCAATGGAAGTGGCCCAAGGTGGTCGCACGAAATCATGTAGATCTTCGGTCCCGTCTGGATGCTCGAGCACTTCAATGTGGTTGATTGCCTTTGTTGAGTTAGCATTTAGTCGCAAGTGTGCGATAGACCACCTGGGCTTGGAAATAGTTTTAACTGCGTCATGAGGTTTTGAGGTGGCGTTCGGGTGGATTATGAGCTAAGTAATAAAATACTGCAAACTTCCTTAAAATATTTCTTCTTTATCCTGTAATATTTTAGTTTGAGTTATTTTCTGCCTTCTATTGCTATCATTCTTGCACTTCACTGTGTATTCCTAGCGATGAAATCACGACTTGCAATAAAATGCTTCTGAAGAATTGAAAACGCAAAGTAGAATTCTGCTGAAAAGTAAACAGCTACGAAATTTAATAAGATTAAAATTTTTCGTTCTTATGCTATTGTAGCTTGTGAAATATGAATTTACATGATGGTAGCTTGTCTTTATGTAGAATAGAATTACGAATAATTATTGCTATATCATTTTGCGCCATTCTATTTGGATATTGCCTTCTTAAAATCGAATGTCTATGTTAACAGTTTTTTAATAAATCAATTTTAACAAGCTTAAGCATTATTGGGCAAAATAATGGTGGATAACATATTTGCAATTATGCTGTTTGTTCGAATAATTGATTAAATACATTTTTTTCTTTGGGGAATTAAAAAATATCTTTAGATTTCTAAGTAGGATGAACAATTTTGAAGTAGTTGATTGGTAGAAAATTTGTTATTTTGTTGGGATGATAGGGGAAGAAATTTTTTAAGGAGAAGTAGTTTGATTAAAAGTTTCTTTTAAATCAATGTTGTTTTTATAATCCTTGTTAGCTTTTATACCTTTTACTGTTTTCTGTATAATACACAGATTACTTAGATGTCTCCCGTTTTCAAGCATATTTTCTGTCATTTACACATATAGCCGATCACAATAACTTTTGGTACGATATAATTTTGTCATTTGATACATTACGCGGAATTTTTTAGCTTTCGGCTGTTGTATTATATATTATTTTATGGTGACATATATTTTACCCAAAAAATGTTGGTAACCAATTTTTGCTTATTTTTTTTATATTTATTATGTTTTAGACACGATTATCATACTCTTTACAGCTATTTTTTTTTCAGTAAATGTAGAAAGATGGATTAGCTTTAATGTTAACAGGTACAGTCGATTCTGTTTCCTTTGATATATGTATATAATTAGTTTTTTGTATTAATGTCAGCATATTATTTGATAATCATATTGTAATACAGTACTCTGATAATAGTAAGAAAACTGTCATATAAGTTAATCTTTCTTGTAAAATTTTATTTTTGAGGCATACAAACTGAGGGAAACAACAATACTAGAATTATAAGTAGTGCACTATAATTATTAATTCTTGCTTTTTTACTTTTATGTTAGGCTTCTATACTTAAAAGGAAAGCCTTATAAAATCGGTGCAGACGGCTGTCTGTCGGTCTGTCCGTCGTGACTTTCAACTCGAGAACTACTGAACCTAAAGAAATGCGGGGTATCATTCGAAAGCCTATGGCCTATCGGGTTCACATACGCGAGCTGGCATAGGCTATAACAATGCAATAAGGGTTTTTAGCAGACTCAGCTGCCAATATATATATATATATATATATATATATATATATATATATATATATATATATATATATATATATATATATTATCGAATGCCCATTTACCAATTGGTGTAGGGTTAAATTTCTACATGTAATTTAACATTTACTTATAGGCCTAAGTTAACTAAATGTATTTTCTAATAACTCGTACATACTTAACTTAATTCTAGAGTGTTTTATTATTGTATTATCTTTCCCCACTTGTTTGGTACACAAAATTACTCCACTCCTTTTTATTTTGAGCTAATGCTTGCTTCTTGCCACGATTTCCTCTCTCTGCTAATATCTTTCCCACGACGCTATCCCATGTTTGTTGCGGTCTTCCTCTTCCCCTATTTATTGCCACCTTTGCTTTCCATACTTGTTTAACCTGTCTGGTCTCATTCATGCGTTGTAGGTGTCCCCACCAACTCAGTTGTCTATTCTCTATAAATTTGAGTATCGTCTGGATTCTTAGTTCTTGTCTCACTTCGCTGTTCCTTATCCGATCTCTTAAGGTTATCCCTTTTACTCTCCTTAGATATCTCATCTCCGCCGCTTGTATTTTACTTTTCATTCTTGCTGATAACACCCATGTCTCACACCCGAATAGTATAGGTCTGTATATTGTCTTAAATACATTCATTTTTGTTTGTCGTGTCACTTCTCTTTTGTTAATAAATTTGTCCTTCATGCCGTAGTAAACTTTATTAGCCTTTTCTATTCTCTTTGCGATGTCTAGTTCTAGTTTTCCTTTTTCTTCTATTGTGACTCCTAGGTATTCAAAGTGGTCTATTTGTTCTATGTTCTTTCCCTCAATTTGTATTTTTATTTTACACTGTTCCTTAGATATTACCATCATCTTTGTCTTGTCTGTATTTAATTTCATATCATATGTTGTTAATACTTCGTTCCATATTTCTAGATTTTTTTTGTAGATCTCTCTCATTTGCAGCCATTATTACTACGTCGTCAGCAAACGCGCATTCTGCTATTTCTACCACTTGCAGATTTCTATATCCCACTTTTATCTTCTTCGTTCTTTTATTGCACTCTTTTATAACGTCGTCCATTAGTACGGTAAATAACACCGGGCTTAAGACTCCTCCTTGTTTCAGTCCTTCTTCTGTCCTGAAGCTCTCTGATGTCCTGTTTCTGCTCATCACGTAGTTGACATTGTTGTTATATATGCTCTTGATGGCCGCTATCAATCTTTTATTGACCTGTCTTTTAATCAAGCTTTCCCATACCATGTTTCTATTGACTCGGTCGAATGCTTTATTTAAGTCTAAAATACACAGAACACTTTTTATTATACCGCACTGTTTTATTTATAACTTCTTTTATTGAAAATATATGGTCTTGTACACTATAGCCTTTTCTAAACCCACTTTGTGCTTCAGATAACGATTTCTCAATTTTCCCCTTAGTTTTTGTCCAGTATGCGCTCATAGATCTTCAGTACTACACTCAATAACGTAATTCCTCTATAGTTGTTACAATTCGTACTATCTCCCTTTTTGTAAATTGGCAGTATTTTTCCTATTTCCCAGTCTTTCGGGATTATCCTCTCCTTCCACACTTTATTGTAAATTAATAGTAGTATTTTTTCTCCATCTTCTCCCATGTGTTTTATCATCTCTATCTTTATTTTGTCGTGTCCAGGTGCTTTGCCATTTTTTGTATCTTTAATTGCTTGCCTCATCTCGTGTAGCTCTATTTCCTCTATATCTTCCTCTTCCATGTTTTCTGCATTCCTTTCCTCTAATTTTTCTTCTTTTCTTTGTTCTTCTCCTTGGTTCTCTTCTACATTTTCCTCTGCATGTTTTGGGTTCAGTAATTCCTCAAAGTATTCTCGCCATTTTTCCATAATCTCTTTGTCTTCTACTAATATTTCCCCTTGTTTATTCCTTATCCGATCATTGTTCAGTGGTTTCTTACTTCTTAGTGTTTTTAATATTCTATAGAATAGTTTCTGGTTATCTTTACTATTTTTCTCTAATCTTTCTCCGAATTCTTCCCACTTCTCCTGTTTAGCTTTAATTACCATGTTTTTCACTCTTATTCTTTGCTCTTTGTATCTTTTATATGTCTCTTCTTTCCTGTTCCTTAAATAGTCCTTCCATATTTTCTTTTTGTTCTTAACTTCATTTTTAATGTTTTCGTTCCACCATGCTGTTTGTTTCTTATTATTTGATGTTTTGAGGGTTCCACAAACTTCTATTGCTGCTTCAATCATAATATTTTTGAAAATGCTCCATAATTGTTCTAGTTTTGCTTCTTTCATATTTTTTGTCGTGCTCTTATTTTACAGCTTATGATTTCTTTATATCTACTGCTCACTTCCCTGTTGTTTAGTTTATAGGTTTTGATTGTCTGAAACTCTACCTTCTTGTGTGTAGTATCTTTTCCTACGCTGGTTATCTTGTTTTCTTCTACTTTAATTTTTGCCACTACTAAGTAGTGGTCGCTATATATTTCAGCTTCTCTGCTAACCTTAACATCCTTCACTGCTCTTCTGTTGGCTCTTTCAACTAGTATATAATCAATTAAGGATTTTTCGTTCCTGCTCGTTACTTCTCTTGTAAATTTGTGTATATCTTTATGTTGAAAGAATGTATTAGATATTATTAAGTTGTTTAGTATACAGAAATCTATTAGCCGTTCTCCATTGTTATTCTTTGTTATTTCTCCAAACTTTCCTAATGCTTTTATAGCTTTATTTTCTTGTCTACCCACTCTGCTATTTAGATCTCCTGCTATGTATATTTTTCCTCTGCTGTTTTGTGTTATCTCCCTTAGCTCTTCCCAGAATTTGTCTTTGTTTTCTTTGGTGTCCTTTTCATCGGGTCCATATACTACTATTATTGTTACTTCATTTCCTTTATCTTCTTTTAATTCTACCGTTAATATTCTCTCACTCCATCCCTTTCATTTTATTATTTTTGCAGCATGGTTTTCTTTAATTATGCACCCAACCCCTGCTGTCGCTCTTTGGTTCTCTGCTACTCCACTATACACGAGTATTCCTTCCCCTTTCCACCAAAAGTGGTCTCTGTTATAATTAATATATCTAATTTTGTGCTTTCGAATTCATCTATTAATTCGTTTTCTTTCCCTGCTATGCTTCTGATATTCCACGTTGCTAGTTTCCATATTTTTGTTTTCTTGGTTATTTTGTTTCCGTGTCCATTGCATTTTTCGTTGTCTTTTTTTCCATCCGTTTCTTTCCTGATTAGTTTTTTGTCCATGTAGTCTTGGTTATTTTCCTTAGCTTTTATTCTATGGTGTCTCCGTTCGGTGATCTATCATTTACTGTTCTTTTATAGTTACTACCTGCCTCTTTTTCCTCCTCATTTTGCCACTGTTGTTGAGTTTCCGCTTTTATTTCTTCGGCACTGTATATCTTATTATTTATTATTAGTTTGTTATATTTCAGTATCGATTTTTGTCCTCTTTGCCTCGCTTCCTTCATGATTGGTATTAGTTTTCGTCGTTCTTCTTGTGTTGCTTTAGTGTAGTCCTCGCTTAGTCATATCTCTGTTCCCCTTAGTCCCTTCGCCTTCTTTAATATTTCCATTTTCTTGCTAAATTTACTCAGTTTAATTAGTATCGGTCTCGTTCCCCCTGCCTTGTATTTCCTTATCCTGGTATAATCTTTTATGTCTTTCTCTTCCAAATCTACTTCTATCTTATTCGTCATTATTTGTATTTTCTCCATTATTTCTTTCTCAGTTTCTCCCTCTTCATCTTTTATTCCTGTTGCTATAATGTTCTTCTTTCTGACTTCCCTTTCTAGATATTCTATTCTTATTTCCTGTTTCACAATTTTATCCTCTAATTGTTTATTTACTTGCTTTATTGCTTTTGCATCTTTAACTATCTGGTCTAGTTTAGTGTCTATTCCATCTAGTCTACTGCTTATTTGCCGCAATAACTCCTCTATATTTGCCATTTCTTGTGTTTTGTCCACTTAGCTGCACACTTCGGTGTTCGGTGTGTTGCCTACTTTCGGGATTTTGGCGTAGCCCTGGTTTGTTTGTTATTCTTTACTTATCAGTTGTTGGTTTCATGCAATTCTCCACCTTATTGCTTATCAGTTAACCTCCACCGGTCTTATTTACGTCTAATTACTCACTAGATCCGTATTTTCCCTTGTGTTTTTATCTTCCCGGTTTTGAATTTACTTATGTCTGCCTACTTGTACCGTTTTTTCTTGTGTTGAGTTGCTCAGTATGGCCCTAATTGGACTTTAATCATGGAGCTTCAAAACACATGTGCACACTTCACCTCTCTCGTGTCTTTTTCGCTGACAATATGTAATTCCTTATAACTTTTGATCAAGGCAACTTCCAAGCTGAAGACTAGTTTCTATTGCTGTCATTTCTGACATCTGTCAAGTCTTATAATTTTTGATCTGTGCTAGATAGAGAATTAACGTTTTCAGTGTTTCAAGTAAGAACCATAAGTCAAGTCCAGACGCCAAACATCAGTCTGATTGGAAAATCTCGAGACCGGTTTGACCGAAAGTGGACGCACATTTTTGTTTATGTATAGAAGCCCCGGAGATTGGTGGAAAAGGAGTTCAATATAAAGTTTTGTCTAATTACTTTGTTCCTAACAAAAAAAATAATATAATTTTTTAGTATTACTAAATATGTATTTAATTTAAACAAAATCCATAACAGTAGCTATTCATATTCAGCTCAAAACAAACACAGTTAACTGTTGACAAATTGACAATATTTGCTGCCAAACTCCTCAAATTTATTTGATATTATACTCTACATCTCGAGTCCAATCGTTGTCTTCTGACATACTTAAGTTGTTTTTGTTAATTTTTAAGTTAAATAATGTTTATTAAGAAACTTTTTTGCCAAATTAAACGTCTCTTCACACATAAATACTTAGAAATGTTCTCATTACATATTATATTTTTTATGCAAGTTTCCTAGAACTTACAAACTTATTCGTAAAAGTTTGCTCTTGTATAAAGCCCATATTAGTAACTTTGCCGCTTTGGGTTGTCCATTTCTTAGTCTGCTTCTAACTGTCTTACATTTTGAAACTTCTGAATAATAAATTGTGCTATATTTTATAAAACATGTGCGATTGCAAATATTTTTCTACTTTTCCAGATAATGTTGTTTATATTACGCCAATGTTCAGTTCAATTATGAACCCCAATTATTTTAAGTACAAAATAAACACCAGTATCTTTAAAAGCTATACAAAACTGTTCTGCTTGGATAGTTGTTAACAATTAATAAACGATTAAATAAAAACAAATAATATTTTTCTCAAATTGCAACAACTACATAATTTAATATTTTTATACTTTACTGATAAATCTTCTTAGTTGCTTTAAAGCTATTTAAGCAATTTATTTGGCGTTGTGCTGTTTTTAGAAAATCGTTGCGTTACTGCTGTTACTTTTTACTGGCGATAAATTATTTCATTGGTTTATAGTAATATTAAAATCTGCAAATCTTGAAAACGACTGAATTTGAAACGCTATATTTTACAATATTTTACCAATTGCTTAAAAATAATGTTTAATATCTAAATTGTGGAAACCATTTAAAACGCTCTAATTATTTAATTGTGCATTACCTCTGAAATTTTTATTTGTTATTACATAAGTGATATTAATTAAGGCTGATATAAAGTAATATAATTTTGTGGATTACTTTTAAGTAAAGGCTTTAAATGCCAGTACGAGACAGGTGTATTTAAAATTTGTTAGCTCTTAATGTGTGAACTGGGGCAGCTGTTGTCACGCGGGATCATTATCGCTAGGTAGTACTTCTACGCAGCGTATATTTAAAATGCCTTTGATGTTACATAAATAAATTTTAAACTCGCATTAAATAGAAATATGTAAATTAAAAAATTTAGGATAAAGCAAGGAAGGTGCCCGATTTCTAACAATTAAATAAAAAAGAAATTATATTTTTATTATTAATTTTTTTAATAATAACAGTAATTGTTATAAAAGGGAGCCAAAAGGTAAAAATAATTTAAAATAGCACAAAATAGCAAATTATAAACAGTTACAACAGAATAAATATTGCTTTACATTATCTTAATATGAAATGAAAGTATAAATTTATGTTTATCTGGATATATCATAATAATTTTATTTTATCACTTCTACGAATATATGACAAATTGTATAAATTATCTAGAACCTTATTGCAATTTAATATTTTAATCTGTAGCGTAAATATACATGCAGTTATTTTATATTAAAAATATTTTACACAACAGAAATTTTCACTTTATTCTAAAATAAATAAAATATTCAAGCAAATTTTAAAAATAATCTGCTATAATTTGCTATTTGTAATATAGCTGTACTATCTACCCAAACATTCTATTAAGAAAAAACAATTGCAATCTTTCTTCAAGGCTCGGACCTAGATTGGTATCAAAAAGTGACTTTAATTTTAAGCAGCAAAAACTCCCACCTAAGGGAGAGAATTAATCAAGGCAAGGAGAGAAAATAATTTACAACGGCTCTCAACTAAAGAACCAACACATTGGCACTCGGATCCCGAAAAAACAACAGTCTAGTTAGATTTCTGTATTATAAAAGACATAGCAAGTATAAGCAAAATCATGCTTAGACCTGTCCCCAAATTATTGTCTAGTACTCATCACATATGGTACCCAAATTATAAAACCTCTAAAACCTTACAAACTACACAGCAAGAAGACAAACAGAATATTTCAAAAAAATAGTGAACTAGAGGTAAATATTAAAAATATAAATTCAAACAACCGCAGATCTACATGAAGCCACTGGACACATTAATATCGTACTATAACATTCACCATGAAACTCCACACCTGACCCTCAAGAACCGATCGTTTAAGAATAAATTTCCACACTCGTCGAACGAAAAGTTGTAGGAAAAGAAAACTAAAACGAATCTGACAAAATACTACGTATCCTAGAGATAAAACCAGGTTTAATGCAGCAGCGCGTGAACTAAAATCAATGCTATATAAACCGAAAAGGTAGGTAATTCAAGACTATTTACCAAAATTAACTCCTACCGCCGATACTAACTTTGCAAGTCCGCAACAAAGCTAAAAAGACCTCAATTAGCCACTCCAACAATTTGTATGTCACATGGTACCTGAGCAAGGAATTCAATCGAAAAAGCCAATGCATTCGTAAATCAATGGCAAATGTTTTTCAGCCTTATTCCTCAACCATCTCTGAGAAAGAAGAAATAATTCAACAATTCATCAATGAATTAAACCGACCCCTAGAAAAACAAAATTAAGAACCACAAAAACAATTTAAAAATAAACAAGTCTCTTGGTTATGATGCTATAACACTCAAAATACTAAACGAACTACTTGAAATCAGCCTTAGTGCTCTTATTTAATGCTTTGTTTAACCTGAAAATTGTTCTGCGTTAATGAAAAATTGCTGATTTCAAAGCCTGGGAAATGCCCCAACGAAATATTATCTTATAGACCAATCAGCTTCCTCCCTATATTTTCCAAAGTTTTCTAGAAGCTCATTTTACAATAATTAAAACCTGTCATCAAAGGAGAAAACCTACTACCAAAACATCCATTTGGTTTTAGAGATCATCATAAGATCATAGAACAAGTACACAGAGTAGTAACCAAATAAACTATGATTTACACTTGGAAAAATACTGCTCCACTGCATTCCTTGACATTAGCCTGGTTTTTAACAAAGTCTGGCTAACTGGCTTGCTATACAATACCAAAAAATCTTGCCAACCAGTTTCTTCAATATACTTAAATCTTACCAAAGCAATCGCTCTTTTCAAGTAAAAGTCCAAGAACAGTTATCAGCTCCGTATCTCATCCACTCAGGTGCAAAGAAATGTCCTAGGTCTCACGCCCTATCTAATATATATATATATATATATATATATATATATATATATATATATATATACATATATATATGTATACATGATATCTCAAATACCAGACTATATATCAACAGTCTATATGTATATGATGAATTGGCTTTTGTAAAGTTCACTCTGAACTCGCTTTTCTTGCTTTTACTTGTAGTTTCGTAAGCATTTTTCTTCTTTTTACTTATACAAATATCACAATCTCGTCAGCAAACCTCAAGTTGTTCAGCTTTATCTACTCAATTGATTTTCAATCAGTTGTTTAATTGTTTAAGGGTGTTCTGTCGTATTGCACTTTTTTCTAGAAACAACAAGCTTCTTTAGTTGATATATCTCTGTCTTTCTTTATAGCTAACTTGGAAAACATTTCTTGAGATTTTGGAAACTGCAACAAATGGCGAGATGTGGTTTTCAGTACTATTTAGATTGATTCCATTCTACTAAAATGTTCGAACGCAGAAAAATACGAGGTGTGCCAAAAATGTACTTGCCCAACTAGCCGCTGAGGAAACTTTGAAAGTTTTTATTAATTTTGTAGACTCCCTAATAGAGTTTCTTTCTGAAAAGTATAATTAAAGCAGATGTCCATTTAACGGCTCAATCGGAGTTTTAAGGAAAACTACTTTGGCAGATAGTAACTACTAGTAAAGTCCAAACTGTGGTACTGTAAAATCAATTTAAAAAAATGATTAAGTAACCGATGCATTTAGTCCTTGTTTTCCTGACTAAAAACAGCTCTGAATTTTAAAAAATATGTTTTTTCGCTTATATTTTCGAAACGGCAAAAATAGGAAAATATCAAGTTGTAGGGCCTAAAATAAGGCCTTCTTTTTTTAAATAAATTTTTCGTGCATCTTATACAGAATAGACGAAATAAATTACATTTATGAAACTGGAACCGATAAAAAAATGTTGTTCGCTTTATAATGGCAAGAAGCTCCGAAAGCACTCGCATGCAGATAATCACATTTTTACGACTATTTTTTAATCAATTTTTGCGAGTTATGTTAAAAATTTTGCCCCTGGCAAGAATCCGCTTGAACAGCAACTGTTCGCCTAGGAATTTCGATTGTGAGTGAGATTATGTTTGCCCGTCACGAATTCTGTCTCACTCTGTAGCATTGTTATAATGGGCGTTGATGATATGTTAGCATCACAAAATATATAACAATCGTTCGTGTATTTCCGCTTGGCACCGAACGAGTGTTACACCATATCCCGTCAACATTCTATAATAATAATAATGGTAAGGCTCTACGCCCCGCGTGGGAGCACGGCCTGCGAACTGAGAGGTTAAGGCTCTCATACGTTCGCTCTCTCCGCCCGGTCGTCGCGCACCATCTCTGATGCGGGGCAATGTGGCAAGCACCGCGCCTAAAACGACTGAGTAGGCCACCCGCCAGGTATCAGAGAGCACCGGGAATTGAACCCGGGCCCTTCAGCATCGCAGCACACATCACTTCAATAGTGGTACTCCACATGAAGGTACTGCTACCAAAATACAAAGCTTAATTAAATATGCAGGACTACCAATATACAGATATGACCCTATACAATCAACAAGTGTAAATGTAAAATATTGACTAGAAACCTTGACAATTTCTGTGGTATATTGCCCATTCGAGCGCATCATAAAACAAAACAAATTTAATCATTTTTTGAATAATCTAAGGGGCCGATTTATTGTAGCATTAGATTATAATGTCAAGCATCACTATTGTCAATCTAGGGTGATTACGCCTATAGGAAGAAAACTTCTGAAAATCTTTATACCTTGTCAACTGATCTAATTGACTTCTACGTAGTAAAGGGCATATCACAAAATTATCTCAAAATTGAATCAAATTTAGATGCAGGATCAAACCATTAGCAGGTATTTAATTGTTGAGGATCTCCAACATTATTCGATAAGAAGACTAATTTTAAGTGAAAAGAGTTTAGAAAAATATTAGATAAAAACTAAGTTAAATATTTAACTACAACTCTGTTTTATTATTAACGTAATAATTGGGAAGTTCTTGCTATACCAGTAAAACAAAAGACAACATTTAAGAAAACCAAATAATAAAAATAGACTAAAAACAGAAAGTAGAGGTTTTAAAACGTTTTTAAGTAATGTGAACGAGCAATAAATCCAAGCTTATTTGGCTTATTTGCTCTGCGGACTAACCAAAAAAGAATCTCAAGTAGCCTAAGCAATACAAACTTTTATTTTGACTATCAAATAGAATGTAAGTAAAAAGCAATCAAGAGTATATTTGTTAACCATTTCAAAAGTGTATTTTCATTGTATGTAGATAAAATTACTTCAGTAGAAGAGAACTACATTTATGAATATTTTAACACTTTCTTTTGGTGGCATTACCTGCTAAAAATATACAAGTAAACGTAGAACTAAATAAAACAAAATCAATCTGATATGATCTAATAACTAGAGAATCTTAAAATAACTATAAGAAACTTCCTCGAAAGTGATATACATAATCAATGCTGTATTAAAAATCGGATTCTTTCCTGACTATTAGAAAGTAACACAGATAGTACTATTTTTAAAACCTGGAAAAGCCGAAAAATTATCCGAGGGGACATCTTGTTACCGACTCATCAAACTCTTCTTTGTTTTGTCAAAAATAGTCGAGAAAGTATTCTTAAAAAAATTAAAATCTTCCCTACAAGATTTAGTACCCGAACGTCAGTTTTGAGTTAGAGAGCAATACGCTAGTATAGAGTAGGTGGGTAGTTGCCTAATGTTGATGAAACAAAAAGTCTAGTTTTCCTCATCTTTATTACAATGTTTTACAATCATATTTGATAAACCGACATATTGCCGTGAAGGTAAGAGTAACGCACATCATTTTTTCCGATCAACTCTGAAGTACCCCAGGAAAATGTGTTGGGGCTAGATTTATAACTACTATATACTTTTCATATTTTAACTACAAATCCAGCAGTAAGAGCTCCTTTTGCTAATAATACCATTAATACGGCATCCCATAATAACCCGGATACATCATCACGTTATTTACAAGACAATTTAAATGAAATCCAAATGCGACACAAGAAATAGCGTATCAAAGCAAATGGAACGAAGTCAAAGCATGCGGCTTTCATTTTTACTCCATTTTTTTGAATAATTAACTACTTCTACAGTCAGAAGATATGATGTATCTAGATATTTATCTTAATCGGCATTTTTTTTACATATAAAACATATTTGTACCAAACAAATTAACTAAATACTAAGTTTCGCAGGTTATACTGATTAAGAGGTCGCTGCTTCAAATTATCTCTAGAGGGTGAAGTACTTCTATGGAAAGCAAGCTAGTGTGGGTCTATAAGCTACAATTATATGTATCCGTTAATAAGTCCAACCTGGCGGTGTCTCAGCAATTCCACTCAAAAGTTGTTGTTGCTGTTGTAAACGCTCCATGGTAGCAAACAAGCTCACCTATACCTAGAGATCTCCATGTATCGAAAAAATTACAAACTTTGGAATACGATACCTAAATGGGCTCATATATATATATATATATATATATATATATATATATATATATATATATATATATATATATATATCTCAAGACAAATGGACCACTGCACCACTTAAAGCTACAACTTCATCTCACTGTTTAATTCGTAACTTAAATCAAAAGTCGTCTATTTAACTGTTCTTCTACAATATGGCAAGTTTACTTATATGGAATATCACAAGTACAAAAATATGAAATACATACTCAACCCTTTTAATGTACTTGGCGCTGTTGGGATGGATAAAGTTGTTTCTGCGTCGACATAAAGGTGTACTTTCATTCAGCAATCTCACAAACACTTTGTTATCGAATCACTGGATTATAATAAAGAATCAACTAACCCGTTCTTCAATACCCTCCAAAAAGAAATAGATAAGAAACAATATACCTGAAAAGCTAGGCGTGTAAATAGCCGCTCTCGTGGATGCGGTGTTGGATACGATACCGATGCGGCTCGTAAGGACCATAAAATGGAAAGGCAGGCGTGTAAATAGCCGCTCTCGTGGTGCGGTGTGAAAACGTAGTACGGCCCGTAGTGGAAGGTCAGCCGATAAGGCCAAATCGTCCCTTAAACGGCCGTCGCGTTAGCGGATGGGGGCGGCTACCGATATCAACCAAAGAATTGCCAAATCGCTCACCTGAATCGGCTTCGGCTTCGGCTTCGTCGGCGATTCCAAGGTAGCCACCTCTGCGATGCGGATCTGGTATCTTCGGGATGTTGAGACACGACCAAATTGGCCGAGCTGCGATGCGTGAATATTTGCGGGGATGCGAAATGCGAATTTATGCGGACTGAGACACGACCGTATTGGCCGCGCTGCGGGGCGTGAATATGAATGTATGCGGGGATGCGAATATGAATTTGATGTATGCGGGTTAAGACACGACCTTAGTGGCCGAGCTGCGGGGCATGAATATGAATGTATGCGGGGATGCGAATATGAATTTATGCGGACTAAGACACGACCTTAGTGGCCGAGCTGCGGGGAATGAATGAATGTGAATTAATGCGGGGTAAGACACGACCTCAGTGGCCGAGCCGCGGGGCATGAATATGAATGAATGCGGGGTAAGACCCGACCTCAGTGGCCGAGCCGCGGAGCATGAATTATGAATGTGAATGAATGCGGGTTTAAGACACGACCTTAGTGGCCGAGCTGCGGGGCACGAATATGAATATGAATGAATGCGGGGTTAAGACACGTCCTTAATGGCTGAGCTGCGGGGCATGAATATGAATGTATGCGGGGATGCGAATATGAATTTATGCGGACTAAGACACGACCTTAGTGGCCGAGCTGCGGGGAATGAATGAATGTGAATTAATGCGGGGTAAGACACGACCTCAGTGGCCGAGCCGCGGGGCATGAATATGAATGAATGCGGGGTAAGACACGACCTTAGTGGCCGAGCCGCGGCGCATGAATATGAATGAATGCGGGGTAAGATCCGACCTCAGTGGCCGAGCCGCGGGCATGAATTATGAATGTGAATGAATGCGGGTTTAAGACACGACCTTAGTGGCCGAGCTGCGGGGCACGAATATGAATATGAATGAATGCGGGGTTAAGACACGTCCTTAATGGCCGAGCCGCGGGGCATGAATGATTGTGGGGCAAAAGCCCAAGCCGTTCGTGCGTGCGACGGCAAAACGTAGCCGATATCAAAAGGTCCGCATGCCGCCGCGATATAAAGCGGTTCAAGGGCGAAAAGGCCGCCACACCAATACCCCTAATAGAATATTCAATGTAGCCGAAACAGGACTATCTGTTGTACAGTTTAAATTTTCGCAAGTTTTCTTACTCAAAGGCAAGCGTTAAGTGCAGGATATTTGTTCGACAGAAATGAAGTCATTAATTACTCTGGTACTTTGCATGAGCGCTGGTGAGGTATTTTTTCCTCCGCTCACTATTTTCCTCCACAAGCGCATGAGTCTACTGCTTTTGAAGGAAAGCATCATCTGTGCTATCGCAGAATGCCATCCGTCGATGGATCCAAATCCATCTGTTCAGCAGCATCTCCACTTTTACTTGTCATCAGTGATACTCATACTAGAACTATTGAGGTTATTGCCTTAACGAGGGACAATCACATGAAAATCATATGTTTTCCACCTCACACCACACACAAATTGCAACCACTTGACGCAACACTCATTGGAATTCTAAAAACATATTACAGCGAGGAGATAACGGTGTTATTCAGACATTCCGGCAGGCTAGTAACGAATTTTGATTTGAGAGAATGTCATTATCTTAAAACGCAGCTTAATGAGATTACCTTTTAATGGTTTTAAGGTCCCAAGTATTTATCCACTAAATCTAAACATCTTCAATAAACATAAATTTCTTGCTGTAGCCACTGAGATAAAGGACGAGAAAGCTCTTGGGCTAACGAAGTTGAAAAAACATTCCTTTAACTCTCTTTGGCGAAAGCAAAGTAGCCCATTTGGAAAAAAAACAAGAACGAAGCACTTCGATCAGAGACCGTTACACCAGCCGACATATCTCTTTGTCATGTTTGAAAAGATAAACATGTCGACGTGGTAGAAAACGTGGCACATCTAGTGATCATTTTATACCATATTACCATATTACCATTATACCATATAAGCAGTAATGTCTTGAACAGCAGAAGGTCAAATCACCAGGAGGAAGAAAAATGGCAAAGAAAAAAACACAATTCTAGAGTTATGAGAGAACATAATTCAAGTACTAAAGATAAAACGATGTTCATCCAAGATGACTCCAACATAAAAATTTAGGATCAGAGATAAACAAATGCCAGGCATTTTGTAAAAGAAAATCTTCCGAAGATAACAGAAGTGAAGTTTGGATACGACGTTTGAAATGTAACACGTGGTGTTATGCAAAATGCGCAGTATATAAAAATAAGTCATTTGATTGTGACTGTTGTAAATACAGTTTTATCTATTTCCTATTGGTAACTTTTAACAACAGCTGGTATATTCCGCCATATTTCAAATAATCATCATTTGCATACGTGCTTTATATTTTGTACTCTGTGTTGTTTGATTGGCAATATTGTCAAAAAATATAACTGTCTTTATTTATTTTTTATAAATGTGTTTAAAATAAATATGAAAAAATAAGTTGGTGTTCCATATTTGTCTCATTTCCTCTATATGTACAGGGTGTTTTGGAATTATAAGGCACTATTTTAGGATGTATTCTCCAAGAAATTTTATATAAATATATGTTTAAAATTAATTTATTAACGAGATATTGAAAGTAAATATTCAAAGTAACTGTTCAAATTTCAATGTAGCATTCGGCATGACAAATCCATGCTTATCTATCAACTCTTATATTAAAAGAACAACGCTTAATAGTTGCTAAAGCTTCCACAATGCGATTGGTTGTTTTTTCTTACGTGTCAATAAACGTAGAATAAACCATAAACTTTATCTAGCCCTGCGCAAAAGATCTTAGTAGCCATTTAAAAGGTCGATTTCGACCAATCTATTGGTTACCATGCGCTGTGTTTAAATAATCAGTGATAATATGAGAAAAGTGAGTATGGTCACCGTCATGCATAGACCGCATCTTCTGCCAATTGGCAATCGGAATGTCTTCTAGAAGCTTATATATATTATTTTGATAAATATGTAAGTACGATATTTTTAAAGCTTTGTTGGTAAAAAGGGGCCGATGAGATTGTCACCAAAAGAGAGAACAGACATTTAATAAAAACGTATGTTGGTAATCCATGGTAGCAGTCGTGTGTTGGTTTTCTTTGTTCCAAGTATGGGTGTTTCGAAAATTAGTAATCCCATTTCTGGTAAAGCAAGATAAATCGGTAACCAGCAGACAGCTTTGAAAGTTAGAATTTCGTATGCATTGTCGAATTAACCACTGTCAGAAATATCTGCGCTTGTTGTAATCTCCAGGTAACAAATCTTGCTTACGCGTAACGTAACATGGATACAATTGTTGCTGGCGCAACTTTTGTCATACGCTGGTACATGAAATATCAAAACGAAGTGACAATCTTGCGATAGTATTAGGAGATAACTGAACAGCAGTTAGTATCCCTTCCTCAACGTTAGTCCGCCGAAAACTGTGTCGACTAGCGTTTACTCGTTGAGGTTTTAGCGTGTCAGTTTCCCTAAGACGTCTTGCAATGGCTTCAAACGTTTTACGATTTAGCATCCTTCTGGTGACAAATGTTTCATGATATCTTCGAACAACAGCAGTGCCGTTATTATGTATTTTATAAATTAAAAGCATGCTTGTTCCACAAAGGTAAACAAATTTGTGGTGTTTCCCACAATAGTAAACAGCTGGAGAGTCTTCAAAGTATTAACTCAAGAAAACGCGCAGATCTAGTATAACGCGTAACTGGCCTAGTATTTAATACTAATCAACACATTTAATAACAGATGTTTAATTACTAGTCAAACTATGAATGATATATAATTGTTATGCACGGCCATATGATTAACTTCAAGATTTATCTTTCACTTCCAATATGTGGATAATAAATTAATTTGAAACATGTGTATATGCATTTCTGTTTAGTTCGTTATATATATATATACCACCAACGTTTATGCAAAAGCAACTAAATTGTTTTCTAAAACGGTAGCAAATAGAAGTAAACCCCCTTCAGAATCCTTTCTATTAAGAGTAACTCAATAAAGAAACACAAAATTAGTTTAATTAGAAGGGAGCATAACCTGGTTAGCTAATGGGAAACAAGCAAATCAAAACATTAGCCGTGCTATGGGTTGCGGAAGACCTGCGTTTCTTAACCAAAGTTTATCAAGTAATGCTTAACTATATTTCATTCCACAAAATTCCACAATAAGAGCTGTACATTACAGACCAAAAAAGCGCTCTTTATGCAGCACAAACCCATTCTAATAGGGACATTAAAGTGCACTGGTTCCCTTTTGTGCTGTTCTTTTGTTCGAGGCACGAACAAGCTGTTTCGGTGTAATACGACTGTAGTGCACAAAAACCGAACAGGAAGTGGGTAGAGGACGCAACGAAAATAAATTCGTTACAGCAGAATGGGCCGGCTGCAATGAAAAGAAATGCGGCGAGTTTTTCTGGCTTACGCCAATTATTGCGGTTCATTTGACGGAAAGTATTTTGTTCACCAGGCCTTAGGAAACCTAAATGGTCCGCTTTATAAAGAAGCTAAGATATGTAATAAAACTAAAACAAAAGCAGAACAGCCTACAATTTGACAGAAATGCTTGCCTGGACTGTCAGTCCGGGCTAATTGAATTTCTAATTCACAAAAATTGAAAGTTTATGATAATGCCCGCGGTTTTAGTGATTGTTCTAGAGATCGTTAGTATAATTTGGTTGTCCCGCCTTTAAACACCTGGACAATAAATTCCGGCACCTTTCTCCTTTTTTGGAATCGGTTTAATTATAAAATTCAAATAGCCTAAGCGCAAAGGGAAGGAAAATGTCAAGTTAAGCTTCTTAAGTTATTAGCACCTTGCTGTAAAAATATGGGAAATTTGCCTAACAAATCGAGATTATGCATTCGATTGCTTTGATATGTATGTATGTCAGGTAAAATCCTTTGATCTTTATTAAATTTATACGCTTAACAATTTTTTAATTTAAAAATCTCCCTGAGCCGTAAATACTCGCACGGAGAATGTTAATGTCTCCTAATAAGGAACTTATCGAAGCAACTTAATTAAAATTCCATTTTGTGGCCTCATTCTTGATGAATTTTAATTCTGTTTAAGCCAGTTATAATGCAATCTCTTCAAAGCCAGACACTGGCGTTTTAAAGTATGCAAATATGTTATTAACATACGGCAGATGGAAAAACCACCAGTAAGTGTTTGCTGTGACATTAGGCCTATTTAATACCTGATTCTTATGCGGCTTGTACACGTGTACACATTATTTAAGTTATAAAAAGTTACGTCGGATAATTTATGCTCTCTTAATCTGTCACATTTGTTCAATGCGTAAGCATTAAAAACTATAAAGATGGGGTCGCGTAAAGATTAATTAAATATAACTGCAGTTGTAACGATTTACAAATAACTTAATGGAAAACATCAATACTAGAACATATACAACGGTATTATATGTATCAAGTGTCTTGTTAATAATACTAAAATAAAGAATAAAGCTCACAAATAAGTAATATACCTTTAAAAACTAAAATTTTACAACACAAGCTAACTATAACAGAATTTGAAAAAAAATTTTTTAAAAGAATGATAATTAGGATATTAGTCTGATTTGATATAAACCATAAAGAGCCAAAAATGGAACTTCAGTTTTGACCCTACATAATTCACAATACTTTGTACAAATTTTTGCAACATGTTTAAAACTGAATGTCTTCTTGTGGAGATATTAGTACTTGGGTTAGAACACAAAATTATTTTACTTTCACCATGCTGGTTACCCTCTCAGTGTGTGCTGTCAAAACCAAATTTTTGCTCTTTTAAACATTAAAGATATTAACTGCATTATATCATATCTCAATTAAAATATAATGTAAGCAAAAATAAACGGATAGAAATGAAAATGGACAAGAACATAAATAAATCATAGAAAACAAAAAATAAAAAACAGTAAAATATTCCATATTGTACGTTGAAACGTCAGAATCATGCGTGAAGCTAGCAAAATAATACAAATACCTAGACAAATGTCAAAATACAACATAAAAAGGGAACGATAAAACTATCAAATGGAAATATGCTATTGTACTTTAGACTGGGAGAAGATTAAACAAAGTCTGAAAAAGGAGTTGCATAAATGATCAACAAAACAATACAAAAAAGCTTATTAAAATGAGAAGATATTTCGGAGAGATTAATATGGGCAAGATTTAAGACAAAATAGAGAAACTTTATCATAATCAATGCATATAGTCCAACACACAAAAAAGATATAGACATTAAAAACCAATTCTATGAATCACTGCAAGCGAGACATGACCTTACACATGAGAACTAGGTAGACCATACAAAGATTAAAAAGAAATGGAAAAATGCACTACGAGGCATAAGAGTGAAGAGAGGCGCTGATTACTACCTTGTTAGAGCAAAAATAAGAATAAGCTTAAAGAATAAGTAACATAAATCATCACGACAAAAATACAATCTTGATTTATTAAATAATGCCGAGGCAACTACTAACTACCGGGAAAACTAAGAGAAAACTTAAGAGATACTGAACAACTTAAAGAACGAACAGTAAAAACATATGGCAAATTTATAAAGATGCAATTAAAACGACGACCAAGAAACTATTAAATACAAAAACAAAAAACAAAAACTCTAAATAAAGCAAGTCACTTTGAACACTTGAAGAAAGATAAAAATCAAAATCAAGATAATAAATATGGAAAACGAAGAAACAAAAAATCTACTTAAAAAGGAATACCGGACCAAAAATAAAGAAGTGAAAAAGCCAGACAAGACGAACGTTTATATATATATAACCTAGAGGAAGAAGCAGAAAATACTGGCTCCAGTAAAGTTAAGAAAACTCTCTATAATATAACAACCAAAAAATAAACGAAAGAAAATGCATAACAGCTTCAAAACTAAAAGGGAAAAACAGATGGATATACATGTCTAATAGAGAAATGATAGAAATATAGGATAAGTACTTCACATAAATCTATCAAAAAAAGATTATTGGCAAAAAAGTAAATAAAATTATGAAACTACAACAACTAAATATAAATAAGGAAGAGTTTACAAACGTAGAACAAAATAAAACAAACACTTAGGGAAACGAAAAATAGAAAAGCTGCATGCATAAACAAAATCCCTATTGAATTATTAAAAATAGACAAAAAGAGTACAATTGTAATAAACCTGCAAAGCTTGCAATGCATAGCGAAGTGGCGAAGCACTAACGCTGACCTTTGACCAATCAGTTTCAAAATTACCAGCAAACAAGCCTCTTTGGTTACCTGTCGATTGGTGAAAACAGAATTTGGAAATTCCCAGCCGTTCTCGAGTTATTGCTCGGACAGACGGACGGACGGACAACATGAAGTTTGTAAGTGACTCCACTTCGCTTCGTCACTTAATAATGCACATCTTGATAAACCAAGTGTGGTCAGATGAGACTCTTCCAGAGAACTGGACACAGAGAATATTAATACAAATTCCCAAAAAAAGAAGGTCTTACCCTCTGCGAAAATTATAGGCCCATTATTCTTATATCGACGGCAAGCAAAATTATAAAGAAAATAGTATTGAACAGGATGAAGTCCGCCACAGAAACTAAGTTGAAAGAGAATGAAGCAAGGTTTACGGAAAGACGATCATGTATAGACCATATCTGAACCCCAAGGATAATCCCAGAACAAACAATAGAAGGAAGAGTTGACATTTGGATAAATTTCGATGATTTTGTGAAAGCCTTTGATTTAATCTCAAGAGAGAAAATGTAGGAAATATTGCAACAGTATGGACTGCTCGACTAATACATACAAAACGATCAAACTCCTAAATGACAATTTCTTGCAAGAATCAAATTTTGTCTCCAACTCTTTCTTATTGTAGAACATATAATAGCGTTCAATATGTTAAAGAAAATATGGGGTTCAAAAACATTAGGACTAAAACGAAATTGCGCTTATTCAGTACCAACGTTGTGTGCTCTTAATCAATGCAGAGACATGGATTATTAATAAACAATACGCCGAAGAACTATAAACCTTCATAAAGAAATTCCTAAGACATATAAATCAAATATTTTGGCCAGAAAAAATAACAAATATATATATATATATATATATATATATATATTAATAACAACTAAAAGAAAAATATGGGAATGGGTTGCACATACATTGAGGAAGCCATACAATAATATTGCAAAACAAGCACTATACTTACAAGCACATAGAAAACGAAAACCAGGCAGACCTAAAGATACAGAGAAAAGAACGTTATAAAAGATCTACAGCAACAAACTTTAACATGGAAGCAAGAGGAAAATATAGCGGAGAATAAAATCAAATGGAAAAAAGTAGTAGAAGACAGAAGCAAATGTCCCAAGTCAGGTCTTTTACCGACTATTCTGAAATGTTCCCAGGCCGCTTTTTGCTCCCTTGTAGTTATAGGATTGATGATGATGATGATATCATATCCTCAACGAAGTGTCCTTCTCATGAAACAAAAAATTCCATACCTCACCTGTCGTATCAGCATCATTTAAACTAACTATTAAAATCCTTGTAGAATCATTGCATAAGCAGAGGAAAATACACAGAACATAACGTCACCGTGTCGCTTACACATTAATGTACTCCAAAAAAATCGGCGGCTTTTACACATTAAGGTTATAAAATATTAAAGACAATAAAAGTTTATGAAAATATATGGCATGTTAGAAAACACCTTCAATTTTTATAATCTTTCAAAATGCTTTCCACTACACTCTATGGGCTCCGGCATTCTTCAAAATCAGGCATCAAACTACGTTTATTCAGGAATCTATATATGCAGTTAAAAGATCCTCCACATTGCGTTAGCGGACATGTAACATAAATTAAAAACAAATTTACCATTTGTTACAATAGTATATATTGAATAGCAGAGCCGAACAGACGTGGTGTGGTTCGTGTGTGATATCCAGACAGAGGTCAGGCGCGGTATCGGAACCCGTGCCACTTATCTGCTGGGTCTAGCTGTTATTCTGGTAAACTTAATCAAATTTCTAATCCTTGACAGAACGTAACATTATGTACAACAATAACGCCGGTTTTACGGCTAATTCAAACACCTATTATTCACAACAATCAACAAATAACAACATTCCCTTCATTTATAATTCGCAACCTCAAATGCAGTGGCGGGCGCAAGCACAGCAATCACAAACAATGCAGTTACAGCAATCTCAATAAAATTTTATACCACAGTGGAATATACCCCAGGCCAATAAAACACGGATGAATACTTTCATACAACAAACACCTAATTATTTACCTATGCGGGAATCGTATCCCTCACAACAAAGTGTTCCAAATGGTACGGCACTGATAAACTCTGGTTATTTATATTCGTGAGCGCTGCAACAGAAGTTATAACATTAAATGAGTTTCAAGAAGTAAGACGATATAAAAGAAGGAGAAGCGGTGATCTTTCTTCACAGTTAAGGAAGCAGCCTAACACAGGAACATCCACCTCCAACAGGTACGATGCACTAGCATCAGTCGCAAATGATGCAGGAGAGCAATCCACTAGATCGATACCCGCTGCAGAAAAGGAGGAAAAAGAGATTCAAGTTCCTCCTTTCATAATTTACTATGTAACAGCAATAAACCCCGTGCTACATTTAGTTAATAACCACATAGATAAAACAGCTTACAATTATCAATTATTGCAAGGTAACAAAGTCAAATTACAAGTAAAAAAAGTAGAAGACTATAAAGTATTAAGGGATGCTCTTGATAAAATAAAGTAGCAAGGCACATATAGCCTTGAAGAGGAGAAGACATACAGAGTCGTGTTAAAGAATATGCACCATTCCACAGAAACTGCCCTAATCAAGGAAGTACTATTGAAAGCAGGGCACGAAGTTGTAAATATTATGAATGTTATCAACCGAGATACTAAGAAGAAAAAAAATCTCTTCTTCATTGATATCAAGCGTAACGCAAATAACAAGGACATATTTAAAATTAAAAATATTGAAAATGCAATTGTTCAATTTGAAGAACCCATAAGGAAAACGCAGATACCTCAGTGTAAAAATTTCCAGTACTACGGCCACACAAGGAACAGGTGCACTAGGCCAGCCCGATGCGTCAAATGTGCAGGGCTGCACGACTATCGCACGTGTGCAAAAAATCGTAATGATGGTAAACCTGCCAAATGCGTACTATGCGACGGTGCGCACCCAGCTAATTACAAAGGCTGTAAAGTTTATGTCGACATCCTAAACAGAAGAAACCCGGGTCTAGCTTGTAAAATACTTACCTCCGGTAATCAACAGCGGTCGATTCAACCAACAACGCAACAGCAAATGACACAAGTACAACCTAATCAAGAACAACAAAATCAACCTCAGAACCTAACGATGATCAGTATGCAACATAAAACCCTCACTCCCCTTAGTACAAATATGTTGGAAAAACGTCATGCCAATTTTCATGTTACACCAAGCCGTCAATATAATCAAATAAATCGTCAACAACCAGGTCAACAAACAGGGGACTTAACCTCAATCATTATATCAATGCAACAAACTATATTGGCGCAACAGCAAACAATAAATAAATTATCAACACAGATCAGGCTCCTAAGAGAAGAACTGTCAAATAATAAAAATGGCTCCAATATATAAAATCGCCTTATGGAATGCCAATGGGCTTTCAAAACACAAGCAAGAAGTAGAAATGTTTCTTAAGTTACATAATGTAGATATTTCACTCGTTTCAGAGACTCATTTCACAAGCTCAAGTTACCTCAAAATACAAAACTACAACATATATTCCACAGAACATCCAGAAGCAGAGAGACATGCTATGGGAGGTACGGCCATACTGATCAAGAATAGTGTTAAACATAATGAGCTATCAAAATTCAAGGAGGACTTCCTACAAGCAACTAGTGTTCGAATAGAAGACTGGAACGGTCTTCTCACACTCTCAGCAGCGTACTGCCCGTCAAATCGCCCTACAAACAAAGAAGGTTTTATTAACTATTTTCGCTCCCTGGGTAATAGGTTCCTAGCCGGCGGAGACTATAATGCGAAAAATACTCTCTGGGGCTCCCATATATCTCCACCAGGACGGGGAAGATTACTATATAAAGTTGTACAAGAACTACAGCTAAATTATTTATCAACATATGAATCAGATGTTAACAAAATTCGGGACTTGCTGGATTTCTTCGTGACCAAAGGTATAGCTCCTGGGTACTTGGACATCTCATCATGCTTGGATCTTAACTCCGATCACACTCCCGTTATAGCTACAATAAGTGCAACAATTATTGAAAAAGAAAAGCCATCAAAACTTTTTAATAACAGAACAGATTGGTACCACTTTAGATCTTTAGTGGATAATAAACTGAATATGAGAATACCGCTCGAAACCACTGACGACGTTGAGGCTGCGGTATGGAACTTTACCCAAGTATTACAAGAGTCGGCTAGGGAAGCGACTAATTACAAGGAAACAGGAATGCTGTCCAATGGTCATCAAAAAGAAAATTGCCGAAAAAAGAAGGCTGAGGAGAATCTGGCAGAACACTGATCTGATAAAACACGCTATAATAAAGCATCTGCGGAACTCAGAGTTTAATCAAAGACCTAAAGAATAAAAGCTTTCAAGAATACTTGAGAAATTTAAGCCCTACCATTGATACAAACTACGCTTTGTGGAGAGCAACCAAAAGGATTAAATACCAGCATCAACAAATTCCCCCAATACGCAAAGAAGACAACAGTTGGGCACGCACTGATTCGGATAAGGCAGATGTTTTTGCTCAGTATCTTACTAACGTTTTTCAACCTTTGCCCTCTTCTTTAACACCAGAAGAAGATGCTGAAATAAATAATTATCTCCAAACACCATATCAATTGGCCCCACTGCCAAAGCTCTTCTCAGTTAAGGAAGTTAAAGATATGGTTAAAAATGATCTACATCCAAAAAAGGCCCCCGGCATTGATCAAATAGCAGGAAAGATAATCAAGGAACTTCCTCGCAAAGGCTTTGTTATGATTACAATCTTATTCAATTCAGTCCTGCGTTTAGGGTACTTTACGTTACTCTGGAAGGTGGCTCAAGTGATTCTTATATTAAAACCTGGGAAACCACCCAACGAGACTGCTTCATATAGGCCAATTAGTTTACTATCCGTACTTGGTAAACTATTAGAAAAATTGCTAGCCAAAAGACTTACGCCAATCATCGAAGAGATGAATTTGATTCCAGCGCATCAGTTTGGATTTAGAAGGGAGCATTCAACCATACAGCAGGTCCATCGTGTAGTCAACTTAATAAATCAATCTTTTGAAGAAAAAAGTTACTGCACAGCAGTCTTCCTCGACGACAGCCAAGCATTCGATAAGGTGTGGCACGATGGCCTGCTGTATAAATTGAAAAGATCGCTACCACATTCATATTATATTATAATTCAATCATACTTAGAAGAAAGATACTTCCAGATAAAATATGATCAAACTCTCACTAAAATACATCCAATTAGAACAGGAGTACCACAGGGGAGCGTCCTCGGACCCCTTTTGTATATCCTTTTTACAGCTGACATGCCTACCAATGATCAGTCGCTCACAGCTACTTTTGCGGATGATAAAGCAATCTTGGTGAAACATAAAGACCCAGTCACAGCTGCAAGAACGCTACAAAATCACTTAAATGATATCTTAAATTGGACCAAGAAGTGGAGAGTTAAAATAAATGAGTCTAAATCATACCACATTACGTTCACAAAGTGGAGAGGCAACTCACCACAAGTATTCATTAACAACAATCCATTACCTCAACTTGGCACCAAATTTAGCAAACACTACTGGCTACTGGGTAGAAAATCCAAATTGTCTCTCAGGAATAAATTGTTAGTTTACAACGTCGCGTTCAAACCAATTTGGACTTATGGTGTCCAACTATGGGGAACTGCAGCCAACACTAACATCCAAATTATCGAAAGATATCAATCAAAAGTCCTACGTGCTATGTGCGATGCTCCGTATTTTGTGAGGAATGCTGACATAATGAGTGATATGAAAGTGGACACAGTTAAGGAAACTATTAGAAAGTTTAATGCAAAATATCTAAATAAACTAGAACATCCTAGCAACGTCTTAGTGATCAACCTTTTGGACAATAGTGACAACATCCAAAGACTAAACAGATTAAAACCCCTTGACCTGCCAAATAGACTTTAGTTGTAGTTAATGTTTTTATTATTATTATAAATATAAGCAACAACTATATTTTAAGATAACACTGAGTTAAGGTCACTGGACCCTAACTCACATGCATACTACTCAACCCACAATTCACACATTAAATTTGCTTATTGTAAGTCTTTATAGATTGCAAATAGTTAATAAATTAATAAAAAAAAATTGTTACAATGCTGTTGACGTAGTAAAATGCTTCACTTTCCAACTTATTGTGCATGTCATGTCACCACAAAAGGTTTCCTGGCATTTCTTTGTCGGTTAAGATATGGGGTACCTAATTGAAGCAAATGTTTCTCACTTGTAGGTAGTGTAGAAGAGAAAAAAATAGAAATGCGAGAATGTTCAAGAAACTTTCTATTTGGAGATAGATTAAACGCATGGTGAGTTTGGACATTTTTCTGACAAGAAAAATAACCACTTTTGTGTCAGACGAGAATGTGGCTTTAATGTTCGGGCAATGACAAAACACATCTATATTGAGGTTTTCGAGAATTGGAACCTAATTATTTCATGCTGCATATCCCCAAACAGTACATCGTAAGGCATGATTGCCTTAATAATCGTTTTGCATTCAGCTTGTTTCTATGCGAAATCTTACCGTTGAGATGCAAAAAAATAGCATCCAGAGTATATCGTTGCCCTGATATTTCCAAGTTACCACACTATCCTTTTTTTTTGTTGGTGAAGCCACGCTTTTCTTGAGGTTGATTTCAGTCTGTCGTATCATTCTTCAGTTCTTCTCATACCATACTGCTAGGCAGGATCGTACTAAACTCAGCGTCACCACGGTATCATCTGTAAATTGGACCATCGTTGTAGAGGGCGTCATTAAAATGCTCTGAGATTCCGACTCAAAAACGCCTCTCCGATGACTTTACGCTACCAAACTTGATCTTCATTTGGTAGTTTCTTTATTGAAGCCTTTCTATCCATTTCCGAGACCTTCCAACGGCGCTTTGCCAACCTAGAAGACCAGCATTTTCTGTAGGGATTTATCTCCTTAGCCGATATGTTCAAGCTATGAAACGCCGAAGACTCGCTTT
Source organism: Sinelater perroti (assembly GCA_036346155.1). Taxonomy (NCBI): domain Eukaryota; kingdom Metazoa; phylum Arthropoda; class Insecta; order Coleoptera; family Elateridae; genus Sinelater; species Sinelater perroti. The sequence goes on along the minus strand of JARFIY010000005.1, from coordinate 4,770,744 downwards.
TCACTTTCTTCCATCTGCTGCATAACGTACACTTATTGCACGCCATGCATTGCCTGGGAGACACGATGAGGACGTGGAAGTAGGATTTGTTATTAGAGCTGACAGTTCAGTGGGCATGATTCAAGGTTTTAGTGGTATGCAGGCCTCGGCAACCTATATAGCCCTTGAGATCCATTACTAATCTTTACCTATTTTTATTGTTTTGTTCATGAAAAAGTGGATTGAGGAGAGAAATACCATGGAATTTTAACTTTCTATAGTATTTGCCGCATCGCTATTGGACTACTTCTTGAATAATCGGTACGTCGAATGCTAATGGAGCATCCGATTTGGGATATACCATAGAGCACCAGTTATTGTTCGAAAAATTTTTAATTGTACGCGTTGAATAGCGGAAATATTAGATTGACTAGTACAGCCCTACAATTATATGCTACAAGTTTCTATACATTAAAGCTCTATTTACTGAAGCAAATTTTGAATTTCTACCTAATAACCAATATATTTCTCCCGCTCCTATTTCGATCTGCTTTGACTTTTTTGTTATATGTTTATTTTAAATTAATTTGATATTAAATTAAATTTCTAAATAGTTTACACTTGTTATTTTAGGAGTTTCTGTATTATTAATGAAAATTGATAGTCACTGTTGTTTTCTTTTGGTAAATGTAAGTTGTTGAGATTTTAATTTTACTAATTTGACACTTACAAAGCGACCAATTGTTTCGAAGGGTTAGGTTGACGTGTATGATAGTGTTGCAAATTTATGAAGTACAATTAGGATCAAAAGCATTTTGCCGGTAAATTTAAGAACATTATAAATGACAAGTTTTAATAAACGTTTTCTTAAAGTTTTCTTTCCACTTACATAACCAGAGTACTTTCATTTTTTAAAAATTTGTAAATGCCTTGCAACCTACATTATAAACCGGATCCATTGTTTTTGTTAGTGCAACCTAGTCAAAATTATCCCATACTAACTTGTTGACAAGTACCGGACGTAGAGATTTACTTGAAGTTACTATACTAATTACTACTGACATAGATTTTTCTTGGTTGCGATTTGACTTTTTTAGCGTCAAGACCAGTGTTCCGCTCCGCTCGCTCGAAAGTACAAGTGTCAACGACTATCGCGTGTTATCCCGAATGCGGCTGTTACTAGTGACAGTGCATTTCCTACAACAATTAATAGTAGTAAGTACTAAATTCACTATAATAGACCCCCTGCGGAGGGGTTCCTGACCGTTATGAGCGCTAATGATAAGAAAAGAAACAGTGGCAATATTTCGCCGTCGGAATATGAACCCAATAAAAAGTATTTGTTCGAATCAATAATTTAATCTCAAAAAACAAATTCTATTTAAATGAAAAACAAATAGATAATATAGGCAATATTATCTATCAAGGCAAGCACGCTGCGGCAATCAATGCAATGGATACCGGTAATCCACCACAATCTACACCAGCGCCCGTTGAAAAGAAAATAAAAATTCCACCTTTATATTTGCACAATGCTGATAAACTCAATTACCAGGAAATACTACAGAAACTAAAAGATAAAACCAAAACTGAATTTTGAACAGTTCACAAAACAATCAACTAAGGATCAACCAAACAAGTATAGAATATTATCGATGTATAACAAAACACTACAGTGAAATGAAATTAAGTTATCACACTTTTAAGGACCCGGAAGCAAATAATCTCTCTGTAATTATCCGGAATATAATTGTATCACTGACGGAAGAAGAAATAGGAACTGAATTAAAAGTCTTAAAATACCCCATTAGAAAGACCGCGCGCTTGTATAACAAGAATAGATATCCAATTCCCCTATGTGCAGTGGATCTTGAAAATACACAGAAAGGTAGGAAAATCTTTAGCTTAACAAGACTTATTGCGTAATCGAGGTTGAACCACGAAGAAAATCTTCAGAAATTTTGCAGTGTAAAAAATTTCAACTATATGGTTATACGCGAAACTACTGCTAATCTCTGCCACGATGTGTGAAATGCACAGGTAACCACCTATATGATAACTGTCCCAAAAAACCAAGTGAAGACCCACAATGTGTTAATTGTTTGGAAAAACACCCCGCAAACTATAGAGGATTCAGTTACTTCCTTAAGTTAAAGCAGTCGACAAATAACAACTACAGAACATCGAATAAGACATTTGCACAAGCAACCTTAACTAAGCAGGAGAGCCAAGTAAACCAGACGCCTCACCTGATCAACGCCAAGGACATGCACCTCAAGCTAATGCCAACCAGGCGGGAGAATTTCAAAACACAACTGACCTTGTCGCAACTATATTAACAAAACTCGTTGAGTTACTCATTCCACACTTAGAAAAACTAACGCCATTATTAGCATCTATACTTCCTACCTTGCTAACTAATGGACCCAAATAAACATCAAATAGTTACTAAATTAACCTTGACTAATTGGAATGCCAATAGTCTAAAAATACAACGCTCCATTTTTATTGACTTTATGACTCGTTATAACATAGATATCGCTTGTGTAACAGAAACTCACTTTATTAATACTGAAGCGTTTCGCATCCCAGGATATTCAGTGCACCGAAAAGATAGAGTAGCTGATAAGGCCTCCCGGGGAGTAGGGATCATAGTAAAGAAAAAAATAAAACATCACCTACTGCATCTCGTTGATATTGAAAACTTAGAAACTATAGCCATACAAGTACACATGGGTAGTAACCGCCCCCTAAAAAAACAACCCAATAAAAGACTATTAGACTCTGACACAGATAAATTATTCAACAATACAGAGCCTACGATGTTACTAGGCGATCTAATCGTAGAAACACCACCTGAGGATGCCGAACTAGCAACCCTGAGGGTATAAGGCTACACAACATTATGGCAAATCTTTGCATACTTATGTCAGCACCAAATGAATTTACCTATTACCCGTACAGGGCTGACCATCAGCCTGACAATCTTACACGTTGTGCTACACAAGAATCTTCAAAAACCAATCCAACAAACGGTAACTAATCAACTAGACTCGGATCATCTCCCGTAATTATGTCCTTCTTTGACATGCCTCGAATAAAGCCAGCTACTCCTAAACTTGTTGATAGAATAACTGACTGGAACACCTTTCAAAAAAAGCTAAACCAAAAACTAAATTGGAGGGGACCACTACAATTCTCTATGTGCTTCGATGAAGCAATAACACAATACAATGCTGCAATACAAGAAAGCGCACAAGAAGCCACAACACCACGGAAACAAAGAAGTGTTGTTTCGCACAACATAACACCTGATTACATAATAAAACTTATAAGATCAAAAAGCAGATACAGAAGAGACAGTAAAGAGACAGTAAACAATTCAACGCTAGCCATGTTTGCCGACGTAACGTGTGACTGGTATCGAAAGTGGAAAGTAAAAATCAATCCTACCAAATCGCAAGCAAAGATGTGTACACTCAAACGTTACCTCCATTTCCCAACAATCAGACTAAACAACGATGATGTACCATGGAACCCAAAAGATTCTGCAGTAAAGTACCTAGAAGTCCACTTACGTACAAAACTCAACCTAAATAAAAAAATTAATGAGTGCCACACAAGACTCATTCTATTGTACCCTTTGATCAACCGAAAATCGCATCTTAGATCTGAATGCTCATTATTAATTTATAAGGCGATTCTCCGACCTATATTAACTTATGTATGCCCAGTTTGGAGTAACGCAACCAAATCCTCATTGAAGAAACTTCAAACCGTGCAGAACAAAGTGCTACGTCTTGCAATTAACTGCCCTTGATTCATACGCAACAGCCAAATACACCAAGAGTTAAGTGTTCCACTAATTACAGACTACATTCACAAACTAACTAGTAACTTCTTTAAAAAATTAGTGATGTGCTCAAGAGCAATTAAATTAAACCTCGGTCAAAAGAACATACACTCAAGGATTAAGCGTAAGCTACCACAAACCTACTATAGATTAACTAACCCTAATGTAATATTATAAACCAAATGTTGTAAGTTAGAGATGTGAATACGCTCACTTAATCCTCTCTCAAAAATTAATGTACTCCTAGTTATAAATTGTCTTTGTACCAAAGCCGTATTGCATTTTGTTTGTAGATTCAGCTAATCTATTATAAAAAAAAGATTTTTCTTTTTATCTTTTTAATAAAAATAGCAAATTTTTGTGTTACTGCGGTAGCCAATTGTGTGGTTTACTTTAGAGAAACATCTACTAATCAACTGACTTTTATTTATAGAAAACATTAACCACTCTTAATTTCTTTGGCTTCCGAATCAAGCTTTCGTTTAAGACAGATTTTTTAATTTCTTAATGGTCATTTTTACTTTCTTTGCCTTCATAATCTCATGAAGCACTTTATTAGTAGTTATTGAAGACCAAATTTGTAGGCAAAATAAAATATAAAATTAGGCAAAAAAATTAAAAACAGTCACTTTTCAGGCAAAAACAATTTGATTAATATCCTGAAGCAAAGAAAAAAAAATGGTTAATTTTTGGAAGTTTTAGTTGTACTATTTTTTATTTACACGTGAAAAGAATGCGCCACTATGTATTTCTCTAAATTATTTTTTGTAGAATTCGTTCTTCTATCAGGCAAAATGTGTTTATATTGTGAAAATGAACGTTTCACATCACAAGAAGTGATGGGCGTGTGTTTAAAACCGAATACTTCTTCAGGAAACAAACTATCTATTGTTCTTACACCCTCTCTTTCAAGGCCATTTTTGATGTTAATTTTTTTCCACCCTGGGTTTTTTCCAGAACCATAACTCCATAACCTTAACTCCAGGAAAGTTTAATAGAGCCTGATTCACTAACTTTGTGCTCTCAGTGAGGGGTAAAGTTGGATCTTCCAATTGCTTGATTAAAACTGGAAGATGGCTAATATGGGCTCCAATGTAGCCTAAATCAGCCACTATATAATCAGAAGAAAACGCAGCTTTGGCATCTTTCAGAATTAGGCCTATGTCTTTGCACCCCGATTTCTTTCCTTCGTACAAGTGATCTACAACCTGTAAAGAAAATAAAAACTAAACGAAGGGAAGTCTTGAGAAGAATATTTTTAAAGATAGCGCACCTACCGAGGGCTTTTAAAAAACTTTCTTAACTGCTGAAATTAGAGGATTGACATTGGGGGAAAATTTTCTAATTTCTTCTGCCACGCAATGCATGCCATGGGCTAAGCACGTTAAGTATGCAATTTTTTAATAAAAAAGCATTAAAGCTTTTTTTCATTTTACCATGTAGGTAGCTGCATCTGTTGCCAGCAGTAAAAGGTGGTCGTCCCAATCTTCAGAAGGCCACAAAATTTCTGTTTAAATTAAACGGAAGGAGTAAATCAAATTTGTATAGTTAGTTCTTTTGAAATCTACTTATTTAATGCCGCTCTTATTGTAAAGGCTATCAAGGCATGATTTGCAGGATCCAAAAATTTTGACAAAATAAGACGAAATTGACAGCATATACAACATATCCCGTGGTCTTATCAGTTGAAAGCCAATTAAGATTTTCACCTACTTCGCCTGGGATGCATATTAGCTGAATTTTTTAGAAAATTTTTTTTATTTAGTACCATATTTTATATTAAAATACACTGTCTATGTACTTACTGTGTCGTACATATTTTCAAAGTAATTTTTCCGAAGCGTCGATACATTCGGTATGGGCTTCGAGGTATATTTTGCTAAAAAAATTGCGAAATATAGGGTTTGATAGCTTGGACCATGAAATATTGGCAGCTACCAACGCCACACAAAAATCCTTTGAAAATGTATGCTGGTCCAATTATTTTTCTTGCATAGTAGTCAAAAGCGCTTGTGTTGGCTTTTTCAAGATTTCTGCATCTTTAGCTCGTTCAGATGCCCAGCCGAGTCTGTATGTTGATCTACATAATACTTTTTTTTTACATGCGACCTGAAATAATAAACAGAATTAATGAAATGGTTACTTAATTAATTAATATGGTGCTTGCATATTTTAGCATATTTACATACTTCATATAAAATTTAAAATTTAAAAAAATGCAAATGTACACTTACCGCTTTACTGCAGACTTTAAAAAAATAATTTTTTCGTCAGTTATGTAGACATCATTTCCAGAAATCCATTGCCTCAGATACGAACTACGGCTTTTTTAACTTTCGGCATTATTTGACAAAAAATACTTCACAAATAAATATGGAAATAAAGACAAAACAGAAATTTTCAACAGTCATTTAAACAAATCGCACTACTTGACATAGAGTTACACACACACAAATACAGCAGAACTCAAAATGCAACTTTGTCATGCGGATTTCTGTTTGGAACAGAACGAGCACTTCTTTGAAGAAATGTTTAGTCAATGAAGGCAGTGACTTTCGGCTTATCGGGTTTCCCGTCATTAGTGACTTACGCTTAAGAGGGTAGTAGAAAAGCACGTGTTCACTTGTGGACAATGTACCTACTAGCCCGTTTTAAAATTCCCAGGACGAATTTTGTATCTTTAATTTTTTAAAAATTGTCTTTACATGCCGGAAAAAAGCACATAATGTGAGAAATTGTCAGTTGAGGCAAATTTTAGGTAAAACCCTTCAAATAGGAAATTTTCGGAAAAATTAAAAACGACTTTATAATTTATTAAAATATTAATATCTATTAGCAAAATAAACAGGCAAAATAGGCAAAATCCTGCCTTTCGTAATGGTGAATGTACCTATTTTTCTTATATATTTATTTATACATCCTTTGAGATATACTTGATTTTTATACCTTGTTGAGTATGCCAAAAACATTTTGTAATAGCTAAATTGCTTTCTATATGTTTTCGCCTTTTAGCTTTATTATAGTGCTTAAATAGCAAATTTCTTCTATTTCCTTTATGTCTATCTCATCTATGCGGATCTTTACTATGTTGCCCAAATCGGTTCTTAACATATTTGTAGTTTATTATTGCATTTATTTGTAGACCTATTATGTATTTTGTATTATGTGTTGTTTATGAACTGTTAGTAGATAAATAGCATACTTCAAATCCTCTAATATATTTAATATTTTCGAATGAATGTCTGATCTGTTGTCTTTCGTATTTTTAATTACCCAGTAAATAAAAATTGCAAATATTATTTATGAAAGGCTAGATCCTTAACGAATCCTTTTTTATTTTTATCCTCTTTGAAAGTTTGCCTTTATGCTCTATCCTCGTTATATAATATCCTGATAATTCAAATACATTTTTTTGGTAATCTATATTGTTTAAGTCTTCCCGCAAAATATTCTAGTCAAATGTTCTTTCAAAATTGATGAAATGAATATATGCTTTTTTCTCACTTCAGATGTCTGCTCTAATGTAATTCTTAGTATGCATGTATGATCAATGTTGCATCCAAATCCCTTTTGAATCTTTTTTAGCATTATATCAATGGTGTTTCTTATTATCTTTGCTATAACCTTTTACTGATCACACATAATAAACTTATAGGTCTTCAGTTTATATATTTAGTTGGGATTCCTTTGTTTGGGGTAATATTACTATTCTTTGATGCCAGTCTTCTAGAATTTCTTCCTTCTATCATATTTGATTTATTAATACGTAGACCACCTCAACTGTCAAGTCTGCATACGTTTTTGTGATTTACCCATTACTTCCGTCTTGTCCTACTGTCTTGTCATTTTTTAGATTTTTCATTACATTTCTTATCTCCTCTCTTGAAAATGTGTTCTTACTAAAAGCACTATTATTCATGTTTTAATTTATTCCTTATTTTGTTATTTTCTATTTCCTCTCCAGTTATTTTTTATATATGGCAGTAAAATACCCTTCTTGTCTTTTCAGTATTTGTTCTTGTGTTCCATATATCTTCTTTGTTGTTCCACCCGTTCGCGTTCCTTTGTATGTTTTTCTCATCTAATTCTTTCACATCCTGTTTTTTTGCTGCAATTTTTTGCTTTTTCTGTTAATTATTGTATGTTTGTTGTCTATATTTTACCATTATATTTGTAATTAAAATTTTTTGTTAGTCTGGGAATTGCTTTTGAATTACTTTTTATTTTAAAAAAGTTAGACTTGTTGTGGTACCTCCAATCCTTTTGAGTCAAGTTGATACATGTTGGTGTTATATGGGGTTAACTTTTTTGAATTTATTTGTTATATCTGAATGTATTGCGACCTACATTTTCCTTTGTGTATTATCACTATTGATTTGTTGTGAAATAAGTTGGAATACGTTATAAGTCCATTACAATTTATAACTTTTTGTATCATTGCACAGTGCGGCCGAAGGCCGGATTGTTTCTGCCAAAAGTCGAAAAATGTATAGAATGATCCACAAATTGGTATATAGAGGTTTTTGGGGTCGCTGATTACGAATCTGTTATCAGAATTAGAAAATTCAAAAAGGATGACTTAATATGGCGCCATGTCATACGAAAAAATTTATAAAAAAAGAACTTTGACAACTGATTAAAAGTTTCTGTTTTGAGATTATTAAGCTATGTAGTTGAAAATCTATTAAAAACCAACAAATTAAAAATGGTGAAAATGCAATATGGAGATGTTACATAAAAATTTTTTTTTCAAATAAAATATAGTTTTATTGAAATCGACCATAGTTATTTACAAATCGTGTGTTTAGAAGTGCAATATGCAACATGAGTAGATAACATATTTATAACTTATAAAGAACTAACATTACATGAACAAGTTTTCATTGCCAATCTCGTGATAATCACAATCATCTACATCTGTACCTGTCTCAGAGGCAGAAGAACTGTCAAAAGATTGTTCATCTTCTGTTTGATTATTTACAGTTGGATATGCTAGCAAATTAATACAATCTTTAGACAAAGATTTGGGTGGTTTTAGAGGTAATTTTCGACAACTGGATATTTGTGGATCGGATGCAATTAAAAATCGTTTGAAAACATCCTCCATTGTCTTTTGACGATAATGTTTTCTTGCGAAATTCGAGCGATGGATTTTAAAAAATTTATTGCAGGCTTCCTGCGCATCTTCGGACATTTGACCGATGGGCAACACTGAATGTTTTATTATTTCTGGGCCATGAATTAAAAGTTTATGGACTAATGTAGGCATGTAATACCAGGAATATTTTTATATAATGTCTTTTGCTAATTTTACAGTATATTGACGGAAATTTTCTTCATTAATATTATGACCACAGGCAATAGTTTGCAATATAATATAAAAACGATATATAATATCTTCATCAATGCCTGTTATTTTTGCAGATTTCTTATAGTTCGCAAAAAACCTCGAGCAGTGTTTCCATCGTTTGAAGTTCTACTACCGGCTTTTGGCCTGTCGATAATCAAGTCTAATTCTTTTTTGAAGGCAGCTTGAATATTTTTTTTAATTCTTATTACTAATTCTTTCTCTTCTTTTGTTCGTGCCTGCCATTTTTGGTTGTCCAATTTGTATGATAAATGTAGTAAAAATTCAAAACACCGAATCCAACAATGTAAAGTTGACAGGCCAAATCGTAAGTGATCAGTAACAATTTTCTGTTCTAACATCTTATCAATATCGTTAAACTGACTAATTGAATAATTGACGTTAAATGACATAGATAACAACGCATCGCAGATGTTGTATCAGTTAACGAATTACAAACTTTAGTGTCTATCATAGTCAATTTCAACTCATATTTAATAGATACTTCTTTCCCGGAAATAGTAGTACTGAATGGAATTAACTCTCGTACTTGCTGTTCAACGTCATTGGTTGTTTTTTTTTGTTAAATCTACAGATTCTTTGGCACACTCAATTTGGATAGGCCAACAATACCTTGTTGATGACGTTCTTGGATTTTTCCAGACTACAGTAGTTTCCTTTGTCAAAGTGTTAGTATGAAAAAGTTGTAGTGGAACGATAGACGTAAAAAAAATACTTTCATCAATATTACTATTTTCATCGAGCTTTTGTTTATATTCAGTGTGTCCCGAACTACCATCATAGTTATAAAACAAAGTAAGATTATTAAGTTTATCCTCTGATAAAGTTTTCATGACTTCCATTTGAATTGAAACAATACGTTCCAGTGTGTGATCTTGTAGAGGTTGTAATTTTACTTCTGCTTTATCCACAGTAAAAGAAAGCCCCTTAGTGGGATAACATTGTAACTTAGACTTTTGTAATTTTTTGTATGACGGTAACATATTTGATTTATTTTCCAAATGAGCGTTGCGCAGCTGCTGATATTTACTTTGTGATAACCCTAGTTCAATAAATAATGATAAAGCTTTGTCACTTGTGAAAGGAATATTTGTATTAGTCGAGGATTCTAAACTTCTTCTATATTTTTTAGCTTTCGTAGGACTACCTTTTGTAATATCATCGACTACTTTAGCAAAATCAGTTTTACCTTCAGCCCGCAATTTACTTTTTGTAGAATACAGAAGTTCGTCTGTCGATACTGTTGCTCGTAGACTTTCAGTTTTTCTTCGTTTACTGCTATCAGAAGACTCTGAAAAACTCACTCCTGGTCGACCTGTGCTAGACTGCTTTGTATCAGAATTTTTTTTTTCTGGTTTGTGTAAATCAACGGATTTTAACAGCCAGTCGTGATTTTTCCTCTTAAAATTTTCCTCCGTCCTGTTACTGTCGTCCCATCTCTTTTTCATCTCGGATATCAATTTTTTTATTTTCATTTGCTCGACATCTGATAATAGGTATTCACATTTATGTGTTTCTTTTATTCCTTTACCTATTATATTAAATAGTTCCAGCCTTGTAATTTCACCTTCAGTCGAAGTGCTGGAACCTAAAAAACAAATAACACTTTTACATTAAATATTTACAATACCTACAGTAAACTCGTTGCAAACATAAGGCACATCTGATTTTTTACATTAGTATACCACTCTACATAGGGTATATATATAAAAGTACTTTGCGCGCACACGAAAACAGAAACTCTCGTGTGTACACACAAACGCGCGCACACGCACATCAAGGTTATATTACGCAGCTCCAGGTGTATGCGCCGTATTACTCGACCTTTTACTTATTTTTTGTAAATAAATGCATAAAAACTGAACGGGCAGCTACGGGCAGCTGAATTTTATATTTCTTTGTACATAATACTATTACTAACAACCTTCAATAGCTTAGAGAGCAAGATCTAGCAAGACAAAAAAGTATTCACTTAATCACATACATTTTTTGTCGAAAAAAAACAAAAAATCCTGACATGTCTTTTCCCAACAATTTACTATTTAATATTTTATATGCAGGAATTTTTTTACTCATTTTACTCACCTTCAGATGCGGAATCCATTTATTTGCGTTAGATTTACTTGGCGGTAAAAACTTTTACACATGTTCAATGTAAGCGTCCATTAGTCGATCTTCTCTACGCGTGGCTACGCATACCGTAGCGGCCACATTCAGACTGAGATTATGGAGGGGATTTGAGGCAAGAGACCTCACTCTTAGCATTTTTCGTCTCCTAAGGGACTCCTTTAGCCAACCCGATGACAAAAAAACCCTAACTAAAAACTTTTATTTTCGACTTTTGGCCGCACTGTGCATTGATACAAAAATAAAACTCCGAACCTCAGAAATGTATAGGTAATGATTTGCTCTTATTATTAAAAAAAAATTTTTACACTGCAACTTTATTTAACACTATAATGTATTAACGTATTAATGTTTCGGTAACTAACTTAATTCTGTTTGTATCTAAAAAATATAATTAGAGGTAATATATACAATTGAGTATAGTGATCAATTGTACAATTAGGTCGAAACTTCTGACCACCTTTTTTGAACTCCTCATTAAAAAGTAGAATAGGAATGTCTCATAAATCCGACCCATTGAAACACCCCGAAGGGGGGTTTTCCTGCTTTTTTTATTTTAAAGTGACATATCTCATGAACGATAATATATAGAGTGCTGAGACCTTCATAGTTTATTGGTTGGTCTAAGTTTGAGTTTCCAATGTGTTTATGAGTTTCAACATGTGTATATATTACCGTTTCGCCCCCTGATCTTGTTAAATTTAATTAAAGATTAGCTTTTTAATACGCATGATGTTAACTAACACATCACTCAATAAGTTTGTATGGTGACTAATAAAACAACTGTTAGACAAAATGCGACTTTATTCATTAAGATGGCCTCCTTCAAGCGTGATACATTTATTCCGACGCTTCTCTAACATTTCGATGCCTTTTTGTAGAACGATTAATTTTGACCTCAAAATAAGCTTCAATTTCAATTCGTTCTTCATTGGAGACAAATCTCTTTTCCTGGAGCATCCTTTTAAGATTTGCAAACAGGTAGTAGATCCGGTAAGCCAGATCCGGAGAACACAGTAGATAGGAAAGCAGTTTAAAGTGCGATTGGTGCAATTTTGCTATTGTTGCGATCGACTTGTGATATGGTGCGTTGTCTTGGTAAAAGACCACTTTTTTCTTTTTCATTTGAGAGCGTGTTTTCACAATTTCTTCCTTCAATCGCACTAAATGATATTTGCTATTAATGGTTCTTATTTTCTCAAGGAAATCGATGAATAAAATTCCGTGCGCATCCCAAAATATGGGAGCCAAAAGCTTACTAGTTGACATTTGCGTTTTTGATCGCTTTGGACGGCTTTCGCCCTCTGTCCATTCAGGTGACTGCTGATTTGATTCTGGAGTGTAGTGATAGATCCATGTTTTATTCATTGTCACACATCGCATAAAAAATCATTTTTATTGCTCTGAAACAGATCCAAACTTTATGTAAAATGGTGAATACTTTTAAGATATCACATATCTCACGCAATTTTAATTTACAATCGGCCAAAATTATATTGTAAACTTTTTTTATGTTATCCGGAACAACTGTCGAATTTAAGTGACCATAACGTTCAGCATCACTGGTATTTGTACAGTCGTGTTTATAATCAGAAAACCACTTCTCTAGCATTTTCCTCGATGGAGCAGTCTAAATAACACTTTTTACACCATTGATTTGCTTGAACGGTATTTTTTCATTAAGAAGTAATGCTTTATCAACACACAAAATTCAGATTTTTCCATTGTTTTCAAAATTACATAAATAGCGTCACTAAAACCACCTAACTTGTGAACTAAACGTCAAATTGTCATGAAATTTTGAGACGTATCATTTGAAGGTTAGTACTTAACAGTCCTTTTACAAACTTGTGTTATATGGAAAACTTATGTAATTTAGTAAATTAAGTTTAGAGCCATTTCTTGCTAATGTTACAAATTAGTAAATGGTTCCGACAAAACTTAACAAATATGACATTGAAAAAAAGGTATAACGGTAAATCTTAAAGTTATTTTTATAATGTTTTTTATCTATCAGATAGAAATTTACCTATAATATAATAACATAAATTTCGAAATTAACGTAACAAATTTAATGCTTGACAAATACTTTTATTGAATTAGTACGTTTTTGTAAAAGCTGTCAGAATATTATTGGACGGAACTGCCCGAATTTGCTTAAAATGTTAACTTCTAAAGGAACCTCGGTGGGTTGTTACAAAAATAAGGAATTTGCTACGATTGTCTTAAGTAAGGGCTACATCTAAGTAAAATTAACTAAGAAATGTGGGACAGCTAATTTTAACACATAAGCAACGGTGAAAGCGGTTTTCTTAACATAATACGCGAAAAAATGTTAACCCTTAAAAATAAAAATATTTGCTACAATCCTTGAAATTATTATGAACAAGGCCCGTGACCGCTCTACACGGCTTACAATTGCTCCTAATACAAAATAACTTTATCACTTCTCAACGTAATCCTCTTGCAGCCGTACATATTTTTCGCAACGTCGACGCCATGATTTCATGACCGCTACGAACGCTTATTTGGTAGTCTTCTTTGACTACTGGAAAATCGCTGATGCAATAGTGGCACGACTAGTAAATTTACGACCACAGGCAGTGTCTTTCATCGTTGGAAACAGCCAAAAGTCGCTAGGAGCCAGGTCAGTTAAGTAAGAAGCACAAAAAATCACTTCAAAATTGTCAGCATTCGTGGCACTCACTTTAGGACACTTTTTGCATTTTCAGGTCTTCATGCAGGATTGTGTGCACAGATCCCACGAAAATGCCAACTTTGGAAGCGATGTTTTGCACACTCATTCGGCGATCCTCCAAAACAAGTTTCTCCACTCGCTTGATCATGTCGTCAGACCGGCTGGTGCAAGGCCAAGATTGTCTTGGTTTTTGTTGTCACACGATGTTCTGCCTTTGAACAAACGTACATTAGACACATTCGTAACACCATAGCCACATGCCTCACTCAACTGGCGATGAATTTCAGTCGGTGTTACACCACGCAAATGGAAAAAACGAATGATTATACGCTGTTCTTATAATAAAAACGTCGCCAATTTAAGTGCCGTGTAGTGCTGCGATTTCTGTCACGCATTCACAAAGAGTGTGCACGTATTCTGAAACAAACCGCATGTTTCTATCTGTTCCCAGTCCTGAGAAAAAAATTTGAGGTATTATAATTTGAATACACCTCGTATATATAATTTTTTTGCAGAGCAAAATTATGAGAACATTTACAAAATTGAAACATTTTGGTTGCATTTATTACGGTCGAATCAGCAATCATTTGATTTTGAATTATTCAAGGCATGCATAATTATTCTAAAATCATAATATTAAATAATCACATAATTATATTATGTCATAAAATATAAAAATAACAATTTTATAACAGTAGCAGTGCTTCTATACATAAATATAAACGTATAAAAACTTTCTCGAATACAAAAATATCTATTTAATTAGTTTTGCGCTAAAGTTTAAAATAAGTGGAACACTTTTTCAACGTTCCAGAGTATATAATTATCTCATGGAGGTAATCTGTTTGTGTGAACTAAACAAGAATTCTGCGGTTGGAAACACTTGTGAGTAATGCGCTGGGAGACTGACGATTTAATAATTCAAAAACCAATTAATCCCGCAACAGCTGCATTGTGTATTAGATTGGCAGATCAGAGATGCGCCGATACGCATACCAGCTGTTGGGCAAACCTCTTCATTCGATTAGAGGCGGAGCTCTCGATTAAAGAGTAACCTCTACAAGTTGATGCAGCACCGAGGACCCGAGTGCATTCACAAGTGACTCATAAATAGCGATCGCTATTCCGCTTATTGAATTTTGTGAAACATCGGGTCCTAAGCAAACACATAAGAGCCTTTCGGTAAGCCGGGAACTGTTTGTACAGATGGCATGTTTTGAATTCGCATCCGCCGAGTGGCTCGCCTGTCACATGTTTTACTGATAAAGCGAATGCCGGTCAAGGCGCGCTCAAAGATACAGCCAGGTAAACATTTGCTTGCCGATAAGCCGTCATCGATGTCAGAAGTAATTTTTATTGACGCTAATTAATATCCTGCTGTCGCGTAGCGGCACTCCTACAAATCACAACGGTCAAGAAAATAAGAGGATAACTGACTGGGTACTTCTTATTCAACAATCAACAATAGAATAATGTTGATATTAATATTTTTAATAAATTTGAGTGAACTGAAACCTTAAGAATAACCATAATATACAATCAACCTTATGTACGTAGAAAAGTCAAAAATTATCCGCATTTTAGTAATAACCCATAGTTTAGTTACACTGCCTTCTCTCCATGCATTCTTAAGAATTAATACTACCGTGGTCACTGTATCAAAGTAGGCCTTGATACAATTATTGTTTTTGATTCTGTATAAATATGGATGCTCCGCTAGTAGAGTGCAACAAGGACAAAGAGCAGTGATCTGACTTTTTTGTCAAAAAGTGTGCCAAGGTCTGAAATTTATCGAAGGCTTACAAAATAATACGTAGATAACGGTCTACCGCTTAGAAGTGAAACGAAAAATTTAAAAATGACTGAACAAGCGTGGTGCACGAAACATGAGCGAACGCGCATCAACCTTCATCGCTGATGAGAAGATTCAAAAACTTTAAGAATCGATAATATAACATGTTCTCTAAAAATTAGTCATGGTTCTGTCTATAAAATCGTCTACGACGATCTTGGTTTAGATAAAGTCTATGCGATATGAGTGCCAGAAAAGCTTACCTCACACGGGGAGATCTTTGAAATAATCATCAATTGGTACTATAAAGTGCTAGAACATCATATGTGCAGTCCACGCTTCGCACTTTCCGATTATGATCACAATGGAGGGGTCTGGGATATTTTACAAGATCGTTGATTTTCTACGGACAAAAAAGTGTTTGAAACAATGTCTGAATAATTAGGCGACTAACCAAAAATTTTCTTGGAGGAAATACGCAAATTTGTGAATAAAAAATATATTAAACCCCCACATTTGTGTAAATAAATTGAAAAAAATAAATTTTTGGCTCTCTGTTTGTTCATATACATACTAACATCAGGAGTTGCTCGCAAAAAGGTGTTTCTTTGCGTTGTTCTCTAACAATTTTTTACCAGCTTTCCCTCATATTTTATCAAGGTGGAAGCATATACATTTTTAACTGAATTGGCCCTCGGCTCCAGTGGACCATTCGGCAAGGAGCGAGAGCATCCCCGACGTGCATGCACGAACGCATGGACTTCCTATGCCACCGTTCATATCAGCCGTTTTTATTTACTTTCCGTTGAACTGTATAGACTGTCTTTGTTTACTACGCACGGATCTCCTGGTGTAAATCAAGAGCCGAGACTACGTCACATTTCTTTACAAAGAAAGCAGGAGGTGTCCTATAATTTGATAGCGAAACCTCGTATATAGGTTTTATGCGCAGTTTTTAGTCTAGTCGCTATGTAATTTTAGGTTTTTTTTGGGGAGTAGGATTTTAAAGTGAATTCCTATGTTTTTCAGGGCGCTGATCACGAATCTGATAGCACTCCAAAGTATAGGCCCAAACAGCTGTTTTTTCGGTTTTTCGGATTTTACGGGAAAACTATGGCTTATATGAAGTAAGTACCCCATTATAAAAATTGTAGGTATTATTAAAACGCATCGATTTAGACCAGCTAGAAAAAAATGTCTTGGGCTAACTAACTGTAGGCCCATTTTTGACGTTTTTTTTTTTAATTTAAAAAATTATTGTGACCTGAGTATCAAGTTTGAAAAATTGTAAATGCTAATAACAGTAGTATTTTCTATTTATTTTTATGTTCTTTTTGAATGTTTGAGATATCTCATAAGGGGGTGCTACAATCGGCCATTTTTTAAAAACCGTAAAATTGCGATTACAATCCAAATTTTGAATTTTTTGACCCAAAACCAAAATAATTCGGCAGATTCTGATATTTTCCACCTTTGTTTCCAAACTCAAGCATTTTGGTCCGAATGCGGAATTTGGCGCAATGTTGAAATTTTCTAACCTTGAAAAAATTGAAAAATTTTTAGGTTAAATGTAAAAAAAAAGAAATTATGAAAGCTAGTAGAATTTTTTATAACAAAAATTTTCAGCCCAAGCAGACCTATTTTGGCCGAGATATTAATGTAAACGTGTATAGGCCTCTCCTGGGTCCAATTTTGGGTCTTTCAGGGAAAACTTTAAATTTTTGAAAATTAGATACATAAACCTATAGAAAGCTAAAAGTGCGTATTCCTAGCTCGTTTAAAAAAAATTTGGCAACGATTTGAATAAATAAAAAGTGCCAATTTTACTTTGGAGAAACCGACTTTATGGTCGATAATGGCGTGCGATAATTGAATCCAAATTAAACTTTTTTTTTAAAAATTCGTTAAATTAACATTCATACATAGAAAATAAGAAATTTTGTTCGTGTAATTAAGTATTAATTTGTTGCCTAGTAATTATTTAAACCTCATATCTCTGAAGCGAAACGGCTGAATTCAGGAAAACAAATAAATGCTAATTTAACTAAAGAAAGGTCATAAAAAACCGAGTAAATCAAAAACTAAATTTGTAACCTTTCACCTTTAAATTTCAATAAAACTGAATTATTACGAAATGTTGCAGCAAGTATTGGTTTGGCGCAGTAGTATTAAAATAAACGAGGGCCTACAGGATACCACTAAGGGAGTATATAGTATATAAAGGGTTTTCTAATAGAGAACCTCGAACTTTGACAATGTATAGCGGCCATATTGGTGAAGTTACAGCTGTTGAATTAGAAGGTAAAGTTACAGTGTTGAGCAACGCCTGAATATCACTAAACTTTATTATCAACTGGTTCAGTAAGCAGTCAAACAACACCCATACGTTGTCGAAACGTGATATCCGCAGAAAACATTGCTGTAGTGAACGAGAGTGTGCAGTATAATTCCAGGCAGTCAATGCCTTGTCGCGCCCAAGAATTTGGCTTTCGCAGACTTTAAATTGGCGCATTTTGCGTCGGGACATGGGTCTGCACCCATACACAATTCAATTAACCTAGGCAGCATCGAGCATTTGCTAACTGGACTTTGACTGGACCACGATTTCGGACAGAAAATCATCTTCAGCGACGAAGCCCATTTTTGGATGAATGGCTATGTCAACAAGCAAAATTGCCGCATTTGGAGAACTATCAATCTACATGAGACCCATTAGCTGCAAATGCATCCAGAAAAGTCACTGTTTGGTGTGGATTTTCGTTCGTACTTCCTCCAAAATGACCGCCATAACCGTCACCGGCGAGAGATACAGGTCGATGAAATTGGAATATATGGATCTCAACGACATATGGCTTGAACAAGACGGTGCTACGTGCAACAGCGCATGCAACAATGGATCTTCTGCACGAGAAATTCGACGGCATGGTTGGTTTGCGTTTTGGTGACGTCAACTAGCCACCGAGATTGTGAGTTAACGCTATTAGACTTTTTCTTGGCGGCTACGTAAAAGTTTTTAGAACTTCTCAAAACATTTCCTATGAGCTTATGGGTATAGATTAAATGTTTTTAATCTTTAAGTACTTTAACTATTATGGAGTATACCGTGCTTTCTGATTATTATACTTAGACGTGATTATTATGTAATGTTTTTATTTACTGTTGAATAATTATTTAATAGTTGGCTGCTGTACATGTTTGCACTTGTATAATGCTTGCACTGGAGATGGTTGCGAAAAATAAATGTTTACTACTATTTAGATATATGAAAAACATGCGTTTTATTAACTCTCTACAGCGGAACTTATAATAGAAAGTTAATGAGATTATCATCCTGTCTGTCTGTCTGTGTGTCTGGAGACAAGATAACTTCCGATCTATCCAACGGATTCAATTCAAACTTGGCATACACAGATCTTAGGTCAGTTCCTATCATGGCATTGATTTTCAGCCAAATCGGTTAACGGCAACCGGAAGTGACCGTTATGATTTCGCACCGTTGAAGAAAATTTCCTTTACGGTATTGCACCGTTCTTGTTTTCTATGCATACAATAATATAATTTATAGACAAAAATGGCAGTTCTTTCTGTGTTTACATATTTGCGAATTAAAATTTAAAATTTATAAGTTGACTATTTAGATTATCAGCTTGTATATTTTTACTTTGTAGAGCGGTTACAAAAATATCCTTACTCTTTGGAGCCTAAGTAGGAATACGCAAACTTTTAATAACTAATATTAATTAATGTAGGTCTGATCTTAGCTAAAAATTAGATTGTCTGACACCAATATAGGTTGGCTATTATATGTATATCTCCGCCGTCTAGATCAATTTCCTTGAGAACTTGGAATAATCTGTCGTGCTAAACGGTATCAAATTCTTTTTCATAGTCCACGAAGCACATATGTGTATACATTCACATTGACATCTCAACAGCGTTGGGTAAGCACTTGTATGTTAAATAAGGCCTTTTGTGTTCCAAACCCATTTGTAAAGTCAAATTGAGAGTCACGAATATTTTGTTTACATTTTTGATATATTCTAGGATGTATAATAGTGAGAAATATTTTTAGGACGTTACTCTGCAAAACTGATAGTTCTATAGCCTTTACAGTATTTTGCACTGGATATCTTTTAGGGTGTCCGTTATTTAACAAATCGCTAATTTTTTTTAGAGGACTAGTTAAATGTCTTCTTTTCATAGTAAATAACTATTTTGAAATAAAAAAATCATTGGTAACCCTTATTTTCAAGTGCCTGCAGGCAAATCAAATTACCCATTTGATTAACATGGGAAAATCGTCTTTAAACGCTTAAATTTTTTTTTACAAATTGTAGGTCTTCCAATATGTCAACATACCATGGCAAAACTTCAAAAACCCTGTATTGAATACGGGAAATTTTTTTGCAACAAGAAAACCATTTCTGGTCACTGAAAAAATTGAAAACCAAAAAAACAGATCAGTGCAATTGCCATGCACCTTTTTACATTTTTCGATGCAAAAGTCATGAAATAACGTCAAAATAGTACGAAATTCGTGTTCTACGGAAAATTTACAATCGATTGACTTTTTTCTCTGACATTTTTGACGTCAAAATGACGATTTTTAAGAGCAAATATGGTTTTTCCAAATTTTTTTTCATAAAAAAAATCAAAATTTACCCATAATTTTTTGGACGATCTTTTCATTTACAAATACCATAGAATAACTGCAAAAGTGATGTGGAAACTAAAAAATTGCTAGAGCATCTGAAACCTAAGCTCAGTCGACCGATGTAAGATTTCGACTAATTGTGAGCTCTTGCAAATTCGTTAAAACCAATATTAAAACTTAAAAAATTTCAATGTATTTCTAAATTTCCATAAAACTTTAACTTTAAGCTAATTCTTACAAAAAATATTTCAGGTTTATGTTGAAACTTGAAATATTCTTCAAATTTTCTCGCGGTCTGATGACCGTCTCCATTCTTTTGATCAAAAAATGGATATGTTTCAAAATAGGTTCTAACAGTAAATAATATCAAGTAAACGACGAAAAATTCACAGGATTAGTACAATGCTTATACTTTTTATTCAAAATTTTCATTACACGTATGGAATTAAAATTACATCCTCCGAAATTCTTTTCTACCTGCGCACTCGATCAAGCAAGCTCCTGTAATTTGCTATAGTTGGCGTTTTTTCGATACATAGAATATTTAAATAATTGTTTCGCTTAATTTTCAGATTTTTAACGAATGTTTGTTTGTTTACGCTTGTATATATCTTATTATATTCTTCTACGAGTTGAATCAGTTATTGTCTTTGATTTTCTGTTTAAGCCAATGCATTTATATAATCTTGAGTAAGCTCTACACCTCTTTCTGCGACATCATTGACAACATGTAGTTCTTTTATTTTTTGTCTACCGTGTTTGTAATGATCAAAATTCTCCCATTCATCAATATCAAGGACAAGAAAATCTTTATGAATCTAAAATTATCAAATAGCTTGATGAACGAAGGCAGTGTGAAATGATCTATATCGATATCTTTTAAATTATCCATTTCTTCTACAGATTTTACATAAAATTGTTTGCTTGCATCGTTTGGAAAATCATCTTCGTCAATCTCATCATTCAGGCTCAATTTCTTCACAATTTTATAAATTCCATTTTTCGGTGCATTCAGTGCCAAAAGGGCAGTAGACCGATGTTTTAAATAAACGAATGTTACAAATAAACAAATGTCAAACAACTTGTCTTTTTCATCATCTGATAAAGGGTAAGAATCCCCGAAAAGGTACATCAAAATGCTATATGATGCCTTCGACATTCACCGTGCATGAGAGCACCCAATGGGTTTTTTAAAGGTAACTTCATGTCTTGGGACTAAATCTAAAAAAACTCTAGCAAGATTGAGGAACTACTTGTAATCATCTCGAGTAAGTTTGCTATTTTCAGTTTCCACATCATTTTTGCAGTTCTTCTACGTTATTTGTAAATGAAAAGACCGTCCAAAAAGGTTTTTGTAAATTTTTTTAAATTTTGATGTTTGTTTTGACAAAAAATTGGAAAATCATATTTGCTCTCAAAAAACATCATTTTGCCACAGAAAAATGTCAATCGATCGTAAACCATTTTTCTTTTGACTCTCTTATTTTGCGTCTGATGTTCTTCAGAGTTTCGAGGTATTTTTCTGGTTGTTGGTTTTTGTAGATTTTTCTGAGATCTAGTAGTCTTAGTATTTCCTCAGTCATCCATTTTTTGTGTTTAGATTTGTTGGATTGTAGTAAATCATTGCTTATCTTTTCTATTATTGTTTTCATTGAATTACAGGTGGCTTCACTATTATTATCGTTTGGGCTTATATTGGGATCTATATTTTCAAAACGTGTATTAATTTGTTTCCGAATGTATTTGCTGTTTCTGGGTCTTGTAGTTTCCTAGTATCTAATTCCGGTTGGTTTTTACTTATACTAAGTTTTATAAGCTTAATTCTTGTTTATGCTGATAAAAATTGTTCGGCTCGTGCATCGAAGCAAAACAGACGTGTGAGCCAGCTATACGTGGGATATCGCAAAGTGAAAACGGCCTCTGGCCCACCAGTTGACCTCGACAGCGTCGCGCGGAAACCGGCGGATCGCCACTGCGGATCACCATAGCGGATCACCATAGTGGATCGCCGCAGCGAACCTTGAGCCCCCGGGAACCTTCGGAAATCGTAGGGTCCACGGGCAGAGATATTAACAGCGACCTTTGATAGCAGAGTAAGTTGTGCTAGTATCAATAGTGTAAGTGCAATCAGAGTGATAAGACTATAAAAATATTTCCTACGGGAAACGGTCCTGGTTTTATAAACAATGCGCAACAAATATTGCATGCATCTAATTTTATGCCGTATCAGCCTATAGTGAATACGCAGATGTCACAGATGTACTCGACACAGTCAATAAATAGCTCGATGTTAACATATTTTCCGCCAAACCAAGAACATACAAATCTTACGTACAAATTCCTACTTCGCAACCGCAGTCGCAATAATTACAACACCAATCACAGTATAATACGTAACAACAACCACAAACATCTGAATACAACTCACAAATAGAAAAAATGCTATCAGTCAGTGATGAGGAAAATGAAAATGAAAACCCATCCAAAGAAAATCCATGGAAAGTGATGAGGGGTATTAAAAGAAGGAAAACGTTTACTAACAAAAATCTGTAATGAAGAAAGTTCAAGCACAAACAACACTGCCAAGAATGTTGCAAAACCCCCTTCTGTGTTCGTATATGGATTGGCTAACTTCCCAGAAATGAGAAAAAAATTAACTGACGTAATAGAAAAGGAGCAATATACTACCAGAAGTATGTCAAATGATACTGTAAAAATCAATTGCACTATCTCAGATACTTACAGAAAACTGCTAAAGTTTATGAATGAAAAAAATATAATCTATAATACTCATCAACCAAAAGAGGAAAGAGCCTACCGAGTAGTAATAAAACGTTTACATCATTCAATGGACATACAGGACATTAAAGACGAACTCACAAAATTAGGGCACAAGATTAGAAACATTTTAAATGCAAAACAAAGGTCAACTAAAGTGTCACTGAACATGTTCTTTGTTGACCTATAGCCAGCCGTTAATAATAAAAATATCTAGGAGATACATAACTTGCAAAACTGTATTGTACAAATAGAACCGCCCATAAAAGACAAAAACATAGTGCAATGCTTAAGATGTCAGTTATATGGGCACACTAAAACTTATTGCAATAGGTCATTTTTGTGTATAAAATGTGGAGGATCACATAGTACCACAAGCTGCAAAAAAAGCAAAGATACCCTAGCTACTTGTGCGGAGGAACTCATCCGGACAACTATAGAGGATGTAAATATTATCATCGCCTATATAAATCTAATCGAAACTATAACAATATTAACAATTCCCAACCAGTACCAACACCAAGAACTATAAACTCCAACCGCCGGTGGGCAACCTCAACAAATTTATTACAACCAGGACAAAGCTATACAAATGCAGTCAAAAATAACGCAAGCGATATCCCACAAGCGCAAGTGATTGATAACAGAAACAGCGGTTTTCTGCTCGAGAAATTTCTACGAGAGTTCAAAAACATGTTTAATCAGCTTGTACAACAAAATAGCATGGTACTAAACATGCTTACTATTCTATTAAATAAATTGGCATAATGATGGCTAAATTCTTGAGGATTGCGCTCTGGAATGCTAATGGAGCAAGTCGAAACAAAGAAGAAATAAAGTTATTTTTGGTCCAAAATTCAATAGATATTTTATTGACAAGTGAAACTCATTTCACAGACCGCAGTTATTTCAAAATTCCGTTCTATAAATTATATTATACAAATCACCCTGAAGGTAGAGCACATGGCGGAACTGCAATACTAATAAAACTATCAATCTAACATCACAAATTGTTAAAATATGAAGAACGCTATCTTCAAGCTACTTCAGTAAAAATATATTATGAGAATCACGGTTGACTACAACAAGAGGTAGAGAATTGGTAGAAGTTATCCAGAAACAAAATTATTCATTTCTATCAACTGGTACCCCAAGATATTGGCCAACGGACACCAATAAAATCCCGGATCTCTTAGACTTGTAACGCACGGAATTTCCCTAGCGTATGCAGATGTAATGCCAAGCTACGACTTAGTGTCCGATCATTCACCCTTAATTGCAACAATAAGCACATCCGTTTGCACAAAAAATGTCAACCTCAGAATCAAAATGAAGTGCCAGAAAGACATCGAAGAAGCAATAAATTCAACATTTTTAATTTTACAACAAGCGGCAATACAAGCTACGCCTCGGTATGACAATAACAAGCGATTAAATGATATCCCATTAGAAATAAAAAAAAACTAGTATAAGAGAAGCGCAGAGCAAGGACTATTTGGCACCGCAGTCGTATACCAGCCGACAAAACAAGACTACATCAGTTAATTAACAGGCTTAAAACTACATTAAAAGAATTACAAGATAAGTCAGTTAATAATTATATAAGTGGCTTAACCAGAAATGATCACACAATTTGGAAGCCCATTAAAAATAGGAAGAAGCTTGTAACAACAATTCCACCGATTTGAGAAGTGATAAACAAAAAGCAGATCTCTGCAGAACACCTTGTTAAAGTATTCTCCCCTCAGGACATGGAAATTGAACACTTCTTACAACTACTCGATAACAAATTACAAAAACAAAAGCCAGTTACACCAAGAGAAGTTCACGAAGAAATCAAACGGCTGAACATTAAAAAATTGCCAGGAATGGATCTTATCACAGAGAAAATGCTAAAAGAACTACCAAGGAAAGGAATAGTATTGCTTACATATTTATTTAATGCCATCTTGAAACTCAATTATTGGCCAATACTACTAAAAATAGCACAAATTATTATGATTCCAAAGCCTGGTAAGGACTCAA
Source organism: Sinelater perroti (assembly GCA_036346155.1). Lineage (NCBI taxonomy): Eukaryota > Metazoa > Arthropoda > Insecta > Coleoptera > Elateridae > Sinelater > Sinelater perroti. The sequence continues at coordinate 4,745,470 of JARFIY010000005.1, read as the reverse complement.
CGGATGTCGCTTCCTACAGACCAATTAGCCTATTGGCCATTGGCTCTAAGCTGTTAGAAAAATTGATACTACGACAAATCAAAGAAGACATGTTAACGAAAAATTGGATTCCAGATTATCAATTTGGATTTAGAGAGGCACACTCGACAACCCAACAGTGCCATCGCATAATACGAATAATAAATAAGGCTCTTGAAGATAAACAATATTGCACAGCGGTATTCTTGGATATAAGCCAGGCCTTTGATAAGGTCTGGTACACAGGACTATTAGCTAAAAGTGAAAAGAAACTTACGGCAGAAATACTATGAATTAATAAAATCCTATTCAGCAAATAGACAATTCCAAACTAAGTATAACAGTGAAACATCTAGTTTACATTCGATAAAAGCAGGCGTCCCGCAGGGCAGCGTTTTTGGGCTCTCTATTGTACACTCTTTACACGGCAGACTTACCAACAAACAGAAACATAAATATTTGCACGTTCGCGGATGACACGGTTATACTTGCTAATCATGAAAAGCTAGAGGTTGCTGCTAACTATGCACAGAACCACCTAAGTGTATTATAAAAATGGCTCCAAAAATGACGAATAAAGGTAAATGGACAAAAATCAAGACACATAACATTTACACTTAGAAAATGTCGCTGCCCTACTTTACAAATTAATAATGAGAACATATTACAATCCGAAGAAGTGAAATATCTCGGACTAACTCTTGATAGCAGATTAATTTGGAAAGACACATCACTAAAAAACATAAACAAACAGACCTGAAGGTGAGACAACTAAACTGGCTTATAGAAAGAAAGTCAAATCTTTCGCTAGAAAACAAGTTGTTGATCTATAAGACAGTAATTAAGCCCATTTGGACTTACGAAATTGAACTTTGGTGCTGCGCCAGTAATTCTAACATGGTAATTATCCAAAGAAGCCAATCGAAGGTACTGAGAATGATTGTAGATGCACCGTGAATTGTATCAAACCACACAATTCACACTGACCTCAAGGTGCTCTACGTTAAAGATGTTATACACGACAGAAGTGGCAAATACTACAATAGGTTTACAATCACACATCAACCTTCTAATGGAACCGCTCACACTCAATGGCAACAGGACACTGAGATATTCGTGGCCTGTAGACCTCAAGTAAGAAGCTAAAGGTAACACCGCAGCGTGCATTCCTCATCATGCCAAAGGTTATGATTATATTTATATTAATAAATTTTTGTAGATGTAATCATATTATGACATAAAATTAGCCTATTGAATGTACATTCTGATTGCTGATTACATTAAATAAAAAAAAATGCTGATAAAAGTTTGTGATCAGATAATACGTCAGCACCAGGATAAGCCTTTACGTTCTTTATGATGTTTCTGAATTTTTTATCGATGCCTATATAATAGATTTGGATTTTCACGTTTCTGTTTGCATTGGATATCCAAATATCGAGACGTCTGGGATGTTATTGGTATTAGTCAGTATTATAATCTTCTTTTTGCCAAAACTATACTAACCGGTGATTTCTGTCATTTGAGTTGCCTAGACCATATTCGCCCACTGCATCTTCTCGGTGACCTTTTTCCAGTTTAGTGTTGAAGTCACCCATAACAATGTTTATGTGTTGTGCCTTTATGATGGCATTATAAAATTGTTTTATAGAGTCGTTAGAGACAGTACATGTAAAGGCATATACCTGTGTAAAATTACATATAATAGGTGTTGTATTGATCTGGAGAAGACATACCCCATCCGATACCAAAATGAAACTATTGACAGTTTTGTGTAAATTCTTCCTAATTATGAAACCAACACCGTTAAAATAATCGGGTTTATCATCACCTGAGTAATATATTGCATGTCTTTTGACTAACAAACCTGAATTGGCAACTATACTGGATTCTTAGGAGATCGACCTTTAATCTTTCATCTAAAACATGTATTATGAGTTTTACCACTTAAAAGCCCTTGCTTCCGGATTACTTTTGTATGGTTGACCCGGAAATTTTTAGCATTCCCTGACCATCTAAGGGCTGCCGGGGACCAGAGGCCATATTTTTATTGTTCTTAATCATGTTAAAAACTTTCCTGGGGAAATACGACGTGATTTTTCATTGACTTCCTCGTTCAGTGTCACAGACGGTTAAACCGTCGTGGTTATCGCCTGTAGAATAACTGAATTCAACCTGGAACGCTACCTCAATGCAGGTTTTTGGTAGAGTGTTAAGACACCTCTACTCATTTTAAAGTTCCTCCTCTAAAGAAGCTAAGATCCGACACGAAATTTAAAATTAATTAACAAAAAAAACTTGGTGCACTTTACTGCTAGCTGCGTACAAAATTTTATCCAATCTGTTTTACTTTTATTATTTTGAAGAGAAGATGCTGTATCATATAAGATAGATACAGACCCATGTACCCGCTGAATTTACTATTTTAACACCCATACTACGTACAAAATATATACAGCACCCTATATAGCTGTTCTGAACAACATACATGATCTCCAAACTTTTCATTTAAGTTAGTATCAGGCATGGACTGATAAAGTTTAAATCGTTCTATTCGACCAGCCACTATATTAAAGTAACAATTGTAAAAATCTTGAAACATTAAATTCATTACCTGTGTGCAGAAATATAAGTGAGTTGAAAACTTTGTCGGTGTGAAAGAGATTATATGTGTTGTATATGAGCACATGCGTATATTTGTGTCTAGCGGTTGCCATAATCTGTACTTTAATTTAATATCAAAAAACTAAATTATAGGAAATACTTAAGCTGCTATAATGTTTTTATGTAAACTTGAAACTAAAAGAACTTTTTGACAATCTAGTAGTCTTTAAAGCGTATATTGCCAACCGAAATCCAATATAATCTATATTATTTCATTAGGTTTTAATTATTAAGAGAATTATGTCGTCATATGTTACGCGTTGCCATGTTTTAAAACAAATTGAAAGTTTATTTTTTATATTTAAACTTTAGAAAGCTCTAGTCAATGTAAATTTTACATTTAATTTGTATTTAAAATTATATACTTTGTAATTGTTACATTATTATTTTTTATTTTTTATATATATATATATATATATATATATATCGTAATATGTTGAGAAAGAATAAGTAATGTGTATATATTAGACATATTAAATTTGTTTATATTCTCATTACAAAAATAGATATAACAAAATAACAGTCATAAAACTAGATTTTGTAACGTTAAAATCAATAGTAGCGTTTCTTATAGCACAGTTTACTTATTTATAATAAACCTAAATACTGTAAAATATGCATACTCATGCATAATGTTTACTACAGTAAGAACAAGAAGCAAGCAGCTTTCTACATATTTTTGCATATTAATTTAATTTAATCTATCACTACATAACACTGACAGGTTATTTAACGGGGCTTATCAGTTTTGCATCTAATTAAGCGTCTTCAGAAAACTAATGAAATAGATGTTACAGAAGATTACCGTGGTAGTTTAATTTTATTTGCTTTTTAAATTAGTAAAATTTGCCTATCAAAGGAACATATATTTTTCAATGTAATTCGTGCCTGCATTTCGAAACCAACTGAGGTACCGCGATACAAGTACCCGATGGGCTAAGAATCCTATCTGAACCGCTGCAGTCAGGGCTACAAATTTAATAACAATATTTAAAATGTACATTAAGGATCACTAAAGCGATAAGCATAATTAGAAGTTAATTTATTTAAAGATTTCGCTCGCGACCCTTACAGTGCAAAGATATGTACAGAATCAAAGTGAGACGTATATATGTGCAATATTTATATGCATCGTGTCATCAGTCTGAAGTTATTGTAAATGATAATTAAAGTATGTTTAAATATTATGACACGTATGTGAAGTTTGGAGAAGCTAACTGGGATATTTTTCGTGCATACGTAGAAGAAATAATTTCGAATATAAAAATGAAAGAAACTGATGAATTGGCACTATCCAATCCAACAAGTAAATAAAGGGAAACAGCAAAATATACGTGAGTTGATAAGCACAAATAATATGACAATTTTTAAGAAACACCGATAACACATATCTATAATAGATTTAAAAAATTATACAACACTAAGAAATGTAAGATAGTGTACCGTTATACAAATCATCTTTTTTTTTCAAAAAAGACTATTTGGAAAGATACAAAACAATTCAAACGACCGCAAATATCAATAGTCTCTTTAAGAGAAATTGACCTCATTTTGGCAAAAACAAATAAAAGTCCACTATTTTCTCTGAATATCTCGCTTAACTATTCACATCTCTTGACCTCAACATAAACAACAATAATTAAATTAGAAACTCTATAAAAGCCACCTTCAATGTCTCTACCTCTCAAACTCATCTTTCCGTAAGCAGTTGTACAAGAGGTCAGACCCGTCAGTTAGTATGGAGCCTCTGATCACCCGCAAAATATTGAGTGAATCGCTAAAAAATATAATAACATTATTAGGAGTCATTTACAAGAGTGCACTACTCGCTAATGGGAAAATTGTTACAGATTACAACGATATTTAAAACGCATCGAACCTGGCAATAAAGTGAACTCAACACCTAAAATCTTCTCGCTTATAATTACTAATATGATCCAAAATCTGCTGATGAAAAGAATCATAAATAACAAATACAATCGAGTCAGTTATAGTGGTTTCCTGGAAACCGTCAAATTTGGTCAACTATAACTGAGGTCCACTAAAACAGATTCGATCGGGATAAAAAATATAACAATTTAGATTTTAGATTTAGACATATTTTATTGACACAGTATCTATTTTAAACATATTATACGCAATTGTTTATATATATTATTTACCTTCATATACAGAGAGAAAGCACAGACATTTGTAGAACACTTGGTGAAGGTGTTCACACCATTTCCGACAGGAGTAAATACTGATGACAAAACCCGAAACTTCTTAGAAATCCCATATCAAATGAGCCTCACAATCAAACCCTTTAAAATCACCCAGGTGGAAACTACCATTCATACAAACTTAAATCCGCAAAAAGCACCAGGTCATGCAATTACTGGCCAAATCCCCAAACAGCTGCCCCAAAAAGGCTATCAATTTCTAACCTTCCTCTTCAACGCCGTATTACGCCTCCGCTACTTTACTGATTTATATGTGACGACCGATCTAATACTGACAAACACAAAATTTAAACACGAGGACATACATAAATTTGCTAAAAACGTACACCCAAAAAAGAAAAATCTATAATAGACTACTTCATAGTATGCAGAGAAAATTGAAAAGCATCTAAAGATGTAAAAGTACAACATGCAGAAATCGGAAGTGACTACTACTTGGTAAGGAGAAAAGTTATAAAAAAGAGAAAATAAAACGAGTAATAATAATAAGACGAATAAATTAAAAATATATACCAGAATAAACTACTAGCTAAAGTAAGTCATAAAACCAGAAATTGTTCTACGATACACTAAAACAGATTAGACAAAAGAAATCAACGAGGCTATTAAAAAAGGAAATATAATAACAGAAGAAAAATATAATATGGATAGATGGGATTCTTGGAAAAACTAACAAAAACGGACATTGGAAAACAAGAATAAGAAATATTACAAGTAAAAAGTAACGAAAGGAATAGTATAGAACCGATAACAGAAAAAAACCTTGGACAAATTAAAACTAGGAAAATCAGCAGGACAAAATGGTGTTATAACCATAAGGAAGAGGAAGCAAAAGTAATACTCCAAGATCTGCTAAATAGTAATTAAAAAAAAACAACAAAATAATACCACGAGACTGGAATATAAAGATATAAGGCAATGTACAAACTACAAAGGACTTAGGGTACCAGATCAAATGTTTACGAGAAAAATGGAATATAGATCGATAGAAAATGAAAACAATAAAAAGTACAACATGGGTTTAGAAGAGGAATAAGCACTCAAGTAGGAGAAAGATTATTAGGGAAACGAAAAGATATACATATTATATTCATACACCTCAAAAAAGTTTTTGACAAGATAAAGAGAAGTGATGTCTGGAAATGCATAAGGGAAAAGCAATAGGGAAAGAAACGATAATAATAGTTAAAGCACTCTATAAAAACAACATAAATAAAGTAAGAACACGACAACGAATCGAAAGAATTCAAATAAAAGAGTGGATTGAAACAGGGGTGCGTATTTAACCCATTGCCATTTTCAATAGTAGTACAAAAAGGCACAAGGAAATATAAAAAAATATGTACAAGTAAGAAAAGAAGAACCTGAAAGATGAAATAAATTCAACCCCAAAAAATGTTATTTGCGGATGATATGGTGCTATCATCAACCAAATAATAGAAAAAGCATACGAATACAATATAAAATTACATCTCTTATTCATAGACTTTCAAAAAGCTTTTGACCAAATTAAAAGACCACAAATATTAGAGGATATGAGAGAAATCCAAATACCATCGAAACTAATACGACTAACTAAAATGACGATGGAGAATTCAGAAGCGACAGTACAATTACAAGAAGGGGACACAAAATATTTTGAAACCAACTTAGGGGTAAGACAAGGAGACGCACTATCACCCAACCTATTCAACATAACACTAGAGAACATCATACCAAAAACAGACCAAACAGGCACAATTGTGAACAAAGAGATGCAAATTTTGGCATATGCAGATGATTTAGTAATAGACTCAAGAAGCAAAACTAAACTACAACAAACACTTAACACAATCGAAATAGAAGCAAAAGCAAGAGGTCTCACAATAAATGAAAAGAAAACAAAATACATGTGCTGCAAACGAGGAAAAGAAGATAACCAAAACCAATACAAAATCGGAAGTCACAAATTTGAGAGAATACAAACATTCACATACCTAGGAACGGAAATAAACAACAAAAATAACAGAGACCAAGGTATAAAAGGAAGAATTCACCGAGCGTTTAAATTATTCAACATATATAAACCATTACTGAAAGACCGGAAAATCACGAAAACAACAAAAATAAGAGTATACAAAACATTAATAAGACCCACAATAATATAAGCAGCAGAGACGATAAGAATGACAAAAAAAGAGGAGGAACAACTGCGTATTCTCGAAAGAAAAATTATGAGGAAGATCCTAGGAGCAGTGAAAATGGGAGACAACGAATATAGAATAAAAATGAATAAGGAAATAGAAGAAGAACTGAAAGGAGAAGACATTGTCAGGGAAATAAAAGCACAGCGAATAAGATGGCTAGGGCATATAGAAAGAACAGATAGAAATAGAATGATAAAGACAATAACCGAGTGGAAACCAGAACAGACAAGACCACGAGGAAAACCCAAAAATAGATGGAAGGGTGAAGTATTGGGAGATTTAAGAAGAATGAACGTAGTAAACTGGAGACGGACCGCAACCAATAGGAAAGAATGGAAGAAAATAGTAGTACAAGCAAAATCAAGCAAGGAGATATGAAACGGAAATCACAACTAAAGGCACTAATCTAGCCGAAAAGGATTAAAAAGCCCATGAAAGGGCGCCAATGATATCTCCCAGGAGGAATTATGGCATGCATACATACATACATGGTGCTAGTAACCGAGTCAGAAAAAAATACAACATAATCTAAACAAATACTAAAACGAATAAATATGTAAATAAATATAAGTTATACAAAAACGATGGTTTACAGAGAAAAGAAGCACGAGGTAGAAATAAATGAACAAACATTGAAATGAGTTACAAGCTACAACTATTTGGAAACAATGATAGAGCATAACGGAAAAGTAGAAAAAGAAATATCAGAGAAAAGTAGGAAACTAAATACGTTTTCTTTGGAAAAAAGGGATACGAAAGAAAATAAAAACACAGATGTACCAAAATGTTACAAGACCCTCCCTAGCTTAAGGAAGTAAATCTTGGATGTTAACAAAAAAAAATAAATGTCAAATCAAGACCGCAGAGGTGATTACTAGAAAGGATACGATAAGAAGAACATTAATAGTTAAATGCAGAACCAATAGAAAGAGTAATAAAACAAAGGCAATTGAGTTGCGTAGAAAAAAGATAGAATAACCAAGCAAGTATATGCAGGAGAACATAAGAGAGAAACAAACTGGGACGCCCACAAATACGATGGGAAGAGCAAGTCAGGCTAGTGGCGGAAAATCGAGGAATATATTGGTGCGAAGTAAAACCAATGGGAAAAGATAGGAACTAATGGAAAAGAAAAATTAAGAACATATTCGGATGAACTGCAATATGCACAATATAAATAAATAGATATAATGTAAAAATGTAAATGTAAAATATAGAGTCATATCACGAACGGGATTTTACAAATTTTCCTAATTTGAACCCACGTGGGCGACGATTGTGATGGGCCTACAGTACGCTTGCAATCCAGTACTTCAACTCAGTCACTTATCCGAAATTGATGTCAGTGTTGAAATAAGTGACGTAAATGTTCGAATGATTCGCAAAGAAAATGAACACCATAACCATCGAAGCAGCCATTGTTGTATTGTTGAGAAAGGGCCGTGGCAAATCGACTAAATCTAAGTGAATCAGCTGTGTTGAAAGTGTGACGTCGGTACCAAGAAACCAGTGGCTACGTCTGCTGGCAAGGAGGTCATAAGAGCGTGGCAACCGAGAGAATAATAGATTTCTTGTCTCAATATTCCCCAGAAATCAACATATGACTGACGTTGACTTCAAGTAAAAGCTGATCGGGGTTAGAGGTGTGGTTGCCAGCACTTGGATAGTGCGAAGAAGACCAAACGCAGCCAACTTGAACTCAAAAAAGGCAGCTACGGGTCTCAAGCTGACTGCAGTCTAGAGGCAAATGTAAATTGAATTTGCTCGCCAACATCTCGATTGGGACTTCGACCACTGGAGTCAGATATTATTCATCGTCGAGTCCAGGATGTGCCTGCATGGCAACGACAGGAGACATCTCGTCTATAGAAGAGCAGGAGAGCGATTTGTTGTATTCAAGACACTGTCGCATATAGAGGTGGCTCTTGCATGTTCTGGATGGGCATTTCCACGCAGGTAAAAACGGAATTGGTTTTTGTGTCTAGTGGAGGACGCGAAAGAAGCTTAACAGCGGACCGGTACATCAGGGACCACTACCTACTTGGCCGACTTTAATACACTTAAACAATGTTTGGAATAAACTTAAGTGAAAAGTCTGGGCCAGAAATGTTGCACCGGAATGTGTGATGAAACTAAGATCAGCGTTGATTGAATAGTGGGACACAATCCCTCAAGACAACATAGGAAAAACCATCCGATCCATGCGTAATCGCTCGGAAAGTGCAATTAGGAGTAGAGGTGGCAACACCATGTATTGAACAAATCATTAAATTAATTGCAACTGAGGATTTAATTTTTTTTCTTTTCATAACCACCTTTTTCCGTTTAACTATTTTGCGTTGGACATATACTTAGGCTCATAACTTTGTCAGAACAGGTCCGATTCCAATCAAAGTTGTTTTGTATTTGAAACCACAGTTTTTAAGCTTTCAAACAGTACACTATGGTAAACTGTATATAGAATGCTGTCGGAGTGGATACACATTCTCTGAAAATTGTTTTGCTCCCAAGTGTAGTAGTTCTTGTAAACTGAAGACAATAATTAATAACGTAATTTAGTAGTTAATTCCACATTACTTACAAAAAAACAAATTGTTTGCAAAAATGCAAATAAAAATACCGTTATTTAAATATCCAAATTGGAGAATTGCATCCTACAATCATTTTTAGGCAAAAAATTATTGTCATTGAAAAATATAAACACATTTATATAATTTTGTATAAATTATTTGAAATATATTGTTAGGCTGTAGTTTTAACAACAAATGAACAAGCCACATAGTTAGATAAATATGTAAAGCTACATAAAGCAGAAGATAAATACCACAAGTTTGTAATTAATGCGACAAAAACCAAAAACTCAAGACACTCATAATAAGAGTATCTCAAGATACAAGAAGTGGAATATGTTGTTACAATTATACAAAAAAAGTTACAAATAAAACTTTTAACTTGTTATGTAAAAATATGCATTTTATTATGTAGGTGAATCATAAAATAAAGGTAATTTTTATATAAAAATTTTATTTGCATTGATAGGGAACAGTTATGCGGTTCCCGTATCCTTTAACAAGATTCTACAGCCTTTCGAAAAAAAAAGATTTTTGATTGCTCACATACCCACGTCCGCATCAAGCTGAACTTGTGATTGTGTGATGTCTCTTTTAAGAAGGTGAAGATAAAGTAATCAGACAGCACTAGATCAAGGCATCCGCCCTCTGGATGTGTTGGTTCGTGCGTGATGTCGATAGGCAACCAGGTCGGCTTTTATCCCTTACACTTGTCCTCTTCCTAAAGCGTTGTATCCACTCGTAGATTTTTCATCGATGCGTGGTACGTGTTACATACTGCCGCAGATTTAATCCCTTTTATCCACAGAAAATGTACTACAACGTATTAGTCTTTGATAGTGTGATCACCAAATGGGCCATACTTCTACTGTTGTTATTCTCAGTCATATGAATGAACAATGGATTGCTGCGCAGCTAGCTACTCATAATCCTTTGTACACGTGTGCTTTGCGTATTTGCATACTTTCTTATTTTTAATGCATAATTTTTAAATTGCCTTTATTTTCTGATACGTCCTTGTATAATTTTTTATAGTAAAATCACTACATACGTACACGTAAAGTAATTGCGTATTTTGTTATGTTGCAAATTCCAGCTGAAAGGTTGTTTAATTATTTATGCCAACCTGTTTTACATTTCTTGGGCCAGCCGTCTCAATTAGTCAATCTACTTAGCACGACTCTCCACCTTAGCATCAAATTTCAAGATTTATCTAAACGGCTACCACAATGAGATTGCCCATGCTGATGTAATGCTTTAAATTTCAGAGAGGACAGTGAGAAATGTTTGAAACTTCCGCTACTCCGAAATGATTGACATTCGAATGCACGCCCGCTGTCATGAAGCCATTAGTTAACTCAATCTAAGGTCACATATTTATTCATGAACCGATTCCTGATGAGGCTGGATGAGCGATGGGCCCGCGCCGGTGTTATAAAAAGGAATAGCATTTATCTTAGCGCTATTATGATGGTTATTAGCATTAGCCAAAGGAATCTTATAGACATTCGTAGAATATCTGGAGGCGTCAAAATGAGTTGTTTGTGTCGGGCATTACGAAATCCTTTCTGCGTCTTATGCAAGCTTACTTTTCCCGTCAAATCAAAAACAATTTAGGGTTGCTTCCAAGATTAATTTCGCGCTGGGGGCAACGAATCGTAACCCCACATTTCGTATCTTTAATTAATTTGATGTACCCCAAAAAATTGTTTGTTTATTCAAGCGTAATCTCCGCAGTGAGGGTGCTATTTATGAAGTAACATGTGCGGTTCCTAGAATGAATCCAGTAGCAAATGTGCTGTAACAGATGTAACCATCGTGTGGTTGCTCCGCGGCCTGAGATAACCCATCGTTTCGGGGCTGCTTATCGGACGAAGTTATTCAAACCGCCACTCGCGCCTTATTTAAAATAGCCTGGTAATTTCTGCGCGACAAACTAGTCGGAAACGGCATCCGACACTTTAGGTGCCCCGTCGTGAGTGTCGTCCCCTGCAACTGCGTTTCGCAATTATTTTCCTCCCTGCGGGGCGCTCCTTTGTATTTCGAAATTGGGAAGCTTAAAAAAATCGCAGTTGCAAGCGTCGGCAGCACGTGGCAGTCGTTGAAACGAGTAGCATGGGGAAGCGGATCTGCATGTGAATGCTCGGACCACCTCCCGTCAAATCTCACCTAGTGCAGCTGCACCGACGGCGCACAAAGCCACCCCTTGTAACGATTAGGGAAATTTATTGGTCTAATAGAAGCGGGAGTCAAAATATGATGCCTGTGTTAGGCGAACGTGCAGATTAAATTTTACGACAAGTCAGCCCCATGTAGCTAACTGTATTACTTTCACATGATTATGCAACAGGAACTTTTGGCAAACATGAATAGTATTCTATTTAACTTGTGGGACTTTATAATTTATTTACGTAATTAATTATAAAACACTTAGCAATAAATTCAGAGACGTGTTCTTGTAAATCACGCAGTATAAATTAAAAAACTTTTTTACTTTTCCGTACATCTGCAAAAAATATACTTTGAGAATTATATATCAGTAGCAGTTGTTGTCTTTAAAGTAATCTAGTGAATTTACTTGCTAGTTTAGTAAATGATTCTTTTTCACATTTGAGGTATTAGAACTCTTCTCCCAAAATATGCAATTTTGGTATTATTTACACGCAATGTTGAATATTAGTGACAACTCCTCAATTTCTGTTCAATTCAACAATCATTGACCACCTGTTACATATTAAATCTTGCACTTTGCTCACATTTGTGTTTGCCAATCTTGTTTTTGATTGTCCATACTTTCACTTATTTTGTTTTATGGTATACAATGGCAAAACTTTTTCTTTTTTATGTATTTAGTTTGTCTGTATTTACCTTACGCACTTTACAGGTCTATATATTATTATAACAATAATAAATGTGAAGCTTTAACACTTCCTTAACACACCTTCCAAGGTGTGGAAGCTGAGAGGTTAAGGATTCCATGTATTCCACGTTTTATATCTAGGTTTATATAGAGGTTGTATATTACATAATTTTTTATTAAAAAAAATTGAATTAATCACACAAGCCGCTGATGGTTGTTTTTTAGTTTTTGATAATTAAGTCTCATGTATTTTTCAGCACTGAATCCGACAATAATGTTCATTTCTTACCATCACGACAAAATTTTTGAAAAATCCAAATTTAAAAATTCTCAAATAGTCGAAAAATTGCAAAATTCTGGCAGTGTTATCATTTCTTTTAATTTTTAAGATGTACATTGGGCCCTTTAAACCCTCCCTATCCCCCACCTTTTCGCTAAATGTCTCTTAAGGATATATATATAACATTGAGGAGTAGAAACTTGGAGATAGCTGTGCACCAGAGCCTTTTTCGCAGTCTGAACTAAACGATTTGGTTTGAGACTTACATCTGACTAAAGGAAATTCAGAATTGCTTGTTTCGAGGCTTAAAGACAAGAACCTACTAGCAGCTCATTTTTTGGTTCAGGTATTCATTCATTCATTCATCGTCTTCTCGTTATTGGGGGTCCCTGGGATCCCAGCCCCTAACCCCCAACGCTGCGGTGACATCTGGTGGTTGTTGGTTGGCCTGCTGTAAGGCAGACCGCCCCCGCTCCGCCTTACGGGGGAATCAGGATCTTCGGGCGCTTGTGGCGGGCGCCCCTGTCAACGTCATAGGTGTAGAGACCACGGACTGCTGGATTGCCGTGGTCTTGGACGCTGGCGTGTAGTTCCATGGCGCACTGGGAGATATACTCCTGGATGGTTGGCACGTCGGCATCGCTGTGAAGAATGGTATTTCTTATATACCACGGAGCGCCAAAGATGTTCCTGAGGGCCCGGTTCTGGACCACCTGGAGTTTATTCACGTGGGTCTTTGCTGCATAACCCCAAACAGCACAAGCGTACAGCATCGTCGGCCTGATGACTGTCTTGTATAGTAGAAGCTTGTTGTTTGTTGACAGTTTGCTGTTGGAGTGCAGCAAGCTGCCCAAGGCTAGGTGGGCTGTCTTAGCCCGCGTAACCATATTGTCCACGTGAACTCTCCAGGTGAGCTTCTTATCCAGGGTCACTCCGAGGTATCGTGCCTCTTCTCTCCAGGGTATATCCTGTCCGAAGATCCTGATGTTCTTGATGTCACCGCGCCATCGTAGCTTGTTTTTGGTGGAGAACAGGATCGACGCACTCTTCTCTGGATTTATCCTAATTCTTACTAATCTGTCGCACCAGTCTTCCATAGAATCTAGCTCCTCCTGGACATGCCGTATTGCCAGGGAGGGCCTCAGCGAACTTGACAGTACCGCTGTGTCGTCTGCGAAGTGGGCCATTGTCGTGGAGGGCGTCGTTGGAGTGTCCCACACGTACAAGTTGAAGAGTACGGGGGACAGCACCGAGCCTTGGGGGACTTCGGCTCGGAGACGCCTCTCTGATGACTTCACGCCGCCGAACATGATCCGGAACCTTCGGCCTGACAGGAAGGACCGGATCAGCTGGACCATCGGCAGCGGGATGTTGTCTGAAGCCATCTTGAAGACGAGGCCGTGATGCCACACCTTGTCGAACGCCTTGGTGGTTCAGGTACAAAGAAAATAATTTTTAACATTCCGTACGGAAATACCGATTGGAGATTGTTCATAGATTCGTCAAAACAAGTCTCAAAGTTGTTCTACACAATAGGAATACATATGCATCAATACCCACCGGACATTCTGTCCATTTAGAAAGAATGCTCTGAAAATGCAGAATTTGTTCTCAATAAAATTAAATGCGACAATTATAAGTGGACTACGTGCGGCGATCTTAAAATAATACCGATGCCCTTAGCAAAAAAATCATTGGATAAAGAAAGATTTGCTAAAAGAACTTTATTAGAACCCGAAACCAAAAATGTACTTTGAAAAACTTCCATAGATCCGAATAAAGTTCTCCTTCCACCTCTGCATATCAAGTTAGGCTTGATAACGCAATTTGTCAAAGCCTTACTAAAAGAAGATAATGTTTTAAATCATCTGTGGCAAATTTTCAGCCTTATCAACTGATAAACTAAAAGAGGGTGTCTTTACTGATTTTGACAGAAAATTTGTCAAAGATGATAATTTTGAGAAACAAATGAAAGTTGCAAAAAAAGAAGCCTGGGGAGTCTTTAAAGACGTAGTAACCAAGTTTCTGAACAACAGGAAGGGTCTGAACTTTAAATCAATCGTTGAAAACATGCTGCAGGAGCACAAAAATTTAGGCTGTTCCATGAGCTTGAAGGTTCACTTCTTAAATTCACATTTGTACTATTGACCTAAAAAATCTGGGTGCCGTTAGAAAAGAGATTGGTGGGAGATTTCATGAGAAGATCAAATAAATTAAAAATATGTGTCACGGAGAGTGGACTGCTACGATGATGGCTGACTATCGAGATGCAGAACATAACATGAAAAGCGCAAACCGTTCAAAAAAACTTCGACACATAGAATAAAATTGTAATTTTTTTAACATGCATTGTCATTAAGGGTGGGTGAAGAGGGGGAGTGGTTTTTAAAGGCACAACCTATCTTATAAAAATTAGTGAAATAAATAAAAATAAATTAATTTTAAAATGGCCTACAATAGAAATGTAGGGTAATTATGTGGCAATTTTTTAAGAAAAAACCTTTTAAGTTTATTTTGAAGTCCTACATTTTCGCAATTTATCAACTTTTTACAAATTTTGAGATTTACGAAAAATCCTGACGTAATGGAGAAAATGCTCAGTTTCTGATTCAGCGCTACAAAATACATATAAATCAATTATCGAAAGTTAACAACCTAAATTTTGCAGGTTTGTGTCAACACTACAAAACAAATATGTAACAACTTTTTACTTGATGATATTTTGAGAAACTAAATGAAAAAATATTTAATGTAAACGAGTGCTTTATTACCCGCTCTCAAACGAAAATTTTTTATCGCTTGCGGTTCCGGAAATATATTACCTCGGTCTCGCCTGCCGCCGGGCCGAAATTTGTCATTCGGAGGCGTTCGGGTCGGCACGGAAAGGCACGAACAACCTGTGTGACAGCAGCAGCAGCACTCATAACTTTTACTTTCCTTATCCTATAATAAGGAAAATAATGTAATCGGCGGAAATTTGACCTACCCAGTTTTTCACATTTCTGGACGAAATATAGCCTCAGGATACCAAAAAAGTTGGTTTGAGCCATTGGTTCGTTTGTGCGTGTGTGTGTGTCTGTCGGTCTGTCAGTAAACAGGATATCTCGAGAACCGTAAGAGCTAGAGACTTGAAATTTGGTATGCAAGGTACCTGTAAGTAGGGGACGCAGTGCGAAGCTTTTGGTAAAAATCGGCTGAGCCGTTTGGTCGCAAGGTCGCAAAATCGGTCGCAAAGCGGTCGCGAATCTAAACGGTTGAAGATACAAAAAATTTATGAGAATAAAAATGATTTGTTATCATGATATAAACATGAATTTAAAATAAAAGTTGGTAAAATAGGAACTCGAAAAAAAATAGAGGTCAGGATTTTTAATATACCGGGTGTTCATAAAATGTTTCAGAAAATTTATATTACTGGATAGATCAAACCGAAAAGAACAAAAAATTACAATGAAGTTTTTTGATCCCAGGTTAAATAAATATGTTATAGCGTATTAAAAATTAATTAAACGTACTAATCACAGCGCGCTCGGTGAGCTACCGGGCCGAATGCGGAAGAGGAGGGGGGGAGGGAGCGCTTGGCCGCTAGGAGGGAGCACCCAGGCGATAATGGCGAAGGCCGTGCGACCGAGCTCGCATGGTTACCTTCAGTGACGTAGCAAAACTT
Source organism: Sinelater perroti (assembly GCA_036346155.1). Taxonomy (NCBI): domain Eukaryota; kingdom Metazoa; phylum Arthropoda; class Insecta; order Coleoptera; family Elateridae; genus Sinelater; species Sinelater perroti. The sequence goes on along the minus strand of JARFIY010000005.1, from coordinate 4,729,003 downwards.
TAAGTACGAGTCAATTATTGTCTTGTACTGTTTATTTTAATCAGCTTTCGAGTGTTGGACTCACGCCTCATCCTTTTTTAAAATAACAAGTTCCGGGACGAGAGCAGCTCAGGGCCGAGACGATGGACTCGCGCCTCGTCGTTTTTTAAAATAACAAGTTCCGGGACGAGAGCAGCGTAGGGCCGAGACGATGGACACGGTATAATATATAATAATGGAATAAGGAAAGTCGTGTGATGTTCACACCAGATTTTTTTATATATATAATTATGAATAAGTAAATATTTAGTTTTAGTATGCTATAGTTAATTTGCGAATTATTTTATAAATAAAACTTTATATATACAGTCTGTCCCAAAATTATCAAGTCACAACACAAAAAAACTACAATTACATAACAACAAATTTATATATTTAGTAAATAGGGTGCATCATATGTATTCTGATTTAACTTCAAAATAAGCACGGTGAAATCTCATGTTCTGCAAAGTCCTATTTTAGAATTGCGAATAACTTTGAGATAACTACGCCTTAGTTTCTAGATCGTAATCGTAGACCCACATTTTATCTCCGTTGTTTCTGCTCTTGTAGTAGCATCTTTAAAATGAATTTTGTCGTGACATGCCATCTGCCAAGATTTTTTTGGCAAAATTCCACACACTTTAGTTTCTGAAATCTCTGACTTACTTTAAGTCACCAATCCTTCTTGATTATAGCCCGTACATGTTGCTAGTTGTTGATCTTATTGGCTGAAAATCACTTTTAACAGATTTCCGATTAACTACGATTAATTTGTATTGTTGGTACTACACGTACTCGCCCACACTACATGTGCTCACTCACCGGTGTATAATTTTCTTCTAATCTGACCGGCGAAGTCGTCCTTATTCGCCCATGCACAATACAGTCCACTCTCATCAGCTGTGGTCTCAAAAATTGTATTCATTAAATTAAGATTGGATAAATATTTTTGGGAGCAACTCCAAACTATCTGTAATTGGATTTATGTATAATTAAAAGTTACAGATGTGCTATTTTATAATATGTAAGTAAAGCAAAAAATATTATACTTTCTATATAATAGCAACAACAAATGCTCTATAAGGTACTAACATTCGTATTAAGTTCTATGATCTATCTATATAAATTTTTATAAAATGATCTCAGTTGATTATATGCTTATAAAATGTTTAATATATTAGATAGTACAACATGTGAAATGGCCGACTGAAGAAAGTTTAGCAATGTGCTGTTTGAAGGTTTATTTGCACATGTTTCTTAGTCTTGTGTAAGCGATGAGTAACTCTGCTATAGAGGAGGGTCCCATAATTCCTGTTTATGATTCTTTGCAATTTCTTCGAAGTCTTGTGTTCTTTCGCAACCATATTTCGGATGTATGTTGCTAGTTTTAAATAGATGTGTTGGTAGACGAGGAGTTGCTAACCATGCTGCATTTGGTATTAAAATTTTAAGATATTGTGTCTTATATAATAATAATAGTAATAGTTAGGCTGTAACGCCCCTTCCAGAGCATGGTCCGCTCTCATATGTTTCTGCTTACATTCCGCTCGTTGCATACCATCCCTGATAGGGGGCGATGTGGAAAGCACCAAGCCTTAATCGACCGCTACTATTACCCCTTGTTTTTATTGAGCTTAGGTACTCAATTATTTTTAGTAAATAAGAAAGCCATCTTAAGGTATTTAAAACCCAAATTCGTCTGCACCTAAAATGCGCTAAAATGCGCCAACCGCTTAGTGGGGTATTCTAGTGTGACGGGTACTATTTCATAGCATTTTTTTTCAGAAAGTAAACGAACAATATCGTAATGAAATCTTTTTCTTTTAATTATTCAACATTTATAATAATAAAAAAATTGACTACAAAAAAATAAATATAAAAAATGGCATAACAGAGCTCGAAAAGTTGAGGTAAAAAAAAAACTTCTTTGGATGGTTGACATGTTTGCGGCTCCCCAGATAATCTCAGACATATGGAGCCTGAACTACAGTTAAGTGAAAACAGAAACGTTTTAAAATGGCGGTTATTTGATAATAAAATCTCGATTTTTACAATATTTTCCGTTGCTTTTCGGCTGTAACATTTACAAAAATAAGTGTTTCAATGTTGTTGTAGTTCCAGTTACAGGCACGCATCCTCTGAAGATGTGTAAAGCGACAACTTAGTCAATTTATTAGTTTCTGAGAAAACATGTCAACCAATCTTGAAGGCATGATTTTGAGAAAAACGTATTTAAAGTTTTGAAAACGTCCTAAGTCATAATTAATGTAATTACAATTTTTCTGTTATGTTAGGTCCGTAGAGTATATCTTTTTCTTCACCGAAGAAGAGGACGATAATTCTTCACGTCTGGTAATGCTAGCCTTCTTTGCGTAAAACTCAACTTAGCCCCCAATTGTGATGTTCAGAATATTTATAATCGATAAAATTGGTAAACAAACTTTTGATAAAAATTAAAATTATCAAAGAAGTGGCTATTTTAACAGTTTTATCGACAAAATGGCCATTTTGGAGAGAAGATCAAGATAAATAAATTTAGTGACTCGTTGTTCCGAGTTTCGGGTCCCAAACTTTTTTCTAATAAAAAGCGCAGCCGAATAAGATAGTAAAAATTGCCTTTAAGGGAATTGATACAAAAAAATACTAGCATATTTAGCATAAAAAATGGTAGTTCTGTGTAAATTTTCAGCTCAAAAGAAGCAAACTTAACCTCAAAAAAATTATTTTGATTTTTTTGTTTTTTGGTCATATATCGGTCAAACTAGCATAATATTTAATTTTTTTTAATTGAAGGTCTTTTTAAGATCTAAAAAATAATAATTTTTTTGAAACTCTTGGCTTAAAAGCATTTTTTTTATAAACGTTTTAAAACTTGAAAATTTATTTAGAGAAATAAAAAATCTGGTGTGAACATCACACGACTTTCCTTATCCTATTATATATATATATATATATATGTATATATATTATATATATATATATATATACAGTCCAACACTCGAAAGCTGATTAAAATAAACAGTATAAGATAATAATTGACTCATACTTAAAATTTTGCTACGTCACTGAAGGTAACCGTGCGAGCTCGGCTGCACAGCCTTCGCCATTATCGCCTGCGTGCTCCCTCCTAGCGGCCAAGCGCCCCGTCCTCCCGTAGTCGGCCCGGTAGCTCTCCGAGCGCGCTGTGATTGGTCCGTTTAATTAATTTTTAATCGGCTATAACTTATTTATTTGACCTCGGATCAAAAAATTTCATTGTAATTTTGGTTCGTCTCGGTCTGATCTATCCGGTAATATAAATTTCCCGAAACATTTTATGAACACCCGGTATATTATAAATCCTGAGCTTCAATTTTTTTTAGAGTTCCTATTTTACCAACTTTTATTTTAAATTCATGTTTATTTCATGATAACAAATCATTTTTATTCTCATAAATTTTTTGTATCTTCAACCGTTTAGATTCGCGACCGCTTTGCGACCGATTTTGCGACCTTGCGACCAAACGGCTTGGCCGATTTTTACCAAAAGCTTCGCACTGCGTCCCCTACTTACAAATAAATTGTTTAGCAAAATTCAAGTCTCTAGTTCTTACGGTTCTCGAGATATCCTGTTTACTGACAGACCGACAGACACACACACACACACACACACACACACGAACCAATGGCTCAAAACAACTTTTTTGGTGTCCTGAGGCTATAATTCGTCCAGAAATGTGAAAAACTGGGTAGGTCAAATTTCCGCCGATTACATCACTTTCCTTATTATAGGATAAGGAAAGTAAAAACTAGTTGCATCGAAAATTGTATAATGTGTATTTTTGGTCAAAGTTACTCTTTCAATTTTTTCAGATGTTTAAAATTGGTAGAACATGGTCAAAAAAATAAAATTTTCGTCCATTTTCAGGATTGTTTTGGTCTAATTTGCAACTGATAGTATTCTAGCTTACGAAAAATAAGTTTTTTCTTTATTTTACATACTTAGAAGGTATCCTAAATGTTTTCCAGATTTCTAGAATCAGCGGAACGTGAAACTGAGCTACATCCACGTGCGTTTTTAAAAACAATTGTTTTCTCACCAGCAGAGCACTATATCGAACTTAACATTTTTAAATTAATTTTATATGGTTTTATTTACTATAGCTAACGAAATGTAATGAAATATACATATATATATATATATATATATAGTAATATATAGTAATATATAGTAAAATACATTAAAGGGTAAACGAATGTTCTTGAATGATTTAATGAATTGGCCGACCTCGAAGAAAGACAAGAGTTTTAGGTATGTGTTTTCATACAATTATTTCTCTTACTAGCAGGGTATCCTATATATATATACATATATATATATATATATATATATATATATATATATATATATATATATATATATATTGTTTTATCTTTGTAAAAAAAACGTTTTAGTCACGGAAGTAAAACTTCATACTCGCGTATGACCGAATTTGTTTATACGTGTACGCGTGTGTGCGAGTGTGCGTGCGTGAGAAAAAAATAGTGCGATCTCAGATTGCCTTAGTTACGTGGGTGACTTCGGTAAAATCGTCAATAGAGAAAGAATAATAGAAAAAAGGAGTGTATGAGTAACGAGACTTTGGAAATGTTTTGGGATCCCAACGCCACCAAATATCCATGCGGCAGCGCGCCGAGCCTTTGGTACTTTTCGTGTTTTTTGCATTTAACATAGGCGCAGAGTCGAGAAAATGGAGTACGCTATTATGTAAATTCGAACGTATATTGCTATGATTCTAGACAATGGTGAAGCAACTTAAGATGGTGCTTATAAAAGCATTGTATTCCAATCAATAGCTCGCGATTTTAGTATCGTTACAACTTGTGCATTACCATTATTCGAACATTATAGTAGTTTTTCTCTTCCGTTTGCGTACAGAAAAGTCAAAAAATGAATCGCTCTTGTTCTGGGACTTGAACGCCCCCAGCAGGTTTCTGATTTTTTAGACTTCGTTTTTAAAGCTTTTGAACAAGGCGTTTTTTCATCTAGGTTTGGTAAACAAAGTGCAAATAGAAATGTATTAATTGAAAATACAGCACCAATAACAATAGAGAACTATACGATCTTAATAACAAACTAGCTTGAGTATGTGATGGTACATATTTGAGACATCAAAGAAGTAGTAATAATGAATATCAAAGAAAGTCTTACTCTGGCCAAAAAAAAGATCCGGTATGTAAGACATTTACTATTTGTACAACGAATGGTTACATAGTAGACATAATGGGGCCTTATTACGCTACTCAAAACAATGCATCGATCATAAAAGAAATAATAAGTGATTATATTGGTTTGGTTCAAATATTAAATGGAAGGAATGTATTTTTCGTCGATAGAGTGTTTTGTGATGTAGCATCATTTTTATAGAAAATAAATTAAAAGATTCTTATGCCTGTCCTGAAAGAAAAACGAAAATAACTGACGGCTGCTGCATCAAATAGTTTTCGCTGCGTAACAATGATTCGCTATGTGGTAAAAGCTGTTGACGTTGTTATTGGGATGAATATCAACCTATTTGGTTAACGAGGTATTTGCTATAAAATAATTGTTGGTGACGATGAGTTCTAACCATTTATTTGGATTAAAGTTTTAAGATATTGTGTCTTATATAATAATAATAATAGTAATAGTTAGGCTGTAACGACCCTTCCAGAGCATGGTCTGCTCTCACATGTTTCTGCTTACATTCCGGTCGTTGCACACCATCCCTGATAGGGGGCGATGTGGGAAGCACCAAGCCTTAGACGACCGCCATTATTACTCCTTGTTTTTATTGAACTTACGTACTCAATTATTTGTAGTAAGTAAGAAAGCCATCTTAAGGTATTTAAAACCCAAATTCGTCTGCACCGCCCTCAAATGCGTCAACCGCTTGGTGGGGTATTCTAATGTGACGGGTACTATTTCATAACATTTTTTTCAGAAAGTAAACGAACAATATCGTAATGAAATCTTTTTCTTTTAATTACTCAACATTTATAATAATAAAAAATTGACTATAAAGAAATAAATATAAAAAATGGCATAACAGAGCTCGAAAAGTTGAGGTAAAAAAACTTCTTTGGATGGTTGACATGTTTCCGGCTCCCCAGATAATCTCAGACATATGGAGCCTGAACTACAGTTAAGTGAAAACAGAAACGTTTTAAAATGGCGGTTATTTGATAATAAAATCTCGATTTTCACAATATTTTTCGCTGCTTTTCGGCTGTACCTTTTACAAAAATAAGTATTTCAATGTTGTTGTAGTTCCAGTTACAGGCACGCATCCTCTGAAGATGTGTAAAGCGACAACTCAGTCAATTTATTAGTTTCTGAGAAAACATGCCAACCAATCTTGAAGGCATGATTTTGAGAAAAACGTATTTAAAGTTTTGAAAACGTCCTAAGTCATAATTATTGTAATTACAATTTTTCTGCTATGTTAGGTCCGTAGAGTATATCTTTTTCTTTACCGAAGAAATTTTGCTGGGACGATAATTCTTCACGTCTGGTAACGCTAGCCTTCTTTGCGTAAAACTCAACTTAGCCCCCAATTGTGATGTTCAGAATATTTATAATCGATAAAATTGGTAAACAAACTTTTGATAAAAATTAAAATTATCAAAGAAGTGGCTATTTTAACAGTTTTATCGACAAAATGGCCATTTTGGAGAGAAGATCAAGATAAATAAATTTAGTGACTCGTTTTTCTAAGTTTCGGGTCCCAAACTTTTACCTAATAAAAAGCGCAGCCGAATAAGATAGTAAAAATTGCCTTTAAGGGAATTGATACAAAAAAATACTAGCATATTTAGCATAAAAAATGGTAGTTCTGTGTAAATTTTCAGCTCAAAAGAAGCAAACTTAACCTCAAAAAAATTATTTTGATTTTTTTGTTTTTTGGTAATATATCGGTCAAACTAGCATAATATTTAATTTTTTTTAATTGAAGGTCTTTTTAAGATCTAAAAAATGATAATTTTTTTGAAACACTTGGCTTAAAAGCATTTTTTTTATAAAATTTTAAAACTTGAAAATTTATTTAGAGAAATAAAAAATCTGGTGTGAACATCACACGACTTTCCTTATCCTATTATATATATATATATATATATATATATATAAATATATACAGTCCAACACTCGAAAGCTGATTAAAATAAACAGTATAAGATAATAATTGACTCATACTTAAAATTTTGCTACGTCACTGAAAGTAACCGTGCGAGCTCGGCTGCACAGCATTCGCTATTATCGCCTGCGTGCTCCCTTCTAGCGGCCAAGCGCATCTTTCGATAATCCTGTGAGTGTGCTAATAGCTTAAGAACAATAGGAAGTTGTAGAAAAACTGTCAAAAATTTTTGAAAAAGATGTATCACCAATTATTGATGAAGACAGTGATGAGGATTAAAAATCGACTAAGCGATGAAAGTAATAACAGTTTTGATAGCAAAATAGGTATTCTCTTGATATTATTTTTTCTTTATGTATAATTCTTTTATAGAGAACAATAACAGTTAATAAAGAAATAAAAAAAATATATTGAATTGTAGCGGATTGTGCCTTTGTAGTTGAACTTAAATAAAAGTTTTAGTTTTCATATTTTTGTGTTATTAAGTCTTTACGTATTAATTTTTTCAGTTTATTATTTGATTTTCTGTTATTTCCGAAATGTCTAGAACTTACAAATTCTGTTAAAGCTGCAAATAAATTAAAATAAATGCACAATTAATAACTATTATACAAACAATGTCATTTTATAACTGATACTTTAATTGTTCCGCGTTTCACTGTTTCTGAAAGTTTATAAGTACCAAAAAAAACAATTCAGGTAAAAAATGAGATAAGCAAAAAAATTCAACTCTACGTGATTAATTTAGATAAGACATGCCGTTAAAAGTGATGAACTTAGCTATATTGTGCGTACAAATGGCGTTATCGTGGTTCAGTTTTACGTTCCATTTATTATAGAAATTTGGAAAACATTTAGGATACCTTCTAAGTAAAGAGGAGAAAAAACTTATTTTCCGTAGACTAGAATGCTGTTAGTTGCAAATTAGACCGAAAAAAGCCTAAAAATGGACAAAAATGCAGTTTTTTATGTTTTTGACCATGTTCTACAAATTTTAAAAATCTGAAAAAAGAAGAAAACTTGTGAATTAACTGAATTAAATTTTTTTTAAGAACTATTTGAAGGAAAAAATTTTTGTAAAAAAACTGGCTACGATTTTAGAGATAAAGTAGAGCATGAGAAAAAAGTATGGAAAACTTCAATAAAAGAATGGTCGCCTGTTAGTGGAGCTGTCTATCTTGTACGTAACTCCTAAGTTTGTGCGTTATACTGGAAGCAGTAAAATTTACATAGTATTTTTTTTTGGGGGGAAATAACAGCTTTAATTTGGATCACCCTGTAGCAAACTAAGATCTGATAAATTTTTTTAATGAAAATTAACAGTATAGATATACAAACAAGTCATATAATATAATAAACACTATATTAATTTGTAAAATATTTAGAAAAAGCCACATAAATGAAACAAATACAAAACATAACGCGAAATAAAAACCTTTTTTGTATGTTTTCACTTATCTACTACTTATAAAAGTAGATAGTCCTTAGAAAACTTTGAAATATGTTTGGAATAGTTGTATAACCACGAATCCCTTACCGATTAATCGTAACCCAGATGGTATAACGTTTTCCTTTAAATTTTTTTACTGTTCTTTCCTCATAATACCATCGACTTTAACTAAGTTCCCCACACAAACCAACAAAAACACCACCTCTACACTAAAACAGACCTACCCCCGTGCTTAACAGTTATAAAAATACAGTCCTGGATCATCTTTTCAGACCGCACACAAAGATTCTCAGTTTCTCACTGAAAATTGAAAATTTAGCGTTGTTGGTCCACAATACTTTTTGCCACTATTTAATTGTCCAGGTACGATGCTTTCCGCTCACCAGCCATTTAGCTTTATTATCACTAGATAACCGTCTTATGGTTGCAATGCAACCATGAAGAGTACCTTCTGAAGATGCAGCTTTATTGAGCTGACTAATATTGTTTTATCATGTCCCCGATTAAAGCAATATCTGGGGCAATTAATCTTTTATTTTGCTAACTTATCAGTCTGATGAACTGCATCGGGTGATACTCGTGATGGCTCAGGATGGTGGCGATTCCTAAGACTTCCTGTTTTCTGAAGCGTTGTATTGCAAAATTCACCGTCGAAGCACAAACTTAATGATTTTGCAATGTTACGCATTGATAGCCTTTCTCGATGTAAAATGAGAATGGCTGAAAACTTTCTATCGAGAAAGACTTACCATAGACTATTGAATTCAAGAATTCTAGACAAGAGCTAAAAAGAACCAAATAAATAGCACAAGATCTTATGATAAACTGGTAAGCTCGGAAGTTCCGGACGACGCAGTGTTTTTTTTTTAATGTAAGCAAACATCTCAAACAAGAAATACAGACAGAAAGTGTGGTTTTCTTTTATTCTGATTTTCGACCCAAGAAATGCTTATAAAATAATCTACAGGTGACTAGTTACCTTAATTCAAAATTATTGCCTAAGGAGATGGTAAAAAATAAAACAAAAAAAATGTACTACCAAAAATATAGATATATACTGTACAGTTGAATTTTAAAAAAATTTCCATACTTCCATAAGCGGTAACATTAATCAGTTGATAGCAACCGCACGGTACAAATTCACTTTTACGAAAAAGCTTATGGAGAGTGTATTAATAAGCACCAGTAGTAGATTAGTGCAAATATTTAAAACAAATTGTAGTTGGTATTATAACTAATATTTCTGTTACAGTTGCCGTAAATAAAGCTTATGATAACTAAAATATAACTTACATAAAAAATAAAAATATAAATTGGAGAAATAGTCGGAGACGAAAAACTGTAAATCAGAAAGAAATTAAAGGAGGTGGATGGACTTATAACAGTTTTAGTTCTCATTGTTTATTGAAATAAAAAGTATCCTCCTTTGTGGCATAGTCTATATAAAAAATTTAGAATTATCAGTTGAGTTCGACAAAATTATCTATCGAAAAATAAACTCACGCATTTAAAAAAATTACAAATCCGAAAAAACAATGTTTTAATGCATTATAAAATTATAATAAAAGCAAAATCGTAAAATAATATTGTCATACAACCAAACTAAAAGCCGAGCAAATGCGATAAATTAAATGACAAGATATTAGTAGTTTTTTACAACAAGATTAACATGAACGCTTTTCACTCTTTTATGTAGTAAAAATATATGGCACTTAATAAAATTAAACGTTATTAGTTTGTTAGAAATCAAGGTAAAACACTTGCCGAGTGAGCAATAGCTCAACTAAAGAAGTTCCATATAATAAAGGAGGACCAGCAGTCTGCCATCGATAGATAGAATAAGTAAAATTATATGTAAAAAATATATTTTATTACAATATGTCGTAATCGATATAATGAGCAATTTATAGAATTATTCTTATGTGTGCTTAAATCAATTGTCATTAGTCTTATAGTTAAATAATCTAAAAAAGTCGTTATAATAAACATTTTATAGTAATCACTTGTTAGGTGGTTTCTATCGCACTTGAATAATTAAAATTAATAAATGGATGCGGCAATAAACTAAATTAACAGAAACTTTCCAGTTCCCAACTTACACAATTCGAGTTTATTCTCCTAGCCCCTAGCCTCCAACTTCTTTAGTCGCCTAATTAGAATAGTTGGCCTTTATTAAGCCTTATCCGCACTGCCTTATGGAGAAATCAGAATCTTTTGGTACTTGTAGAGGATGCCTATTTCTTCTTTATAGTCGTAAATAAAGCTGATATTTTGGCGTTAGAAATTGCTGTGGGGTTGTGAAATGTACTGAGAAATATACTCCTGGATAGTTGGCAGATTGCTGTTGTAGTACCGTGTTCCTTATCTAAGGTCACTCCTAGATACCGTGCCTATCTACTGCAGAATATATTTTAGTGTCATTTATTCTTCTTGGTGGAGAACAGGGTTGTCACACACTTCTCGGGGTTATTCTTGATTCTCCACTTATTGGACCGTTTTGAGCTTTAGAGTACGCCGGCTCGAAGATATCTCTCCGATGACATCATACTGCCGAATTTGCTTCTAATCATTTTAATCCGGAATGACTGGATCGTTTGCACCACCAGTAACGAGATGAAATTTGAAGCCATCTTAAAAACCAGCTCATTGTGCTACACCTTGTCAAAGGCCTTGGCCATATCAAAGAAGGTTTTAGTGATGTATTATTTTTCAATAAAGCCTTCCGTGATTTGTTCTACCACTCGAAGAATTTGGTTGTTGGTGGAGTGACATAAGAAGATCTTAAACTGGTTGCCCGTTAATAGTTAGGGCTCTTTGGAGAATGCCGTTGCGTAGTGTCTTGATCAGATTCTATAGCAAGATTTTGACTAAGTCGAAAGCCTTTGGCCTATTCTCTCAAGCAATATTGTGGTATTCCGCGGTGGTAGTCTTGATGTCAGCAGAGTGCAGGTACTGATGCACGCGCTGTCGCGCCCTGCTTTTTTCACGTATCCCTTTATTTAACTCCAAAATCCTTTTTAATCTTTTAAATGGAAGTGGTGTATCGTCTTTTTCATGTTTTCGACAGAATGTATAGTAAAGATTGGTTTCATAAATGTTGCAGGTAAAATAGGTCCATGAAACGCTGTAACAAAAAAAAACATCTTCCACTCCATCTGAGGCTCCCAGGATGAGAAGTATCGAGTTGTGATCGCTGTCAAACTTGTTGACGTTCTCGAGGGTATGCTGTATGTAGACGTTCTTGAAGATGACTATGTCTAAGACGCCTGAGCGAAGCCGTAGATGGAGTTTGAAGACTTATTCACCAATAGGTCCGGAGACTAAGCCTAGCTGTCTATTATTAGTGTTCGCTATCCGAATGTAACATAAGCGATATTTGGCGTTAAAGTCGACTGTCAAACAGAGACGACACCTTCCCTGAACTGCGATCTACAGTACATTTCTTTTTTAATGTTATTTTAATATCAATTTTCCTGGTACTAAGATGGTATTAAATTAAATTCATTTAGCCTTTGATAAGCTTTTTCATATCTGAAAATTTTAAAATAGTTTAAAAATAATCATTTTAGTTATTTGTTCTTAACGGATTTTTAATATATTTATATGGTACAAAATTATCGACCAGTAAGTCGTGCTTTTGTATATAGTGCTTTTGTCCATTTAAGCAAAACTTGCGTGATGAATTGTACAGAAAATAACTGCAACTTTGATTTTAAAACGGGCTTGATGTAGCGATTCTCGGGGGAGCTGCATCAATCATCGCCCCATTTCGCAAGAAACGCAAGGTGAATTCGCTCGAATGACAACTTCTTCGAAAACGCAGAGCGAGTTATAGGAATGCAGGCGTAGGAGCCTGCAGTCCCAGTTGAATTATGGAGCCCCAAATAAGGAACAAAGTCATATCAGATTTAAAAATTATGGGCCGAGCTTGATGCGAGCTGAGCCGGGGACGAGATAACTCAGTTAACGATGGCGGCGCGCGACACGCTTCGATGGGGGTCATTTTTGCTCTTCCTATCTTGGACGGAAAAATGCAGGCGCGAGATGTGTTTCGCGCAGGAGATAGGCGCCTAAGGTGTGAAATTGTCATCTCATAGGCCAGCCAGGCCGCATTATTTACTGCCGTAATATGGCAGGAAACATAAATTTCCTTCGCTAATTAAACGCTGAGAGCACTAATAAATTTAGTAATTTATATACATTTGCGATAAGCACTGACAGAGGGGATAAATATACAAATTTTTCTATTAGTGCCCGTTTTGTAACAGCCATTTGTTTTATGTGTAAGCGTAGATGCTGCATCTGAAAGTCATTACTAAAGCTCATCACTGAAACTAAAGAACCGGAAATGTTCATATGAAATAGTGAAATTAATCGCGTAGGTATATATAAATTTTTTTATGAATTATATTGTTATTTTGTATTTGTAACACAATACTTCTTGCTTTACATTTTGTTTATGTTTGTATATGTACTAAATAACTTTATATTGAATACTTTAATAATTCTGTGTTTGCTGCAATAACCAAAGTGATAATAATATTGAAGCTCTAACGCCCCTCATAGCAGCATGGACTGCGAACTGAGATGCGTCTGATTTCACTACTCGGTAGTTGCGAATCATCTCTGATGGGGGGCTATGAGACGAACACCATTATTACCCTTTGTTCGAAATAAATGCAAATATTTAATTTTTAGTGATTCAGTAGGCTTTTAAACCTCAGGAATGAACCTGAATTCGTCTGCAGCTCAACTGCGCGACCACACTGGAGTTTATTAAAGTAACAGCTATTGTTAAATTATTGTGTCATTTAGATACAATATTAAACTTGCTAACAATAGTTATTACCAAATGAACAAAAAAACCAACTTCAAAAAAGTAACAAAAAGAACTAAAAAAACTAAAAAATAAATTTACCTACTCCAAATTAATACTTATTTTAGTTTAGTTAATCAGCAACTATTAAATATTTTATAATTTTAAAGTCGGTGCCAACTAAAACATATACCTACCTTACTACAATAACAAATTAGATAAGTACACACACATATTATTTGATAATATTTTGTTTCGGCTGTATTTTTCTAAATATTTCTAATTAGCCTTTGTAATTGTTTTGGTATATTTTTGTGTGTACTTATCTAATTTGTTATTGTACTTATTGTTACTTTTTTGAAATTGGATTTTTTTGTTACAAATTGTTTTTGTTTTACAATTTTAAGTGATGGTTAGACCTAGTAAGGATGTTTCCCGAATGAGGAGACGAAAGATGATAGACGGAAACGTTTAGAAAAAAACAAAATCAGAACAATTGAAAAAAGTATGGAAGATCACAGGAGTGAGAAAAATGATTATCGATTATGAGAGCTTATATGTTAAATAAATTAAGAAACGAAAGTCAAGAAGGTCGAGACCATCGCTTTTCTATGATACGCAATAATTTGACAAGTGAATCTGATGAACACCGTACTCATCGACTCAGTTTAATTCGCGAGCGATTATCAAACGAATCAGAAGAGGAACGTGCTCATCGGTTAAATTTGATTCATGAGAGGCTAGCAATTGACTACAAATTAGATGGAATTGCTTTGTGAACGTCGCAGAATATCTTTAACAGGAGAGTTTGCTAACGAAGATTCAGTTTGAATTTACGCCACTTTAAACCAATTAGATGATTGCGATGATACCACCACAACAGAAAATGCTAAAACACATATAATTTACACCATAAACGCTGTAAATAAATCACATAAAGTGGCAACTTATGGAAAGATGCCACCATTCAGTGTAATTTGGAAAGATGTAAATAAGTATAGAGGTTTGTTATTAACGCTAAAGTTAGCTGAAGAATCCCGGGTTATGCTAAGGCGCAATATATCGGTTTTAGAAAGGCTTGTAAATAGAGCAATGGGGATTGTCAAGAAATTAAAATAGCTTGCCCTTCAGAAATAACAAATTGAAGAAGGGAATTACCGGAATGTGTGTAAAGAAGAAAAGTAAATGAACGAAAAGAACTATATTAAATTACGGAAGAACAGCTTAGGCTCAATAGAAGATTACTTTAAGAGGAAGAGGGGAAATAATGATATAGAAGCAAATGCACAACTATATTTAGAAGCTTATAAGCAAAGTAAAATAATACAGAGATCCCCATCATGAAAAGTAAGTACAAGCATAATAATAGAGAAGAAAAAAGAAGAAGAAAACATGGATATAATATTTAAGAAATTGGAAAAAATGAAAAAAAATTATGAAAAATATTGAGTTAACATCAAATAATAAGGCAACTAAAAAATATGGAGAAGAAATTAGGAAAATCAAAGAATATCAAATTAAAAAAAAATCAGAATTGGTGAAACATTAAATAATGTATTATTCAATGAGCAAAGTGGCTTCAAAGCTGGCTCGTCTTTGAACACTGATTAATTTAAACTTAAAACCTTGAAATACTACGTGAACTTTAACCCGGAAACGCGATTTCAAAAATTTGAGAGACTGTTTCACCACTTCGCTATGCGTTGCAAGCTTTGCAGGTTTGTTGTTACTAATTTTAATGGGCTTTATATTAATTAAAGCGTTTGTAGGTAGAAGAAGGGGAGTAAGGTGGAGTTTAACTGTAACATTGTAGGACTTAGAATACGCCGACGACTTAATAGTGTAATAAGTGAATCAAATAATGTGGGACTGCAAATTAATAAAGATAAAACTAAGTTGTTAACTACTAATACGGACGGGAACCATATAACCTTTAATAACAGTAATATTGCAAATGTGACGAATTTTTTATTAAGAGATATCGAATTCAGATTAACCAATGCTAGGGCAGCGTTTATAAAAATGAATCATATATGAGGAGCTGGGGATATTCATAACACAGTTAAAATGAAAATATTTAATGCTTCGGTGAAAGCTGTTTTGTTGTATGGTTCAGAAACTTGGTGAATCACTATCGCAACACAAAAGAAAATCGAGGCGTTTGTAAACAGATGCTTAAAACATATATTAAAAATTTGGTGGCTCTAGCGAATATCTAATGAAAAATTATGGAGAAGGACTGGACAAGAGAACTTGTTTAGAAAGAAGAACATTTAGATGGCTCGGACATAGAGAAAAAAAGTCATGAGAAAACGTAGAGACGTCCCCAGTCATGCTGTTTTAGAATAAAAACCAGAAGAAAAGAGAGTCAGAGAGGGACCTCGTAAAACTTGGAGGAGAACAATCAGAGAGAAAAATGGTAAAACCATCAGTCAACTACGTGTCCTAGCACAAGATGAAGTACAATGGAAACATACATACATACATATATATATATATATATATATATATATATATATATATATACATATAATAATTCAAAATGTGCCATATATGCATATTCACAATAGTGTCGGAGTGTCTTAGTAGATGGTAATTTAACAGAGTACCTTGGATTTGTGGCGTTTAGTAAACTTTTAAATATATCTGCAGTTAGGATATAATTTGTTATTAGACAATGGTTATGATTACAACTGCTGGGGACTGTGCTGCAGGCTACTAGTAGTCGTGAACGGCTTCTAGGTATAGAGATTAGCTGCAAAATAAGCAAAAAAGGTTTTGACAAGTAAGCAGTCTCTGACCAAGCAGACCGAATGATCACAGATATAAGTTTTCTCTTATATATTGTCAACAGACTCTCATGGGAGTGAAGGAAGAAGCATAAGTCAAGGTACTTTCTTGCCATAGGGATAAAAAATTGCTCTTACAGGTGGATGAAGTAAACATAGTCAATACCATGAGAATGCAGAAGGCAACGAGAGACCACTGCATTAAATATCCGAAATTGGTGTCCCTATTCAAACTATTAGGACAAAAGGTATTATATATCAAGGTATTACTAATCGTAGTCTACGACAACCAATATTTGGCAGCGCAGGAGGCATCTGTGACCGCAGAGCCTGTCAGGTTGTCACCATGCAAAAGAACAACCAAAATATTAAAAAAACTAACAACCACAACATAACGCAGTCATTAAATTAGAAAGTGTCTTAGTTGAAATGGAACGACTGAAGTTGGATATACCTGAAATTAGTGACGTTCAATGGCCAGGAACAGAACGGAAGATAACTTGTAACAAAAAAATATGGTACTCGGGAAATAACGATAATAAACACAGATATGGAGTCGGTATAATAACAACAAAAGAAATCAGTAAATCAGTGGTAAATTTCGAACCTTATTCAAACCTTATAGTAATGATACAGCTACAATCTAATAGATATAAAATCAACCTACTAGAAGTTCAAGCCCCAACAGCAGACAAAAACAAAAATGAGATTGAGGAGTTTTAAACTGGAACTGAAGAACTTCTGAAAGGGGCAAAAAAAACGATATCATGATTGTTATGGGCAACTGTAATGCCAAAGTAGGCCAGGGAACAGTTGAAGGAAACTGTTAGAACAACGTAATCTACGGCAGATTAAGAGGATAGGATAGATTTCATAATAATATCACGAAGATTCAGAAATTACACCACCTTGACAAAAACCTATCCTGAAACGGATGTTGACTCAGATTACAATCACGTAGTTGCAGCTATGACAATAAAAATGGAGAAATTATGGAAAGATAACAAAAAACCATGGACATCAAAAAGTTAAAAAAATCTGGAATAAAAGAAAAAGCTACAATGGAGATAAAAGAGAAAATAAGAGAGGTAAAGAAACAAAACAAGCATCCAGAAAACGCAGCTAACGGGATAAAAGAGGTAGGCAAAAAAACCTAATCTCCCCAAAATAAAAAACACAAAAGCTGGACTACAACAGAAATACTTGCTTTTATGAATTAAAAGAGAACATATACGACGACTAACCTAAAAGTATACCTACTGATTAATAAGCTAATTAAAGTAAAAATAAAATAAGCAAAGAAAAAATGGATTCAAAAACAGTGCCAAGAGATAAAAAAAATACTAAAAGACACATGACATGTTTAACACATACATACAAAATATTAAAGAAATAACGAAAACAAATAAAAAGGAGAAAGTAGACATGCTAAGAGATGAGAATGGGGACATTATAGTTAACCTTAAAAAAATGAAAAAATAGACCAAATACATAAGAAATGTATTCAAAAATAAAAGCAGTGGAAACAATTATCAGAAAAATATGAAAAAAGAGGAAGTAATAATAGTCCGATAATAATTAAAGGAAGATTAGGCACCCCTTACAAAAACCAAGATAAAGTTGCCGTAATGATCTCCAATCTCCGATATCAGAGAAACCCGAAAAACAAGATGACTACAACAGTAAAGAATCATTAGCTCAATGCCAATAAAAATTGCTTTTTGCTAGCTATTTCTTATTTATATATACAGAAATCTTTTTGTGTAAAAATTCAGTGACATATTTCTAGGACAAGTCAAATTGTATTTTAATGATTTTTTGTGATTAACAATTGATTAATATCTTATATTAAAATATATTGAACTACACATACATTAAGTTGGTATAAACATATATTACTGGAAATAGAGAGAAAAATACTTTTAACGTTCAATATTATACAGCGAAAAGACCAAATTCTTATTTATTGTTTCGATTAATTTTGTTTAATGGAACATATATATGGTGATGGATTATAACCATTGTTTTCGTATTTATAAAATTATTTTTTAGGATATTGTTCAACAGGTCCTTATATATAAGATTGTGTTAATATAAAGTAATGTTGTTGCTTCTAAATTGGTAAATACAACCCTTAAATTTATTTAGGGATACTTATTTAATTTATTTACAACAATTTAATAATATTTATGTTCATTTCATAGGTATTTATTAATTTAAAATTTGCACTTTATAACTCTATTTATCTACAACATAATTTATTTTGTACTAAAATCATTCACTTTGCTTTCATTAATTTAGCTTCTAGCTTAGTAATTCTAACTTTCTTTGCTACTCCATTTTGTGATATTTATACACCAAGAATCTGTTCTGGAGCTTTTTTATAGTGCCGGAACTTTCTATACCGTTTTGCTTTATTTTAGTCCTCTAACATGTAGAAGCACTGCAAGTGTCCCAACGGTGACTGCCCACACATTTAAGTTATTACATTCGCCGCTCAACCACGACGACACGGCGGCAACTAAAACGACGTATCCGGCGAACTTCAGCAAGGTGAGTGTGCTTTTATGGTGGTGTTTAGAAATTTGTTACAATAATATAAAATCAATATTCTTATTTATTAAAACACGTTGAACGTTTGTAAATTTTTTTAATCAAACATTTTTACAATCAATATATATTCGTATATAACCATATAAATATGTATTTGTGTGTGGCTGTTGTTGTACATTTAAAACATATACATTTAGTGACTATATTTAGAGTTAATTTATAATGTTATTTTAATCTGCATTTTTCTATATTTTAAACTTATTAATAAGGCTAACTGCTGTCAAAAAACAAAATAACCCCTGAACTATAAATAGTATGCATATACAACGGTTATTGAACGTTTTATTTTTATAATAACTGTATCATATAAATATATTCTATTCATTAAATTATTTAGAAGTAGATTATATAGCAACAAAAGCCATTATATAAATTTGCTTTGCAATTCTAGGTAATGGTACTAAATAGTCTTGTGTACTTATCCAGTCATACAATAGTTATGAGGTAGTTAGTCGCTGCAATCTGCCCGTACAAAATTTATACTTACATGAACACAAGTTTATACAAGTTGTGCGTGACTAATTAAATGGACAACAGAATCTTTGTAATACGCATTATCACACATTTAATTAGAAATCTGCATAATACAATCTACATCAGAACATAGTACGTGGGCTGCACGATATATATAGCGAATCGGCAACCTCGCGTGTGCTAGGTGCGATCTAATGATTATATCATGTAGTTTGACATTTTTTACGGCATACGTACTCAGGATATTTTGTCATACGGACGATATTTGTTTGGTTTTCATTAAGTTACAAATTTCCTCTTGGCTAAAATATGAAAGTAACTCATGAACATTTTCGTGAGATGCTTTTTAAACGAATTTCGACATGGATATCTCAGCACTAGTGTGTCAATCAACTCTCTTCGGCTTTTCGTGATAAAGTCCCACACAGAGCCACTGTTTGTCGTTGGTTCAATTAATTTAATTGTGGTTGTAGTTTGCTGGTGAATTAATTCAAAGAAGACCGTTCAAAATCGGCTGTGGTGCTAGCAAACTTCGATGCCGTGCGCGTACTAAAGTAAGACCATCATGTAAGTTATCGTGAAATTCAGGCATTCTTAGGCATTAGCGTGGCTAGCATAGATTTGATATTGCATGAACATTTTACCGTAAAAAAGCTGGGTACGCGTTGGATTCCGCATAACCATCGCTTCAAAACAGAATAGCGTCGATTGGTCAAAAGAAATGCTTAAGAAATACGATTGTGGTGCTTCAATTACTGTGTACAACATCGTTACAGGTGAAGAATCTTGGAATTCGCACTACGAAGCACTTTGTCTTTGGAAAAACTAAACATGTCGCAACCGTAATTTTAGAGGATCATAAAATGGTCTTCGCCTCTGTTGCCTTAAAATGGTTCTTTTTTCTCATAGGGTTATCTTCTATTATCAAAGTTGTTATTTCTAATATTCGCCATTCCTATTGCCTTTTTTGTGTACATTGAAGTTATCATATTTCTTTTCGTATTGTTTAATCTCAACGCAATCTTTTGTTAACCACGTTTCAATTTCTTCTTTGACCTTCTTGTTGATAACCTTGTTCAATTATTTATATTGTTCTGGCTCTTGTATATTTTTACATAGTTCATCGATATCTTTTCAGTAATTCATTGTTGATTTTTATTTAGCAGAGATTAAAGCATCTTTGTGCACTTACTATTAATGTTTTTGTATTTGTATCTCACTTATCTCCTTGGATCCTCTAAATTTTTTTTGACTGCCTTTAGATTCTCTTTATTTATTTTTTGCTTAATAATATGTTTGCTCCTATCTTGTAGTACCTGTATCTTGTTGGGTATCTCCTTTTTTACTTTTTTAACTGGATCTTGATAGCTGATTCTAATGGATTATAGGTCGGAATATATGTCTGCGTCTGGGTATGTTGTAGGTTGCATTACTGAAATTATGAATCTTGGATTTTTCAAAGTGTAGACAATTTTAGCTCCTTATACTTTGACTAAGCCAGCGTGGTCCCGTGGTTGAGGGGCGGGCTGCGATGCTGACGGACCCGGGTTCAATTCCCGGTGCTCTCTGATGCCTGGCGGGGGGCCTACTCAGTCGCTAAAAATAATTGAGTACCTGCGTTTACTCGAACAAGGGGTAATAATGGCGGTCGTCTTAGGCACGGTGCTTGCCACACCGCCCCGCACCAGAGATGGTGCGCAACGACCGGCAGAGAGCGAACGTACGAGAGCCTTAACCTCTCAGTTCGCAGGCCGTGCTCCCACGCGGGCGTAGAGCCTTACCATACTTTGACTATCTTTACCTTATGAAAGTGATTTTCAGATATAAAGGCGTTATTTGAGAAGTTTGAAAAATGAGTTTGCTATAACAAAAGGCAGCGTTTTGACAAAATTGCATTAAGGGATCGCCTTAATTATTTTAGTCTTCCGCCCAAAATTCACCAACACAACCTTCTACTTTGCCTTTTCTAACTTTGACATTAAAGTCGCCCATAATTAATATGACTAGCTTTTTTTATTTGATTTAAAAATTTTTTGAGATCTTATTAGAATTTATCAGTTTTATTGTCTGACATTTCATCATTATGATTCAATCGATAACCATATTTGCTGATCTGAAGGTGATTCTCAGATATAAAGACGCCGTTTGGCAAGTTTTAAAAATGGGTTTGTTTTAACGAAGTCAGCGTTCTGACAAACATTAAGGGATCGCCTCGCTTATACAACTTTCTACTTTACCCTTTTCAACTTTTGGCATAAAAGTCGTCCCTTATTAATGTGACTACCTTTTTTATTTGAGTTAAGAATGTTTTTAAGATCTTTATAGAATTTTTAATCTTATCGCCTTGACGTTTCATCATTATGATTCAATTGGAGTAGGGGGTAGTAATTGTAATTGCAGATTTATTACAGTTATTTATTATGTGCCTTAAAGTGATATCAACCCCATATTTATGATCGGTGCTGTTGTTTCCAACATAGTAATTTATTCCATTTTTATTAGGGCATTTGCCTGTTCCTGGCCAATGGATGCCACTTACGTTTACAATATATCAGTATTAAAACATTTCGTTTCAGTTACAGCATTATCTAACTTTACGGTCGATATAAACTTCTGACAATTTATGCTATGATTCTCACAGTTGACTTAGGCATTTTTTTCTGACTCTTTATGGATAATTCGGAGTTGAGAGATGTTCTATTTAAATATTATTGTTTGACAGCGTTTAAAACTGCTCTTCCGTCTGAAATTTTAATGAAAACAAATTAACTCCCGAATATGTAGTCGTAAAATTTACCATAATGATTTTGCTTTTAACCTTTAATGGTTACTCCTTGTATTCTGATTTTTATGCTGTTGATCACTTAATGAGTGATTCACCTTTTAGGAAGTTTTCTCTTCCCAGCAAAAAAGGAGTAACGATCGCCAGATGCTCTTTAATTATTCAGATAAATGAACATATTGTGTGCCATCAGTAATTGTGTATTTTTTTTAGATAAAAACAAGATTTGCGTTTGTAAAAAATACGTATTAAAATTAAAATAAAAATTTAGAAAATGAATAAATTGTTAAAACAAGTGTTATTAATGTAAAATTTCGGAATTTTCTTTTTACTGTACTAAGTGATCTGAAGTGAATATTTAATATGTCGCAATTAGTTTAGTATATATATATATATATATATATATATATATATATATATATATATATCATATATATATATATATATATATATATATATATATATATATATATAATATATATATATTTCTTCCAATTCTCATATATACAAGAAGTTAGTTAAAAAGTTTACAAACTTTGTGAAAAATTAGATATTTACTATTTAATTTACAATAATGGCTGGTACTTATGGCATATGAATAACATATTGTAAACTTGTATACTGTATCAAAATTATATTTCACACAGGGGTTAGGAATAAGCAGTAAATCAAACTTTGAAATTTTCTGTTACAACCAATTTTCAAAAATTTATAATATCCTCTCTGAGCGAACTAAACCCTGGCACCAACATTATCAAACTCGTTTTAGACTACCCAAAAGAAAGTAAATGAATTTTTAATTTAGGTAATTCTCAACATTTAAATCGTTAAAACTTGTTTATGTTGCACGTTGCAGTAGTAGTATAAAAGACACGTTTTATGGCCATTACCTAGGCTATAAATAAATTTCTTGTTACATCCATTTATTAGCAATGATTCAAAAAATTTAGTAAAAATTTTTTACTTAAATTTCAGGTAGTCTTGTTAGTGGTCTAAACAAATAATAATCGCAAAGTGATAAGATTGGACTGTAAGAAGGGTGTTCCAATGTAGTTCCGAATAAGTCCCCAATTTCTGTAATTGAGTTGAAACTACCTTGTAGGGCTAAGAAGAATAACATCTTAAGTTAAAAATTTTTATATTTTACAATAGTGTCCGTGTTTTTTTTTCTTCCAAAAAGAAGCAATTTTAGCAACCATTTTATGAAGATTACCCTGGAGATGTATAATCGATGTACAAAACATATATTTTAATGAACACGATACCATGGCAGGCAAGTTGAAAATAGCTAACAATAAACTTAAGGAGGGAGACGTGCACCTGGCTACGATTTGCCGGGATGTACTCTGGAGCAGACAAATGTGCACGTTGTCACGGCTGAATGCTTACCGAACTTTTGTTGTTTGACCATCTTGGAGATGATAATCTAAAATATTTTCTATAGGTTTGGCTTGTGAAGAAAACCAAATGCCCAATTAATTTGGTACAAGATAACTGCGACCCTAAAATAATTTAAGATATGACTGTTGTAAGAAATCTTTTTCCAAGTGTTCGCCTTCCTACATGGTACTGACGGAAAAAATTCCTTTTCGGGATTTATACCCAAAAGCTGCATGGTTTCCGTTTTCCTCACAGCACAAAGAAAGAATTTATATCTTATTTATTATATATTTTATTCACTTAAGCGCTTTGCAATGTAATTTATCGCAATATGTGACTTTGGAGCACTAACCAGTACCTCAAAAGAATAGTTTATCATAGAATACTGTTCTTAAATAAATATGACTAAAATTCTAATATAAAATATAACAAATTACACTTTAAATTGAATCCTAAAAACAAAAAAATTTACCAACTAACAATTATATAAAATAATGTCTGCGTGGGATTAATTAAGAGAAATAACTAGATAAAAAGCATGAAACATAACTTAATATAAACATGCTCTAACCAAAAAATGTTACTCAAAAAGCAGTAGCATCTAATATTAATAATTCTGGCTTGAGTTTTCGAAGCGCGAGGGCGTTCGTTCTGGTCGACGATAATCAAGCAACCATGCGTAAATTCAAATACAAATATTTTTAATGTGCAAGCGAAGTCTACCTATGCTGTTGATAAATCAAATTTAAAATGTGTATGTACAAATACTTTTAAAAGTCCCACATGTTTCCAACGGAGTTAGGCACCATAAATAATAGATATTATCAACCAAATCCAACTGATTACGATATAAACTTAAACCTTAGTTTAATTTCACTTCAAGTAAGTTGTGGTAATTATAGGAAAACAAACAGATCATGTATTAATTAGTGAGGATAAAGAAGTGAAAATAAAAGCAACATGACCTGCCAATTGTTAAAAAAATCCAAGCAACTAATAAATTTCAACTGCTATCAGAAACAAACTTAAACTAAATAAATTAATTACATCACAAAATAAAAATACAAACGCTCAACCAAAGTCACGAGCTGCAAGGCGATGAGGAACAATTTGACCCTGGTCGCAAAAAAACAAAACATATATTAGCAAATTTTTAGCATATAACAAAGTAAACATAAATATCTACGACTGCTTAGACTTACAGAAAGCTAATTAAGCACCTTCACGAAAAGAACAATACTCATCATACCTACTAGCTTAAACAGAAGAGAACCTACAGAGTGGTTATAAGAAATCATTATCCTTCTATATAATTGGAAGTTATAAGAAATGAGTTAGAGGACACTCAGCCAGAAATATTATTAATGTCAAACACAGAGAAAGCCAGGAGCTATTACTATTATTTTTCGTGGATTTAGAGCCAAAAGGAAACAATAAAAAATTTATGATCTTTAGTTCTTACAACATACAAAAATGAAGGAAAAACAACTTTGAGTAAAAAAATGGTAATATAATGTATGAAGTTTCAAAATTATGGACACTTCACAATTTATTCATGAAACTTTTTAACAGTGCCAAGTGTGGGAAATCCCATGACTTAAAAACATACACAAAGCCCAAGGATCCGCCAGCAACATATGCTCTATGTAATGAGAGCCATCCAGCAAATTATAAAGGCTATACTGTTTATGGAGACCCAATAAATACAAGAACAATCCAAACACACAAAGAAATTACATTTATCAGACACAAATCAATATGAATTCAATATAAAGCCAATCAATAATTCAAAGTCCGTAAATAAATCCAACCATTACATACGCACATGTAATAGAGAGACGGTGTTGAACGCAAACGGGATATCAAACCGCATACATAAAATTAACTTATTTTTACAAAACCTCAAAATAAGTATTCTTTTAATATCAGAAAGTTACGCAACTGACAGAGCAGTCGTCAAGATACAAAACTACAACATACATATATTATGCCAATCATCCTGGCGGAAGAAATCATGCGGAATCCGCTGTTATCATACGTATTGTTTTGAAACACTACCCTCTACAGTCATACATCGCAGATAAAATACAAAGTACAATAATAAAATACAAAAATTTTCCCAGACTATGTGCATTGCAGTAATCTATAGTCTACAAAGGTACTACATCTCGGCTAATAAAAACCAAAAGTTTTTTTTTATTCTTGGTCAAACTTTTTAATCACTGGTGACTGAAATGACAAAAATATAATGGAAAATTAAAACTAACAAACTAAAAGTCAGAACCTACCACAAATTATGCACCAACACAATCTCAACTTTTTATCAACTGGAGAACCAACTTATTGGCTTACTGACCATAATAAGATCCCAGATTTTTTGGATTTTGTTGTTACGAAAGTAATATTTAATGTATAGAGTGAAATAGAGTCAAACCTTGATCTAAACTTTAATTAAAATCCTATTATAATAATGTTAATTACTGCAGTTACCTGGGGAGATTTCACCTGTGCTCTAAACAAACCAACTGGGAACTATTTGAGCAGTTCATTGATCAAACCATCAAGTTTAACCTTATTATTAAAAAATCTTACAAAATTGAAGAATTAGTACGGTATTTTACCAAATTTTTACAGGAAGCATCATAGCAATTATACCATAATATATAAAAAGGCTTGTTCACAAAAAACCTTAGGATGGTAGCAAGTGGCAAAAACGGAGACGTGCTAAATATAAAGATATTTTGATAGGCTAACACTTGCACTCCTTACAGTTCTATAAAAATACGTTTCAACACTAAACTAACACCAAAAGCTTATTCATTATGTAAGGCGACAAAGAAATTCAAAAGACGACAATGCCGGTGAGGCTCATCAGAAAATCAAAACGCAATTAGGTACTGTCTGATGAAAAAAAGCTAAAGTTTTCGTTGTCAAAGTATTTATTCCACTTTCACCGGAAGCAGACGACAGTCAAGTACAAACCTACCTTGATGCTCCATATCCATTTTCCTTGTCAGTAAAACCATTATTACCGAAGGAAGTCCTTTACGAAATACAGATTACTAACTCCCACAAGGCTCCTGGATACGACTTATAGTAGGAGAAATTCTAAAATGCCTCTCCAGAAAAGATTGTCCTATTAACAACAATTTACAATGGCATTCTACGACTGTGTTACTTCCCAATGTAGTGGAAATTTGCTCAAATTATTATGATTTTCAAACTAGGAAAGCCACTAATTAAAACATAATTTTACAGCTTGATAAGTGTCTTACCTATAATGGTAAAAATATTTAAAAGGCTATTCTCTAACAAATTTGAAAATACATCCAATATGAGAACATCAGTTTAACTTCAGAGAAAAGCACTCTACAGTACAACAATGCCGCAGATTACTTAATAAAATCAAAAAAAGTTTAAAATAAAAGAAAATGTGTAGCAGTTTTTTTTAATATCTAGCAAACCTTTGATTAAGTATGGTATGATAAACTCTTACACAAGATAAAGAGAAATTAACCAAATCTGACTATATCATTCTAAAATGATATAGGCAAAACAGATATTTTCAAGTAAAATATAAAAATACTTTATCTGACTACCACTTAATATAATCCGGAGTACCGCAGGGCAGCGTATTAGGACCGTACTTATATCTAATCTACCAGTTACGGAGGGCACTATGACAGGCAGCTACATTCTCTGATAATACAGCAATCCTTTTAGCTGACCTGGACTCGGAAAAACCTACAAATCCACGTAGATGTATTGCAGGAATAGCTAAAGCTTTGGAGAATTGCCGTTAATACTGATAAATTTGATCAACTTACGTATACTGCAAAGCATAATTCTTGCCCACAAGTAACTATAAATAATGCCTCTATACCAATAAAAAAAGTAAAATACCTAGGATTCTACCTAGATGAAAAATTACCATGGGAAGCGCATATTAAAGCCAAAAAACAACAAATAAACTGATTAAACAAATGTACTGGCTGATTAGTATTTAGAAAGGCCCAACTTAGTTTAGAAAGCAAATTAAAAATATACAAAACCATATGGTCCATATGGACATATGGAAACATGTTGTAGACGGTACAATCAAAAATTCTCCATGTGATAACAAACTCCCCTTAGAATGTACCACATCTCACAATACATAATTATCTAAAAGTAGCATATGCACAAAATGTCATTAAATCACAACCTATTAAATATAGATATCACAATATAAGACACCCCTGGCTAATAGCTGAAATATCTAATCAGACCTTAAAAAATAGAAGACTAAAAAAGCATTGGCCAGAAAACTGAATAAATTCGGATACACTATTGATGGATGGCATCCTACTCAAAGCGTTTCACAAATAACACATTTGCTTATTACGCTGCAAATTGAGCAGCTTGTAAATTTGCAGTCGAAATAAAAAAAAGAATCTAATCTAATCTAATATCTTGAAAAAGCATATGCGGAGGCCCCCGGTTTCTAGTCCTCCGGCCGTGTGAAAAGCATTGGTTGTCAGAGTAACGCGTTCGGAATCACGCAGATATACACGAACGATGGTAGTATCTTTAAAGCACACTGCAATTTTAAAAATTTAAATTAAAATTAAATTATTTATCCTATTGTTTTAGTTTTTCTGTTCTTTTTTGCAAATAAGCATTCTTTGGTATGGAACGGGTACAAACAGCTGAGCACCACAGAAATTACATGAGAAAGCGAAGAAGTGAGCAGACTGTGGATGAAAAATGTAGCAATAAATGAAGCGACGTATATATGCCGAAAGAAATCTGGAGGAAGTTGAAGTAAAAACCAAGCAAGACGACAACGACGTTCTCAAAGAACATTAAAAAAATGGTTGCAGAGAACGAAGCAAAAGCGACAGCAAAGTCTACAAAGGACCCTGGAAAAATAGCAGTTACAAACCAAGCAAGGCGACTGCGACGTTCTCAAAGAACACCGGAAGAAGTAGCTGCAGATAAAGAAGAAAGGTGAAGTTTACGAAGAACCCCAAAAAGTAGTAGCAGAAAAACCAAGCAAGGCGACTCAAAGAACATCGGAAGAAATAGCTGCAGAATAGTAACGATTGCTACACAAAGTTCGTAACATTTGCATCCTCTATAGCAGAATTGGACATCTAAACATAAATGGTTAAGCGACAAAACAGAAATTGTTTCGTTCTTACTAATTTTCAGCAAATTTAGAAATTGGTATAAACTTCCACCTCCATACTAATAAAATAGCAATGAGTTATGTATAAGTAACTACTAGAAAATTGGATTTCTGTTTTAATATAAAATTTTGATTTTTCTATTTTATAAATGTATTATATGCTTCTAGTAGTCAGGACAACCTAAATATCTGTTTTTTATTTCAAAATATTTTATAATGTAATTTTGAATATGAGCTCATATCAAGCATAAGTAGAAAACATAAAAGTATGATCTAAAATAAGAATTACATACATATATCCACTACATTACTCAAGGGTAAATATGATCTTAACAATTTCAACTGACTTAGTAATATAATATCAATTCGTAGAACCAAATAAATAAATAATGACACAAAAACCTTAGAAGAAAATGTAAAGTTTGTTTACAATTCTGCAACTGCTTCGCGTTTCTCGTGCGCCATTAAATTCGCTAATTAATTGTTAGCAAACTCAACGGCGTGTTGTTAAAATTCTCGGAACGGGAGCAGTTTCGGATTGTTCCTTTACAATGAACGACGCCAATTTGGGACTGGCAGGAAGATGTTCATCAAGCAGATATGAAAAAATGATGAACTTCTGGAGATGCAAACCGCGCTTGTTAGCCTCCATAATAAATCGTGGGCCTCAGACAGATACAAATGCACATGCTAGAGCGCGTCTTTTAATCTGGTGTCGGGTAACTTAAACTAAAACAACTGAGGAACATAAATTAGCGGCCGCGTCGTTCTTGCCACAACGATAATTACCGGGCGACAAAAGTGTAAATTCGAAAAGGTGAGCGCACAATGCGCCTCTGAACAAAGACCTGCTGCCCTTGAGTCGAATTTGCGCCTTCTTGGCACAAACGAAGTTGGCTCCGCGAGGCGGGGGCTCACCTGCGCCCGCTGCAATCAGAGAACACGGTAAATCAAAGAATTCTGCTACAGACATTCCAGAACCAAACCACAGCGCGGAATTTCACGCATCGAATAATAGGGGATACACTTTCCGAGTGAAAGGGCGTAATGAGAAATTTCCAGGGAGCGTGTTACTTATTTCCACTGCAGAAGACAGCTAAGGGCCTAACCTCATAAAAATTGTGTGCGTCAGTCACAATACGGCTAACCTATAACTACAAAACAAAAACCAATTCTTCCTATATAATTTTACATAAATAGTGAATTCAACTTACAGAAGTACGTTTACATATATTAAACATTAAGTGTTTATGCTTTGACAGTGAATTATACATTACAACGTACAGAGAGAAGAATCTTAGGGATCACTATCACTATGGACCATCACGAATAACATCCGATGCATAAGATCAGTTCATCGACTGATAGGTTAGCGAAATAGAAAATTAACTGCCCCAAATAGTGCTGCGGGTGATAAAACAATGTCAGGCAGCACAATAAAGCGGCATCTTTAGACATGTTCTCTTCGTGATCGTATTGCGACCAAAAAAACCATTATTACGGTGTAGTAATAAGGCTAAACAGCTTTAGTGGACACAAAAGCATCATTACTGGATAATTAAATAATGACAAAAAAGTATTATAAACCGACAAATCCAAATTTGAAATTTTCAGTTAGAAACGAAGATTCTTTCGGATTTTTTGTTAATTTTAATGCAGATTTACAATCTTTACATAGCAATAAGTAAATTAGCTTAGCAAGTTACAATGAAGGGAGAAGTAATCCAGTGATTACATTCCGAATTAATTACTACTTATGTAATTTGTTTTACATATAATAATTAATAATATAATAATAATAGGTACCAGAGAGCGCGACAGCCGCGACGTAAAACTTCGGCCTGCCAGACTAACGCGGCGGGCCTGTTCGACTCCCAGGTCAAAATAACGGCAAACATCAGTGCTCTCCGGCCATCAAAACACCTTTGGCGGTCGTAAAGTACATTCTCCTTCTTCTAACGGGTCAGACTAGCCACCTGCCCGGGGTACGCCCAACATGGCTCATAGTACTACACGAAATGTGTAGTTAGAAACAGGCTAATAGCCTATATATAAGAGTAGAAGAAGAAGAAGATAATAATAATGCTATGGATCCACATCTGTAGGCCATCTTCTGTTTAGTCGTCTTCGTAATGGTGGGGGAACGTTTAAAGTACTGGCTTCTTCGCTTGGATGTCCAGGTAGCTTGTTTAAGTAGGTGCTGGTTAGGTTGCGGATTACCTCTTCTATAAGGGGTATGCCTGAGTCATCATGTAAGGTTTTGTTCCTGACATACCAAGGGGCATCGAATATAATCCTTAGTATTTTGGATTGTAGCCTTTGGATGATTTTGGTATTTGAAAGTTTAGCATAACCCCAAAGTTAAACTCCGCATGTCCAAATAGGTCGGATTATACATTTGTACAGGAGAATTTTATTGTTAGTTGTTAGTTTCGACTTTCGGCCAATTGACCAATTTATCTGTCGTAGCTTGAGGTTGATTTGTGTTCTCTTGTTCATGATATGTGCTTGTCATGTTAGTCTGCGATCTAATGGTCATCCTAGATATGCTATGTCATTTTTCACAGGAAGTCGGATACCGCTTATTGTTAGTTCAGGGCATTCAATATGTCTATTTGTAAATGTGACCTGTGCTGATTTCAGTTGGTTCACTGTTACTCGCAACCTGCCGAGCTAGTCTTTGAGGAGGTTAAGGTGCTGAAGGTTAGCTGACACCACTTGTGGGTTTTCGTTTGTAGCGATTAAGGCAGTAACGATCGCAAAAGTAGCGATTTTTGTGCTGGCTGTTATTGGAATGTCGGCAGTACGAAGTAGGTAAAGGTAGGGTCCCAGCACACTACCTTGTAGCACTCCTGACTTGATGGGATATGTGGATGTTTCCAGATTGAATTTTGTTTGGAAATAGCGGTCGGATAGATAGGATTTGAGTAATAGATAATAGGGTGTGGGTAGAGTAAGCTTTAATTTGTATAATAATCCAGTATGCCAGACGCGGTCGAAGGCTTGCTTTATGTGTAGGAAGGCGGCAGTGCATAACTTTTTCTCCTCAAGACTTTTAAGTATTTTATTCACTATTCTGTTCGTTTGTTGGATTGCTGAGTGATGCTCTCTGAAACCGAACTGGTGTGATGATACTATGTCATTCAGATCAACTGCCTATGTGAGCCTTTTCAACAAGAGTCTTTCAAATATTTTAGACATAGTTGGAAGTAAGCTATTGGGTCGGTATGATTCAGCATCTTGTGGTGGTTTACTGGGTTTGTAAATCATAATTATTTGCGTGAAGTTACTGGGTACTAAGCTAACCTTATCATGCCATTATAAATGGTGGTTAGTAACACTATTGCTTTCCTGGATAGTTGTTTAAGTATCAGAGGCGAGATTAAGTCAAACCCAGGAGCTTTATAGTTTTTTCCTTTAAATACTTTGTGTTTCATTTCTGCCGGGGAAAAAGATTTAATAGGCAATGTTATAGGGCAAGGACTGTCCAAGAAGTTCTCGATTTCTTGATCGTTATTGTTGTTGTTTGCATGAGGGGGACTAAATACTGTTGATAAATGCTCCGCAAAGATGGTTGCCTTTTCCTGTTCAGTTTTCTCCCAACAACCGTCTTGTGTTCTTAAAGGAGGGATATGGGCGATTTGTCTTTTGAATTTTTTCGTCGCTTTCAATATAGAACGGTCTTCTTTTGATAACGAAGTAATATAGTTTTAACGTAGCATTTCCGACTTCTTGCAATGCTGATTTTAGTTGTCTTGTAAGTCTATTGTATATGTTTCTAGCAATAGGATTTTGACCTCTTTGCCATTTGCTTCTGGCTCTCATTTTTTTGCAACAAGTTCGCGAATATGTATGGGTGTGTTGTTTGTGATATGTGCATCTCGACTTGTCACTGGGGTAAATTTCCAAGATGTTTCTTGTATTACACAAGTGATGTGGTTTGCCGCAGCATCAAGATCGTCAGGATGTTTCAGGTTAAGATTGATATTGAGATGTTCGTCGATATAAGCTCTAAAAGCATCCCAATCTGTTTTAGTTGAACCGATTTAGTTGAATCAATTAAATCCGGCAGCTTTATAATGAGAAGATTATATATTGTTTCAATTGTCAAACACGGAGGTGGGTCGGGTTTATTGTGAGGATGCTTCTCTTTGGCTAGTATAGGAGAGTTAGTAAAAATCTATGACATTATGAGAAAAAAATAATATGAAAATAATTTAACGTACCATCTGGGTTGCGATTAATCGGGAAGAGATTCGTAATAATGCAAGACAACGATCCTAAACATACTTCGAAGCTTTATAAAGACTATATAGCAAACCAAAAACAATTAAAAATGCTTAAAATGATGACAAAGTTACCACAGATTCCAGACCCCAACCCTATAGAGTTGCTATGAGATGAGCTGAACAGAGTGGCAAGAAAGAAGCTTCCCACGTCCAAAAATTGTCTTGAAGTCTTCTTCAAGGTGCCTGAAAAGGTATACAATACCAAAAATTAAAAAAATAATTGAAAAAATTCGTTAACAAGTGGGGAAAGAAATATTTGAAAATTGAAAAGATACAAAGATAAAGCTATATTTTAAGACAAGCCAGGCCATTCCTTGGGCTGCTCTCAAACGAAACTCCGTAAGAAATAAATTCAAGTCTCTAAATTAGACTCGAAGTCGCCTGCTTAAAAAAAATTTTTGTTAGATTAATTTTAAAGGTACTTTCATTATCAGAAAAGCACGTGCAAAGACAACTATGGCGAGCAAAGAAAAATTTGGAATGAGATTAGGACAATATTATCTTTATCTTCTTTTTGACAATGCTCTTCCTTTATAAATCGTGGTAAGCGAAGAATAATACGATACTTCACCACATAGTAAAACACCATGTAAAAGTGTATACTTACAGTTTCATTTGTATAAACCGTTCTTGTTGCGTTTTTCAATTTTTGGACTTACGAAAGTGAACCGTGGTACTCCCAGAATAAGTTGGGTGCCGTAAGAAGACAATGGTCTTAAATATTTCAACAAACTATGCAGTGCGTAGAAACAACAAAAAACCGTTACTACGAATATTTCCAGATGTTTATCTTATTGAAATTGTGTGGTTGTATACGACACTAAGGCACAAAGAAAAACCATTGTACACGGTGAAGCAGCTGTTGCTTCAAATTAAGAAGATATGGCGATATTTGGCAAATAATTATGCAGAAAACCTCATCGTAAGCATGGAAAAAAGGTGTGAAGTTATAATTAGTAATGGTGGTGATTGGACCAGATATTAGATAATTGTTCAATGACTCACAATGTATGCTCCAATAAATGGGAAAAATTATCTAGCTTTTAATTTGTTCAAGATTACAGCATTGAACAGACTGTATAAGGGATTGGGTATATTTTATGTCAGAGCTTAATTTTAAAAATTAAATTAAACTTATGTTCAAATTTTATCAGTTACAACAGTTTGGTTTTACACGAATAAAAATTTAAAAACATATTTCTATTCCTTTTTTCTCCTTCTTCTAAGTACGTTTAACCTCATTACAGTTTCCGGTGTAGGATAGTGCCGCAACTTTATTTTAAATTTGGCAATATCTTACTACTTTCTTTGGTGTTACTAAAAAGAGAGGATGTATCTTGAAAAACTCCTAATGGTTTTTAAAATAAAATAAAATATTTATAGGCGCAGGATGAAGGTCAAACTTTTTTTGTCTATGTTTCAGTAATAATAGGAACACCGTTAAGTAGTACTATTTCTTGTTAAATATTCGCAAAAATGTCAGCAGCCATCTGTCTCAGTAGCGCAGCAAGATACTTGAGTACCAAACTATGATTAGATTTTCTACTAAAGAACGTCTTAGTCTCAGTGATATTAAACAATATTTAAATGTTGTGCGTCTTTATATCCTACTATAAATTAATGGACAAAATAATTTTGTATTGCCAATTGAAGTGCCTTTGGGAAAAAACGTCATCCTCATCAAGCACGAGATATTATAATGTAAGTAAAAAATAAGTAAAAGAATTATCAGTAAGATTAGGAATTTGCAATACCTTCTTATGAATAAGATCAGTACCACATAAGTACTTGGTGGTTCAAAAGCAGCAACGTGCGAAATACTGTGAAAAATTATAAACATCTGACAAAATAACAAAGGAAAACGTTGTCAGCCTATGGATACAGGGAATAAAACCATGATTCTGTATCCCACAAAAAATAAAAGATTCGCTACAATATTTTGGAATTCAAAGGAAATTTTGTCACTTGATTTTAAGAAAAATTGCACACTAGTAA
Organism: Sinelater perroti; assembly: GCA_036346155.1. Lineage (NCBI taxonomy): Eukaryota > Metazoa > Arthropoda > Insecta > Coleoptera > Elateridae > Sinelater > Sinelater perroti. The sequence goes on along the minus strand of JARFIY010000005.1, from coordinate 4,694,070 downwards.
ACAGAGAGTATTACTTCAGTACAATGAATAAATCGTGTGATGTTATCACACAAAAAGGAACCTTGACCGATAATACCCCTATCCATAAAATTATAATTTTCCCAGCTTGCTGCAAAGGACTCAACCTTCTACAGCCCTGACCTAACCCCTAATGACTAGTATCCATTTTTAAAACTAAATAAAATGTAACAACAATGAAGACATTGAAGGAATTTGCTTTTATAGATAAAACATCATTATTATTTATCCAAATCTACTGAAATGTTAATTTTAAAATTTAATAAATGTGTTGAAATATATACATTTTTTTTGTAGATGTATATTTATTAGCAATCAGAACTACTACATTCTATGGGCTAATTGTATATCAGAATTTCAGCTTGAAATGACATGACGAGAGCTCTTCCAGTGAAGGACTCTCTTAATCCACAAGGTCTGCTGGCCAAAGTCTATGTAGTCATCGTGGGTGTTCTCTTTCCAGTAATGGTTGAAGCGGGTTATTTGACTGGGCTGCCAATCTATCGTGGTGGGATCTGCTTCGTAGCTTGATGACATCTTTGACATAGGGAATCCTCAGGTCGTCGTGTAGCGTTTGGTTTCAGACATACCACGGTGCTTGAGATATCATACGTAGCACTTTAGATTGGCTTCTTTGGAGCAATGCTATATTGGATTTGCTTGCTCAACCCCAGCTTTCTATTCCATACGTCCAAATAGGGATGATGATTGTTTTATATAGCAGTGTATTTTGTTTTCTAGGGAAAGTTTTGAGTTCTTCCCTAACAGCCAATAGAGTTCTTTGATCTTCAAGTCAATCTGCTTCCGTTTTTTGGTAATGTGATCTTTCCATGTTAACCTAGTGTCCAGGTGGAATCCGAGATATTTGATAAATATAGCTCGAGGGAGTTCGACATTATTGAGAAAAAGCAGAGGACAACGTTCGTGTCTTAGAGTGAAGTCTATGTGCTGTGATTTGTTTCCGTTTATTTTAATTTTCCAGAGATGCAACCAAGCCTGGAGTACATTTACGTGGATTTGTACTAGGTTAGATGCTATTGCTGGGTCTTCATGAGCTGCTAGTATGGCAGTGTCATCAGTAAAAGTACAGATAGTATTTTCAGTAGTTGTTGGGATATCGGATGTATATAAGTTGTAGAGGGTCGGTCCCAAGACGCTTCCCTGTGGTACACCTGCTTCTATGGAATGACAGTCTGATTTGGCATCTACTTTGGTTCTAAATTTGCGCTCTGAAAGGTAGGATTTCAAGATGTCGAAATACTTTACTTTCCTTGATTTTATATAAGAGACCTGTATGCCAGACCTTATCAAAGGCCTGGCTAACGTCCAGTAGAACTGAAGTACAATAATGTTTTTGTTCAAAAGCGTGGTTAATAACTTGGTTTAATCTATGTGTTTGCTGAACTGTAGAATGTCCTGCTCGGAAACCAAATTGATTGGGAGGAAGCCAGATATCTGGTGAAATATCGGCATTTAGTCTCTGTAGTAATAAGCGTTCTAATACCTTGAAAATTGTAGGTAGCAAACTAATTGGACGGTATGAGGTTACGTCATTTGGGTTCTTTCCTGACTTATTTATTAAGATTATTTCTGCCGTTTTTAGCATTGGAGGTCAGTGCTGTCTTGTCACGTAGTCAGTGAAGGATTCTTCACGGAGTTCTCTAAGTTGCGCCTTCAATTGATTGCTAATGCGATTCAGTATATTTTTATCCACGGGTGCCTGGGTTCTGTGCCATCTAGACCGTGCCTTCCGTTTTTTACCAATTAAATGTTTTATTTCAAGTAGTATTGATTTTGTGGTATTAGGTATTAGCAGAGATGGAGTAATTTCCATAACTGAATGTTTAAGGGTACTTGTGAGGGCATCCAAAGCGTCTTCGACTTCGTTATGGATTTTGAGGCTTGTTTTTAGATTAATCCGTTGTTCCACTTCATTTTTGTATTTATCCCAGTTGGTTTTGTTGTTATGAAATTTAGGTGTAAAATTCTTAATAATTACGAAAGTACTAATAGTTGCAATTATCGGGGAATGGTCAGATGACAAATCATAATTAGGAAATACTTCCATGTATGGTGAGGAGATTTCGTTGGTGATGAAGAAGTCCAACAGATCAGGAGTTTTATTTGGATCACTGGGCCAGTATGTTGATTTACCGGTGGACAGATATAAGTAGTTTTTTTCCTGGATTAGATTAGCTAGCTCACGACCTTTGGTAGTTGTTAGCCGAGAGCCCCAGAGAGTATGTTTACTGTTGAAATCACCTCCAGCAATAAATTTGGAGCCGAGTGTGTTGAAGAAGTCCCTGAAGTGGTTGATTTTCAAGTAGTGCCTAGGAGGGCGATATACTGAAGAAACTGTTATCTAGTAGGTGGACATTTTGACTTTGAGTGAAGTGGCTTGCAAGTGATTTGTTTCATACTTTGGTAATATGTAATGACTTATAGTATTTTTTGTGCAGTGTTGTCCGGGTGGTTTGTATTATAGGTTAAATAGGATGGAATACGAAAGAAGGATCTGTCGGTAAAGTGCGTTTCGCTAACAAATAGTATGTCGATTGAATTATGATGTAGGAAAGTCTCTACTTCGTTTTTGTGTTGAATGGTGCCGTTGGCATTCCATTGGGCAATTCGTACAAATTTAGCGAATTTTATTGATGAACGTTGTAAGCATGGTAAGAATTGAGCTGTCTTGTTGCATTAACTGTTGGAACATATTTTTAAACTCATTTAGAAAAGTGCTGAGAGTAATTGGGTTTTTCTCTGGTGGTTTTCATTTCTTAGTATATTCGAATACGTATTGGCCTGTTGTGCCTGAATTATTGTTTGTATTCTGTGTCGTGGGATAGAGTGTATCGGTGCTGGTAATTGTTAAATATTAAGTCTGTTGTTGGCATTATTGGGTTGTTTGAGGAGAGTATGGTAGAATTCGCATCCTCTACAGTTGGCAGGGTGGGGACTACCGCATAGTGCACATGTGGAAGGGGTGTTGTTTGGTTTTGTACAGCTTGTGGATTTATGGGCTGCTCCACATTTCACACAGTAGTAAGGTCTGTTACAATATGTTTTAGTGTGACCATATTGCTGACAACGTGTACACTGAGTAAGGCCCTTGGTTTTTCTGGGTGGCTCGACTTGTACTATTCTGTTCTGAATACCTCGTAAATTATATGTTTCTTTATTGTTATCCGCTAGCTCGAGGTCTACAAAGAATAGGTTTAATGTTTCTTTAGACACTCTACTTCTTCCATTTAAAATATTCTTGACTTGGTGTCCCTCATTGGCTAGCTCTTGCTTAATTTCATTTATGTCGGTTGTAAAGTGTAGGTTTTTGATAACCACTCTGAAGGCACGGTCCTCTTTTGGCTGGTACGTATGGTGAACAATGTTGACATCTTTCATGTGGTGAATTAGTTTCCTATAGGTTTCCGGAGTATGACAGTTTATTTTTATGGTGTTATCTGTTAAAGCTTTTGTGTTAAATTGTTCAGTTTCTGCAACTGTATTTAAACTTTTGATCATATCACTGTAGTGTGTAACTCCGTACACAAATATCGGAGGAGGTTTTATAGTTGTATTGTTTACTTGTCTGGTAAGGGTGCTTCCCTCTTCTTCTTCATTTAGCTGGTTATATCTGTTTGTTAAAGGTATTTGCGTAGTTTCTTTGATAGGTTGGGATAGTTTTCTACGTTTAAGACGTTTAACAGTTTGCCATTTGTTAGTGTTGATGGAATTATCGCTTAGGACTTCTTCCATTTCTTCGTCACTAGTAGATGTCATTCGATAGAGAATTCTGTCGTTGTTGGTTAAAGATTGTGAGGTAGTTGCCATCAAATTGTCGTTGAGATTGGTGGAAGGATACTGATTTTGAGGTAAGTTAAAATTGTTACCTGTTGATAGCGGTTGGCTTACGAATTGAAGGTTGGTGGGAAGTGAAAGTTGCATTGGAGCACCCTGTGCGTAGTTGATGTTCGAATTATTAGGTTGTCCGTAGGCGATGCTTGTTTGTTGATCCATTTCCATTTTTGCTGTTTGCTAGCGATGTTTATTCACAGATATGTGGCTGGGCCGACATTCTGAATTCGCACGTCTGCACTGCTTGAGCTACGTTGGAATATATGAAAACTATATTGAAAAGCAACCCTATTTTTTATATTTATCACCCATAGGATATATTTGGGCCGGGAACTTTTGACGCTTACCCCATTGATACATATAGCAGTCATCGAATTGAACTATTAAACCGCACTAAAAGTAAGACATGATTTATTCATTTAAGCAGAAAATTCTTTAACCGTTAGGTGATTATAACCAAAAGTAATATACTACAATCAATGCAGTACAATATATATATATATATATATATATATATATATAGAAATAATGTTACTTAACTTTTAATGTTTCTTAATTAATTAATTCCATGACTAACTATTCCTACTTACATTCTTAATCTCTCTCCATTTTAACTCTCTGTTTTTCGCTGCTTTCCGTACTTGTTCCTCCCACTTCATTCTTGGGCTACCTACTTTGTTCTTTCGACCTACCCCAGTTTCATATATTCTTCTAGCTATTCTGATGTCGCCCATTCAGAGAATATTTTTCAAGTTTTTTCTTCTATCAATGTCTTTATTGATTTCACTTTAAGTTGTTCTGTTATCTTGTCATTTCTTATTCTATTCGTTCTTGTGATTGCTTCAATCCTTCTAAGAAATCTTATTTTCATCGCAGTGATTCTACTCTCGTGTCTCTTATCGATCGCCCAAGATTCGCTACTGTAGATAAGAGATGGTTTTAGAACTTATTTTATATACCTCCGATTTTATTTGTTTAGGTATTACTTTTTTTGAAAGGAACGAGTTTTTAAGTGCATTGTAGATTTTACCCATCTTTTTTATGCCTTCCGTTATTTTTCTGTCTATTTCTCTCTTGTGTTGTATTATTGTACCCAGATCTTTGAAATTTGTTACCTGTTCTAATTGATGCCCGTCTATATTGATGTGATTCAAATCGTTCCTAGATAGAATCACAGTAGTTTTTCTACGTTTATTTTTATTTTCATGTTTATTTTTTAAATTTCCATTTGGTGAATATTAAAGTTTTATTGCTATTGGTGGATCGTGTGGTTGGTTCTCGGACTATAAGGCCGTAGTCGGAGTTCAGAAACTCTTGACGTTTCGTCCACAACTGCGACAGACATCTTCAGAAGAATATTTTCTAAAAATTAAGTGTCTTTATCCTGGTAGTAATCGTTCGGTCCGTGGTCCCAATGTAGACTTGCTTACATAAGCAAGGTATGCAGTATACCCTTGGTGTATCCTGTAGGTTTCTTGTATCTTTGACTGGTCTAAGCTATCTCGGTGGTGGTAGTATAGATGGTTTCCACCTTGTGTTTGTTGAGTATTTTTCCTATTCAGTCCGTAACCCTGTTGATGTAACGTAAAAAAGCTCCGACCACGGCCTTATAACCCGAGAACCAACCACACGATGCACCATAACACCGGCCGTGAAAGCCTTCACATTTATTTATTGCCATTTTCTTTGTCTCTGCTACTAATATTATATCATCCGCAAATAGCAGTTTCTGTGGTGTTGCTTGGTTCAGTTTCTATTTACCCACTTTCATTTGCAACATTTCTGTTTACATGTTTTTATAATATTGTCTGTGATTACTGAAAATAGAAGTGGTCTAATGTAAATACACATCCTTGTTTTAATTCTACTTTCGTTTCGAATTCTGCTGACTTTATTTCTGTTGTTTTTATATAGTACTTTAAGGACATCTACCAATTCTTTCTCCACTCCTCTTTTTTTCAAACTCGCGCAGGCATCTCTTCTCTGTACTCTATCGAAGGCTTGCTTCAAATCTATAAAACAAATTCCTTTTTCTTATCAGTTTTTCTTCTAGTTGTCTAATTATAAAAACTAAATCATGGTACTTTTCTGAATCCGTGTTGCTCTCTCTCAGTCTCTTCTCTATTATTCGAGTTAATATTTTGCCAAATATGTTCGTTAGTGTAATTTCTTTATAGTTTGTACAGTCATTTGTGTTACCACTTTTATGTAAATGTGATATGGTGTTTTTATTTTGAGAGTATTGCTTTATTTATGGATTATTATTTCATTTAGTAGGTTAATAAATTCTTCTACAGTTATATTCCTATGTATTTTAACAATTTTTTTTTGCAATTTCGCCTTCTCTCAGTGCTTTACCTAACTTAAGTTTGTTAGTTGCTTCAGTGACTTACTCTATTGTTATTTTATATACATTATGTACTTCCACATATTCTGTTCTTATTTCTTTTGTATCTTATTCTTTATCTTGTATAAATTCAGTTAATTCTTCAAAATATTTTTTCCATCTTTGCATTATTTCCTTGTTTTCAGTTATCACATTCCATTTTGTCTTTTATGTTTTTTAACTTGGGAGTTTTCTTTTGCTTTAAGTGCTTTAGGATATTATAAAATACTTTTTGATTTTTAAGTAAATTTTTTCATCTTGTTTCTAAACTCTATGTTTTTTGCTTACCTTTTTTATAATCTGTTTTGTTTCTGTTCTTACTACTTTGTGTATATTATTGTCTTCCTCAGTTCTAGTGTGTATAATTTTTTCTTTTCTTTTCTTTTTTTAACTTTTAGTCTGTATCTTTCTACTCCACCATCTATTTCCTTTTCTTCATGTATTCACAATTTTACTTACTCCGTAACTGATCCTTACTGCTTCTTGGATTCATTTAATTTCTATTTCCTTACTTCTCTTGTACTTTGTTTAATTTTCTTCTCCAGGTTTTCTTGGAAGATATTTTGAAATTCGTTTTCCTTTAGTCTATGACTTTTAGTTTTTTGTTTGATTACTTTATTTTTCTTTTCCGTAAGACTTTTCACTTTATATGTAACAAATTTTACAAAGTCTTTTTGTTTTTCTTTTATATTTTTGTTTTCATTTAATCTTTCTTTGTTTGTAGACCTTTTTGTTCCCTATCTAAGTGTCTTCGTTTGTAATGTGTATTCTGTATGATCATAATTAATTTTATAGCGTTTTCCTTTTGTGGGATTGTTGTGAACTAATTACCTTGTTCATTGCCAATTTCATCACTCCCCGTCTTATCTTTACCTATTAGTGTTTTTGCGTGATTCGGGCTATTTTTTTTATTTGTTCTTGAAAATCGCCTTCCTCGGAAGATCTTTTTGTTACTGTCCTTTTTTGTGTGTTGATTTTGCTTTTGACGTCTTTTTTCTTTTTTTTATATTATTTGTCTGATATATTTTATTGTTAACTATCATTGTATTATGTTTTAATTGTGGCCTATATCTCTTACGTTGGCATAATCTTTTTCTTTTGAACTTTTTAATTTTATTTCTTTAACTCTTTTAAATTAAATTTACAAGTACTGCCGCGATTTACTATTTTGATCAACGCTTGTAATTATGCTTTCTTGTATACAATTCTTTGCTGTTTGCGTTGTCTATCCAAACGCTATAAACAGCGAAAATGTGTCACCCAATTCCAGCTTTCGGAGGTGATAAACTTATCTGTAGGCGTTGCTGTTTATTTATAAGTTGGTTGAAGCTCAGTAATTACTATAACTTAATTATTGTAAGTTTATCTGATCTGATCTGATTTGTATATGGCCCACTCAGTTAATAGACTGTAGTGGTTTCTAACTTGCGTGTTAATCCTGCTCGCAAAGTTGCGAAAATCGAGTTTATTTACGGAGCATATAACACGCACTCTACGTTACGCGGCCACAAATAAAAGGTTTATACAGCATATTACTTAATAAATTAAAAGTAAAATATATAGAAACAACGGAAATTAAGCAAATGCATCTAATAATTAAGATAAACCAAAGAATAACTATATAAATCAATAAATTGTACACATATATTTATTTATAATATATTAATTTTAAATATTAATAAAAAACGAACTTTAGTGTCATTACAAACTTTAAATAAACAAAAAAAAAAGAATTTTTATTTACATAGAATCAAATTATATCAACTCTAAATTACTTACAAAATTTAAATTTTTAGATTACATAGCAATGTTATTAGGTTTATTTAGATACCATGTTTAATATTAGTCATTGTAAAGCGCTATGGCAGCCTACATAAACTTTTTTTTTACTAAAATTAATTGGCCGCACGTTTTCGTAGAATGATTTCTTGCTGTACGTTACATTTGAGCAGCATCTGCTGGGCAAATAAAATTATTCAGATAGCTACTCTTAATTATGATAATTAGTACAAAGAACAGATCTACAAATAATTTGTGTGTATTATGATATAATTACCAAAGAATTAATTATTCTAAAAGTATATATATATATCCTACCAATTTTTTGCTTGTTTACAATATATAAAAAAAAAGCTTTTCTCATTTTTTTTACTTCTTACTTAAATAAAAAATAAATAAGGTTTTATTAAAAGCTGCCTACAATAAAATGATAACTTGCCAAACACAGCAAAGAAACAGGCCACAAAATTAATTTCTCTGGGGCTAAAACCTTGCCCCCATTTCCCATTTTACCAGCAGAATAGTACGTGAGGCAATTGAAATAGAAAAACGCCCACAGCGCCTCAACACAAGAGATGATAGCCAGCGTTTGCCTGTCATGTGGAAGTCCCTTATTGCTCCGCACCGCCAATTACGCAACAGCCTTAATCCTACAAATTTTCCCCAACCCAACGCATCTCCCGCCAAACAAACTTTCACTTCCAGTCCTATAAAAGATCAAGCAGGTCACACGAAAGCTCAATCTTATTCAAAGACGCAATCAATGTACAGCACAGACTTGAAAAAAAAGCCGCTGGACTGATAGTTTTACAGGAAAGAAGAACGTGTGCACAAAAGAAAAACAGATAATAATTAAAACATGTAATATGACATGAGAAGAGGAAAAGTACCAAACAGAGTAACACAAATATTCTCTATCTGCAAAGTAATTAAAAGTACATCAAGCAACCTAAACAGGAAAAACATGGGCAAACTATATAAATTGGTAGAAGAAATAAGCAAAGAGATGGAAAAAATAAAAACAAAAATTCAAAGCCCAAGAAGACGAGCCAACAACCAACAAAAAAGCAGTAAAAAAATATGGGGAAAAAATTCGTGTTACCAAAAAAGAATAAATCAAGAATTAAGTTGAGTGGAATAAAAAAAGCAGAACTATGCGAAAAGGTAGAGATTCTAAAAACTTAGCCAGACAAACGGTGGGGTAAAAGTAAAAGAAACAATATTATAATACAAAGGTAGAAACTGAAAAGCATCAGTAATGCTAAAGCAGAAGTAGAAAGTTTCTTACAGGATAATATACAAGTGAGAGCAAAAGTAAAAAGGCGTGCACTATAGGCAAGCAAAAAAATAATAGTTGAAGATCATTTTGCTAAAGAGTTAGAAATTACAAGGAATAAGAACAGACTAGGAAGTAATAACATTTATGTAGAAAACAATTTAACCAAAGAACAATTGATACTGGTAGCAAGAGAAGAAAATGGCAAAAAAGCTAACAATTAGCCACCGAAAACTAGAAACAAAAAGCGTAGAGTACTATAGTTTATGAGGACAAAAAAGCTTTAAAAAAGGATAAAAGAGAATAGAAAACTAATAAAAAGTAAGATACAAGATAACAAGCATAGCTATAAAAATAGAAATGAATAAAAATGACAACAGCAAAAGATGTAAGGAACTAGCATAGGCACAATAAATAATGCCCAAAAAGACAGTTTACTAATATATGGAAGAATTGAGGAAAACAAAGCAGCACCAGAAGGAATGGCATATCTAGTAAAAGAGGAGAACATAAAATTAATACAGAACTGAAACGTAATAAATTAAATAATAATAAAGGTAACAATAAAAATAAGTAACACAGGCACACGCAGAATCGTAATACATTTTACAACCATAAGAAGTTACACAAATCGACAAGAAAAGTACCACAACAAAATAAAAAATTAATCACAGACTATATAATTGTTCCGAAATAAGATAAAAAAGTAAATGTTATGAGAATTAAAAGAATACACGAAATCGGCAGGGACCATTTTCTACCGGAGACCACATTCAAGCAAAAGAGAAAGAAAAAAATATAAATAAAAAACATAAAATTGAATACTTGGAAGAGAATAAACATATATAAATTAAAAAAAACTGATAAAATAGAAGTATATCAAACTAACAGAAAAAGAATGTGAGGCACGCGATAGAATAAAAAACAATCTGAATTAGATAATTTATAAAAGGAATTCGAAAATATAAAGCAAGGACACAATAAGAATATGCCAATATTCTAGTATCAATAAATGTAAAAAACAAACAAGCTGGTGGAACAAATGCACCAAAGAAAAAAATAAAAGTAACGCAAAGAAAGACGGATAAATGCATCTGTACAATAAGAACCAAAGAAACAAAGTCAAGGAAATGGTAAAAGAAGCAGGAAAGTTCAAAGATAAATTGCTAGAAAGTAGTGAAGATAATCAAAAACCATTCTATAAAATATTAAAAAAACATGATAAATAAGGTTATAAAATTACTACTACGAATAAAGTGCCAAAATAAAAAAGTACAAAACTATAAAACGATTGAAGCAATATTTTAATAAACTGCTAAATGTTAAACAAAACAATAAAGTGGAATCCGAAATTAAGAAAGCAGAGAAACAAATAAAACCGAAATAGGTGAGCTAAGAAAAGATAAGCTTGAAAATTTAGAAGTAGTACATTAGTTAAGAAACTGAAAAGCTACTAGTCATAACAAAATAGCTACAGGATTTTAGACCCAGAGAAAGTGTTGCTGCAATTTTGAATTTAGCATAAGTAAATAAAGATACACCCAAGGAGTGAATATTGCTCTAATATTACCTGTACATAAGAGTTGCTGGTGTGACGGCTTTTCGCCCTTGAAATGTCTGTGTTTGTCTGTGGTCTGGGTGGCCTGTGATGTCTGCCGGCTGGCGTTTTGCTATCGCAAACTAAAAACGGCTGATGGACCTTTCGCTCGGCCTGCGAGCCTGCATACGCCATCGGTCACACTTTTGAAACGCATTCCGACAATTGCGGTCGCATCATAATTTTCCCGCAAAGCCAGGCGCGAAGCCAACAGGACATACGGTGGCTACCAGGAAGTCAACGCAGAAAACAACAGTCCGAAGCCACTTACAGGTGAGCGATTAAGCAATTTACTCGTTGGTTTTGATATCGGTAGCCGCCCCCATTCGTTTTCGAGCGGGCTATTTAGAGACGATTTGAACCTCAGCGTTTTTCTCCGCTACGGGCCGTAATTTGTTCCCAATACTGTTTCACGGGGGCACGGCCATTTACACGCTTGCTCTCCAGTTGCAAAACAATGAATTGCAGTAACTATAGAAAAATATCCTTGCTGTGCACAGAACTAAAAGTATATAAAAGATGTAATAATAGAAAAGAAACTTAGAGAGATGATTAAACCGGAACTACCAGATGTGCAAAGTGGATTTAGATCAATATACGTGGCCCTTATGATATCTATTGCAAAATCTAACAAAAAAAAATGTGTAATAGTTTTTTACTGTTTTTTTATTGTTTTGTAAAATTTACTTCCTGGCCGTCAATACATTACTGCATATGCTGAAACTAATTTTTACAGTATTCTTTCCATAGAGAATCAGGTATCTCTAAAACATGGGTTTTTAACGCATCAACCGCCTCTTCTAGCGTCGAAAATTTACAGGCTGTTCTACACTTGTGGTAACAGAAAAACATCGTTGGAGTCAATTTAGGACACCATGGCGGGTGACCTATCAGTTTGACGTTTTGTCTGTTCAAAAACCCAGTTTGCAGTAATGTGTGTGAGCTCGCAATGTCATGGTAAAGAGATATCCAACATCGTGCATGTTTTTTATTGTACCGAAAAATTCTGGCAAACGAATGGTTGAGTACTATTTGAAATTGACCATTTTGCAATCTTATATCCACGGTTGCAATATGTTAAGTTTTTACAAAAAAACACATCGCTATTTGCTTCAAAGTGTTTTGAGCGCGATCGAATTTTGTTGGATTTGACTCACTTTGGAAAATCTATACAGTCAATTGCTGTTTGTTTTTGGGCTCATACGCATAAATCCAAGATTCGTTACCTGTTGTTGTAAACGGTATTTAAAGTACCGCAATCGTATGTTTTGAGCATTTTCTTCGGCTAATCGACGTGAACCCGTTTTTTAACATACGGGATCCAACGGGTACACATCTTTTTCACGGTTAAATGTTTATGTAATATCGAACATTTGCTAGTCATATTAATACCTAAGGATGCCTAATTTTACGATATGTCACATGACGATCTGGATTTATCAGTTTGCGTACGGCATCGATGTTTGCTGGCACCACAGCCGATTTCGGACGATCTCCCTTAAATTAATCCACCGTGTGATGTTTTTTCACTAAAGTTAAAGTAAGTGGATCTACGCACTGTTGTTGAGATAATCCACATTGAAAGTCGTAAAAAAATATCACATGAAAATGTTTACTAGTTAATTTATTTTTTGGTGAAATTTTCAACTTAATGACAACAAAACAAATAGCGTTCGTATGACAAAACATTCTGAGTACGTCTTCCGACAAAAATGTCAGACAGTATGATGCAAACGGCATATTGCACTTACCACACGCAGGGTTGTCAATTTATGGTAGATATTTTGCAGCTTACGTACAATGTAGAAGATTACATATTAATATTCTAAAAATAATTGAAAAAGGAATAATTTTTCTTGGTTGTTGTAGTGTTAATAGAACAGGAATATAAAAAGTCTAAACAGTAAAGTGGTAGATCGCGATTTTCTAGTAACAATTAAAAGCTGCGAACTGCGGTCGACCTAATAAGGACCTCAAACACATTTGAAAGCCCTAATGACGCAAAATAAGGGGGATGTTGAGCCCGCCATTCGTTATATGTACAATAGGTAAAGTAATAAAACATACGTAAAGTAAAATAAAGAGTGACCTAGTGGATATAAAAACTTGAATGTGGTAGAAATTAAAACTTTCATTTTTACAAACGATAGTTCTTGTCAGTAAAACGTGTAAGAACTTGCAGAAGAACTTGTGTTTGGATAAAAACAATGAAGAAACATAACCTAACAGCAAATATAGAAAAATAAAAAGCAATAAAAGTCAAACAAAAACGTCAACTACAAGGTATAAATTAAAGAAACAGCCGTGGAATAAATTGCAACATACGAATATCTGTGCACAATAAGAAAATGGTAATGAAGCACTATAAAATAAAATAAGGAAAAAGACATTAAAATGGCGTCACAAGCATACCACGCTATCAGAAGTTTTTTCAAAAAGAAGGAGATATTAAATAAGACCAAAATGATAGTGTATTAACAATATAGGTATGAACCTATCCTCATCTCTAAGGCAGCAAACTGAAAATTGAAAAGAAATATTATTAAGTCTACTACAATAGATCGAAATAAAATACTTAAGAACGGTTGTACAAGCTAATATAATGGAAAAGACTAAATGTAAATATCAAACAGAAACTAATGACAAAACCATTAACAAGTACGGACGTGAAACTCCGGTTCCACAGATGTTCGAGGCTTCTATACATAAACAAAAATTTGCGGCCATTTCCGGTCTCGAGATTTTCCGATAAGTGATTTTTGACGTCTGGACTTGACTTATGGTCCTTAGTTAAATACTCAAAAAGTTATTTCTCTATCACAGATCAAAAATTGTAAGGCGTGACAGATGTCAGAAATGACAGAAATAGAAGCTGGTCTCCAGTTTGGAAGCTGTCATGATCAAAAGTTGAAAAATAAAAGGACGGACATACAGACGATATTACTCTCTACATAAGGCTTCTCATTTTAATGTATAGCAGCCTAAAAAAAACAAGATGGATGTAAAATCCAAAAAGACAACTTTTGAAAGCAAACCAAGTTATTAATGTAATCTTGTGATTCCCGTATCTCAAGTCAAATGAGAGTTATAGATCTTAAATTTCAATAGTGAGGAAGACACCGACTTAGCGTACCTACTCACAAAATATGAAGTGAGCCGGTTAAGTAGTTCTGGAGATACCGTGTTGACGCGCGCGCGCGCGCACACACACACACACACGCACACACATACCTCATCTTGTTAAATTGCACGGTCGGGTCACAGTAGCTGTGTATAGACGGGAATGCAATATTAAAGAATGATAACGTCTCCATTCACATCTTTGCCCTTATTCAAGAGTGATTTCAAGAGCATGCTGATGAAGTCCAACATTTTTCCTGGTCCGCACAGTCCCCAGATCTAAAGATCATAGACCCTCTGTGGAAAACAAGGTTTAGCGTCGATTTCCATCACCTTTATTTCTACCTGATCTAGAGGCTGTGCTCCATAAAAATAGCTTCTATTTAGGACTTGAATCGGTCTGTTTTATTCAGAATTCAAGCTGTTTGCGTACTAAAGATGGACCAACACGGTATTAATACAAGCTGTTTTGACTTCCACATGTGTTTCCATTATTTTGTCCAATACCTGTATACTAATGCAACCTTATCTTCCTAATTCACGGAATTCACATACTACATCAAAATAGCAATGAATACAACAAAAGTTTTAAATAAAACTTAAGATGCTTATATGAATGCATCAGATAATTAAAGCGTCGAAGAAACGTCAATAGAGTGCAGATATAGTGGAAAATCTTTAAGAAAACCAAAATAAATTATTTCCTACTCAAAATGAATGCGCCTAACTCTGATCGAACAACCAAGTCAAATAGATTTTCAATAGTTTCTCAGATAAAATATAACGATAAACTAAATTCAAGCAGCAATCAGAAATTCTAAAACCTTTGCTAATATTGATCTATGGTGTCAACTATATTCACCCTTATAGAAAAGGAACAATATTACACAAAAGCAATGTATAACGACAAAATAAAGATTAGTACAATTACTCCAGGATCTTAAAGAAAGCTTACAAGATATTAGATAGTACACCACGTGTATGAACCCAAAGAAGATAGAGCGTATAAGGTAACGATTATAAACCTTTGCCATCCCATAAACATAAACGATATTAAAACTGAAGTATCCGAATTAGGACGTATAGTACAAAATATAAGAAATATACGACATGGAGCCTCTACCATTATGTGTGATTAATCTCAAACCAAAAAAAAAAAATAATCATAATAAAAGCATATTTAATATAAAACATCTAAGCAACGTAAGTTTCGCAGTAGAGCTACATAGAAAAAGAAGCAGCATACCGAAGTGTACCCGATGTCCAGACAGGTCATGTTAAAACTTACAATTGCGTGGTGGCGGACATAATATTACTCCTTGCAAGAAATCAGCCGACACGCCTGTTAAATGCGTCTTATGTGGAAATAATCATCCAAATAACTACAGAGACAGTTCAGTCTTAAAAGTTAGAAGCGCACCGTCTAGGAAAAATTCCAACTACAGTCATCAACACATATTTCCTACGATAAATGACTTTCTCACTTCAAAAACATAAATCTAATGCCCGAATTCCAAAAAATGTTTCATAAAACAACATATTCATAAACAACAGCAACAAGAAACATAGACATCGATCATCACTAGCTAACTTTACCGGTAAATCTAAAGTAATGTTATCCCAACCATAATAGCATGGTACTAAACATGCTTTCCACTCTAATAAACTTGTTTAAAAATAGCTACCTTATTACGAATTACCATATGGAACGCTAATGGTATTGAAAACCACATTCCCGAAATTACATTATTTCTACAAATACCTCAATATACTACATACTTAAGTAATCACTCAGACAGAAGGATTACCAAACATTTCTGCACTCAGCACACTCATTGGAATCCATTTAAATTCTACTTAGAAGAAAATACTAAGAAAATATCTATAATAGAAAGAAGTTCAAATATGACCCGGACTAATTTGTGTGTAAAAAATCCGTACTGCACAGCAGCTGTGCGATCTTGAGAGAGTAGAGCCACAACCTTCACCCTTCTCCCTGATTAGGTTAAAACCTATTCAATCCTGTTTGGGTTTCTGGAGTGATGAGCGAATAGAAGGTACCACGCAGCGTAAAACAACGAATTTTGATTAAATTTTTTGTTGAGAAAATGTCCATCCACCGAAATTTATCGCAGACTTTAAAAAAAGTACAGGAAAGAGTTTATCTCACACAACCATTTGTTTAAGTGGTATAAGTGCTTCAGGGAGGGTATTATCGTCGGTCGCGGACATCCATCGCTGAGTCAAACATTGATCGTGCATGCACGCTTATTTGGAAGAATGTGCATAATACTGTCAAGGAACTCGAAGCAATTCTGTTCATGACTGTTGGTAGTATAGAAGACATCGTGAAAAACCACCTGCATAGTCGCAGCATGAATACACGGTGGGTACCACTTATTTTGACGGACATGAACAAATGGTGCGCATGCACACTGCCAATCTTTTCCTACAGCAGTTTAAAAACGAAGGTGGTGAATTTTTAAAGTCCATAAACCAAGCGTGCGCGGGAGAGCTGTTTATCAGAAAAAGTGCTGGCAACTTTCTTCTGGGACCGGTAGGAAGTTATCCATGTAGACTTTCCGACCGGATGCTAGAACAGTCAATGCAGCTTATTACTTAGACCTTCTAGCAACACACGTAAAGCAAAAAACCCGACCCAAGCGGAAAATAGGTGGAACTTTAACTCAATGCACGCCCCCATACAGCCAAAACAACAATGGACACCCTCTGTAAATTGAAATGAAACTTTCTGATGTAACCTTAATGATTTCTGCTTGTTTGCGGTTTGTGGATAACCACGCCGTCATCCAGACTGTTCGGAATGGATACCAAGCCAACCAAACCCTTTTTTGAAAATGGCATTAGGCTACTTTCAGGGCGTTGGAAAAAAATGTGTTGACTTGGGAAAGAAGTACGTTGAAAACTAACTTATGCAAGTGTTTGGTAATTTTTTGTTTTTTTATAAAGAAATTAGTTTTGGTCATGTTTGAACAACCTTGTAGTGTACTAATATTATGCTACTTTTTGGTACAGTGGAATTATGTCCAAATCTTTATAATTATTAAACCTGGCAAAGCACCAACACATCCACAATCGTACAGACCAATAATTTTACTGCCCATTATGTTAAAAATCTATTCAACTTGTTACAGAACTGATTTAGCAAATGAAGAGTTTAAGTAAACCGTGATAAATCTGTGTAAATAACTTTCACCAACAATCGTGCCATATGTTTTCCAATTATAATAAATAAATCTCCCATTCCAGTCACGACTAAAGCTAAATGCTTATGGTTGCTTTTGAATCAAAAGCTCGCCTAGAATTTGCATATTAAGATCAAGAAAACAATTGGACTTTAAAGTTAAACAAATATCTTGTCTGCTTTTTCTCACAAACATTTTTTTATTAATATATAGAACCATACTAAAACATATATGGTCTTGTCAAGTACAAGTTTAAGGTTGGAAAGACCATAATATACTAAGATTTCAGTCGAAAACTTTTCAATTGATGCTAGATGCACCATGGTACATTAACAATCAAACCCTAGACAAAAACTTAAAAATGCAATATATCAAAAATAAAATTCAACAAATGGCAACCACATACAACAACAATCTCGTGGGACACGCAAACAACCTAGTAGAACAGTTCTGGAATCAGGCAGCAATCAAAAGAAGATTACAACGACAATAGCTACAGAACTTATTGCAATAAATGATATATGTTTAACCATGTTTATTTGGAGAAATAGTAATGACTATATTCTCTTTTTGCCATATATAGTGTCATTAAATTTACTAATGACTTTTGTCAAAGGATATTGTACATTTAAAGTATTCAAAGTGATTTTTTGATTATCAGCATTTTATTTTGTAACCATAAGTTTATAGTTGTTTAAAGTATATTGCACTTAAGACATATAAACACATTAATAAAATTAAGGCCCTTAAACCATTTAAAATAAAGTGTGAGAACTTGGTTTGAGACAACAAAAATCGACCACTGTATATTAACTTTCACAGTCCCACCATCACAAGAATTATCTTCGCTTAAAATAATGGAACAAAGGACTTGTCATTAATTACCTAATATAATACGTAATCCACGTGCCGCGGTTCATTGTAGCCAGCCAAACGCGGAGAAAAACGTGGCATGATAATTAAGTTTATTGTTGAAGCGCAGCTACCATTCGGAAACAACAGAAGCGAAGGAGAGCGTGTGGGCCACGGGTTCTCACGGGCCGACAGAGTCATCCCGTAAAATCGAGCGTCAAGCGCGTCCCCTCCTATCAAACATGTATCTGAACCCTTCCGTGTCACAAGCTGCGATTGACAGAGGTTCCATTATTCATTGACGTTCGAATCAGGAGCCCTGCGAAGAGGACAATGATGCAATATTGAAGTGCGATCCGCACTAGCTTCCATTTATTATGGTTTGAAGCGCCCGGCTCCGGCTGATGGCCGGCTTAATTGCGATACATTTTTCAGAAGAACGAGACGCAGTTTTGATGCCGCAGTAAAATCAAATTTATCGCCGGCGTTTAACTACCTGGTTGCATTAAAGCGTTATTTATTGGCCGGTCGTTAAAAGGTCGATGCTGCAACGGATAAAACGCATCAACACTAATTAAAGGCGCTTAATAGCTTCATTAGTGTCCTGCTGTTTAGAAGGATTTAAGATTTGTAATAAATTGATTGTAAAATTATAAACTTTGCCGGCGAATGCTTAGAAGGCACTAGTCGTTAAAATTGTAAATGAATAAGTGACTATTGACAGAGTTAGTTATGCACTGCTTGTGAATAAATTAATTCATTAACGAGAAAAAATTCCACATGGAATTTGGTGGTAGTATTGTATATATAGAACAAATATACATTGACATTTAATTTTTCAGTTAAATAAATTAAATAAAAAGTTAAGAATTTTCAAAACACTTATAAATCTTTCAATGAAACAGATATTTCTTCTTTAAAATCTTCTATGATACTACCTTGATCGCACTTCGCTAAAATTATAGAAACTAGTTGTAGTAGATTCTTAGTGCTACAGATGGTCTCTAGAAGTTATATAAAAAATTAGTCGTGTTCCTCTACTTCTTCTTAAAGTTCCGATCCGTTTCGGATGTTGGAAACCATGATGGCAATACGGACTTTATCAACAGCGGCACGAAACAGTCCAGTTGTTGTTGTATTGAACCATATTCGCATGTTTTTCAGCCACGATATGCGTCTTCTGCCGATGCTTCTTTTTCCTTCGATCTTACCCTGGAGGACCAATTGTAGGAGCCCATATCTCTGATTGTTGCGCATGATGTGCCCTAGATACTCCAGCTTACGAACTTTTATTGTTGTGAGGAGTTCTGTTTCTTGTTTCCCCATTTTCCTCAGCACGGTGTGGTTGGTTACATGCTTTGTCCAAGATATACGTAGGATTCTGCGGTACAACCACATCTCGAAGGCCTCTATTTTTCGTCTTGATGCCTCTGTCAGTGTCCACGTCTCTGCTCCATACAGCAATACGCTGAAGACATAACATCTCAGTAGTCTTAATTTAATGGGTAAAGATAATTCATGGCACTTGAATAGTTTGGCCATTTTTACGAACGCTGCTGTCGCCTTTTCAATTCTACACTTTATTTCCAGTGAGTGATCCCAGTTTTCATCGATTGTTGTCCCAAGGTAAGTATATTTTCGCACACGTTCGATCCTGTTGTTGTCAATCGTTAATCCGGTGTCAACAATGTGATTTTTTGTAATTATCATATATTTGGTCTTTTTGGTATTCAGGGTCAGTCCAAACCGCTTGCTAACTTCTGTAATTCTGTTCATAATTCGTTGGAGACTGGTGATGTCGTTTGTAAACACTATCGTGTCATCCGCATATCTAAAATTATTTAATATTTCTCCGTTTACTCTGATTCCATCATCTATGCTGCCCAGAGCTTGCTGAAAGATGTGTTCCGAATACACGTTGAACAGAAGAGGAGAAAGTACGCATCCTTGCCTGAGACCGCGTTTTATCTTGATGTCTTCTGATATCATATTGCTAGTTTGCACTGCTTGAGGTTCATCTGATCTATCAACGTCTTCGAAAAGGTCTTCAACATATTTCTGCCAGGCAGAAATTTTTGCGTCTGGTTCTATTATTTATTTCCGTTGCTTGTTGAAGCCTTGTTGTAATTGATTTACTTTGTAGATTTCCTGCAGCTTCTTTAATAACTTTGTAAAAATATCATGTTAAATTGCGAATCCACTGTTTTGTTCTATTTGTTCAATTTAAACTTTGCGATAATTTTAGAAATAATTTCTTTAGGACTCATAGTATGTGGTAATTTATATTTAATTTCTGGATTTCTTTTGTCTGGTTGTCAAGTTATTTACGTTGGGTTTTTCCGTGTTCATCCATTAAATTTGTAGCATTTCGTCAGTCCATCCACTTTTTTACTTTCGGTTTTGTACTATCAGGACTGACCTTATCTCCGATTTTGTCAAAGTTGATGTTGTCCATTCTCGAGTGTGTGCTTCTACTTTGGTTTTTGGTTATCTTTTCAACTCTCACACCTAGGTCTTGTCATATTTCCCACGCGAATTTGCGTGGTCTATCATTATTTTCTCCTTAAGGTCCCATTTCTTTTTACAATTTTTCTCAAGCTATTTACTTAGTTTTAATTAAATGCATCCTGTTTTTGTTCTAATTGTTCAATTTCTTTGCATTGTGTTGTTAGCCATGTTTCTTTAGCCATCCTTATTTTGTATTTTATTAATTTCTGGATTTCTTTGTCTGGTTCGTTATTTTTGCTTTTCTTCTTTCATCCATTAATTGTAGGATTTCGTCAGTCATCCACTTTTTTTTTCGGTTTTGTACTATCAGATACTTATCTCCGATTTTGTCAAAGGATGTTGTCATGTCTCGAAGTGCTTCTTCTACCGTTTGGTTTTGTTTATACTCTGTTCACATGCACACCTAGTTCTTGTGTCATATTCCCACGCGTTTGCGGGCTATCACTTATTTTCCTAAGGTCCCATTTCTTTTTTACAATTTTTCTCAAGCATTTCCTTAGTTTTAATCTGAATTTTCCTACTAATAAGCAATGGTCTGATGCAATGTCCGCTCCAGGGTATGTTTTGGCGGCTAAACAACTATTGCGATAACGTTTGTTTATTAGAAAATAGTCGATTTGGTTTCGTACTCTCTTCTCTTTGGGTTCGTCGGGGTTGGTGGGGGCGGTCCATGTGTAGAGTCTTCTTGGTAGTAGATTATATAATGTATTAAGGATAACAAAGTCTTCTTCTTCTACGAACATTTTAAGTCGCTCTCCCCGCTCATTTCGTACTCCCAGTCCGTATTCACCGATATGCTCTCCGATTCTACCTTGGCCTATTTTAGCGTTTAAATCTCCCATAGTAAGAGTTAGTTCTTGCTTTTTTAGTTGGTTCAATGTATTTTTAAGAGATTCCTAGAACTCTTCTATTTTGTCTTCCTCCGCTTCGGCTGTTGGGGCATAGACCTGTATTATATTTATGTTTATGGGATTTCCACTTAGTTGGATAAGTATTAGTCTCTCTGATACAGGTATGAAGTTAGTAACATATTTTTGAAGTTTGCTTGATAGTATCAATCCGACACCATTTATAAATTGACCTTTTTCGTTTCCTAAATAGTATACTTGGTGTTCGTCTATTAAGTATTGGCCATTGTTTGGCCATCTCATCTCGCTTACCCCCATTATGTCCAGTTGAAGTCTTTTGATTTCAGCTAGTGCGTTATTAATTTTTCCTTGTTGGGCCATCGTACGGACATTCCAAGTTCCAATTTTGATTGGACTCTTTGACAATTTTAGCCTTTGTTGGTCTTGTGATTTGCAAGGGTTTCGCTGGATGACGACCTGAGAAGCCTTGCTGGTGTTTCTTCTCCTGGCGAATCTTGGGTTCCGTTTACCATGATTAGTATTCATTGTATTATTGCAACTGTTTGCCATCTTGATTTTTTCTTGGAAATGCACTTTGTGCCTCTAATCAGGTGGTTTCCGTTGCCTTCCTGATCCCAATGCCGTTGATCTTCTTATCGATTCCTCCGCCTTCGAGGGCGATTTCTCACCCTCAGGACAATGGGGTGCCCATCCTGACCCGGGAGTCAGTTTTGTTTGCTTATACCGGCGCACATTCGGTCTCCACAGCTACGTTTGCCACCAATCCTTAGGTGTTCCCATCCTTTACCACGGGGAGGTGTAGTTGGAGTTTCTCTATCATCGAGCTTAAGACCTTACGGCATTTCTTAAACTCTCCAGATCTTATAAAGGACCCAGATCTTATAAAGGACGTGTTCCTCACAAATTGTTAAGAAAAATAAAAGAACTTTTCAGTAACGTATTTCTGCTTTGTGCCTTTATCAACAACGAGTTAATGAAAACCCGACATTAAAATTGGTGTTTTAACATAAGACTTATCCAAACTTCAGTACTCTAATTTGAGAACTTAATTATAATTACAGATGTGTTGCATGTTAATATTTAATACGTGCTATTTTGAATATTTTAGTACTTAGTGGTAATCCAGTCTTAGCACCCAAGCCTACAAATTTTAAACCCGAAACAGATCTTTAGGGATTCACCCAGGACAAGGGGTCCATAAAAGATATCAAGTTAGGTTTTTTGCTTATACCGAATCGTCAAAAGTGAACTTTGCCACAACTTAGGTGTTCCCATCTTTACAGTAAAATAATCAATTTGATAAAGGTATTAACTAGGATTTCTAAATCTCCAGATCTTATAAAGACCCAGACTTTAAAGGAGTGTTCTAAATTTTAAATTAATATAAAATTTAAACTAATTTTAATGCCTTTTAAAAGATAATGAAAACGACATTAAAATGGTTTTAAATAGACTTATCCAAACTTCAGACTCTAATTTGAGAACTTAATTAAAAATTACAGAGTGAATACTATATAAATATAAATTAATACGTTTTTTAGAAATTAATCATATAAGGAATCCAGTTAGACAATTGATACAAATGTGAAACCAAAGAAAAATATTATAATGCATGGGATAATAACAAAGGTGAAAAGAATTTTGAGCTGGAACATTATATTAAATATAATAAACAGTCAAATTGGTGTGGAATACATTGAGGAAGAAATCTACTTTATCAAGGAAACTCAAGCGCAAGAAGAAAAGACTTATCGGGTTAGTGACCCATAAAACAAAGCTACTTATTCTAAGGTAAAAATAAATCTAAAAGAGTCGAATATATTCATAGGAAAAGCTTACAAAAAAGAGAATTTATCAGAAAGAAAACTTTAAAATCTATCATCTATCACAACGAAAACGGGTAAAATATACGGCATTAACACGTAAAGTGCCGCCACGTAACGAATGCGATATGCACTCTCCTGGCCGAATCTGTTTATTTTTTTTTACTCAAAATATATATGCCATAATTAAGATTTCAGTAAGCCAAATTTTAAATTTGAGCACCAAAAATCAAATTTTTCTTGGTAGGTTACTTTAACCAACTGCCCACTAGAAAATCTTGTCCAGACGCATAAATTCCGCCGTTGCATTAATAAATTAGTTTGGTTTTATTGTCATTTTGTATGAGTGCAGCCCCAAAGGATACCTAAGTGTTCAAAATGTCTAACAAAAAAACAACAAACAAGGATACAATCACTGTGGGATGAAATGGTATCAGGTGAATTCGACTTTTCCCCAGATGTATCTGAACATGAGCCTTTCTCCCCGTCTTCTTCTTATTTTGTAGATAGCATGATCAATTTGCATTTGAGGAAGAAAGCAAAACTAAAAAAAGAACAAAAAAGCTTTATAACGTGGATACAAAGCCACCAAATAAAAAATTAAGTGTGTGTGAAAATGAAGAAAATAAAACAAATGTGGCTGATAACGTTGAAAATCCGTCTACATCGAATCACTCCATTGTGGAACCTTCTACAAATAAACAGAGTACAAATCGGCAATTTATTGAGAATACTTTAGATGATACAAAGCTTTTATCAGAAATTGATCAAATAATAGAAGATGTTATTGGTCGAAATGCATACAACACTCTTTTTAATGCTTGGAGTGTTTTTTTGAAATACATAATGTTCTCTTGAATATAAAATTCTTTTTATTTTTTTTATTACATCCATGATCTAATTTGGATGTACGGGAGATTTAACCCAGGAGTAGCACCTCTATACTCTGAATTGCCGGACCCTTGGGTCATTCAGAGATATTGGTCTCCGGGTGGTCTCTCACTCTCATTTATGGCTCCCAGAAGCTTGTTAAGCGGCCACATCCCGGATACTGTGTCGGCACACAGGCTAAACTAAATGAGAGGCTATGGGAGGCAACCTTCAATCGATGAATTTAATGGCTCCCATAGTAACAGCAGCGTCTGACTCAGATTGAGCGGCTGCAAATAGCGTCTGTTCCCATACTTCCCTTAAACTTTCTCAGGACAAACAATTATGGCGACACATCAATACAAAACGGCCCCTAGTCCGCGGGAGACCTTAAATGGTCAAGGGTTCCGAAGAATCCCCGCGATGAATGCTAGGAACCACCGAAAGTGGAAAACGAAAAGAAATACCAATCAAAATTGGCACTTGGAATGTGAAAAGCATGTATATGGCTGGGAAGATACACAATACAATCCAAGAGATGAAGAGACTAAACATAAAAGTCCTCGGAATTAGCGAAATGAGGTGGAAGGGGTCAGGAAAAATGAACATAGGCGACTCAACTGTATATTACTCTGGAAACAACCTACCTGATCACCCAAACGGAGTTGGAATTATAGTGAACAAACAGGAGAAAAAATCGGTCATGAATTTCATACCGCAATCTGACAGAGCAATGTTGATCCAACTAAAAGTAGAACCAAAAAACGTTAACATAATACAGGTATATGCACCAACAGCAGAAAAACCCGACGCAGAGATAAACAATTTCTGCACCCAAATAAAACAATTAAAATCGCACATCAAAAGAGATGAGATAACAATAATTATGGGCGATTTCAATGCCAAAATCGGAAAAGGACCACTTCAAGATGTAGTAGGGGAGTATGGACTGGGTGACAGAAACCCAAGAGGTGACATATTAGTACAATTTTGTCAAGAAGAAAATCTTGTAATAAGCAACACATGGTTTAAACTACCTCCGAGACACCTTTATACCTGGAAATCACCGCAAGACCACCCAAGACATGTGATCAGGAATCAAATAGATTTTATCCTAATAGACAAAAGATATCGAAATGGAGTTCTTGGAGCAAAGACCTACCCTGGAACAGACGTGGGGCCGGATCATAACCCTGTAGTAGCACGCATCAGAATTAGGTTAAAAAAGATAAGAAAGAAGACAAATACAAAACCAAATATGGCAATACTAGAAGACCAGATACAAAAAGATCAAATATCCGCGTCACTAAACAACAAATTCAAAAAAATACGCGAAACAGAGGCTGAAACCGACCAAGAGCAAATAGAAAATATCTGGAAACAATTTAAAAACACGCTAAACAATATACAAGCCCAAACTGTAAGAGCATCAAAATACGATCACAAAAAGGAATAGATAACAAAGGGAATTTTAGAGCTAATGGACGAGAGACGAATGTATAAAAACTCGGATCAACAGAGGTACAAGCAAACCCAAACCAAAATAAAACGAACAATAAGAGAAGCAAAAGAGAAATGGATGAACAATAGATGCCAAGAGCTTCAAGAACTGCAGAACAAACACGATCTCTTCAATTTACATAAAAAAGTAAAGGAAGTTACTGAAAACTTTAAAAAACGACTGCCAACAAGGCTAACAAATGATAACAACCAACTGATATCTACAACAGAAGAACTAAACAACGAATGGACAAACTACGTACAACAATTGTTTGGCGATGAAGTTAACCTCCCGTACACCGCGAAGGGCGAAACGGGGCCAAACATATTAAAAGCAGAAGTAGTTAAAGTGTTAAATGCAACTAAAAACGGGAAAGCTACCGGATCAGACGACATTTATGCAGAATTCCTGAAACTCATAAATGAAGATAACATAAACATAATGACAAACCTGTTCAATAAAATATACCAAACAGGAAACATACCACACGACTGGCTAAAGTCAATTTTCATTCCTGTACCAAAGAAAACAAATGCGAACAAATGTGATCAATTCAACTTATTTCAAATTATTTTTAAAAATAATACACAACAGAATACGCAAAAAAAGTGAACAAGACCTAAGCGAAGAACAGTTTGGCTTTCGGGACGGCCTTGGCACTCGAGAGGCTTTATTTGGATTAACAGTATTACTGCAAAAATGTAGAGATCAAAAAAAGGAGGTATATCTCTGTTTCATTGAGTATGTCAAAGCATTTGACAGTATAAAACACGCACAATTAATAAACGTGCTACAGCATAAAGGACTGGATAAACAAGACATCACAATTATTAGAAACATATACGAAAAACAAACAGCAGCAATAATATTAGAAAACTCAATCACAACTGAAGTGGCTATTAAACGAGGGGTACGTCAGGGATGCGTCCTATCACCAGTTATGTTCAATATATATTCGGAACAATTATTCCAAAAAGCACTTGAAGGCTCGGAAGATGGTATCAAAGTCAACAGAAGATTACTCAACAATTTCAGGTACGCGGATGATACCGCAATTATTGCCGACAGCCCTGAGGGTCTGCAACGCTTAATGGACCGTATCACAACCGAAGGAGATACTGTCGGACTCAAAATTAATACAACGAAAACAAAAACAATGGTAGTGAGCAGACACACAACACAACAGTCAATATAAATGTATACAATGAACATATAGAACAAGTCCACAAATTTAAATACCTTGGCTGCTGGATAACTGACAATCTAGACCCAGAACTAGAAATACGAACCAGAATAGAGACAACCAGAATAACTTTCCTAAAAATGAGAAACTTGCTATGTAATAAAAGCCTCGCTCTAGATGTAAGATACAGATTTGTGAAATGTTACATTTATTCAATACTGCTATACGGGGTGGAGACTTGGACATTGAACAAAAAAGAGATTAGCAAGCTGGAAGCATTCGAGATGTGGGTGTTCCGAAGAATGCATAGAATATCGTGGGTTGAACACATAAGAAACGAGGAAGTACTCAGACGTATGAACCGAGACAGAGAATTAGTTAATACGATTAAAAAAAGGAAAATCGCCTATCTTGGTCATATCACAAGAAACCACAAAAACCAACTATTAAAACTCATGATAGAAGGGAAAATAGAAGGAAGACGCGGCCCAGGTCGAAGAAAATATTCATGGTTGAAGAACATAAGAGACTGGACGGGCTTAAACACACACACATTAATTAGAACAGCACAAGACCGAAACGAATTCGCCACAATTGTTGCCAACCTTCATTAATGAAGATGGCACCAGAAGAAGAAGATGATCTAATTACAATCTGTCTATATAGACAATGATTAACAGTGTTGACAATGAGTAGTTGACATGGTAGCCCATTGCAAGCTCCTTAATTGTATTTCATATTGTGTGTGAGGAGTAGTTTCCCATGCGGCTTGTCGTATCGTTTTGTAAGGTGCTCCATTGATTCGTCAATTTCTTCTTTTTATTGCTTAATTTGGGAGGTTTGGTCTGACGATAAGACTAGACATGATTCAATGTTAGATAGTTGTGAGCAATACCTCGGGTTATGAAAAAATCGGTCACATCAAGAATTTTCTGTGGGCCAATGCGTAGGTTATCCAGATTAAAATGGAGTGAAGTTGTTGGCCTCTATAGCTTTATATAGTTATCTGTCACGTGGTGTTGCTTTGCATTGAAGTCTCTACCAGCGATTAATCAATGTCCGAAAAAATTGAAGAAAGTTTCGTATTGTTCTTTGTTGACGGGGCGGTAGGAGGACATTATATTGCTAAGAGGGCGAGTGGTCCTTGCCAATCTTCTATTCATACTGTTGCAGCTTGCAGGTTTCTTTGGCTCTATTTGGGTATTCTGTGATGTTTGATAGTATCTTTGATAATGATTGCCGTTCCTTCTCGGACCTTCTGGGTGCTGAGTGTGGTAGACTGTGTAATGGGGGATTTTGATATAACTTTTTTCTGTCATGCGTGCTTCTGATATCTGATATATTCTGAAAGTTTTGGTTTATTGAATATGGTTAGCTAAACCATTAGCGTTCCAAATGAATATTTTAAGTTTGGTATTTGCCATTGTATCATTTTTGTTATCAAAGCAGTCAAGAAATCCACCGTCTTGTCCATCTTCTCCATCATTTTGGTCATCATTGTTCTGAGGGAGTTTAATTGTTGTTGTGGGATAAAAATCCAAGAGAAGCATCGAAAAGAAACTGCTCAGAAATTGAAAAGTTTGTAGACCTTAAAGAAAAAATGTTTTCTAGAAGAAAGTTGGGCCACGTTCAAAACCACAATAAAGGAGGTAGCAGAAAAAGTTTGTGGAACAAAACGTAACAATCCCTCACAAAAAAGAACAGTGGGAAAACAAGGATGTAAAAACAGAGTACAAAAAAGCATTGAGAAGATAATTTGAGACAAAGAATAAACAAGACAAAAATGATTATATAAAATTGGGTAAAGAAATCAAGAAACCAGTTAAAAATGCAAAGAAGAAAAGCTGGAAAGAATTCGGAAATAAACTATAAGAAAACTATACAACAAATAAGGATTCTGGGCCAAACTAAAAGCGATGAAAGGAGAGAAAATAAAATAAATTAGAGAAATTAAAGATAAAGAAATTAAGCTACAGACAAATATAAACGACATCTTAAGGGTATGGAAAGAATGTTGAGGACAAATTTAACTCTACATTAGATAGAGAAGAACAAAACAAAGATCAGAAAGAAAAACAAGAAAAATATTTACCAAAGCTAGAAAACATAAAAAAGGAAGAAATAGAAGAAGCGATAAGCAAAGTAAAAATAGGAAAAGTTGTGGGGGGAGGGGGAAATAAAATAGACCCTAAAATGATAAAATACTTAAGAAAAAAAGTTGTAGACTGGTTTTTGAAAATATGTAAGGCAGCTTGAGAAAGAAAGAAAATTCCATCGAATTGGGAAAACAACTTGGTGATACCAGTACATAAAAATGGAGAACGAGTAAGTGCGACAATTACAGGGTTATATGCCTAGCAGCCACCAGCTTCAAAATTTATACAAAAATAATAGAAAAAAGAGTAAGATAAACAATAGAAAATGAGATCGAAGAACAGCAAGCTGCATTTATACCAGGAAAACAAATAAATAACAATATATTTATAATAAGGGACTTAATAGACCGAAGCTTAGAAACCGGAGAGTAACTTACACTGGCATTCATCGATCTTAGAGCAGCGTTTGACTCAAGAGAGAGAGAGAGAGAGAGAGAGAGAGAGAGAGAGAGAGAGAGAGAGAAGTAAAAAAGTATTAAAGACAAAAACATTTCAAAATATCTCATCCAAATTTTACGCAGTACATTCAAAATAGTGAAAGGAAAAGTATAGATAGTCGAGAAAAAATCAGAGGTTTTTAAATAGAAGAAAGAAATAAAACAAGGAGACAGTCTCAGCTCTCTGCTGCTTATACTAGTTATGAACAGACTGCTTACAAATACTAGAAAAAGAACTAAACGAATACAAACAATAATCGGATATCAAAAACTGGAACCAGTTAAAATCGACACTTTATTGTAAGCAGATGACATAGTATTGATAGCAGACTCTAAAAAGAAGATGGAAAGGTTAATAGACATATGGAAGGAAGAGATAGATAACTTAAAAATAGAAATAAACATAGAAAAGCCCAAAATAATGACCATAAATGAGAAAGAACCGGCCAACATTCAAATAAAATGCAATAACATAAACATAGAAAAAGTAAAAACATTTAATTTCCTGGGAAGCATCATAACAAACGATGAAAACATAGAACTAGCAAGTAAGATGAGTAGATCAAATAAACTATACTATGCTCTAAAATAAATTTTAGAGAAAACAGAAATAAATTTAACAACACCGTTATATTACCAACATGAATATACGCAAATGAAAATTAGACAATAGAGAAAAAATATATCAAGTTACAAGTTAAATGCAATGGAGATGAAACAATTAAAAAACAGCAAGAAAGACGAAATAGGATAGAGTTGAAAACAAAGAAATAAAAGATCAAATTAAACAAGAACCGATAATAAATAAAATAAAGAAAAGACAATTAAACTAGTACGGCCACATGGTTAGGATGGATACAAAAAAACTAGTCAAAAAGATATGGGGGACAAGAAATTAAGAGGAAGACCCAGAAAGGCTTGGACAACTCAAATAAAAAGCAAGAAAAGAAAGGAAAAACATATAAAGGAAATGAAGTGATTAGCACAATCCAGGAAGGAATAGAAAAATGTGTGAATGAGACTAAAGAAAACTAACTTGACTTCGACACCCCAGAGGGTAATATAAAAGAGGAGAAAGAAGAAGTATTTGATCAACTATCATGTTGATTAGTAGCGGGCTAAGTGAGTCTCCTTGTCGTATTCCTTTTTTAGGTATAAGTATTTTTTCCTCTTTTAGTATTCTGGTTTTTGTTGTATTATTTACGTTTATTTTTTATTTAGTTTTATTATCTGCTGTTCTATTTGCTGCATTTATAATAAGTTTATAATATCGTCCTGTCTCACCCTATCGAAGGTGCTTTTTAGTTCCAAGAAGCACATATATGTAGGTTTGTTGTATTTGATGGACTTTTCTACTATTTTCCAAATGAAAGTAGTGTCAATAGTGCTGCGGTTCTTTCTATAACCTTGTTATTCTGCCGCAATATCTATTTTTAAGGCTTCTATATCTGAAAGGGAAGCCTAATGAAATCGGTGCGGACGTCTGTCTGTCTCGATTTTCAACTCGAGAACTGCCGAACCTAAAAACATAAAGGGAGTATCATTCGAAAGCCCATGGTGTTGTTCATCCATATTTTATAAATTTGTTTTGTATTCGGTCTGGACCTGGCACCATTCTGTTTTTCAATTGTTTTATTCATATGCCAGTTTCTTCTTTTGATATTTGAACTTTATGTTTTCCTGATTTCTGTTATTTCCTTTTGCTTCTCCATATGGTTTGTAAAGTATTTAATTAATTGTTCTTCTGTCATACTCTTTAGTCGCATGAATTTGTTTATGTCTTTTCTTAGTCATTTTAATAATTTCCACACTTTTTTTGAGATCCGTACAGGTCATGTTCTATGTTTGGTAAATTTTTTCCAGGGCTTTTTTTTAATAATTTTTTAATAAATAAAAAATCGGTTTAAATTCGATTCCTCTCAATAATAAACTGATATATGGGAATATAACATATGTTTTTATTTGTAACTGTTATAGCTGCACAATTTAGTATTGCATATAAGTTTTTAGAAGAATTGTATATTAACAACATGCAGATTTTTACAAGATTCTACTTTCCTCACTAAAAGTAATTTAAATAATTTGGCATGTTACTAAAAATATATTATTGATGTGGTACTATTTCTCTCTTACAGGTACATTATAGAATAAATTCAGACTGTTTATATAGCTGCTACATATAAATTCTACAAACTGACATCAAATACAATTGTTATACCTTTATGTATATATAAGATCTATAAAGTTGTTTTATATATTTATTGGTCATAAAATCTGAAATTTATCTTACGGTATCTTAACAAACTGGAATTGACATTTTGTATTTCGACGCAGTATGGTATCGCTGGATATGACTTTATACACAGATTTCTTTTTAAAACCAATATTACAACTGAAATGTTTCTCGCGTCGCTCCCGAGGGAAATCTTTATGTATTACAGGGACTCAGCCAGCTACAGTCGGCGCCACATCGGATATGCTTGCAGCTACACACGGATTTGTACGTCAAAGAAAGACCACAATGACCAATAGTGAACATGCAAGGGTAGTAAACAGGCAGTAACATGTCGTTCGGCGAGCTTAGACCAGTCGCCCCTCAAAGCTCACGGCTTTATTGATATCTCTGTTCCGAGGAAGCTTATGATTTTATAGTACGTAGTGTTGGATTAGCTTCCTATTCCGCCGTTGCCTATAAAGTTCTGAAAAACGAAAGCTTGGAAAGCATTTCGCAGTTCCGAACGGCCGCAGAATTAGAGTAACCGACCATCACTGTTTATATTATATTAAGCTCAAAAGTACAAGACGCGCTATTTATCAGCCGCTTCCTTTCATATTCTATTTATATTTACGTTTATGAAGCAGCTGCGATCCTAAAATAAAACCACTGCGCGCATATTCGCATGCGGCCCGGCATCCTCTTGAAAAGCATCCGCTTTCGAAACCTTTCATTTGTTTTCGAAAGCGCCCAAATTTAGACCGCGCGGCGGAAATCGCAACTTAGCCAAGATTATATGTTGCGTCGGCTAATTTCTCCTGGTCAATCTGCGCACCGCGGTTAATTTTGATTAATAGCCCTCCTCGCCGGGAACCTTCGCCGAACAAGGCGCTTTGGGGAATTTCTGCTCGGCCGCGCTGCGGTAAGAAAGCGCCCAATAAATCTTTCTAATTTTCCATAACTGCAGTTAGGGTTACGTATTATTTCCATTCTTGGCGTCGTAAAACGCGAGGGGGAAGGCTGGGGCGGAACAAACATCCCTTGATTTATGTGCCGGAGGCCCAAGAAAAATTGACATACAATCGGAAGGCGTTTTTAAATATCAAGAAAGCGCAAGAAATGTTCTTCGAATCGTAGTACCACTCAACACTTTCAAACAAAACTGGAAGTCCCTAAATTTGTTTTGAAATTCAATTCGATTCTTGTGTTGAATAAGCGTACTGGGGCAAGCTATAAATAGTGGATCCAAAGAAAATGCTAAGGTGAGCGCATACGAAAGCGCATGCAAATCCAACCCCGTGGGGCGCTTTTAACTCAGAGAAGGGATCAGTGACAGATTTATAGGTTTATAAATGAAATTAAGTCAGGTGAAGGAGCGCCGTTCTTTGAATCCGTCGGAATAACTTCCTTTGATTTAAAATATAAATGTACTTTGCCTTTCGCTAAAGAATGCAGGCGCACGGCCTAACAAAAATAAACGCAGGCTGATCATCTAGCTAAATTTAAAAATTTCTTGCATGTGTTTACATGAACCAAAAATATTTCATAACCAATCATTAACTCCAAACATCAGAACTTTCAAACACTTTTAAGTTAGACATAATTTAGGTTTTTATATTTTCTAGAATTTTCTAGTGATCTTCCTAAGACAGATGATAAGTAAAATCTAGTAAGTTAGGCATAGAAAACATATGAAATATAAAGTATAAAAATATATACTCCTTAATAATAATGTATATGAGACATATCATTAGTGTTAACTGTAAAAAAGTGTTTAAAAGAAAGATAAATTCGACAACGAGCACACCGACTAAATAACAATACATTCTTTAGAAAAAAGTGGTAGCTGTTGCAAATTGGGGAGGTCTTTCTAGAATGTATACTGCCTTGGTAATATTTACAAACGTTCTGCATTGTTAACGAGTATTTAATATTGTTACACTTTTTAGAGAGATAAAGAGCAACATATTCAACTCAAATGCGATCTTGTGATCTTTGCACAAAATGCTTGAATAGTCAAACGAAACACAAATCCAGAGCTCAATCAATTCAGTGGTTTTTGAAACAATAACGGTCACAAATTTAAAGAAAATAAAACAAATAAAGATTTTCAAAAAAATTAAATGCAAACGAAAATAAATAAATGGATACTAGTATTTAAGAAGAAAAGGAACAAAATCATACCGGTACTAACTTCATGTTGTCTGTCTGTCTGTCCGTCCGTCTGTCCGTCCGAGCAAAAACTCGAAAACGGTTTGGAAATTCAAAATTCTGTTTTCACCAATAGACAGATGACCAAAAAGACTTGTTTGCTAGTGATTTTAAAACTGATTGGTCAAAGGTTAGCGTGGTCAGACTGCTTCGCAAGCTTTGCAGGTTTATTATAAACAATTATATGACAATAAAGCAGAGAAACCAGAGATAAAAAAAGAGAAGTGAAATGAGAGGCAACGTGAGCCAATTACAACATAGCAGCTAAAATTAATTTAAAAGAAATTAAATAAAAGCGACACTGTAGAAAACGGCAGCATTACGAACGAAATGCTACAAAGTTACAATGTAAGAAGGTAAAGACAACTTGATATAGGCTTGAAAGATCAATATTTAATATCAGGCTAATGGATTAGTTATGCTTAGAAGAGATAAAGGAAAATATTGCAATAGGGGTGATAGGTGAAAAATGCAAATGTCTAAAATGAACCTGGGCGAGATATGCAGCTAGGCGCGACAACAACAAATAGGCATACCTAACTACTTTCTGAAAGCCAGGAGATGGAAGAAGAGGAAGAGTCGATCCGCCTTACGATGGTCAGATAAGATTGAAACACACGGTGGCCAAATTAGACAGACTCTGTACAAAACTGAAAACAATAGAGAAAACATTTGAGGATGGACAAGCTATCAAATCAAATAAAATCAATTATTTCCTGATTAACTAAAGACAAACGTATAGTGATAGACTGTGTGAATGATGTTGCGTTATTACAACTTTAACACCTTATATTTAAAATGTCCTGGATAACATAGCAAAAATCCATAACATTGGTAATATATTGGAAAAACACTTTAGAAAGAATGTGTTTTATAAAATAAAGCTGCATTAATTAACAGATATTTAAAAAAGCACATAAATTCATTTAAAATAAATAATACCATAGTATTTAAATCTAAAAGATACTTATTTGCTTTAAAATTATTTAGTCATTATAAGGTCATCAAAGTAAGTTCAGAAAATGAATAATCAAGGAAAATAACATTAAAAAAATTACTTTATTTTCATGAAACTTAGCACAATTAAAGTAAATGGTATTGCAATTTATAATATTAATGTAGCCCCTATCAGCATTTACGACCTTTTCCAGTAGGGGCTTAAACCTTTTGCAGGCCAACATAACTTTATCCTTGTCCATATGTGTCATTACCTCCATGATAGCGGCCTTTAAGCTATCCTTGGTGTTATGATGCCTCTCACTTACTAACTCGCCCATGTTTCACACATAATAATTAAGGGGATTACAACCGGGGCTCGAGAGTGCTTGTGGTAATACAAATTATTGTATAGTCATGCCTTTTTTGGCTTGTGGATTGTAGTGGAGTTTTGCTGGAATTCGTACTCCTACCCAGCGGCAACCTCTTCTATTTAGGGTTCAAAGACAGTCTCTAAAACGCTTAAATAGCTGTGGCAGTCACCTTTAGGCATTCCTCGAAGAAGTAGAGCACCATGACATACCTTTTGCTGCTCACAAGCCCTAGCACTACCACAGGGTAAAAAATTTTGCATGAATGATGGTAGGCATTTTAGAGGCATCTTAACAGAACTAACGACCATTTTGGTGATTCAGCTTTCTGCTCTGAATAAAGTTCTTTTCGTCCTAAAAAAATCTAGGAAAGCCAGCACTGTCGTGATTGGTGTTGTTTAACAAAGCTTGGATTTTTAACATTTTGTCTATCTTGTTCTTTTTTGAGTCAACATTCGGGGGTTTCTCAGGACGAAACACCTGTAGCGCAGATCCCGGAGAACTGCTAGACTAATCCTGATCGATGTTCTCTTTTAATTGGCAGACGATTTTTTTAGTTCTCTTGCGATCAGATTGCTTACTGTAACTTGCCCTGTCAACAGTTACCACCTCTTGGTGGTCACATTTCATGTACTTCTTGACTATGTCTTAAATTTTAGATATTACGTATCCAAAATATGCAATAATTTCTAGAATAAAATACAATTTATGATCCGACAGTAGCGGTCCATTACATATTTGATGTTTAGTATCCATTGCAATGTATCCACAACAGGGCAATAAGTTTAATGGCGACATTAAAGTAGATGCTTGAGGTGTTTGTCTTGTATATTTAAATTGAAAGGGACTATAATGCTACAAACATTATATAGGCTAGGAATAATTTATTATATTTACTCACAATATAAGTCGATAGCAAGTAAGAGTGGCAAGCTGTGACTCTTCAGCGCCGGTAAATATAATAAAAGATGTAAGTTGCCTATTTCTTATTTTTTCTATTTCTATACTTTTATCACTCGCTAGCATAGAAACGGCAGGATTTACTAATCAAGCTACAATTTTTCTTGAATGGGGTGGAGTATCGCTTAGTGCATTACGGACTCATTTGATTTCTTAACAGATTTGCGGCTAATTTTAAATTCAAATTTGATGGTAAGATGCAGAAAAGTAAAAAAACATTGAATACTACAAGACATTTAAAAAATTTGTACGGGCAAAACTCTTATAGGTAAATTTTTAATAAGAAAGGTTCCTACACAAAAGCTAAAAATTTTGTGACTAAAATTAAAATACTAAAAGACCAATTATAATGTAAATAATTTTTACAACTTTTACGTTTTTCTTAAATTGCACTTGAATTGAACAAAATTTGTGAGATAATAAAAATGCGAAAGACATAATTAGAAGTCACTAAAAGTCACTAAAAGTATGTGTATCTGTGTATGTTAAGAGATTGAGACAAGCAAGAGACAAAATATAATTACATCTATTCTGACAAAATGGACCATTTGGGAGAAAATAAGAACAGGGTGTTAATAGAAATACATTTTACTACTACCTCTATGGGTAACTTTTGTAAATGATTTTTTTTAGAAATTGTCAAAAAGAGTGTTTACTGAACATCTTTACCATTTATTTCCAAAAGCCAATGTTTGTTTGTAAAAGAGTACTAAACCAATTAAAGGTGCTAAAGCTAATGTAGTGACTACTATATTCTCCGAGTAGGTACAGTATTTAAAGTTTATTTTTTACTAAAAACTTATATCAAATGTATACTTTAAAATGGTAACACAAAAAAGACTTTGTGTAAAATCTATGATAACCTATAGGTCTATAATTTAATCAATCCGAACCTTGTAGATACAAAAGGAGAAGCGCTTCAATAGCGTACAAGGATATACTTGAATAATAAAATAACTTCCACTACAGCCACAAATGCCTTATCAAATCTTCAGCCACTAGTTTATCCCACAAAAGCATCTGGTCAATATTTTAGACGAATGGAATACTGTACATATGTACCCTAAATATATAAATTCCTTAAAATTCACTCTAACATGGTTTGAACTGTTAGAGGTGAAACAAGTGTCATTATTTTATAATGAGTGCTATTTTAACAAAGATATTTAAAGCGGTGTTCTCGTGTCTTGAATTCTGGGAATTCTGCCTAAGAAAAAACATGTAAAAGTGAGAGCGATGCATTAACAACTTTTGTTGCATCTTATTTAGCTATCATTGTAATAAACCAATTATTTAAAGTTAAACGCAATTGCTTTTAAAAAATGATAAGAAATTACTCGATATATTGTCAGCATCATAAAGCCTGAGACACTTGTCTTAAGAATCACACGACTCAAGGTCGTAGAATTACTATCTAAGAAGTTATACAATATAAACTTACTGAATGCTTTAGAACTAAAAGTATTAGAAGCAACTTAATTCAAAGGTCATAAAACGAAGTGTTGTAAACCATTGCCCGACTCTTTTATTCGTTTAGTAGGTTCGGTAATAACATCCTTAAACATTTTGAAGCAGACCATATAGCAGTGCATTGCTGGTAGGGATAAATTACTGCCATATAATATGCATACATCGTAGTTAACACAAAAAGACAGTTACCAATATTAAATAGAATTAAGTTCGAAATAAAAAACAAAACTTTTATCAATGCGATGCAGGTGAAAAAGCATATGAGGCATGTATATACATGAAATAGATCGATGGCAATAGCAAAACCATGGCATATCTACAGTCAGTTAAGCAAGGCATGTTCGGCATAACTAGCAGTTGGTAAAAGATATCGCCCTAATTCTTTCGTAAGTCTTTATCACAAAGGATTCAGTTGACATTCAATTATTGCTAGAAAAGTGCGTAAAACACCATGCGTCCCACGTACGTTGTCTTAAAGGTCAGAAAATGTCTCATGCAATAGTTGCTAAGTACAAGAACAAGTCGAAAATATTCGTCGCAAGTGGTGCAGCGATATATGGAAACAAAAATGGTCGATCACTTGCCAGATCGTGGCTCGATTGGCAGTGTCCCTTAAAATCGAAAAACAGATTGTGAATTTGTTTTTGGAGAACCCGGGCTTAACATTGCTTCAAAGAGCAACAAAACTGGAAAAAGGTGTAGATATATTGTACGTAGCTATTCGAACTCATCTCCACGTACATCATATCAAATGCCGTAGTTTAGCGAAGAAACCTTTGTTAGGTGAAAGTGGCTCGCTTGAGAATAGGACAAAATCAATCAAGATTTGAACAATGTAATTTTTACAGGCGAAGCTTTTGTTTGGAAAGATCTTATAAACTAACAGGTTGATACAGAGGACCGTTAGACACCCAGCAAAAGTATATATATGGGTCTGCTTTTCAAAACTTGGTTTCAGAACATTGCATTTGTTTACATACGTACAACCTAAGTGCTTCGAAAATAGTCGAGATTTATAAGAAATATATGTTACCAATTGCCGCACGGTAGTTAATTAAGAAAAACGAGGATTGGATTTGCAAGAGGACAATGACCCCAAACACAGCAGCAAATTTTGCGTCGAGTGGAAAGAGTAGTTTGGCATCGTTCCCGATGCAAATCCGATTGAGAATATATGGGCATACATCAAGCACAAGCCTCATGAAAGAAAAGTGTTTACTTTAGTGTAGTTAACACGAGAAATTCGTTGTATTTGAAGGTCCTTGCCGAATTAATACTCCATTAATTTGGTCTTAAGCATCTCTTAAAAATGACAGGCAATTATCAACGCCGATGGTAACTAGACACATTGTTAATACAATAGCATGTTTGCTCTAATGGAGTACAACGTATCTATGTATTTGAAAAGTTTTCAATAATTTTTTCTTCGCATAACTGTCAATATCATTATATAATTTAAAATTAGGTGCAGTACTATTACTTGTTCGGTTAATAAAGACACTTTTACATTACTTTGCAGCCGTACTGATTGAAAGCTTTTGTTACTAATGCGTTGAAGATACACAACTCTACAAGAAAATATTATCGATGTTCTTTCTCTATCAACAAAAGAAAGAGAATAATTTTTGGATAACAGAGATAATGGCTGTATAAAACAAATAATATTAGACAAAATAGCAATATGAAATAAGTTTCGTTATATGAATTAGGAACAATCCAACCCTTAACGAAATTAGCAAAATACTGTCTTAATGTGATATTTGATAAATAAATTAAGACGGATGGTGGTGCATATGCTTTCATACAACAATATGTTTGAAAGAGTAAAGCGAAACGTACACAAAACAAAAGTACCACCACTAATGGGGAAAACGGAACACCAAGCACTATAGTGAGAAACGTGGGGCTAGAAGAAGTTTCTAAAATAACACATGTGAAAATATAACCTACCATTAAAAAAATTCCGAATAAAAAAACATCAAAAAATAGCATTGTGGTAGATATGATAAAATATAGTGGAGAAATCACACTATATTAACTAAAGAAGCTTTATAAGAAAACCTTGACAAAATGTAAAACTTGATAACTACTAACCCCGCGAAAGGATTGGATTTGTAAAAGGTTTTAGTACCTTGGACCATTTACAAGTAATTGAAATATTAACAGAGAAAATATGCAAATATAATGTTTTTCTATGGATAGCTGTAGTCTACTACAAGAAAGCGTTCGATTCCGTAAAGAGATGGGCTGTATTGAACGCCTCAAGCAACAGCCGGATAGATAAGGGATATACAAATTGCAAAGGGATATACACATGCAAAGCCCTGTAATGCACGTAAAAATAAACTTGCAAAGCTTGCAACGCATAGCGAAGTGGCGAAGCAGTCTCCCAAATTTGGGAACCCTCTAGCTATCCTTGGACCAATCAGTTTCAAAATTACTAGCAAACAAGCCTTTTTGGTCACCTGTCGATTGGTGAAAACAGAATTTGGAAATTCCCAGCCGTTCTCGAGTTTTTTCTCGGACGGACGGACAACATGAAGTTAGTAAGTGACTCCGCTTTGCTTCGCCACTTAATAATAGCTCAAACAAAATCAAAGAATAAAATAAAGTTCGTCAAGAAGACTTAATTTCTCCCAGATTATTTACCATAGCACTAAAATTTACTTTTAAAAAACGTGTGTGAAACAAAGGGTATTACGATATACGGTGATAATTTGAATTATCTGAAGTTTGGTGGTGATACAGTCCTAATAAAAAATTTACTGATGAACTGTAGGAAGTCCTCAGTAAACTGAATGAACAATAAAAAAATAGAACTTACAATAAATTTAAGTAATACAGAATACCTGAAACAAAGTAAAGCACAATCACATTCAAATAATAATACAAGGGAAAAGGATAGAAAAAAATTTAATATGCATATATTTAGGGCAAAATAATTGAACTCTCCAAAATCAAGTTAAAATCAGATCTGGAAAGAAGAATTGCATTAGTTTTATTAGCACTTAGCAGAGTATAAACAATATTGAGGTCTAATATATTAAATACAATAAGGGCAAGAACTTTTGACAGATATCTATTACCGGCCTTTGTATACAAAACGAAAACATAGTTATTTAATAAAAGATTGTAGATAGACTAAAAAAAATTGAAAGAGTGGTAGAAAAAGAAATTCTAAACGTAGCACAGTCAGATTACATACCCTCCATAGAATTTAGAAGAAAGTTATAGAAAACCAAAACAAATATTGACGAAAAATGTTAGGGAACATTTACAAAGCTAAATGATATGACCGTAAGTGACATTAAGAAAGCATTAGGAGTAATTCTAAAATTTACTCAACTGGAATACATTTAAAATGATCTGACTCTTTTACTTGAATCAAACTGCCCACATTCAAAGGAACAATTTGGGACTTTAAATATATTTTTAGATAATAATGAATTAATGATTAAAGCATTTTGTAGTCGTATATTATATCACCGATTTGACAATCTAAAAACAGGATTTTATAAATTTAGATTCTGACAAAGCTACGAACTAAAGGGTGGTCCAACCATAATGCACGATGTTAATTGTGAGTCACATCTTAACGTCAAGTTTTTTGCCCAACTTAATTTGACATTTCTTTGTTTCAGTGTTTGACAAATTCAACCATGGAGAGGTACACAATTGAGCAGCGCGTTAAGATTGTTGAAGCCTTTTACGAAAATGGGCGTTCAAATCAAAATGCATTTCGTGCACTTCGTGATTTTTTTGGTCAGCATAATCGACCAAATGTGTCTACAATCGGGAGAATTGTGCGCAAATTTCAGCAAACCGGGTCTGTAGGAAATGTGGAAACACCTGTGCATGCTCGCCCAGTTCGTTCTGCGGAAAATATTGCTGTTGTTCGTGATAGTGTGGCAGAAGAGTCGTCAACCTCGACTCGTCGTCGTGCCCAACAATTGAACATCTCACGAACATCACTGATGCGAATTTTGAATAAAGATTTGAATTTACACGCTTACACGGTTCAATTGACTCAAGAGCTGAAGCCTACTGACCATTTCAAGCGTCGTCAATACTCCGAATGGTTGGTTGAGCAGACAGAAGTGGATGGTGACTTTACAAAGAAAATCATTTTCAGCGACGAGGCACACTTTCACCCCAGTGGATTCGTTAACAAGCAGAATTGCCGCATTTGGGCAAATGAGAATCCACGAGTGATTGTTGAAAATCCGATGCATCCACACAGAGTGACTGTGTGGTGCGGTTTATGGGCTGGCGGCGTCATCGGGCTGTACTTCTTCGAAAATGAGGTCGGCCAAGCAGTTACCGTGAATGGTGTTCGCTATCGCGAGATGATAACGGATTTCTTGTGGCCAGAAATTGAGGATATGGACCTGTTCGATATGTGGTTCCAACAGGATGGTGCCACTTGCCACACAGCCAACGAAACAATGGCTCATTTTGCGCGAGAAATTCAATGACCGTGTTATCTCACGTCGTGGTGATGTTAATTGGCCGCCACGATCATGTGATTTGACACCGTTGGACTTCTTTCCTTGGAGATATTTAAAAGAAAAAGTGTACGTCACTAAGTCAAGAACAATTTAAGAGCTAAAGGATGAAATAATTCGGCACATTAACGACATTGAACCTCAATTATGTCTCAGAGTCATTGAAAATATGGATCATCGGATAGAGGTATGCCACCGAAGCCGTGGCGAGCATTTGGCCGATATTTTGTTTCACACATAATTGTCATAGATCCTTCTATCATAATAAAAAATATTAAGATAATTCTCTGAAAACTTTTTATTTTATTAACAATTAACATCGTGCGTTTTGGTTGGACCACTCTATATAACAGAATAAAAATCGATCTTAAAACTTGTTGAAATTAGTTTAAAGTTGCATCATACTGAAGTGAGAAGACTTTAATGATTAAATTCGCGTTTTAAAACGTGCCAAAGCTCCACCTGCAAAATATTCAACAGGAAATAATTAATTTGCCCCAAAAGATGATAAGAACGGCTACAGTACCATATGAATGAAAGACCACTAGATATAAAAAAGAGAAAAACAGACCTTGACAATTACAGAAACATCACCTTATTAAGCTCAATTCTCATATTATTTACTAAAGGTTTATTGGAAAAAATTTATACCAAAATATCCACCTTCAAAGAGCAATAAGGATATTGAATCAATATGTCAACAATGGACGCTATATTTATCTTACGGCAGCCTACACAAAAATTAATAAAATTTAATAAACTAATGACCATGTAGATTTAAAAGAGACATTTATCAGAATACGCTTAAACGATGTAATTCAAACCCTAGAACTCGACAATATCAACAAGATAGAGATTGTACTTTTTGGCTTTCGGAATGAGCCAAATATTTTAATGTTTAGCTTCTACTTTTTAAGATATAAATTTAAATATTAATTTGCAGTCTTTCATGAGTTTTTCCCGCTTCTAGATAGCACTTTATAATGTCTGGTTTTTTAAAATACTCACACTTTTTTTTAATTGTTAATAGTTTTTCACATTTATAATACAAAAAAAAATGTTCGGAAAATTTCGTTTTTGTTTTTAACTTCTTCCAAATCGAGTTGTCTAAAGGATTTATTGCAGGCTCGTGTTAGTGTATTGATGGGTAATTCTGTTGTAGTAGTTTTTATTTTGTATGTCTTTGCTTTTCTGTCATTGCTTTCTCGCTTTGCGTTTTGCGGTGGTGAGGTCTCGTATATATCGAGGAATATTATTTGTTATAGGCTGAATATTTGTTGAATTAGAGCTAGTGTGCCAAGCAGTTTTTTGAATCTTTGTAGTCAAATACTGAATATGTCTTGAGTATCTTTTAATCTAATATCAAAACTGACCTCTCTTTCTAGATGTTTTAGAAATATTCTCAAATCCGTATTATTGGTGCATAGTTATAAAGAGGGTTCTTACTTTATGATTGTAGTGTTAATTATTAGAATGACTGATGTGATGTGATTGGATTCTGTCTGGTAGTAAGAGTCTGCTATAC
This sequence comes from Sinelater perroti, assembly GCA_036346155.1. Lineage (NCBI taxonomy): Eukaryota > Metazoa > Arthropoda > Insecta > Coleoptera > Elateridae > Sinelater > Sinelater perroti. Next base: position 4,650,444 of record JARFIY010000005.1, on the reverse strand, counting down.
CACTGACAACTGTGTGATCGAGTATATCTGGCAGTTTGTTTGGGTCGCTAGGCCATTGTGTTGCTTCTCCTGTTGAAAAGATTACTATTAAGAGATTAAGTTTTCTTCGTGTGCTGACTTTTGAGCCCCAGGCCGTATGTTTTAGAATGTTTAAAAAAAGTCTTCGTATTTCTCAAGAGAGATGGAATGTTTGGATGGGCTATAAACTGCTGCGATTACAAGTGGGTATGGCAATACTTCTACTTTAATTTTAACACTTTGGATTTTTTTAATTTGGTATGGTTCTAACTGATAGTGAGAAACCGTATTTTTAATAATCACTGCGGATCCAGCGTGAACTGTGCCATCTGGGTAATTAGAATAAGTATGTATGTAATAGGAGTATTTCAATTGTTATTTATCTGGTTGCATGAGTTTCTGAGATTAAAAGGATGTCGATATTTTAAAGTTTAAGAAATGTCATGGTTTCTGAAATATGGTTGGCAACCCTGTTGGCGTGCCAAAGGGCCACACGTCAGAAGGGCGCCATTTTAAGCTATTTTGTTGATTACTGTGGACAGCATGTTTATTACGATGCTGTTTTGACTTATTAGCTCAGCAACCATTGCTTAAAAATGTGCAAGACGATTATTAAGTGTTTTGTTAAAATTCATTTGTTCATTAGATCAAAAGTTATTGTTCCTCCCTATCATTACTTGTTGGTAAGGGATGGTATTTTGAGGTGTAGGATTATTACTTTTGTTACTTATTTTGTTGTGTAACAAAGGAAATTCGTTAATATTTGGGAGTAACTGTTGTATATGTGTTTTGTTTAGTACTGGTATGAACGTCGAATTTCTGGGTCCTTTGGAGATATTTGTACACTGTTAGTCTTACTTGGGTAACTACTTCCGCATAGAGCACACTTAGCTGGAGTGTTTGGGAATTTCTCACATTCAGAAGTGTTATGACCTCCACCGCATTTGACGCAGGTAAATGGTTTCATGCAATAGGTCTTATATGGCTATAATCCTGCCAGCGAACACATTGTGGTATTGTTTTTTTCTTGGTGGTTCTATCGAGACCTTTATGTTACTTATACATTTTATGTTAAATATACTTTTATTGTTGGGTTTTAGGCCAATTATAAATAGTAATAGTGACTGCTTGGTAACTTTGTGATATTACAAACTTTGTGTTCCTTTTTAACTAATTCTTGCATTATCATTTTTGTTGGGATGGATTGATGGTACTGCGAATGGCTACTCTGTAAGCTATTATGTATGATATATTATCTTCTCATCTTTAAGGTGTCTTGTTAATTCTCTTTGCGAGTCTGATGTTAAGGTATTAATTTTGATAGCATTATTAGTTACTGATGTTGTGTAGTATTCTTTTTTTTCTAATAACATTAGTAAGGTTCTTAGTTTCTTAGTAACAAAAGTTCAAGAAACCAATCGTAATGATTTCTCCTATCAAATGCTATCAGATGCTACTTGGACAAGATCAGACATGGAGGAAGTAAACACGTTTGCCGATTATCTCACAAACGTCTTTAGTACACTACAACCTTAGGATAACAGTAGTGATAGAGAAATAAAAACTTTTCTAGATGTCAATTGTTATCAACTAAGTCATTCTCATTCGTTGAAGTTACCCTACAACTTCAACGCATGAACAAACGGAGAGCTCCGAGATACGACCTCATATTAGGCGAAATGTTAGCAAATCTATAATGGCATGCTGCAACTCTGTTACGTTCCTCTACTATGAAAGCATGCCCAGATTATAATGATCCCTAAGCCTTAAAAACTTGCTACCCAAGCGCAATTATACCGACCAATAAGCTTATTACCCATACTTTCCAAAGTATTTGAAAGACTGTTGCTCAACCAAATTTAAACTATTGTAGACTTCCATACCAATTTGGATTTTGGCAATACCATCCAACTATACACCGAAGCCATAGAATAGTCAGCCATATAATAAAAAGTCTAGAAACAAAGAACGTATGTGCAGTAGTTTTTCTAAACATAAAAAAGGCGTTCGATAAAGTCTGGCATGCAGGGTTAATATTCAATCTTAAACTACTTTTCCTCAGTGAATTGTATCTATTACCCAAATCATATCTAACAGACAAAACATACAACTATACCTTCTGTACACTGCAGACGCACCAACCGTAGACAACACAATCCTTGCTACATTCGCAGATGACACTGCTATCCTGCCAGTCGATCGCTCACTTCAAACTTATTTAACTACACTACAAAACTGGTTCCACAAATAGAAAATAACAATCAATCTAAAAAAAATAACGCAAGCAAACTATAATCGATACCGTACCCATCCCGCTAGAAAACAGGTAAAATACCCCGGCATGAATTTAGACCAAAAGCTCACTTGAAGCTCACATTAAAAATCAAAGGAAGTGGTTAGACCTCAAGATTAAACAAATGACCTAGTTAATAGGAAAACATTTGCAACTCTCCTTGGTAAACAAAGTGTTAATCTACAAAGCCATCCTGAAACTAGTATGGACATATAGAGTCCAGCTATGGAGCTGCGCGAAAGCATCATACACAAAATTCCTTCAACGCTTCTAGTCGAAGACACTCCGGATGCTAGCAAACACCCTATGGTATTTGGTCACTCCACGCTGACTTAAGAGTACCTTACGTAACAAGTGAAATCAAAAGGCTTTCTACTACATATAATAACAACCTACACGGTCACTCAAACAACCTCATAAATCAACTTACTTGTCAACCAGAAGTCATACAACGATTGAAACGGCAATAGCCGCTAGATCTAGTGTAGTAACCCAATCAGGGCCGAAGAATACAACAGTTTGTGTGTATGTATGCAATAATGTTGCACTCCTAAGTGAACAAAAATAACGCAAGCTTTATGAACCTCTAGAAAGGGCATCATAGAATGGCTCTGTAATTCCGGGAGCATTTCTATACTAGGTTCAAAGGTTGAAAAATGTATGGTACTGTGCCATAATAGGGTATAAGAAATTATGTACGCAACAAGCACTGTTTATTTACTGATAACATTTAAAGCTTATTTTTATTAGTTAAATAATTGGATTGCCACTTTGACACAACATACTTAATTAAAAGCGCTCTACTCGCCCATAATAATATTACCACTATGTTAATAAAATTTAGACACCTAAATCCAAAGTTACTAACTTTTTCGAAATCATTAAAACCTACCTAGTATTAGATTAACTGTTAAAAATAATAATAAAATTTAAAAAGTTTATTATTTGATAACATAATAAACTAATTAATAATTAATTTTATTCATACATAAAACGCTATGCACTTATATAATTACCAGTGTTTATAATTTTCATGTTTTTAGGTGAAGGGGTTTCGAAAACCTTTTATGCAATCAATCGAAGTTATTTTGATATTTTACAAAAAGTTAAAGCGCAAGGACTGTGACGGCTTTATTCGAGCGCGGTTATTGGAAGTTGAGTGATGCAAACCCTTCATCCTTTCTTCGATCGGAAATCAAAAGCCGCCCATAAAATATGCACGTGCATGCTGGGTGTGTTCTGTCTGACGACTGCAAAGGGGGTTAGTAGGAACACATTTCAAAGAAAGGACTCCCATGAGATGTACAAGTCGGACATTTGTTATTCCTAAAAGCCAAAGCTTGTATTCTCAGCGGGATATACGAGAAACATATGTACAGTTTGTCGAGGAAAAGTCAGATATTCGAATACACGCTCCCCGGAAAAAATGTTCTTATTGCAATCAATCTTTATTGCAAGAGCTAAACGTTGCACCTGCTACTAATTCCTTGACGATATTTAAAAAATTATATCAAATAAAGCAAATTCATAAAGTTCTTTTTTCTTATTCATTTAATAATATGCGTAATTTATTACAGAATCAAACAAAACAAAAGGAATTTAATAGAAAAATAGCAGTTCACTCTAAATTATTAAAAGTGCCGAATTGCGCGTCATTAATTTCACTAATTTTCATTAGGTTTAAATGTGAACGTGTAACATTATATTTCGCCAATATCTTACACACTTCGAATTACTCGAGACTCTTGTGAACTTCTCAAACGGACGAGACTAAATTTAAGCCTCCAACGAGCTCCTAATTAATCCGCGAATAAAAACTGGATATGGAAATTAATCATTTCCAGCTTGTAAGGCTGCATTCGGCTGCCTCACTACAAATTGAAAGTTCCATTTGACTTCGAAATGTCGCAATGCTAATGGTGGCAGTTCCGGCAAAGGCCTGATTGTTGGGTTTCAAAACTCCATTTCCTCCAAAGGCGCGCCATTTAGTTATGCTTCGCGAATTAAAGGGAGTTAGAAAGTAGCTTAATCAGGAAATATGGAGAAATTTGAAAGGAAGAAACATTTTTTTTCTATATATCTAATTTTAACAGACACATTATTGTAATTTTTTATAAGATACAAAATAAACTAATGACTTAAATAATTTTAATTATTTTTATTTTCAATTGTGTTTCGGTTATAATTTATTATATCAATATGCGTTTTTAAAATATTTCCATAAAAATGTTCAAAGATGTAAAATAAAAACTTCTTTATATTTATACTAACCATAATATTATCACATAAAATTACAAAAAAATAATTCTAAAGCAGCTTTTAAAAAAAGCATAAAATAATATTCAACAACTTGTGGCTGAAATGTCAAGTGCTAAACTTAAATGTAATAAATATAAAAACAATATGAAATATTATATAGAAAAACTGAAGCTAATATTAACATATAATTTTGGGAAAATATTTCATTGTACAAAGAATAAAGAAAATAAGTTTATGTAAAAAATTAAAAAATAATAAATACTCTAAAACACAAAAAACAGATCGCGATAGATGCAAAGGCTTTCACGACCTGTGTTATGGTGCATCGTATGGTTGATTCTCAGGTTATAAGGTCGTGGTCGGAGTTCAGAACATCTTGACGTTTCGTCCACAACTGCGGCGGGCACCTTCAAAAGAAAATCTAAAAATTGAAGTAACTGTTCTGTGCGTTTTCACTTTCATACTCGTGCGAGTATGATAACGATGGTGCAAATAATATTTTGGCATTTTTGACGTCATTTGCTCTTTCACCGTATCTGTTTTTGTCCTTTAAGAGCGATAAATCAAGATTTAGGTAGATTGAATCCCTCGTCCTGATAAAAATTATTTTTTTATTTACAAATCTTCAGCGCTCCTTTATACATACACAGATAATAATTCCTACAACTGAATAAAACTTGTGCTTGCCCAAATTCTATCTCGTGGTCAGGATTTTTAGCATATTTAGCAATTGTTGATTTTTTGGGTTGATTAAGGCATATATGATGTTTGTGTTATTTTATCCTAGTAGTAATCGTTCTGCTCGTGGTCCCAATGCAGACTTGCTCACATGAACACGGTATGCAGTATACCTCTGATGTATTTTGTGGGTTTTATGTATCTTTGTCATACAAACACCTTTGACGGTCGTAAAAGTACATTCTGCCCTATCCACTCGCCAACCCGCCCGGCAAGCGTGGCGTTTAATTGCCAAATCCCCCCCAAAAAGGGAGGCCTATGCTCATTACTGGGCGCGCTACAAGGCTGGAAAAAAATCTTTGGTTGGTCTAAGCAAATCCCGTATCTTAGTGGTAGTGGTATAGATGGTTTACACCTTGTGTTTATTGAGAATTTTCTCTATATAGTCCGTAACCCTGTTGATATACGATAAGAAATCTTTGCCTACCGCAGTCGATTTCGGTTATGTTTTTCGTGCGCATTTGTTAGGTTTAGTTGTTTTATTTATCTCCGTTTCGAGAAGCCATTTCCTTGTAAGGTTTGTTCAAAATGTCTCAGTTCTTTATCCAAAAACTGTGATTGACATATACATCGTGCTCAATCTACCAATGTTTTCACAACCGTTATTGTTTTGACTTGGATGATGATTCGACGGCTTATGAATGTATCTGTTTATACGCGTAGATTTTTTGTACACGATCTCAACACCTGCACATCTAAAAACCAATCTTATCGTTCGATTCCAGTTCCAAGATTGTTTGAGTGTATAGAATTCAAGTGTATAAGAAATTGTAGTAGGGTTTCCTTTTCATGTCTTTATATCACAAAAGTGTCATCGTCGTACTTTAGCCATATTCTGGGTTTTAGTGGTAATTTCTTCATTGCTGCTCCATTTTTTTTGTTTATAATATATGCTCTGCCAAACGAGGTAACTGGACGTAAGGTGCTACTAAAGTAGCTTTAAGATATCGTTAAGAAAATTTTTCTTTAAGTGATTCAGGGGATCTTGAACCGGCACTTAGTAAACAGATAAGTTACAAATGTCTTGCAGATGGTTGACAAAATGTGCGAATTTCTTGATGTAACTGCTAGTATGTCCAATTTACGGTTGTAACAGACTGGATAGGTATTTGGCCAGCTTGTAGGTAGGACCACCGATAGCACTGACAATAGGTGGCAGCGTTCCATCATCCTTGTGTATTTTGGGAAGCCCGCATATTTTTGGAAGCAGCATATCTGATTCTATTAGTCTCTTTTTGATGGTGTTATACAGGTAGAAATTCTTTATCAGTTTGTTCGTGTTACGTAGTATTTGCGATGTGGGATCGCGTTTGAGCACAGTATAAGTGTTTGTATTAAACAGTTCGTTCATTTCTTCATGTAGTCTTTCTGTGTTAGTACAACTACAGCATTACCTTTAGCTTCTGCTAAAACAATGATGGTGTCATTATTTTTGAGTTTATGTGGAGCATTTAATACTGATTTAAATCAGTTCTTCTTAAATAGCCAAAGCCTTTTTCCTTTATATCAACAGGGAAATTTTATTACTAGAAAAAACTCTCAAACACAAGGTGGAAACCATCAATACTATTACCACCAAAATACGGGGTTTGCTTAGACCAGTCAGAAATATATAAAAACCACAGGAAACACCATATGCATATCTCGTTTATGTGAGCAAGTCTACATTGGTACTACAAGTCAAACGATTGCCACTAGAATAAAGGAACAAAAATGTCGCATACGCTTCAATCAACCCGAAAAATCAGCAGTTGCTGAACAAGTTTCGAAAAATCCTGACCACGAGGTAGAATTCGGGTAAACACAAATTTTGTAAAAATTGTAATAATTATTACCCGTAATTAAATAGAGAGGCGGTAGAGATTTGTAAATATAAAAATATTTTTTAACAAGACGACGGATTCAATCTACCTAAATTTTGGTTTATGGCTCTTGAGGGGCAAAAAAAAACAACGGTGAAAGAGCGAGTGACGTAAGAAATTGCTAAAATATTACCTGAAACGACCCGATTGACGTCAGCAGCTAGCCCTATTATGTTATCTACCATGGTGGTGACGCCAACAACCCCCCCCAACATCCTACCATACTGGCATGAGTATAAAATTGAAAATTCACGGGACAATCACTCATTAATTTTTAGAATAATTTCTTATAAAGATGCCCCCCGCAGCTGTGGACGAAACGTCAAGAGTTTTGAACTTTGACCACGGCCTTACAATCCGAAAACTAACTATACAATGCACCAACAAATTAGGATATAACTAAAAAAAACACAAAAACATCATTTTATACTATTTTGAAAAATTACTGTTTTGTTTTTTCAATACTAATTGATATACTAAATCACAGATAAAATGGTAATACTCTCCTCAATGCTTAACTTTTTATAGCTTTCTGATAATAAAATCAAACGTACAAATTTTTAATTTGAATTTTCTTCAATATTCTATAAAAAAATATTAAAACGTTCCATATTTTCTAGAATTACATCTTTTGTCATTTTAGTTTCAATATGTGCTAAATAATTATTATTTTAAATCTTTTAATTGCATTAGTTCTTTAGAGGACAAGTACATATTCTCAAAAATACACCTAGTTACGAAAGTAAAATTCTGCTTGAACGAAGAGGACTCTAATCACTGAGCCAGTCGGTAGGTGAGCACACGTGGTGTGTGATCGTTGCATTTGCAATAACTGCAATAATTTGCATACGGCAGCAAATCTGCAAAATTTTGTACAGAGCTAAAACATATGTGTGCAAAATCCTAAAGCACTTACTTTGAAGTAAACTACAGATCACGGTTTGTATCATTTTTACTAAATATACAGATTTTTTGTTACTATAATTATAATTTTTTGTATTACATGTTACATACCTAATATTTTTACCAATACTATTTATAAAATCAAATCTACCTGTGCTTTACACAACATAAAATTATCGGTGATTTTAAGATATAGTTACAACTTATCAAGTCTTAAAGTTGTAAGTTACATTGTGTTTTTGTCAAGTTGTCAAGTGATTATATCAGGCCATTTTACTGTACTGGCATTGCATAATTGAGAAACTGAAAAAAGTGTAATATTTAAGACCTTGTATTCTTTCAGAATTAGCCGTAACTGTTTAATGAGACTGTAGGTGTTGAGGATAGACCAAGATCTGAAGTAGAAATTTCAGTTTGGATTATACACAGTCAAAGCCCGAGTTAAATGAAATCCTTTTCACAAACAGAAGATTACATAGGTATGTCTCGGCAGATGCAAAATTTCAAAACTATGATATCTCGTATTATTAACCAATACTTATACTAGCTACTTACAAAGGGCATATAGAACATTTGTTGACAGATGTTTTAAAGAGAGGTAGGAGGGGAAAAGCAAAGAAGTTGATGAGTGAGTACGTGCATGATGCCAACAAAACAATTTTACAGACAAAGATTTTTACAGTGGAAGAATTTTTTAACAAACAAAGAACATGGTATGCGCTAGGTCATAAAGAAAGTACCTTGGCTAATATCAAGGGTTCAGAGAGGCCATCTTATCCAGTAACTGTAATGGTTTAGTAGAAAGGGTGTTAACATAGAGTAATTGATATTCATTTTTATGAAAAGTGGTCAAAATTTCAGCCGCTGTGTGTCTCTAAATTATTTGCTCTTTTGAAGTGGGCCTTGGATTTTTCAGCAAGACTACGTACCCGTCCACAAAACACAGTCAACTTAAACTTGGCTAAGTACCAATATACCTCATTTTCTAACAGTAGATTACGTTTGTATTAGATTATAAAATTTAAACAATGTTAGAGGGTAGAGTTTGCTCAAAAACACTCTCCAATAGATCTAGTGTATGCTGACATGGTAGAGTGGCGTGGAGGTCTTAAACCTTGTATAAAGGTTAAGGATAGCTATTTTCAATAAATTGGCTGTAACTATACTTACCAATAACCATTTGATAAGTTCTGACAATATTGTATTATGTAAAAAAAGTTAATCGTTTTAATTTGGCTATGTATATGCAATAAAAAATTTAATTAATTTATTTATTAGTACTAATATTTTACATAAATAAACTAAATTGTTCATAAAACTTTTAATGTGTATATTTAAATGTTGCACAAAAACAAAATTATTTTTATACAAATTTTTACTACGGTAAAATAATTTCATGGACTAGCATTTTTTATAGATCAGGGGTTGCAAATATTCATTAAGAATTTTAAATTTTAAATAATAATATATTTGATTTTCCTAATTTTTAGCTAAATTACATGTCTTGTATAATTTTAAAAAAGAATCCATCGTGACAAGGCCTTCAAGTGGTAAATCAATTCCGATTTTATTTTCAAAAAGGAAAGACGTACCCGCCTGATAACCAGCATCATCGGAGTTTATTTACAATATTAAATTTTTTAAGATTATTTAAAACTATTCTAAAATAACCTAATAAAGAAAATTGTAGGTGGACCATTATGACCTTCTACTCGGCTCCTGGAGGAATGCAACCCCTCCGTTACCAGCCCCAATGGTTCCGAAACCTTCAATATTAACGACAGACCAAACCCAGATGTATTATAACCAATTTTAATCAACACCAGGTAATCTTCCGTTGCAGTCGCAACAAGCTATTTATTCCCCACCCAACAAAACTTTTACCCCACCATATCCCCACAGCTACTAGAAGACACCAATAACAAAGAAAGCCTATGAAATAAAGGAAGGGCTTGACCAAGGAAACAGTTTAAGTTCTTTATTCAAAATATAAAAAAAAACAACGCCATTACAGACGGTAATGGAATATCAAAATTTAGTACTTATAGAAGTAAAAGTTTATTGTTTTCAAATGACATTGGTTTGATAGATTCACCAACACAAAATAATTAACATACAAATCAACAAAATTTAAAATCAAAACTAAAAATAAATACAAAACAAAGTAAACTAATGACAGTGAATAGGAAGGAAAAAACCAATATATGGAATATAAACCGCGGTGTGTTATTTGTTACGAAGTCCTGTCAAAGAAAAGTACCAAGGCAAGTTATTTAAACATTTACATTTAAGAAATTTAAACACAAAAACCAATTTTATTCCACAAAAAACTGCTACAAAGAAAAAAGGATTACTAAGAACTTTTGCATTGCCAAATTAGTAAGCTACATACACTGAATACGCTGAAGTTCTAATATTGTCGGCAGCTATTAAATGATTTAAATAATAGTAAATAAAGATTACAAAGTTAAGAATAGCAGCTGTTTTTAATGATATTATTGAAAGAAGAATAACACAAATTAATGAGAATATGCGGAAGCGCACGTATTTTTTATTGCAGATGGACGAACTCGTGGACATTTCTAACTGAGCTTAGTTTATAGTATTTGTAAAAACAAAGAATACATTTTAATCAGCATGACATTAAAAGCAATACGACATTGGCAGAACATTGATTTAGTCCTATTGTCAAATTACAAGAGTAACACGAAACGCTACATGGATAAACTGTTTTTTAAACTGAGAAGCTATTGCGTCAGAACATTTACTTTTTGAAATGGTTGTGTTATGAAAGTGTTACTAAAGTAGTAAAATGAATACAAGCAAAAGCGTTACAAACTCATATTTAAAAAAATATGAATACGGGGGTCATAGAACATTTAAGATATCTAAATAAAAATATCATACAGTAGTAAGTTCTTAAAAGAGTTTCCTAGTGAAACACGAAACTTTTGTTGTATTTGCAAGGTTTTTAGATCGGATTTCCTTAATCACAATTCGAAACACTTAAATATTAATAATATAAAACGTTCACGAAAAGAGCATCGAATATAACATTTACACCGATGCAAGAATAAAGGTATACTACAACAGAAATCAAATTCTCATAGGGAGGAGTGCGGCAGAAAATTACTATGTCCTCATAACTGTTCAGCACTGCATTTAAAGGCATTTGCAGATTTAGACTGAGAAGAAAAGAAATTAAAATTAACGGTATATATTTAAACCATTTGAGATTCCGCATGTAATGTAGTAATAGTACAACAACTAGCAAGAGCTACAAAATATAATCACAGAATTAAGTAATCGGAAAAAGGCAGTAGGACTTAAAAAAAAATAAAGAAAAAACAAATATAATGAGCGATATACTAGAAAATATCAAAATTGCTCTAGAATATGAAGAGTTACAAGTAGAGGATAACTATTATATACCTCGGCTAAAAGATTACAACAAAAGGAAGAATAGGATTTGATTTGGAGTTCATTTGGAAAACTAAATTACACTTTAAGTCTGCCATTCATATGCATTAAAATTGAAAGTATATAACCATTGCGTACTCATAAGACTTTTTTGTGGTCTGCGAAATGCTACTTACGCACTGCCATAACTTTCATGATGTAGTGTGGACTTCCAAGGCTCTACCCACTAAACCCCACATCCCATGGCTTCGTTGTTCTTACTTTGTAATGAGACTACCGATCAGGTATTATTTCAGGACTTACTTCTTTGTTATATTTGATTCCGTTTATTGCCTTTTTTTTTAAATTTCTCAATGGTTGCCATTTTTTATTCTATCATAGCCTCGATATTATGTTTGTTTCAGTTAGTATTGCGTTTCTGTTCATACAAGTTTTTTAAATTTACTATTAGAGTTTTTGTTCCATCTCATTTTCCATTTTTTTATAATTTTCGATCTATTTTTTTCTTTTTGTTTTTCGTCTTGTTTATAGTTTATGATGTATTCTTCTACTAGAAGGTCTATTGGGATTATATTTAATATTATATACTCTGCTTCGTTTGATACAGCTTTATAGGCACAGCATATAGCTATTTTCCTTTGTTCTTATAAGGATGTTTTTATATTTGTATATTTTTATGACTTTTCCTTACATATAGCAGCCGTACAAAATTATAGACTAAAATACTGCGTCATATATTTTTTCTTGGATTGAAATGGCCCTTTATTTTAGACATATGTTTTATTAATGCTGTAACTTTTTTTCCTATATTTTTCTTTTGTGTATATCACTTGTTGTTTCATTGCAATATATACATATATATATATATATATATATATATATATATATATATATATATATATATATATATATATATATATATATATATATATATTGCGGCTGTTGTTGTGTATATTGTGGTTTTAGAATTGTAAAAGACTCATTCCAATAGCTTTCTCATTTTTCCCAGGTTCATTGCTTTAATATGGTGTAGTGCGATTTGATTTTTTTGTTTCTTTTTTCAGTCTTTTAGGTTATTTCACATTTCTTTGTATGTTGTGCTGTGTCCTATTTTGATTATTAGTCGACTTGAACATTCAATCGCATTGTTGGCACGAGTGCGGGTGGCTTGTTCCAGCACCTCAAAATTTTCTGCTACTTCTGCAAGTTCCGGAAATCTGTCTTTATATAATTTTTGCATGTTTTTCCATGTCTATATCGTTTGGCTCCACTACTACTAGTTTCACTACTACATCTTTTGTTTGAAGTGGATTACTTACCTTAACTTCGGTATTGGTGTATGTCTCTTCATCCCAGTTTTTCTCTTCTATGCTCTTCCATTCTTCTAAATTTTTCATACCGTCTAATGTGATTTTCTGGCTTGGTTTGTGGCTTACGTTTCACGCCTCCGTTTTTGTTGCCATTTCCTTGGTTTGGGTATTACTTTATGTTTCTGCTTTTCCGGTCTGTTTTTCCGTTCTCTTCCTTTTCTCTAGCCAGTCCTTAGTGGATCCCCTCTTTAGCGTATTTGTGTTTTTTCGTAACTTTGAGGCTATTTCTTTAATTTTCCTTTTTGTGTTAGGGTTTTCTGGAATTTGCTTTTCTAGGTCTCTTGACAATTGAAATTGTATCTAACCTTTCCAATAGTTTATCTGCCACCGATTTATCATTTTCTTTAGTGTCCCTTGTGTCGATGATGAGGCATTTCTCCCTCTTCTTTTCTATCTCTGTGTTGTTTCAGATTCGTTGTTCTTTAGATAGTATGCCGTATACTGTTTTTGTCCTCTATATCATTCCCACAAGTTGCGACAAAAATAAGTCGCTCCCAGGGTGACGCCCTTTCCTGGAGGAAGGCGTTTATACTGTGGGTGCCCCCGGTGTCCCACAGCTTTCAGAGGTGTTATTTTTATAGAAGTGTCGTCCTCGCAGGCCGATCGGTTAAGGCAAGCCTCCCGGTCGCAAGTTGCCGTGCAGCGTATTATTGGTACGCCCTCCAATAGTTGTTGGAGCACGGAATACAGTTACGGTATTTATCGAGATGCCTGGCGTTCAGGCGTCCATAGCTAAAATGCTCTCGAGTGCTCTAATTTTTGTGACACCGCAGGGTGCCTCCTGAGGGCCAACTGTCCTTAGTTTCTCCTCTCATCCTCGACCTGATTGGCGTAGATGAGCCTGCCAGGAGACCAGGTCTCGCAGCTCCTAAGACTGACTTATAGAGCAGAGACGTAGATCTTGACAAAGAAAACGCCTACACACTAACACCTACACAAAAAGCATACGAAAGAAATTAGGAATTAGATTAAGCGACCGTAAAATAAATACACGGATAAGGTAGAAAACGTAACTTGTATACATAATTTAACAAATTGCACAAGTTAGTAGCAATGGGCAGGAAGATATAGCCTAAGCAAAAGACAAAAGATGAATCAAACTTATATTAGATTGGTGATCTAGCGACAGCAAAAGAAGCGTTAGAAAACCTATCGCTCTGTGGTTAGATGATATAGACAAAATTGTTAGAACAACATGGATGAGAATAACAACAGATAAAAAAGAATTGAAAAAATGGGAAAGATATTTTTGCTTCTCTAAGATTTGTCGAGTATCGATTCTTACCTTCAACCGATTTAAAAAAGATAAAAATTGTCATATTGCAGTTAGCCGTGTACATCGTGTATATTAAAAATATATATTCGTACATCGATTGCGTTTTTATTTATGAGTCACCACCTTAATGGATATAGTAGCAAATTAGGTGAAATTATAACAATACAGTATTGTACATAAAAAATAAATTCTATTATTTTAGTAATTTAGTGTGATCAACTATTTGAGTATTGATAACTATTTTAATAGTTATCTTATAAAAGCATGCAGAAATTTGCAACAATGTAGTCACTAAATACATAGGCATAATTGATTTTATAAACTTTTAATAGTTTTTGTATTATTGTAATTATGCAAAAAAATAAAATTAAATGCTGTTTTCCTGTATTTTCTAACTTAATGGTACTATTGAAACTTATTATTGCTTAAGTTTAAAAAGTAACGAGTAACAACTTACTATGTGAAGAACATCATCGTAGATAATTGAAAATGTTAAAAAAGCATTAGACTTTTGTGCGATTGTATTAGGTGTGTGCTATGCTCAACCACGTTGAAATATCCGATGCCCGTTCATGGGCACACCACTTCGAGACTCCACAATGATACCGAAGAAGTGAGAAACATCGTGGGTGACACTGCGGCAAAGGCGTAGGGCATAAATTGCGTTTTGATGGGTGTTGTACTTTACGAGAGTTTAATAAGCAGCGGAAAGCGGCTTTGGGTATATTAAATTTTCGATTTTTTCATACGGCCGCCGCATGCTGTGTGGGCAAGACAAATATGCAAATTTATAGTCACTTTATTGCAATTCGCGAGGCAAGCATATTTATTTTGGTCGCTGAAGACCATCACATGCCTGCACAGACGTTTCGGATGTATTTATAAAACTATAAATCAGTCTAGTAAGCCTTTATAACGCCAGGCAACGCGCTGCGCCGCCAGAACCTCTATGTCGGCGTGCATTTTGCGGGCTCTTATTAGCCTGCTGGGGGAAACTTAGATCAATAAATTGAGAAAAACGTTGAATTTTCTAAATAGTTCTTAAACGCAAGAATATTAAAGTTTCATATTTTCTTTCTGCTGCTGACATGGAACAAATAGGGTAGACGCTCGCTTCAGTTTTAAATTGCATTTTAAAACAACGTCTGTAGCTGACAGCAGGCAACGCAATGGTTTGGTGTGTAAAAATACAAACAAGTCTGTTTTATTGTCCGATTCTTGTTATACTCTTTTGTTAATTACAGTTAGTTGTGCATTTTCATTGCCAAAATTATAAAATTAAAATTAAGTAAACAGATTTGTCAGTCTGTTTAAGAAGTCTATTATATTGTAATATTTATTATGGGCAAAGGAAATTTTTATCACGGTCTCTTCGTGTATAAATATGTTTTTTTATTTTAGTTTTTATTACTTTTATATTATACAGAATCAAAGGTGTAAGAAAAGATTTGACTGTCGTGTGTCACTTCCCCCATAAAAGTTAGACTAAATAGACATATAGTAATTAGCTTGACAAATTAGTCATTTATTGTCAAAAAAATAGCAGCGACAAAATAATGAAATATAGAAAACAAGATCAATAAAGATATTGTGAATTAATCAGTTATATCGTGATCTTTAGACCTTATGGGAATTTAATAATAAGACCGAAAGTTGTATCCAATATAATCGACAAGAAAAAATAAAACATTAGACAGATCCCTAAATTAAGGTTTCTTAAGTTAGACAACATATATATAAATAAGCGTAGTGAGACAACAAAAAATAAAAATAGTCAATTTGGTTAAACAATTTTAGGATTACTTGGTAGAAAAAATTCATGTGAAAGATTGACCTGCGAATTAAAAATGGCGCTAAAATTTTTGAATAAATAAAAATATCCATCAAAAAGCGACAATAAGGATAGTTAATTGAATTCTTTAATTTAAGAGATAAAAGTGCAGGATTGGCAAACCAGAATTTTAGACATAGTAAAACCAGGTCAGACCTAATAGATATTGTGTATAGCATTTAGCAAGGTTGATTAGCCGTTAATGGCTGAAGAAAATAGGTTTTTGATTATAGCGTGCATCGAGTGCTGAATCCATCTGCAGAAAAAAGTTTATTATTAAACAGTGATAGTGAGAAAAAAATTACGAAACATTACAATAATTAAAAGAAAGATTAAGAAGCGTGCGTCAGATGAATAGCAGCACAAAACTAATAAGATTAATAAAAGAGAAAAGGCCGAGCCAAATACATCTCTTAAAAAAGTCTCCCGTAGTAATAAAAATTTTCCAAGACACGAACTAAGAAAACAAAAACTAATAATAGGAAATCATTAAACACGGAAAGAATTACAAAAAAATTTAACTAAATTTATAAACAATTTTAAAATAGACCTTATGCAAGAAATGTTAGAATCGGATATAAATTACGAATGGTAATACAGAAAAATAAAACAGTTAAAATATATAAAAACCAAAAGAAATTGAAAGGAGTGTATAAAGTTGAAAAAAAAACGAAGGACTGGATTGGCAAGCTGAAGAATGACAAATTAAACCCCAAAAAGCTTATTAAAATAATAAGGAACGGATGTTACTTAAAAAACTGATAATAAATCACATTTAAACTGTACCCATGACAAGGTAAATAAACTGGAATAATGAGGAATGGAGTTTAAGACAAAATAAAGTAAAACTAAAAATAGAATAAAAAAGGATAAAGAGAAGTTGCATTTAATTAAAACAACACATTTCACCGGTTTTTTAATTAGAACAAAATTTTTAATAAAAGCTTTACAAAACTCTGTTCTACATTTAAACACTAAAAGTAAATTAAAAATTATCCTGTCACCAATTTATTTAAACTACAGAATACATACTTATATTATACAGTATTACAGAAATGTAATTCAAGAGTAATAAAAGCTAAAATTTGTTACAACACTTTCAATAGTTACACATCATACATAATCCATTGTATTCTTTATTTACAAATATAAAAGACAGGTACAGGGTCAGAACTGCATAACACAGATAGTCTGCAATTTTAGCATGGGAGATATCATAACAGTTCTAAGAAGCAGTAAACGAACTTTTTAAATGTGTCTGATAGGAATACTGCGACATCTGCACATTTATTTTCCCCAACAGTTGCAATGGATATCGATTTATAAAATGCATTTATTTTTCGAGACTTTGACCTATTTAGCATCTGTTGGAAACCCATTGTGTCATTTGTTGCTTGAGTTAGGTTTACATTCATATATTCAACTTTCGTAGCTAGTAATAATGTTGAAAATTTCTTTATATCTATTTCTATCATATTTGTTTAAAATTTTCTTACCCCACTTTACATAATGATTTTTGTACCTCTATTAAATTGTAAAATATTTACAAGCACTTACTTATGTCTACTAAATTCAACGTACAATCAGAAACAAAATACATTTAGATAGATGGTTGTAATTAGGATGCTATGAAATTTTTAAAAAAGGAAGCTAATATAAAAGAACGGTAATACTAAAGTAAAAAATTTTAGTCTAGAGAAAGTTCAAAAATGCCTAGCAAAAATAATAAAAAATTCTAATAGGGGAGGCGCAACTTAAGTACTATAAAATGGATAAATTTTTTTTATATAATCTAACAAAAAGTGAAACTGAGTTTTATGCTCATACTACTAGTTTTTTTAAATACGTAAATTTAGTATATTATTCACTTTAAAGGCTAATATGCTATATTAAGAAAATGAGTCAAAGCACATTTGTTATTTATTGTTGTTACACAATTATTAATTAAGCTCCATTTATTCCGCTCATAGTCATGTTAGAGTCAACAAATAATTATATTATTGCAACTGGTATTTTTCCTATAATTTTTTTTTTCAAATTTTTGGTCAATGTTTTAATGCTTGTCCCGCAATTATGTAAGTAAAAAGTTTGATCTTTTCAAACGCCTGTTGGTAATGGCTTGCAAATCACTATAATTAGCAAAAATTACCGTGTTATTGGCTTTTGGTATTTTGCGTATTTATAGTATTTTTTGTAGTTTTTGTATTCTAAAAATAGTAATGGTTGTGTTAGATATGGATAAGTAGTTTCATTCCTGCAAAATATCCAGGTATTCAGAAGGGTTTTAATAAACGTCATCCGGTCAAGAAGCCGAAAATTTCGAAAAAGAACAGAAAGATGCAAGCACACAAGAAGTGGACGAGAAAAGAGTGAGAAAATCTGCTTTAGAGTGACGAAAGCAAGTACATGCTGTTGGGATTCGGTAGATTTGATGTCCTTAAGACACTTGTTTTGATCCCAAGTACCAAAATGCTAAGATAAAGCATGGAGGCGCAAGGTGTCATAATCTGGGGTTGCGTCTCCGGCTTTGGCACTGGTTCCTTCAGGTAAATCCACGGCATTATGGATCGGTATTTTTAAGAAAACATTTTTAAAAACACTGTGCGTTTATATGCATTTTCCAACAAGACGACGATCCCAAATATCGTTCAAGGCATGTCCAGGACTGGTTAGCTCGCCGTTGTGGGTATCTACTTTACTAATCCAGGCAATCCCCGATCTGAATATCATGTAGAGGCTCTGGGCAGAGCTGGATTGTCGTCTGGTTGGCAGAAATTCAGAAGAAAAGTATGCCCAACTCGAGAAAAAATGGAAGAATATCGTCCTCTATTTCATTCATACTCTTCTGTACTTCACGCCTCGCAGGTGCCAGGCCGTCAATGATGCTAAGGTACATATTAAACTGTTGTTTAAGTTGATTTCTGGCGATTTAAAGTTATTCCTGCTTTTATTTTATGATAATTTTGTTGCTGTATTCTGTGTACAAGTTATGAGTTATGAAAACGGAAACTATGTATTACATTTATAATATTTATTATAAAATAAGTATAGCTTACAATTAGTACACGAAACGAAACAAAAATATTGAGCACAATAAATTAAATAGAAAATACTTTGTAGATAAATAATTACAATAATGAACCCACTGTGCACAGTCCTATTTTTGAAAAAAATCAATTACCAAAGCCAAAATTAACTGTAGTTTTTATCTTTGGGTTATTAATAAAAATATGATTATTTCTCACATTTTGACACTTTGCTTATGTAAAAGAATAAAGGCAAACAATTATATTTTTAAGCACACTTTGAAAATAGAGCAGGGTGTAGTCAGTATTTAATTATGATAAAGTATTTTTTAATCTTTGTGTTCGTCAGTCGTTTTCGATTGAACTGTTCCGTTCCAATACTCTCTCTAATTCTCTGAATCTACACACTTAGTGGAGGTGATTAGTTCAACTAATAATACCCCGTTATCTTCGCTCACCTGATAATTAGCATCTAAAATTTTGCATTTGGTGTTACGGATAAACAGAATAAGACCAGAATTTTTAACCTACATGACGAGCGTGATGGTCTGGTATTAATTTTCATCATACTGTCGTTTAAAATTAGGAATGCTACGGTTGCAATATTTGATGTAACTTGTTTCACATTTGAGCATACCAGAATTTTGAGGAATCACTAAATAGTTAACAGTATTATGAAATTTTAAACAATACCTAATAAACAAATTTGTAAGAAAATTACTCTTAAATAAAAGACTAAGTTTTATGACCAGTAAGGCATTAATTTTTAAAGCAACTGACTAAAAAGTAATAGACCGACTAGATAGCTACACTTTCCAAATTGTGTACTGCAAGATATTTTTTTTGGAAGACAACAAAAATATTATACAAAAAAACTGGCAATAAAATAAACAACTACATATAACTTTTTATATAGTACAGAATGTTTTAAAAACAACAATCCGATTTTAAAAAATCATAACTATTCATCTTTCAATCCGAACATTCTCGAGTTTTGCACGGTTGTTGATAGGTAGCACCAGCTTGCTTCGTTTACCTACCACTTTAGTGTTCCACAAGACGGCGACTGGACAACAGAAATCATTTTGAGTTTTACGCTTCGCAAAGTGTGTGTCCATGACAATAATATGGTGTTGAACCTTCTACCGCGCAGAGCATTAAGCGGTGGTATAGATAATTACAAGAGACGGGTTGTCTGTGTAAAAGAAAATTTAGTAGTTATCTCCGTGTGTCAATCCGGCTGAGTTTAGCACGTAGCATTCAAAAATCTACTGCTTGAAAACTGGCTTGCCCCACAGTTAGAGACCGATTTGGATTACTATTTTCTAGTAAGATGACGCACCATCACATTGGACCCTAGAAGTTCGAGAGTTTTTGAATAATTGGATTTCACAGCGATGGATCAGCCATATGAGACCTAACGATTCAGCTTTACATCGCTGGCCTCCAAGGTCGCCGGGCCTCACAGTGTGCGATTTTTTCTTAAGGGGGTTTACAATAGAATGCGTTTATGTGCTTCTTCTTTCAATTACAGTGGTCGAATTACATAACAGCAGTAGTAGCAGCAGTGGATCTAGATAGGCTTGCAAAAGTTTTGGACGAAGTTGACATATGCCGTGCATCCCAATGTTGGCATATTGAGCACCAATTATTTGGTATGCAAAGAAACTTCGAGATTAGCTCTGTATTATAAAGTTAATCTTAAGTGTCTATGTTCATTATTTGTCATAATATAAACATTTTAAATCAGATGATACTTTTTGAAACAGTTTGCATACATTACAAATTAATTCTCAAAACCAAAGTGAATTGTGTTTAAGAATTCAATGTAAATACTTCAATTTTATTTTAAATTTACTTGTACTTTCCATTTATTGCATTAGCATTTCTTAAGATTTTAAAATAAATATTTTTTATTTTATTAAAGACTGATTTACCGTGCTCTCTATCTATGAATATTAAAACAAGTTTCACTTGGAACTTTAATACTATTTGTACTCAAAGTAAAACATTTTAAAATACCAAAATTTTGAAATAGCACAAACAACATTAAAACATTAACAATTTTACAATCCTTCTTGCAAGTATGAAACTATAAATGATTGATCACATACACATTTTAAATTTTATAATCTATTCCTGGATAACTCCTGAAAATAATAATTTACTTTAAAAATTTCAATATTGCTAAAATAAAGTGAAGCTGATAAAACCGATTAAATTTATTTAAAACTAGTAAATTAATTTAATTACAAAAATTAAAAAATTTAATAATATTTACATAAAGACATTAAAGATATATTTACCTACAAAATTATTCATCTTGCACTAAAACGCTTAACTTCCCTTTTTGATATTTTACTGTCTATCACTATTCCGTTGTCTGCTATTTATACATCCATAATCTGCTTTCGATTTTTCTCGAGGCACTTAGAAATTCGTTATATTCCTTCTGAAATATTTTCGCTAGTACCTGTATGTTTATATATTCTACGATAATATTGGGGTGCTTTAAAATTTACTACAATATTATTGTGTGGAATCCAAGCACTTCCTATTATTATCTGGTTTACTATGCAAAAGCGAAGCTTTCTCTCCCTATTTACATTTATTACTCTTTGTAACACATATGTTGTCACAGTTTCATGCTCAATTTCTTTGTTATTCCCATGTTTGTGTTTTAATCTTCATTATTATTATTAGATGTTTATTTAATTTTGCGTTTTTTTCGGGTTCCGTATAATTCCTCATTGAGCCTTTCCTTATCTTGTAGATTGGTATTTTCTGCAGACTCGTAGATTTGGATGATTCTTATTTTTTCTGAATCTCTAGAATGATAATTCCATTGAGTAACTTTTTTATTTAATTTCTTGTTTAGATTTATGTTTATCCTTTTCTTTGTCCAGTTTGTTATGGATGCGTATGTATACGACAGGCAGACAGGGTGACAAGTTTTTGTTACTCTACTTATATAATTATTATATAAACAAAAAAGATCCAGGTGCATATACTTGTTACTACTTTTCTTTGCCAACAAGTAAGCCATATCTATGTTTGTTAAAATTATTGAATTGCAGGGTACATCATGACCTGAAATCCAATAAATATGACTTTTTTCTAACTATCGATTAAAATAATTTTGTTTATTTTGTCAAACATTAAGAACTGATATTACTATTTGATATTACATCAGCTCTATTAGTAGTAATTTCTGATTATTTATTTAAATATTAGCGTTTGTTAAGCACGGGAAGATAAAAAATCCGTTGAATATTGAACCTGGGAAAAAAGAAATTTTGACCACAAACCATTTGATCAAAATAAGGATTGTTGAAAAAGGACCCTTCAATTTTTATTAATGCAAGAGAAAAAATGATTTGTTTTGAATGTTTATATGTAAATATAAATTGTGGTGGATGGTAGCCAATTTTCAAAAATATTAAATTATATACTTATCCACAAAAAACAGTTTTGCGTATCTAAAGAACTACACTATCTGCTTTTGGACGAAACAGTCTTGTTAACAAGCCAGCAGTAAATGTATGATTATATATATATATATATATATATATATATATATATATATATATAAAATTTTAAAAAATATTAAATTATATACTTATCCACAAAAAACGGTTTTGCGTATCTAAAGAACTACACTATCTGCTTCACTTTTAACCTTCTCGACAATACTTTACTTTTAAGCACTTCATTTAGCGCAAACACATTTGTTTCCAGTCATTATTCTTGCTTCTATCTCATTCGTTACTGTCGATGTTTTTGTGATAACTGTTCCTAGATAGGCAAAATTTGCTACTTCTTCAAATTTATACGTTTTTTCGCCTACCCTTAATTCAAACCACTTATTTGATTCAAAATCATCGTTGCTCCATCTCATGTATTTTGTTTTCCGTTCATTTATTCTCAACCCATTCTTTGGGCTGCTTTCTCCAAACGTCTTAGGACCTCCTCCAGTTCTGCTCTACTTCTTGCTAAACATTGGTGTCTTTTATGGTACACTAAGCCTGATCGATGTATGCCGCTTTCTCTAATAACCCTTTCTAGTGCTATATTAAATAGAACAGCCGAAAGTGGGTCTCCTTGCCTTAGTCCCATTTCAACTTCCAATCTCCTTGTTAAACCTCCTTCCATTTTTATTCTATTTTCCGTTTTCGTTAATGTCATTTTCACTAGTCTAATTATTTTCCCTGGTATGCCTGTTTCAGTCAGTGCCTGCCAAAGTTGACTTCGGTTAATGCTGTCATACGCTTGTTGGAAGTCTATAAATAACACATGTGTGCTTAATTTATGCTCGTAACTTTTGGCTTGTATTTTTCTTAATATAAAGAGTTGGTCTGTTATTGATCTTCCTTTTCGGAATCTGCATTGATACTCTCCCAAGGTTTGTTCTACTATATTTACTAATCTGCTCTTGATGCATGTGGCTAGAATTTTGTAGGCAATATTTAAAAGTGCTGTTCCTCTGTAGTTTTCGCATTCGGTCTTTGTTCCTTTTTTAAACATGGGACATATTATTGCTTCTGTCTAAGATTTCGGCATTTTTTCTTCCTTCCATATTTGTTCTATTAGGTTTTGTATTATTCGAGTATTCCTCTCCTCCATATTTTATTAATTCAGCCTGTACGTCATCACCTCCTGGACTTTTATTGTTTTGCAATTCTCTTATTACAGTTATTATTTCGTCTAGTTTGGGCGGTTTCTCTTCCAAGTTATTCTCTTGATTTACAACTGATAATTCCTAATTGTTCTCTATATCAGTATTGTCTCCTGAACTTTTGTTTAGTAGTTCCTCAAAATGCTGGGCTCATCTTTCCATTATACCTTCATGTGATCCTATTAGATTTTCATCCTTATCCCTACAGAAGTTTGTCTGCCATCTTCCTTTAACTCTTTTTATACCTTGATATAAATTTCTTTTTTTTTTATTTCCAAAGTTCTTTTCTATTGCTTCGATCATTTCTGCTTTGTATTCTCTCTTTTTTCTTCGGCATAGTATTTTGCATTCTTTCCTTAAATCATTTTACTTTCTTATATCTTCTTCAGATTTAGAAGCTAACATACTTAGTCTTGCTTTCGTCCTTTCTGCTAACTTGCCCTCACATTCTCCATCGTACCATCTTTTCATCTCCTTCCTTGTTTTCTTTTGTAGTTCCTTTGTCGCCGCTATAATTACTTTGTTTATTGATCCCCATTTTATTCCTATTTGAATTTTTTCTACATATTTGTTTCTTTCCTTTCTTTGCTGCAGGCTTGTGATTTTATTACTCTTTTTCCTGCGCTTGGATCTGCTTGTGCTGAACGGTATAATTTGTTTTAATTTTATTCTAATCATAAAATGGTTGGAATCTGCACCCGGGCCTCTGTAACTTCTTATCTTTTGGATGTCCCTTTCTCCTTTACTTTCTATCAACTCATAATCGATTTGATTTGTATACCTTTGGTCTGGTGATAACCATGTTCCCTTATGTATTTCTTTGATGTCATAATACGTGCTTTTTATTTTCATGTTCCTTCCTCTAGCGAAATCAATTAATAATTTCCCATTTTCGTTGGATTGCGTATGTTTGCTAAATTTTCCAATTATGGGTCTATATACTTCTTCCCTCCTTATTTGGGTATTTACATCCCCTAATACTAGTTTAAAATCATATTTTGGTATTTTGTTGTACTCCGTTTCTAACATTTCGTAGATTCTATCTGATACTGGTTTAAAGTTTAAAATTGCTTGTTTAAGTTTATTGCTTATTAAAAAACTTGTACCCAGCATTCTATTGTCTCCACCGCTGTTCAGAAATATGTATCTGTCTACCTCCGTTACTTCTTTTGTAATTTGTAAAGTTTCTTGCATTGCTAAGACATCCACTTTTTGTTTTGCAATGCAAATTTTGTTAATGCGTCTTCTTCGTATGTTCCTCTCACATTCCACGTTGTCATAAACAATTTAAGGGTTTTATTATCGCACTTTACCGTTTTTTCAATATCGTCTTTGTTTTCTGTTTTTTGTCGGATATTTTTATATTCATTTGCCTTATTAGTTGCCATGTTCGTTATAATTACTTCCTGCCCCTTATTCAATACCGTTAGTTTTTTGTACTTGTTCATTAGCTTTTAATAATTTCTCTTTTACTGCATCCCAATTCCATTGTTATTTGTTCAAGAAAATTTTCTTGTACCCCACCTTTGCTTCCTTTTCTTTAGCTCTTTACATTTTTGCTATGTTTCTGAGATGTGCTTGTATTTTTTTTCTTCTGTAGTTAGGTCATCTTCGATATATCTGTTTGTACCTTTTAATGCATTTTTTGCCTTCATTACTTCCATTTTTTTCTCCCAGTTTTCGATTTTGGCTATTACAAAGGGTTGAGAATTTTGTGGACGTATTAATTCTTATTCTTTTATTTTTGTGTTGACCTTGAGTTCCGCATTTAGAAATTCTTCTACTCCTTCTTTAATTCGGTTTTCACGCAATGGCACGCCTTTCAGTATTACGTTATTTTTCTTTCCCTTCTTTTCTATACTTTTCAGCTTTTCCTCTAACTTATTCATTTTTTCTCGTAATCTTGCGTTTTCCTCCTTTCATTGTTTAATTTCCTCTACATATACCTGTTGATCTTGTCTTATCCCCTTACTTCCGTCATTAATTCTCTCATCATTTCTTTAATTAATTCCATTTCATTGCCTTTTTGGGTGTTTTTTTAATCAGGAGTTTTAATACGATTAAAAATTTCTACTTCCGCTGCTCTCTTTCTTTTGAGGTCGTCAGTTGACGATCCTTCGCTGTCATAAATCATTTTAGTGCTACCACGGGTTTATTTTTGTTCCAGCTGCAATTATTTGCGGCGCTTGACCTTTGATAGCTGCGTACCGGAATGCGCTTGCTTTGCGTTCTAGTGAAATTGTTCTGTGCTTCAAAATTCGCTTTTATGCCTTAATTTAGAAATTTCGCATTTTCTTTTTATTTCGATTCTAATCTGCTTATTACTCTAACCACTTTTAATTCGCTTGCGTGTTTTCATGCGATACACCCCAAATGTGTTGAGAAATTATATCGGTACTTCACTCACGCGTGCGTTCGCCTTCCCGTGCCGTACCGGACTAAATGTATGATTAAAGTTACGTAATTATTGTTGCTGTTCTACTTTGGGGGCGCAGTACTGATTCCGCTAAACGTAAGAAAGTGGATATGTGGTCATTTGTCGCGCGCGATAAATGCTAGGCCATTGACCAGCATATCTATTAAGAGGCCGTGCAACAAAACAAGTTTATTCAATTTAATCACAAGCAAGTCAGCCGTAACAGAGCGAGTTATTCATTGCAGCAGCAAATACAACTAGTGCAAAATCAATTAATGTTCGCAAGCTAACGAAATGCATAAGTACCTGCAAATCAAACCTACACATCATCATGTACGAAATATATAAATAATATCTTTCATAATTTATAATCCTAATGGATAGCAAACACCTATTGACATTGATGAAACAAAAAGCGAATCCACACATCACGAATCGTTCGGTTAAAAATATTACTGAAAACAGCGTTCTGTCTAATGAAGATGAAAATAACTTACATCTCTTACAGATAATTATGGTTCAAATTATTTAAATCTTTGTAGATTCACATACATGATGTTATTAATCAAAATAAAAATATTAGGAATTGAGCTATTTAGCTTTATAATTTCTGAATGGTAATACTTGCATAGACTTGCATAGCGAGCTCATAAAAACGCCTTAACAATGCAAAAAAATTGCCACTTCAATTAAATTGAAAATAAAGCAGCACACAAGATACCAAACATAAGTAGTGAAAAAGATAAATTAAAAGATAATGAACATATTGTACTTAACTTCATAAATGTACGACTTAGAATAAGCAAAAACTCTTAACCTTTATTCTTTGACGTCCTTTAGCTCATGTGAAATAACAAGGAATTATTTAATCTGAAATCCTTATTTAACATGCAAGTGTTCGTGGAATATCCAAAAAACCTACTATTAATGTGCTAATGCACACAATATCCTTACATGCAAAGAACTCAAAACAACGCTTGCCAAATGTTACTCAATGAATAGCGAATTATAAAGGGTGATATATTTATTAACTACAAGCTTGCAGGAGAAATACATTCAACTCTGTAAGATTACAGCCCCTAAATAATTTCAGAATGATCATCTCTACCCATAACACTACCCCCAACGTAATCAATCTGAGCGCTACCTAGTTTTTCTGAAATTACCTCAGGTCAACAACCAAATATAACATAATAGTAATACTGAATAACAAAGTAATACTGGTATTTTATTCTAACAGTTTCTTACTAAATTCGAAGGCATGCTCAATCGGCCAATGAATCAGGAAAGCATGATTCTTAAACTACTTAGCAGCATGCGAAATTTTTCAATAATAAAATCATTAAGAATAGCAATATGGAACAAAAATTAGCTATTATAACGTTGATTAGAATTATTTTTTTAAACACATAAGATCGACATATTTTTAAAATCAGTAGCACATTTCGTCGACTGTCATTATTGTAATATCTGTGATTTTTGGACATACGTAGTTTACTTGTCATACAGATAACAGCACCAACGTGAAGTGAGATAACATATTTTATAAAAAAATGGCACTATAAATTAGAAAAACTTGAGACTGCTCACTTGCAAACAGCAAATATTATATTATCAGCAGTACACTTTTTACTTGGAAAATTCTTTGCAAAGCTAGGAACTAAGTTTATATCAGAAAGGGGACTAGTTTGCCAAGCATCCACTGTCGAGAGCTAGAATAATCAATCTAAGAGGAAGGGCACTGCACATGTCAATCTTAAATAAACGACTTATGCAAACTTTCAACCGACTTAAACAAGCTCCCAGATATTGTAGACTTTTTTACCAATAAGATATATATATATATATATATATATATATATATATATATATATATATCTGGTACATTGTGGGGTTGACCCACAAGGTGTTAAGCTATGTCGGAGTTTAAAAAAAATTTCTAAAAAGTTAAGTTACTGACCCACACGTTCTTGCTTTTATACTCGTGCAAGTGCGGTAAGGATGGTGTTAGGGGACTGTTGTTAACATCAAGAATGACGACACCATCATCGTCTTACTAGAAGATAAAAGTAAAAAACTACAAAAAGAAAATGACGATACGAACACTTATATTGTACTCAAAGGCAATCTCACAAGCACGAGCAAACTGATACAAAAGTTGCTCTCTGGACGACATTATCAACAAGAGAAACATCAGTGGAGCTGTTCCCCAAATTATACGGGTTCCCTAAAGTATACAAAGACCATGTACCACTGCGACCCATTGTCAATGCCATCGGTGCCTACATACAAGCTGGAGAAATACTTATCCAATCTGTTACAAAAATACACATTCAAGAAATCCAATTACAGCGGAGAGATATAATGGTCAGTTTTGATGTAACAGTTCCGATCTAAGGTGTCTTAGAACACCTGAAGCAAATTTTTCCTAACGATATCTTGCAGCTTCTTCGACAGTGCTTTACGTCCAGTTATTTGTTTGGCCGGACGTTTATTACGAACAAAAAGACAAAGTAGCAATGAGTAGCCTACATGGAGAATTACTATAGAACCTTTAACCCGCCAAATGGCTAAATTGCGTCGACGACACATTTCTGATATGGGGAAGGAGAAAGGAAGCTACCCCAATTTCTTAAACATCCAAATTCAATACATTTGAGCATATAGTTTACTATGGAATTTTAATTTAACAGTATAGCTTTTTTAGACGTACATGTGTTGAAATGGGGAATAGATATTTACAATCTGTTAGATTGTATACATAAGACCCCCACACACGGATATTTTTATAAGCAGTCAAAGAAATCAAAAGAGAAATTTTGTGTAAACATTGGTAGATCGAGTACGGTGAATAAATCAACGTTAGTTCTTGGATAAGGAACTTCAAAATTTGGAACAAATTAGGAATAGTTACTAGAGAACCGAGATAAATAGGCCAACTTGACAAATCCGTTCACAAAACACAATCAAAATTGGTCGTGGCAAGCAAAGCTTTTTTATTTTAAATTAATATTATAATATATCCGGTTACAAACCGGATAGGAAAAATTCTAAATAATGATAAGGTAAAAACCAATTATGTATACTACATTCACGGGATATGCTTCAACAAACCAAGGACACAAGAAACCCATACGATTACCAGCAAAATAAAGAAACGCAAAGATCACCTACACCGCAATGCTGTGAAAGCGCAAGTGACGTCAGAAAATGCCGGTATGTTACCTGAATGACGTCATCAACTAGCCTGATTACTTTAGTAACTAAGCCGGTAACATTAATAAATGGCTAACAACACCATCTCACTCGCATAAGTATAAAAGCGAGAACGCACGGGACAATAATTTAATTTTTTTTAGGATTCTTCTTAAAGTATCGGCCGCAGTGGGCGAAATGTCAACAGTTTTCAAACTCCGACCACGACCTAACAATCCAAGAACCAACCATACGATGCATTAATAAACCGGGCGTGAAAGCCTTCGCATTTGTTTAACAACAGCAAAGAAAAACAGCTGTACGTGGCAACTAAGCAAGCCAAATGCGTATGCCAATCTACTGGCAAACCAATATATTGGCCAACAGATAGCAATAAGATCCCCGATCTAATTGAATTCTTCATCCTGAAGGGAATTTCCCTAAATTATATCAGTATTGAAGACAATCATCACCTGTCATCAGACCTCTTTCCAATTAATCACTAAAGTGTCCTGCGGTTCTTATTTCCCTTATCCGTAAAACTGACGGAACCTAACTCACAGCGATAAAGAAAAAACAGAACCATTTAGTAAACACCTATCTAACATAATACTAAATGACTTACAAAAAAACGCCAAATGATGATAAAGAAATCCTAGATTTTCACTAAAAATATGTCTTGTTTTTCCAGAGAAATGTAAATTAAAATTAACTTAAACAACAACGAACCGTTACACTACAGGAAAAGTATTTTTGCTTTAACGCAGACCTTCACGTACATTTTCAAAAGCGCAGCAGTACTCAATTTAGTGAAAGTGTGTACAAATAATTTTAATTCAAAAACCTGGAAAATTAGCTCACTAAATAACATCTTACAGACCAATCTTTTTGCAGCTCAAAATTTTTAAACTTATGGAAAAATAATTCTTAAAAACTTAAACCTATACTGGAATACGATAATTCTAAATAATCAATGTGATTTCTTTGCAATTTCTTTGCATTTTACTATCAAACGGAATCATAGAGTTATTGATACCACTGAGAAGGATTTTGAAAGTAAAAGAGTAGGTTAAATTGTTTTTTGGACAGAGAAGAATGTCTTGGCTATTTATACAAAGTGCAAAAGAGTTTTTCGTACTGGTATTTTCTATTATTAAATTACACTCGGAAAAAGAATACCTCCAAACAAAAGTCGAAGACTGTCTTTCTACAATCCATATCATTAAACTAGAAGTACCTAAAAGTTTTCGGGTCCATGTTATATCAGACATTTACATCATCTGTGTCAAGAAACACAATGACAGCCACCCTTGTCGGAGATATGGGCAACGCTAAGTGTATAAAATGTTCAAGATATGATGCAACTCTAGCTACAAACATGGTCTACTAAAGTTAACAAAAATAAATATCCATGCTATAAAAAGATAAAGTCAAATATCTTGGAATATATCGTGACAAAAATTTAACTTAGAAAGAGTACATTACAACTTAAAGAAAGCAAGTTAATACAGGGTACTAATATTTAAAGCAATATGAGTTTTGGTATTACGCAAAATCCTCAGATATTGAAATACTATTCGGGTAATTACTAATGCCTAGTTGTACATTAACAATCGTACACTGTACAGTGATTTCAAAATTTGCTAGGTTAAGGATGTGATCAAGAAAGCAAATCTAGAAAAGGATTAAATGGAACATGGACTTTTAAAGTAATAAATTAGATGATAAACTTGTGTTAATCATAGCAACTTAGGTATTAGTTACCACCGCCAGGTATGTACACAATATGGAATACTAACAAATTTATGGGTAAGTCTATGAGGTTAATTATAATTATGCGGCTAAAATTAAGAAAATACGCTCTTGGTTGTTGATGGACGATAACATTTTGTAACACATAAAAATCAGCAATTTAATTAAACTAGGAATATGAACATTTGTTGGAAATACATAGTAAAAAATGCTAAACCAATTAAAATTGCAAAAATATATACAACTTATGCTTTATTGGATCAGCGCTGAGGAAGTTTTGAAGTAAAATTGTACTCTAGCGCAGTAGCAAAATATTTAGTGCCGTAGACCAAATCTATTATATGGTATACAAACGAGATGCCGGTCACAACAACGAGCTTGCTTCAAGTACAGCACAAAGACGAACTACAAACTCCAACTTGCAAATTGACAACTCCAAACGTCGCAATACCAATTGTGAACTACATAATAGCTATTCGCACTGCGGTCAAACACTTGAACAAAAATTTAACAGCTATTTTACTTCTACATGCTCAGTAGCAATGCACGCATAGATTTATTTATACTGAGTGGGGCAAAAAAATGTATGTTTTTGAAGTGGCTAGTAGTTGGGAACTAACATACACCACCGCCTGATCTTGGAAAACTCCCAGAAGAAAGAAATCGCCGGCGAAGCCTTCGTTGAAGTGGCCCGTGCTCTCGGAAATGTGTTGAACAACGAGCTCATCTATAAGATGGTTTCAGCGAACATTCCCCTGTTGATGGTGCAACTGATCCAATCTTTTCTGTTTGGCCGCAAATTCCGAATTAAGTTCGGCGGAGCGAAGTCATTCGAAAGGCGTCTCCGAGTTAGCATCTCTTAAGGCTCATTTAGGTCTGAGACATACCGATGACGCCCTCAACGCTGATAGTCCAATACGGTGGTACTGACTAGCTCACTGTGTCTACATGTTATATTACGGAGACTCCATAAACTCTTTGAGATGCTCACTCCTCCTGGTGGAGGATAGGAACCAACTCCGAAAGGAGCATAACGGTCTTATTCTTCACCAGGATGAAACTTCGTTGGCCTGACGATCTGATATCACACAGGATCTTCAACTAAAACATATTCTGGGAAACTGAGACAAAATAACTTGGAGTAGCCCTAGACTCCAAACTTACATGAAAAGCCCACGTGGAGTGCGCCGAAAACAAAACAAAGGCAGGTTGATAAGCCCTGAGCTTGAAGCAAAAAGCTAACAATCTACAAGAGCATTTTGCAACCCATAATGATGTATTCCGAGCTGGTGAAGGGATACGTTGCTAAAACCTACGTTCAGAAGTTCTAAGTAGTCAGAATCGAGCACTGCAAACCATTTTTGGCGGTTCTTGGTACGTGAAATACACTGTTCTGCATCGAGATTCAGAGTTATTGACTATTCAGGAGTTTATTTTACGGAACGCTGAACAGATTCATAGCAGCGTTCACGGTCGGGGAAATTCATCTATCCGTGGTGTGCACTAATACCACATTGGCAGAAGTGTCCGTCATAAGCGTCCGAAGATCCTAACACAGGATAACTAACATCCGTGTTAGATCATAAAGAAAGATAAAGGTTAGGAGTTAGACTCAGGCATGTACAATTACTCCAATGAAATCATAATCAATGTTAAGTCACACAACCGGTAAGTATTTAGTTCAAAAAGCCCAGTTCTCAGATAAGGAAAGATAAAGGATTTATAATAGCAGGTAAAAGTGTAACATAGCGCTATCAAGCATTGGCATCAATGGCGTAAGTTTTACCACTTGCATACGGTTATATGCAAATATGTAACAAATGAGAAAGAAAATTAATATAATATAATAAAATACTTCGTAGCATAGTCATTCATCAATGACAGTCCAGCATCTCCTGGGCGTGTTATTGGTAAACTGGGGATCTTCTACCACTCCTTCCCCGCTGCATTCTTCACCTGACGACTTGCCATACGTCTCGTTGGCTCTGCCCTTTAACGGTTCGATGATGTTGAGGTCAGGAAACCGGTTTGACCACTCGATGACGGTCAAGCGATGGCGAGCGATCCAATCGGTGAAGGGACGATTACCATGCTTTCAGTCGTTGTCTTGTTGGAAGATAAAGGCCCGGCCGATAGAGCGTGCGGTCGCATCGTGTTCTCTAGAATGTCTTCTTATCTGAATCGGATTAGAATTCCGGGAATAAAACAAAGAGGGTAGATTCCATTTACATCGAAGCATTTCCACAACATACACAATCCTCCAGCATACTTCATCGTGGGCAGTTGGTACTTGGAATCAAAGCGAGAGCCGACAGGACTTCGAATTCATGCTATTCCGTCACTGTTAAAGAGGTTGAACTTGAATTTGTCACTCCACATGACTTTGTTCTACACTCTCTCCGTCCCCAATGCAGATTTTGAGTCTTCTCGCTGATCATTAGTTTCTTTACAGGTTTTTGTACATGCAATCGTGCCTGATGTAGACCACGTCTGACCGATCGTACAAAGGGCTTGGGTCTATGAGAGTATTGATAAGAGCGGAAATCTGAGTTGCAGCGAGTCGAAGATTGTTCCTTGCGGCGCGGACGATATTCCGATCAGTTGTGCAAGTGGTTGCACGGGAATATTTTTCCTTCTCACTCCTCCTTGCACTCTCCAGCGCTTCAAGAAGATACTAACTGCTGGCTGGATTACCCCGAATTGTCGTGCAAGTTCAAATTGTGTTCGTCCTTGCTGCCGGCCGATCAAGATTGCGTTCTGGACAGGGATTGACAAGTTTCGGAAACCTTAATCTTTTCCCACCACTTACAACAACGTAGATTATATACAAGGAACAAAAATAAAAAACAACGGAAATTCTAAAAATATGAACAAAAATCAAAATGATAGAAAAAAGCGAAAATTCGATAAATGTAGGAAAAATCGAGAAATTGTTTGTGATTTTCCAAGTAACACGATACTTGACTGACACTTTCAAACACACTACGTGCTGTACGTCGCCAAATTTCAAGATGTTTTGGCATTTATGAGAGAAGTTACAGCAGAAAAACGAAAGTATAATATAAATTTGGCTTGTATTGTATATCACTATAATTGTAAACGTAAGTTACACTATTTGTATTTGTAATAACACAATAATTTCACTTACAATAAGTATACAATATTTTTTTACCAAAGAAATGGTCGCGACCTTAAAATTCCTTATAAATCTGTTGCATACGCAATAATCGGCATTAAGTATCCTTCTTCTTACCTAATATAAAGCACAGATTTAACAGCGACAGCGCAGTAGAACGTGGTGCGTCGCGTTTTCATCGTTGAGTTTTTTAGACACAACGATTTGGTTGCTAAAGCTCAATGCTAGCCGTGATGTAATTCCTAATCGTAACACAATATTCTGATGACAAATTATTTCACGCAATTAGATCATTTAGTGCAAGGAAATCGACTGACCGTCCCCGTACGACTCAGACTTTAAAAAATGTTGAGAAAGTGAAAGGAACTCGGTGTTGTGCTCTAACTTTAGGCTTGTCTCTCGCTACAGCGCATCTTATATGGCAAGTTGAAATTCCATTTGTACCAAATTATGGTTTTTCAAAAGCTACTTCAAGTTGATTCTGTCCAACGTATACTGTTTTTTAGTAGAATGCTTGAAATTATTGCTGCTGGTTATGTAATTGTAATGATGCGTAATAAGGCATATTTTTATTTAGATGTTTGAACCAATAAGCAAATCTGTCAATTTTGGAAAACAGAGAATGTACGAGAATTACACTAAATACTTCTCCACAATGCTAAAGTTACAATTTAATGTAGCGTTGCGAAAGTAGATATCATTGGACCTTGGTTTTTTGTATGCGAAGGGGTTATACTAGCAGTGATTTTCGAGCATTATGTCAAAAAAACTACACAATTTTTTTTGTATCTACAACATCTACGTTTATAGGGTTAAACATAGAAAAAATTTGGTTCTAATAAAATCGCAAACTTCAAACACACTAAACAGACACACTTATCTTTTGGTAATGTCCCTTGGCTCCCATGTTCACTAAATTTTTCTGTTTGTGATTTCGGTTTTTGGGATTTCATCAAATCAAAAGTCTACTTCGAAATCCTCGTACGAGCTAAAAGTTGCTATTCGCGAAGTAATTGCAGCTATGCTAGTAAAAATATTAATGAGTGCGATGAAGAACTTTAAATAGGGGCTACGGATGTGTGTAGAGCAAGAATTTTATCTTTCCAATATAATTTTCCATAATTAAATAATCAACTTATACATATCAAAACTGCATTTGTTATAAATTGTTTCATTGTTAATTGACACTGTTTATAATAAAATTTTTTAACTGCAATGCAATGTCCATTTTATCATCATTACAACATTGAACTTCCAATAAGGAAGAGCAACATTGGAACATGAAAAGGACTATCTTTTCGTATTGGGAACAAAGTTTTATAGACGTTCCTTTCCTGATTGTAACACATTTACTAGGGTAACGTGTTTCGTGATGTTGCAAAACTAGCTTCTTTCTCAATTTTTTTTATTCAGTGTAAATCAGCAATCATAGTACATTGTAATCTATAACTTAATGTAGTGACTTTTTTTTTTATTAATGAGTCCAAATTGTTGTACAATCTGTCTGTGAAAGTAGACATTAAATACATCTTCTGAAAAATATTTAAAACTATTTCTTAAATAACTAAATTATGACTCGAAGAGAAGTGCTCCTATGAGCTCAGAAGTTAACTATAACATGTGTAGTATAATACAATTTATATTTATATAATATGTAATAGCTATTTAGACGAAGCGGGTTGGGAGGTCTGTAGGTTTGAACTTTTTCAGTCTTCTTCCCTTGACTTAAGGTAGATTAGTTACGTATCTTGCATTACGGCTTGATTAAATCACCTCCAGCAAAAACAACTCCAGAAGAAACCAAATCACAGGTCTGTTGGTCATTTTCGTTTTAGGCTGTAGTAGAGGATTTGTATGAGTTTCAAACTTTTTGTGGTTGCTAATGTTTCTTTCGTGTATGACGTACATTACAGTGCAGATTTTTAAGTCGTTGTTAATTCACTTATTTGTGACATACCAGGAGACATTAATAACGACTTTTAATATTTATATTTCTGAATGAAGTAAGGATCACCGTGTCATCTACGAAAGTGTCTGGTACTATCGGCTGTCGGAAGATTAGAAGTGGACAAAAAATATAACAGCGGCTCTAGGACGCTGTCTTCAGGAACTCCTAAATTAATCTGATGTACAACTGAGATTAAATATAATTCGAATAATTTAAAGAACGTTTTTTATTTTATGTAACAAGCTAAGGTGCCAAACCTTGTCAAAAACTTGACTTACGTCTAAGAATATGGCTAGGCAGTATTCTCTATTTTCCAATGCCCTGTTAATAAATTGTGTGATAAGGTGGCACTGTTGAGTTGTAGAATGACCCCGTAAAAGCCAAATTCATAATTGGGAATCCAGTTATTAGATGTACAGGATCAA
This sequence comes from Sinelater perroti, assembly GCA_036346155.1. Lineage (NCBI taxonomy): Eukaryota > Metazoa > Arthropoda > Insecta > Coleoptera > Elateridae > Sinelater > Sinelater perroti. Next base: position 4,613,901 of record JARFIY010000005.1, on the reverse strand, counting down.
TTCTTCCAAGGAATAAGTTTTATAAAAGTTTAGAAACTGGTGGGCTGGTAAGATGTAAAGTTTTTAGTCGACATATTGGATTTGTTGCCATTGTTGGTTTATAGGAGGAAATAGAATTACCGTAGCCACTTAAAATACAGCTGTTGAACGATTCTCCGTTTCGGAATTTTAATTTTGCGTTGAGTTTGTTGCTTAAGCGATTACATGTGGTTTTGTCGGAAAGATCATGATTTTTTGACATTTTGCTCGTGCTCTTCCCTTTTAGGCTACTAATTTCTTAATTTCTAACGTTTTTCTTGTGAACTATTTTTAGAGTGGTTTGTTGCGCTTTGTATTTTAAAAATTTCATTATGTTATTTGTTGTTACCTCAGTTTCGTTTAAATCTTTTAGGCTCAGTTGAAGGTCAATATCTCCATTTGATTTTTAGGATACTGATCCCAGTCAGCTCTTGAGTTATGGCAGTTGTAATTTGACAAGGTAACAGTGGGGCACGTGCTAAGTGTTGTGATGACTGGGGTATGATTAGAAGAGAGATCATAACGTGATTCTACGACTACATAGGAAAAAAATCTGTTTAAAACGAATAAATCTAAGAGATCCGGTGTTTTGTTCGTATCTGTTGGCTAGTATGTGGGAGTGTTGACAAAAATTAAAAATTTTTCTCTTGTCACAAACTTGATTATCAAGCTTAAGAAGACTTTATTTTTCAATTGGATGGGACTCTGCCCATATTGGCATGAAAATGTTTGATGTTTAATATAAATTCTGCTATTGGTTAGTCAGAAGGGAATGCATTAAACATTTATATATATAAATGTGAGTACAATCAAATGTTAGTTACATCAATAGCCCTAATTTTAAATTGTAGAGTTACAAATCGACTATCTTCTAATAAACAAACGTTATCGCAATAGCTGTTTAGCCGCCAAAACATACCCTGGAGCGGACATTGCATCAGACCATTGCTTATTAGTAGGAAAATTCAGATTAAAACTAAAGAAATGCTTGAGAAAAATTGTAAAAAAGAAATGGGAATATGACACAAGAACTAGGTGTAGCATGTGAACAGAGTATAAACAAAAACCAAACGGTAGAAGAAGCACTTCGAGACATGACAACATCCTTTGACAAAATCGGAGATAAGTATCTGACAGTACAAAACCGAAAGAAAAAAAAATGGATGACTGACGAAATCCTACAATTAATGGATGAAAGAAGAAAAGCAAAAAAAACGACACCAGATACAAAGAAATCCAGAAATTAATAAAATACAAAATAAGGATGGCTAAAGAAACATGGCTAACAACACAATGCAAAGAAATTGAACAATTAGAACAAAAACAGGATGCATTTAACATGTATAAAAAAGTAAAAGAAGCTGCAGGAATCTACAAAGTAAACAATACAACAAGGCTACTCAACAAGGACGGAAAAATAATTATAGAACCAGACGCAAAAATTTCTGCCTGGCAGAAATATGTTGAAGACCTTTTCGAAGACGTTGATAAATCAGATGAACCTGAAGAATATCCAGAAGTAGAGCCCTTACCCATTACCACCGACGAAGTGGAAAAATGCATAAAACAGTTAAAAATCGGAAAGGCTCCAGGTCCTGATCATATACATACCGAATTTTTAAAAATGATGGACGAAGCGAGTGTAGAATGGCTAGCAAAAATTTTTAACATTATCTATACCACCGGAAAAATCTCTGAACCGTGGTTAAGATCAACATTTGTGACAATCCCCAAAAAACCAAATGCTAAATATTGCGAAGATTACCGCACCATCAGCCTTATGAGTCACCTCCTAAAATTATTTCTAAAAATTATACACCGCAGAATTTTTACAACGTGTGAAGCACAAATAAGTAGAGAACAGTTCGGATTCCGCAATGCCTTGGGAACTCGCGAAGCTATTTTTAGCCTAAAAGTTCTATTTCAAAGAGCCAGAGATGTAAATCATGACATATATGCTTGCTTCATCGATTATCAAAAAGCCTTCGATAAAGTCCAACATAATAAACTAATAGACATACTTCAAGAAATAGGCCATAAATAGACATAAGAATAATAAGCAACCTTTATTGGAATCAAAAAGCAGCAGTGCAAACTGGCAACATGATATCAGAAGACATCAAGATAAAACGCGGTCTCAGGCAAGGCTGCGTACTTTCTCCTCTTCTGTTCAACGTGTATTCGGAACACATCTTTCAGCGAGCTCTGGGCAGCATAGATGATGGAATCAGAGTCAACGGAGGAATATTAAATAATTTTAGGTATGCGGATGACACGATAGTGTTTACAAACGACATCACCAGTCTCCAACGAACTATGAACACAATTACAGAAGTTAGCAAGCGGTTCGGACTGACCCTAAATACCAAAAAGACCAAATATATGATAATTACAAAAAATCACATTGTTGACACCGGATTAACGATTGACAACAACAGGATCGAACGTGTGCGAAAATATACTTACCTTGGGACAACAATCGATGAAAACTGGGACCACTCACTGGAAATAAAGTGTAGAATTGAAAAGGCGAGAGCAGCGTTCGTAAAAATGGCCAAACTATTCAAGTGCCATGAATTATTCTTACCCATTAAATTAAGACTACTGAGATATTATGTCTTCAGCGTATTGCTGTATGGAGCAGAGACGTGGACACTGACAGAGGCATCAAGACGAAAAATAGAGGCCTTCGAGATGTGGTTGTACAGCAGAATCCTCCGTATCTTGGACAGAGCATGTAACCAACCACACCGTGCTGAGGAAAATGGGGAAACAAGAAACAGAACTCCTCACAACAATAAAAGTTCGTAAGCTGGAGTATCTAGGACACATCATGCGCAACAATCAGAGATATGGGCTCCTACAATTGGTCCTCCAGGGTAAGATCGAAAGAAAAAGAAGCATCGGCAGAAGACGCACATCGTGGCTGAAAAGCCTGCGAGTATGGTTCAATACAACAACAACTGGACTGTTTCGTGCCGCTGTTGATAAAGTCCGTATTGCCATCATGGTTTGCCAACATCCGAAACGGATCGGAACTTTAAGAAGAAGAAGAAGAGTTACAAAATTTATTCTATCATTTCGAATCACTCTCTATAAAAATGATTTTTAAAAGGTGTAAGGACGTTTGAATGTGCCTCGAGAATAGATAAAAGTGACTAACAATTTTGAAGCAGTTAATAATGTTTTCACGACCATAAAAATTTATTTGAAAACATTTATGTTTTCAAAGTATTGCTCTGTCCAAAAATAGCTTAGTTTGTGTCTCTTTTTTATTACGTTCCTTATCCTATAATAAGGAAAGTAATGTAATCGGCGGAAATTTGACCTACCCAGTTTTTCACATTTCTGGACCAAATATAGCCTCAGGACACCAAAAAAGTTGGTTTGGGCTATTGGTTCGTGTGTGCGTCTGTCGGTCTGTCAGTAAACAGGATATCTCGAGAACCGTAAGAGCTAGAGACTTGAAATTTGGTACGCAAGTTACTTATGGGTAGGGGACGCAGTGCGTAGCTTTTCGTAAAAATCGGCCTAGCCGTTTGGTCGCAAGGTCGCAAAATCGGTAGCAAAGCGGTCGCAAATCTAAACGGTTGAAGATACAAAAAATTTATGAGAATAAAAATGATTTGTTATCATAAGATAAACATGAATTTAAAATAAAAGTTGGTAAAATAGGAACTTCAAAAAAAATTGATGCTTAGGATTTTTTAATATACCGGGTGTTCATAAAATGTTTCAGAAAATTTATATTACCGGTTAGATCAGACCGAGGCGAACAAAAAATTACAATGAAATTTTTTGATCCGAGGTCAAATAAATAAGTTATAGCTGATTAAAAAATAATTAAACGGACCAATCACAGCGCGCTCGGTGAGATACTGGGCCGACTGCGCGAGGACGGGGGGAGGACGAGGGGAGCGCTTGGCCGCTAGGAGGGAGTACGCAGGCGATAATGGCGAAGGCCGTGCGACCGAGCTCGCACGGTTACCTTCAGTGACGTAGCACAATTTTAAGTACGAGTCAATTATTGTCTTGTACTGTTTATTCTAATCAGCTTTCGAGTGTTGGACTCGTGCCTCGTCCTTTTTTAAATTAACAAGTTCCGGGACGAGAGCAGCGCAGGGCCGAGACGATGGACCCGGTATAATATATAATAATAGGATAAGGAAAGTCGTGTGATGTTCACACCAGATTTTATTCTTATATATAGGGTGTCTAGAAAGGGTAGGGGCTATTTGTAAATTCAAATAAAAGCACAAGTCAGAAAAATATTTTTTTATTTTTAATCTTTAGACAAAGTTTTGTAAAATTAAGTGCCATAGATTATGTTGTCCAAATGTTAACCGTCGTGTTGCTGGCACTTCTCTAACCGAACACGGAAATTAGCCGCCACGCGTGTACACATCTCTCTGGAAACTGCAGCCATTTCAGTACGGATATTGTGCTTCAGTTGCAGTAGAGTTCGTGGTTTGTTTGCATACATTTTTTATTTAACGTATCCTCAAAAAAAATAATAGAGGGGTATAAGATCGGGGCTTCTCGGGGGCCAGTTGATGGTACCTTGACGAGAGATCATTTTTTCTTGGAAAAGTTGATTGACAACCTTAAGTCATTGGTTTGAAGTGTGGCAAGTGGTTCCATCTTTGTTGAAACCATGTTTCCACATTAAAACTTTCAAATTCCTGCAGTTGTGGAACCAAGAAGTTTCTTAACATGTCTCAATACAGTTTACTGTTTACCGTAAGTGCTCGCCCTCGCCGATCTTAAAAAAAGGACCCAATGATGCCTCCAACAGACATGGCAGCTCACACAATAACTTTTGGACTATGTAATGGTCGTTCATGTATCTGTCTAGGATTTTCGTTGGCCCAGTAGCGGCAGTTATGTTTGTTTACGTGACCATTTAAGTGAAAGTTTGCTTCGTCATTAAATAGAATATTTTCGAACGTTGGGTAACGTTGAGGCATTTCATTCGCAAAATTCAGTCAGAGAGGATAGTCGGTAACGTTTAGGTTTTGAACAAACTGAATGTTGTAGGCTGTAAGTTGTAAATCTTGCTCCAGAACGTTGTGCAACGACGATTTTTTAACGTTAAGTTGGCGAACTGATTGAGACGGATTTTCCCTTCTCCAATCGTTTTTGGTTTCGAACAGAGCGCGGACGACCTTGATTTAAATTTTGTACAGTCAAACCGGTATTTTCAAACATTCGAATCCATTTTCTGATGATATCGTCCTTCGATGCATTCCGTACGTTAAATTCTGCACGATATAAACGTTGAGCTGTGACTATCGAATCACCATTGCGATAATCGCGATGGACTCCCGCACTTCCATGGCTGCTATATCTCCAAAGAGCAGTGCAACAGCCTATCCTTACCGCGCCCCTACAGACATGAGCGGTGCAGATACAAATACGCTGTATAACTAATAAAAAGGCACGCTCCAAAGACGGGCCAATAATAGTTTTATCAGCCATATTTAAGCATGATGACATTCGTTCTCAACTCAAACTTGTGTCACATACCCCTGCTAACTGTAAGAATTCACAGTTGGCGCAAATTACTTTCGATAATTTATGTTTGGACCTATAACAGATCAACCATGATCTAAATTGAAAAACTAAAATCTTTATGGGAAGTTTGGCAACATACAGGTTTGGATGAGATAAAAGGAAATGGGGAAATTTCAGTGATAATGCTATTGTAAAAGTGGTAGAAATGTTTGTATGAGTATTTCAGAAAATATTAAAGATCAAAATATCTCATCGCAGAAAAAACAAAACAAAGCAATGCTTCCAGTTAGGCTGTCTTGCAAAAATGCCATTCATAAGAGTACAGTTAAAGCAGAAAATGCACTGAATTGTCCCACGGTAATCATCATCGCCCTTCTGGTCTAACAAAGACGTTGTAACGTCGACATACGAAGAATGAACCGAAGCGACTGGCTTTCCAGCCCATAAATTATTGCTATAAATAATTTATCATATCTTGTACGTGCTGTTGGTAGCTCGTTATTTTAATTGTTGCCGTGTACGACTCTCAAGACTAATGACACCGAATTCATCTTCTGTCACGGCGCTCATTTACGGACGCCGTCTCCCCAAGCTTCCGCCTACAATTATCATTTATTTCTGTGCGTTCAAACGTCGATTTGCTGCGCCCCGGAGATCCAGGAATCCACAGAGCGTCCCGCACTTGATACCGGCGGCTCTGGCGAATTGATCGGAAGCGGCGCCGGCCGCCGCATGCGCCGTCGACTTTAGTCGGGATAGCACGCAACAGGCGCCGCCACGCGCCGACGTGCCGTTACCCGAGCCGGCCCACAGAGGGCGCGAGAGCCCGCAGCACGAATTCGTCGGAGAGTTGCGGAGCACCAAGCACGAAAGCAGTCACGATCCAACGTTGCGGCGAGAGGTTGTGCTGCTTCGCTCCCGAGGCGATCGCCCACATGTTACGCGAAGCTGCGAATTTCAAAACTCGATTTTAATTAGTGACACTGCTGAAGTGCTCGTGGTTTAGACGCCAGTGTGCTTTACGCAGGAACTTTCAGGCGGCGCCGAGAGAGTACGAAAACTTCTAAAGTAAGTTTTCAGTGTAGCCTTCATGTCTCAACATAAATTGAAACAGTTCAAATATTCAATGTCTGTTAACAAAGTAGGATAAAATAAGAGATAAGGGGGAGGCGAACTCCCAGGCGCAATTGGTTCTTTTTAATGAGAAAGAGTCCCGAGTTGTCAAACTTTTTAGAAGCCTCTTAAGTTCTTAAACTTTTAAGTTTTTTGCAATTCAATTTCTCCAAGTTAAATGGTTTAAAACTATTTTCTTATAGCATAAATTTAATTAATGAAACTCGCAACCGTTAGGTTTTGGAAATATTATTGTTGAAAAAAAGTAGAAATTTGTTTGTTCCTAGACTGAGTGCATGCAATTAATTTGGCACTAAATCAGTATGAGAATTAAGAAATAAATAAAGTTATAGAATCAAATACTCCAATAAATAAAGAATTATTCTCTTTATGTACTGATTTTTTTATGCAGAAAATTTATGGATTAAGTTACAATATTTAATTATCTAGATTTATTTAATCGAACATACGACATGCAGTAGTAGCTAATGGAAAGAAAGTATCAAACACTGACTGCATTTTCAACAAAATTTAACTGTCCCCCATCAGAATTGTTGTTCATCTGCTAATTATTCGGAAATGACATTTCGTCCTAAAATTGGCTTTGTGAATTGCAAATGAGGGTCAGCGTTGCATAGGCGCTTCAATTTTTTATTCGTTGCCCTTTGTTGGGTATTAAATTTTAATATTACGCATTGTGAATGTTGACTACTGTTTTTATGTCGTATTTACACCTTTCAACAATGTCGAATTTTTTCTGCACGTCAAACGTCCGACTGGCTGAAAATTTTTCGATTTGCTCTAAACTACAGAAAAAATAAAAATAGCTGCTTGGATGTATAGAACTTTGTTAATTTATAACACAATGGCGTGGAAATAGCATAGTTTAAAGAAATTAATGTTTGTTGAGCATGATACATAAATATTTACGAGTAACAATAAACTTTAAGGGGTTGTTCTGAAATGCAAGTGCGGCAGTTCTAAATATTTCAAGATAAAATATTTGTGGTAAATGTTACTGGTATTTTATTACTGTTTTCCTTATATATTAAATTTGTTAAAAAGTTGCAAAACCATTTACTGACATTGTATTTAGTGCTATTTATATTTAGTTATTATTCTGCTACCAAGCAAAATAAACTCTTTAAACATGCATAAAAGGGCATATTAAGCAATCCATTATGTTTCGTTGCTTGGTAAATAATACATTCTATTAGTTTTGATGAATCACAATCATCTATTTTAAGCATTTTCTACAAATAAATCTATCATGAATGATAGGTGACGTTTCAGCGAACACTATTAACGGTATTTAAATTAGTAATTATTCATCATTTTGTTCTTGTATGCAAAGTACTATCTAAGAGGACAGGCCTGAATAAATTAATGTCTACAGAGTAACTAGTTTTGTTTACTATCACTTTAAAAGTAAAAAAGTTAAATTAAGAATGAGGGCACAACTCTTTAATTTTACGAGGGTGATCTAAAAGATGTTTTTTAAATTTTTTATTTTTCAGCATAATGACCTGAAACTGAAATACGTCTACAAAATCACCCATTTCGGGAATGATTCAACTCAAAGTTTTCAAAATACTTACCTGCGCTTGCAATTGCCTTTTAAGTAGAAGAAGTTTTAGTTTTGGGAAAGATGGAAGTTAGATAGGGACAACCGCAATAAATTGATGACAAAATCAATTTTATTTTCTTTAAATCACTTAAGGCATTGTGGGCAGCCGTTATTCGAAAACGTTTTTATTCTTCTGTAAGCAAGTGCAGCAACTACGCATCTGACAACATTTTTTCATGTTCAATCCTTCATGCAAGATATCTTGGACGTCCCTCAAGGGGACCACCTTCAAAACTGGTGCTACCACATTTAAAGTTAGCAGCTTATTTCTTAATTGTTTAAGCGAAGGAGAAGAAACCCCATAAACTGCCATAAATTTTGTATGGATTTTTTAGTTAAACCTTCCTTCACGGAGAATTTAATAACCACCCAACATTCAGTTTATCTATTTTAAGTGAAAACTAAACTCTTTTAAAGTATTTATGTGTGAAAAAATTATGAAACCTTAAAATAGACTTTTTAATCAGAAAACATTTAAATATATTGAAAAGTTACTTGAACATCACCAAAAAAATAACTATTATTTCGTTGAGCTTTGATTTGCTTTTGATTCTTGGTGACTTCGAATTTCTTTATTGTAATGATTGTTGCTTGATTTTTGGATCATATTAAAAAATATGAGTATTGTCATAGGTTGTTAAATGAAACTTGTTTAAAGTTTTTTATTGATACTAATTAATTTAAAAAACTTTGAATGCTTAGTAAATAACATTTTCCTTGTAATTCAAATAAATTTTCACCTAAAAAATAAATGTTGTTTGCCTTGTCTCTTCTCTTATATTAAATAATTTAAAGGTCTAACTATTGATTACGTGAAAAAAATTATAACTTGCACTTTCTATAAACAAATTGTAAAATTCACTAGCGGATTTTTTAGTTTTATAAAGCTTTTTATGATGGTGCGTTGCTTAGTCTTGACATGTGAAGTTATTAAGAAGTTGCCTTGATTATAAAGCTACAAGTATTGAAGTAAATAAAGAGAATAATAAAGATTAACCTTTGCTGAATTATGAAGATCAATTGTTTTAAAATGTAACTGAAGTGTATATACGTTTGTAGAAATATAAAGAACGTAGTAATTAATTTGGTATAAATAAAACTATATTGTAAGAAAAAATTATGTAAAGTAGATTAGTCATTAGTAAAGGTCGGATTTGTAGGCAAAATAAAATATGAAATTAGGCAAGAAAAAATTAGTCACCTTTTAGGCAAAAACATCCTGATTAATGTCTTGAAGCAAAGAAATAAAAATGGCTAATTTTTGAAAGTTCTGTTTATACTATTTTTTATTCGCTCTTAAAAAGAATGCGCTATTATGTGTTTCCCTAAATTATTTTCTGTAAAATTCGCTCTTCTATTAGTCAAAATGTGTTTATGTTGTGAAAGTGAATGTTCCACGTTACAAGGATATTTGTTTAGAGGACAAACTATTTATTATTCCCACACATTTTTGATGTTATTAATTTTTTTCTAACCTGGGTTTTTTCTAGAACCATAACAATTTTCTGGCAAATTTTTGCTCCGTTGGCTTCAGGAAAGTTCAATGGAGCTTGATTTGCTAACTTCGTGCTCTCCGTGAGGGACGGAGATGGACCTTCCAATTGCTTAATTAGACCTGGAAGGTGGCTAAAATGGGCTCTAATGTATCCTAAATTAACCACTGCAGAATCAGAAGGAAACGCAGCTTTAGCATATTTCAGAATTAGGCCTATGTCTGTGGATCCCAATTATTCCTTTTTCTCGCACAACTGATCTATAACCTCTGAAGAAAATAAAAACAGTTAAGGTTTCGAAATAGACAGATTTAACATTTACTTAAAAAATAATTTATATGTGCACCTTTTTAATCTCTCCAAAGTTCATGTTGTAATATAGAGCCGCCTCCAACTAAGTCCCCCAACGAGTGATGACGGAGCTGCAGGAAAGGAAGTATCAGGAAGCATATTTTTAAAGGTAGCTCACCTACTGGAGGCTTTTAGAAAAACTTTCTTAATTTCTGAAATTAGAACATTGACATCGGGGAAAAGATTTTTAATTTCTTCCGCCACGCGATGCATGCCATGGGCTAAGCACGTTAAGTGTATTATTTTTTCACAAAAAACATTAAAGCTTTTCTGCTTTTACCATGTAGAGGACTGCATCTATTACCAGCAGAAAGAGGCGGTCGTCCCGTTCTTCAGAATAGCACAAAATTTCTATTGAAATTAAACGGAAGGAGTAAATTAAATCTGTATAGTTAGTTGTTTCAAAATCTACTTGTTTAATGCCGCATTTACTGTACGGTCTATCGAGGCACAATTTGCACCATCCAAAAATTTTAATAAAATAAGACTAGGTTTTGTGCCATTTGGAGACAGGGTACCAACCACAGTATTTACAACATATCCTTGCTCTCATCAATCGAAAGTCAAATAGGATTTTTATCTACTTCCTCTCGGATGGATATTATTAGCTAAATTTTTACGAAAAAAATTGTATTTAGTACCATTTTTTATATAAAAACACGCTATCTATGTACTTAGTGTGTCGTGCATATTTTCAAGGCAACTTTTCCGAAGCGTCGATTCGTCCAGTGTTGTTTTTGAGGTATATTTTACTAAAAAAAAATTATGAAATACGGGGATTGATAGCTTGGATCATGGAATATTGGTAGCTACCAACGCCACGCAAAGATCTCTTAAAAATGCATAGTAGTCAAAAGCGTTTATGTTGGCTTTTATGATGTTCCTGCATCTTTATCTCATTTCAGATGTTCGACCGAGTCTAAATGTTAATCTACGTGATACTTTTTCTACATGCAATCCTGAAATAACAAACAGAATAAATGAAATGGTTACTTAGTTAAATAATACAGTGCTTGAGTATTTTAGAATATTCAAATACTGCAAGTGAAATTCAAAAATTAATAAAATGCATATATACTCTTACCCTTTACTACAGACTTTACAGAAAATAATTTTTTCGTCAGTTGTATAGACATCATTTCCAGAAATCCATTGCCTCAGATACGAACTACGGTTTTCTTTAACTTTCGGAATTATTCGACAAAAAATATTTCACAAAGAAATGCGAATAAAAACAAAACAGAAATTCTCAACAGTCACTTAAACAAACCGCACTGTTTGACGCAGAGTTGCACACACAGATATGGCAGAACGCAAAATGCAACTTTGGCATGCGGATTTCTGTTTGGAACAGATCGAGCACTTGGAAAAAATGTTTACGTTATGGAGGCAGTGACCTTCGGCTTATCGGGTTTCCCGTCATTAGTGACTCACGCCTAGGAAGGCAGTAGAAAGGCACGTGTTTGTTTGTGGACAATATACCTATAGACCCGTTTTAAAATTCCCAGAAAAAATTTTACCTTTTCAATATTTTAAAAATTGTCGTTACATACCGGGAAAAAGGCACATATTGTTATAAATTGTCAATTCGACCAAATTTTAGGCAAAACCCTTCAAACAAGCAATTGTGGGCAAAATAAAGTATCTGCAGAAACATCCCCACCTCTGAAAACAGATTTATAATTTATTAAAATATCAATATCTATTAGCAAAATAAACACGCAAAACAGGCAAAATCCGCTTTTAGTCGGTACATTTAAGCCATTGTACAAATGTATTCACATGAAAGTAAAAAGAGTTTAAAGTTTTATTTGGATTATAATGAACTAAAGCGTATTATGTAGTAATAAAAGAACTGTTCAAAACCTACTATAAAAACATTTTTTCTGCTAAAATTAATTCTGTTACTTAAACAGAAACTTGTCACAATAATTATACTATTAATATTTGTTAAATTTACTCAGCTGTGTAATTCAATTTATCTCAGAAGATTAGAATTTTAAAGTGCCTTGATGCAACGAAGTTGAAACAAATATGAATTAAATGTATTTCTTTTCTAATTTATTGATTATCGCAAAATATAAACATTGAAGTTATTTTTCTGCATGATCTTTTAACTTAGAGGCACGTTTTCTTTTCCTAGCAGGTAAGTAGCTTTTTGTTCTCGCTATCGCAAAATGGTAGTTGAGCAGCAACCAATCATGCATAAATGCTTTGAACGCAACATTATCAAATGTGTGTCCCCCAAGAGGTTGAAACAAATAACAATTGCAGGGCATTTCTGTGTAGTCTATAGCACATCCTTAATTTTATTAGGGTTTGGACAGCTTTATGGAACCGGGCTTTACTGTGAATTAACATAAAGTTTCAGATTCATTCATGAGCAACTAATAATTGATGGTTATCTTCGAGAAAATGGCGAAGAATGCGAGTATTTCTCTCGGTTACAGTAACCCTTGGAAAACGTAGATAATCTTCATTTTCAGGTGCTTTTTATCCTCGCCCCCAAATTATTTATGTTGCATTTATACTTCAGTAGTTTCTAAACTGTACCTTAGTTTTCTTAAAATTAAGGACGTTTATTTACACCTTCTATTGTAAGACACTTAGGAATAATCCGTTGCGCGAAAGACAAAGTCATCTTTTGCGTTGATATCGTAATAACATTTGCAGAAGCGAAGAATGAAGAATAAAGAATGCGAAGTACCTTACGGGTGTGAAATCCCCTTCAAGCAACTCCACCTACAAAGCTCAAAAGTTTCGTGGCTCTCCGTTTACATCACAAAACATAAAAAAGAAATTCCGGTTTATATTTGATTTATCCTTGTATTAATGACTTTTATTTTTTCTGCAGCGGAGCTTATAGTAGAAAGTTAATAAGATTTTCATCCTGTTTGTCTGCCTGTGTGTCTGGAGACAGTATAACTTCCGTTCTGTTCAACGGATTCATTTGAAACTTGCATACATACATCTTAGATCAGTGCCTTTCATGGGATTGATTTTAAGTCAAAAGTGACCGTTACAATTTCGCACCGCTGTAGAAAGTTTCCTTTACTGTATTACACCGTTCTTGTTATAATCAACAAGAACGGTGCGAAATCGTAACGGTCACTTTTGGCTGAAAATCAATCCCATGAAAGGCACTGACCTAAGATGTGTGTATGCCAAGTTTGAAGTGAATCCGTTGAATAGAACGGAAGTTATAGTGTCTCCAGACACACATACAGACAGACAGGATGATAATCTCATTAACTTTCTGTAAGCTCCGCTGTAGAAAGTTAATAAAGTAGAAAAACTAATTAAGTTGTAATAATTATTTAATTAATACGGGTTGTCGCCTTATAATCTTAAAGGGTTTAAATGTGATTAGTGGTTTTTAGTAAACTTGTTTTAAATAAATCTGCAATATTTAGCATCTGATTTCAATAATGCATTGCAGAACAGAAAACAACCATAAAAATTAAAGGTGTGCTGCACAAAGTTCCTAATTCCCTATATACTTTTAGTGTCTAGTAATAACAAAAGCTTTTTATTTTTTGCAAATGTGGTGAAATGTTTGCTAACGCTTAATATAAGTTACAATACAACTGGTCAAAGAAAGTCTACAATAAAGAATTCCTTAAATATTACCTACACTTACTATTAATGTTGATGTTTCGGTAATGATTTATTGTTTTATATACGTGCACCAACTGTTATTTGCTGCTTTGCTTATTTTAGATTCTATTGTTATTTTGTATGGAATATTTTTTTAAATGAGTTCTTAAATTTGTTTCTGTTTCTTTCTTGTTCTTCTTTTTATACAAAATATAAAATATACCTTAAGAATCACTTTTGAGTAACTTTCTTTTTAATGTTATGAACATTTTTTAATATAGCCATTATGTGGTACTACAGAATGTTCGAAACATCCAAATTACATTTAGATTTCTCGAGTAAATTTTTACTTTGTCGTTATATTCGCATGTAGTAAGTGTTAATTGTTTAATTTTTTTAATGTGAATAATTTAATTCATTTTTATTTGATTTTTGTACACTTTTATATTAATCAAGTATTTGTGAATTTATTATCAAAAATATTTTTTTATAGTTTATTTGCAGATTAACAATCAGAACCATTTTACATAATAAACATATAATAAGGTCCTATGAGCTAATGAGATCACGATAGTGACGTGAGGGGAGTCCATCCATCGATGTTATCCCTTTAGTTTCTTAGATCAATGGGCCACGTTTTTTGTAGTCGTCTAGGAGGTGGATGCCAGAACATTGGGATGAACTCGAAGTCGCAGGAAATGGTTGTTGCTTCTTTTAGTACGTTCTTCTACTACTGTTGTCATTTCCAGGTCGGTATGCAGGGTGTCGTTGCTAACATACCAGGGAGCATCGGCTAACATTCTCAGTGTTTTGGATTGCATGCGTTGGATTATGTTTAGGTTTGACTTGCAGGAGCATCCCCACAGTTCGATGCCATAGGTCCAGATAGGTTTAATTATGATTTTATAAAGTAGAATCTTATTTTCTAAAGATAGACACGATTTCCTACCATGTGACCAGCACATTTTTTTAACTTCCTTTCGTTTCTTTAATATATACAGTTTTCACGTGAATCTTTTCTCTAAATGAAGGCCCAGGTAGCGGACTTCATTTGCTTGAGGAATTGCTGTATTATTTAGATGCACGGGCGGGCATTCCAAGCGATTTAGGATAAAATTGGATTCTCCATTTGTTTAGCCAGGTTTGTAAGAGAGACAGATGATGTTACAAGTTTAAGGAGGCTGTTTGAGGATTGGTATGTGGAGAGAGAAGGACTGTATCGTCAGCAAAGGTGCTTATAGTTGTAGCTACTGTTGTAGGTATGTCTGCCGTGTACAATGTATATAGAAGAGGTCCAACAACGCTGCCTTGTGGTACTCCGGAGTTGATTGAATGAATGGCAGAATATTCTTGGCCATACTTTATCTGGAAGTGTCGATTTGATAAATAGGATTTTAATAATATTAAATAATATTCACTTGGAAGGTGTAATTTGAGTTTGTATAAGAGCCCCTTATGCCATACTTTATCGAACGCCTGTTGTATAACAATAAATACTACTGGACAGTAAGATTTAGAGTCCAGTGCTGTGTTGATCATATTTACGACGCGATGACATTGCTGAATGGTAGAGTGATATTTTCTGAACCCAAACTGGTGGTCCGGGATGCAGTTTTCCAATATATCTGTTTCATGTATTCTCCTGACTAAAAGTTTTTCTAACAGTTTAGAAACTTGGGGCAGTAAGCTTATTGGACGGTAAGATGTAATTTCCTCAGCAGGTTTACCTGGTTTTGGTATGAGAATTATCTGTGCGAATTTAAGTGGTAACAGCCAATAATGGAGACGTAAGATAGAATTGAAAAGGTTCCTTTGAAACACCAGACCGACTCTAGGTAATTCAGCAAACACTTTGCCCGATATCAGTTCGTACTCTGGTGCTTTTTTATGGTTAAGATGTTGAATTTCTTCTTCCAGCTCTGCACAGGTGAATCGCTTGATAGGTAGCGACAGTTGCAATGGTATGTCCAAGAAGCTGTTTACTGTATCATCAGGGTCATCAGAGTAGGGCGTAAAAACATTAGCAAAGTGTCGTGCAAATAAGTCTGCTTTTTCCTGATCTGTTCTAGCCCACTCGTTATTTGTTTTTCTTTGTGGGGGATTTGTTTTTTATGGCCGTTTGTTTGTTTTGGCGATTTTCCAAATACTATTATCTGTTCTTGGTAATGTAGTTAGATAGTGGTTAAAAGTTTCCTGCCTTGTCATGTGTAGTTGGAACTTTAAGGTATTTGCTAATCTATTATACACAGTTTTGTCAGCTGGATGTTGTGTTTTATGCCATCTAGCTCTTAGTCTTCGCTTCTGTCGAACTAATTCAAGTATGTCATTAGAAATATTTATATCTCTTTGAACGCTGTTTGTGATCGTAGGTGTGAATTTCCATGATGCATTTTGCAGAGTAGTGATAAAGTGATCAGTAGCTTGCTCTAATTCCTGGGGAGCTTTTAAACTAATATTTGATTGCAAGGTTTCTTGAAGAATGGCTCTGTATGAGTCCCAATCTGTTTTATTGTTATAAAGTGATGGTCTTGGTGATTTTTTAATTATCGTTGTACTGATTGTAGCGATAACTGGTGTATGATCTGAAGATAAGTCAAGATTGCTGATAATATCCGTGTAGTTATAAGAAATTCCATTTGTGACACAAAAGTCCAGCAAATCAGGTGTTTTATTATGGTCCGTGGCTCCCCAGTTGATGGGTATTCATATTTTTTTTCGTAGGAGGTTATATAGTGGCCTACCCATAGTGGTAATTAGCCGAGATCCCCAGTAGGTGTGCTTACAGTTGAAGTCTCCACCGCATATGAATGTACTGCCAAGTGATTGGAAAAACGGTTTGAGGTCCTCCTTGGTAATATTATGTCTTGGTGGACAATAGACAGCAGATGATAATTGGATTTGGTAATTTACAAACTTGTATTGTTCTTGCTTGTAGGCATGTATCCTCATATTTTTGTAGTTCATAATAAACTATTGAGCTCTTTATGAGTAGCGCTGTTCCTCCGTGGGCGGTACCATCCGGATGTTCCTTATGATAGCATGTATAGTGCGGAACTCTTAGATAAGATCTGTCCGTAAAATGTGTTTCTGATATGAAAAATATATCTATATTATGGAGTTTTGAAAATAATTCGATTTCTTGAATTTTTGATTGGATGCCATTCGCATTCCATAAACATATTCGTAAGAACTTAGGAATTAACGACAAGTTTATTTATGACAGTAGACAACATGTTTATTATCATGTTGTTTTGTTGCATTAGCTGGGTGAACATCATTTTGAATTCTTCTAAGAACTTTTGTAAGATTGTGTCTTGACTGTTGGCTTGTACATTATCACCTTGTACTACTTGGCTGTATGTTGAGGGTGTTAACTTTGAGTGTTGTCTATTGTTACTGGGTGGTAAGTGTTTTGAATTGATAAACCTGTTTTGAGTCTGTGTGTCTGGTTGCAGTCTGTTTTGTAATTCTTTGTGTACTGTACAGCCCCTGTAGTTGGAGTGATGATCACCGCCACATAAAGCACATTTAGCCGGCAAATCTTTTGATTTCTTGCATGTCTTAGTGTCATGCGGTCCACCACATTTAACGCAAGCGTAGGGACAGTTACAGTAGGCTTTGGTATGGTTATATTGTTGACAACTCGTACACTGGACAATTGATGTATTTTTACGTGGCGGCTCCACTTTTATAACGTGATTATTTAAGAATTTAAGATTGTAAATGTGTTTTCAGCAGGTTCCAACTCTACAAAAAACATTGATAAGGGTAATTTTGTAATTCTGTGTTTGATATTTGTTACAGCTCTTGCTTTGAAACCTTTCTCTTCCAGCGATTCTGCTATTTCGGTAGAGGGTACAGTATGATGGAGGTTACGAATGACAACTCTATAAGCTTTATTTTCTCTCATCTGATATGTGTGGTTACTAACTTACAGTATGTGTCTGGAGTATTTGCACTTAGCTTAACTATATTATCAGCCATTGCTTTTGTTTTATATTGTTCTATTTCAGCAACAGCTGTTAGAGCATTTATCATTTTATTATAATCTGTAACTCCATGTACAAATATCGGAGGTGGTCTGGGTATCTTATTTTGTTGAACAACCGGTGCGACGTCAGTAATATCCTCATTAAGGCTATTAAGGGTAGAATATCTATTATTTTGTGTGACATGTACTGCTTTACTTTGTGCTGATTGTTTTGTTATTCTTTTCCTTTTTCTGTTTTGTACACATTGCCATTCTTTATTGGGCATTGTATTCAATTCCACTTCACTATCGCTATCGGGTGTATTTATTCTGTTTGATAAATTATGTCGATATGTTATTTAGTTGCATTGATGTAAAAGTATGATTAGTTTGTGTATTCATTTGAGATTGTAAATTTGGGATCTGCACATTTGGCACATATGTCAAGTTGTTATGTAAATAAGGAGTATTGATAATAGGAAATTGGGGATTTACCTGGCTATCCATCGGGGCGAAGCTATTATGTGTTTTAGATGCTAGCTGCTATGTTAATTGCGTTGATGGAATATATAAATTATTATTGCTGTTGCATACCATTTTAGTAGCATGTGGATTGGTTTCATATAACTATTTTACGAAATGTGAGTTTATAATTATTATACTTCACTCAGATTAAACTAGCGTATTGCCGACCTAAGGTCAGCGATAACCACGTTACACACTTTCACTATTATCGCTCAGCACACGTCTTAACGGTATGAAAGTCAAACGCGGACTAGATCAAAAATATGTGTTGATTTTAGCTCTCGCACAATTATCAAATGTCAATTTTTACTACTTTTCCTTTTAAACTTTAAAAAACGTACATCGTAGATTACATGTCTTTGTATCACAACTATTTGACTTTCATAATCTCTTGCATTATGAATTGCATTAAATTTATTAATTTAAAATTTACAATTTACTTAAATTGTTAATATATTTTATTGGAGTAAATATATTATATCGTCAATAATCTACAATTCTTATTACAACAATTTATGTACTGCTGTTTTTACTACATACACAATTACTTCAAATAAAAGGTCGTATAGTAATAATTAATTAAATAAATTCTTAAAATAGTTTTCATCGAGGACGACGTTTTATTTTCTATTTTGATTAACTACAGTCTAGTTTGTTCTATAAATTGATATTTAAGCTTTATTGCTCATTAAAATAATGAAGCCATTGTTCAAATATGATTATAGAAAACAATGTTTGTGCTAAAATTAATTATTCTAATTAAACAGAAATTATCATAATAATTATATTGTTAATATTTGATATTTTTAATCAACTGTATAAGCCGATTAATTTACTTCAAACGGTTAAGTGTCTAAAGGATCAAAATAGTATAAGACTAAAACAAATATAAACTGTAAATATTTTTTTTAACTTATTGAACATATAAACAGCAACATGCAATGTGTTTCTAACGCATAAATAGATTTTTAATTTTAACGTCGTAAAAGTATTTTATGGTACTAGCTAACTACGCACGAATGATTCGACAGTAGCATTATCTTCAAATCTTCATCCTCCAAGAAATTTAAACAAATAATTGGGATTAAGTCCGGACTGTACAGAATAGTTGTTCCAATGTAGTGCAGAACAAAGGGCCCCCGCTGTTACCTGGCATCCAAGCTTCCAATGGTTACAATTAACAGCTCATTCGAAAGATCATTTTAAATACAACATTAATCCCTACGATGGAAATCAATTGCACACAATGCATTTTTGCAACGGATTTTCGTCTGGGCCAGAACACATTTTTGTTGTAGTTGAAATGATTTTTTTAACGAGTTATCAATTCTAATCATTGGATGCGTGGTTGCCAATTTACATTGGGGGCCCAGACCCCTCAAAGTTTGAATAAGGTCCTTTAGCCGGATGTTGTTATTAAACGTCTCAATTTTCAACAACTGCCAATTTATCTTTGAGAAGACTACGGACAATGCGAATATTCTTCTTGGTCACGCTTGTCCTTCACCGACGTCATTTTTAACTTCTTTTCATCCCTCCAACAGATGTGTATGCTACGTGTACACTAGTGTATCCTTTGGAGATTATCATAGTTTTGGGCAATTTTAAATTCTCTATTAAAAGAAACTTAACAATAATCCATTGTGCAACGGATAAGGAAATTTATGGCAATGTAATCGTAATACTAACTACCTACAAAAATCCGCGTTGCTATGTGTCTTACCTCATTACGATACATATTTAATTCATTCTCCTATTTATTGACTTTACACGCAACAAAAATATACTAAAAAATTCTTTTGTTGTATTAGTATATATTGATTAAATTAAATTATACAAAATGCCCCAAAATAAAGTTTCATTTTAAGATAGTTTTAAAAAACAAAGAAGACGTCTAGTAAAAAAATATTTTTTATTAAAATATAAACTTGGGAAAATTATTTTTTAAATATAATGTTACCAAAATGTGATCCTTGACATCCTTTTAAACGAGAAGCAAAATTTCTGAGCAGCACGTAGTTTCCACAATAGCTGCCGTTTCTTGACAGATATTTTCTTTCAATTAAACCAGAGAGCGGCTGTATAATCTTGATTTAAGATATCTTCACAACAAATTATCTATATAAGTCAAATCTGGGCTTCCTGGAAATCAGTTTATATCACCTCTTCTGCAAATAAATTTTTGGGGGAAAATTATTGGTACAGACTTGTTAGAAGTGTGCGATGTTCTTTGATTACAGCATAAAAATTCTGTGGTTTAGGTACCAAAAAATTGTTTAGCATCTCCATATAACGCTATGAAATCATTGTTAACACGCGGCCCCTTTTATCTTCAAAACAGGACGGACCGATTGTTCCTTGCGCTGGCATTGCAACCCATACTTATGCTTGCATTGTGGGTTTGCAGTGCTCCAGTAACGGCAGTTTTGTTTGTTAATGTGGAAATCGAGGTGAAAATGTGACTCATTTGAAAACAAAATGCTGTTGAATAAATTGAAGTGCTGAATTACACAGTTAACGAATTGAAGCCTAGCATCGCAGAATTTTAATTCTTGGACCAATTGAATTTTATGGGGGTGGAGACACAAATATATGCGCAGAATGATATGTAATGACGACCTAGGCACATTAAAAACATTTACCCGTTTAGGAGCAGATAGGGCAGGAGCCTCACGAACGGACTGTCGTACGCTCTCTACATTTTCATCAATTCTTGATGACTTTGGTTGTCCCAACTTAGGTTTATCCGTAGCTGAACCGCTTTCCTCTAACTTACGCGCCCATTTTTTGACGAGAGAAATACTTGACACTTGATTTATGTTACGCAAATCATGATGATTTTAAAAGATCAAATTATATGAAAATTTACAACAGCCGTACCGTAAAAAAGGTATGCAAAATTATAGAGCAAAACAATGTGATCAGATTTTAAACCCTAGTACATATATATGCACAGTAAGATAACGACAAAAATGGTTAATATTCTTTTTGACGCTTCACAAATCTGCATTTGTAATGCACTGTAGTGTAGTACGTAGAAATTTTTATTAAAGTTATTTATGTACTGCTGCGTTTACAGCATACATAATTACTCTATATAAAAGTTTGTGGTATAGTTATAAATAATTACATAAATTGTTTTAATGACTTCAATTAAGGACAAGGTTTTATTATCTATTTTTTAAATTACAGTTTAATTTGTTTTGTAAATTAGTATTTAATTTTTAGTAAAAATAATTGTTGAAATATTATAAAAAATTTGGTGTTAAAATTAACTCTTTTAACTAAACAGAAATTGTCATGATAATTATATTGTTCATATTTATTACATTTAGTCAGCTGCATAATTTATTTCCCAAAATTGGAATGAAGTGTTTACATAAATTGAAATTACTTTTTGAACTTATTTAGTATTACGAAAAACTAACTCACAACGTTTTATTAGCGGATAAGTAAGTTTTTGACGCAGTTATCATAAAATAAAGGCTTTTATAACACTAGCCAAATTATCGCCAAATCTATGTTTCACAAACGGTGCAAATAAATCTTTTACGGTCAGTTTGGGGTGTAGCAAGGGTGTTTCCGTAGTCCAATTGTACGGAGTCAGGCGTTGTTGAGAAGGATGATGTCTCAAAATACCTGAGAATTACCCTAGCTTATTACAATTTTAAAATCAATTTCAGCAACTGTTAATCGGCGCTCGTTTTGAGAAAGCTATGGATATTATGATTATTATTCATGGTCGCGCTGATCTTTGGGCGACATCGGTGACTTCTGGTTTCAATTGCTTCTATTCCGCAAAAAATTATTTATGTTACGTATACTTGCGCCATCCTATGAGTGTTACCTCTGAATTTTTAGTAATTCGTTGTGCAATTGATAAAGCGCAGAATCGTAATACTGACCACTTACAGCGCTTAGAATCCGCCTCGTTTACCTTACGGAACTAAAAATGTAACTGCGGTTTGTATTTGATATATCCCGGTATTATTTATTTTTTGTTATAACCAAAAAGGTACTCAAATTATTAAGTTACAATAATAAGGATTAGTTTAATTAAATCTTACCCTTACCTGTAGTCGATAGGACGACGTTTAGGTGTTGCTGCTATACTATGGCAGCGAAAAGAGCTTGTAATGCCGCCTTATTTAAAAATGAAGTACCCGGTATATTGCGCTATCGATTTGATTGCTAATCGATGTTTGGAAAAAAATAGCTCCTGATATGAATAGAAGACGCTTCGAAGTCAGATCGGCCATCCTCATTCATCTCTTATGAAGTAGAATATCGCTGCAACCACAAACATGTAACAGCAGTTTAAAGGATTCTGTTCATTTACCTTTAATTGAGAAGAGTGGATCTTTGGATACCCATGCCTTAACCACCGAGCAGATGACACAATGCGCATAGTGGTGCTAGGAAATGATTAATAAGTTTAATACTGCATCATCTCATTATGTTAACAGCTTTCAACAAATAACAAAATGTAGTTTTATGACATAAAGAGAAAACAGTTTTGAACTACAATATTTAATGGCGTGGGATAACGAGTGTGACCATATCTCCAAATAAACTTAGAAATATTAACTTGACGGCTTGATTAAAAGATGTGCAAGTATGTACGGAGAAGAGTAAGGTTATAAAAAAAGGTGTTTTTAAAAACGCTTCTAACACCTCATGCATTTCTATTTTCTAGTAATGATAGAAGCTTCTTATTTTTCACAAGTTAGTTAAATATTCATTGGAGCTTAACAAAATTAAATATAACCTGCTAGATCAAAGTTACAAAAGGACTTCGTTAAAAATAATTTAAACTTATACAAGAAAACCTTTAAAAAGTGTTGGATTTTTATTGATTTTAAGAAATAGGAAACAGATTATTATGAACTTAAACATCTTCTTACTTCAATATTTGTTATAAGAGTATATAGTTTTACAAAAATTGTTATTACAGAACTAAAACAATTTGAGCAAGATGATATCTTAGAATTTTATCCTTAATATAAAAGTTGATTAAAAGTTATATTATATATATGTATAATTGTAATCGCGCTTTATTATTTTTTCCTCAATAACGCATTTTTGTAGTCTTTAAAACAAAATTTTTTGCAGTAGTAACAAATTTACTTCAATTTGGCATTTTATGAGCCAGTGTCGGATGTTCTCTTAACCCTGCGACACTACCAATAAAAAAACATTTTATTTTACTACCCTGGGGTACAGGTGTACCCCAATAAAAAAGTAATAGAAAATAAACTTTTAACTTTTATTATATACTAAAAACATATCTCGCGACAAACTTAGGCTCTAAGTGAATGAATGTTACTAATTTAAAATCACTTTGAGCACTCGGAGAAAACTGGTTTGATGTTCTAAACATATGAACTTATTACACTTTTTTTCTGGGACTGAATGAACATCTGCCAGACGATGGCAGTTTAAGTATTGGAATATTGGGTTCTGGCTCCAAGTATAACATTTTCTCAATAACGGCTTAATGTTTTGCGTATACAGTAGTTATTTGTAGGCGTTGTTTCATAAGCGATGTTATAAGATTTATGGTCGGTTTTTTCAAACACATTCTTCTGTTGGATGTGTTTTTATTTTTTTTAACACCAAACCCTTCCAAAAAATATGTGAATTAATTCCAACTGATCTAGAAGGTTGTAAAACATTCTCAGTGGCTAACGCCTTGTTTTCCTTGCAACAGTAGAACGATGAGTCAATTTATCGAAAAAATCCACGCCCCCTTAGTTTTATTGTAAAAATTAAGAATTTCGGGAAGATGTGTCGAATTTAGTTTATCACCTTCGGGATGCATTGTAGACAACAGAAGAACAACCTTTTTTGCTTTGATTTTGGAGGACAATAAGAAAGTATAGTATTGTAATCGCTGAAAGTAAAAAAAGCTTTCTAACAGTATCAGTTGGTGTGAACCAATTATCCATGGTAACATTGCAGTTAGTATCGTGAATTGATTTAGTAAAATTTAATGAATAATATTCAGCAACAGGAACTCTTTCTGGAGTTGAGCCTTTACGAACATACATCTCAGCATTTAAAAGGTAAAAAGTTTTCGCATCACAAAATGTAAACATTTTCATACCATATTTATCTGGTTTTGAAGGTATGTACAATTTAAATAGACACAGCCCTCTGAAACTTACTAATTGTTCATCTAAACTACAATATTCAGATGGCGTGTAAAGTTTAGAGCATTTAGAAATAATAGCTTCAAACAGATCACGGAATGGTGTAAAGCGATCATTATTTCGCCGTTCTGCCCTGGTGTACCTATTATCAAATTAGAGACTATTTATTAAAGAATTGAATCGAGCCTCACCTACGGCAGCATGAAAAAAGGAGATTCCTGTATTTTTGTCGAAAAGTTCTTTTGTAGTAACAGCGTTCATATTGATTACACCAGTTTAGTAGAATACACTACACAAAGCTTTAATTTCGATTAAATTAGTATTTCTCTATGGACGCACGCTTGTATTTGCTACATCTTCATCATCATTGTGCGATTGTCTGCATATTTCTTTCGTTAAACTAAAATTTTCTTATTTGTAAACGTAACTATGGAGTTTAAAATATCCACTAGACGCATCACGATCAGATGCTTTATTTTCAGGAAGATTTAAAATTAAAGGGTCTCCTCGGTTAATATAGGCAAAATGCCCCTCATCGCGAATTCTAAATTAACTTATTGGATATTTTTTTTTGGTCAAAAAACGTGTATGACAGAGTTGGCAGGTCTCATGCCCCCCCCCCTCCTGGCTAGAGGCCAAAAATTGATTTTTTCTAATTTTTTTTAAATTTTGAATGAAACATTCTAAAAAAATTCATAAGTATATAAAAAATAAAAATTGCTCTAAATTTTTTCTGTTTTTGTAAACCAAATTTTTTTATTCTTATAAAAATTGATGTCAAAAATACACCTTCCTGAATTTTTTTAGATTATTTAGAGCTGGCGCCGACCTTAAAAATCGATTTTTCCCATTTTTGGCCATTTTTCGCCGTTTCATCAACTTTCAGAGCACCTAACCTGAAAATTGAATTTTACGGGAAATTTTACATAGGTATAAGCACCAAGCATACACAATTTCACTGTTTTTTAGCGTTTATTTATGCAATCTTAAGATTTTAAGGCATCTACCCCCAAAAAATCGTTTTTTCGGCATTTTTTTACTCCTGACGACTGTTTTTTTACGGGTATCTGATTCTACGGAAACTTTTACACAGATATTGATACCGGAAACATATAATTTTAGTTTTCAGCTTTTTTTAGGCTATTTTAAGACTTTATAAAAAATTTTGTTTTTTCGCATTTTTGCCGTTATGATGTCTTTTAAAGCGTAGGAATGCATTTTTACGGATATCTGGCTCCAAAATCGGTTCTACGGAAAATTTTAAATAGGTACATGCATTAAAATTCACGTGGAATAACTTTGTTAATGGTGGAAAATAAAGAAATAATTATTGATTTAATTTTTTTTAAATAAGTATATAGTGTCAAACTATTTAAGTAATTGTAATTGACAAAATATAATACCTTACGTTAGACCGCGACAACAGAATAAATTATAATTTGAGACGTCTATGTACGTTGATTGTGCTAATTACAAGTGGTTGAAAAATATTTGAAATTGAAACTTATCGTTTCCGATTAATCTTCATTGCTATCTTTGTCGATCACTGGACACCTATTTTCCGTATCAAAGATCTTGGTAAGCATTTCTGCAAGCCTTACAATTCTTGATAAATATCGCCCGTAAGTTAGATGGTAACTTAAACTGGCCACGCGGGAGCAGCAACCGACCGTTTGCACAGGTGCAGCAGTAACCCGTTGTAGTATCAAACTCGACTTCTCCTTTGTCATACTGAACGTAGAATTTATAGGTTCTGGCGTTAATGTGGCGCGATCTCACTTCAAACCGTATAATGCTTGGTTCTTCTTTAATATATTTTAGATGCAGCAATCCGTCTTCTCCGAGCATTTCTTCCAAGTACGATATTGCTTGTGGAAGTTGGTACGAACCGTTGAATATAATTTCTAGCTCGTCCACGGTCAGTTCCGGAAAGTTTTTAATTTCCTCTGAAGATTTCCTTTCGAATGGCTATTAAACTGGGGTGCTGATTCGCTTGACATCCGAGGCTCGTCATCAATCTGCAATGCATGGCCGTGCGATTCCGCAGAGTTTCGAGTCACTAGGTGGTTGCTCAGAAACGTTTGGAACAATGTTTGGTATTTGAAAGTGTATCAACCCAACACTTTGATTCATACTTGATTCTGCTTTTTCTCTTCTAGACCTACTAGCTCTGAGACTTGCATAACAGCGTTCGCACACGACGTCGCTTTCTTGAACGAGTAAATCGTACGTGGCAGAGAAATTGACTGCTTTCCTTTGTTGACTTACGACTTTGACTTCGCAGTCGCTTTGTGCATTTTACGCACTTCGATTCATATCGTAATTTTTTCCTAGGCGGAGACTGGCCAAAATCGGACGTCGTTGCTCTCTGAAATAAAGAAGGGGGTGAGTGCTTTTTTCATTTAAAAAATTAAATCTAGCCAGGACTTGCAAAAGCTTAATCGCGAAAAAATAAGGTTGTCGCATGGCTTCTTATGTTCATACCTATGTAAAATTTTCCGTAGAATCAAATTTTGTAGTCAGACACCCGTAAAAATGCACTCTCACGTTCTAACAGGTGTAAAAATGGCAAACATGTCGAAAAATGCCTTAAAATCTTAAAGTTGCCAAAAAAACAACAGTGAAATTATGTATGCTTGGTGTCTATGCCTATGTAAAATTTCCCGTAGAATCTAATTTTGAGGTCAGATGCCCTTAAGAATGCACCCCTGTGCTCTGAAAGTTTATAAATCCTCGAAAAATAGCAAAAAAAGGAAAAAAATCGATTTTTAAGGTCGTCCCCAGCTCCAAAAACTAAAAATTCATGAAGGTGAGAACATTTGATGTACAAAAACGTAGAAAAATTCTAGAGTAATTTTAATTTTTTGGGGTGTATATCGTGGGTGCCTGGCTCAAAAAAATTTTTTTTCGAAAGGCATTCTTCTCAACTATATTTATAAATTTTTTCCAAATGTTTCGTTCACGAAAAAAAATTATAAAAATTCGAAAAAATCACTTTTTTGGCCCCTAGCCAGGAGGGGGGGAGCACGTGACCTGCTAACTCTGCCAAACATGTTTTGTTGACCCAAGAAAGATATCCAACAGGTTAGTTAGACCCTTTCGAGTAGCAGTTCAAAATGTTTTTTTCCTGATTGACCACTCCACTTAAACCCGTTTTTTTCTATGTAGTTTAGTCGGTATATCTTCAATTTGCAAATATATGTTGTCTTTCTGTACGCCATTATCATTTGCAGATTGTTCTTCATTATTTTGTGCTGATATTTCTTGTTCTATATTTTCACATTCTACCAAGCTGCTGCCTATTCCAGCTATACCACTTCGACATTTTGCTTCTAATTTTTGTTGAAGACAGGATGGGGGCAAAGTACAATCTTATTTGTAGTTAGAATCGTTTAAAATCATTTCTAAAGTCTTCTATTACTACACCTTCTTCTGAAATATCTGTTTTATCGTCTGCTTCTGAATCAAACAAATTTTTAATGATCTCTTCATTCTTTTTGAGTAAGTGGTTTAAAAGAGCTATATGCCATGCTAAACGCTAAAAAACACCTTAACTATATAAAATGTGATATAATAATAAATAAACATAACCCTATCTGATTACATAAAATTATGAACTTGTCACACTAATACTACCCAGGGCACACCTGTATCCCAAACAGAGATTTTATATCAAACAAAAACACGTGTCACTGCAACGACTATAGCAAATCAACTAACGTGTGCATATAAGAGAGCAGGCACCACAATTTTGTGCTGCCATCTGTCGAAAAATAACAGAAGTTTCGAGCAAGGCTGGGATACACCTGTACCCCGGGTAGTGTTTCAGGGTTAAATTAATTTTCTTGTGGTACAGCATTGCTATGCAAAACTGTTTACACTATTTTTTCATATTTTCCAGGTGATTTTTCCATTTGTATTTTTCCAGTCAATCATATAATTTTCTTCTTGTTTTGCTTATTATATATTGTATTGTTACTTGGCTATTTCGTATGGTTTATTTTTTCAATAATTTCTTAAATTTTTGTTTCGTTATTATTTTTTTTATTAAAAAAATTGAAATATTTTTCCAACATTTGTTCTTAAGTAATGTTTTCTAAAGAATTAAAAGTTTTTCTAGTATGAGTATTATGTAGTACTACAGAATGTGCCAAATAAACAAATCATCCTTAGTCTTATAGACTAAATTTTTAGTTTGTAATTATATTCTTATGTTATCTATTGATAGCTTTTTGAATACGAATCACCGAACTTGTTCTTATTTCATTTTTTGTACACTTTTATATTAATCCAACATTTTCAGATTAAATTTTCTTGTATTACAACTATGTACTTGTATTATAAAATGTATTATATTTATTATCAGTTAAAATTGCTAGTTTACTTCTGTCTCTAACTTATTTTGTTAAATTAATAAAAAAAGAATTTTTTTACTCATTGGAAAATATGATTTTTGTAATAAATTTAATTTTTCAGAAAAACGATTACATTTATAATTCCTACTAAAAAAAACTCTTTGTATTTCATGTAAACTGAACATTTACTGCAGACAACACGCACTTAAAATAAAAACTCTATTACTTTGCCTTTTGCATAGTTAATTGGCTGTGTCATAATCTGTCATTCTAAATTTTGTAAATTACAAATGAATATTCATCCCTAGCGTAGACACTTTAATTTTCTGCTGAGTGGGATTTACGCTCTTTTTATTTTTTGAAGAGAAAAAACTTGAATAGTCCTTCCATTTAAATAAATTTAAAGTCTTTCAGAGAAGCTGAAAAATAACTTTTTTAATAAACTACTATCCAATTATAGTGTTGATGTTATTAAAACTAATTTTATTTACTACCTTAAAATTGTAACACATTTTTATTGTTATGATGTCACAAAGTCAACCGTGTTGTTTTTGAGATTGTATGAAAATATTTATAGAGAAATTTCTGTGATATATCGATCCACATTATTAATGGTGATTTTTTCAATGTTTGTTAATTGGTACGGTAGATCTTTCTTTCTTCTGCGGAAAACTCCTTTAACGTGAGGTTAAGACACTTTAGTGTCTATTTATAGATGATAGACACAAAATTCGAACCAGGAAAATCTTAAAATCACATGAGGTTACTAAACGTATTCCAAGTAAATACAATAAGCTAATCATTTTCTAACATTAACCTCAACACGAGTACCCTGTTTAATTATTCGTAATACTGTTCTCCAAAGAGTAAGCACTTAGAAAAGAAGAATTTGTTTTCTTTTGTCTACCAAAATGTATATTGTTTTCTTCTCTCTTATTAAATATGTTGTAGACCACAAGATAAGTATTAACATATAATTTAGATAAAAAAATTGAAACAATGTGTTTGAATTTTATAAGGCTTTTTTTGCAGTGAGTCAATCTTAAAATATAATCAAATTTTATATAAGTTTATATTAAGATAAATAACGTATTTGTTAGTCCGCCATTAACAAATCCGTACTATATGAAAAAAATGCAAAATTAGAGAGCAAAATGGCAATAACACAATGATTCATCAAATTTTAAGCGGTCGTACATGCTTATGTGTGTACAGCAAGATAACAACAAAAAGAATTAATGTTTTTTTGACATTTGTATATCTGCAAGTTGTAATGAATTGTAGTCTATGTAGTACGTTTCTAGAATTTTTACTAATGTTATTTGTGTACTGCTGCCTTTACAACAGACACAATTACTGTATATAAAATTTTGTTGTAATAGTTTATAGTTATAATTAATTATATAAATTTGACGATTTTCATTGAGAACATCGTTTTACTTTCTGTTTTTTAAATTGCAGTTTTATAAATTTACTATTTGATAAGTAATAAAAGAATTATTCAGATATTGTTGTAGATAAAAATTTTTGTAGTAAAATTATCTCTGCTAACTAAGCACAAGTTGCCAAAATAATTAATATAAATTAATTAATGTTTGTTACATTGAGTCAGCTGTGTAAGTCAATTTAATTTAAAATATTAGAATGAACTGTTTAAAACAGTATAAGGCTGAAACAAATACATATAAATTGAAATTACTCTTTTAATTTATTGAGCAAAAAACAAACTTAAAAATCTTTTCCAACAGATTATTAGCTTTTTGATTGAGCTATGACAAACTAAAGGGTTTTATAACACTAACCATTTGCACGAATTATTCAAGAGTAATATTATCTTCAAGTCTTTGTCCTCCAAGAGGTTCAAACAAATAATCGTAGAACAATAAGTTCGGACTGTTGGGAAGAACGGTAAGCTGTGGCTTATTTTAACCTCAAACACAATTTATCAATTGATAATCGGTAATCATAATCGAAAAGGCGACGAACAAGCCTAATGTTGTCCTTGGTCACGCTGGTCTTCGGAAGATGCAGTGACGTTTGTTTTTAACTGCTTCCTGTCCTCTAAAAAATTGTATATGCCAAGTCCTAATACCTAAGTCTTCTTAAGATCGTTGTTTTCGAACTGTACCTTATTTTTTCTCAAATTGCGTTGCTCAATAGCTAATGGTATGTATTGTACTAATTTCGTAATAAAAACCGTGCCGTTTTCTATTTCACTCACAGAGCCTGAAAAGATATTCTGATTTATAAATTTAATTTTACCTAAGTATTACTAATTTATGATACTAAAAATTATTAAATTTTATTAATGTGAATTAATTGAGTTAAGTTACGTAATTCACACGTTATGAAAACATAGTTTTGTTAATCAATCGTTGTCGGCTTATAATGTGAAAGAATTATTTAAGTTATTAATTCAAGAATTGCGAGCAGAATTAACAAACTTTTAAATAATGTTCACTTCTTTAATATTTTGAATTAACATCAAACGTATATCGTATAGTTCTAAACTTACTTGTAGCCGACGGGACGACGTCTTAATTTTTCTGCTCAACTGTGACAAATACTCAGCAAATTAGCGCTACGAGTTTGCACGCTATTCAAGCATTGATTTATGTTTAAAGAAAATATTTTTTGTGTTGGAAAAATATTGTACTCATCATACAAACATTGTATTCTAAAGAGAAATTTCTGTCACTGGATAGAGTATCACTGTTGGAAGGAAAATGCGCGTATCCACCATATAGAAAACATTTCTCTATTGAACATTCTTGCAGCAGCGGTTTATACTAATCTGTACATCGGCATTT
Organism: Sinelater perroti; assembly: GCA_036346155.1. NCBI lineage: Eukaryota > Metazoa > Arthropoda > Insecta > Coleoptera > Elateridae > Sinelater > Sinelater perroti. The sequence continues at coordinate 4,582,376 of JARFIY010000005.1, read as the reverse complement.
AATTGTGACAAGTGTTTTTGGGTGCGGTACCCCATGACTTAACCAACGAGTAGATGACACAATATGTAAAATGCTCAATCAGTTTGAAAATGAAACATCTCACTATATAAACATTATTATAATAGATGACGAAATCTGACTTTATGACATAGAGAAGGGACAGTTTTCAACAACTAGCATATTCTATTGATATAGAAAAACGGCTTGATCAAAGGATACGCAAGTATATAAAGCGAGCAGAGAAGGTTATAAAATTTAAAGATGCGTTGCAAAACGTTTCTACTATCCTATGTATTTTAAATGATCTATTGATAATAGAAGATTTTTACTTTTTATAAATGTAATTAAATGTTAAAACTTAATAAAAGCTGCAATACAACTGAGCAGTAAAAGCTCACAAACATTTAAAAAAGATTGTTTTATATTTTTACACAAAATTTAAGTATCTAAACTTAACACATTGTAGTGTAGGCTAAAGGAAACACATTTCAGATTGAATTTGTTTGTATCACAAATATTTGTATTGTAAATTGCATTGTATGTATTATAAATTAAAACTCGCAGTTTACTTAAGCTACTAATATGTTTTATTAAAGTAATAAAGGAAATTAAATATATTTTGCCTTTTTTGCAGTTAATTGGCTGTATCATAATTTGCAGTTTTAGTTTTCGGAAATTACAAGTAAATGTGCATCCCATTTTAATTTTCTAGAAATCCAATTCTAAAGTCCGACAAATAATTGAAAGTACAAGAGAGTTAAAAATGTCTACATACATATGCCATCCGGACTATAGTGAGACCTTTGACTGTATGAGCTGACTAAAGCTGTGAACAGTGCTAGCTAAAATAGGAATCTCACAGTACTTTGTTTAACTCATAAAACAATTTTGTGAAAGTTGTTCACCAATAGTATTGTTTCAAAAACACCAAAATACAAAAATAAGTACAAGACTGTATACTTTCCCAGATTCTATTTAACATCTATGAGGATTACTACATCATATGGAAATTTTTCTAAAAGTGGAAAGAAAGAAGGGGAATAAATAATTTATATTTTGCCGATGACACCACAATATTTAGCAGTGATGAAAATGAAACGACTAACTGCTTGAAAAAGTTAAAAACAAAGTTTTTAAGTTAACTAAAACGGAGCCGCACAAAAAAACTAATAATAACAAACAGGCATAATAAACAATAGAACCAACATTTAAGATATATAAATAATAAATGTTTTCCATTTCAACTAACACGTTAATAAACATGGCATCTGCTCAACCGAGATAAAAATTTGAATTGCTATTTCCAGGATGGCAGTGACTAAGCTGAATAATATATAGAAAGGTCCCAATATGTCTAAAGCCACTACGAAGATATTAGCTATTAGTTTTTCTAATACTTCCATATGTTGCAGATGTTGGAACTTTAAATTTTCTCAAGTTGTGATGTCGGAAGAGACTCCTGAGGATTCTATGTACAGGTCATAGAATAAATGCGTCTGCAATAGAAGAACTAAACATAAAAGGTCATCTATCAACATTACCAAAGTGATAACTTCAATCTGGGAATAAGCTTATTGCACAGGTACAGATCAAAAAAGTTAGATGGTTAGATTATAGTAAGCCTCACTAGAAAAAGATGGGAGAAATGAATATATAAAGCCATGTAAAGCCATACAATCAGTTACAAAATACACAATTAAATAAAGAAGTTCTTTAAATTACATGAATACCAACATAGAAAAGTATTAATAGTGTTTTGTAATATAACAGATTTATTGAGTGTACAAATTATTTTATAGAACTTTAAGATGACCCCCAAAATGCTTTAACCCACACTTCTCGAAACAAAATTTTTAAATAAGTTAAAGAGAAGCAGTGGCAACTAGGCTCCTTGAAAAATACTTAATGTTACACTAATATATTTTGATTTGCTTTATCAAGTGCTTTAGTAAAACCTGTGTAAATAACATCTACTGTTCTTATTTTTTTTTTCTGAATATGAGTTTGTGAGTAAAACTAGATTTTCAGGTACTAGAAAAAGTGCCGAAATAAAGTGAAGCATTAAAAAATGTATGAAGTGATTTTACGAGTGTAAATATTTATTGAGCTTTTTTTTATTGAAATCCCAATTTATTTACAATCTACAAGTTGCATTTAGTAAATTCTATGATAGATTATTCGGACATGTAGAAGCATTTCCAGTAGGATGCTTCTGTAACAATAGTCATCTATATGAGTTTTGAGTTTTTGGGTATAAAAGTAAACTTATAAACTAGATCTTAAAACTAAAAACTAACGCAAGACTTAAAATTGATTAAGTAGGGAATCCAGTAGGCAAGTCATTTGGTATATATTTTTGGAGTCTTCGATTGCGATTTTGGGGAACTATAAGATAAATTACTAATGTGTTGGGGTGTGCACTAAGACGGTCACTGTATTTAGCACTGAAACGGCTGACTTCTTCTTTCACTGAAGGCATATGAAGATCGTTACGGATAGCCGTGTTTGATACGAACGAGGGCGCGTTCAAAATCATGCGCAGCACTTTAGATTGGAAGCGTTCTAGGATTTCTAAGTTAGAGTTGGCAGATGTTCCCCAGAGTTGAATCCCGTAGCTCCATACGGGTTTGAGAATTACCTTGTATAAAAGGAGTTTATTGCTGAACTACGAGTTGCCCGTCAAAAGATATTTTTGGCGTCCTAGACTGACAATTTTTCACCCGCCATCCCTCAAATTTTTGCAAGGTGAGAACGTATAAATTTTTAATTAGACCGGCTTTTTCTCTGGATCAGAGACATGGTACAATTTAACGCCCATTCATGGTGGACGTAAGCATAAGCCGCCCATAGGAACTACGTAATACGTAAAGTTGAATTAATGCAAAGCTTATGCGCTCGTTCATAATGCACTCCCGTAATTTTTGCGTTTTACGTTCATTTGCAGTAATTTTTAATTTTTCTCTAGATTAATGTTGGCAACAGTAACAGAACGTTTGTTTTTATTCTAAAATTTGCTTTTACGTCCAACTAATGGCACCATTTTTCAAAAAAAATGTTTTTATCTGTCACAAGTTTGACATCTATACAATACAATAATCAAAGTATTTAAATAATTCAAAAACGGTTAAAGTTAGAAGGCTGATTTTTGTACCGAATTAGCAAATATAGTTGTAAATGTGGTGTGCAAGTTTCAAGAAAATCGGTTGAAGCGTCTAGGAGGAGATATAATTATAAGTTTAGAAAGAAAGAAAGAAAGTTAGGGAGATAAGACAATTATATTATAAGATGATAACTTCGACTTACGTCTCAGTAGCCAGTACATCTTGGTTAAAATTAAACCTAGCTGCTTGCGCTTACTGAAGATATGCTTGCGCCATGTTAGCCTTCTGTCAAGATGTAACCCAAGGTACTTTACTTCTTTTTGCGGTAAAGGATTGTTCTTTATCTGAACCGTGGGACACGTATCTCTACGCAGGGTAAAGGTTACTTGAGTTGACTTAGACTCGTTTATTTTGATTCTCCAGCTTGTTAACCATTTGTCAATTGCAGTTAAATTGGCTTAAAGTTTTTGTGAGGCTGCGACTGGGTCTCTGTCAGTAGCCAGAACCGCGGTGTCATCCGCAAATGTAGCTGTTGTGGTTTCTGGTATTGTCGGGAGGTCTGCTGTGTATAAGAGATAGAGCAGTGGTCCTAGAACACTGCCTTGGGTACACCAGCGTTGATCGGAAAAAGATTTGTGGTTGCAGTTTCGTATTTAACCAGGAAGTACCGATTAAGAAGATAGGATTGCAGGATTAGGAAGTAGTTTAGGGGGAGGAGTGTTCTTAGTTTGCATAGAAGTCCCGTATGTCACACTTTATCAAATGCCTGTGATATATCTATGAACGCAGCAGAGCAGTAGTGCTTGTCTTCAAAGGCTTGATTGATTGTTTGCACTACCCGATGGATTTGTTCAGTTGTTGAGTGCAACTTTCGGAAACCAAACTGGTGGGATGCCTTTGTCATCAATAATTGGGATTTGTCTTTGTACTAAGAGCTTTTCGAAAACTTTAGCTACTATAGACAGAAGGCTTATAGGTCGATAGGACTTTGGGGGGTTTATTAGGCTTTGCGATGAGTATAATCTGTGCCACTTTCCATTGGAATGGAAAATAACAATCCTGAAGGACTGCATTATATAACTATAAGTATAATAATTATAAGTTAAGTACTGTGTACCGATGGCAGGTAGCTCTTTGATTATTTTACCATTTATTAAATCATACCCCGGAGCCTTTTTAGGGTTGAGTGTGCTAATGACTTCATGAACTTCAGCAGCTTTGAATTTTTTAATAGGCGGTTCAAGTTGGTACGGTTGAAACAGTGTTTGAGTGTTGTCTTCTTCTTGGGGGAGATTTTCTGAAGGAGGTGGCTGGAACACAGATGTTAAGTGTACAGCAAATACGTTTGCCTTCTCCTTATCGCTTCTTGGCCAGCTGCCCTGGAGGTTACGGATGGGCAGAGAGAATCTTTTTAGTTGTTTCAGTTTTTTTGTTGTCTTCCACAGAGAATAATTCGTTGCTTCCATGGGTGATAAGTCTTTAAGGAATGTTTCGATGCAATCGCTTTTGTTTTTATTAAGAAGATCTTGTAGCTCTCGAGTTGCTCTGTTGAGTAGTAGTTTGCTTTCAGGTGTACGCAGCCTTTGCCAGTTTCTTCGAAGTCTTCTTTTATCTAGAATTTTTTGTTTAATAATTGAGGAGCAATCAGGAATTGTGACTGAATCAGGTATAATTGGCGTGGCCTTCCACCATGCCCGCTGAATGACATCATTGAATAATTTGACTGCAGCCTCAATGTTTTCGGGAGATTTCAGTGAAATATTTAAGGTTAGTTCAACATTTACAACATACCGAAAGGTGTTCCAATTTGTACGGTTATTGCTTTATTTAGGGGTTGTTTCTTTTTTGAGGGGTTTAGTGGTAAGGGTGATCAGGATTGGGGAATGGTCAGAGGAAAGTTCGAAGCAGGATTTTATATTGGCATGACTTGGATGAATTCCTTTTGTTATGCAGAAGTCCACCAAATCAGGAAATTTGTTTGGGTCCGTGTTCTGCCGGGTTCTCCCGTGGATAGGTGCCGCAACTTATTGTGTTTAAGAGTTTTGTTTAGTTCGCGTCCCTTTGTCGTTGTAATTCTGGAACCCCAGTCAGTGTGCTTGGCATTGTAATCGGCGCACGCAATGAATCGTTGTCCAAGGGTTTTGAAATAGTTTGTAAGTTGTTCTTCTTTAACAGCATGTTTAGGGGGGAAATACACCGCCGAGAGGTTGAGGGGTCCTATTTGATCCTCAATTGACACAGTTCTTGCTTGGAGAAAATCGCTACTGTGACTTTCTAATTGATTGTGCTTGATTGTGTTTCTGATTATTATGACAGACCCGCCAAGAGCTGTTCCCGCCGGATGGTTCGTGGTATAAACCGCATAATTTGGGATTTTGATAAAACTCCTATCAGTAAGATGTGTTTCCGAAATAAGTAACACATCAACGTTGTGACTAGTAATAAATAGTGTTAATTCTTCAAAATGTTGTGACATTCCGTTGGCGTTCTATTGGGCAAGCTGTAAGTGTCTGTCCATTATTTAATTTTTGCAATGACTGCTGTTAATAGGTTTAATGCTTGTTGGTTTGGATGGCTAGTATTTGTTGTTTGTGGGAGATTTACAGCAGGTTCAGAGTTTTGTTATTGTACTGAAGCTATTTGTGAATACGATAGTCCCGGTTGTATTTGTTGGTATTGTCTAATTTGTGGGGGTGGTATGTACTGTTTTTGTCGAAGGGTTGGAAAATGTTTACTTTGTAACTGTTTAAATATAGTACATCCTTTGTAATTCGCAGGATGGTTTCCTTTACACAGGACGCAGCGGACATCGCGGGATTTTTCTTTTCTTTGACATTGTTCCGTGAGGTGATCGCCTGCACATTTTGCACATCTAGTGGATAGCTGGCAGAAGTTCCTTGTGTGTCCGTAACGCTGACAGCGTACACACTGTGGAATAATTCTTTGTGCCCTTGGGGGTTCAAACTTGATTTTGCATTGCTGCAAGTATTCTACCTCAAAAATGCTTTTATTGTTAGGGGCTTGTTTAAGCTCGACATAAAACATTGGGAGAGGCAATTTAGTTTTAAATTGTTTTATATTACAAATGTTTGTGACCTCGTGCCCTAATTTTTCAATTTCACCTTTGATATCTTTACAGTCGATGGAGTGGTGTAGATTTTTTAGCACCACTTTATAATTTCTCTCTTCTTTTAGTTTATAAGTGTAAAATTGCGTTCCCTTTTCAGTCAGAGCTTTTGTTATTATTCTGTAATATTCAGGTGTTTTGGGCTGAATTTTTACTTGGTTATTGACTAGAGCTTTGACATTATATTGTTGTTTGGCTTTTTCTTCTAGCAGTTGTATTAGCGGTGCAATAGTTAGTACACGATTTACAAAAATGGGGGGAGGTTTTGAGATTTTCTCGTTAGTGTTATCAGCGTTTGATTCATGTTGTGCATCGTCACCTTCCATGTATATATTGGAGTAGCGATTTGATGTTGAGGGTGGGCTAAGCTAATATTCGCTCTCTTTAGGGTGTTTATTTTTGATTTCCACTTCATCTAGATTTCTATTTCTTTTATAGGAAACTGTGGTCCAGTTATCAGTATTTTCTGGTGGCTGCAGGGGTGCGTTGGAATAAATGTTTTTTTGGGTTTGATAAAAGGTTTGGGGATAAAATGTTTGAGTTTGCTGCGTTTGAAGTTGAAAATTACCTGGTGTTTGGTGGAATTGGTTGTAGAAGATCTGGGTTTGGTCCGGTGTCGATACTGATGATTGCATTAGTGGTGGTATTTGGGGAGGTTGCATCCTTCCTGGAGGCTGGTAGTAGGCCATAAAGGCCTCTTTGCTGCGGCTTCGTTCAGTTATATAGGATTAATTTAACACTTGCACTTTTAACCGCAAGATACGTCTTTCCTATTCTAAAGTAAAATAGGAACTCATTTATTGAGATGAGTAGGATTTATACCATAAGAACTCTTGGTTTCTTTTGGTTTTAATTTTTATATTTGACAGTAGGAAACTGATTGTGTGGTAGTCTGGTCATGAGGAACACTTCTCTGTCCGGTGCCCAGTGCACCGGCGAGTTCAAGTCTCGCTGAGAACTCATAGGTATATGTGACGTTGTAGAATTTAAGTTGCATGTTAGTAAGGGCAATGAGCCCCTGGAGCCAAAAAGTTTCGCAAAAAAGTTTGCAACGTTCAAAATATTATCGTTAGTATCATCTTTGTAGTAAAGAAAAGAAGAAAGTAGATTTAAACTTTTTTTATTTATGTGAGACCAAAAGCTCTTAGAGTAGACTGAAGTTAGTTTTGTATTTTAGTAAGATAAGTGAAGTAATCTTTATTAGTTAATAATTTTTCACTGCATACGCAAAGACGAAATTTTAAGTAGTCAACAGAGTATTTAGTCTTTTTTGTATTTTTGTCCATTAACTTTTTATGTCGATAAAAATTTCTAAGGTCTAATGTAAAGAATGTTTCGGAAATTTAGAAGTTACAAACGTACCTTTTGAGTACGTACATTTCAAAAGGAGATAAACATGGATTATTATTTTACAAAAAGTTACCCAAGGAGTTTCAAACATACACCCCCATTTAATTATTGCGGAATCTTCGTTAAGAGACACAAAATATGCATGTAATTAAAAAATATGTTTAACAAATCTGTAGCTAATAAAAAATTTTAATATAAACATTTTGATAATTTTCAGATTCTAAAGTAAAAAATATTTTTCATATAAAAAATATGAAAAAATTAATTTTAAATTTAAAACCCGAAAGGATTATATAAAAAATTTAATTAAGTCGTGATTGCTATTAGGCTTATATTGTAGGTATAAGATAGCATGCTTTATCAAGTATCAGAAATAGGAAAAAAGACCAAATAATGGTTAGCAAAAATGTATAAAATAAATTAGTTAATTGTACGTATCAATAGAACCACGTACGTCTTTTCGCTAACATTACAGTAAATGTCATTGTTAAATATAGCAGCACAGCTAACTATACAGCCTTCAACAGGATAATCGATAAGATAATTATGGCTCCGTCAATTGCGCCCGTTATTTTTAGATTATTTGTGTTATAAAGACGCCTTCAAGTATTTGACAACTCGAAAGTTGGTGCTTTCGGACAAGCTATTTTAAGATAATGTAGAGCCCTCTAATGCATGCCTATCTGGTTTCCACATGGAAGGCCCGCTCGGCAGCCCTGCGTTGCTTTGCGGCGAACTATTTGCGTTATTAATAATAGACGTAAAGCAGAAGGCGCACAAATTGATTTCCGGTTATTTTTATTCAGTAGCTGATAGTTCATTATACTGACGTTAAGCAGCCTATAAGTATGCAGCAGGAGTATTACGTGGTTGTAAACAATGGCTGTAGGTTAGAGAACTTATGTGGAAGCCACACCCGCAGGAATTAGTTGCATTAGCACCACGAAATTAATTCAATTCTCTTTAGCAGAAACTATATAGTTTGAATTATTTATGAATTATTTTTTATAACTGAGTAGTGTCATATTTTTCAAGGCGACACAAAGGTGAAGACTAAAAATAAAAAAGTTAAAGGTTTTAGTAAGAACTTGCAAAGAGAAGTAGTTAAGCAAAGCGCATAACTTGGATAGTTAATACTCCAAAAATAAATACTATTTAGTAATAAGTTATTTGTACATTACAATTTGTAGTAAATTATTAATTTTACTCAGTATGTCTGTTAATAGTAATCATATATTAGAAATAGATGTAATTGCAATATTTACTAAAATCATTAAAATATAATGGTCGTAGTAATTTACAGATTCTGAACTACAAAGTCATAGTAACAGCTTGCAGCATATGCAAAACTACGACTGGAATTTAGCAAAATTTATTGCTTGGCACCTAATCACTAACAAGAAATATCTCTGAAAAATTTTTTTAATTTATTTTTATATTAGCAATCAGAATACATTGTATTTCTTTAAGCTAATATTTTGGTTTATAAATTGACATGATGAGGGCCCGTCCAGTGACTGGTCCTCGTCCTAGAAAATAGTGCTAAAGTATTGGGCCCATGTGGGGTCCTCTTCAGTGGAGGTTTGTAGGCCAGCGGCGCTTGAGGCGTCTAATGACTTGATGGTGTGGAAGTTCTTGGAGAAGAAGGTTGTCATGGGTGGTAAGTTTTTCAAGATGTTTCCTGGTTCTGACCTGTATTACCGTATTGAGCATCGGGATGTCGAGGTAGTCGTGTATCATCTGATTGGTGATGTACCAGGGAACATCAACGAGAGATCTTAAGATTTTAGATTGACTTCGTTGCATGATTGCGAGGTTAGTCTTGCTAGCACAGCCCCAAAGTTCTATTCCATAGGACCAGATTGGTATAATGATGGTTTTGTAGATAAGGATTTTGTTAGAGAGGGATAATGGAGAGTGTCGGCCTAGTAGCAAGTAAAGGGTTTTAAATCTGAGCTGATATGTTTTTTCTTAGTAATGTGCTCCTTCCAGGTGAGCTTGCTGTCCAGGTGTAGTCCCAAGTATTTCATTGATGGGGATTGTGGTATCTTGATGTTATTAAGATGTAGTGGAGGACATATCCCTTTGCGAAGAGTGAAGGACACATGAGTAGATTTGGACTCATTTACCTTAATGTTCCAGCGCTGGAGCCAGTCTTCAAGTAAGCTGAGGTGAGTTTGGACATATTCCACAGCGAGGTTTAAGTCCGTGTGTCTCGCAAGTATAATTGTGTCATCTGCATATGCTCCTATAGTAGTGGTTGGGGAGGTTGGAAGGTCTGAGGTATATAACGTATAAAGAAAGGGTCCCAGAATGCTACCCTGTGGGACCCCAGATTGGATTGGGTACACTGGAGAGACTTCGTCGTTAACGCGTGTTCGAAATTTTCTGTCTGTTAGATAGAAGTCCAAAAGTTTATAAAATTTAGGAGATAAGATTTGATGTACTTTGAGTTTGAGTTCTTTGTGCCAGACTTTATCAAACGCCTGGCGAATTTCCAAAAGAACAGCTATACAGTAGGCTGACTGTTCGAATGCGCTTTGATGACGCACAGCTGGGATCTTTACCTGGTTTAGGGATGAGTATTATCTCTGTGATCTTAAATTCTTTCGGCCAATATTGAAGTCAGAGTATAGAATTAAATATGTACGTCAGCAGAACTATTCCTTTTCATGGAAGCTCACGGAGCATTTTCGGTGTAATTTTGTCAGGTCCCGGTGCTTTCTTGAGATTTAATATCTGATTTTCAGATTTTACAATCTTTGGTGTTATTAGTGGTATGGGAGGTGTATTCGGTTTAGGTGCTGGTTGGTCTGGGAGGTTAACGTTCGGTGGTTCATCATGTGTTTGGAATACTCCAGATAGGTGAATAGCGAACAAATCCGCCTTTTATTTGTCACTCTTGGCCCATCCTAGAGCTGGAGGTAGTTTTCGTATTGGTGGGGATGTGGTTTGAGGTTTTAAAGATGATTGGACTGGTCTCCATATTGAGTTGTCATATCGGTTTATAGATGAGAGGTAGGTATTCAACGAGTCTTCCCTCAGGGATTTGAGTTTCGCCTTAAGCTGATTTCCAAAGTTATTGAGGGTTGTTTTGTCTGCTGGATGATAGCTCTTTTGCCATTTGGCTCTGGCTTTCCTCTTTTGAGCAACTAGAAGTTCAACTTCTAGAGGAACATGTGTGTATGGATTGACTTTTCTCTGCACCTTAGGCGGGGTAGCTTGTTGTGCTGTAGTTGTTAGCAGAGGATTGAATTTGGTAACTGCTGTATCGATTTCGAGATGGGTTTTTAAACTGACTTTCAAGTCAATGCCTTCGTGAAGAATTTACCGATATAAATCCCTGTCAGTTGAAGCGATATGGATCCGTGCGGGGGGTTTTTTGATTAGGACACTTGCGCTTATAGTTCCTATGATCGGGGAGTGGTCCGAGGAAAGGTCGTAGCTTGCGGAGATGCCCATGTAGTTTGGTGATATTCCATTAATGACGAAGAAATCGAGGAGATCGGGAATTTTGTTCTGATCGGATGGCCAGTAGACGTATTTATTGTCTTGTATAGTTTTATATAGCTCTCTGCCTTTTGTAGTAACTAGGCGGGAGCCCCACGCAGTATGTTTATTGTTGTAGTCGCCGCCTGATACGAATTTGGGACCCAGGGTATGAAAGGACTGGTCGAAGTCACATTGTTTGATATTGTGTTTTGGGGGGCAGTAGACAGCCGCGATGGTTATTTCATAGGGGAGGGTGAGCACCTTGATGGAAGTAGCCTGGAGAGATTCCTTCTCGTAATTGGGGAGAGAGTAATGTTTTAAATTTTGTTTGATTAATATAGCGGTTCCAGCGTGTCCTGTTTTGTCTGGATGGTTAGTGTAATATAAATGGTAGTTAGGAATTTTGATGTACGATTTTTCCGATTTGAAATGCGTTTCACTAATTAGCATTATGTCGATGTAGTTATGTATTAGTATTACTTCGTCTCTGTGATTTAAGAGGCCGTTGGCGTTCCATTGTGCAATGCGGAGGAATTTATCCAATATTTGTTTTGCTTATTAACATTGTCACCATGTTAAGGACCATGTTGTTCTGTTGAATGAGTTGGGAAAACATGGATTTGAATTCTTCTAAGAATTTGTTTAAGGTAACGTTAAGAAACTGGTCAGAAGGGATTTGTTGTTGGGGTTCTTGGTGACTGGTAATACTAGCGTATGTAGGTGAATGCGGGAGGTTGGATATATAACTTTGTCTATTTATGATTGGGGATTGGGTTGTTGGCGGTTTGGAAATGGTATTTCTACTTTTGTAGAAGTTGTGGTAATGAGTACATCCTCGGTAGTTAGCCGGGTGATTTCCTCCGCACAGTGTACACGTTGCTGGCGTGTCCTTGCTCTTATTGCAGCTGGCTGTGCTGTGATTACCGCTGCATTTGACGCACACCAAGGGACGGGAGCAATATGCTTTTGTTTGACCCTACATTTCGGTTTGTTCTTGGCGGTTCAATTGTCATGCGATTGTGTAGTAAAGATTGAATGGAATATATCTCTTTATTATTATTAGATGGTTCTAAGTCCATGAAAAATAGATTCATTGGCTCCTTTGTGGTTCTATGTTTAGCAGTCATGATGTTTCTAATTTGTGTCCTTGTCTTGTGATTTCTGGTTTTATGTCTTCGAGTGGAATCGAGTGATGAAGATTTTTGATGACTACTCTAAACGCTCGTTCGTCTTTTAGTTGGTAGGTATGATGTATAATTTTATTTTCGGGCATGTACTTAACTAGTTTACGGATTATATCAGGAGTATTTGGTGAGATTTTAATTGTGTTATTTGCCAGGCTTTTAGTAGCATATTGCTCTTCTTCTGCTACATCTGCTAGTGAAGCTTTCATTTTTGGTAGATCTAGGACTCCATAAACAAATATAGGCGGGGGTTTGGGGATTTTATCAGATTCTATTGTTTTGTCTTTGGGAGTATTGTTTTCATTTGTTGAATTGTCGATGGGGGTTGGATTTTGGGAATTAGTTAGTGCAAAAAAACTGCTGGAAAGGGCTAAAGTGTTTGAGGATACCGTGTCATGTGATTTTCTAACTTTCTTTCGTTTAGTAGTCTTAAATACTTGCCAGGGGTTTTCTTTAGATGCGATGTTCTCTTTTGAGGGGGGATCGTCTCCCATTTCGTCGTCAGACGTTGAGGTTAACCTGTATAGTTGCCGGGAATTTCGAGGCTGATAGAGTCCTGAAGATTGCATTGCTAAGTATTGTTCCTGGTCAGGGGGAAAGGAATTACTTGGTCCTTGTGAAGGTTGACTAGTTGGTGCAATGTAAGGTAATGATAGTTGAGTGTTTATCATAGGTTGATTTTGGTAGGTATTTGGAAATTGTGTGAACTGTACATTTGGCGAAGGATGGCCCTGTATATTATGAGGTAGGGGCTGGCTTAAATTGTAGTTAAAGCCAGTTTCGTGTCCTGATGGTAACATTGTCGTATTTGTTAAATAAAAATTATCTGTTGTTAACTATGTTTTTTTCTTGATTAAAATAACTTAAGCAAACTCGGGTTCGCGATACGAGATAAGGCGGCCCCAGCCGCTTTATCGAACAATGCACTTGAACTTGAACTCTTAGCGCGTGTATCTGCGATGTTTACGCTCCCTGGAAATAAAAATATAATCTGTGCAGTGAAAAGTATGGGTAGTAATAATTTCTCAAAAAAAAATTTTTGTTTCCGCCCTAGATCAGCAAGCGCAGAACTAGTATTGTAGAATATAAATTGCATTATTATTATTATTGTTATTGTTTAGAATTGGAGACTATGTGGTGGAAAATTTGAAATGAGGAATAAGTAAAATATCTAGTGGTTCTCACAAATACAAACTTAAAGTGGACGACTACAATTATCACATTGTAATTTTAAGTAATATCACATTTACAGGAATTAATGATCATGTATTTTCTAACTCTCTTGAAACCAGTTTAGGGAGGTGTCTTCTCCTATATTATTTTTCCAATATTTTTGATTTTAGACCATTTGATTTGATTTCTGAACTCCGAGCTCTCTGATATATTTTCCAATTTCCTTCATCTACTTTTCCTCATTGCCTGCATTTTGCTCTTTTACTTTCTAATTTTCTTACCATCTTCTTCGCCATCCGTGCTTCCTTCATAGGACATAGGTGTCCTAACTGATCTATTCTTCTGCTTGTAATTTTGCTGGTTGAACTTGTACTCTTAAACGTAGATGCTAATTTATGGTTTACCCTTATTCTCCATGTTTTATTGTTTGTTTTATTCTACTTTGTTATTTTTAAGAACAATCTTCTGCCACGCACTTACAATCTTCACTAAATCATTTTTTATTTATTTTTTACATCTAATATTTTCTTTTTCTACTTTCATAATTATGTTTCTTATATCACTCCACATTTCTTCTATTTTCTTCTTCTTCTTCTTCAGCCTTCTGCCATCCACTCCTGAATGTAGTCCTCACCCATTTCTCTCCATCTGTGTCGGTCACTGGTTTGTTTTGTCCAGTTCCTACCAGCTATCTTCCGAAGGTCATCCACCCATCGTTTCTGAGGTCGACCTTTTTTTCGCTTAGTTTCACGGGGGCGCCATAATAGTGATTTCGTTGTCCATCTCTCATCCACCTGTCTTGCGATATGTCCGGCCCATCTCCATTTGAGGCTTGCTATGCGTTCTATGACGTCAGTTATTTTGGTTCTTCGTCGGATTTCTTCATTTCGGATTTTATCTCTTAATGATATCCCCAGCATAGCACGCTCCATAGCTTTCTGCATCACTCTCAATCTATTTGCATTCCGTTTTGTAAGAGCCATCGTTTCCATACCGTATGTAGTCACTGGTAGGATACAAGTATTGTGAACTTTACGTTTGAGGTTGATCGGTACATCTGGATTCCTTAGGATATATGACAATTTGCCAAAGGCGGCCCATGTCAGAGATATTCGTCTTGTAATTTTAGTACCTTGGTTTTCTTTTCCTAATTTGATGATGTGTCCTAAGTATATATATTCTGTCACGTTCTCCAGCGTTTGGCCGTTTACTGTAATTCGCATATTGTATTGGCTCATGATTTTAGTCTTAGCAGGATTTATCTTCAGGCCTGACTTTTCTGCTGCTTGTTTGAGTTCTTGCATCATGGTTTTTAGTTCCTCTGGGTCTTCAGAAATAGTCACCACATCATCAGCAAAGCGTAGGTGACTGAGGAAGCAACCGTCAATTTTTAAATCCTTCTCTTGCCATTTAAGTTTCTTAAAAACATCCTCTAAAACTAGCGTGAAAAGTTTTAGGGAGGTAACGTCCCCCTGTCGTACGCCTCTACTGATGTTTATTTTGTCCGTTTTAAGGTCTTGATTTATTTTCACGTGCATTGTTGCCTTTTCGTAGATGTGTTTTATTATAGTATTATATCTACTGTCGATTCTTGCCTTATTCATCGATTCTAAGATATGAGCCGTACTTATAGAATCGAATGCCTTGTAGAAATCTATGAAGGCTAAATGTATGGGCACATTATACTTGGTCGTCTTCTCTATGATAGTGCGTAGAGTCTGTAGATGGTCAATAGTGTTATATCTTTGAGGAAGCCCGCCTGCTCCACTGGTTGGTGGTAATCGAATTTGTTTGTCAGGCGGTTGATAATAATTCTCGTCAACAGTTTATATAGTTCTGATAGTAAACTGATTGGGCGGTAGTTCTCTATGTTAGTAATAGCACCTTTTTTGAACAGGAGTACTGTTTCCGCATTGTGCCATCTGTCAGGTATTCTTCCTTCTCGTAGGCACTTGTTTAGTAAAATATGTATTGCACGTTCGAGATTTATTCCTCCAAGTTTTATCATCTCTGTTGTTACGCGATCTTTTCCGGGGCATCTATGGTTTTTCATTTGTTTCAGAGCTAGTCTAATTTCATCAATGAATATCTCTGGAATATTTTCAGAGCCTGCATTGAGTATATTTCTTTTTGTTTGTGATTTCCTATGCGGTGTATGTGCTGCATATAATTCTGTATAGAAGTGTTCAATTGCTCTGATGATTTCTTCCGGTTTTGTCACTTCTATTCCCTCTTTGTTCTTTATTTTTGTCATCTTCTGCCGTCCGTTGGATATTTTTGATCTTAGTATTCTCATGTTGGCGTTGTCTTCAACGGTCATCAAAACTGTTCTAGTTCTATGTTCTCTTATGTCTTTTCTTATTGCTTTCTTTACTTCTTTGTTTATTGATTTATATTCATCTGTTCCTTTTTCCAATTTTCTCCTTTTTTTAATGAGTTTTATAGTGGCATTTTTGAGTTTTTCATCTGTTTGACCCTTTTTTCTTGAGCACAATTTCTTTGTCGTTATTTGGATAGTAGTTGTAATTCTATCATTTATTTGGTTAATGTCCATGTCTGATAGTATAGTTGCATCAAGTCTCGTTGAGAGTTCTTGTTTATATTCATCTTGCTTTTTCGTTATTTCTGTGTTAGTGGGAAAATGTTGTTGTCTAACTAATTTATGTCTTTCTTGTTTAATTTTGATGCTTATCAGTGCTCGGACCATCCTGTGGTCGCTCCCAGTATCGAATCTGTTCAGAACTGATACGTCTCTACATATTTTTCGATCTCGGCAGAGGATGAAATCTATCTCATTTTTTATCTTGTCGGGGCTTCGCCATGTCCATTTTCTCTGTGATGGTTTCTTAAAGAATGTGTTGAGGCAGTATAGCCGTTCGTTTTGAAGAAAGTTGGAAAGTGTATCCCCTCTGTTATATACCTGGACCATAATTACCTATAAATTCCATATCATTTTGTGTTTTCTTTCCTATTTTTGCATTGAAATCTCCGGTAATGACCAAGTAGTGAGATTTTTCCTGTTCTTTTGCCGTTGATATATCTTCATAAAATTTCACAATTTCATCGTCTTCCGCTGTACTTGTTGGAGCATATACATTTATGATTTGAAGTGTATAACGTACGTTTAGTCTAATTATTATGTATATGACGCTGTCCGATAAGGCCTGGTGTTTGATTACTCTATGTTTAATCTTTTTGTTCACTATGAAACCTACACCTCCTATGTAGTCTTTCATATCAGAATTTTTGTTATAGAGTATATGGTCACTTTTCAGTTCAGTGGTTTTTTCTCCCGGTAGTCGTGTTTCTGCCAGTCCGACTACATCCCATTTTCTAGATTTTAGTTCGTTTTGTAATTCCTCTATTTTTTCATCTGATCTCATTGTTTGTATGTTTTATGTGGCAATATATAAATTGTTTGTAAACTTCTTTTTCAGTTTTTCCGAATATTTGTCCCACCCCCAGAATCAATGGGGCTGACTGATATTTCAGTGTGAAACTTTGAGTTTTTAACTCTACTCACCTGGGATCTATTTCCGTGGTTTTTGAAATTCGACATTTGGTTTGGTTTGGGTGGTTTTGGCAATTAAAACGCCTCGCTTGCCCTGCGTGTTGGCGAGTTTTCCTTCACCGGCCGATCCTCTGGATGCAGACGCTGCTAGTTTTGGTCCGCCCTGGGTATTTTATTTCCCCGGTACCTACCATATCTGGTGAGCATTCCCCTATCCGCCACCTGGGGAGGCGCCCGATGGGGAACTAGCAACCCCACACAGGTTTTAGCTAAATATTGCAGAGTCAATAATTGTGTCCTTATCACATTCTACGAGTACAGGTAGTTTTGCCAACCAATTTTCCACAAAGCGTCAATTGATGCAACATAAATTCGCACAAATTCCTCAGTTTTTGGCGCAAGTATTCTATACCGACGAGGCTACTTTTTCTACAAGCGCTGTTATTAATTTCCATAATAATTACATATGGACCGAAAAAAAACGCACGAAACATTGGTTGTCCGTCATCAACACTAATTTTCAGATAATGTGTAAGCCGAAATTGTTGATAGGTCCACATTTTTTGTCAATGAAATTAAATAATATTTTCTTGAAGAGGAACTGCCACTGCTGTTAAAAAGTCCCATATCAATTTAGATTACAAATGTATTTTATGCAAGATGGTACTCCGCTATATTTCAGTTTAGTTGTTCGTTTTTGGACGGTGGATAAGCCAGGTGACCTCCTCGGTCTTCAGACTTAAATTCTCTAGATTTAATTTCTGGGGCCAACTTAAATCACTATTTTATACGACTTTCATTAAAAATGTTTAGGAACTCATAAATCGCATTGTTGCATCATTTGAGACAATTCGAAACAACCCCGGTATTTTTGAACGTGTTTGGCATTCAGTACATTGGAGATGTACTACGGAAGCCTGTATTGCAGTTACGGCGGTCATTTTCAACAGTTTTTTTAAGTTAATTTGTTTACTACCTACCCTTTATTGTATAAACTCTTAATTTATTATTAAACATCCTATAATTTTAAAACTAAGCTGTTTTAGACATGTATTTGTAAGAACTTTTCTCATCAAAATTACCTCAGAAATTAACCCTTAAAGTTTGTCGCATATATTTAGAATCACCCGTATAGTGCGTTAAATCTCTGTCATATTATTTATTATTTAGAAAATAAATAAAAATTTGTAAATTCGGAATACATGTCCTACAAAATTTGTTTATTTTGTTTTAATTTTTCACAAGTTTTTTGCAGAATTATCAAATTGTTTGTGATATGAATTAAATAGTATGTACTAAAAGAGAGCGTTATAACTAATGCAGCACAAGTAATGCAAATAAAATGTAGTTTTCCCTGTTATACACACAATGTTAAGAAACACAAAATCATAACATTGTTGGTAAAACGTGCTCTCTATATACATACATATAGCGTCAAGAAAATACGAGGCCTTACATCGAAAGACAGAAAGGTAAAGGATTAAGTAAGAAAATACGAACAAAGCTTTTACTTTAAATGTTTTCTGACAGTACAAAGCTATTTTATGCTTATCGAATAACTTTAAAAAATTAGTAGTTTTAAGAATTACTACTAACTTTCTTATATACATCATAAATTATTAATTTGTTAGAAACTTAACAATAGTATAATTGTAACAGTATTGAGTAATCAATCTAAAACTACTTTCGATTAGCAGACTTAAGTACAAATTTAATGTAAATGCAAATGAGTGATATAGTACTTGATTTCACCTTTACAAATCTTTTAATTTGTAACTGATAATTGTCAGATTACTGATTTTTTACAGAATGGATCTTAAACAATAATAAAAATAAAGGGAGTACAAATAAGTCTCCGCCGTTTCTTATCAAAAATTGAGCATTTATTGTGAATGAACGAATCCTTATGTTTTATTAAGTGGCGAAGCGAAGCGGAGTCTGTGTGTTCGTCCGTCTGTCCGTCCGAGCAAAGACTCGAGAACGGCTGGGAATTTCCAAATTCTGTTTTCACCAATCGACAGGTGACCAAAAAGGCTTGTTTGCTAGTGATTTTGAAACTGATTGGTCAAAGGTTAGCGTTAGTGCTTCGCCACTTCGCTATGCGTTGCAAGCTTTCCAGCTTTATTCAAAGTATTGTCCATCACTAGTCACTACTTTTTCCCATAGTTCTGGCAGCATGCGGATACCGCGTCGGAAGAACACTTCATCTTTTGAGGCTATCCACGAATCGACCCAATTTTTGGTATTTTCATATGATGTGAAGAGCTGCTCAGACAGGCCATGTGTCATCGATCGCAACAAGTGATAATCGGAATGGGCAATGTCTGGTGAATACGGCGGGTGGGGTAGCACTTCCCAATTGAGTGTTTCCAAGTAG
Organism: Sinelater perroti; assembly: GCA_036346155.1. Classification (NCBI taxonomy): domain Eukaryota; kingdom Metazoa; phylum Arthropoda; class Insecta; order Coleoptera; family Elateridae; genus Sinelater; species Sinelater perroti. The sequence continues at coordinate 4,563,061 of JARFIY010000005.1, read as the reverse complement.
GTTTTGACCGGCGCCGCAACATGTGGACCAGCATTCTTATGATGGAGAATAATTTTGTCATGTCTGAATTAGTTGTGTTAGATAGACAGCCCCAGCAATGGTTTCGTTTGGTTTGAGCAACTCATAATACACAACACCACGCGGATCCCACAAAATACACAACATGAATTTTTTTCCATGAATGTTCGGCTTGGCTCTCGATGTTTAAGCATAGCCACGTAGTTTTCATAATTTCCTTTTCTTTGGGTTATCGCAGTGGACCCATTTTTCATCACCAGTGACTATGCGATGCAAAAAAACTCTTTCGTTTATGCTGACAAGCAGCATTTTACATGTGCATAATCAGCGTTCAACGTTTCTTGGCTTCAGTTCATATGGAACCCAATTTCCTTGCTTTTGAATAATTCCCAACGATATTAAACGATGTGAAATTGCTTGTTGAGTAACCTCTAATCTAAGTGCAAGGTTTTCTTGTTTTATTTCTTGGCAGGAATTTTTCTCTAACAATACTTTCAATTCTGCGTCTTTGTACACTTTCGGCCTTCCGCTATGTCCTTTGTCTTCGACGTTCATAAACTTATGAAACTGCTCACGATAACTTTTCTCACTTAAAGCAGCCTCACCATATGCTTCTACAAGTAAATCAAAAGTTCGCGCAAATGACGCTTATTCGGTTCAAAACTAGACATTTTCGCACGAAAAAATTAAGTGATGCTGATGTAAAATCACTAATATTTTAAGGTTTTGGTATTGAGAGATGTCCAACCTTACGACGTTTCACATCAACAATTACAATTTTAACCATAACTTACTGGTGGGTCCATCTTCCTTTAATAAAAAACAATAGAACACTAGCACGATTACAGATTAAATTCAAATCGAACGATTTGTTTATAAAAAAAATTGTTTATATTGAAATCAGACTTGTAAGATAGTATCATGTTGACAGTTTTAAATAATCTAAATTGTTATAAAAATCTATTTATATTTTTATTAAATATGATTTGGAATTATGAAAGTTTCCTAAATAAAATACAGAATATTAGAACAACCACAATTTTATTCCTATCGGTGTAGAAATAGACATAGCAATTACCTATAAAATATAATGTCAGTTACTACAGTTATACTGCAATTACACGTCTAATATTGTTTGGCTTTGGAATCGTAGCACGCTTGTTTGCATAAACCCTTTCCTTTAAATAATCCTACTGAGAAAATTATGAGGTTGCACTTCAAAACTACAGTAGTCAATCGATGTCACCCCTCTGTGAAATAACACACCCAGTAAATTTTATTTGAAGTATAATGAATATTTTGCGTATTTCTCCTCTTGAAATGTGCCTCTTCTGAAAGTTACATATAACTTAAGTTAAAATCGTTGGCCTTATTGAAAAAAAAATTGTTTAGTATCTCCCGATAGCGCTTGCCGTTGACACTAACGCCCTTAGAAAGGTATGGGCTAAAATGTACGCCAAACAGTCTGTGAATGAATTGATTTTCTGTATAACACGTAAATTTTCACTACCCCGGATGCAACAATTTTAACGATTCACAGAATTATAGGCGTGAGAAAATATTTGCTTATAACTTCTCACGTATCTGACCGATTTTCAAAATTCAAATAACATTTTTAATAGACCAGCCAGCTAAAGACGTCAGTCTTAAACAATTCCTCGATGAATTTAAAAGCATGTTCAATCAACTACTACACCAAAACAGCATGATATTAAATATGCTGATTACAGTGATCAATAAGCTAATCAACTAATGGGTAAATTTCTAAAAATTGCGTTAAGAAATGCCAACGGGCTGCTTCAACGAAAATTAGAAATTGAAACTTTTCTACATACCAATAGCATAGATATTTTGTTAATCTCAGAAACCCATTATACCACAAGATCACATTTAAAAATATCTCATTTTACCGTATATCATACAGAACACCCGGACGACGCAGCCCATAGTGGTTCTGCTATAATAATTTGCAATACTATCAAACATCATGAATTACCATAATACAAGTAGAAAAACTTCCGATGCCAGTAGTAATTTCCGTCGCCTATTGCCCGCCACGCCACAACATAACCAAACAAATGTTCCAACCCTATTTTGAGCAACTAGGACCTAGATTCTTAGCAGGTGGCGACTACAATGCTAAAAATACACACTGGGGCTCGCGTTTAACAACTACAAAAGGTAGAGAACTATACAAACTCATGGCAAATAACAATTACAGTTTTCTATCAACGGGCAGCCCAATATATTGGCCTACTGACCCCAATAAATCACCAGATCTGCTTGACTTCTTCGTCACCCATGGTATGTCCTCAAACTACATGGACATCGTTCCCAGTTACGACATTTTATTTGACCATACCCCTGTAGTAGTCTCAGTAAGTGCAACGATACGTTATAAAGAACTCACACCTACTCTCAGCAATAAAAAAACCAACTGGGAGACTTTTGAATCACATATAAATGAAAATCTTAACATGAACCTGGCTTTAAAAACAAACAAAGACTTAGAATATGCAACTAACCACCTAATAACAACTATTCAGGAAGTTGGTTGGAAATCAACACCTCAGTCCTACAACCACAAAATCAGCAGACCCAACATCCGAACTGAAATAATGGAAATAGTAAGGGAAAAAGAAGAGCAAAGGCAGCTTGGCAACGTAGTCGCAACATTGCAGACAAAACTATATTTAACCAACTGAATAATAAACTAAAAAGAAGACTTCAACAGATTCGCAATGAAACTTTCCAACTCTACACAACTACACTCTGTACAAGATCAGTCAATATGGAGGGCAACTAGAGGAATCAAACGTCCCAAAGAGCACATACCACCACTACAAGATGCAATACGATTATGGGCGAAAACTGAAAAAGCTGAAGCTTTCTCGCTGCTCCTTCAAACTACTTTTGAACCTAATTCTAATGAACCAGACCAGGAAGTTGAACATCATTTAGAAACTCCATTGCAATTATTGCCCCAAATAAAGAGTTTCACTATCCACGAAATTGAAGACAAAATAAAATTACTTCCTAACAAAAAATCTCCAGGATATGACCTTATAACAGGAATTATATTAAAGCACTTCTCCAAATCCTGTTTAATAAAATACTGTGTCTGGCATACTGACCATCATTACCCAAATTTGCCCAAATTATTCTAATCCTTAAACCGGATAAACCTCCTACCCAAATAAAATACTACCTACCTATTAGTTCACTTCCGATAATCTCTAAGCTGCTAGAAAAATTAATATTAAAACGCATTAATGAAAGTGAACTTCAAAGTAAATTTTTATTAATTAAACACACATAATTAATTAATTAACACACATAATACGCGGTGCACTTGAACACAAAACTTACTGCTGTGTAGTGTTCTTAGATGTGAGTTCTGCATTTGACAAGGTTTGACACATATGTTTATTTTACAAAATAAAAAAACTACTTCCATACCATTACTACCTGCTTTTGCGCTCCTACCCGGACAAACGATTCTTTCAAACCAAACTCGGTAACGACACCTCTCAGATATATAGAATTAATGCGGGTGTTCCTCGGGGTAGTGTGCTTGGGCCTCTATTGTATCTATTATACACAAGTGACCTTCCTATCACAGAGCAAACAAGTATAGGGACATTTGCTGATTACACAGCAATCCTGTCGTTCAATGAAGACCCGAACACAATAACCGAACTACTCCAAGAACATTTTAACCACCTCGATAAGTGGCTCAACAAGTGGAAAGTAAGGTTAAACGGGGATAAATCGGTCCAAGTCACGTTTACAACGAAACACTCGGCGTATCCGCAAGACTACTTAAACAATACACCGATCCCTCAGGCAGACGAAGTCAGATAATCTAGGTCTGCATCTTGATAAACGCTTGACGTGGATATCTCATATAAGAAAAAACGAAAGAAATGGATCTACGTCTAAAAAAAATTGGATTGGCTCCTTGGGAGAAACTCAGCACTTGCCATAGGTAAACTGTTAATCTACAAAAGCATAATTCGTCCCATCTGGATCTACGGCCATGAATTATGGGGATGCGCAAGCAAATCAACAATAAAAATAATACAACGCTTCCAGTTCAAGACCCTGAGGATGACATCCAATGCTCCCTGGTTTGTGTCAAATGCAACAATCTACAACGATTTTAACATCCCATTAGTAGCCGATTTTATAAAAACAAAAGCTGAAAAACATCATTACGCTGTTGAAAATCATCCGAATATAACAGTCAACGTCCTAGTCCCTAACCCAAAACCAGAAGATTAAGGAAAAAGTGGCCAATAGACTTAGTGAACTAAAGTAGGAGATTTACCAGTGGGTGCTTTCTCCTCATGACTTTTATTAAACATTTAATAACATAAAAAGCTCATAGGATTACTGTATTTATTCTAATTGCTAATAAGATGTTTATAAAAAAAATTAATAGCATAGTCTGAAATTTAGTATAACACGTTTTTAAAATGTTAATGTTAACTAGTTACAGGATGGAGCAACCTAATTTTAAAATCCTCACTTACTTCTTGAAGGGTGTCTCTTTCAATGGTCGGAACTTAACTTCACTTTTTATGGTTATTTTTAGAACTTAGAGACCATTTGTACACCCAATTCTTTAGGTATCCCTACAGAAAAAAGTCACATGGATTTATATCAGATAAATATGGTGGCCAAATAATTCCATCACCCTTAAAATTACTGAAGTTTAAGCCTATGACAAAGCTATCCAGAAGTGTGAAAAAAACTTACAGAGTGCGATGAAGCCTCGAATTGTCCTGGATAAACCAATAACCGTTGAGCATTTTGGCTCTCTTATCTGGCGGTACTTTTGAGAGCTTACATTGCCATAAAAAATTTGGCCAGAGAATCATTTTCCTTGAAATTGCTTGCCAGGCGGTCACTTTTACTGAATGGAGAGGCATTACAATTGCAAGCTAAGAATTTTCGGTAACCCAATGGCGCATGTCTTGCTTGTTAACAAAACCTTACTTATAAAAATAAACCTCAATACCAAATTAATTTTTCGAAACATCATTCGAACCGTCTTCCACTTTTTTAATCATTTATTGGCCAAATTAGAATCTTGTACGGAAACATTTTCAAATGTTTTGTCAGGATGGTTTGGATGCTCCCATAGCTTGAGCTACTCTCCGAATTAACAAATCTGGCTGATTTTTGAAAAGCTCAAAGCTGTATATGGCGGGTCAGGCATTTCAGACATTTCCAGTTGTTTCAAATATCCGAATCAGCCTAAAAGTAGCGAAAAAGCTTTTTATAGGCTATTGTACGTTTTTACTCCAAAATTTCATTTACTCTTTCTCACCTGTTTATTGTTTTTTCAGAATTATTGTCTTTGTCTAAGGGAGAATTCTTAAAGGTCCATTTTTGTACAATAAACAGTTTTTCTTTAATGGTTAAGGATTACATATTACAACCAGATAGTCGTGTAATCAATAGTTTTTGCTAAAACTGTAATTAGCAAACTAACATGTACTATAGGTGGCGCTAATCACACATCTAGAATTGTTTACCCTATACTTTAAAACCAATGCTTGTAAATGCGTATCTTTTGTTAAAATTCGTTGCGAAGCATTATATGAAAGATTCAGTTGCTGTAGACGGCGACAAATTAACGTGTTTGGTTTTTTATGCACACTATCACTTATTTAAGTAATATTATCACCTGAATGACAGATGCGTTGATGACGAACTCTTGCATTGTCAATACGCACACCACTTGTTTCGAACTTTTACACTACATCATGCTGCACGCTCACTTATTTCACATTATTGAATCCAAACATTGATTGAAGTTTTTTTTTGGTGATCATAGGTGATCAACTATTTCCTAATATACTTTAATGACATTGATGCATTGTTAAGATGACTGTCATATCTATAAATACCAACTGTACAAGTAGAAGCTTCTAGTCTTCACAGAACGCAAACGATCCGCAATTCAAATCGTAAAGTTCAATGTGAATCACTCTGTATTTTATTTATATTTTTGTCAAAATATATAACGTACAAACATGCAGAAAATAGAATGTAAATTTTGCTATTTATGTTGTTTTGAAGCATTTACGTTTTAAAAACAGCTTAGAAAATAGGAAATTTCCTTTCAAGTTATTTGGTCTTAGTTTGGCGGTTTGGTTGTTATGGTGAAAACTCTATGATAATTTACTAATGTTAAAAAATAATTACTTTATTAAATAAAATAAATTTATACATTTGAACAAAAAGTAAACAAAGAAATGTAGCGTGCCATATGATCTTGATTTACACGTGGAGGTTCCCACATAGTAAACAAAGACAGTCTATACATTTGAACGGAAAGTAAACAAAGACGGCTGATATAAAATTTGGCGTGCCGTGCTGTGAGCGCTTAATTTACACGAGGAAGTCCCTGCCAAATCGCTAGGCGCCCGTAGCTATCGGGCGTCTGCCACGGTCATTTGATTTGCTTCTGCAGAGCGAAGTTTCGATTTTAAGTGCCCATGTATAATGAACGTAAACATAAGCCGCCTATAAGGAATACCTAAAATACACGTAAGACTTATGTAAACATATGAAATTTTCGCATGCCCAATCACAGCAGCGACAGCAATGTCTTTCCACGCATTTTGCATAATTATATTGTCTTTGTACCTGTTATCCCTTTTATGGATTAAAAACATATGCATATTTACTAACTTAATTAATAATTTCCTATCCGTTGTAAAAACAAAGCCAAAATGTCGACAATACTGTAAGTAAGGTTATGCAAATTTAGAATCAAAACTAACATTCTGTTACTGCTCCCAACCTTAATCTAAGGAAAAATTAAAAATTACTGCAAATGAACGTAAAACTTAAAAACTACGGGAGTATTTCTTATGGGAGGCTTATGCTTACATCCATTATTAATAGGCGTTAAGTTAAATTGTTCCACATTTCCGATCCAGGAAATAGCCAATCGAATTAAAAATTTATACGTTCCCATCTTGCAAAAATGAGGCCAGGCGGGTGAAAAATTGTCAGCCTACGACGCCAAAAATATGTTTTGGCGGGCAAGCCCTTGTTAAGTTATAAATCAAAATACGAACACGCCAAACTAAATAATTATAGTTTTAAAAATTCTTAGAACACGCCTGAATGTTGTTTGTAATTTATGTCACAAGTGCCGTCTCTGAGCAAATTACATGACATATTCAAAGCAAACTTTTGCTTACATATATTGCGACAGAAGTTGTAATACATCATTTGTCACAGCACACTCAGTATTTCTGCGAGAGCTTCCAAGCCGCTGAAGATTGGTATGACTTCCCGATTCCGCTCTCGCAAATGAGCTTCTTTGCCAAGTTTAGCATTATTCCGGCGCAAATCCCGCAAATCCAGATCAACAAAGCGAGAGCCCTGATGAGCTTAGCGGAGGACTCGACTCTTGCCGAAACAGAAGCTCCGATAAGTGGCGGAAGCGGTGCATCCGCCGAAGCTCGCGCAACCAAAGCAAATTGTAAAGTATGTAATTTGTCGTCAAAACTCCAACTCCTATCAAAGTTTTAAATTGAATTAGGATTTCCAGCGTAAACATCACCGGTCCTCTCATTGTTGCTGCCGGTTAGCTTCCGGAAGTTTAATCGCGAGTTTAAACTCCTCGCGCAGCCGTTAGACCAAATTAGAGCGACACCCACTTCTGCACAATCAAGGGCGAGATTTATTTTTACCGTTGATATTACGCCGCGTAATTCGACGCACTGTAAAGGTGGCCCGGATGTTCGGTTTACTGCGCTGTTAGGTCCCGGTTTGCGCTAAAAAACTTTCAGGTGGCTAAAACAGCGCGCCGTTTGCTTAACTAAAAGTCTCGCTATTTTACGATTTCTCCAAGATATGCACAAACTTCCGTGAAAAACGGCCCTAAACTGAAGCAACTTCTCTTAGTTAAGGTGGGAAGCAAAGGTCGGCCTTTTTACGCAGTGGGTTGATGGCATCGAGGCATCACTATCAACAGAAAGTTTGTTCTTTTTTCTTATAAATTGTAGGAATGCGCTCAACTAAGGGAACGCTGTTTTTTAATACTAATTTATCTTGGTAGCTTTTTATTTTGTGGTTAACTTATGTTGATAACAAATAAAATAAATAAAAATAGCTTTATTTTCCAATCACAATTCTGTTGAATTTACAAGGAACTTATACCATTAAAGTAAAATGTGCAAAATTAATTGTAGCACTGATCAGCAGAAAGTAATATGTAATTACATGTGGGAAATTCCTCCATTGAGGAACTCCCTTATAATTATAATTAATCTATCATAACAGAACATCATAGAGGTTAGAATATTACAAGGACTAAAATCTGCTCAATAAGTCAAGAGGAGAGGACCTTTTAAGTCCGTTTCTTGCGTTACTGTTGGCCAAGACATTCACAACTATCGCGTTTTGGTCATATTCAAGATGAAGGTGACATTTTTTCTATTGCACTTCACTTACTTTTTTACAGTTTTTAGGTTTAGATCACGGTATAGTCATTCATTTTTTATGTAACATAGAGAGTTACTCATAGTTCTTAATAGTTTTGGCTGTTGCTGTTGCAGTATTTCATGTGTAAAGTACACACTGTACCCTACAGCTGTATGCTGTATATGGATATGGATAGTTCCAGACGCGAATAAAGGCACTTGAGAGAAGCCATCGTCGTTAAATACGTATGAAACAGTGAACAATGTTGTGTTGTCATTGTTATGTTGTAAGAGAGACTTATTGTTTAATTTTAAGCATCGTAAACTGGGCTGTGGCTTTTATGTAAGAAAAATAAACGCAAAATGACAGACGAAGAATTTTAGAGTTTTTGTCCATTCCTTTCCTTCAAGCACTGACATTAGTCGAAAACATGTGGTCCTTCGAAGTAAAGAAAGAATTAGCTCTGTGGTATTAGTTTAGCCCTGTGAAGTTTTAATGTCAGTATTTATAAGAAGTATATTCGGTAGTGCTGCTGCTGCTGCTCGAGGTTCCGGAATTGTTGACGAGGTTTGGGTAGAATATCTCTCTTCAGTGCCCCCGCAACAGGCAGAAACGCCGACGGGTTCGACGCGATTTGGCAGAACTCTAGGGATAGAAAACAACGGTGACGAGTATCATGCACTTTGCACCATTCCAGGAGTGCCAGATCTTGTCACACTTTACACCATGCCGCTCGTTCTGCACTTAGAAACAAGAAAGATTTGCAGCATTTTGTCAACAGCAGAGACAAACGAAACTTTAAATTTAACAACACAGGATTGATGTTCAAATCTGAGCAGAAGAGAATTGTGCTAAACAGAAAAGGATTGCAGCGGAAGCAGAGCAGAAGAAGATTACGACGGAAGCAAAGAGAAATAATCTGGAAATTAAGAAAAAGCGGACTTAGCTCATATTACTGACGAGATCAATATCTTGGAACCAGTCAGAGGTTGAAAACGAATGACACAAAGACAGTCGTTTCAAAGTTTTTTTTCAACGATTTCTTGATGACGGAACCACGCTAACGATGATTGAATATCATGTTACATCATCCCTTGAATCGATTGAAAGTGCAAAATATTGTACCTCAACTGGCTGGGAGAAAGCTCTGAGCATGACGATACGTCCAAGGTGGTCAATCTTAAAGTACACGATATCAACAAGAAGAAGGAATTCGAGCTGGAAAATATACGAACCAACCGGAGGATAGATTTGTCGGTACAACCGATGTCATGTTACAAGCTGCTGAAAAGATAGAAACATTTAGAAAATATGCATTTTTCTGTAATTATGGCTAAGAAGCCAGTAATTCTAATAGAAACTGACCATGCTCTCTTTGTGCTTGGAAGAAAACGTGTTAAAGGTCCTAGGAATGGCTAGATGATCAACACACACATCTACCTAATTGCTGTGGACGCGGACCCTGATGTCATTCTGCTGTTTAAAATGTAAGCCTTTGGAGCCGTCGATGGTAAGAAATTACTGTATTCAAACTATAATAAAAGAGCTGTCATGCTACTGGAGGCGGAAATAGTTGTTGGGAAACAAGAACGATGACTTAAAGTTGCCAGAAAGCAAAAATATTGTTTTCGAAGACTTCAAACTTTAGAAAAGCAGATAGGTAGCCAGTTATTGGCGGAATGTACAAAAAAAAATTGAAGAGCATGTTCAAAAGGGATTTTGCCACAAGCTGCTAGTCTATGAAGTTGAAGAATTGTATTTGGCACATACCACATTTTGGAAGGACAAACACAATTAAACTTGGGAAATTGTGCTGCAAAGATGATGTCTTTCAATGATAAGCTTCTTCAGGGGCTAGATCAAATGTCTTCACTTATTAACGTTTTGCTGATGTTTCGTCAAGGGAAAGTTGCCTTCAGTGGAGATATCAGGAATATATTTCACATGGTCAGGATTTGTCAGAAAGACATGGTGGCACTACGCTTCAGTTGTTACAGAGGAGAATGTGGTATCCGATGTCCACAGATTCAGCTGCTTCATAAAGCTTGTTCGATCACTTCGTGGGTCAGAAGATTCGCAAGAAATTTTTCCGTATTGCGTAGAAAAGGTGACATGATTGCTGGTTGTCTTATTATATCAGAAATAAAGAAAGCAGTTTAGTTGTGAATTTTTTGAACCCAGGGAGAATGTTTCAGTGACGAATTACAAGATTTGATAGCTGGAAGGACGGTAAAGCACCCTTCACGCCTAATGAGACTTCCTTCATATTTGACAAATTTCAACTGTAACTGAACCACTCTTCCAATAATTCTGTTCTTTTTCAGATATTTTCATTTATTATCTTATCTCTCAGATGTGTACCTAATATACGCTTCATAGCTCTTTCTGTTTTTGTAAGCCTTTCGGCACTACTTTTCGCAAAAATTGTTGTCTTTGTACCATATGCAGCAACTGATAACACGCATGACTCATATACCTATTTTTTTAAACGTGGACGTACGTATATTGGAATTTCGGAGGATATTATTTAATCTGTCATAAGCAGTGCAGGTTAAATAAATTCTTCTTGTAGTTTGTAGTTTGGTTTTCTTTTTTAAATTTTAGATAGACAGTTTTGTGATTTTGTTTTTTATTTCCAAGATACCATTAGCGGGGCTGATAAATTTTGTCTTGTCAATGTTTATCTTTACTTCCATCTTACTGGAAAAAGTTTACAGTTATGTAATCATAATTTTTAGTTTTTTAATATTATTGTTAAAGAGAACGATGGATGATTTAGGTAGCAACCGTCAATTTTAATACATTTATTTTCCCATTATAATTTTTAAGTGGGTTACTCCACTTTGAAGGCTCAAAAATTACATGAACTTTAATTTTTTTAAAGATAAGTAATAAGGCAACTACAAAATTTAATTACTAAGCTTTATTTTATACATATTGAAGTATTTAAAAATTTTCTTTAATTTAATACTTTTTAAAATGGTGGCTGCAGATTTCAACGCGTTCTTCTGGGCGCACTCCATGGCTAGCAGTAGAAGTCGCCTTCAGTTGATCCTAAGACAAAATAAAAAAAAAAAAACTTAACTACTTACGTGAAATTTACTACGGAAGTGCGCGAGAGCATTAAAAGAATGTTAGTTTTTGAAAAAATGGTGAGCATTTGAAGAAAATTTGGCCTTTTTGTTAAAAATTATTTAACTTCTACTGCTAATCGACTTTAAAAATGTAGTTTTAAGAAAAACGCGTTTAACGTTTAAGTAACGATATTCCTTAGATAAAATAAAACAGAATTGTAACTTACAACCAATCTGATATTCCAACACTATAGTTGTCCATTGAAATTTAAATTTTAGTTCTCATCTTCTTTTCTATATGATCTGGAGTTTCTACAAACCTGTTTTGTCCTACCTGTAAGTGACCGTTGCAATTAGATTATATAAATTATAGCAATTTTATCCTATCTCAAGTCTTAAAATCTTCATTAGGAATAAATTATTTATTATGCAATGGTTGAAAATACAAACAGCAATATCATCAGCTATATCAACCACACTTTTGCTGCTTGATGATATTTTTGGTACAATCGACCATACATAGAATTAAAGTTCTTGTTATTCTGAGTATAGCCAAAATTAATTAAAATGTGATAGACAAATGCAAGATCTTTATCAGCTTCAAAACTTTTATTAGCGAGTCTTAACTTTTTGGCTAATGCACTGACGTTCTCTTCTTTGCTTTCTGGTGCGGCCGGAAGTGTGGACTGGTAATTTTAAAATTCTGAATAAAGAGAACTTGAAACAAAGTTAAAGCGAAAAACACTAACCTGTTAAAACGGCGCTTTCCCGCAGATATAGGTGCCCTGCTGTTGGTCCTGGGGCTTCCAGGAAAAAGATGTAAGGGTATAGGTAAAATATAGAACAAGTTACCCCAAATCTTCACAGCGGAGCTGAACGCCAGCGTCTTTCCTGGTACAAAAGGTTCCTTTGTCGTTCCTTGCCGAGTCAGAGCAAAGAAAATGGACCGAGTTTTTAACCGGCAAAATATTTCAACCTCGAAAATTAGCTTTTGTAACAAAAGCCTCGCAGAGAATAAAAACTTCTGCTGTCAATTAAACCCGCCGGCGAACTCTCGGTTAAAAATACTCTCGTCTTACGGAAAATTTCTGTCACAAAATGAATTCAAAAGAACGACGCCTGCGAGAATACAGCAAAAAGCCAAACCCGAACAAAAGCGTGTACAAAGGGCGAAGCGAGAACGAAAAAGTCCCGCCCGCGGCCCGAAAAGGCGTACTACGAGAGGCTAAAACCACGGCCCGCGGCTTATATATCAGCGCAACGCGTGCTCGGACAAATTCGGTCGATACCTCAATTTCAAAATATATACAAGAGGGAACCAAAATACAACCGGCCCTAATTTAAAAATTCAAAACAAAAAGGTAATTTTAAGATTGGCGCGAACACTTTTATTGACCAACAATTCAGTGACCGTCTATTTGAAATTTTTGCTTCTTTATAGGCTTTTGTGGTTATTTATTTGATTCGTAAATCTTTTTATCACTCATAATAGCACAGTAATAACATATGCTCGAGAAAAACAAAAAAACGTCAGCCAAAAGAAATCTAAACAACGTGTATGCGTGGCATGACTTCAACGGGCCTATTGATTATATATACATTTTCTTATTATTTCAAATAGTCGTTAGAGACTTTGGTGACTTAAATTAAAACGTATATCTGGTTATCAAGTATCCGACTTAGGATAATGTCTAAGAAGGGACGCGCCACATCTATCTGCTCTAGCGTCTTCCGAGGCACTCGGGATTACCGCCTCATAAACATCGTTAAAAATTTTTGTTTGTATCGGGACCACTTGTACACTATTTTTGAGACTCTAAAATGGCCTGACCCCTTAAAAGGATCCTCTAGAATCGTAGTGAATAATTTCGGTGATACGGTATCACCTCATCGTACTCCTCTACTTATCGTAATTTTATCAGTATTGAGATCTTCGTCAATACGAATTTAGATTGTTGCTATTTTTTAGATTTTTCTGATAAGGGTTAAATATTTCGAATCTATTGTACCATTATCTAACGCTTTAAAAATTTTTGACTAAACCGCGGGCCTTTTGAAAATCAATAAAGATTAGGTGGATATCGATGTTTTATACATTCTGTCAAAAAAGTACCGGGAATTTGCAATTTAAAAAGTCCGGCTAACGATTTAAAAAAACTTTTTTTGCGTAAGTTGGTAGCACCGTCCTTAATTACTGTTTAAAATGAGCGCGATCCGTCAATATTTGTTTACAGCAGTTGGTTAAATCAGTACTCTTCAATAGTGCGTCTCGATTTTTATTCTTCTTAATCCTGTCCTCTTGTACCATTATTGGTGTCGAGGTGTTCCGTCTTGGGTTGGGCGTCTTCTGACGAAGTTTCTCCATACTTTCCGGTCCTCAGCCAGTTCTGCTGCTTCTGTCCAACTCTTACCTCTATCCTGTAGGCTTTTCCCTATTGTGTTGTTCCACTTGTTTCTGGGTCTGCCTCTTGGTCTTTCTGCCTGTGTTTTGAAGTTCCATATTATTTGGGTTGTATTTTGCTCCTCCATCCTTATTAGGTGTCCGAACCATCTTAGTTTGTTTTCTTCTATGTGTTGGCGTAATTATTTGGTTTCCAGGTCTTGTCTGATTTTATCATTTCTGTATCTGTCTATCTTTGTTACTCCTCTAATTTTCCTCAGCACTTTCATTTCTACTGCTTGAAGGCGGTTATACTGTCTATCGCTTAGTGTTCATGCCTCACTACCGTACGTGAGGGTGGGTATGTATACTGCTTTATAAACTTTGCTTTTAACTTCTTTAGAGATTTATTTTTTGTTCATAAGGCCTTTATAAAGCGCCCCGTGTAGTCTGTTTGTTGACTTGATTCTGTTGTTGAGCTCATCCTCTAACTTCCCATCGGGATTGTTGTTCCAAGGTACTTGAAGCTTTCTACCTGTTCTAATATGGCGTTCTTTACTTCTATTGTGATGTCTTCCTGTTGCCTTGCGATAACCATTGTCTTTGATTTTTCTGCGTTGATCTCCATGTTTCTTTCTCTCAGTGCTTCGTCCCATATGTGTATGTTGTGTTGGAGGTCCTGCTCATTGTTTGCAATTATTAACATGTCGTCCGCATAGGCCATTTCTGTTATATATATGGGTTTCAACTTATAGTATCCTGCATGGAATTTCTTAACTTGTCCTTTAACTTCCTTGATGATATCGTCTAACACTAGTATGAATAATAGCGGACTTAAGGTTCCTCCTTGTGTGACTCCTAATCTAGTTAGGAACGTTCCCGATTTTTTGTTGTTCGATATTATATAATTCCGACTGATTTTGTAAAGACTCTGTATGCTTCTTATTAATTCATCGCTTACATTCCTGTTTCTTAGTACCTTCCATATTTCTTCTCTATGTATGCGGTCGAATGCCTTGATTAGGTCAATAAAGCAACAATAGATCCCTTGATTATATTCTATGGCTCTCTCTGTCAGTTGCCTGAGGCTAAATATTAGATCACTTGTCCCTCGTCCGGGCCTGAAACCGCATTGCGATTCCTCAAGTTGGTGTTCCACTTGTTTTCTCAGCCTGTTTTCTAGTATCCTTTCATATAGCTTTCTAGGTACGGTGAGTAGAGATATTCCTCTATAATTTCTACATTTTTTACTGTCACCCTTCTTGAATATGGGCAGGATAACGGCTATTTGCCAGTCTTCCAAGATCTTCTTGTCCTGCCACACTTTGTTCATGATGTTAAGTAACAATTTTAGCCCGTCTTCTCCCATTGTTCTTATCATTTTTGGGTAGATTCCATCGTGTCCGCTTGCTTTCCCGAGTTTCAGTCTGTTTATTGCTTCCCGCAGCTCTAATTCTGTTATTGGGTCTTTTGGGCTTCCGTCCGACTATTGTCACGGTTCGCTTCTGACCTAATTTCGTCGCTTCCGTGTTTTCTTCTGTTTTCATCTGTTTCTGTACCCTCTAGTAACGCCATAAAGTATTGTCTCCATCTGTCTATAATTTCCGTAGAGTTTGTGATGACCTTCCGTTGTTGTCCTCTATTTGTGGCAGGGGTTTTATTTTCTTTTCTGAAGGATTTCATTGCCTTGTAGAACAGTTTTTGATTGTTTCTGTAGTTATTCTTCATGGTCTCGCCAACTTTCTCCCATGCTTGATTTTTGGCATCTCTTACGGTCTGTTTTGCTATGTTCCTTTGCTGTTTGTATAATTCTAGGTCTGTTTGCTGGTTGGTGTTTAGATATCTTGACCATAGTTCTTTTTTCTTTCTTATCTCGTTTTTTACCTCTGATGTCCACTATGCTGTCTGTTTTTTGTTGGGCTTAATCCTGTTTTTTTCCGCAACTCTTTTCTGCTGCTGTTAGTACCACTCTCTTGAATTTTTCCCACATTTGTTCTATGTTTCCGTCTTCTTCTCCTTTGTCTTTGTCTACTTTCTGTTTGATAAGCTCCTGGTATTTTTGTATGTATCCTGGCTCCTTAGTTTATGTATCTTGATTTTTTCTGCTTTTGTGCTTGTCCGTTCTACCGATTCTGATTGTTTAGTGTTGTGCTTCATTTTAATTTCTGATACTAAAAGGAGGTGGTCACTGTCTATTTCCGGTTTCCTCCGTATTCTGGTATCTCTTATGAGTTTCCTAATGTTCTCTGGTACAATTATGTAGTCTATTATTGATTCTTCGTTCTTGCTGATCATTCTTCTAGTGAACTTGTGAATTGCTTTGTGTGTAAATATGGTGTTAGTGATAATCAGGTTGTTTCCGATGCAAAACTCTAGGAGTCTTCTTCCGTTGTCATTCAGCGTATCTTCCCCTTCTTTGCCAATTATGTCTGCATATTTTTTGCTGTTATTCACCATTCTCGCATTGAAGTCTATTAATACACTCGTGCCTCTTGTGGAGTCCCAGGCGTCTTGTAGTTCCTCATAAAATTTTTCTTTACTCTCTTTTTTCGCGTCCTCGTTCGGTGCGTATACTACTATTATATTGAGCAATTTTTCTTCTTCGATTGCTATTTCCAGCTCTATTTTTAGTATTCTTTCTGAGTAGCATTCCCAACTCTTTATCGTCTCTTTCCATTCTTCTGCAATTAGGCATGCTATTCCTGCTTTCGCTCTATCATTTTTGTTTACGCCGCTACATATTAGGATATTTCCCTCTTCCGTTTCTGTACATCCATGTCCTTTCTTTTTAGTTTCTGTTATTCCCAATATTTTCAGTTTGGTATCTATAAATTCTCTCACTAGTTCTACTTCTTTCCCAGTCATACTCTTAACATTCCAAGTACCTATTTTGATCAATTCATATTTTCTTTTTGCATTGTCCTTGTTCGTGCCCATATTCGTCTCCATGTTTCCGTCCGGATCCTCCTTGGTTAGTTTTTTGGCGTGTCTTCTTTTGTCAGACTTCCTTCTTTTTCTTCCGACCATTTGAATTTCACTCAGTCCACTGTTAGCTTTCGATAGCCTACTTGGGTTTTCTTCCCTTTATTTCTTTCCTCTCTTGCCACGTTCCGTATGGCTGCTTGTATTTTTTGTTCATTTTGCGTAAGGTCGCTATCAATGTATACTTGCGGCGGTAGTTTCGGTTTTTGTTTTAGGTTTTCCAGTTTTTGCTCGAAATTTTTGCATTTGACAATTACTGTATTGACTTTCGCTTTCTCAACTTTGTATGCTTCTTCTATCTCGGTCTTAATTCTCATCTCACTCTGTAGGAAGTTTATGACCTAGCTGTGTGTTTATGCTCGCGAGTAATTGTTCAATCTTATCCATGTTTGTGCTTTGTTCTTCTTGTTTCTTGGGAGGGGTCCTCAGCATTCCTTTGTTGCGTTTTAGCTTTGCTGTATCTTCTTGTGCTGGTTTTTCCTCTTGATTGTCTTCTATCTCTCTTTTCCTTTTTTGTAGGTACTCTCTTAATGATCCAGTACTGGACGATTTGTTCCGGTCGTTTTACGTGACGTACTTCACTTGCCGTACGCGCTGTGCTGCTCTGTTAACCGTTCGTTATTGATCGCCCGTCTGTATATATGCCGAAATTCACTTGGCTCGTTACCGGTACAAATGGCTGACACTCTGTTATCTCACTTCGTACCACACTCCCGTACTCGTCGCACTGACTTTTTCTTTTTAAACCTGCACCCGTCTTGTGATCGCGCTGTACTTATTGCACTCCTTTGTGTTCGCAAGTTCACTTACCGTGATCGCGCTGTACCTTGAATTTTGAAATTGCCGTTCTTGTGCCTCTCCCAAGGCCGCTGCTCGCTGTGCTTATCAGCTGGTGTTTACACTTGTTTATTACATGATTTCTCGATTTATACTTGCCCTATATCTTGTTCTTTATTATATGTGCTTCTGTATATCTTAAAGTGTCCACCTGTGGCTTCATTAATCACTTAAAACTAAACACTCTCTGCAATTTTCTTAAAAACCGACTTGCGGTTATCACTCACCGTACGAGTCGTCGATCTTTATAATGAACAAAAATATTGAACAAAGAGTTTGCCTTAATTTTCGCGTGCCGACTTGCTAAAAGTGATAGCAAAGGCTTATGATAAATCAATTTTATCAAAAACACGGGCCTACAAGTGATACAAAACATTCAAAAAGGGCGGAGAGATCGTCGAAGACAATCCTCGTTCCGGACTAAAATGTCGAAAAAGTGAAGAAAATCGTGCTCGATAATTATCATTTTAACTTAAGAGAGATATCACGTGATCTCAAGGTTTCTCACGAGTCCTTTCGTTTAATTTAGTACATAATTTGGGCATGAGACAAAAAGAGCTAAATTTTCTACAAAAACAGTTCCGTAAACAGGTCTCTTTAGACATGATAGATAGCGTCAGTTCTGATCCCACGTTCATGAAACGCATCATAATTGGTGATAAGACATGAGTCTATAGATTTGACATGCAAACAAGTCAACGGGCACTCCGTGGTACCAGTTTTGAGTCGATCGAGTCCATAAAACAACATTCGGTTAAGAGCTGAAGCTATACCAAAAAGCGCCTATAAAAAATGTTTCAAAGACTGGAAAAAGGCTGACGTATGTGTGTTGCATCAAATGGCGACAAAATAAATGTTACTGATCGAACTAAAATTGTGTTTTCATTTAATAATGTCTCGGTACTTTTTTAACAGAATGTACATTGGTTTTCTCAAGGAGGAGCTTTACAATCTGAAGGTGCTGTAGCCTCTTCAGAAGCCAACTTGTTGCACTGACTGATACTTACCTAACTTTCATGTTATTCTGTTGCATATTATTTTTGTTAATAACCAATAAGTGTGAGAGAGCAGACATATTGGTTAGAAATTATTATGTTCTTTCTTATTTCTCCCTTTTTGATTAATAATATAACATCAGTATCCCACCAGATTATTTATTCCGCTCTCTTCTAAGCATATCTTATATAAAATTTGTAACGAGTAGAACACTAAAAGCATTAGTAACCTAAGATCAATGAAATTTGTTCATACAACTTTTGATATTTATATATCATTAGGCGCATATCACGAAAAAATCTTCTGCACCATAAAACTAAATATTTGATTTATTCGTTGAGCAATTAATACCCGGTCTTCTTCATGATGCGTTTTTATTATCAACCAATTAAAATAATTTGGCTCTTCCCACTCTGTGTAATTAAATATACACTTTAGCCAGAAATATAATCCTTTCGTCATTAAAACCTTATTTTTCTCAGTACCTGCTAATGCCTGCCTATTCGTCTGAAGCCGGCATGCCATGAAAAATTCAGAAGTTAATTTGGCAGAGTTTCGGCCGCTGAAAGTTTCAGTAACTAACAATGAGGCGTAATTAATTTTCGGGTAATTTCCAAACTTCGCGCCGAAACGAAAAAAGTTGCGTCTTACATGGCCGCCACCAGCAGATTTCAGGGCAAGTTTGCGCGCCCAAATGAAGGATGGAGTCAATATTGCAGCTATTTTTGGCGCGTTAATGAACCGTATTTCATTATCGCCGCCTACACATGGCGAGGAAACTTGAGAATTTCCAATTTATCAGAACGGCCAATTTGTAAATGCCGGTAAATAAACGCTGCTGGGAGCGGCTATTTTGGTGCTTCGGCTTTATTGTTTGCTTTTTGAGCAGGGCCTGTTAAAGGCCAGTTACAAATTGTCAACTCCTGCTCGGTTTATTCATTCTGCTGGTGATATATTCTTTACCTGTTGCTAGCTGTAATAGCGAATCCTTCCTTTTAGATCTCAAGCCGCTTGAAGTAAATAGAATATTTCGTGGAAGTGACTTAGCATTCAAATGGCCACACTTAACCTCTTGTAATTCCGTTCATACAATTGTCGGTTTTATATGTGTGGGATCTTCATATATTGCCCTCAGACAATAGTTAATTAACTCTAATAATACGGTTCTTACACGTTTTGCATTTATTTTTGACGCTTAATGCAGAAACTCTCAAGAAGACTTTATTTAACGGTAGATTTTGCTTAATTAAAAGCACAATTGGATTCTCTTATTTTACTTGCAAAATGCATAATGTATATTCCTCAAAACAATGCTACATAGAGTAAAAAATGTAATTAATATAAATGACTTCATTGTACGTTATATGGCTTAACTAATTAGATTAAAAAAACAGAGTGTAGAGCGGTGATTGCCTTTTTACAATTAGTCGACGAGTGCAAAGTAATTTTTAGATTAGATATTAAAGTTTTAAAACAGATAAAAGCTCATAGTGGATAGTTCTATTAACAAAGAAATCAGTTGTCATTAAACCATAACTGTTTTTATTATTTTTTTTTTATATGAAATACCTTTATTGGTGTTTTTTTGGATTACAATTTGATCATACATTGATCAATGAGAAATTTTGTGCAAACTTAAATTACTACTACAAAATTTAACCTAGGGTCTTACTCATTAGCAGTTCCTAGACTCTAATTATTTAATTGCACTTAATTATTGCGCACATTAATAGCACTTTACTCTGATTTTTCACAAACACTTATACCAACCCAAAGGGTTTAGTCCTTTTGAGTCTTCTGACTAACATCGTGTTGTCGAGGAGCTGGATGGCCTCAACATTGACGTGATGAAGAAGTCGCTGTTCATGGCTTCTGGCAATTTTTTCAATGGCTTGGCTAACAGTTTCCATTTCCAAATCTCGATGAAGGTCACCGTTTCTAGTACCGAGGAGCGTCGACAATATTCCTCAGTACTTTATTCTGAAAGCGCTGCATGATATCTATATTGCTCTTTCTGGCACAACCCCACAGCTGGGCGCCATATGTCCATACGGGCTTAAGGATTTGTTTATACAGTAGCATTTTATTGTAGATTGACAACATGGAGTGTCTACCCAAGAGCCAATACATTTTCTTATACTTGAAGCCTAGTTCTTCTCGTTTTTTTTTATATGGGCCTTCCAGCGCAGCTTAGCATCAAGAGTAATACCCAAATATTTTGCTGTTTTGGCGTATGGTATTTGTGTATTATTTATGCTAATGGGGATATGTTGATTATGTTTGTTTGTAAAATTGACATGGACGGATTTAGTTTCGTTCAGTTTAATTCGCCAGCGTTTAGTCCAGTTGTTAATTTGATTAGCAGATGACTGCAAGTTTCTAGCTGCTTCTTCGAAGTCTTTGCCTACAGACAAGATAGCCGTATCATCTGCGAAGGTAGCAATCGTGTCATGCATTGGCTCAGGTATGTCACTGGTGTATAATAGGTATAGGACAGGTCCCAATACACTGCCCTGTGGCACTCCTGCTTTAATTTCTTTTAATTCGGAGTAAGAATCTTCTTGCTTGATTCTGAAAGCTCTATCTGCAATGTATGATTCCAATAGTTCTGTATGCTGTCTGGTCAAAAGTTTTCTTAATTTGTACCGTAGTCCCTCGTGCCACACTTTGTCGAAATCTTGTGCTACATCAAGAAAGATGGCACAACAAACTTTTCTTTCCTCTAAAGCTCTTTCGATTATGTTTGTTATCCTGTGCACTTGGTCAATGGTTGAATGGCTATCCCTGAATCCAAACTGATGTGATGGAAATAAGTTCTTGTCTTCTATAATGGGTTTCAACCTTTTAAGTAATAATTTTTCGAATATTTTCGAGATTACTGGAGGTAATGAGATTGGTCTGTAAGCTGTGAGTTGATTGAGTGCTTTTCCAGGTTTAGGGATCATTATCACCTCAGCTACTTTCCATATCTTGGGTACATATCTCAGTCGAAACGAGGCATTGATAAGATAGGTAAGTTTGACTATTGCTTTCCTAGGTAGTTGTTTTAGAATTTCCCCAGTAATCAGGTCAACTCCTGGAGCCTTCTTTGGGTCCATGTTTTCGTTAATTTCAATTGCAATTTCTTTTGGACTAGTGGGTCTGATTTCGCCTTCTTCTTGATTAAGGTTTTCCCAATCTAATGTGTCTTCACCTTCATTCGGTTGAAATGTTCTTTCGAGATGCTCAGCGAATCTATTAGCTTTCTGTATATTACTTTTTGCCCAACTCCCATCTGCATTTTTTATTGGTGGATTCTGTATGATCGGCCTTTTAGGTTTTAGTTGATCTCCAGAGAGAATAGTCAGTTTTGCTGTCATTTAACAATTCACTTAAGTAGTCACTGATCGATTCATTTTTGAATTTCTGAATTTCCCTTTTAATTGCTGGGTAGTGTTGTTCAATGCAGTTTTGTCGGTTGGTGCTCGAGATTGATGCCAGATTCTTCTGAGTCTTCTCTTTCATAGATAAGCTGTTTTATTTTTCTTGGGTACTTGTTACCTTTTATTCTTGTGGTAATTGTAGGGGTATTATCCCATGCTGCTTGTTGGATATCCCTAATAAAAGTTTCTGTTTCGTTATCTAGTTGTTCTTCATTTCTCAGAGGAACTGTCAAATTGATATTTTCTTCGAGTTGTAATTTGAAGCTGCACCAATCAGTCAGATTATTAACTAATCTAGGAGTTAATTCCTTTTGTATGGTACTATCACTAAGCGTGAGAAGAATGGGAGAGTGATCT
The DNA here is from genome assembly GCA_036346155.1 of Sinelater perroti. Classification (NCBI taxonomy): domain Eukaryota; kingdom Metazoa; phylum Arthropoda; class Insecta; order Coleoptera; family Elateridae; genus Sinelater; species Sinelater perroti. Next base: position 4,540,544 of record JARFIY010000005.1, on the reverse strand, counting down.
GAGTTCATGTCCCAGGCTTCTTCGACATGCATGTAGTTCACTGAAACATTTCGAGTTATGAAGAAGTCAATTAAGTCTGGGATTTTCTCTGGATCTGTAGGCCAGTATGTTGGTTTTCCAGTTGACGGTGTTTCACATTTTAGCTGTTTGACTGCTTCCAAGAGTTCTCTTCCCTTGGTGGTTGTTAGTCTAGATCCCCAATTGGTATGCTTGGAGTTAAAATCTCCTCCAATTATGAATCTTCGGCCATGGCTGCTTAAAAAATCGAGATATTGGTCTTTTTTGAGAGCATGTCTTGGGGGGCAGTACACTGCTGCAATTATGATCTCATATGTTCTACTTACGACATTGACTGCGGCAGCTTGAAATTCCTTTGTTTTGTATCCCATTTCTTGGTGGTGTTTAATCGACTCTTTTATTATTATTGCACTACCTCCTTCGGCTGCGTTTTCAGGGTGTATAGTACGGTATACTTTATATCCCTTAAATCTAATAAAGGATTCATTGGTAAAATGTGTCTCAGAGATGAGACAAATATCAATGTTTTCTATATCTAGAACTATTTGCAATTCTTGTTGATGTTGCAATAGTCCATTGGCATTCCATTCCATTATTCTTAAACTATTTACCATTATGGGTCCTGGTCCTGGAATAGCTCCTTTAGCGCTATATTCTATTCTTACTATACGCTCGTCCATTTTAGTTAGCCTCTCTAAAATTTGTTGGAGAGTGTGCTCAATGGATGTGCTTGATTCTTTTTTGTTGCTACTTTTAGTTTCATTCTTACCAGAAGTTGCTTGACTATAGCTCTTTTTGCCTTCATTCGCTTTGGTTATATGTTCTTGTTGAATTGTTCGTTGTGGTTGCTTTGGCAAGACAGACTTATTTTGAGCGCTATTTTTGCAACTACTGTATTTCTTTTGCTACCATGCACCCCTATAGTTTGCTGGATGCCCCTGACCACAGTGAACGCATTTTGGCTGTTGAGTTTTTGGTTTATCACAGTTTGCTGTTAAGTGTTTACCAGTACGTCTAACACAGCGTGGTTCTTTATAACAGAATTTTTGCGTGTGTCCATATGCTTGACACTTTTTACATTGAGGTACGAGTTTAGATTTTCTTAGTGGCAGGATTTCTACTCGGACAACTAATATATCAGTAATACTGTAGATTTTATCTTCGCTTTCGTCATGTCTAAACGAAAGCATAAACATATTTAACGGTTGTTTGGTTTTATATTTTAGTTTGGGAGTAGCTTCAAGTAGTTTGTAGCCATGCATCCTCATTTCATGGACTATATGCTCTGATTTTATAGAATGATGCAGTCTTCTGGCCATAACTTTAATTGGCCTGTTTTGTTTATTCTCGTAAGAATGCCAAGAGTATTCTTCATTGTTTAATTTTTCAGAAAGCTTTTTAAAATCGTTTTCGTCCTGTACATTAATTTTAATATTTTTGTTGTTAATAACTTTGATCTGTGCGTTAGAGAAATGATTCACCGTAGCATGGAGTTCATTAAAATTATCAATGTTATCAACTATGATAGGTGGAGGTGGCTTTATTTTTTTTAGCTATTTCTTTATTATTTTTATCAGCATGATTTTGTTCCTGTTGTTGTTGCTTTTGAGGTGGGGTAAGTGAGGTATTCATTTTCTTTTCTTCCTATTTTTCTGGCGTATCCACCCTGTCTCATAAGCTAGTTCCTCTTCATCGGTATGATATTCTACTGCACTTTTTCTTTGGTGCCGTTAGACAGTCTATTTTCTATCTCTGAGTATTTTTGCTCAGATCTTCGTACAGTTTATGAATTTTATTTAACTGGATTTGGAGTTGGCCGCTCTATTTATGGCACTTACCTTCTCGTCCTCCGATATTTTCCAGCTATTATAAAGTTGCTGTTCGTTTTGCGAACGTTGATAATTTTCTTGAAATAACGCATTATTTTGGTGCATTAATATCACTTCATTTTGTGATTGTGGTACGGTTTGTTGTTGTGGAAACATATTTTACGCGATAATTTTACGACCTTATTAAGGTCGCCAGATATAACTCGCGCACAGTGATAACTGTTTATTTTTCGTATCACGGAAGAGCGTACTCGACACTTGTTTATCGTTCAAAAGCCAAACGAATACTATAACTGTTTTTATGGGTAAATTTTAAATGGGGTTTGCTAAAAATCAAATATTTTTGACTCATTTAATATACAAAAAGTAGTTGTACTAGACATCATAGAGGGTATTTTGAAAGTGATGATTTAAAACGTAAAATTGATCTCGCTCTTTCTTTTATCTTTAACTTTCTTGTAAAAGACATTCTGACATTAATCTGGGATCTAATACTACAACAAAATGTATACTTTCATCTAAAATGTATTAATAAGTGTAAGTAAAGTTAAAACGTGTTTTAATTTAACGCAGCAATTTTGTATTTTCTTCAATAGGAGAGCGAGAAAATTAAGTGACAAATGGCCTCTGTAATCATAAAAAATAAAAATTTAGATAATTTTCTTATTTTTTTATTGAAGTTTACATCATGGGTAGTTACTTAATATCTGATCCAATTATCTCCACTGCTGATTACAGCTTCACTCTTTTTTCCGTACCTTCGATGCGGCTTTCTGCATTATTATCTGACAGAGATCGCTATATTTTCTTAATTTGAAGTGACAGTTGCTTTTCTGTTTACAGTAGTCTTCTTTTCAGCTACATTTTTATAATTAATCACACATTTTCAATAGTAGTAACATCTAGGGCCATTGCCGGGTATTCATCATAGTGACGTTATTATGTTGTTTCCATAGTTAGCTGCGACGTTTAGGGTTATTGTCTTTTTGCAGCACACAATTTGTACTGTCAAAACTATAAACACCTGTTCAGCAAACTTCAGCAAGCATTTATAGTATGTGGTGTACATTTATTCGATGTTTAAATTGTCCGTAAATAAGAAGATGCAACAAAAATTGCATTTACGGAAGAATCATTTTTACAGTATGTTTTACTATGCGCTTAAGAATTTTATTACTTTTGGCTGACTACGTTCTCGATAAGAAAGACTATTATTTAGGGCGAATTAGACTTTGAATCTGAAATCCTTTTAAACGTTATAGTTTTTCGCTTAAAAATAGGCAAAAACTTCATAAATGATAACCCTTGAGTCTTTACACATTTAAAGGTATGGAACATGGTTTTTTATTGCAAAATAGAAAGCGGAACTCTGTTTTTTTTCAGTTTTTCTGAAATATCTCGTGAAATATGCGTCTCATCGACTCAAGGTATACTTATTAAATGTTTCTAAGAAAATTGACTACAAGGATGGACTATTGCGAAAACTTGTAAAATTAGCAAAAAATACGAAGAACATGAAAAAATTTCGAATGCCAATAACTAAAGTAATTGTTATTGAAGGTAGATAAAATTTTAGGAAGAGGTAACCCTTGAGGTACCTAAAAAGTATACGCAACCCCTATCCTGTATTTTAAAATGTAGGCCTATTGCAAATTTTAAAAGTTGAAAATTTGAAGTGCTGCCGTTTCACCAAAAAAGAACAAATCGAAATGAAACCATTAAAATCGATTCAGTTTCATAATATCTTTAAACGTACCAAAATTCAGATTTTCTTAATAACAAATAAATTTTTTATTTACAGAAAACGGAAAAATTCCCGTTGCTAGGGATATCTCCGCAAATTTTGCGTTTAGAGTTTTGGAATCAAGTGCGTAGAATTGCGTTTAAAAAAAAACAAAGTTTTTTCTCTACGACCCATAGAAGCGGAGATTACGCTACTTTTACGTTTTCATCGATAACAAGCCTTCTAATCAATATTTTTACTTGAAACTTGGCATAGTGTAACTAGAATGCTTTGTTTATACAAATAATTTTTTTCTAGTCACTTTGATTAGTTCTTCATTGTAAAAAGTTCGATTAATAAGCGCGCAAAAGCCTATGGCGCGACTGACAGCCGAGCGGCTGAGAGGGGGGCGCTGTGACGTCATGACGTGCCTCCGCCGCTGCCGCGCTCGTCTTTCGTAGACTCTTAAATGAGATTACTAAACTTAGAAAACACATACGACTAGTTTCAACGTGTTCGCTCAAGTAGTTTGTTTACACCATTTTTTTCAGTAGACATGTTGCATGTTTTTTGTTAAAATGAATAAACTTGAATATCGTGCGGTTATAAAATTCTTCGTTTTGGATGTATTAACCCCTAAGGAAATTCATCCGAAGTTGACAAAAGTTTACGGGGACTCTGCTCCTTCCATGTCAACTGTTAAAAAGTGGGCAGCTGAATTTAAACGTGGTCGCACATCCCACGTGAAGGACGGCCAAAAACCGCAACCACACCGGAAACCATCGAAAAAGTGCATGATATCGTGTTGGACGATAGGCGAGTGAAGGTGAGTGAGATAGCTGAGGCTGTGGGTATATCGGAAGAAAGGGTGCGAAACATCTTGCACGAAGAATTAGGGATGCGAAAGCTCTGCGCAAGATGGGTGCCGCATTTGCTGAATGCCGATCAAAAGCAAATGCGGAAACGATTTTCGCAGAAATCTTTGCACCGATTCAACAGGGATCCGACCGAGTTTGTGCGGCGATTTGTCACCATGGATGAGACAGGCCCACCACTATACGCCAGAAACAAAACAGCAGTCCAAGCAGTGGGTGGAAGCCGGTGATTCAGCGCCAAAAGAAAGCGAAGTCAATCAGATCTGCCGGAAAGGTCAAGGCCAGCGTGTTTTGGGATGCGAAAGGGATCCTGTTAATTGATTATCTTGCAAAAGGCAGAACAATCACAGGCGAATATTACACCAACCTTCTTGACCAGCTGGATGCCAAAATTCGCGAGAACAGGCCTGGCTTGAAGAAGAAAGAAATCATCTTTTACCAGGACAACGCACCTGCGTTGCCGATGGGAAAACTGCGGGATTAGGGGTATGATTTGCTCGGCCATCCCCCCTATTCTCCGGATTTGGCACCCTCAGACTTCCATCTGTTTAAAAAACTTAAAAAAAATTGTTTCTGGGAAGCGTTTCGCATCCAATGAAGAAGTTGATGAATATTTTTACAATATTCCAGATTCTTACTTCCGAGAAGAAATACTGATGTTGGAGAAGCGCTGGATCAAGTGCGTTGAAGTCAAGGGAGATTACGTAGAAAAATAAATCATTTTTTAACTGAAAGTCGCAGTCTTTCATCGTCAGGCTGAGAACGTTTCACCTTACCCTCGTAGTTTAAGCGAAATTTCGATAAAGTTACTACCAGCTTCGATAATCAGCACTTTTAAGATTAACTTTCATTTTTCATAATGTATGCATGTTTTTAATAATTTTAGTAATTACATCGATATTTTTTCAACAATTGGTCGACATTAGTTGCAAATACGGAGTGATAAATAATTGGAAAATAGAACATCAATATCAAAGTCTTACATTTTTATTTCATTATAAAAATCATTGTACATACTGTGTCTGCATAAAATTAAAACATTTTTACACTTTAATTGTTTAAATTTCTTAACATTTATGAATTTTGCACAATGTTTTGATCTATTTTGGTATTTGATTTCAATAATAACTCTAAATTTAAGGATTTGTATTGTTTTTGATAGGTATCTTAACTGTTTACAAGTTATTTCCACGCACAAACCACGTGCAAATCGTGAAATTTCGCTTACACTATCGTGAAGTTCAGAAAAAAAGTTGTTTATAAAAAACATTTTCGCAGGCGTTTTTTAAGCCAAGTAATCTAACTTTAACTAAGAATCTACGAAAGCCCCTCTCTCTTAGCTGCTCGGCTGTCAGTCGCGTCGTACGCTCTTGCGCGCTCATTAATCGAAATTTTTACAATGAAGAACTAATCAAAATGACTAGAAAAAAATTATACGTATAAATAAAGCATTCTAGTTACATCGTGCAATGTGTCGAGTAAAAATATTGATTAGAAGGCTTGTTATCGATGAAAACGTAAAAGTAGCGTATCTCCGCTTCTATGGGTCGTAAAGAAAATAAATTTTTTTAACTTTGTTTTTTTTTAACGCAATTCTACGCACTTGATTTCAAAACTCTAAACTTAAAATTTGCGGAGATATCCCCAGCAACGGGAATTCTTCCGTTTTCTGAAAATAAAAAATTTATTTGTTATTAAGAACATCTGAATTGTGGTACGTTTAAAGATATTATAAAACTGAATCGATTTTAATGGTTTCATATCGATTTGTTCTTTTTTGGTGAAACGGCAGAACTTAAAATTTTCAACTTTGGAATATAGGATCGGGGTTGCGTATACTTTTTAGGCACCTCAACAATTACTTTAGTTACTGGCATTCGAAAATTTTTCATGTTCGTATTTTTTGCTAATTTTGCAATAATAAACAAATTTTGTGAGTTTTGGCAATAGTCCATCCATGTAGCAAATTTCCTTAGCAATAAATTTAATAAGTATACCTTGAGTCGATGAGACGCTTATTTCACGTGATATTTCAGAAACACTGAAAAAAAAACAGAGTTCCGCTTATTTTGCAATAAAAAACCATGTTCCGTACCTTCCAATGTGAAAAGACTCAAGGGTTATCATTTATAAATTTTTTGCCTATTTTTAACCAAAAAACTGTAACGTTTAAAAGGATTTCAGATTCGATCTTGTTTTAGATCTAATTCTCCCAGACTATATGTTCAGAAAGAAGATTTACTCGTGAAAATACCAATCTTGATCCAAATTTTTCTTTTTCCACGCCAGTCGCTTTTCTATTTTTCTGATAAAGGTTTCTTCACAGTTGATTGAAAACTTTTTTTCTATCAAACAACTTTGAATTGCATTTAAAGAAACCCGAATTTTGATTATATGTAGTTTATTTGGGCACAACGTGGTGAAATAACTAGCTCGTCTTCAAAGATACATAAGTTTGCTTTATCCTTCTTCGTTATTGTGACGTGGGCTTTTCTACTCTTCGGTAAATAGTTTGTATTCTCAACCTTTAAATATTACTATACCAATTCCTTAACGAATGCTTTCAACTTTTGCATACATGTTGCAGCTACAACATGTTGTACGTTAGTTTCGGTTCTTTCGCATAACTAACTAAAAACAGTGCCCTGTATCGCTTCACGAATTCTGCAATCAATGTAAAGGTAACGAATTTACAACATCAACAACACAATCTACTGATAAACCATATATTGCGTAAAAAATCACAAAATTTAAACGAATTAACACAGAAGACGACTTTCTTGTTATACAGACCTTGGATTTTTTTCTTGATTAAATTCACCTCATTAAATATTAATAATAGCAAACAACTATGTAATGATTTGCTGTCCCAATCAAATATGGACTTCTGTAAGATATGATGAATAAACTTGATCAAGTAACAAATCCAGAATACACAAAGCTACAAGAAAATACCACACAGTCTTGAAAATATGAGAGTAACGCCTCAAAGAATAATCTAAGCAACTACTTCAAATGAGATATAAATTTCCAAATATTATTAATCTAAATTTTAGTGTGACGGAAGACTTATTACTGCTGTTTAACGTCAACTTAGAACTAAAATAAATAGTTACAATAAAGGTTTTTTATTTACAATTTTTAAATAACAGCAATCATAGTCAAACTATTTAGAATCGAGAATATTATACTGCGTTCCATTTAATGTCAGAAATATGGTCATACTAAATCACACTGAGCCAAACCTTAAGTTTGTGTCAATTGCAAAGTTACAACTATGTCTAATCCTGAAGCACTTTTTTAAAGCGTATTTTATAGGGTAAATATCATCTAGCTACAATACCGCTAAAAATATATAAACCTTTAGTATTTCTGTCATAATTTTTCCTTTTCTTTGTATTATCCGCTGAAACATTCAGAAATGATTTTTCAAAGTTTTATATACTACTCCTCAACCAATTTTGCAAAAAGAAACAATTTAACTGAAAAGGACTTTATTAGCACAGAAATGCAGCAATAAAATAAACATCAGATATAAACGCCGGAATAATTCTAAATTACCAGGAGTCAACTAAAAGTGAACAACAGTCTAATACTGAGGAGGGCGTTTTTCCATTCCTTCTCTACCGACCAGATGACTCGCTAGCTCTGCCCAGATGATATTAAGGTTAGGGGATTGGTTGGGCCAGTCGAAGAGGGTCACACGACGACGAACCAATCCGTCCTGGACATGCTTCGAACGATGTTTGGAATCATTGTCCTGTTGGAAAATGAAGCCTCTGCCTATATTCTGCGTGGCATATAGACGCATCGTCTTCTAGAGAATGTTCTTGTACAAATAGCGTTGCATAATACAATTGATGAAACCCGTGCCAAGGCCAAAGACAACCACAGACGATGTCACTTTCGTTTCCGTGCATCATAGTAAGAATCTGGTAATTGGCATCAAAATGAATGCTTTGGGGGGACAGATTTACTTAATTCCGTCTGTTCCGAAAAACATGTATTTGTTTTCGTCGCTCCAGAACACATTTTTCCACCCTTTCCTCGTTCAGTTCTTGTGTGCCTGCATCTATTTCACGTACGTCTTCCTGTTCTTTTCCAAAATAATCGGCTTCTTGACCGGGTGATTTTCAGTAAGTCCAGTTTGCTGCATACGTCTGCAGAAATTAAGTGTATATTTTTTCAACCCATTAACCGCAACAGTGCGTTTTCAAACATGTTCTAAGCTGTAATAAACAAATTAACAATATGACAGCAATACAAATTGATCTCTGTAATTCCAGCGGTATAATGAATTATATTCTAGAATCATAACATTTTTAAACATGCAAACATTTTTTATTTTGTTAGAGGCAGAAATACGCAATTCTAACAAAATCATACTAAGATATTCTACCATTCGTTTATTATACTTAGTATCCTAATAATACTACTTACAATGGTTTAGCCATTGTTAGCTTTTCAATCAACCGTAATATTATAAGGCAATAAACCTCTTTTATAGAATAGAAAGGGTATTTGGAAATCTTTGCTTAAAGCAACTAAGAAAATTGTGAATTTTAATAGTAATTCCACCTTATCAATTTGTTTTTCGAAAATATAACTCTATCGCTCTATGACATATAAACAAAATAATTGAAACACTAGAATGTATAGAAGCTAAAAATATTGATGCGTCTGCGTTTCTAGACATGAAGTAGGAATTTGTCAAATTAATATGAAATTTAGATTAATGCCCTCAATGCTATCTCTAGCAGCTCTATAGGGCTATTGTTTTTTTTATGTATTGCATTGTTTATGCACTAAAAATGTGTAGTATATTATTTACATTATCGAAATAATTTAAACTATAATATTACTACTTTACATAGTTCTTTAGATTACAACACAGAATTATTTACTTGTCACATTTTTGTGCTGTTTGTAGATTATATTAAATAAAAGCTAAGTAAAGAATTTGAGGTATTAAGAATTATTTAATTAATGACTATATATAAAAATTACTCGTAATACAACAATAGTGTTGATTAATCTTTGTTGAACTTATTTTAAAAATTTAAATCTTCCTAATTAGTTATGATAAGCGGAATGCAATAATATTAGTAAATTTCATAAACCAACTGATATGTCATTTTAAAATAACAATTAATTTTAAATTAGCAATTTGAATTTAAAAATAAGCCTAAAAAAACAGATATAATGTGATATAAAGATATAAGAATGTATACAAATGCTGCGATGCAGTTATGTCGGTAAACAGTGTAGTTACAGTTATAACCTCAAATCTTTTAACAGGTTTATGAGATTTTAATAGAGCATAATGATGGGGTACTAGGAGAATTGTGACAAAGTGTTTGCATCTAAATCTTATTTATCTTGTACAACGCGAGTAAAGACTGTTGAAACATTGGAAACTGTTAAGGGAAGTGTTAAGATTTACCGGGTTTTTTATCTTTGCTACCACTTTAAATCACTTTCTTTATCTAAACGTAGTTGTCCTTTATGTAATAAGCGGTAGGTTTTCTTAAAATAAATCAATTTTTTTATCAGTACATGTTTGATTGTCGGTGGATAAAAGAATACGACGGTCTAACTTTCCAAGATATTAGTCAACGCGTGAGAGAGGTGAGCTAAGGTCAAGTTCATAAATGTGTAATATTTAGTACTTATTTATGTTTCTCCATAATTATGTTCTGAATCCAAAGGGATAATTTAAATGCCACTTACCGTTATATATGTTACAGTCTAACTGGTAATTAAGAGCCAATTCAATATCAACAACAACGGTGTAATACTGTAAAGCTTTACAGCGTGATGAAATTAGAAACTTTAGGAATTAAGATGATGATTAATGCCTCCATAATGATCAGCGTCAAAAATGCTGTCGAATGATATGCTGAATGACATATGTGAGTATAATGAATTTTCGAAATCGTAACGCTCACTTCCGGTTGCCGTTAACCGATTATCGAAAATCAATCTCATGAAAGGTACCGACCTAAGATGTAGCAAGTTTGAAATGAATGTTGAATAGAACAGTTATAGTGTCTCCAGACACACAGACAGACAGACAGGATGATAGTCTCATTAACTTTCTATAAGCTCCGCTGTAGAAAGTTAATAAGAACAAATATCATTTGGTAGTTACCAAAGCTTCCAATCTTTATGCAGCATTTAATAAGGCAACACGCCAGTTCTTAATAGTTATAGATTAACTCAATTTTTTTCTATGCTAGCTGAATTTAATTAAGAGACCATTTAAAAAAATACCAAATGAGTACGACCTCTGCAAAGTGTCATAAGAGAAAAAAAGATAACCAAACACTTAGTATTTAATCAACGATTTACTAGCACCCAAAGTAGCTGTAAACCTATAACGAATTTAAATAATAGACATTTACGCCAAATACAACTGGAATATGGGTGTGTTGCTGAAAACGCACCAATATAAAAGGGAAGTTATCAACCTTCATAAATGAATTTAAAAATGTGTTCACACAATTAATGAATCGGAATAACATCGAACTACTAATCTTACTATCAACGTTAATTACTAAAATACTACCACAAGAACCAACATATACGTTTTGCTACTTGGAATACAAGCAGGCTTTTAAACCATAACTCTTTCAAATTGAAACAAAATTGATGTAATGTTAACCTGAGAAACACATTTTATAAACAAAACTGTATTTTTAATTCCAAATTACTCGTACTCTATGCATAACACAAATAACTATGATATCTCAGTTTATGGAGGATTTGCAGTTATACTAGAAACTTCTATATCTTATCATCAGATAAATCCACATTAAACCGAAGATATGCAAGCTACAAACAGAAATAAATACATTTTGTTGGTTTTTCCTATAAAAACAAAATATCCACCGATAACTATATTGAACTGTTCCGTACACTGGACAACAGAGTTGTCTGGTAGCAACTGCAATTCCAAGCACACCCATTGGAGATACCGGATTCCAATAACAAAAAGCAAAAATATTTAAAGTGCTTATAACCAACAACTACAATTATCACCTTACTGGTGAGCCAACATACTGGTCCAGTTGCCTGAAAAAAAATTCAAATTTACTGGACATCTATATTTTGAAAGAAATAGCTACAAACAGAGTCTTAATGGAATCAAATAACTGATGTGTCATTGGATAACATGCCAGCCATAATTAAATTTAGTATTAGAATCATTAGAAGAGAATTATCTTTGCACTTTATATGATAATACACCGTCTGGCAAAAATTCCAGCAGACCTTTGCAGATAAAGCAGATTTCAAAATACGTATAAAATAACATGAATTCGTAGATGAATCAGTACAGAACTTTGTTCAGTCTGTTTAAGAAGCAGAGCGGGAAACTAGACTAAATCCTACTGTCAAAGTTAATCTTTTAAACAGCATACCACTTTACATAAAATAATTGGTTTCTAAGAAAAGAAGAGCTAGAGTTATAGGCCTCACAACTCCAATAATTACAGATTAATCAGAAAACTTCATATGGTTTTACAGAATTTTCAAAATTCTACTTTTAGCTATTATATAACTAACTATAAAAAAATAACATTTAGAGAACAACAAAAAAATTGAAAAAAATAACATAAGTAAACATACCTCCAATGACTGATGCATTTGCAGAACACTTACGGAATTTGTACTGTGAACAATAGTAAGTAAGTATTTCTTATATTTTCATGGAAATACGCACATATAATAATGGTGGCTAAACCTAAACCCCCCAGAGGATGTGGCTTCTTATAAGACAGTTAGTATTCTGCCTGTACTAGGCAAAATATTTGAGAATTGTGTCTCGAAATTGTTAATTTATGTAATTAAATGATTACCGGAAGACGCAAAAATTCTAGCACACCTACCCTAATTTTTGTTTGGGTTTAGAAAAGGCTATTTCAGAACTCAGTAAATACATAGAATGCTAAATCAGATATTAAAAAGCCTCAAGGCAAAGAAATCTTGTACAGCTGTCTTCTTAGATATGGCACAGGCGTTTGACCGGTTCAGGCAGACTGAGTTACTATACAAATTAAAAAAAAAACTATTACCAAACTATTAATAAAATTTTATTTAACACACAGGTTTTACTCACTCAAATATAATAATGAAATCTTCCAACCGATCTAATCCGGCTCCCTACAGAAAATTGTCCTTGATTTCCTTGTTTATTTAACGTTTACTGGTGGCCTACCAAAGAACCAAAGTACTATTATCGCTATTTTTAATTGTATTGTCGCATCCCAAGATCTTTCAAGTCACCTAAACTTATTAAAGAATGACTTGCAAATGGGTAATTATTTTCAACTCTACTAAATCAGTACAAAGAAGAAACGTATAAGTAAGTAAAAAAAATATCTGGGCTTACATTTCTGTCAACGTTTTATGTTGACCAAGCAATCTAAACCAAGCATTAGCAGCTTAATTTAAAATTCAAATAAATGTATTAGGTTCTCCGATAAAGTTCAAATTGTTCTTATGTAACAAGTTTCTACTCTACCTGCCGATAGTCAACTTAATCTGAACTTATGCTTAATTAACTAGCAGAAGATTGAACACAAGCTGGCATGGAGACCTAAAAGTACCCTAACATAGAAGGACTGCTACAGCAGTTCCATTAGTAAATGATTTCTGCTAACAATCTCTGTGTAGTGTTATCAATTTTTTTTCATAATCCATGGAGAGTAGATTGTAAACATGCTTATTCTCAAAAGGATTTCTTTTACCATGTACAAGTTAAATTTTTTAGGAACTAATTTTATTCCACAAATCTTCATTGAGTATTTAAATTAACAAATATATTTTTAATATGCAATGTAAGGATTTCTTCAAATAGTTTGTATCCTTGCTTGTTACCGGTTCAATGCTCATCAACCACATAGTACTATATTTTAATTAAACAATTATAATTTTGTTTTTACTGAGCATTTGATAGAATTAAATATTATATGCAATATATGCATATATTTACTATATTTAGCTTTAATTTATTTTTTATACTTAGGTCATTTAAGAACAAAAATAGTATTTTACGTTCATTGGTGACACAGCAATTGTAGTAGTGGAAAATAGCGATAAGAAAGTTATAAGAAGATACAAGCAGCATAAATTATTTGAATTGAATCATAAATAAACTTTGTAAACCTCAAGCCTGGCGAATATGTATCAGATAGGAAATATTCGGCCTAGCTATACAAAAAGAATAAAAATAGAAAAAAATTTAGTCTTACTTTTGTATAACAAGTTTTTGTTGTATAGGTATATTTTTTTAATTTAAGTAAAACTACGGCATTTCGATACAAGAACTTATTAAATAAAGTATTAGATTAATGTATATTTAGTTGTTACAAGAATAATTCTAGAATACGATAACCATTAACTTCAATTTTCTTTGGCTGACAAACATTCATATTGTCATATCTTCTTCTTCTTGATGTTCCGTCTCCTAACGGAGGTTGGAGATCATCATGGCTATCTTCACTTTGTTTCCAGGAATTCTGAAAAGTTTTGCCGATGTTATCTCGAACCATTCTCTAAAATTTCGAAGCCAGGACATTTTCCGTCTCCCCATGTTTCTTTTCCCTTATATTTTGCCCTCCATTATCAGTCTTAGCACCTCGTACCTCTCGCCCCTCATTATGTGTCCCAAGTATTGTAGCTTCCTCCGTTTTATTGTTTTTATTACTTCTTCTTCTTGCCCATTCTTTGTAGGACTATGACATTTGTGATATGGTCCACCCATGAAATGCGAAGCATTCTTCTATAACACCATCTCTCGAAGGCTTCTATTTTCTTGACTTCGTTCTGTCTTACGGTCCAAGCCTCGGCTCCATATAGTAGGGTTGAGAAGACGTAGCAGCGTAATATTCTTGTTCTAAGATTTAAGTTGAGCTCTCTATTACAAAGGAAACCTTTGAGCTTTACAAAAGTATTTCTGGCTATTGCTATCCTTGTCTTTATTTCTTTTGAGTGATTTGCATCGTTGGTTACCCATGTTCCTAAGTATTTATATGTGTCTACCTTTTCTATTATTGTGTTATTTATGGTAATATTTGCATTAGCATTTGCTGTTCTAGTTACTACCATAAATTTAGTCTTGCTCAGATTCATATTTAACCCGTACTCCTTGCATGTGTTGTTCAATTTTTGTATTAGATCTTGTAAATCATCTATGTTCTTTGTTATTATAACGGTATCGTCTGCGAATCTTATATTATTGACGATTTCGCCATTGATTATTACCCTTCCTTGCGTTCTTCTAGGGTTTCCTGAAAGATGGCCTCACTATATACGTTAAATAATAAAGGCGACATCACACAGCCTTGTCTTACTCCCCGGAGAATTTCAATCTCCTCTGATGTTTCATTGTCAATTCTAATCCTTGCTGTTTGGCCCCAGTATAGATTACATATGATCTTGATGTCATTTTCATCCACATCTTTTGATTTTAAAATCTCTATTAGTTTTTCATGTTGGACTTTGTCAAATGCCTTTTCGAAGTCCACGAAACAGGCATAGATCTCATAGTTCATGTCCAAGCATCGCTGCATCAACACATTTATACCGAACAGCGCCTCTCTAGTTCCCATAGCGTTTCTGAAGCCAAACTGTGTGTTACTGATATCATAATCAAGTTTTCTGGATATTCTGTTGTGTATTACTCTCAGAAATATTTTTAAGGTGTGGCTCATTAATGCTATAGTCCTGTATTCTGAGCACTTGTTTGCGTTCTTCTTCTTGGGGAGTACTACAAAAGTTGAGGTTAGCCAGTCTTTTGGTATCATGCCTGTTTGGTAGATTAAGTTAAATAGCTCAAGTAGCACATCTATTGTCTCTTCTTCTATCAGTTTTATTAGTTCAATTGGTGTTTCATCAGGCCCGACCGCCTTACCACTCTTTACTTGTTTGGTCGCATGTAGTACCTCGCTTTTAAGTATTTCGGGGCCTATTTTATTATTAGTATCCCACTGCGGTGTATTAGTTCTTTCATCGTTAAACGTGTCTTTTATGTATTTTGTCCATGTCTTAAGTTTCTGTTCTACACTCGTTACGGTATTCCCATTTTCGTCTTTCAGAATATATGATTGGTTTATTCTTCTTATTCCCGCCATATCTTTTACTTTCTTATGTAAATTGAAGTTGTCGTGTTTTCTTTCGCAATCTTCTATTTCTTCACATCTATCGGACAACCATTTCTCTTTGGCTTCTTTTATTTTTCTTTTTATATTCTTATTGATATTCTGATATCGTGTGGGATCTGTGGTCTTGTGTTTTTGCCTTTCTTCCATTAGTTTAAGTATCTCCTCATTCATCCATCTCTTTTTAGCTTTCTTTGTTGTCATCATGATGTTTTTACCGGCATCCATAATTGCTGTTTGTATGTATTTCCATTTCTCGTTGACATTTTTTGTTTGCTTAATATTTGGTTTTGCATTAGTTAGGTTGCTGTTGACTTGTTCTTCTACTTTTTTACGTATCTCCATATCTTTAGTTTTGCGGTGTCAATTCTATTGCTTAACTTTGTCTTTTTACTTTTTAAATTTTACTTCACATGTTGCTACTACTGGGTTGTGATCCGAGGAGACGTCTGCCCCTGGATATGTTTTTGTTGATCTTATAGAGTTTTTATATCTTTGGTTTATGAGTATGTAATCTATTTGGTTCCTTATAATACCCTTATCCCATCTGCAGGAGCCTTCCAAGTGTATAGTCTCCTGTTTGGAAGTTTGAAAACGTGTTCATTATTGCAAAGTTGTTGGTTTGACAGAACTCGACTAGTCTTTCCCTCTTTCATTTTGTGTGCCTAGTCCATATTCTCCTACACAGGTATCGATGCTTCCTCGGCCGACTTTTGCATTGAAATCACCTTGGATTATTGTAACTTCATGTTGTTTTGTTAACTTTAGTGCAGAATTTAACTGTTCATAGAATGTCTCGATTTCGTTTTCGCTTTTTCAGCTGTTGGAGCGTAGACCTGAATTATGTTTATTTTAGTTGGTTGTGCTTCTAGTTTTATTAGCATAACTCTTTCAGAGATAGGCGTAAAATTCGTCACTGTTTTATTGGTTGCCTTATCCACAATGATTCCCACTCCGTATCGATGTGATGGGTCGTCATTATTAGAGTAATACATCATGCCGTTTGTAGTTTGGTACTTTCCGTCCCCGGCCATTGTACATCACTAATACCTAATATATTTATTTTTAAACGTCTCATTTCAAGGACAGTGTTGTCTATTTTGCCCGCTGTAAACAAGCTTTTCACATTCCACGTCGCTATTTTTGTTCTTCTTTTCCTTTCACTTTTTCTCTCAGCATTATTCAAAACTGTCCCCGGAGATCCGATTGGGGACTATAAACTCCGGAACATTTCGTCTTGAAATCAGCCATGATTTTATCTGTACTAGGGATATCTTATGATCTTTAATACGGTGGTTTCCGTTGCCTTCCGTATCTTCATGCCGTTCACTAATATATTCGTCAATGTTAGTTCTTCCGCCTTTAGGGACGATTTCTCGCCCCAGGGCAAGAGGGTGCCTAACCCTTGCTAATTCCTCCACCCGAAGCTGTTGATTAGCAAGAGGGGACCACTTATACCGGCGGTCATTCGGTCGTTGATTGTTGTTGCTTGGTCGGGGACTGCTTATTCGTCAGACAAGTCTGCTTATTTCGCAGCTAACCTCAATATCTTGAGGCCGTTCACTATCCGCCACCTGTGACCCCGCTGGTAGCCTGCAACCACAGCCCCAGCATATTGTCATATACTTACATACAAATTTTCAACCAGAGGGTAAGTTAACAGACTGTGGTAGCCTGAGCAAAGAATAGAGTGGATAAAAAGGCAGATTCTATTTCTAGTTAGCAATGGTTAGCAATACGACTACACGGTGTTTGATCTGAGGGCAGTAGTTGTTAAGCTGATAGACGAAGTAGTCACTTTTGACCGGTATTTTGGAGATTGAATGGCAGTATAAAGACAATTAAGGTGGATAAAATAAATGACACTGTTATCATAGAACTACCTTTTGTATAGGAATTGTCTATTGTATCTGTAATTATATTTAAAAACGCCATATGTAATAATACATCAACTTAATAATGCTATCAAAGTGCAATGCCAAGGAAAACAGCTTGCCTCATTTCACAATTAAGAAGTGTAAACTTTATTAAGAAATGGAAAGAGAAGCTGATCAAAGCTATAATCAATCGCCACGTGTAAATGATTTAAATTGGTTTAGTATTGGTATTAGTATATTACATTCAACCACAAAAGCATTATATTGTCGTATAGTACTAAATATTACTTAATAAACGTAAAAACTTCAGTAGGATTAATTTATATTTTATTTTTTCAGTTGTGTTTTTATCTGTATTGCAATAATAAAAAGTACCAAAGAAAATTTATTATTGCCCACTGATAGTACTGGATGAATTATAAGTCGCCGTACTATTTAAATGGTTAATAACAAATTTATGTTTGTTTTTTCTCAGTTTTTAAAAGTACAGACTTTGGAGAGTAATAATGGAAACATTCACTTCAAACGAAAGGGTCAAAAATGTTAAACTCTACTTTGAAAACCAAAGATCCATCGTTTTTACATAATTCGCTTACATGCGTTATTTTAAAATAAAGAATCCACCCTTCAAGACTTCTATATTGAAACTAATTAATCGTCTTCGATAACAGGGCTCTGTAGATAGCGATCTGCCACGAAACGGCAGACCACCTACTATGCACACGTTAGAACATGAATTCTCAAGATCATTATCATGACGACTAGAAAAGAATTTATATATGCATTTCTATAAGATTCAATTGATCTAACAGATAAAGCCGACATCCTTTCAACGAAGACCACTAGTAGTAACAATTCTAACTTTTTTAAATTTTATCGGATTTATTCAAAAACTGCTAATGGGCGATAAAGCTCATTTATATGTTAATGGTTTTGTAAATAAACAAAACACTAGATTTCAGGATATCGGACCTTATCTTTTTGAAGACATTAATAAGAATGCTGTAACACGTACCGGAACTCGCTTTTAAGGAATTTTAAAGAAAAACTTACATTAATTCAGCTGTTGAGAATATATCTAATTTACGGTGGCATCAAGCTGGAGCAACTGTTCATAGAGCTTTTAGGGGAAATTTTTCGGGAAAGCATAATTTCACACAATAATGATTTTGAATGGCACGTACGTTTTCCGTCTCTCGGGGGAGCCTGTAACCCCTAGAGGGCGCGTCCCCAGGTGGCGGATAAGAGAAAGCTCTGCAGATATGCAGGGTAGGAGGGAAATAAAATACCTCCCACGGACCAACAGGCTCGGCAGTGTCTGTTCCCACATTGGGCGGCTGCCAACAGCGTCTGTACTCAGATTGGGCGGCTGAATAAAACTTGCCAACACGCATTTAGCAAGCGCGGCGTTTTCATTGGTAATTAACCCCTAAAACTTGATATGGAAATGGCGATTTTTAAAACTCAGATACCCCAGGTGGGTAGGATCCAAAATAATCCACAATCCCACACCGATAAGTAGGTCTGCCTCAAGGATTCTGGGGGAAAACTCGTTCAACTCCAAATCTAAGAAAAGAGGCCTCGTGAAGATGAACATCTGTACCCTAAACGTAAGATCATTACATTTCGAAGACAAAATAGCACTACTAGAAGAAGAAATAAAGGATATTAAATGGGACTTCATAGGCCTCAGCGAAATAAGAAGGAAAGGAGAAGAAGTTCTGAAGTTAAAATCTGGGAAATACACAGAGGTACTTCTTGAAGATAATCCAAATATACGCTCCTACATCAACCCACCCCGATCTAGTAGTGGAAGAATTCTATGAGGACATAGAGAGAGCACTGCAACAAGACAAAACGTACTACACATTACTCATAGGAGACTTTAACGCAAAACTAGGAAAACAGCAAATCGGAGAAACAAGTATTGGGAAACATGGAATTGGAAATAGAAATGAAAGGGGACAAACACTTATCAATTTCTTAGAACAACACAGTCTAAATGCCATGAATTCCTTCTTTGCCAAAAACCGACATAGAAAATGGACGTGGGATAGTCCCGATGGGATTACCAAGAACGAAATAGATTTTATTATTACAGATAAAAGAAATACAGTAACGGACGTAACGGTACTCAATGAAATACAGATTAGTGACTATAGATTGGTACGAGCACGAATTAGGATAAATACGAAACTAGAAAGAAAGAAGTTGATTTCCCCAAAATTTAAAACTATACCTATCGAATTGCTGTCTTCTAGGAAAAAACCTATAGAACTAAATTAGACACGGCAATTGAGAACAACCCTATGAATGTAAATGCTAACGTGGATGAATTGAATAAATATATCACTGATATAACAATACAAACGGCAAAAAGTACCCTAGAAAATATGCCCATAAGAAAGAACTCCAGTAAATTAACGGAATATACAAAAGATTTAATAGCAACTAGAAACAAGGCAAGGAATAATATAACAACTGAAGAACTTAAAAAATAGAACAAAGAAATAAGAAAGAAAGTAAGAGCGGATATAGCAGCACACAACAAAAAAATTATCAAGGACACAATAGAAGCAAATAAGGGCCCAAAAGTCTTCAGAAATAAAACCAAAATAGGAAACACTGAAATTATTTACCTAGAGGACGAGATAGGGAAAACAATAAAAAATAGAGAAGAAATCTTAAGATACATAGAAACATTTTATTCGGACTTGTACTCTTCCAAAATACAACAACCAATTGTTAGCCCTAGAGATAGACGGGCCGCTCTCACTCGTCATTACACAGAAGATATTCCAACAATATCAAAATACAAAATAAAGACTGCGCTAAAACAGATGAAAAATAATAAAGCTGCAGGACCCGACAGCATAGTAATCGAAATGATTAAAGACGCAGGAACACCATTCTTAAACTGCCTAGAGAATCATTGTTTGGACACAGGAAAAACACCAGAACAATGGAAGACCGCGAATTATTTTTTTATTATTTTTTTATATTATATTTTAACATAATAACTATGTTAGGGACAGATATCCCCAGATTGTATTTCATAATAACTTTTAGTAGTTTTAGTGGGCCCCCTTCAACAAAAATTTTTTGTGGTTGTCGAAATTTTTAACTCCAAACTTCCAAAGTCGACAGGTACGAAATAGAAAAGTAGCGTCGTTTCTTAGTTCATATGAATGGTTTACTGTTGGCGTCATATGTGTTTTTACTTTGACCTTAAAGCATCACCCCTAAAATTTCCCTTCAGTTTTTATACAGGGGACGAGGAATCAGACAGACTCGAAAGTTTCAGAAATTACCTTGCGTAAGTAGGAATGTAAACAGTGGATTTCCAACCATGAGATTCAATAAAATTCACTTCACAGCCGTTAGAAAGTTGAAAGTTGAATTAATGCTGCAAAAGCAGCAGTCGCGACTAAATTTCGACTTGGAATGGCCTGTTTCAATTGGAAACCCCCTTTTGTATAATCAGCATCCCTTTGCTTCTCTAAATTCGTTTAAATATCAAGCTGCCGCCCCCGCCCCGTGCTGACCACATGGTGCGGTAGTAAGACGGATTGGAACGACGACGCCTAGATAATCCCGCTCGATACCTATGCTCGGACTTTATGGTTTTATGGAAGGTCGGCATTAATAGTACCATAAACAGTTAATACCAAATGCGTGGGCTTCCATCAGGATCTGCAAGTCATTACTTAAATAAATTTTTACTTAAAAAGATTGGGACGAGGGCGCTATTTGTCCCCCCCCCCTAATTACGCCGCTGCTTACTACGTTTTTTCTATATACCTTTTTCTATTAATTGTTCGACACTCTTGCATTCTTTGACGACACGACTCTTTAAAAATTAAAAGAGAAACACCCGTGCGCTTCCGATATACCTATCTCAATCACTTCCCGAATATATTGAGAATAATTTCCCTATTCTAATTAACAAAAAATTAATTTTAAGGGCATTCAAAATTGATGGAATGAGATCTCGACATTTAAAAGACGTAACATTAACATTCATTGGAGAAGCTGGGAAATACCTTATTGCCATAATAACTAAACTAGGTAATTTTTGCTTCTTTGGTGCTTTGCTATGTGCTTTGACAAAAACAAATGGAGGCATTGCCGTGGGAAATGTTTTGAGACGTTTCACAGCTAAGATAACTTGTAATAGCATTTGAAACAATCACGGAATTTCTTGGATTCACAAGCTTGGATGTGAAAGTGCACTACTTGCAGTCAGGTCCTATGTAACAAATTTAAAGAACGAAGGAAAAATTAATTTTGCCAACGTCTTTAACTTTGTGAGAGAGTAGTGATGCTAAACGAAATTTATCGACATTTTCCAAAACGAGACCAATTTTTTAATCAATACTACCGCTCTCAGCCATCTTTAGTGGTCTAAGAAAATATAATCCCTTATGAGATAAGATGCCAGCAAAGTGACCTATGTGGAC
Source organism: Sinelater perroti (assembly GCA_036346155.1). Taxonomy (NCBI): domain Eukaryota; kingdom Metazoa; phylum Arthropoda; class Insecta; order Coleoptera; family Elateridae; genus Sinelater; species Sinelater perroti. Next base: position 4,518,600 of record JARFIY010000005.1, on the reverse strand, counting down.
CACTTGCTTTTAGCGTCACAATTCACTCAATTGTAAAATCTATGATTTCCGAGTTAAACGTGTGGTACTTGAATCATCTTAGCGGACAAAGCTAACATAGTTTTAGAAGACTTTACGTATATAGTACAATCCGCTGCTGACATTGGATTACAAATCAATCTAAATAAATGTGAGCTGTACTTCTGTTCAAACGTTGAAAGTTCACAGATCATTCAAGATTTCAACAACATTTTTTCATGGATTAAAATTATTAATAAGCAAACTTTGTAAGTGTCTAGTTTTCCTATTTTTGAAGAAGGATACAAATATTTTGTCAACAAAAAGATTGATTAATTAAAACTACTCTTAAATGTGAAAGTTCACGTTGTATTTTACCTTCTGAAGAACGTTTATACAAGCAAAAATGATGTATATGTTACAAACAAGCGCGTTTTGGAAACACTCTTTATTGATTGAGTAAATTGATAAATGCTTGTGAAATAGTTCAGAAACTATTTTAAACATCACGTTAAACAATAAACAGTGGGAGCAGGCGGTTTTACCGATTCGTTTGGGTGGGCTTGGAATAAGAAAAATTTCTAACATCTTATTGTTTGCATTCCTGGCTTCGACACTATTACTACTTTCCGAAATGGATAACAAAGTTGAAATATTCCATATGAATGAAGCTGTTAACTACTAGAAAGATACATATGACAACATTTTACCCGCTACTTCACATATCCAAAAGGCATGAGATACTATTCAACTAACTATTTTAATCGAAAAAGAATCTAAAAGTTTACCCTCTGTTGGCTTTGTCCGAACAGTTGCTGTAAAGTCTCCAGAGTTTGGTGCCCGGCTAAAGCAATACTATCGTCTAACATCGGTACTCTACTTGATGATAAAACAATGCGTACATGTGTAGCACTTCGTTTACGTTATGAAATTTTTAAGAAACATTAGCATCCCTGTGGTGCTCCAGTGAGTTGACTTAGCTGCCCGCAGACCAAAGGATAACATTTACGTTATCAGGAGCTGAATCAGATAATTTATAGGACTCTAAATTCTTACTTCATCCCTTGAACCGACGGACCTTAGCAGAGATGATGGAAAGCGAACTGATAGGGTCACTCTTGTCCTTTGGAGCAAAGGTAAAAAACTAGTTTTGACAAGATCGCGGCTAGTTATCCTTCTAGGACATCTACAGCAGCCGGATCAGCAACTGAGCTAGCTTGCTTGCGGAAGCATGAAAAGTACAGGTTATCTTTTTCTGGGAATGGCTTTTGAAACGTTAGGACCTCGAGCCACGGAAACGAAACTGTTTATCGATATTATAGGGTCTAAAGTCATCCAAGAATCCGAAGACCCTTGTGCTAAACATTATGTATACCAAAGCCATTCAACGTGGAAATAGTACAAACATCCTTGACACCTTTCCAACTCTATTCCCATGAAGAAAATATATAATTTATAATTTTATTTTTGTTTAAAAAACTTTTATGTTGTTTAAATAAATATTCTACTAAGATGTAAAAAATATCAAAACAATAGAATCGAATAAACCTTGTAGATTTATAATTTATCATACTCTACATATTTTGGTATATATATTTAGGGATTACAAGAATACTGTCAATATTTTTTAAATAGAAGCGTAACAGTATATTTAAACCTATATGTATTCTTGTTGGAATAAAATTTTCAAATTCACTGATATTGTTCTTGAATAAAAAGTGTATTTTAATAGAGAAAATGTTTGATACAGCGCGGACATCGGGATTGTCAAGGAAAGGAGCGGAATTATATATGAATAACGCAGGTCACGTGAGCGCGGCAGCGTGTCCTGGGGGTACAAAAGTGTTTGCGACATGCGACACAACGGGGGCATCTTCGATATTGGAATAGTTTCTTGCAGGGACACATGCCAAGTATTCCTGAAAGACAGCAGCGCCGCCGTCAAAATGTCTCGCCTGCATCTACATCTACATCACGCTTCCGCCTCTTCATTGTCGTTTGCGTTTATTGGGTTCCGGCAACACTCAATAAAACCAAATACGTGGGCTGCGTGCCCGAACTGCTTTATAAATTTTTATATGTATGCGGCCAGGATTTACGGGAGCCTCCTCTGGTTTAATAGCACTGCAAGTGGATAACCCTAGGGCGACCTGGGGCGCTGCGGACGCGGCGCCCGCCGAATTAATAGAACTGAAATATTAGGATATATCACGTGGTCCGGTGGTGCCGGCCTCGCAACTTAAATGTTTTCACAGCACTTGGGGGAATAATTGAGCGAAATATGTTTACACAAGTGGACCCTTTGTGTTCTCCAACCTAAGCACAAGTGTGGGTTCTAATTTTCCGTAAAATACTCTTACCCAGCCATTAACGAACCGTTTGAGTATAACGCAGCCGCAGCAGAATTTCAGATCGTTTAATCTTGGGCACGGTTTTGTTTGATTGTTTTTAGGGAAGTGGAGTTGTCAAAAGGAAAATTTAATTAATATTTACTAAACAGTAACTTCAACTCGCATATAAAATACTAACTCTATATTTCTTCTATGTAAACAGTAGCACCGATAAATAAAAAACGAGTACTCGGAAGGCTTTAGTTGCATTTAAAAATGCTTTGATCCCAATAGCTGTTCGGTTGAAACGTCTCTCTCTCTCTCAAGCTACTTTATGGAGCTATTTGTATTCGTAAATATTTTATGTGACATAATATAACGAGGAATAAAAAGAAATCATCTGCACAGAGTGTTGACAGAAATATACAAGACGAAATGACAAACATGCAAATTACCATTTAATGTTATAAGGCCAAATAATTACTAGAGTATCAACCCTAATGTCAATAGTGAAATTATTATACAGTTAAATATAATTTTATAGTACAACACAAACCAGACAATATAAAAATTTTCTAAACTACAGCTCTTTTAAGGAGAAAATATTTTCATATGATTACCTTACCCTTTAAAAGGGCCAGGTTAAAGTTAAAATTTTAAATGTCATTAATAGGCCATTTTAAGACTGGCTGGAATTTTAAAAATGATATAAAATTTTTATGTTTCCTTATTCATTAATTTCTGCTTTACAGTGAACCAAACAAAAATTCTGTGGATAAAGCGTAGCTCTCAAAGCTGTGGGTACGTGGTTTAACATGGATAAAGCGTAGACATAAACGTTAGACATTTTTTTGTTATACCTAAAATGTATTATTTAAAAAAAAATTAAAATGCATTATACATACCTGTAGCTTCAAACGTTACGCCTTCATCCACTGGACAACTTGGCATCGTTCAGTTCTTTTTAAAACACACAGGCATAGTATTAATGAGTACATAAAAACTTTAGGGTTATTTTTTTGGTCATTTATAGGGTTGAGTAACATTTGAAACTAGACTAACAATATTAATCACTAACCCTTCAATTTCTTCTACTCTTTGTTTAAGTAGTCATAAAACATTAGTGTACTAGTATTAATAGTTTGTTTATTTTATGTTAAGTTGCGTGATACTAGTGGTCGAAAAACTAATTGTTAAAAAATTATTAAGAACTAACAGTAACAACATTTCTAACCATAAAACTGAAGTGTAAGTAAAAAAACAAAATAAATGATTGGCCAGTATATAGAAATGCTATCGCACGTCAGGTCAGTAAATGTGCCGGAAGCATGCTGACGCGAAAAATAACTATAAAGGTTATAGGTTGACATTGTCATTATCACCAACTTCGCGAGAGCGGATACTATCTGGTCTGAAACAGATACAAAATTAACTAAACCTATTACAAAATTTTATGAGCACACATTACAAAACTTTTCAAAATTAAACAATAAAGTCAAATAAAAGTATTTGGAGTGAATTAAATCTTTATTAGCGACAACGCGAACCCTGCTAAAATGACACTTAATATTTATATGCTTGTGCACTGTTAATGTACGAGGTTAGTGATTGATTTTTCGACCGCTGCAGTGTAATGTCCAACGGCAATCTTTCTTGCTATTCCTATTCAACATTGATCATTGGCCATAAACCCTGGTGTTTTTCTTAGTGATCATATACGCGGACACGTATTCTGCGTAACAGAGTGAGTCGGCCACCATCGTCTGCTTACCAATCAACCATAGTACTGGCCCATTAAGGTCACTTCGCTAATTGAACGCCGGTTTTCGCTTTTGGTCTAGTCGGCATTCAAGCAAATATTCAATTGATTGATCGGCTAGCCAATTCTACTGTAGGTCACATCAGGTCACTTTCTTTCAAATATTGAAAGACGCACTTGACAGCCTTCTAATGTGCGGACGTCGTTCTAAAAACTGCGACAATTAACTATCCGAACAAGCCAAATCAGGTCACGTGCCGACGACTAATTACATAAAGCGTGACGGCAAGGCACGTTGGCCATTTCTCGCTCTTAGCAGATCAATTGAGTTGACCGACACCACGACGTTGCAATTGCAATACTGAATTTTTTCAGGGCATTTCGCGTATAGGCTGTCTCGTGAACTTACGTTGGCTACGACTGTGACTAATTTTGAAACCAAGATAACAGGTGGCCAAACTGCTAGTGACGGCGAATCCATTTCTTAGCAGTTCAGTTAATTTTAGTACGCGTGCTGGATCACAGCCAAGTAGAAGGCCATCATTTTAATTTTTGATTCAACTGGTGTCTAAATTTCCTTTATCGCGGCTTTCTCCCAGTTTTTCCAAGCCTGAAGTGATTTGGCCTCGGCCATCGCCGTTGGTATAATTTCGGCTGGAAAGGCTAGGCTTTAGTAATTAGCGTAAAATCGTCTTGGGTCTTTTTTATTTTTGCGCGAGTATTTTGCATTAACTCGTCAGATATGTTTTCTATAACTTTCTTGATCTTACGACCACAGGTTGCCATAGTCAATGCGCTATTGTATTCGTAACACAGAAAGACCATTTCACACTAACAATTAGTATCAAAAAGTTTCTACGTATTAAACGATTTGCTTAATTGACGGAATGAATCATTAGGTTCGTTGCTGTCTTCAAATTTTGTCCGTAATTTGATTTGGTAAATATTATTTAAGTTCATGAAATATTTGAGTCATCAGTTAATTTCAGAACTTTTATAGAATATTGAGCAGCCTATAATCCAAATTTGTTATTTGCGTTTTGCTAAAACAATTGCTATTTGCTGATGCAGTTTAAATAATATGTTTTCAAAAAAAACGTGAACATCATTTTATCTTTTACGGTCTTCGCGATCGATTTAAAACATATAGGTAAAAACACAATATGTTATAATTTCATTAGCCTGAGTGATACATTCTGAGCATGTTATGCCGTTAATAATTTTAACGGCTTAATTTTTCTTGGATCAAAAATTTATTAATTTTAAGTTATACGGTATATAATTCGAATTAAACTATAAACGTTATTTATCATTTACATTTATTTTAATTTTGTTATAAAATTTTATAAATTTTGTTTAACTTTTATGCATTTCCCGACCATTGCTTTTGATACAATCAGATCCTATAAGATGTAACTTCAGTTACATAATTTAATTATCTAGGTTCTACGATATTTATTTAGAAGACGTAAAATTAGACCATGGCCAAACAATTTGGTGTCCTGGCTATAATTTTCCAAATTAAAATGGAGAAATTCCAAAATCTCTTTCTTTTAGGTAAGTATGATTGTAAGTAAATTTAAAATGCTTTAATTTAACAAATTACGAAGTATCTGAGGGAACTTACGAAACTCAGATTCACATGAAACATCAAAAGATCACTTAAAAGATATGTTGTTATTAAAAAATATATTCTTTGTCCTAGTATTGGTAAAGTAATTCATTCCAGAAGAATTTTGATATGTGTAAATGGTAACACCATCCATGCTGGTAATGCTGACAATTTATATTAATCGAGAAAATAAAAGTCAAAAATCATAAAGTCTAGTATTGGGTCCGTTTTTGCTACTGGTAATAAAACTTGCCGGTAGTACTATTGGTATTTTACATTTCGGTAATGTCATAACAGGACTAATATAGATTTAAACTGATATTTGGAAATTTTTATGGAAAATGTAACCATAAAATTTTACTTAAATCAATCTCGTCTAGAACTAAAGTTAAAGATTTGCGAACAGAAGCTCTTTGAAATTGAATTGCATTATTTAATTAAATATATTTGTAATTTATTATCGTTATTGATAAATTTTCTAGTAACATTAACAACAATATTAAATTTTGGTTTAATATTTTAACATGATAACACATGAATACATTAATTCAGTTCTTAAATACTTTTTTTTATAATCTGCCTTATTACATTAAAGCATTCGGTAAATGGTATAAAAAATACATGTCGTATAAAAAATTGCCTCATACAGCAATTACCCTTTAAGCATCTACCTATGGTGCTAGACTGGATGTGGCTAGGAGATAACCTAACTTAAAATAAGTATAACAGGTAAATAAATTCTAGTCTGTATATAAACTACAATACGCAATTATGTAAGTCTGAGGGTTTAAACCTCTTGAGCTTTCGCACTTCGTCTTGATCGTTTAATAAACCACTGGCTAGTTCGGTAGGATGTGTGTTAATTACTAACACTTACGTTTGTAATAATTTTACTAACTGAACTTATGTAAAGATCACGTACTAATAAATTCATTAGTCACATACCAGGGAGCATTAACAATGTCTCGTGTAAAATTTTAAGCTTGAACCTTCTGATTATGTCGATAGTGCTGTTTGGTTTTGAGCGTCATAGCTGCAAAACGTAAGTCCAGACTGTCCGTAGGATGCCTTTGTACAGGAGAATTTTGTTGTCCAGGAACAGTTGCGATTGCCGTCCCAGATTTTTATTTTTTTTAAACTATTTTCTTTTCATGTAAGACAACGATGCAGGTGCATACCCAGGTATTTGACAGTATCTTGTTGCGGTATTTTATGCCATTTAACATGACAGAGGAGGAGGCGTAGGTTTCTCGTCTAAGTGAAAATTTAACGTGAACAGACTTTGTCGCGTTGGACCCTAATGTAACACTTTATTAACCAACGCTTTCTTTCGTAAGGTAAATTTGCAAATTATGTGATGCCATTACAGGATTCTGATGGGTTGAAAAAATAGCTGGATTGTCTGCACATGTCGCTATAGTCATTAATCTCTTTGTAGGTAAGTCGGCGGTATAGGTTAAGTAGAGTAGAGGACCCAGGACGCTGCACTGCGGAATTTCCGCTTTAATAAAGAATAAGGTAGTAGTCTCACTTTGTATTTTGATTAGGAAGTGTTAGACAAGTACGACCTGAATACTTGATAAAAATCGATTGAAGGGATTGTTTTCAGTTTTACAGTAATCTACCATGCCAAAGATCTGGTCAGGCCAATAAATGCTGAAGAGCAGTAGTTTTTAATTTCTAAGGCTTTATTTACTTGATATACATTTCTATGGATTTGTTCTATTGCAAAATGTTGTTCCCGAAAACCACATTGATGATGCGGGACTAGGTTGTTTGTTGGTTGCAATAATTAGCTTAAGTTTTTTTTCAAACACTTTGGAGACGAGGATAAGAAAGCTTATAGGCCGGTAAGAATTTACTTGTTTACCTGATTTTCCAGATTTTTGAATAGGAATTATACTACTAACTTTCCACTGTTCAGATAAATATTTTAAAAACTTTTTCAGATATATGAAATCTTTTCGTAGTAACCCCTTGAGGACTATTTCTGCGAGTAGGCCGTAAACAGGTAACTTCTTGCATTTCACACTTTTAATTACTATTTTATGTTTCTTTTGTTTTGAAGAGTTTACTTGGTAAGCTTATTTGATATGAGGCCGTTAAAAACTGTTAAATTTCTTGCTCTTCCTCAGGAGTAGCTTCTGAGGGGTGAGGGCAGCGCAGAACAGGGCAAGAGTACTTCTCGCCCAAGTTCTATGTTTGTTGTGGAGAGGTGGCATATGTTGTACAAGTCTTTTTAGCTTGCTTGTCATTTTCATTCATTTTCACTCATAAATAGTCAGAAGCTATCGATAGAGATAGATTTTTCAGGTATTGCTAAACTAGTTTTTCAGTTGATAGAGGAATTGTTTGAGTTTAACTGTGGCTCTAATGTTATTTAATTTGTCAATTGTAGCTCTGGTAAGTTGCCATCGTTTCCTTTTCTTTTTTGTGCAATTTTTTTTAACAAGCATTAAAAAATTATCTACTCTTGTGGTTTCAGTCCCTTACAAAATCAGCACTCCTTAAATTATACCTCGTACCTAATGGTATTTCTACCGACAGTAAGTCTTCTACCGTGTCTTTGAAATAGTCCCAATTAGTTTTTCGCTTACAGAAAAAAGGTGGTTTACTATTGGTAGTACTTGCGTCCCAAGGGTGAGTATAGTCGGAGAGTGGCCAGAGAATAAGTCCAGACAGGGTTTGACTTGAAGATAATTTGGGTTAATTTTTTAATAACACAAAAGTCCTAGAGGTTTTAAAGGTTGTTGTGTCGAAGAACCAAGAAGTTGGTTTACCAGTGAAAATAAAGTGTAAGTTATTTGCCGTTATACTAATTTCTTCATCGTTGTTAATCTAAAACCCCATTACGTATTTTTGGCATTGTAATCGCTTTTAGCAATAAAACGATGTTCTGGTGTATCGAAGTAATGCTCATAATGCTCTTGTTTGTTGACATGCCGCGATGGACAGTAAACGGAGGAAAGTGTTTGAAGTTCAGTCTAGTCTTCTATTACAACTGAAGTCGCTTGTATATCAGATTTGACAATATTTGTTTAATTCATAGTGTTTAATTGAGTTTTTAATTATAACGGCTGAACCGGCGTGCGCTGTTCCGTAGGTATGTTGAGCAGTATGGGTGGTGTAATTATGAATTTTCATATGGCTTCTGTCGGTAAATCTGACCTCTGAGATCAGCATAAAGTCGATGTGATCTTATTGTAGAAACGTTTTAATTTCAAGTCCGTGTCGTTGTAGCCCACTGACGTTCTATTCGACAATCTTTAGGAACTGATCCATTATGAAAGCTTTAAAATGAGGGATATTTAACACAGTTGACATCTGTTCCATTAGGTTTTTTATAATCTGTTTAAGTTCTTGCATATGATTTGATTGCTGAAATGTCGACCTTAAATTTTGAAGTAATTTATTCTGAATGTGACCAATACACCCAATGTGGTTTAAATAAAGGAAATAAAATGGATATATCTGAATGCTATAAAAGTTTGGCAAATAAGAAATAGTTAAGAAACTAAACGATACTGATTAGTAGAAGAGCGCAAACAGCAACAATGTTGTAGACAATATTCAGGATTTTATATAATTAAGTTCACAAAATTTCACCTGGTAACTCAAATATTTCTTTTAAATTATTTACCATATGTAAGGCTTGGGACAGCTGTAGCTTAGTATTTTAGAACGTATGCTACTTTTAAGTATTCTCTTGGTTGAGTCATTACAATAATTGTAATTTTCTTCTTTTTTATGGATATCTATTTTTCTGAGAGACGATATTGAGCAACTTAGAAATTTGTTGACATGTTACTTATGCTATTGTTTCTTAATTTAAAACGATTATTCTCATAGAAAACTATTACTTTTGTTGGCGAATATTTATAAATTATAATTTCTTATTATTTAGATGCAACTTTTGTAGGTCAATTTTCTGAGTTTGCTAGTACTAGCTAATAGTCGGCAAATAAGAAAATCATAACATATTTTTCTTTATTCAGATTGTGTGTATTATAGCGTCGTTTATATAAAGGTTAAACAAAATTCAGGATAGGCGTCATCCTTGCCTTAGTCCAAGGTTTGTGTTTTCCAGATTGTTTCTGTCGTCATACAAACATATTTTTGTATTAGTTTAAATATTTAAGTCTTGTCTTTTATTTACGTTTTATTGCCTTTTGTTATCTACTTTGCAATAAGTATATTGTCGGTACATAAGGTACCTTTTCTAATTCCGATTTGTTCTTGTAGTATAATACTATCAATTATATTCTAGTCTATAGGCTAAAAATTTTGCATATCTTGTATAAATTGTTTTAAAACTGTATTTTTATTGGTAATTGTTGTATATCAAATGTATCTTTTCTTCGTTATTCAAATATCATGTTTTTCCTTATTTTCGAATTAAGGTTGTCTCATTCACTTTTTGTGCTTTCCGGTTTAAAGTCTTTACCTTTTACTTTATTGCATTTTCTTTTATTATTTAACTATTAATGGTAAGCTCTAATTTTGTCTTTAACTGCTTGTTCTTGTTCTTCTGACCAAATTGCATGGGTTTTCTGCTATCTGGGTTTTCATGTTTGTCTGCTTTTCATCTCTGGTATTATTTTCTGGATACTTTTTATTGTGTTCTGTTAATTAGACATAGGTTCTTTACTTTTTAATTTTATCCCATTTTGAAAAAAATTTCAACTTTATTACCCAAAATAAAGTGATATATATTTATATTTATTCCTCTGAAAGCTCGTGTGACATTAAACAGTAACAGTTTTGTCATTTGGTAAAAAGTAATTAATTATTGATAGTTGTCTTCCTGAACCTCAAGTGTATTTATGACTAAAAGCTATTTTTAATTCGTATTTGGTCTTTGCAAGCAAAAGTTCTAAGAAATCTACCATTTCGATTTAATTGGTTTTTTCTTTGCTTATTTTATTATTTAAAACACCACCAACTATTACGCAATTATTTTTATTTATATACCCATGGTATTGTCAAGTTTTCTCTTTCGAATTGGCTGGCACCTAATACTTAAAATTCTTTCGTTGACTAACTTTGTCGCATTCGCATCATCAGCTTTTATAATTAATTTAATTTACTTTCAGCAATTTTTACAAAAAAATGTCAGATAAACTTTTATAAATATTTACTAAACCACTGTTCTACAATATTTTGGTCATTAGAAACACTTTTACAAATTGGTTATACAAATTATTTCTTCCTCTTGCGGTTCCTATCCGTTCCGGATGTTGGCAACCATTTGGGCTATTATAACTTTGTTGACTGATGTCTTGAATAACTGTGTTGTGGTCATAGAAAACCATGTTCGCAGGTTTTTAAGCCATGATATCCTTCTTCTTCAAATTATTTAAAATGGCAAAAATTGCACTTAAAGTAATTTAAACGAATGACATGAGAAACAAGTTTCTACAAGTCAAAATATAACGTTAAATCTTAAACAACACTTTCAACTTTAGACAGACTTATATTCATTTAGTTTAAGAGATAGGTTAATATGCTATAAACTGCAATATGTTAGTAGCATTCATTGCAAAGAATAAATCACCATATGTTTCATTCACAAACTTTATAATTTTCTTTGTTGAAATTTTATTGTTAGAGTGACCAATATCTTGGGAAATTTGTGACTTTTTGCGCAATACAAATTAGAACAAAAACTGAAAAATGGGATATTTTATTAAAAAGTTTATATAACTACCGCTGAGGTAGAAATTTGTATTATCTTTATTAAAGTCAATTAGTTGGGAGTAGAACACCTTATATATGTGATATATAAGTAAATATTTTTCGCAAAGTAGCAAAAAGCTAAATATGTTTTAATTTTTTTGTAAGCAAGTGGGAATTCTTTATTTCACCTACTTAGTAATCATTTTTTTCGACGATTGCAGACTGTCCCACTAAGTGCTCTTTCAATGCTTCCCCCATTAGGAACGCTCAGCTTCCATTCGATAACCATTATATTATGAATTAGTTCAATCCGTTTCACTAATGAGATTGTAATCAGTTTATGTAAAGCCAGCATTGTGTCCTAAATAATCACTGTCGCCGGAACATCTCCATTAATATTACCCGCGCAGAGTTCGCACCAAAGCAGGCACATCCTTGTGTACCAAAGTGCGCTTGGCATGTTCAGCGCCGCAATAAACATGCTTTCCGACGCTGCTTAGACGGGTTTCTCCGAGCACCGCACATTTTCCTGTTAAAAAGGACAGTGTGTCAGGTGTGACATCATCTCGTGTGTTGATTTTCCAAAACGTTTCAGATTAATCTGCACCACGCAGATGCACCATAATGACACTCTTGCTGTCGTAGCATTATCTCTTCATTAGAATATTTATGTGTTAAAAAATTATTATTGCATTTGTAATATAATTATTGTTTTATTCCATTTTAACGTACAAAATTTATGGACGATAACGCGTGAGTAGCAATAAAATTATTAATAGATTTTATTATATTCAACAATCATAAAGAAAATATTTGATAAAGACAAGTGCAACGAGGGGTTATTAAGATATCAAAATAAAAAACTGGTGAATAATATATATTAGAATTTACATGGTAGCCATATATCTACTTTTAAATATGTGTATATATAGTAATGTTACAAAACAGATAACGAACATTTGTATAAACTTATTTATTACTACGTTTAAAAAAGCCAATAGTAGAACAAACAACAAGCAACAAACGTTTTTGTCTGGTGTCTCGAGAATTTTCTTATATAGCCAGCCACTCTGATAACGAGGAGCTGCCGAGCAGGATCCACGAATACGAGTTGAATGCTCTGGAGAGGAAGCAAGGGTTCACATCAGAAAACTTTTTCTATAGGAATCGGCGAAGTCAATGAGGTGTACTGAAAGTTGGGAGAAAATTATGTTTGTTGACAACGTTCGTGAATAATTGGACGTATTCGACATCGATTTGAATAAAAATTCCATTTATCCCGCATCATTTGCTGGCTTCGGCACAAAGTTGATGTTAATGTTGAGAGAACGCTCGTTAAGCGAACTGGGATCAATACTCGGGCATTTCACCAAAATTACTCTAACCTTGTAACGCATTTAACTATAAAGCAAAAGCTCCAGGGGCAATTATTTTGATTAATGTGATGCTTGGAGGTCCACAAGTGAAATTTCATCTCGCCTAACAAAGTTACTTTTTTACAAGCATAAGCTAAACCTAAAAAGTTAGTTATTTATGAAAAACGCAATTGTGCCAGGCAAAATACGTATAATCACAGAGTGTCTTAAACGTGATGGGATAAACGGTAAAATGAGCTTGCGGATCCTTTTTGTTTAATATTCTTCAATAAGACATTTTGGTGTTAATCTTAAAATTCATGCTGGAGCAAAACATACTATTTGGTATAATATATTTGTTGGATATAAGTAAAGGTTTTTTTCAACTTGACCTTGCAATTTTGTAATTATGTCAAGTGTTTGTGCCCAAATTTAAAATTAAGCGCAATTTGCATAGAGATAAGATTTCAAAGATATCAGTAAACTACAGATGTAAAATGAATTTATAAATTTATAAACAAATGTAAGAGTGTGGTTGAACTACACTTATTAATTTAGTTATCCTGCAATTTTTATATAAGTTATCAAAGAATAGAACTTTCAATTTTCCTAACAGCAACTAGAGTTTAGAAGCGAACCATAACACTATCCCGTATGTAGAACAAAATCAAATATTATCCATCCTCTTTATTTTGTGTATACTAAGAACAGCAGATGATTTTGTAAACTTTTGCCCTGGTAATGGAAATATGGACTTTTATTTACAAGATGTGGAAAATGAATGTGATCAAATCATAACTCATTGTCTTTGAAATCAGAGCCCCTTGAGACAAAAACCTACAATAAATATCAAACATCACATACTTTTGCAAATATAATTTAAACAATCAGCTACTACAAATACAAAAGCCCCCATCGATCCACATACATGGAACAAGTGGCTATAAATAGATGGTTATATTTCTTTTCATTATTGTAGTATCCAAAGTAATATATTTACTAGTGATGTAATCAACAATATGATTACCGTAGATTCTTAATGAAAAAACTATAGTTCACCACATATCCTAACATAAAAATCAGTAATTGTTCTTATTTTCCAAATATAGATAGATGACCTCAAAAAGGACTAGTTTAATTAAAACATAGTGTAATTAAAAAAATTTTAATGCTACTTATAGCTAATTTGAACGCAAGGAAATAATACGAAGAATTTTAATTTACAATATTTAAGTAACATAAGAATGTACATAAACAGCAGAACAGAAAAAATATGAAGAATACAAAGAACAAAGAACTAAAGTCAAAAAATTAGTTAGAGAAGCAAAACAGCAGACATGGAATGTGTTTGGAGAAGACCTAGAAAAAGATAGTAAAAGTAATCAGAAACTATTCTTCAAAGATCTAAAAAAAATAAGAAAAACCAAAAATACAGATCTAATAGCAATAAAAAATAAAAAAGGAGAAGTATTAAGAAGTGAGACTGTAGTTTCAAGAATTGCTTGAAATAGAAATAGAGCACGTAACAGAAAAATCTGAAGAAACCGTAAATGAAAAAATAAATAGAACAGAGTAAAGAGGAGACGAGAATGGAATTATTAAAGAAGAACTAGTGACAGCGATAAAAGAAAAGAAAAATGGGAAGGCACCTGGCAATGATAGAATCACAACAGAAATTATTAAGAACATAGGAGAAAATAGACTACAAATACTACTCAAAATAATTAATAAAGTCTGGCAAGAAAAGAAAAAACCTAGAGAATGGGAAATAGGATTAATTTTGCCAATATACAAAAAGAGAGATGCAATGGAATGCCAAAATTACAGAGGTATAACCTACTGAGTACTCCAATGAAGATCCTTGAAAAAATTATAGAAATGAGACTAAGGAAAGAAGTAAAATCCAAGTTATTACAAGTACAAAGCGGGTTTAGAAAGAGGAAAAGTATACAGGACCATATATTCGCAATTAAGAGATCATAAACAGAACTTTGACAAGATCAAAAACAATTTTCCTATCATTTATGGATATGGAGAAGGCATTTGATCGAGTGCCGAGAGCTAAAATATGGGAGTGCTTAAGAGAGAAAAACATAAATGAGAAATTAATAAGGATCACGAAATGTATGTACAAAGAGACAAGAAATAAGATAATAAGCAAGAATGCAGAGTCGGAAATTTTTCTCACAAATGAAGGAGTTAGACAAGGTGGATGTCTCAGCCCACTACTCTTCATTATCTTCATTGACGAATTGCGAAGACAAGAACAAAACCTTTGGTTGTGGGATATAGAAACATGAAGAAGGTTGTTATATCAGAATGCGCATTTGCAGATGATGTAGCGTTAATAGCGGAAAATGAGAAGGATCTCAAGGAAACTTTGCAGGTGTGGAACGAAGTATTAAGCCAAAACGGAATGAAGATGAATAAGTCAAAAACTAAAACATTATAGTAACAAATGAAAAAAGTAAAGATGCAAATAGATAAAGAAAAGATAGAACAAGTGAACAACTTCCAATACCTGAGAGTAACTATAGAAGAAACAGGAGAACGAAATATAGAAGAGAATAGAAGAATAGAGTCAGCCAACAAAGTGTATCATGCACTGAGTAAAGGCCTTAACAATAAAAAAGAAATATCAAAAGAAACGAAGATGAAGGTATACAAGACAGTATTCAGACCAATTCTTACCTTCGGATACGAGTCATAGGTACTAGCTGACCAAGATAGAAGTAAGACAAGGGCAGTTGAGATAAAATATCTAAGAAGAGTAAAAGGTATAACCAAGCGTGATAGAATTAGAAATGAAGCAATTAGAGTAGAACTAAAGATTGAACCTGTAGAAGACTTTAGTGAAAAATTCAATGAAGGAAAATGCGCAGACACGGATAATCTGGAAATCCAAAGCAATAGGTACAAGAAAGAGAGGACGACCAAAACAGATTTGGAATGATGCAATTGAAAAAATACTGAAGAAGGGAAAACTGTGGACAGAGGCCAGAAGGTTAGCAGCAGATAGAAACAAGTGGGAAAAATGTATATCGAACTGAAGGAGTAATTGTGTTTATGTGACAGCAAAGTTTAGTGAAATATAAGACTGTGAAATGCTTTTGTGAAAAAATTTAAGTGTAACCTTACACCCTTATGGGTAGATAGGTATATATATAGAAAAAAATGCCATAATATAATGAATTTGGTGTCAGGAATATGGTCATACTAAATCACACTATATATTACAGATGTGTCAAATGTAGAGGTAACCATAAGGGCTGTATGTAAAAAAATCTTGATGCACTCTTCCAAAGTGTAATTTATGATCTTGCAAGAACTGCATGGAAAATGCCAAAAAACAGTTTAAAAAATCTATCTGAAAGAAGAGCAGTCACAACATCTGGATCACAACAGTAGTCCTAAATTTAGGCGATGCTTTATTTCCCAGACAATCAACAAATACTATTAACTCACAAATTATTACACAAAATATTAACGGGAATCTTATCAACAAATAGCAAATGTATATTAGAGTTCAGTTATCTGATTTTCTTGAAGAACATAAAGCCATGTCTTCTCAACTCACAATCCGAAACTGTGTAATTCTAAATATGCTCTATATTGTAATAAACAAATGAATAAAATAACATATATAATACAAAATTGCTTTCTAAACCCCCAGCGGTATCACAAATTACATTTCAGAGGTCATATCATTTCTAAACATGCAAAGATTGATAAATTATTAATGTTAGGAGCAGATGCTGCAAATAAAATAATGGTCAAAATACCACATCACATCATACATTACACTTATTATCTATATAGTCCCACTTATGGTGGTTGAGCCATTATTATTCAGAACACAATAAAAAATAAATATTTGAATCACATCAGATAAACTGTAAAATTAGAAATACAAACGCTGTTATTCAAATTTTCTTTACAAACATTTAATTTTTAACGCATTTTTTAATATATTTCAATAAATATCTGCAAGAATTGATGTTTTACCAACTATTGCTATCCTCACCAGTACAATTTTCCAGGATTCAACAAGGTAGGTTATTCCATCTACAGTATATAATTTATCAGAAATATCTCTTTGCACACGTGAACTAGGACAAGAAACACGAGACACAATCAAAAATAGATTAGACAGAACATTATACACGCAGGAATAATCCGTCAGTTGCAAATAGTACTAAGAGAGGTATATTATGAAACAATTAAGCTCTTCGTTGCAAAATCCCTGAAGTATGAAAGCTCGATATAGAAAGCTACAAAACTGCTTAAACTACTAAATACAACTATTCCAGGAATTATAAAACCTAATAACACATCATATCCCTTGCTCTACAGGTGTCGAATATACCTTTCATGTTTCATCTATACAAGTTTTAATTTTGTTTGGTGTTTTCCCTTTAAGTTGCCCCATTTTGGTAATTTGATCCATCCAAGTTATTAATCACGTTTTTGAACAAAAACATTATTGTACTTCAATTCTGCTGGATGTCAGCCAGGATTTTGATAAGGTCTGGTACACAGGTCTGTTATATCAAATCAAGGAAACCCTCCCACGTAAGTATTTCGACATCTTGAAATTCTACATCTCAGGCCGCAAATTTAGAACGAAAGTGGGAGATACCAAATTAGACTACCATTCCTTAGAAGCAGGTGTACCACAGGGAAGCGTCTTGGGACCGACCCTCTACAACCTATATACATCCGACATCCCAACAACCACTGAAACTACTGTATGTACTTTTGCTGATGACATCGTCATATTAGCAGTTCATGAAGACCCAGCAATAGCATCTGACTTAGTACAAACCCACTTAAATGTACTACAGGCTTGGTCGCATCTCTGGAAAATTAAAATAAATGAAAACAAATTACAACACATAGACTTCACTCTAAGACACGAAAGTTGTTCTTCCTCGAGCGATATCTATCAAATATCTCGGATTTCACCTGGACACTAGGTTAATATGGAAAGATTACATTACCAAAAAACGGAAGGAGATTAACATGAAGATCAAAGAAATCTATTGGCTGTTAGGTAAGAACTCAAAACTTTCCCTAGAAAACAAAATAATGCTACATAAAACAATCGTCATCCCTATTTGGACGTATGGAATCAAAATCTGGGACTGTGCAAGCAAATTCAATATAGCATTACTCCAAAGAAGCCAATCTTAAGTGTCAATCTTAAGTCTTAAGTATGATAACACAAGCACCGTGGTATATCTCGAACCAGACGCTACGCGACGACCTGAGGATTCCCTATGTCAAATATGTCATCAAGCTACGAAGTAGAACCCACCACGATAGATTGGAAAAGTGGTCTGATAACCTTTCCAGATATGCTTTAGAAATCTGCTTAGAGAATGGTGGATGACATTTTGAAAAATTATAACGAATAGAATTGTATTGCAAAAATTTGTTAATAGTTCTTGTACATTTTCAGTACGACTGAGGACTTTAAAGGCTAATTAAAAGTGTTAAATTCTTGTTAAGCTTTTCATTCTTCGCCTCGCTTCCTTAGGCATTTTTTATCGTTATTCTTCTGTGGCACCTTGCTAACGATTGCTAACACCAATTCATTAATTTGTAAAAGTAGAAATTATTGCCAGTAGAGTCCAATCATTTTGTTTTTAATTTTTATTTCTGATAATTTTTAAAGCTTATATCACATTTACAAATAAAAAACTCAGACTGTTTAATTAATATTTAACTGGGTAATTGGGATTGATTCCCATATATTTCAAACTGGCTTTTGAAATATATTATAAAGTGTTTTAATAAACGTTTATTGTGCAAATATCTTTTTAATTGGTTTAGCTAGCAGGATAACTACCTGTGATAGTGCATTCAAAATTTCAATACAGACATTAATTGTTAAATTATGACCTTTTATATCACGAACATTAGGAACAGTATATTTTTTCAAAGTGTTATTTTCTAATTTGGATGTCACAAATGCTTACTAGATAAAAAATTCTTACAGATTTCTATTCATTTTGCGAAAAAAATAGATTACAATCTTTTCATAACTTTTAAAGCCCGTTTTGAACATATCCTTTATATTTGCAAAAAATGTATTATAGATTATTCAATGTTAAGTTGTGCAATATGTCAAAAAATTTTAATGGTCGCCGTTTATCCCTGAACAGAAAATTGCAAAATTTTCCTTTGCGTAGATTCTAATAAGATTTAAGAGCTGAATATATGAATTCCGAGTAATCTATTTGATTTGAAGGTTTGAAATTATATACAGGGTTAGGAAAAATTAAACAGACAAAAAGTTAAAACCGAAGTAATAAATAGAATAGTAAATAAAACTAAATAAATAATAAATAAAGAATGGAATTATTTCATAAAGTTTTAAAAACGCATAAAATATAATAATGTAGAAATTGTAACAAATTTAAAGACAGAGATAAAAGCAGGAGGACATTAGTAACTGAGGATGACATAGTGGCATGTTGGAAAGAGTATCTTAAGAATATGTTAAAGATTGAACAAGAGGAAGCAGAAAAAGGACAAACAGGAAATAAAGAATGGATTCAGAAAACAACGTGAGATAGAGAGAATATAGAGATATAAAGAGAAAAGTAGTCAAAGCAGTGTAAATGCTGAAAAGAGGAGAAGCACAGAACACAATGGTATACAATCAACATACTTAGTGTAATTTTAAAATTATACGGAAAATAATAGAGAAAATGTTAGAAAGCACTACGAGTCAAAATTTGTGAAATCGGACAAAAAAAATGGATCTTCCGAATTCCAATCGGTTCTCTGCACCATTTTGTAGATCTATACGCAAGGAATACTCGGAACAATTTTTTTAAAAATCGAATCAAATTTTAACACGTTTTTTTTAATTGCAATTTCTCCGAAAATACAAGATAAAAGTTAACGACACTTTCAGGGTAGATTCGTGAACAGTAATAGCATAACGAGTGTGAAATTTGTTGCTGTTTAAAACGTTTTAACTCGCACATGTGAGCAAGTTTACCCTATATATGGAAGATTTTTAATAATATGCCATAAGCCATGGTTTCTCGTTGTGATTAGTTTAAACGTGAGGAACAGGTTCAAGCTGATGGCAGAGATTACAAAATGATTTTTTAGCCATGGCAGTAAAAGATAGAGGGCGATTTTATTTTATACCTTACACGCAGTTTAAACATTAATTAGTGTTTGAAAAATATCGCTCTTCTACTACAAATGAATTATCTCTATTATAATACTATATTCAGGCAGTACTACTGACTAGGGGTTTCTTGGACATTTGTACATCAATATGCAATTCATATTATTCTGAACAACTACATTCAAACGAGAATTATTTGTTTCCTTTGTGTATTATGGTGCCGCAAAATGCTCACTTTGTGCTTTATAAGTGCAAAATCGTGTTATGTCTGGTTTTATTTATATAACATGCCAACTACAATCCAAAATAAGGTTTTCCAATCACGTAGGATGAATAAGTGTGCCGGACTCTCAAGAAAAACTGTAAAAGTTGTTTTGGCGACTGCTTTATAGGAAGTAGTGGAAAATTGAACACGTATTGCAAAACCTTCTTAGTAACCAGAATTTGTATCAGCATTGCAAATATTAGGTACCTAGTATACACAAACGTATTCTAAGGAAAGAAGCAAATATAAATTCAAGCAATAGTTTTGACTTTCAAGTATAAGAGGAGTCCGCATTTGTATTTCGTAGAGTAAAAACGCTGTGAACGGTCTGCGAGATAACAAGTGCTGTGACCTTTAGTCAACTTATGATATCAACTTTAAATAATTAACAAACTGTAAGCGAACATTATTATTTAAATTACTTTAAAAGGATTTATTAATAATAACAAAAAATCTAATAAGTATCTACCAACAAAATGCTGCCGGCCGGAAACGGCTTTAACATTAATAACCAATAACATATGAATGGAAATCCTCTACAAATTCCTCAATCACCGTTTTTACCTAACTGCTCTTATCAACAAACTCAATATTCATACTTATCACTTCCTAACCCATCCTATTATTTACCACAGTATCAATCAACGTTAAACCAGCCACAAATTTACTCTAGCCAGCATCACGATACAACAATCAATCAATCACATCAAGATAAAAGTAACATAACCGAAATTTCCGAAGACGACTAAGAAATGGAAATTAATCCCGCTAATAAGTGGCAACGCGTTTCGAATAATAAACGAAAACGGTTAACAAAGATTCATACACAAACTACTAATACTGTAAAGGAGACAGTAACCACTAATAAAAATAGATACTCAGTATTAACTGAGGAAAATGAATCAAACAAACAAAAAAACGAAGAACATCAAAACGTAACTGAACATAAACCACCACCAACTGTTGTACACGGTGTTTTAGATTATGGTAAGATGATTACAAACTTACAAACAATAGTGGAAGAAGAACAATACACCTCAAAAAGCGTACACAATAATGTAGTTAAAATAAATGCAAATACTCCTGATATGTACCGTAAAGTTATTAAGCATATGCAAGATAGTAAGATTATACATCACACGTATCAAATGAAAGAACATCGTCCTTACAGAGTTGTATTAAAACGTGACACACAGTGCGTAACATTATGAACGTAAAAAATAGACAAAATAAAGATATTTTGCCAATATTCTTTATAGACCTTGAACCAGCTACAAACAACAAACATATATACAACATACATTCACTGAAAAATAAACGTATTATAATTGAACCACCAAGGACAAACAGAAATATTGTACAATGTACTCGCTGCCAGAACTATGGACACACAAAAAGTTATTGCAGCAGACCTTTTGCTTGCGTGAAATACGCGGGTCCTCATGATACAAAAATTTGTCAAAAAACCCGAGCAACTTCAGCTGTATGCATTTTATGCGAAGGGCCCCACCCAGCTAACTATAAGGGGTGCTCCATATATCAAGATCTTCAACGAAAATACCAACCCATCAAGCAACAAATAACCCCAAGACCTCCAAACCTAACAAGAGAAAATTTTCCATTCTTAAAAAGCCAAAATAATCAACCTTACACTAAGCCTAGCTAGCCAACACATACACATTTAAATTATGCGGAAGCAGCCCGAAATCAACCCTAATTTTCAGAAGACGTTAGTCTTAAACAGTTTCTTGAGGTACAAGTTCTTAAAAATAGCACTGTGGAACGCTAACGGACTACAACACAGAAAACTAGAAATTGAAACCTTCATATGTGTTAATAACATTGATGTGTTACTAATTTCAGAAACACACCTCACCTCAAAATTTTAGCTAACAATACCTCAATACTCTGTATATCACACAACGTATCCAGATAACACCGCGCATGGTGGCTCAGCTATAATAGTACGTAGCTCCATTAAACATTATCAGTTACCTTCATACAAAACAGACTACCTACAAGCCACTATGATAGAAGTTGAGAGGTTGCCAGCACCTCTAGTCACAGCAAGTGTTTACTGTCCACCACGTCATAACTTAACTAAACAAATTTTACAACCCTTCTTTGAACTACTTCAATGCAAAGCATACACACTGGGGCTCACGACTAATAACATCAAAAGGCAGAGAACTACTTAAACTAATAATAGATAACAAATACGGTTTTCTATCAACGGGAAGTCCAACATATTGGCCCTCAGATTCCAATAAAATTCCTGATTTACTCGATTTTTTTATTATCCATGGTATGTCAGCAAACTACATGGATATTATTCTTAACTATGATATTTCATCTGACCATACGCCTGTAATAGCTACAGTGAGTGCAACTATACTGTACCAAGAACCAAAACCTACCCTTTGCAATGCCAAAACTAACTGGAAAGTGTTCGAAGACTATATTACTGAAAATCTAGATACAAATATAAGCTTAAAAACAAATCAAGACCTGAAGCACGCAACAAACTACTTTACATCAACAATACAGGAAGCAGGATGGAGAGCAACACCACAAACAAACAACTTAAAATGTAATACTCCTAACATCCCCACCGAAATAATGGAGCTAGTAAAAAAAAGAAGAGCAAGAGCAATTTGGCAGCGTAGTCGGAATATTCAAGACAAAAATAGATTAAATCAATTAAACAACAAACTGAATCGTCGGCTGCAACAAATACGGAATGAGACTTTCAAATACTATACAAGTTCATTTTCTGTAAATGACCAAACAATTTGGAGAGCAAACAAAGTAATTAAGCGACCTAAAGAGCATGTTCCACCCTTACAAGATGAAACGCGAACATGAGCAAAGTCGAATAAACAGAAAGCTGAAGCATTCGCCGAACATTTACAAAACACCTTTCAACCAAATTCTAACGAACCTGATCAAGAAATTAGAAACTACCTAACTGCTAACAAGAAATCCAAACTCAGATAAAACGGTTAAATAGTAAAATATCACCAGGTTATGACCTCATAACGGGAACTGTTCTAAAACGTCTTCCCAAGAAAGGAATTCGATTTTTACAAATATTGTTTAACGGAGTTCTGCAACTTGTATATTGGACTTTGACGTTGAAGTTTGCTCAAATTATTTTAATAGTCAAACCGGGTAAACCTCCTAAACAAATCAAATCATACCGTCCCATCAGCCTCCTCCCGATAGTATCAAAGTTGTTGGAAAAATTAATATTAAAACGCATTAATGAAAGTGAACTCCAAGAAGAATGGCTACCAAACCACCAGTTCGGCTTTCGAACTAGTCACTCTACAACACAACAATGTCGTAAACTGGTAAACACAATCCGTACAGCATTCGAAGACAAAGTGTATTATATTGCAGTGTTCTTGGACGTGAGTAATGCATTTGATAAGGTATGGCATAGAGGCCTGCTTTACAAAATTAAAAGTATATTTTCGCAAAATTACTATCTACTTTTACAATCTTACCTAGCAGATCGATATTTCTAAACAAAAGTAGGCAGCGAAACATCTCAAATAAGAAAAATAAATGCAGGCGTCCCCCAAGGCAGCGTTTTAGGGGCAGTAATGTACTTACTATACACGTTCGACCTTCCAACCACACTATATACAAGCCTAAGCACCTTCGCTGACGATACTGCCGTACTATCATGTAACTAGAACCCAGTGGTAGCATCAGAGTTGCTACAAGAACACATAAGCTTACTAGAAACATGGATGGGCAAATGAAAGCAAATCAGCACATATCACTTTTACAACCAAGCACTCAACATGCCCCCCGGTTACACTCAACAACATGCGCATACCCCAAGTAGTCAGGTACTTGTAACCTACGTTGTAAAAAACTATATTGGCTCATTGGCAACAACTCAGCCCTTACACTAGATAACAAGTTAATAATTTACAAGTGCATAATCCGTCCTATATGGTCCTATGGATGTGAGAACTTTGGGGATGTTCCAGTTCATCAACTCTAAATATTATTCAACGTTTCCAATCAAATACACTTAGAATGTTATCTAATGCCCCGTGGTATGTGTCAAACATAACCTTACATAATGACCTCAACATTCCATATGTAAAGGATATTATAAAAGCAAGGACAATAAAACATCACCATACTCTGGAAAACCATCCAAACGTAACAGTAATCCCATTAGCTGACGACCCCCAAACCAGAAGATTGAAAAGAAAGTGGCCAATAGACTTAACGGATTAAAATAGGGGCGACATCACTGGATGTCTTCCCCTCATGACTGTATCAATTTACATAAAATTAGCTCATAGAATATTATGTAAATACTCTGATTGCTAATAAATAAATATTAAAAAAATATATATATGAGGACAGATGAAATGCAACTCCAATTTATTAAAATAGTAATGAAACTTCAATAATAAGTTTATGAGACTATATGTTCTATTCAGTAATAATTATGTATTCAATAAACATTAAATATTTGAATTTACAATAAAATTTAATATGTTTTATATAAAAGTAGCTCATAATAAAAAAATAATCTCATAAATACTGTTACAAAATAAAAATTACCTTTGCTTTATACGGCATCAAGATATCTATTTTGTTAACATATGTTTGCAATTGTTGAAGTTGTAAGTTATATTGTGTTTGTTGTCAAGTTTGCCTATTTACCAATGAAGTGGGGTGACACAAGTAATCGCATTGCTATAATAGCATTACATAAGTGCGGAACCGAGAAAAGTGTAACTTTTGGCTTTAGCCGTGTGTTTGTGTATTGGGCTGCAAAATTATTTAATAAGACTGGAGGTGTCAAGGATTCTTCAAGATTTGGTAGATCACATTCACTTTGGACTTGCCAGGCAGGCAAAACTGTAAGTGCCCGAATTAATCCTCTTCGTAAGCAGAAGATTACATTTCGGGAATGGAAAATTTCCAAAATTTTAATGTTTCGTTTTATTAAGACCTATGATTACCTATTTACAAAAAACATACGTGACGTTTGCTGACCGAGCCTTAAAGAAAGGTAGAAGAAAAGGTAAGTAGGTTGTTGATTGAGTATGCGTATAAAGAAAGCAGCAAAATTTTGTGTTATGATAGAGTAATTCATATTTATTTTAGTGAAAAAGGAGTCACAATTTTGGCCGCTGTGTTTTAACAAAATAGTGGAACCTTTGAATTATACCCCTTTTCAAGGTTAACTCAAATTTTAGCAACAATGTGCCCCATTTTCTAACAACATAGGACTGGCCTTTTGGTAGCCCAAATACTAGTCTGTGAGATTACAAATTATTGGATATTTTAAAGGACATAATTTGTTTAAAGAGACGAATTAATTTTGACGAATGCAGTCAATAGTTTTCTAATGAATGTAGGGCGTGCTGCCATAGACCGGAGGCCCGGGAGTTTTGGAACTTGTGTGGGGCTATTTTGAATAAATTAGTTGTAATTATACTTACCAGTAATTCACATTTTGAATAATGTTAAGATGAAAGCTGTTTTGGACTCTGGCGCTTTACACTTAAATTGATAGTAGTTAAAGTGAGACTTCTAAAATTTGTTGTGCAAGAAATTATCACGACAGAATTGTAGATGCGGAATGTTTATGCGAATTTGGTTCTCAAAAATTCTCCTGGCGAACAAAAAAAAATGCGTTAATTTCTGAGCTCCTCTCATTTTGAGACTGTTAAAATTGTACTGGCTGCTGCAACCAATGCCCTGAAAAAGATTCCGGCTTAAATTTTCTGGGCGAGCTAGAACACAATAGATGCGCTAGGTAAATTGATATTGAAGGATGTTATAATGAAGAATATTAAGTATATATAAATATTTCTTCAAAGATTTATTCAATCGTTACTTTTCTGACGTATTGTATATTTTAAAATTGTGACTTAGATATTTAGATTGTGTAAATGTTAGTTACTTAAATTTTGCATTTAATTATAAGAAATGTTAAGGGAGAAATGTTCCTTAGAATAACTTTATTAAATTAGCTTGCATGTACGATTGTTTTTAGGTTTAAAGTTAAGTGTAACAAAGTTTTTAACAACGTATTTTTATGACAATAATATTGAATTTTTTTATTTAATAGAGAGTAAGAATGGTTTTTAACGATATGCCATTTGAAACTAAGCAAATATTTCGATTTTTAAGCTGCTGATAAAACACCAGCAAAGAAAGTAGGTTAGTAATATAAAATTTAAGATTTTAAAGCTTCTACTAATTTGTCGTTACAGTTTAGCACTTATTAAGTTTTTTAAATCTGAAAAATTGAAAATTACAAAATGGATAGCAAAACTTCTTATCGCAATATCAGGTTATTTGCTAGAAAATATTTAATAAATAGATTTATTTTTATGTGTTAATTGTTTTTATCTGTATGTAACAACAATTCCAAATAACGAGTGTACTAGTACTTTCAACAAATAATAAAAACCGGCGTTAAATAGATGCGAAGGCTTTCACGGACGGTGTTCTATTTGATACGTCTCCACGGAGAGGAGGTTTACAAATCTGTAAAACAAATAGAGAACTCACGCAAGAAGAAATTCCCGCTACTGTCCAGCTTTGCTTTCTTACTGCGTTGTCGACATCAAAAGGTAGCTCCGAAGTTTTTACAGGTCAAACACCACCTGCGCACTCGTCAGGCTCAACGAATTTATCAGAAAGCGGTAGCTGCCTTAGTCAGAGAACAAGTGCACACTACCAAGAAAACCCTCGCTCTGTGTTCACTAGAACTGATGCAAGTTCATGTCAACTTGGTCAACAGAATCCATAAAGATGACTGTAGACCGCATCACCTTTCATTCTGCGGAGAAACACGGAGCGGCCGCCACCGCTAGACAATCTTCTAAGTTTCAGCGTTTACAGAAAAAAGCGCTCCCACACAACTGAATTATAAGCAAACTGTAATAAACCTTTCCAAAAACGAGCTTAGCCAGGAAGCCATCAGTGCTCTCAGCAAAGGTGAAAAGTTTGCCGTAGCAACTAAATCCATTCTAGTAGAGGACATTATAGCAAACGTAGGAGCAGCTATACGGAACCTTCTAACAAACAAAGCAGCGGAAGTACGAGTCGAGACTTCACGTATCCTGCGCCGTGCTAAGCCACCTAAGAAGAACTTATCTAGGGCGGAATTAAGGGCTCTACGTGAACTCAAGAAGGATGACACTATAATTGTCTTACCAGCAAATAAAGGTAAGGTCACAGTTGTACTAGCAAAGGAAGACTACACGAAAAAGTGACCGAACTGCTCGATACGAGCACTTACACCGTGCTCAAACGCGATCCCACATCGCATATACTACGCGACACGAGCAAACTGATAAAGAGTTTCTCTCTAGATGACGCTACCAAAAAGAGACTAATAACATCAGAGGCGCTACCCCCAAAAATAGACAGGCTCCCCAAAATACACAAGGACTATGTACCGCTGCCATCGATGGTCCTACATACAAGTTAGCCAAATACTTATCCAGTCTGTTACAACCATACATTGGACATACCAGCAGTTACATCAAGGACTCCGCACATTTTGTCAACCAGCTTTAAGACATTCAGTTACAGGAAAGAGATCTAATGGTTAGCTTTGATGTAACTTCCCTATTTAACAAAGTACCGATACAAGATGCTCTGGATCACCTAAAGAAAATTTTTTCTTAACGATATCTTACAGCTATTTTAACAGTGCTTTACATCCACTTACCTTGTTTGGCAGACCGTATATTACGAACAAAAAGACGGAGTATCCATGGGTAGCCCACTTAGCCGTGTAATAGCTAATTATTACATGAGAAATGTGAAGAAATCGCCATCAATACAGCACCTTTAAAACCCGCGATATGGCTAAGATACGTCGATGATGAAACACGAAAAGGAGACCCTACCACAATTTCTTATGCACTTGAATTCTATAGACCCAACTATTCAACTATAGAACTGGAATTAAAAGATAGGATTGTTTTCTTAGAGGAACAAGTGTTGAGATCCGAGAATGGACATTTATAACACATAATGTACAGAAAATCCATGCATACGGACAGATACTTCATAAGCCTTTACGTTAAAACTTTAAGTTAAAAAAGAATGGCTGTCCAAACATTAGTAGATCAAGCACGATGTATATGTCAACCAGTTTTTGGATAAAGAACTAAGATATTTGGAACAAGCCTCACGAAGGTATGGCTACTCGAGGGCGAAGATAAATAGAGCAATCAAACAAATGTGCACGAAAAATACAACCAATATCAGCTACGGTAGGCAAAGCTTTTTTCCTTACATCAACAGGGTTATGGACCGGATAGAAAAAATTTTCAATAAACACAAGGTGGAAACCATCTATACAACCACCAAAATACGAGATTTGCTTAGACCAGCCAAAGATACAAGAAACCCACAGGATACACCAGGGGCATACCTTGCTCATGTGAGCAAGTCTACATTGGGGCTACGGGCCGAACGATTACCACCAGGATAAAGAAACATAAACGTTATCTACGCCTTAATCAACAGCAGTTTCTGAACATGCTTTGGAAAGTCCTAACCATGAGATAGAATTCGGGCAAATACAAGTTTTATGTAACTGTAGGAATTACTACCTGAGATTATACAGAGAGGCGGTGGAGATTTATATATAAATAATTTTAACAAGGACGACGGATTCAATCTACCTAAATCTTGGTTTACCGCTCTCAAGGGGCAAAAAACATACCGCAATACGGTGATAGAGCGAGTGACGTCAGAAAATGCCAAAATATTACCTGTAACGATGCGATTGGTCAGCAGCTAGCCCGATTACGTTATCTACCATCCCGGTGACGTCAACAAGGGCCCCCCAACACCATCCCTACCATACTTGCACAAGTATAAAAGAGAAAACGCACAGTCACTTTCTGAACTTCGATCACGACCTTGTAAACCGAGAACCAACCACACAATGCACCAAAGCCGGTGTTGTTTGGGAAAGTTTCTAAATCACGCTATTTTAAAAACATCCCTAAGCAAAGCATATTGTAGAACGGAAGGCTAATCAGTATTGGAAAATTTGTAAAATAATATTTAAATGGCTACTTCTATTGAAAAAGCAAACAAAGAAAAATAAAGATAGACGTTGTTATTATGTAACTGACCTTTTCCCCAGCAACTGAATTTTTATTTACCAGTCTCTAATACTTGCATAAAATTTTTAAATAAAATACTGTCCATTGGTTTTAAAACTTCTAGTTTCTTAAACATATAATTTTAAACAATAATATGGTTGTTTCAAGTTGTCTAACAGTTTTTTACTTTCCTTATCCTATAATAAGGAAAGTAATGTAATCGGCGGAAATTTGACCTACCCAGTTTTTCACATTTCTGGACGAATTATAGCCTCAGGACACAAAAAAAGTTGGTTTGAGCCATTGGTTCGTGTGTGTGTGTGTGTGTGTGTGTGTGTGTCTGTCGGTCTGTCAGTAAACAAGATATCTTGAGAACCGTAATCGCTAGAGACTTGAATTTTGGTATACAAGTTACTTGTAGGTAGGGGACGCAGTGCGAAGCTTTTTGTAAAAATCGGCAAAGCCGTTTGGTCACAAGGTCGCAAAATCGGTCGCAAAGTGGTCGCGAATCTAAACGGTTGAAGATACAAAAAATTTATGAGAATAAAAATGATTTATTACAATGAGATAAACAGGAATTTAAAATAAAAGTTGGTAAAATAGGAACTCGAAAAAAAATTGAAGTTTAGGATTTTTGATATACCGGGTGTTCAGAAAATGTTTCGGGAAATTTATATTACCGGATAGATCAAACCGAGACGAACAAAAAATGCAATGAAATTTTTTCATCTGAAGTCAAATAAATAAGTTATAGCCGATTAAAAATTAGTTAAACGGACCAATCACAGCGCGCTCGGAGAGCTAGTGGGCCGACTGCGGGAGGACGGGGGGGGGTGCGCTTGGCCGCTAGGAGGGAGCACGCAGGCGATAATGGTGAAGGCCGTGCGACAGAGCTCGCACGGTTACCTTCAGTGACGTAGCAAAATTTTAAGTACGAGACAATTATTGTCATGTATTGTTTATTTTAATCAGCTTTCGAGTGTTGGACTCGCGCTTCGTCCTTTTTTAAAATAACAAGTTCCGGGACGAGAGCAGCGCAGGGCCGATATATATATATATATATATAAATAATAATAATAATAATAATAATAATAGGATAAGGAAAGTCGTGTGATGTTCACACCAGATTTCTTTTTAATTTAATACCTTAAGTAGGTATGGTAATTATTTGATGCCCGTTAATAAAAAATACAGTCATACGTTTTACTCAGTAATTTGTTTACCAATTGGTGTAGGCGTATATTATTTATATATATATATATATATATATATATATATATATATATATATATATATATATATGGATATAATGGATTCTTTTATCTTCTACTATCTCTTCTTTATGTTTCGATTACATGTTTTTTTCGGAATATTTTTCTTGTTTTACACTTACCCTTCCACATTATTTTATTAGTGTGGTTTTATTCATTCGCTTAATGTATTTATTTCAGTTAGTAGTCCTCAATCAATTTTATACTGTTTGCACCTATAGTTGTATAATCTCTTCTTGTGATTCTTAACACTTCTTAAATATTTTATTTGATCAATTAGGTCTTGCTCTTTAGTTTTTTTGTTAGTATCCAGGATTTGTTGCCGAATATTAGTATAGATACAGGTACGTCTCTGTATATACTCATTTTTGCTTTTATAAAAACTTTCTCTTTTCCAGGTAATAATTATTGAAACTATTGTATACCATTGAAGATGTCAACTTTTCTTTCCACTTAGCTGGATATTAAACTCTGTATTTGATTCCTCATTAATCATACTTTTTGTTTCATTTCCATTTATTTTTACTTTTTTATTTTCTAATGGTTTCCCATTTCATATTTATGTTTTTCTTCAATTCGCCTTAAAAGCAAATCGCCAGTATATTAATTCGGAGTGTTTCTAAATTTCTGTATCACATATTTAATACATACGTTTTTCCTCTTACTTATTCTTCTACACAATCTTATTTAGGTTAAACAAAGTTAGCCTCAGGACAGTTTTTAGGTTACCTACCTTCTCATTTATCAAAACCCACTCGACTGTATATTATCTGTTCTTAACATATTTCTGATGTTTTTGCGTACGCAGTATTGCTCTTATCTTATGTCAGTTATTATTATTAGTTATACTTGCTGTTAATATTCTGTCAAACGCCTTTTCCAAAGCGAGAGAATAATTTGTGTTTCTCATTTTTTTGCCATTTGATAATTGTAAATATATTATCTTGTATGCTTATATCTTTCCTAAAGACACTTTGAAGACTTCTTGAGCTAGGGTTCTACTAGTTTAGTTTTATTTTCAAAACTCGTTGGTGCTGTACTCGACAATTGAATTCCTCTATAGTTGTCTCCTATCACTTTTCTTGTATATTGGCAAAACAATACATATCTCTCAGCTTTTTGGTAGAAGATGTCTTTCCCATACCGTATTACATATTCTTGTTGACATTTGTACTCTTTTTGTGCAATTGTTTTTTATTATTTCTCCTTTAGTTGAACTTCTTTCTTGATATTTTGTTCAATCAGAAGCTTTGATTTTTATTTCTATTTATTTATGTTGTACCACATATTTCCTTTGCTGCACCGATCAAAATACTTCTGAATGTTTTCTATGCTTCTTATATTATAATAAATATTATTTTATTGTTTTCTTTGACTATATTGTTATACCTGCCAGATATGTTTTTTTTTCATTAGTATGTAAGCGTTTATTATTTATTATTTTCCTGTTAATGTTCTTTCTCAATTCCGCTTTCTTGTTATTATTATCTGCTTGTCAGTAACCTATCGTCACCCTCGCTTTCAAGCGGTAATGCTCGCCACCTACCTTTGATTCTATTATAACTCTGATGTCTCTTATTTCGTGTCTATGGCTGCTGTCTATTAATAAATAAACAATTATAAATTTTTTCCTTTACTTGGAAACTCTGTTGTTTTAAGTGCATCTTTGTGTCGACATAATGAGTTCATCTGTAGTAGTTAATTTCGCGCACATAAAACAAAAGGAGGGTACTTATATATATGTATCTTTTTTTACTATGTATCTTAAGTATTTAAGTTTTTCTAATCGACCTATTCTGACACGGAGTATTTGTAATATTAAATAAGGTATAAAAAGAATAGTAGTGTAATAATGAGACTCTACATGTACGTGTACATATATATATTTGCCAGATCGTCGGGCTATGTGGTAAGCACCCTACTTTGGACAGCCACAATACCGTTCGTTGGAAGTAACCACATATACCTAATTATTTCTACTGACTAAGTAGGTCATGCTGACTGGTCCAGTCAAGCTGGCCACAAAGAAACAAAGTTTTAAAATACTTTTTAACTTTTTTCTCAAATTGTGTTAAACAACGTTTATTAATTTTATTTAATAACAGATTCGTAAGAGGCTAACGAATGACAAAAACTATGAGAAGAAAAAGCCCCCTTATGTTAGTTTTATAGGGACTCTAAATTTTTATAGCGCCGAAGACTAAATTAAGGGGGAAACTAAACAACCAACGTGGGATAATAGATACAATCTGCCTGTATTCATTCCGCTCCCCCCTTTCTAACCTACGATAATGGTGGAAAAAACCACACGTACAATGTGTAAGTCCAGTGTTGATAAACAATTAAAGATTTGTGTAATTTACTGGAGATGTTTTCTACTAATTCAGTGAGTCAAAAATGTGGATAATAAGACATGTAATTCATAAAATTGTAATTAGTGGAATGTCAAAAATAATAAAATTAAGACAAATAAAATCTCATAACAAAAAGCATCTTACAGGTAGAGAATAATAAAGTGTAACTTGAAGGCTTGAACGTTTTTTCAATTTAATAAAAAAGCTTCTACGCAAATTAAAGAACGCATGAACGTGTTGCCTTGTAATAGTTATAAAACGGCTGAATACGTAGCAGCATAAAAGTTGCCCGTCAGTTTGACCCTCCACTGAAAAAGCTTTTTCGCGCTTATCGAATTCAAAGGTTTTTGCTACCAAAGTGCATGCATGCGCCTGCATTAATGCGGCGATACCGGGGAAGATTAAATTTCATTCCACAATGCATGAAAATTAAAAGCATATTAAACGGCCCTCGCACGGTGTGATTGCACGATTTATGGCGGCGTGGGGTCGCCGTAGGTTAAATCAATGATCGCGGTTAGTGGCGCCGAACTACGCCGGACACTCGAGATAATCACACCTAATTCCCTCTTGAACGTCGTCTGCAATAGACAGTATTATTTGAGGTCTACAAGTCACGCCTTCCTGGGAAATCGATTTCGAGACGTTCGGCATTGTTTCCAGTGCCTGCCGCCAGAAAAAGGCAATTTGGCAGTTTTAACTGCGGCCGGTAAGTTTTTTCAACTCGCTGAACAATTGGTCTAGACTTTTTGTTCGTGGGGCAATAAATTACCCCAAGCTTCAATAACGCCGTATAGAAAGCGTAGGTGCGGCCAGAAGTTCGCGATAGGACTTCAAAGTCGCCGCTTTCTTGCCGCCACCCTTTCTGATTCTAGTAGGTAAAGCTCTTATCTCGCAAAAAAGTTTTGACTTTTTAATATAGCGATGCCATTCGAAATGAAAAACGGGATTATAGGTTAATTTGAAAAGGACGTCGAGTGTCAAGTTTGATCTATATTTTAAACTTTAACTTACATTATTTTGTGCTTGAGATTCATAAAATTTAAATGTCGGAAGATAATACGGTAAAATTTTTAATTATAAAATTAAAGTGATCCAACTGAAAAATAACCAACTTTTCGCTTTTTTATCTAATTGTGTTAAATTGAATTGAAGTTCATTTTAATTAAAATTTCTGTTTACGTATGTCTTGTGTGTACTTTTGCTTGTCGAACTTGAAGTTTTTTACTGTTTGTTTTCTGGAGTTATTCTCTAAACTCATCATCCACACAATAAAAATAGTATTTTATAACACGGTATATATTTTTTATTTATTTATATTCCTCTTTATTTACAAAATTAAAATTATAATTAGACAGCTTGACTTAACTTTAATTAATAATTGGAAGTATTTAGGCAAATCTGTTTGGCAAGTCCAAGGGTTTGAACCTCTTAAATCTTAAGTTTGGATGTACACTGAGTCGGACGCGATAATTACCCATCAACTTCGTGATTATTTCACTGACCGAACTTATTTCTTGTTTGGGACATACCACTATCTAACGTAGCACTTTAGGTTGAAATCTTCTGATGATGTTTAAGGAAGAGTTGGTTGCTGCACCCTATAACTGCAAGCCATACGTCCAGATTGGTCGTAGAATTGTTTTGTAAAGAAGTAATTTGTTGACTGTTGATAACTGTAAACTTCTACCAATACATTTTTCTATATAAGTCCTGATTGTTTACGTTTGGCCCAAATATGTTGCTTCCGAGTGGGACGTCTGTCTAAGTGCATTCCTATATACCTAGCTGTGTCTTTTTGAGGAAGTTGTTGTCCGTTGAGAATTACTGAAGGGCAAGTTTCACGTGGTCACCAGATTTCGTTTCATTGGACTTTAACACGCCATTTTCTTAACCAAGTTTGCAGTTTATTGAGGTTAGTTTACAATTGGTAAGATGCTATGATGAGATCTTGATGGGATGAGAAGATGGCTGTGTCATCAGCAGAGGTAGCGATTGTTGTTAGTCTGCTGCATAGAGCAAGTATAACACCGGTTCCAAGACGCTCCCTTGGGGCACTCCAGAACTGATTCGGAATAAGGTGGTGAACTGGCCTTGTACTTTGACTAGAAAATGTTACTTAAATATGTCTTTACTATTTGATAGAGGTCTGGTGGTAATACATTTTTGATTTTGAACAGTAAGCCTTCATGCCAGATCTTATAAAAGGCCTGGCCAATGTCAAGAAACACCGTAGAGCAGTATTTTTTGTTTACAGCGCATTATTTATTTTATGCACTAGTCTATGCACTTGTTCAATAGGGGAGTGCTGCACACGAAAACCAAATTGATGTTGTGGTAGCAAATTATTTTACAAGTTTATAGGTCCTAATTTAAGCAACACCTTTGAAAGGAGCGGGAGCAGATTTATTGGTTTATATGAAGTGACTTCTTTAGGTGAGTTCCTTGATTTTAGAATAAGTATTGTAGTAGCTACTTTACACTCATTCGAAAAGGAATCCAGTATGAGTACTGCGTTAAAAAACTTTGTTAGGAATGTGTAGCCTTTTTCGGATAGTTATTTGGTGATTAGGTCATAACCTAGCAACTTATTATATTTCTGATTGCAGCTTCAGTTTCTTTTATTCTAAAAAGTTTACTTGGTAAGCTTATCTAAAATGGCGCTGTTATAAATTGCTTAATTTCACTTATTCTTCAGGAATAGCTTCTGAAGAGTGCGGCTGGAATACTTTTTCCAGATGTTTTGCAAATATTGTTGCTTTTTTTAGCAGAACTTCTTGTCCATGTTCCATCATCCTTGAATGTGTTGGGTTGGTTGTTTTAGTTTTATTATGGCTCGCTATAAAGAGTAGCCAGTAGCCGCAGTGGGTGACATCGTTTCCAGGTAGTGTTGAATTGCCTCATTTTTTAGTCGTTTAAGGAGCTATCTAAGTTTGGCTGTTGCCCGGCTGATGTTCTTTCTGTCGATTGGTGCTCTGTATTTTGCCATCGTCGTCTCAACCTTCTTTTTTTGCTATTAGGCTTTTTTAGTTGGGGTTTCATCTGTGCGTGTATGTTCAGTCTCCTTTGGAGTCGCATACCAACAAACTTGTTGTACGACTTGATTGAAGTGTTTGCAGCGTTTCTTCTTCCGTTTGCAGCGAGGTATCTAGAAGTACAGATTCTTCAACCTTGTCTATAAAACAGCTCCAATCAGTTCTTCTAGTAGTCAGAAATGGGAGTTTTTCTATATGGAATGCTTATGATCCGAGGTCGCATAGAACTGGGGAATGGTCGGAAGGGAGGTCAATGCAAGATTTAATTTAAAGAAAATGTAGGCGTATATTTTTGACGATCAAGAATCCTAGAAGATCTGGTAGTCCTGTCGACATCGGAGGGCCAGTAAGTCGTTTCTCCAGTTGAGATAAAATTTAGGTTATATGACGTTATAGCTTTCATCAGTTCGCGGCCCTTATTGGTCGTTATCCTGGAGCCCCAGTATATATTCTTGGCATTATAGTCACCGCCAGCGATAAAACGATTACAGAGTGTACTAAGATAATACTCAAGATGTTCTTGTTTCTTAGCTTGTCGCGGTGGACAATAACCTGCTAAGAGAGTTAGTGGTCCTATCCAATCCTCAACTACAACTAACGTCGCTTCCAAATGCTCTTTGCCAGATTTATTTATTTCAAGGTGCTTTATAGTGTTTTTTTATTATAATAGCTGAACTAGTGTGACCAGTTCCGTTAAGATGTGGGGTTATATATGTAGAAAAGTTATGTATCTTAAAGTAATTTTTTTCAGTAAATCAGGCTTTGGGGATTAGCATAACATCTATGTCGTGTAGTTGAACAAATGTCTCGATTTTAAGGGCATGTTGTAAGCCGTTGCCGTTCCATTCAGCAATTTTTAGAATTCGGGCTATTATGAGAGTTTCGAGACAAGAATTGTTGGTAGATTTAACATTGCTGACATCTGTTTCAGTTCATGTATATCATTGTCTGCTTGAGATGGTTGAGGTAATTGCATCAGTTGTTGAGTTTGTCTCTTGTATTAGCTAGGCACTGCCGCTAACCACTTGTGCATGGGTGATATCAGGTCTAATTAGCAATAATGGGCCTCTATTTGTCTGTTTTTGTCTGAGCAAAGGAAAAGTTTTCTGTTGCAACTCTTTGTATATAGCACACTCTTTGTAATTTGCTGGATAACTGCCATTGCAAAGAACGCATTTATCATCAGCGATTTTTGTTTTACATAGGAATTGTATGGTTAGATAGTTACCTGCACATTTCACATAGCGTGGACTTCTGTTGCAGAAGTTTTTTATCTGACCTAACCGTTGGGACTTCATGCACTGCGGAATTTTTTTTTAGGCCTGGGTGGTTCAAATTTTATAATTCAATGCAAAAATTTGTTTATCTTGTAGATATCCTTATTATTTGTGGCAGGTTTAAGTTCAACATAATACAAAGGTAATTGTTTCTTTGATATTCGATCTCCGCTGTTTGATATATTTTCAACTACGTGGTCGATAACACGGTATAAATGAACATTTATTTAATGCGCTATTGGGTATATCTTGTTTAAGCAAAATTTAATTTGAATTAATAAGAAAATATTTCAAATCGTTGCTTTATTGCTGAATAATAATTACATTCTCTTTAAATAAGAATAAGATTATTGCCTGTATATTTTAAAATATAACTATAGGTGTTAAGGTAGGGAAATGTAAATATAGACACAATCGATGTGCAAAACGTATATTTTATGTAGGCGATACCGTAGCAAGTAAGCCAGAAATAGCTAGCGACAAACTTAAGTGCACTGGGCTATGGCCCGCCGAAATCTACCCTGGAGCAGCAGATGTGTGCGTTGCAACGGTAGAATGCTAACCGACTATATCGTTCGTAAATCGGTCGAAGGTAAGAGTCGAAATTTGGTCATCTTGGAGATAATGAAAGAAAATATTTCCTATAATTTTGGTAGTTAAAAGAAACGAAAAGCCTAATTAATTCGACATGGGGTAATTGCAGTCTGCGCCGACCGACCCTAAAGATAGTAAAGATATGACAGTTATAGGAAATATTTTTTGAGTATTCGCTACGCTATATAAATATCATAGTCTAAATGAAGATTAAAATATATTTTTTTAATTGTTAGAAGAATTTAGCTAGAAATTAAGTGCACGATTGGCAAAAACAATAAAGCCTTATGAGTTTTATCTTTTTCAAATGATTTATTCCTAATTTAATACACTTGGTCCTATCTAAGTGAGGCTTTTAAATACTTGCCCTAAAGTAGTTCCTGTTAGAACCTCCAAAATACTTGCCTACGCATTATATATCCAAAATTTTAATACAATCAAAAATTTCATCTATAAAGATGTAACACGATGTAACAATGTTTGTTGAAATCCAAACCAGTCCGAAAAATTTGATATAGGCTTTCGCATGTACTAAAACAAGAATCCATAATAATGGTTCTTTTTTTCTTAAAAAAGTGAGAAACAATTGCATAAGAAGAGACTCTCAAGATACTGGATAAATAATAACTCTAGAAACAAACGTAGAAGTGCAGCAAAACGGGTAAAATATTTACCTGTTCTCGAGTATACAATCTGGATAATAATAAAGTGACAGCTATATTCTTGAAAAATAAAAACATAAGAAGAATTTTGTTTTTTTAATGAAGTATGCATTATAAGCTCTTGAGTAATCACTTAGTATCTGGTCCAATCACTTCCATTACAAATTATTGCTTTCCGTGCTTCGGCGAGGTTTTCTGTATAATCATTTGATAAAGACCATCATGTCTTCTTAATTTGAAGTGACAGCTGCTCTACTGTGCACATTGGCTTTACTTTAATTTTTACTTTCACGTACGACCATAAATGTTTAATAGGCTTAATATAACGTTACTTTGTTGTTCCCACGCGCTCCAATGTTTAGGGTCATTGTTTTCTTGCAGCATGCAACAGAACACTTTTCAGCAGGCTTCAATAAACATTTTTTTTTCGTGTATAAATTGTCCCTAAACAAAAAGAGGCACCCAAAACCGCATTTAGAGGAGCATCCTCAAAAATGCATTTTTACAGGTAGTTTTACTGTGCTCTGAAGAATTATATTACCCTTTTCTATATACGCTTTGAATAAAGAAGACCATGTCTAAAAAAAATTGGCGGTAAAGGTAACATTGTTCCAATCCAGATCCAAGTTTTTCTTTGCCCAGACTAGTCGTTTTTCATATAATAAATGTTTCTTCGCAGTTGACTTCAAATCGAATTTAAGCGACCTGAAGTTCTTTCTGGAAGAGTTTTATTTAAGCACAACGCAGCGACTGACTTGACTTCAACTAGACTATATACTGCTTAAAAGAGCACAAAATAAAAATTCTAACCAACTCTTTACTAAATGACGACGGTCACATCCCTCTTTTTCATACAGACTGTATACAATAAGTCTGCAATATTGAAAAATTGAGTCACATTTATAAATGCTCTACACAACTTTAGAGTAAATACTTGAAGTAACTTCTGTGGGCTTTAATAAAAACACAAACGCGTCACATGGTGGATTAACATACCCATTTAAATTTTTCGGGTTGTATTCCAATAGCATTAAAAGTTGCAATACCATATTATTCTATTAAGTTATTTTACAGGTAGACGTTAAAATTAGTCATGCAGTAGAATTCGTCTGTAAGGAAAGCTTACTACCAATAAGACATATTTAAGCAATCAAACAGTATGTCTTTCAAGGTTTGCAGGCGTTGTAGAAGAATTATTTGTTCACCTAAGTATTCAGAGGTAACATTTGCTTAACATTAATGCTAAACTGTTGCTGAGAATAAACTTCAACTATTTCATAGGCACTCGGCCTATACTACAAGCGCCTGTTCACTATGCAACTCTTGTGAAAGGATGCTTCATTTATAAAAAGACTGGTGATTTTATAATAAAATCCGCTCACTATACTCTTTGCATACGTCACTAAGTGATAGAGACAAAAGCGATACTTATAAACAATGCTGAACATAATCGCTTGGTATAGACCACGCTGACTGACGGGCTGTCAAACAAACTAAAGCTCACATAAACAAGAAAACACTGCTGAAAAGTCTGTCTGTGAAAGTAGGTTTCTTGGTTCATGCAGCTTCCAGAGGATTTCCATTCTCGCATCCATATGTATAAATTATTTTCAGTTGACACAACATAAATAATGAGATACATTAACAGCAATAAAAGCAAATATTGCCATCTATCATAAAATCAAAGGATTTTTTTCTCATATGTGCATATATCAGAACATTTTTTATATCACACTATCAAGTTTCTGAAAGTTTTAGTAATAGTAATTGTGCAGTTTCTTTGTTTATTTTAAATCAATGATTTATATAAAGAAAATTGTAAAGGAAATCTTTGTTTAAAATTGTTTCATATAACACCATGTGATAATGTCGATGAATTACTAAATGTACATAGTGATGTTTGAAGCACGCTAATAGTAGCAATGAAAACACCGATAGATTTTCTTGTTCTTTATTTTAAATCATGGGAGAAGCAAGAATGTCTCTTAGTAGACCACGCAAAATTCCCATTCGCAAAGATTGTATGAATGTGGGACATCTAAAAATTAAACATATGAGTGGAGGTATGTATACTGGGTATAAGAACAGATCATGTGACGCCATTTAACATGAATTTATATGTTAATATTATAGATCAAAATGAATGTACAAAACATATCAAAACAGGCCAACCTATATATTCATGAACGGTTACTTGAAAGCATTAAAGACTCAAGGGTAATACCTAGACTGATATGGTAATGCCTTAAGGAACTCAGTGTTTTGACAGACCACAATAAGTTAGTCGTTAGTCGTAGAGTTGCAGTCAACGAGAAAGTTGATGAGATGGCACCAGAAGGACCATCATGTTTATATATAGGTCCCAAACCAATTCTTAGAATACTTAAAAGTAGAATACGGAGACATTAGTATATCAGGAAATA
Organism: Sinelater perroti; assembly: GCA_036346155.1. NCBI lineage: Eukaryota > Metazoa > Arthropoda > Insecta > Coleoptera > Elateridae > Sinelater > Sinelater perroti. The sequence continues at coordinate 4,477,721 of JARFIY010000005.1, read as the reverse complement.
ATATAAAATGTTCCGAGACAAAAACATGGAAAAAAAAATATCATCTCGTAAATGAACCGAAGAAATATTAATACAAAATAGGGATCAGTTACTAATTGTTATGCCTTTTTAGAGAGAATTGTTTTCTTAGAGGACACTTCAACAAAATAAGGCTGTACAATATAGACCTGAGTTAGAGACAATGTGGTAGAGAACCAGAAAAAGTCATCTATAATAATGGATCCAGAAGAATACAGTAACTATTCAGTAAGGAACTTGTACAGATTAATACAAGGAACACGATTACAGGAAAAAGTGCTTTAAGGAATCACAAGCCCCTGAGTGCTAGCAGAGACGTAGATGAAATGCCTATAATAAAGAAAAAATATTTGAAGCACAATTTAACTATAAGATTTATGTGGAAGAATTTTGAATTTAAATTTTAATTTTAAGTGAAACTTTAGTCGCCTAAAATAACTTTCTGTGATAGTCATTCAAAATAGCAATAATGACGAAACATTCTTATACGTGGCTCTCTACGTCTATTTGTGTATGGTCAATAATCCCATCCATTTTGTTTCTATATTTTCTCGCAATTATTTGTTTTTTCTTTGAATCTTTTAAACTCTCCTCTCTTTGTACTGCTTTTCACTTTTTATAAACTTGTAGTGATTTGCAATATGCAATACGTCTACAAAGTAACGAGATTAATTTTCTTGGTCTAGTCAGAAGAGTCGAATGCAGTAGAATTTGGACCTGACAAATACCTGGTGGGAGATATCAGGCGAACGATCTGACCTAGCTCATTTGCCTTTGAGCCTTTACAAGGTGCGGATCGTTTGTGAAATGGACAGCAATACAAGATAAAATTTTGTGTTAAACTCAATAAATCCACAACCAAAACGTCTGTTGTGATATAGCAATTTTTAATCAAAAGAGCAAGTGATTAGGTAGCACAAGGCGATCAGAAATGGAAGAGAGGACGTTGACAATGTGTAACTCGCAGGACACCCATCAACGTCTAACACTTAGAATAATGTAGCTAAAGTGAAAATGATTTTAGGCTCGGGCCGATGTGTCAGACTAATATCAGATAAACTTGAACTTCCCAAATCCTTTGAAGATTACTAACATCTGGGTTCTTCACTATGACAATGCGCCTAGTTAAGTGCCACTGCTAGTAAGAGTTTCAAGCGAAATAAACCGTAGCTTGAAATTATGACTATTAAAAATGTGTAGGTTGCTGTGACGCGTGCTCTGAAAGAGATTCTAGTTCAAGACTTCTAAACAGCAGAACAACTGATAAAGTGTATTGATGCCCAAAAATGTATATATATGTGTATATAAACATATCTTCAATTAAACCTATTTTTTGGAATTAATCGCATTACCATCTGGAGATACATTGTATATTTTAAAGGTATTACTTAAACGCATTTTTCAAAGAACCCACTAAAAAAATCAAATATAATTTAATATATTATATTCATAGTTTAAAAAATGTAACATAACCAAACTTTTGAAAAGTCTAATTACAACATAAACGTCCAGTATTAAAGTTCCGTAAAAGTACTCCAAATACAAAGTTGATTAATTCATTTTCTTTGAAGCTCTGTGTTGCCAGCTCATTACTGGAAATTACAAGCCATTCCGCTTGCTTTTCCAGTGCTGATGTTCAATTCATTAAGTCGCCAGGCGAATTATAAAATCATTAAGCGATAATTAATATCACGAGGTCAGTCGGTTCATGTCTAACAGTGCCCGCCTAGCTGATCAAGCCGAACAGACGTGTCCGCTTCGTGTGGGCTCCAATTTTAATTGAGTATGCAATAATAGTCAATGGGACTTAATTACATATACTTTATGCACATATAAGGTTTTATGAAGCGTCTAGTTTATTTCTTTGTTCCAATTAAATCTTTAGTATCGGGTGTAAATCAACGTTGCAATAATAATTTATCAGTTTAGAAAGCTCGATTATATTAAAATATTTTACAGAAAATTACATACATTATTAGCAAGTCATCATTTATAATTATTGTCTCAGTGGAGGAAAACTGAATTGAAGCTCTACTTAATTATAAATGTGCTAAATAGAACTTTGGAATAAATTTGAATATAATAGGGGTGAATAATTGTTTCCTAGCGTTTATTTGTTACGTTGTATATGCTTCACATTTTGTATAATTATATCACTTTTACTATTAATTATTTTATTAATATTTCTACCTTTGTCAATTTTTGCTTTTTTTTTTTTAATTTATGTTTATTAAATAGATAATTCCAAATAAATATATTTTAATAATTCGTTTAAAGTATGCAAAAGACATTACATAAATTAATATTTAATTAGTTTATGTAAAAACAAAAAAATTTGTTAGATAAAGATCTTACAAGCGCTTATGACATTTGAAGTTCGAATGCGATTACTATCAAAATAATATTTATTTTATTTAAATTGTCTACGAATTTCAATTAACAGAGGTTGTATTACGTTCATTGCGTTGCATCAATATCGGTATTTTAATACTACTTAATAGTGTCTAAATAATAATGGATTGCAAGATTTAACTAGTGATTTAGTAACATATTGCAGTAATAAATATCAGAGAAAATATCATCATACTGAGGGTTCTGAGCAAATTGTAACAAATTAATAAATTAAAGTCAAGTACAATATATTTATTTCTAGATTATAAAGAGATCTTTAAGCAATTTTTTTTATTATTTAATGCTGCAATCTAGTCTTAGACTAATAAGTAACTTATTTCTAATCCTACTTTACTAAAAAAATCTTAGTCACCCATTGCTGTCTTCTTAGCCAAGTCTAACTTCTAAAGCACTTTTTTCACACGCTTAACACAATTCTCTGTTTTAACACAATTTACTGCACTACACTAACTCATGGGGTTTAGTCCACTTGAGTCTTCTTAGCTGATTTGCGTTATCCAGTAATTGGATGGCCTCGATGTTTCCATGTTGTAGAAGTCGTTCTTCATGGCTTCTTGCATATTTTTGGATCTCTTTTTCCACATATTCTACACCAAGGTCCCTATGGAGATCTTCATTCCTAATATACCAAGGCGCATTAACTATATTTCCTAAAACCTTGTTTTGGAACGTTTGTATAGTCTTGATACTTGTTTTTGCGGTACAACCTCAAAGCTGTGATCCATATCTCCACACGAGTTTTAAGATTTGCTTACACAACAGTAGTTTATTGTGTATTGACAGAGCTGAGTTTCTTCTCAGAAGCCAGTACATTTTTTTATATTTGATGTTTAGCTTTTCTTTTTTTCTTCATATGCGCCGTCCAGCGAAGTTTCGTATCTAACGTGAAACCGAGGTACTTTGCTGTATTAGCATACAGAGCCGTTTGTCCATTTATATTTATTGGTACCTGTTCTATCCTTTTATTTGTAAAATCTATGTGCACTTATTTACCTTCGTTAAGTTTGATTTTCCACTTCTTGGTCCATTTCTGAAAATTATTGATAGCATTTTGAAGTTTGTTGGTTGTTTCTGTTATTTTCTCCCACTGTTAATATGGCAGTATCATCCGCAAAAGTTGCCACAGTGTCATTTTCTGATTCCGGGATATCACTTGTGTATAGAAGGTAGAGTACCGGGCCCAGGACGCTGTCTTGCGGTACTCCAGCTTTAATTTCTTTGAGTTCAGAATAGTCGTCCTCTTGCTTGATTCTATAGAACCTATTTGTTAGATAAGATTTTAATATATCTGAATATTGTTTAGGTAGGATAGATTTTAATTTCACTGCAAGCCTTCGTGCCACACCTTATCAAAGACTTGCGCGACATCCAAGAAGACTGTAGAGCATAGTTTTTTTTCTTCTACTGTTTTTTCTATGATGTTAGTAATTCTATGGATTTGGTCCACTGTTGAATGCCCGCATTTGAACCCAAACTTGTGGTCTGGGATCAGTTTCCTTCTCTCAGCTGCATTCTCTTGAGTAGCAATTTCTCGAATAATTTAGATATGACCGGTAATAATGATATCGGTCTATAGGGGGAAGCTATATGTGGAGGCTTACCTGGTTTTGGTACCATAACTATTTCCGCTACGTTCCACAATGCGGGTACATATTTGAGTCTAATTGCTGCATTAATTAGATGGGCCAACTTTACGATCGCTTTCCTTGGTAATTTCCTCAGGATTTCGCCTGTGGTTAAGTCGTATCCTGGGGCCTTGTTAGGGTTTATGTTGTTTTTAATTTGTGTAATAACTTCTCCTGTCGTCACCGGTGTTATATTTTCTTCGTCCAATAGTATAGTTTCTTCCATTCCTTCTTCTTCTTGCAGGTCGTAGGGTTGGAAAATTCTCTCCAGATGAGCAGCAAAACATTTCGGTTTTTTCTCACTGCTCCTAGCCCAATTTTCCATCTTCTTTTTTGATGGGTGGTATCTGCGCAATAGGTATCTTTAGCCTTTCTGTTGATTTCCATAAGGAATGATCTGTACTAAGATCAATGGTCAAGTTAGTCAAATAGTTAGCAATAGATTCCTCTTTTAGCTCTTTAATTTCTCTTGTCAGCTGTTGTGTTAGATTGTTTAATATAGTTTTGTCTTGTCGGGTTCTGGTTTGAAACCAGTTTCGTCTTGTCTTTCTTTTTTCAGTTACTAGTTTCTTGATTTCTTCCGGGTAACAGCAGCCTATTAGACGTCTTTTAATATCTGGGGTGCACTCCCAAGCGCTTTTCTGTATATCTTTATTGAATTTTTCTAATTCATCATCCAATTCTTCTTCATTTCTAAGGGGCACGTCGAATTTTATTTTGTTGTCAAGTATTTGCTTAAATCTTGTCCAATCTGTGTATTTATTAGCTAATGTAGGATTATTTACTTTCTGTATTATATTTTCACTCAAAGTTAAGGTTATAGCTGAATGATCAGATAATAAGTCGTGACATTCATCTATCTGCATGTAGTTGAGTGTCATATTTTTGACTATAAAGAAGTCAATCAGGTCACGCTGGTTGCTTTTAGCAGTTCCCTACCCTTGGTGGTAATTGTTCTGGACCCCCAATCCGTGTGTTTCGCATTGTAGTCTCCTCCTATAATAAATCTTCTACGAAAGTAGTTAAACAGGTCATTTTATTCATCTTTATGTATGGTATGTCTAGGTGGGCAGTAGATTCCTGCTACTGTTAAGGAATATCTGCTCGTTTTCATTTTAACTGCAATCACCTGCATTTTTTCTGTGACATATTTCGGTTCTTCATAATGTTGTATATTTTTTTAAATTATCTCTGCACTTCCTCCTTTAGCATCATTATCAGGATGTATTGCATGATAAATTCTATAGTCATTAAACTTAGCAAAAGAGTATTTAGTGAAATGGGTCTCTGAGATGAGTGCTGTATCTATATTTTCTGTCTCTAATACTAACTGGAGCTCCTGGAGTTGTTTAAGGAGTCCATTAGTATTCCAAGTAAGGATTTTAATAAAATTGGTCATTTGACGCTAAATTCAAGTCCTTTCAGTCGTTCATCTAATGCGGTAATAATAGTTTCTTGTTTATCTAATTTGGCTAAGACAGTTTGGAGAGTTTGCTCTATATTGTTATTGTGCTGGTCATTCGTCTGCATAATTCGTTTTTTTGCCGTAACACTTGCATACATTACGTCTTTACTAACTTTGTTAGGTACGGCAAGATTTCCTTTATTATCTTTTATCTGTTTTTCTTCTGTTATTTTGTTAAATGCATTAGGCGTTTTTTTTCTCCATAACTTTATTTTTAATTTTTTGTAACTCAATGGTTACTTTACACACACGATAATTTGCTGGGTGTTCTTCACCACAATGTATACATTTTGGTTTAGCTGTTTTCGGTTTAGGGCAATCTTTTGTGTGGTGTTTGACGCATCTCGCTTCTTTATTACAATATCCTTGTGTATGGCCATAAGCCTGACAGTTCTTACATTGCGGTATTAATTTAGAAGTTTTATAGGGTTGGATCTCCACCTTACATTGCTGTAAATGCTTAATAGCCTGAATCTTATTTGTCTTCGTTATGATTAAAGGTCAATATAAACATATCAAGAGGTTTTTTTGTTTTCCATTTTATTTTGTTGACAGCATTTAAAGCTTTGAATCCTCTGTTTTCTAAATCTTCAATTATACTATCTGTTTGACAGGAACATGGTAGATAGTTGGCTATTACCTTGATTGATTTTTTCTTTTTATCTTCATATGTATGCCATGAATATGTAGTTTTTCCTTTTAATATTCTTGTTACATTACGATAGGTATCATCATTTACCTTATTAACTTTAATATTTACTTTATTAACTATTTTTGTATTAAATTTGTCTTTTTGTATTTGTTCCGTAGGGAGTTCTAGAAACTTATTGTATTCTTTAACTTCTTCGACGATTATTGGAGGTATTGGAGGTTGTACCTTTTTAACTTTAGTTTTATCTTCATTTGTAAAGCATTGAGAAGTAGGCGATGTAAAGGAGGTATCCATTTTTCCCCTTATTTTGTCTACTTTTAGTCCGTATCCATTCAATTTTCTTAGCTAGTTCTTCGTCGGTGGGGTACTGTACTTGCTTGAGTGGAGTTGATTCTACTTTTGTAATAGTACTCACTTGTCCGGTTAATTGTATTACTTGTAATTCAAGTTTACTTATATTTGACTGCAATTGTGCTATCACATTGTTTAATTGTATATTTGTTAGTTTTCTGCCACTCTGTGTATAATAATTGTTCATTTTGTGAACGTTTAAAGTTTTCCTGAAACAATTCATTATTTTGTTGCATTAAAAATGCTTCATTTAGCCATTGCTGTAATATTTTGATATTTTAAGTTGCATTTTCTATTTAGATCCCGATATCACGACCACTGCAAAAATTATTTATGAAGATAAATTTTAAGCCGGACCTGTATTTCAAGGCCTATAATTTAAACGACACAATAAGGGGCCGACCCGGATCAACTCCGCGAAGGTCGTCGCCCGCTTTTTGCCGTCTACTTTGTTAATTCTTTAGTCTTGCTAACACCGTCCCGCGCTAGTCGCAAATTTACCTGAATACTGGTCTGCGCGTTGTTTACACTTATGCGCGGTCAGCTGGTTACTTATTGGGCGCTCGTCTTGCGCTTGACCTCGTTTCCTGGTTACGGTCGTATTCTTATCAGCGGCTCTAGGTCTAAATTCGCTCTAAATCTACTTAAATCTAGCCCTATCTTGTTTTCAATTATTGCCAGATGCTTCGTTATTGTTTGTTTTACCCGCTTAGCACACTTTAGCACTTTTGATTATTTTCAATACAACAATATTCTTGTTAATTTGCGCTCTCCACACCACGCGTCTACTACAACGCTCGGCCAAGACCGTCTTGTAAGCAATTTATGACGTTATTAGACTTTATTACAAACTAACATACAGAATGAATGATGTTTTTGTTTCATCCAGGCGTTCGTCTTGAATTCTCTGTAAGAAAGAAGATTTGTACAGTTTATCAAATATTTTAGCACACTTATAGTGTCGTGTACATAGATGTTAATAATATCAGAACTGGTTAGAATATCTTAATAAAAACAATAACAAAATGTATCGTTAAAAATGCAACTTATAAATGTAAATTAAATTTTGGCAAAGCTGCTGGTAGGGTACCAAGCAGTTTAAAATGTGATCAATAGATTAGGTGCCTTTAATTCTGTTGATAGAGGTTTTTAAGATGGGAAAATAGTGTCCAAAAATACCATATAAGATAAAGTGCTCTATTTTGATATTAGTAATGATAATTTGTGATTTGTATAGCAAACTTTGCTTCTGAGTTTCAGCATGGTATTCTCAAATAATTTACAAAATTCATTGTCTGGGTGATAATAAACTTTCTACTATGCAAATTGTAAAACAAACTTGTTGAAAAACTCTTACCTATTCATTATTCTGTCTGTTGAAGTGGACAGTTGTCAGATATAATTTTTTACTCTCATGTGTGTTAAAAAAAGAGTTCAAATAAAAAAAGGTCATTGCAAATTGTGTTCGGTTTTTTTTGTAAAATATCTAACACTAGGCCATCTTGGCATTTATAATGGATGTAGGTAGTAAGATACTTAAAGTTATCGATTTTCACTAAATATATGCATAATTATTTTTAACTATTTTAGCTCCGAACCTGATATTGTAGCGACTGCCGAGTTAGAAACAGTTTAATTTACACACATTTAGGCACTTTTTGTCAAAAGACTGATTCTGTATTTCCCAAAATAATATTTAATTTTGGCATTTGACCTTTGATGTATTTATTCTTTATTTGAAATGATTATCAAATGCCCTGTTTAATAAAAAGATGATAATTACTTTTTATCTGTGATTGTAATATTTCACATTTGCATTTATTGTAGACAGTTTAATATTGCAAAAGGAAGTAATAGTTATATCAGAATTAAACATTCAGAAATTCGTTTAACACTCTTAATTAGTTGAGAGACATGGAAGTGGAGCATCCGTTTATGTCACACCTATATTAAGTTTATGATCAGTATGTGAGGAGAGTATAGCAGTATCCTTGCCTATTTTTGTCAGATGGTCTATCGCATATATAAGATAGAAACCAAATATTACAAATCTTTATGAATAATGGAAGCTACAAAAATGTCAACATTAAGAAAAATTTCCAATAGAAGAAAACAAAAATGGGTTAACCATGTAACAAGGATATATGAAAAGAACCTAGTCAGACTAGCATGAGATCATAGACTACAAGGAAAGGAAAGACCAGGTCGTCTTGTTAAACACTGGAAAGATAATCGGATAAAACAGGCTAATAACCCAATAACCAGACGAAGAAGAAGATTGCTCTGAGAAACTCTCGAGTTGACGGGATTTTATTAGTTAGGTATAATTTTAAGGTAATGTACAGCTAGGGTTTTCTTAATTTTGCAAAGCAGGGCCTAGGTCTAAAACTTTGCCTGACATTACCTACTACTTAATGAATTTGCTCTGTTGTTATGTAGTTTCTTCAAAAATCAAATTCGAAATCTAGTAGCATCTCTTCAAACACTTTCAACAACATCGGCAGCAAGCAGATTGACCTGTATAATTCAGGTTATTGCTTGGGTTTATCTGGATTTAGGATTAGGATTATTGTAATATTCTTCCATTGTTAAGAAAAATGCTGGAGTTTTGATATCGTGGTGAAAAGATAAATTATAAATTGATAGTCTTTTCGTGGAAGTTCTTTAAAAACCTCGCCTGTGTTCTGGTCTTGTCTTGTTTTTTTTTGTGAACGGAATTTTCTACTTTTAAGGCTAAATTTTTTTATTAGAGGGTTTATTTTAAGTTATGGGTTTTTCTTTGTTGAGAATGGTATGAATACATTGCCGAAATGTTTTGCAAAGGTCACTGCCTTTTTCTTGTCACTTGTTAGGCAAGTAAGTGTTGTTTGGTGAATTGTGCTTGTGGTCTTCTAAAACAAATACTTATCCAATTCCAACGATAGCCAGTGGCAAGTGTATAGTTTCTAAATTTTAATGTAAGACAGAAGATTTTTGAACTCAACGGAGATTTGATTTAAGAATATTTTGTTATTAGTTGTCTGCCACCTTCTATAAAGTCTGTGCTTCTTTGCAATGTTTTGCTTGAATATGATGGAGCAGTTACCTACATTGATGTGTTGGGCAATTTTTGTGCAGCCTGGTAAGCTGCGTTTTGAACTACCTTATTAAAATGCAGTCTACATTTTACAGACTTTTTGGTCAACTTTAGCAATATATACGTGTGTAGGGTTTCTTGCATTATTTCCCGGAAAAGGTCACAGTTTGCACTTTGATTAAGAAGAACGAATATCTTTTCCTTAATTAGTGTATCTGTCCTCAATAATTGCTTTATTAATATTCTTTAGTGACATATTGAGAGGTCAAGGTTTAAAGATATTTACGAGGCTTCAGTTTATTTTTACGAAGCACGGATAAAATAATTCTTGTTGTTTTTTGGGGTCTATGAGCCAATATATCAACCTGTCGACAGAAGGTGTAAGTTTAACATTAGATTATTTCTTTACCTTTTGTGGTAGTTATTCCAGAACCTCAGTGTTTATGCTTCTCATAATAACCTCATCTCATATTGCTCATTTGGCGTCCGATAAGTATGGCATTTTAATGTTTTTGGGAAAATTTTGACTTTGTTAGGGACAATCTTTTTTTTGTATATTCTATATTTGACTTCTAAAAAATTAATTAGAAGTATAACTATTTTGACCCTTAAGACAAAAATATGTGGGAGTTTTGATTTAGTTTTTTGGACGATTTCGGCTATTCTTTGTTATCAGATGGGGTTTGGCCTGATTTCTTTGTTTATCCGCATTATTTCATCGATTACTTTTTTGTTGTTGGCTAACTGATAGTTCGAACTTCGGAGTGTTGGGTGTGCTTGGTGTTGTCGAAAGACTAATAGAAATTGTAATGATCAAATGGTCGGAAAATGGCTTATGTCTTTAATAAGTGGCCGCCGCCAAAATCCATGCACGTTCGGGCTCGTTTCACAGCATTCTCATGATTTTTCTTAAAGCTTCATGTGATATGTTCTCCACTTTTTGTTGGATGTTCTCTTTTAGAGCCGCCAAGGTCTGTGGCTTGTTGGTATAAATCCGTGACTTCAAAAAAACCCCGAGGAAAGTAGTCTGGATTGGTGAAATTGTGCGATCTTGCCAATAGTCAAAACGAGAGATTGAGCGACCGGGAAACGCTTGCTTTAGAATGTCCACTGTTGCTCGTGCAAGGTGTGCGGTTGTAACGTCCTGCTGGAACCATATGTTCTCCAAACCCAATGCGTCAATTTGCGGCAGCAAAATTATGGTTCTGTAGCGCTCACTAGTCACAGTAACAGTGTTGCCGACGCCGTCCTCGAAAAAATATGTGCCAATAATTTCCTCCATAAATGCCGCACCAATAAGTGACCTTGAGAGGATGTAATGGCTGTTCGTGCATTACACGTCGAGTTTCAGTGCCACAAAAGCAATAATTCTGTTTATTTACGTATCCGCATAGATGGTAATTCGCCTCGTCGCTAGTGATAATTTTCAATAGAAAATCATCCTCATCACGATCAAGGTTTAATAAAGCTTGATTGAAATTGAAGTCTTTAAGTCTTTGATCAAGATTTTGTGTAAATGCGGTCTATTAATGCCAAATTGCGAGCCCCGTCTCCTGGTTGATGTTTGAGGATCTTCTTGAACATCTGCAACCGCAGCATATATATATTTTTAACCGAATGGCTGATCTAGGGCTGGCTACATCTGCTACTTTACGTGTTGAGCCAGTTTTCTCGAAGAGAGCAGCTAAACATCGCTGTGTTTGTCCAATTGGTTCCACATGACCAAGAAATCGACGACGACGTCCACGTTGAAGCAAAACTACCGACCGATTATTTTTCAAAAATATTGCTACAATTATTCCGCGTATTTCAGAAGTATAGTAATTCATGATCTACTTTACAAATATCAGAGTCCCGATAATATGAGACTTTATTTGCAAAAATGAGAGCATTTTCCAATAGGGTGATTACTTGCCTGCCATCTAGTATACAAGCTTATATTTTGCCACCACCACTAGTTTTCTCCTCAAGGCAAACATTTCCTTTATCCTTATAATTTAAGCTAATTACAATCTTGTACAACCAAAATATATATTGAATGAGACAAAGTTTAGCATACAAAAAATCCCAAAGATGCAGACTACGAAGGAAGAAAATGTAAAAAAAAATATTTGGGCGACTATTGGCTAAACAAATTAATAACTTCTATTAAATACGCAAATAATTATACAAATATTACTTGCCTCCAAAAACTACTATAGATCAAATGTGAAAAAATGGCCAAGGCTAAAATATATCTCAATAATATTATACAATAGCAACAAAAGCATTAATCGGAAAAGAAGTCAAATTTTCTCAACAGAAACGAACTAGATGTTTTTGCATTGTAATTCCGTAATACTTATTTCCCAACCAAAACGTAACAGACTATTGTGTAGTGAGGATATAATGCTACACATTGTTAGTAATTATCAAATAGCATTGATTATATCGATTCTATTGTTTTAGCAAAGATATTTAATTAATTTTAAGTTACAAACACACCTAGTTACGTTACGTGAAGTACACTAAAAATCATGAGACATAGAACTGTCCTTCGTAAATAATAGAAACGTAACATAACCTTAAGGACTACATTAGTACATATAGGTACAATTTTTAGATATCATCATAGTTCAACTTTATCATCATTATCATCATTAGCCATCTTCGGTCCATTTCTGAACATAGGCGTCTTTCATGTTTCTCCAGTGTTCACGATTTTGAGCCTCTCTGATCCATGCTAACCCTGCCGTTTTCTTAAGGTCGTCGGTCCAGCGCATTGGGGGTCGTCCTCTGTTTCTTCTTCCTAGGTATGGTCTCCATTTTAATAAAGTGTTAGACCATCTTCCATCTTGGTATCTAGCAACATGTCCTGCGTAACCCCACTTCAGTTCTGTCACTGCCTCCACAACATCTTTAACTTTCGTGATGCTTCGAATCCATGTATTCCTTCTATAATCTTTTAGGGATATTCCTAACATCTGACGCTCCATTGCTCTTTGCGTCACTTTCAATTGGCTCATTGACTGTTTGGTGAGGGTCCATGTTTGTGCTCCGTAGATCAACACCGGTAATATGCACTGATCAAATAGTCTGCTACGTAAAGGCATAGGTATATTTTTATTTTTTAGTGTTTTACTTAGTTTTCCGAACGCGCTCCATGCTAGTCTTTTCCTGCGGTTTATTTATATTTTTTGATTAGGCCTTCCTAACGTTATCATATTTCCAAGATATATATAGCTTTCTACATTTTCGATTTCTATGTTTCTTACATTTATTCTTGGATTTTCTGGGCACATTACTTTTCTTTTTTGTAAATTCATATTTAAACCAACTTTAGATGCTTGCTGTTCTAAATCAGTTAACATATTCGGTAGCTCTTCAGAGTTTTCTGTGATAAGTACTACATCGTCTGCATATATGAGATGGTTTAGACGTTTTCCATTTATTAGTATGCCTCTGTTATCCCAGTTAAGTTGTCTGAATATATCTTCGATAACTAACGTAAATAATTTGGGAGATAACGTATCTCCTTGTCTTATGCCGCATTTAATTGGGATAGGTTTAGTATGTTCATGAAGTTGCATTGTCGACGTTGCATGTTCATATATATATGATAAAAGTATTGAGTACCGATGATCTACCCTTGCATTATTTAGCGACCTTTTGATTGCCCAGTGCTCTACGCTGTCAAAGGCCTTCTTAAAATCAACAAAGGCCATATGTACATTCAGATTATATTCTACTGATTTTTCTAGGAGAATTCGCATATTTAATAGATGTTCATGTGTACTGTAGTTTGTTCTAAATCCAGCCTGCTCTACTGTCAAATACTGTTCTATTTTGTTATTAAGTCTATTTTTAATAATTTTTGTCAATAGTTTATATACGTGTGAGAGTAGACTGATTGGTCTATAATTCTCCAAATCCGTCTTGTTTCCCTTCTTATATAATATTACAATTACCGCATTGTTGAAACTTTCGGGTACTCGTCCCTCCATGAGACATTTATTGTAAAGATCACATAGCTTTGATATTATGGGTTTTCCTCCTGCTTTTATCATCTCTGTCAAAATTCCATCTTCTCCTGGCGTCTTGTTAATCTTCATCTGCCTGAGTGAGTGGTATACTTTTTCTATTGTTATTTCGGGCATCTCCTCTGATCCTATGTTGGTTATTTTTTATTTTGTATTCTCTCCCTGTTCTTCTTGTTTCTTTGAATTGTACAAGTTTTTATAAAACTGTTATTTTCTTTTATTTTTTCTACTTCTATTTCATAGTAGTTTTCGAGATCCTTTCTTACTAATCTTCTCGTTTCTTTAGCCATTTCTCTAAATTCGTCATATTTACCTTCTCTAAATAACTTTCTCTTTTGTTCTATTTTAATCTTAGTTGTTTGCTTTAGTTTCTCTACTTTTGTTTTTTCCTTGGTGCAACTTTATCAGCGGTATCTTTCATTATTTCGTTCAGTATGGTACTTTGATCATCTAAGTTTTTACTATTCCATGTCTCTTCTATTTGTTGCAGTGCATTTTGTAGGTCTTGCTGATATTCGTCCGTTTTCTCCAATAATCGTTGCGTGTCTGGTAGATTATATTTTTCTTTTCTTTTCTTTTTTGTTATTTTGCTATTAATATTTATTTTAGCTCTAACCATTCTATGATCACTGCCTATGTTAAAAGAATTTAGCGTTGTTACATCTTTTACTATATGCTTATCCTTTGAGAGAATATAGTCTATTTCGTTCTTTGTTCGGGTGTCCGGAGATATCCACGTCCATTTACGTTGTTTTTCTTTTGAAAAATGAATTCATTGCATAGATCTTGTGGCGTGTTAAAAATTCAAGCATCATTGTTCGCGCTCGTTCCTTTCATCAAAACTGTAGGGTCCTATATATTCTTCGTTTTCTTCTTGTTTATTGCCTAGCTTTGAATTAAAATCGCCTATGATGAGGGTATAATTAGTATTTTCTTTGGATAGATTATCATTGATGCATTCGTAGAAGCTTTCCATTTCTTCATCATCGTGGGCAGTTGTTGGGGCATAACATTCTATTATTTTTAATTTGTGTTTATTTGATATTTGTATTGTTACTGATGCGACTCTATCTGTTTCGCTATCTAGCCTGGTTATATTGTGTATTAGTTTTTATTGATCATAAAACCTACCCACGTTGGCTTTCGTTTTCTGATCCTCGATAATACAATAAGTTACCTGATTCGAGTATTATACTTTCTTCTCCTCTGCGCCTTATTTCGGATAATCCAATAATATCCCACTTTATTTTAGTTAGTTCATGCTCCAGGTCATATATGTGTTGATCGTGTAATAGTGTTCTGGTATTTATGGTTCCAATCATTAGTTCAGTTATTTTTGGCAGCCTGTCCTAACCCGGGATTCTTAGCACCCTGGTCTGCCTCATTATCCGACCGCCGCCATGGTCGGGGATAAGCGGACCGCCGGGGACTCGGGGCCTTTCCTTAGGGTTTAATATCATCATGAAAGGTATTTTGGCATTAAACACCACGCTTGCCATGCGGGTTGGTGAGTTGGTTTAGGATAAGGCACGGTAAATTTTGTTAGGTATGATAAGACTTTGGGTAGGGACTTGATTTCCTCCTGTTATAGGAGGCGGAGGATAAGCAAGAGCTCACGTAGGCAGGGTCGCCACCCCCTGAAATAGGTCTGTTCTTTACCGGGATCGCAAAGAAGTACCTATTCGCTACCTTATTCAACTTTATATAATCATTTAATATATTACATATAACTAATAAAAGTTAATATATCCCACTAGAAAAACATGCATAAGTGAAATAGTTACAATAATCACAAATGGCAAACACATTTAAAAAATCAGTTTTATCGAATAGTAACATAAGATGACTGCTATTTTATTACCCACTAAAATCTGTTTTTTAAGTCATTATTTACAATGATTTCGCTTGATTTGTTACTCGCAAAGCACATATATTGGCATTTGCACTTGTAATCTCATAAGACAGAATCTGAAATACTTCTGAAGAGGCAAAAAAATTGCTGGTCGATAGATCTAAATAAGATTCCTACATAGGTACACTCTTCATTCAAGTTAAGTTTCACCTGTACTTTGATGATACTCTTGTCTTGGTAAATCAAAATCACTTACCTCAGACAACAAAAATATAGATTGCAAAATATTTAGAAGCAATTGTGACAACCAAAAAGATTTATACTTATTGTAAAAAATGACGTGAATATTAATCCTATAACCGATTTCACATAAAATCATTTAAAGTGGCAGATAATTGTTTGATTTATTAAAATTAAAATATGGAATTTGCAAACTTTAGTAATGATTCAGCATTTGCTACTATTTATAAAAGCTTGTGATAGTTGAAACTGTTCGATGGTTTTGTGCCATAACAATAGCTGTACCTTTCTATTTTTTATGGATATCTACTTTTCCGAGACGTGATATTTTGCTTATTTTATTATTTCTCCATTTAAGATAAGCTTTGATTTATTTTGTTGTATTGGCGGATATTTGTAAATTGTATTTTTATATTACTTGTTGAAGTTCTAATGCAGTTATCCGCAGCAAATTTCGTTATTATTAGTTGATCATCGTCAAACCAAAAAGTTGATCTGTGTGTTTCTTTATTTAAATTATTTGTATATATTAGTTAAGTTAGTAATCCACTGTTTTATAGCATCGTCTATATAAAGATTAAATAATGTCAAGAACAGACTGCATCATTTTTTTTTTTAGTAAAAGGATAACATTTTCGACTTTGTTTTTCTGTTATTCCATTTCATTCCATTTTTTTCTCGGTATTGGGGACTTTGGGATCTGGGCCCCTAACCTTCTTCTTCTGCGGTGGCTTAGCTTGGATTGTGATGGCCCTGCGTTGGGCCGCCCTCGTTTCGCCAAACGAGGTTTCGCTTTTTTTGCGCTTCTGGATGGCGCTTTTGTTCATGTCGAGGTGGGTAGGACACGCTTGTTTTCTTGTCCTTCATTTTATTGCTGCGTCTCTTTTGGTTTGTAGTTTGATGGTATATGGTGTCTGTCTGTGGATTGGTCGGGGTTGGTTTACATATGTTTGAGTAGCAACAGGCCTTGTAGATGGGAAACGTGTGTCATGAGTCTTTTGAAGATCTCTCTAACGCTGGTAGCTCCAATTAGGCTCTTCAATAATTTAAGTATTAGTTTCAGTAGTTTCTCGATGTCCACTCGCTGGAGGAGATCGAATTTGTAACCCCAACCTTGGTTTTCTAGTTGGGAAACTGATGTGATTCTTATTGTCGTTTCTTGTGGTTCTTGGATTTGCGTGGTTGCCTGTTCTGGGAGTGCTGGCCAGACGGTAGTGGTTGAAGGATTCTGGTTCAAACGAAAGGTGAAGCAGGCATTGGTGTTTGCTGGGATGTTCGAATAGGGCACGTTCGAGGGAATGATAGATACCCTCTGTAGCTTGCAGGATGTGCGCCGCAACAGTTGGCGCACACCGCTGGTGTCTTGTGATTCTGGTCGCAGGTGTTCGTGTGCATTGACGCAGCGCGGGGGTCAAAACAGTTCCATTGCGCATGTCCAAACTTCTGAGAGCGATGACACTGCCCAACGGCTCTCTTCTTATGCGACTTTTCGGCCAAAACTTCCGCACCCATCACTTCGTTGATGTTGTAGATGTTTCTTCCCATGTGTTCGGCCTCTATAAATACAAGAGGCATCGGATGTTTGCCTTGTGCGCGCCTTATGCGGCGCACCGATCGTACGGGGATTTCTTTTTATTTTAGATCCTCCTGGATCTGCTCGTTTTTCAAGGTTTTCGGGAATCCCCTAAGCACCATTTATAGGGGCTTTTCGGGGGGTAGGACATAAGTATAGAAGGGTATTCCCTTGATCTCCATAATTTTTGTCATTTTAGCTTTTAAAAGTTTATTTTCTTGTCGTTGAAGAGTTCTAAAAGCGTTGGCCAGTGTTTTTCCCACATAACACCACTGATGGCACTCGATCTTCTGGATTGACATCTTTGTCGTCTGCGATGGGAGTTAGGTGGTTGTTTATTAGTATTTTTGCTGCCGTTTTTCATGGACTGGTCGGCGGTGTCCCCTTTTCCTTCTGCAAATGATGGTGTAGTCCTCATCTGTTTTGCTCACACCCATGAGTCACACTTTGTTGGTTCCGTTCTGGGTTGAAGCCGGAATCTCTCCTGTTCTCGAGCTGTTCTGGCTGCTCTCTCGGTTGGAGGGGTTCGCAGGTGCTCATTGGTAGTTGCTCCCGCCGATATCGTTCTGTCGTCGGTTGAATCCGGTGACGGGGGCACGGAGCAAGCTAATGATGCTACTTATTGTTTAGGAATACCTTTGGGTGGTGTTTTGGGTACTAATATTTTCATGGTGCATCTGCGGCTAGTGAGTCGTTGCAACTATTTGGTGCACTCAACGTGGTTTGCATAACTTAGTTAGTGCCCTGAGTTGGACACGCAGGTCTTTTTGTTTGTCCTCCATTTTTAGGCCTAATGGGCTGTTACTTCTGCGTTCCTAGCGGCACGCTATGCACTCTATTTCTCGCGTTATGCGGTTAACACTTATATTGTCGCGCACCGATTTCATTCGGCACAAGACTGACTGGAGAACGGCTGTGACGTCATGAATTTGCAGGCGCAGCGAAACACGTCTGCTCACTACAACGGATGCCTCGCGACTACTTACCACTACTTTTTCTTCTGTTATATCCTGTTATATATTATTATATAGTGTTAGTGTAAATATTTTTATTGATCTGAACTAAACGCCTAGTTATGCCTCGTATTACTTATTTTGAAATGAGTATATTATCAAAACAAACTAATATATATTTCTAAATCTTTCTTGTTCTTATAGCATAACAATCCTTTGCTTAATATATTTGCGTATATTTTGCACAAAATATATGAAGAGACTTATTTCTCTATAATTAGGTTTAATCTTAGCATTTAAGCAGGTATTTAATAGATGTTACCTCATCTTTCCTTCTCCCCATAGATATTTAGAAAGTTAACTGTTTATTGCATCTAAACCAGATTTTAGACTTCTATACCTGAAAGGGAAGCCTTATGAAATTAATGCGGACGTCTGCCTGTCCGTCCGTTCGTCGCGACTTTCAACTCGAGAACTACTGAACCTAAAGACATAATGGAATTATTGTTCGAAAGCCTATGGTCTACTGGATTCACATCCGCAAGCTGGCAATATATATAACAGTGTGCGTTTGCGGATGACTTGATGATATATGCCAAAAACGAGAAGGATTTACAGGAAAACTTAGAAATGTGGAATAGTGCTCTACAAACACGCAAACTAAAAGTAAATACAGATAAGACGAAAATAATGGTAATAGGAAAAAACAATATACAAACAAACATACAACTAAATGATAAAGGAATAGAACAAATAGACAGCGTTAAATACCTGGGGATCACGATAGAGAAGGATGGGAGAAATGAAGCCGAAGTTAACAACAGAATAGTGAGTGCCAACAAATTATACTATGCCCTAAGTAATGCCTTTATTAGGAAAAAAGAAGTCACTAGAAAGACCAAGCTAACAGTATATGACTCAGTCTATAAGCCAATACTAACGTTTGGGTGCTAAAGGTGGACGATTACTAAGCAGCAAGAAAGCAAAATTCAAGCCATCGAAATGAAATTTCTAAGAGGAATCCTGGGAGTAACGAAAATGGATCAAGAACACCATAGAACGACAACAACTACGATGGTTCGGTCACCTGAATAGGATGGAAAACAACAGACAAACCAAAACTATATGGCAAGCTAGAACTATCGTAAAGAGAACAAGAGGAAGACCAAGGAAAAAATGGGATGAGGTAATAGCTGAAATCCTAAGAAAGTGAAACAGAAGCTGGCAAGAAGCGAAAGGACTGACGCAAAATAAAAAAGAGTGGGCAAAATTTGTGCATATAAGACAAATAGTAAGGTGTGGAAAGTTAGTGCTAAAGGAATTTCTGCTAAGCTAGATTTAAGAACGCGTATTGTTTGAAGAAAATATTAAGAACCAAGATATAGTCTATTTGGTTTGTTATTTTCACTGTTAGACTATTTCATGTTCCTTTATAAATATTCTTGCGCATTTCAAAAGTTGGTTTTATTACTAATTGCTTGGACATTGCAAAATCAATTAGTTTTTTTTCTATTGTTATTGATTGCAGCATACTTGCTATTTATACCTATAATTTCTGTGTATTCCATTTCCTTCCCGATTTTAGCATTAAAGTCACCAAATACTATTTTCACTTCGAAATTTGGGATGGCGTTGTATAACAATTATAACTCCTCATGATAGTTTTTTTTTATTTCCCCTTCGGCTTCGTTTGTTGGTGCATGGCAATTTATTATACTTATTTTTCTGTATTTTCCTCTTATTCTAATAAAACTTAGCCTATTGGTTACCCTTTTGTTTGCATAAGTGATTTCTTTAATGAGCTTCTTATTATAAATCCTAGTCTGTTTTTCGAACAAATTACATAGTTAAATATTTATAAATAAACTAGAAAATCTACCCAGCTACACTTGTCTGCAATGCAAATGTTACGAACTTTCTGTAGCAATTGTTACCATTCTGCAGCTATTTCTTGCGATGTTCTTTGAGAACGTCGCAGTCGCATTGCTTGGTTTTCTACTTAAATTCCTCCGGAGTTCTTTCGGCACATATATGTCGCCTCGCTTTATTTATTGCTATTCGTTTTCTCATGTAATTTCTGTGGTGCTCAGCTGTTTGTACTCGTTCCTACCAAAGAATGCTTATTTGCAAAAAAAGAACAGAAAAACTGAAACAATAGAATAAATAATTTAATTTTAATTTAGGTTATAAAATTGCAGTGTGCTTTAAAGAAGCTTTTGCACACGGCCGCGCAATTGTAACGATCCAACACATCGCCTTTTATATATAAGTATGATTTTTTAAGGCGCTGTTGTTTTTATATATTTTTAAGACTTTGATGAATTTGAAATCAACATCTAGTTTATATGACAGATCAACTTGCCTTACCCATATAGTAAACGTTAACACGTATCTGATTAATAAATATGATTAAAAGATGGAGTAATAGCGTTTTATACAATCTTCTACTTAAAAAAAAAACAAAAGGGTGGTACGTGAAGCATGTAGACAAAACAAAACTTAACAGTACATTTCACTATCTTAAAATATATTGTCTAAAAGCACACAACTCACACTTGTTAAGAGTCAAGGTCTGAATGGACGTGGGTCGATTGCGCGCAGCGGTCAGAAAAGTTTTCGGGTAGTCTTAATCCTATGGGTCAATTGCGCACAAGTACCTTTTATGGGATAGTACAGTTGCGCGCAAGGCAAAATAATTAACATAACAATAATAAACACCACCTTTATCGTTGTGTTCTGAACTTGTTTTCTTGGTGCCAAACAGTTTCCAGTTTTACACACCATTATTGCAATAAAAAAATCTTCAAATAAAAATGTTTTATTTCTTTATATATTTGTGGCAAGCACTTTTTACATAATAAATCTAGTAATGGTACCATTTTTGTACTACTTAATTAAATTACATATATATTCACGACACTTATCACAATTAATTGTTTTAGGCAAAGTAATACTATTTACTTTTATATAACAATTCAATTGAACATCTATCAACGCATTTATGAATCTATAGATATCTGGATGAGACATATATAAACTAGAATTAAATTTTGTAGTACGCTCTGTGCTCTCAGAACAAGATGCCCAAATATGTGGTGGAAATGGTGAATCATATGAAATATAGTTATCCACCAAATTATCGACATATTGCCTTATGCGTTCTTTTTGTGGAATTTCTGAATATAAATCGGTCAACAAAACTGTTCTCGATATCATAAGAATCTAACAACACTAAATCAGATGTCCATTTTAGCAACTGTCCTACTTCAGAACTGTTATTTTTGTATCCTGAAACGAACCCTAATTGTTGAATTTTTCTAAACCACGACTGAATTAAATGAAATCTGCATCCTATAATATCAATCACAGGCCAAATTTTCTTTATGCCAGTATGTATTTCTAGTGCAAAGGAAGAATCTATGTAAGTATCACAAGACAATATTGTTAATTAAAAATTTATCTTGTAATTAAATATAAAAGAGTAGACCTCTCTCAAGGTATATTAGGTAGTAATCTCAGTCGATTATCTTTTATAATCATATTAGGTTTATGTTAAGCAATGTTTCCTTTACCTGTATGCACAATATATTTATATATTATCCTGGGTAATACATTATGTTTGTCAAAAAAGTTAGTTTTAGTTGGATTTATTAATTTAAACTTCGATTTTTAATTTTATTTAGTTTTGTTTATTTGACTTGTATGGATTTATAATAAGTTTCTAAAGGCAGAGGCTTTATTAAGAATCTTGCGAAAACCTCTAAAAAAGTTTATATTATTCAAGGAATATAACAAAGTATAGTTTTATTCTTATACACAATAAAATTTAGATTTTATTACAGATTTTTGTTACTATACACTTTTTGTTTGTCCTGCTCATCATTATTATGTACAGTACTATCTAGGAATTTATGGTTCAATTAATATTTTCCACTTATTAATCTAATTGAAATAAAATAACCATTGATTAAAGTAAATTCTTTTCAAAGTGGCAGCATATTTTAAATTAATCGTCTAAGAGAGTTCTTTGCAAAAGTAATACAGTTAAAAACAGAATTGCAATTATCGCAACTGCAATTAATAATTTGTTTTTTTGTGAGCCTTTAACTACGATATCATTTATCTAGGTAAGTAATTGGTATTAATTTCATTTACCTTAAAAATATTTTTGATTTTTTCATTTTTCATCTTTAACCCCTTTAACTGCAGTGCTTATTTCAGAAAACCAAAGCACACAATGTGGTATATGTAATTTTAGCCAAAATTGCATAAGGTCTTTTAATACTGTACTCTATTAATATGTTCAGAGATATTCACGGTTAAAAGAAAAGCTTTATCTTCAAGGTTTTTTACTAAAATAAAGAGATTTCCCGATATTCCCAACCTACAGCTCCTTTTCTTTTTTCCTTTATTTTTAGGAACAATTCTGGACCAGTATCTTCATTCATAAGTTTTAATTTTTATTTCGTTCCTATTAATAAGAAAAATACTTTTTTGTTAATATCTCATTTCGGATTTTGAAAGCATATTTTTGTTGAAACATTTTTATTACTGCATTATCTATAATATCTATTTTTTACTTTTAAAAGTTCTAGTAAATTAATATTGATATGTTTTTATATTATTTATGATTAATATTTAATTGTGTTATTTAATTTAGTAATATTGCTACATGCTACAGGAAATTTGAAATGTTAGTTAAGTTGAGCAGTTAAAGTGGTATCAATAATATTCAGGGGACATAAATTCACGCAATTAAGCTTACTGTTGCAACATTGTTAGTGATTGTAATTATGACTATAATTGCACTTTATGTGCCCTTGCTGCATTTAGCCGTATTCACAAGGCAATGTTGACCAGGTAGGAAGCTGGAGTTCTATCAACAGCAGCCCGTTTCGTGATATATTATTTCATTTATTCTAATCTAGGCCACGATAGGACATTTTCTGATTTATAGCGCGGCAAATTGTAAGTTGTGGCCATTACTTCCAGATCGGTCGCGACGATTAAGAAATATTGCGCGTTTGAACTGCATTTGCGGTGAGTGAAAAATATTACACGTACAAGGAGCAGTGCTAGCAACAAAAACCGTTCCAGCTCGGTTAGCGCGCCGACTAATTGGCTTTATCTGGTGCAGCTCCGGAATTTACATAACTGTATTAGGAAACTAGCTCAAAGTTTAATGTCTTTTAATTAACGTGGTTAGGGCTGGTCCGGCCGCCGCGGCTACGTCCGAGTGCGCACCTGAGGAAAGGATTGCAACATTGCATCTAATTTGAGGGAAAACGAATTCATTATGCATGTCATAGTTTTCTAAAGATAAAGCAATTGTTGCAATATTCCATTGAATATTATTAACACAAATAATGCTCAATTAACAACTTAACGAGTTAATTAGAGATTTCGTACATATCTTTAAATGTATTTTTTTAAATAACAGCCTAGATTTAGGCTTGAGGTTGAAAAATAATACTGTTTTATGTTATTTTATTTGGTTTAAAGTGAGTCAATTAGTAAGAGCATTTTCACAACGACCAGAAACAGTAAAGAAAGTCACAATATATTGGAAGTTAAATATAATTTATAAATTATTTTAAAAAAGCAAACAGTAACGATGAATAAATAACTGGGCGTGTAAATAAAATATTCATCTTTATATACACACTGCAACAATATAATAAAGGGCCCTTTACAATAACTTAGAATGACTACAATACGATATTACTTCAAAAGTATGATTAATTGACTCGTAATTCGTTGGGTCATTGTTCTTAACAAATGTAAAATAAAGCTCAAATAAGATAATTTAGAAGTCCAAAGCTTTCCACGTAGCAAAGCAACAAATATTATTGAATATTTATTGAACGTTGCAAAAAGTACATTTAAAGAGACGTTCACCTAACAGATTATGGTTATGGGTAAATCGTTCAGTACGGAGTCGGCATCGCATAACTTCTTTCTTGCAACAAAAGTTCTCTGATGACGTTCGTCTAAGGGGAGTTGGTAGTACAGTGTGTTGATATTTGTTATTAAAAGTTTTAAGATTTAAAAATTATTCTGCCATTTATCACAGACCGATTTTACTAAGGAAGGACTAGGGTTCTGCCAACGAATCCCACATATATCTATTGGATTGGTTGAACGTAAATGCAGGTTTAACCCCAAGGTGAGCTATTACGATTACAGTTATTAATACACAGTCAAGAATTTACGCAATTATGTATTTAATGTTTTTTAGGTAATAGTTTTATACTGTCAAAAAGCCCATAATAATTGGATCGGATATAAATCAACTAGATAGTGCTTCTGCTCTATTAAGAGAATCCATATAACTAATGTTTTTCTGTTTTGAATTGGGAGATGCATTTAAATGGTTATTATTTTAGCTGTATAAGTAGACACTTTGTTTGGTAAACACCATAGATTCAGAATTTCCTCGGAATATTTTGCACAACTTATAATGTTGCAAAACGGAAGCCATCTGTATAACAAATACATAAAGAACCTAATTTAGTAAAAACTGATTATAATTTTTGTTCGTATTATTGTATACATTGTACCGGGTCTGTATTTTAAGTAATGAGAATAAATCCACAAAACAAAATTTATTACAAATATCACTACAAAACGTTAGTAGTTTTCAAAGTATGCTCCTTGAGTGTCAACTCACTTATGCAGGCGAGTTTTCCACGCTTCGTACGCTCCCTGAAAGTCAGTAACTGAAACATCCTTTAGAGCACGCGTGCAAGCCGCTTTGATAGCATCCAAGGATCCGTGGTGGCGTCTTTTGAGAGGTTTTCACTCTCAGAAAGAGGAAAAAGTCTGCAGAGGCAATTTTAGGACTATAGGGAGGCTGAGGAATCGTTTTGCATTTGCTCGTTCTTCAAATCTTTTGAGACGAGCTTGGCGCAAATCTTCTTCATCCCAAGATCCTCGACGATAATTTTATGAACAACCATTTTATCGATTCCTAGCTTATCCGCGATAAAACGAAAACTTAAACGCCGGTCCGAGTTCAGCAAATCTCGCACACGTTGTTCGTTGTCTCCAGTTCTTGAGGTTGACGGTGACCTGTGCGGGGTTCGTTCTTCTTTGATTATTTTGTGCCATCTAAAAACTTGAGCTTGTGATAAGCTTTCACTGTCGTGCGCTTCCCGAATCATTTCCAGCGTTGATGCACCAGATTTTCTAAGGCGAGCACAAAATTTGATTGCGTAATGTTGTTCAATGCTTTGCAGCATTTTAAGCTTGCACACACTTCTTTGCAGACGTTCGCGCCGCGCGTCATCATGCTTCAACAGAAGCCAGCAGGCGACTGCCGCTTGGAGTGTATTCAAGGTCAAACCCCCCTCTACCGACTCAAACCGGCCCCAGCGCCCTCTGACGTATATTTGCGTCAGGACAAAAATATTCTCATTATTTAAAATACAGACCCTGTATATATACTATATAGGTAGTGTCTATAGAGTAATTATGGACTAAACCTGGGGAAGTACATGCGGGTGTGAGTAATAAAATATTGAATAGAAGTGTAGACCGTTGCACAACAGTAATATGTTTTTAATAGTTTATATAAACTATTAGAATGTGTTTTCACATTCTCTATTTAAATTGCCGTAGGTACGTCGTCTTGTGGAGAATAGTTCTTCAGCTAGCCTATATAAATTGTTGATCAAACTCATTTGGCATGCCCCCAGTGCTAGTAGTATTTTACGATCAAGTTTATGAAGCTAAAATTTTTGGGCAACAAAGTACTTCTGCTCTGTACTCAAGACGAGACCATAATAAGGGTCTATAAATACGGAGCACAGTGAACGTGTTTGCACCCCACATGTAATTGGAAAGAAGTTTTAGCACATTTAAGAGGGTAGTCCTACATCTTTGACTGTTTTTTTCAACAGTTTTTTTTCTATTTATTTTAAAGTTTCAATTTTTTGATACATAATAGTAGACATATTGAAATACATTTAAAAAAAATTTTAATTTTAATGAACTCCGACGGAGATATGGCAGCCTGAAGAAAGTGCAATTTTGATCTGGCGACCATATTTTTTTTTAATTACTTTATTACCAGATCAACAACATAAATGTTATACATGGTAGGGTTGAACTATGTACAAATAACCGAGTAAACTAACATTTGAGATATGTTGACATCTCGAATTATATTGTGATCATTCGGTAGAGTCATCGGTTAATAGGTCCTACGGTAGCTTACGCTTCAGTCGGGTGTGAATATTTCGACTACCGAGATGATATTGCGCAGATGCCTCGCAGGAGCTTATGTTCGTATAAAATTTCTTTGCTCTGGCACTGATGTATTCTGGTATTATTGAGATGCCCAGTTCATAGTGTAATTGTTCATTTCATATGTACCATGGTGCATTTACGGCAGTGCGAAGCACTTTGTATTGGAACCTTTGGAGTTTAGTTACATTCATTTTTGCAGTGTTGCTCCAGATTAGGGATTTGTACATTAGAGTGTGCATTGGATTTTTAATGATGACTTTCTATTAATTAACGGATACAGTCGCGTGTCTAAAAGCACTCCCAGATATTTTACTGCTTTATCAGCTGGGTTCCATTCGATGCTGTTATTACTGATGTGGATGTTAGGTAAGTTCGGAATGCGTTTTAGGGTAAACACTTTAGTTTGACATTTCGCTGAGTTGATTCGTATGTTCCACTTTTTGAACCATGAGTAGATTTGATCAGTTGTTCGTTGTAATTTGGAGATGGCTTGCGAGAGATCGGTGCTTTGTGTTAAAATAACGGTTTCGCAAGCAAAAGTTGCTAAGGTAGCGTTAATTGTTGGTATATCTGAAGTGTATATGTTAAATAGTAGCGGTCCCAATATACTACCTTGTGGGACTCCTGCTCGTATGTTTTTTGGTTGAGAGAGGACAAGATTAATTTTTACGGCAAACGTTCTATCTTCGAGGAAGGATAACACGATTGCTTTGAGGTAAGTCGATATGTTTAACTTGAGTATTTTGCTTTTCAGGCCTTCAATCCAAACCTTGTCGAAGGCCTAGGCTACGTCAAGGAATAGTGCTGATGTGTAGTATTTGTATTCGTAGCCAGTTTCTATGACTTCAGTGATTCGTTGCAGCTGATGATTAGTGGAGTACGTTCTTCGGAATCCGAACTGGTGCGGTGGGATGACATTAAGGGAGATCACTTAGGTGTGTAATCGGGAATAGATTACCTTTTCCAATAGCTTTGACACTGTCGTTAATAGACTGATAGGTCTGTAGTTTTCAACATGTTTTTTATTTTTTCCTGGTTTCGCAAACATAAGAATTTGGGCATGCTTCCAATTTCTAGGAAAGTATCCTATTCGAAGGCATGCGTTAAAGGTTGTGGAGAGATAGGCTAAAGTCTTCATGGTTAGTTGTGCTAAAACTGCGTTTGTTATTAAGTCCTGTCTCGACGTCTTTCGTTTAGGAAGTTTCTTTATTATGGATTTTAGTTCAGCGGGTGATGTAGGCTGAATAGGCTGTGTGTTGCATGATAGGTTTCTTTCTATGTGGTTTGTTATGTTCATTCTATGGGCGGGGCTGCAAATAATTTCAGGTGTAAAGACAAGTTCAAGATGTTCAGCGAACGCTGTGGCTTTTTCTGCATCTGTGCTATAGTTATTTGCTCCTCCTTTGATTTTAAGATTCTCCTTGTGGCCCTCCACATGTTAGGGTCGCCGGGTTCTAATTCTTAGATGTGCTTTTGATATGTGGTTATTCTTAATGTTTCGAGTTCGTTTTTAATTCGATGAGTTAGATTATTCAAAGATCTCTTAAGTTCTGCTGTTCTTGTTATTTGCCATTCTCATCGTACTCGACTCTTGATATTTATCAGGTATATTTATTATAATATATTCATTATGTAGTTTGGAGTATTATAATTCTTTGGGTATTGAGTTGATTTTGTTTGTAGTATTGCTTGTTGTACGCTATCTGCAATTGCCGTTGTTAATTTAGTTACAGCATTATGTCTGAGGGATGGGTTGTCTTGTTTGTGTGGTGCTAATGAATGATATGAGAACAGGAAGATGGTCAGAGTCAAGTTCATTAATTACTTCTTGGTGAATTTGTTTTGAAAAGTTCTTCTGTAGCACTATATCCAGTATGTCTGGTTTATGGTCATATCTGTAGGGATAATAGGTGTACTCTGTGGGTGCTATAATTTGAAAGCTATTTTCAATTGCTAGATTTTCCAGCTTGATTCCATTTGGGTTGGGCACTCTACATCCCCATATTGTATTTTTGCAGTTTGGATCACCTATTACCAGTATTGGTTCCGTTGTATTAAATACTGCTTGAATTCGGTTGTTTATATATACTTGTTATTGTGTGACGCTGATTGTTTAATATCACCTGTATACTTGTAGTTTCTATACTGAGTAATGATAAGTTAGGTATGCTATGGTGAAGAAGTTTCGGTCTTGGTAACTAGGTATCTTGAAGATATCGACGTCAGACAGGTGTGTCGCGCCATGAAGGAGATGAATAAGGATCGTTGGGTTTTGCTTCCATTAGAATTCCAATTTAGGATTGTTAATTTTTCTAGGGTTCTTGGCTGATTATCGGTCATTGAGGAACAGAGGGAGGAGGGTAGTTGTGATGAAGGTTTTGATTTGTGGGAGAAAGGGGGTTATAAAGTCGAGTAACAGTTTGATTGCGGTATTTGTCAGTGGTGATTCTGCTATAATGGTGCTTGATTATTGTTGGCTAGTGGAGTTAAGATTAGGAGACAGGATGCTGGTGTTATTGGCTGGTACTTGTGATATGTTTGGTTGCTTATTCCGTGTGATTCCGGCATAGGTTTGGCCTCGGTAGTTTGGTTGGTTTTTTAGGAGTCTTTGTGCTAGTTCGATGTGGTGACTGCATCCTCGGTAATTTGCGGTGTAATCTCCGCCACAATTTATGCATTTTGGTTGTTCTTTAGGAGTTTTTGGGCATTGTTCGTGGGAGTGGTTCCCGGCGCATTTGACACATCGGGGATCCAGCGTGCAGTAATTCCTCGTGTGCCCGTATCTCTGGCAGCGGTAGCATTGAGGTATATTTGTTGGTTTCTTCCTTAATTCGACAGTAACAATGAAATGGTATAATTTGTCCAGTGAGAAAAATTTTTTTGCAGCATCGCTATCTGTTAACTCTACAGCGCATGTTGTTAGTGGTTGTTTATTTTTGTTTAGTAAGCGCGTTATCTTAATGATTGGTAGGTCTTTGAGCTCTTGTTCTATTTCCTTTTCTGTTAGTGAGATTGGGACGTTCTTAATTACTACATTGAGTGGCTTATTGTTTGGGTTCTGAAATGTGTGGAATTTTATGCTGTTTTCTTTAAAATGTTTTGTTATTGTTCTGTAATCCTCTTCTTTAGTTAAATTTAATCTTAATGTGTTATTATTATAGAGCGTGGTAAACTCGCCAGATATCATATTTTTAATGTCTGTTGTTAGCGCTGTGTGATGGATAGCATTGTGGAGATAAACAGGTGGAATTTTTGATTTAGTTGCTGCTATGTTTGGTGCATTGGTTGACGTGTTAGTTTGATTTTTATTAAGTTTATTTTCTAGTTGAGGTGGTAAATAATATTTATTTTCCTTTAACAAGTTTGGGGGTGACCACATGTATCGCTTTTGCACCTCGTTGGTGGGTGGTGATAAGGAATCAAATTTATGCTTATTCAGCGTTTGAATTTCCATTGGTGTTTCATCAGTTGCAATATTGTTATTTATTATGAATAGTTATTACTTACAGTTTATTAAAAGTACTCTTGTAATCGAAGTTTTTGCCGAAGGCTAACTCACGGTAAGTAACTGATTTTTAACTTTCTGTACTCGGAGCTCTCATAAACACTTCTATGCGCTTTGAAAGTCAAACGAGAACTGACCATGATTTCTGGAGGTTAGAACGTCTGAAAGCAAAACTCGAAATTGATTCATAAAACTATTTAAGTAGTTATAGATGGAACTAGAATTGTCGGAAAAAAATAAAAAATAAAAAATGGCGAAGTTTGTAATTTTTTGTACATTTTTTTGCAAATTCAATTGTTTAAAAATGTTATTAAATATTAAAGTGATAATATAATTCTAGTTCCGGCGACAATTATACATGTGAGGAACATCCCCTAAAAATCGAGCCTAATCGGTGCAGTGGATTTTTTAAAATCGTGGTCGCCAGGTGAAATAACGTTGTTTCGAGAAAAACATTTAAAGTTTACGTTTGTAAAAAACGCATAAAAATGTGTCTTTCCTTTAATCGGCGATGCCTGCTCTATACATTTTGCTTTAGCTTCTTTAAAGAACTCATCTTCACGCATTTTTTCTTCTCTGATCTGCATTCTTCGTTTTTTTGTTGCTTTCAGAGCTGCGATCATCGGTTATACTAATGCGCTCGCTGTTTCTTTCCTCTACGAGTCTAGCTGCTTCCTTGTCAATTGTGACGCCCATTACCTCTATTATCAATAGCAACAGTTTATATCCTTCATTAAATATGCATGCAGCGCAATTTGTTGCAATTTTAGCAACATTTTTTCCTACAAACATATGCTTAGGAACTAAATGCCATACACAAGAGTTGACCGATTTATTATTGTTTTGGGTATTTGCTCTCAAGCATGTGCGCAGTAAATCATCTAAACTTAAAATCCTCATAAACAGCTTTGAGAAATGGTTGAATTTGGCCGTCTATGGCTAGACGGTGCTTAAAACTTTTTAAATTTCCTGCTGCTTCTGCAGCGCGATATTTACACCATGAAGTTCCTCCAGACGGACAATTGTGAATGCTGAGGATGATCGTCGGTTGAAATCTTGTAATAATACGTTTATGTTGACATTCGTGGTCTTCGCAGCAATTTTTCTCGCTGATGGACTAGTATTGAAGGTGTCTTTTTCCGAAGTGTGTATATTGCCATGAAATTTCCTTTTTTTGCACGATTTGGCCTAGTCGCATTATTTTTGTTACTTTTTTTATCCATCTTCTACAATAGGCGTGCTACTACCCTCACACAACGTGTAGAAACTTAAGATGCACAAAAGATATAGAGAGGCAACTATATTATAGCATTACATTGTGAGCGTTCCGCTTAGTTCACTAGGAACCTTGTACTGTTTGCATTTTTCGGTCTTTTCTCGATCGGTTTGATGGAAAACAAGGTTTCTGCCTTATTTCTAAAGGTATATAGTACATGAAACTGTAAGAAACAAAAAATAGATTTAAAAAAAGACTTGTTTATATATTATTAGTCCAATAAAGATTAGTGTCAAAATGAGTTTCTTGAAATCCAAGTGAAATCGAAGTATAACTTAAGAAGTAGAGGTGACTATAGACTTGACAAAGTATATAATAATGGACATTTCTTGATCAAAGGCTTGTTGTGAAGTTGTGCCTATATATTGTTTTTAATTTCCTGAGAAGGAAGTCACAGTTTATCTACGTGAAACTATGTTTAATTTGTTAAGGAATATCTGAATTTAAAATATTTACTAAAATACCGAAAAAAGTGACAAAAATGTACTTGAGGTATCCCGTTATCTTGTATATATATTTTGGAAAGGATAAATCTGACTTTATTTAAAAATTGCGCTCTGTCAAAAATCTTTGTATAAATTTAGGAAGCAGATCTTGCCATCCGTACATTGAAGATTGCTAATAACTTACTGAAAATAATGTAGATGGTGGTGGACCTGCAATAGACCGCCGCCCGTATGGCCTTACGAAAGGATTGGAATTTTTGGCGCTTGCAACGGGCCCCCCTGTCCAGTTCGTAATTGTAGAAGGCAAGGCTTTTGTGCCTTTCAACGCTGGAGAACAAGTCCTGAACGCACTGAAAGATATACTTCTGAATAGTTGGCATGTCGGCATCGTGGTAAAAAAATGGACCGTAAGACCCCGGTTATGAATCCACCTGGAATTTGTTGATCTAGGTTTTAGCTCAATACCCCCAAGCTGAGCATGCGTACATTATGATGGGGCAAAGAATGTTCTTGTTACTGAAGTACTGCCGATTCCTTAAATAGAGGAGGAGCCAAGGGCTGAGCTTTTTATTTAAGATCACTCACAAGTATTTTCTTTCCGGGGTATCTCCCGGTCAAAGATTCTGAGTTTTGCCAGGTCAGGTCGACGATTAAGTTTAACATTTGTAGTACATAGGACGCCCGTGCTCTCCTCCGCATTAACGCCTCTTCGCCAAGTCGCGCACCACTCTTCTAACAAGTCCAGCTACTCTTGGATTAGCTGGATCGCCATTTCTAGTGTTGGCGAGCTTGACATACTAAGCTGTCGTCGTGGAGGGCGTCGTGTGGATGTCCCAGACGTAAATGTTGAATAACATCGGAGACAACACTGAGCCTTGGGAGACGCCGTTCTGACGACCTGATTCAAAATCTTCGGCCGGAGAGGAAGCTGCACCATCAGCAGCAGGATAGACACTGAAACCATCTTGTAGACGAGACCATTGTACTAAATCTTATTCAAAGCTTTGCCCACATCTTGGAAGGCTGCTGCGTATGGAGCTTCTTGAGGAAACCTTCCGAGACCTTTTCCACCACCCTGAGTTTCGCATCTTTCAGCGTAGGATGTAGAAATGAGGTGGTCGCGGGATTGTTGCCCGCTTAAGCGTCCTACGGCGTAGTGGGCGATATTCATGTGGTCAAGGTCGGAGTCGGTGTAGTCGAGGGTGCACTGACGCTCCAAATAGTCAGCGAACCAATAGGCTTTGTCGGCTTAAGTATGGGCTACGCCGTTCTCCCCGTCGATGGATGGGATGGGAAAGGACCTGTTGCGTAAGACCTTGACCATCTACGTCGAGGGCCTCTAGCTTACTCTTCTATTCGGCTTTGGGGTGCACCGCGACGGCGTTCTTGACTGCTACAGCTAGTCTCAGGTATTCCCGCTGGTCGTCTAGATTGAGAGATAGTTGCGCTAGGTGAAAAGATTTTCCTAAGTCTTTTAAGTTATAGAAAAATAAGCTTTCTACTTACACCCCGATTTTTCAATACATTGATTAATATGATAGCCAACATTCCTATACACAACACTTTTTTAAGCTTATTGTGGTAAGTTTTAACTTCTAATAAATTCCTTCAGCATTTAACTTTTTCTCTTTTAGAAGCAACATCAAGATTTGTGACTAGATTAGATATTAATTTGTGTTCCAATTATATTAAAAGAGTTAGTGTTGAGGTTATTGCCAAACAAAGTAACTAACTCCTACAAAGTAACTTGGTTTGACTTTTCTTATAAATATCATTGGATTTTTGCATTAAAATAGTTTTCACTAGAAAATTGTGAAGTTTTAGTGGTTTTGTAAAAATTCTCCATAATATTATCTTACAATTACATTTAGTTAATCTAATCATGTTTTCTTAAGCACCATTATATGTTTGAGTCCTGGACTGTTTGTTTACTCTTTTAATTGAATGAAACCAAGCAATTTAACATGTTGATTATTTCTGGTACAAAATTCTTTGGATTAACTTTGCAGATAATTTTTTTATTTAGATTAGTCAGTTTACTCATTCAATCCGATCTAAATTATCTTTCAATGTTAGTATGCTTTTTAATCTAAAAATAATGTCGAAAAACATGTCACCTTCATACTGTTTATGTAATATTCCAATGGCGAATTATTTTATTTATGATTTACATTTTTATCGAGTTTCTGTGTAGAAATTGTTTTTGCAGTCATAAAAGTACTTATTATATACCTGCATAAATGAGTCTGTTTAAGGAATATATAGGGTGATTCGAATTAAGCTTTAGGATGTTTGTCTTAGATAAAACACAAAATATTGGAACAAACCTTATTTCATTACTATCAGTACAGACTTAGCTGTTACTTATGGAATATAATGTCAGCCGGTCCCTTCTAGGTAATATGTGGTTCATATGTCTTTCAACTTTAAATTATTAATTTTGTCAAAAAAAGTTTTTTGGCATTTCCCGATAGCGTACATTATTGTTTGCTCCGGGTTCAAACGGTGGATGAATTGGTTTTTCCCTAATAAAACATGTATTTTTACCACCCCATACGCAACAATTTTGAAGATTTACAAAATCCTTTAAAGAAAAATGATTTTCATCGCCCAACAGCCTGTTTTTACAATAAACTTGAATTATGTTGTTGTGTTGCTGCATTTCATTAGGCATTATAACAACTTTGCCATGTATTTAGATTCCAACTGTACAAATACAAACTTCCAACGTTTACTCTATAAAATTAGTATAAAGCAATATAAAAACAAAAATTTAATAGAGTAAAAGAAACTATATATATCGTGATAAAAGAAGTCTATTACAGAAAGAAAGCTAAATATCTATTGAAAAAACAGGCTGTTTTATTATGGTTTTTATAGGTGACACTCATACATAGCGTAAAGGGGTATTTCCGACTATTGGTCTATTGGTATAAAAATAATATAATTATTACGCCACGTTGGCCTACCATAAGAAAAAGTTAGGACATTAATCTAAAGACTAGATGTATAATCCAACATTCGTAAATATTTTAAAAAGCTAAATCAAATTGTCTTAAACTACTGGTATTGATTTCGTGATTACCATTTCTATTTAGGTAAATTTCATACCAATAGTGTGCCAGATGACCACTTTTTTATCTTAATGCTTAATATATTTGTTTAATAATTAAAATAATTTATTTGATAATAGTAGAATTGTAGAACTATAACAGTTTTACAGAACCATTCCTTCAGATAGAATAATGTTTTCTATCCATTTATGATTAATCGATTTCATAAACTCAAGAACTTCTATTCCATTATCTACAACTAAAATGTTCTCCTTATATGTTTCCAAGGCACGAAAAAGATGCACCCAACTTTTTCCCATTTCAGTCTCGCTCGTGCAGCGAGAGCAAGACCTTAGTCTTATATCTTGTCAATTTTAGTTCAAAGAAGCTTTTAAGAGACCTCCTTAGTGCAAAGCTGACTGGGGCACTCGCGAAAGTTCCTGCGCTGCTGCCAAACTTTTAAAGACACCTTTTAACTAGTATCGCTCAGGGCGCGCAAAAAGCGCGCCCCGTAATAATAGCCCAAGCGCTGCAGCTAGTTGGTAGCTGCAGCATTATGGAATCGATGCCCATATTGGCCTTCCCGTTGCTTAGCGCCACAGGTAAGCGGTAAATAGTAAATAGTAGGTAAGTCAAGCTGCCGAGACCCCAATTATGGACGCTCGGGCAACGAGAGCTGCAGGAATTTCGCAGCTGCTGCTGCTTTAGATCTGTGAGGCTCAAAAATATCTTCAGTCAGCTTTATTGCTTCAAGTTTCCGTTTGATGTTTACGTGAATTATGTCCGAGGGCCTTTAACATTTTTCTTCTACAAAAATTTCAAAAAAAAATTTAATGGTGTTGGGATTAATAAAGTTCCGTTATATATTATAAAAACTTGAAAATAATGTATCTTGTTATATTTATAATTTTGTTCTAGATAAAAGACAACTATGAAAAGCTATTTCACTGGCGACGACTATTTGGTAAATGACAAAAATAATAAAAACGAAAAACTGGAGTATATTATTATTATTGCAATATTTCATACCAGAAGGTTTTTCAAATTCTGAAACTGGTATACTCAAAAACGGTTCTAATATTAAAGCAGTAAGACTATATTTAACACATTTCTCTCAAATTTACAAAAATAGGCGGAACGAAGTAGTCATATTAGTGTAACTTACAGTGCTAAATAAATTAATATTTTTACCTACAAAAGTATGCAAAATTTAACTAAAAATATATGCACTTTATATTAGCTGGTAATATTACAAATAAGTATATGACCCCACTGAAACACCGACGTTTTCTTAAAACAAAAGATTGTTAACTTCACAAAAACAGTTTAACAAACAACTCCTATGCTGTGGTAATTCTGGAAAAATGCGATAGGGTGACCTGACGCAAAGAATAATATAGGAAGGACTCAAAAGAGTAAAAATATAAGTTTTAAATTTATACATGTGTATTAAATTTAGTAAACTATCGTTTATTAAAATTACAGCACTATTATAAAATAAATATATTTATTTAATTTTTTTATTGAGTTAAGTATACCATAATCAGAAAACGATTAAAATTTGAACACCATAATTTATGTGTCTGAAAATTGGTTTCTTAAAAATAAGAATTGAGAGAAGTAGTGGTATCACGTGTAAACTGTGCATATGAGTATTCTTAGCCACTCAGATTTGACATGTCACTTACATGGTGTAAGAAAGCTTCGCTGACAAGAAGTATATTATCAACAAATTAACACATTTGAAAAGTACATATAATTGGCCTGCATGAAAAGGGTTTCTATACAAGACGTAAACCAAAGAATTAGTCACCATAGCAGCATTATGAGGCAAATAATAAACAAGTGGGTCGAAGATTCGCGAAGATCAAAGTTTAGGGCAGTACGCAGCACAACCAATCATGAGCACTACCATCTTCAAAAGCTTATAATTACACGATGTTGATGTTGACATCCTTAACATATAAGGTATTTGGGTCTAAGCCTCTAACCTTCTTCTTTATGAAGCTTAGAAGCTTAGAAAGTTGGTGTGCCATTCAGGATGTTCTAGAGTGGTTAATGGTGATTTAGGCAATCTTGAACGTGCCAAGGATGGTGGCGATGTCATGGGTGCGAGACATCAGCTCTTTAACCACATCGAGAAAGTTAGTAGCGGTCGGGGTAGCCGCCACGACTTTTTAGATGTCTTCCAGGATCGTGGTGAGGTCTATGTTCTAGAACCACCAGGCGATAGTTACCCAGCCATAGTGTTTGAGCTGCGGCTAACGCCTTAGATCTGGCTGGGGTCTTTGAGCTGCAGGAGTCGGAGCTTTCCCATGGATTGCTGTAACGCAAGTGCGACCCAGTGCTGTCGCTGCCTAACTCGGCGTCGGCTTCGGGTTGTGTGGGGTCCCTGGCAGTTTGCGCAGGTGGCAAGTTCACTCCGGAGCTTTTTATAGCCCCAGAGTGGTGGTCCTCACCGCACTTCGGAACGGCGCGACAGTGGTGCTGTGCGTGCTCAAAGGCTAGCATCTGTAGCATTGGTTGATAACTTTCCTTTTATTTGGCTGCTCAATTGTCACAGCAAATCGAGGGCACCACGCAGATAAAATCTTCTTCTCATTCTCGGATCATTCAATTTCAAAAAACATGAGCAGCATTGCTGGAGTCCCTTTTTCATACGCATCGTCGTAAGAACGAGAATATCGTTGTCTTAGAGCTTCTTTTTTAGTTCTTTTCTCGGGATGTATTCCGGTACGCCACGTATGACGCCGTACAAAGGTTTATCTTGACTTCAGCAACTAAAAATGATGTATCTATCCTTCCTTCAGGAAACAAGTTCCTAGTCACTAGATAGAAACACCATCTTTTCGTATAAAGCCGTCTTAACAGACGGCCAGGCTTTTTTCCCGTAAAATAATGGGAAGAATCCGTTTCCGAGGGGAAACGTTTGCCGAACGAGTTGGTTTGTCTTAGCGGGAATTGAAGACGGCGGGCATCTAGGCGTCGGTTTCGCAGTCGCTCAGAACTTCAAAGGCGTTATCAATCGGCTTCAGAGAAAAGGTGTAATCATCCTCACATTTTTTTGACGGCGGATACGGCATGCTTAAAGTAGACCTAAGTAGGACTGATGTGCGAGGCGATAGCAAAGCGACGGCGTTGACTGGAGCGGATACAGGGTTGATGCGCGTTCTTCCTTGATCGATTCTCTAGAATTCCCTGAAGTCTCTTGGATATGGTCTCTAAATCCGCATGGTAACGTTGTTGAAGTTCTTGCCACAACTGGCACTTCTCTGGGTCTTACGATTACAGAGCATTGCACGCTACCGATTTTCTACATCCTCTGTTCGGCGACGATTACTGGCATTACTAACAGCATGCAGTCCTTTCTTGAGACTACCGCTAACCTTTCTAAACAGACAACGAAGGTTACAATGGGCAATAAAGAGACGACTGTGAACAGACAGTAGCATAAAATTGTTTTTTATAAATCCAGATTTTGTATGAACAGAAATGATGGTTACGGTATAAATCCAAACTATTGGTATTGTGGTATAGTTAGAAGCAACTATACTAGTCAAACTTATATCGACATAGTCTTATAGATCGTGGTATTTTCTATTCTTCAAAGGGTGCTCTAAGCAATCTTACAAAAAGATAACTTTTGATCACTTGTGGCACGTAATACATTCAACTTTCTTCAAAGAACAGGGTGAACACTTTCCACAGTCGGATCGATCACCTGACCATTCATTTATATATTGTTATCTTTAATATATAATAGACATACGTATATAGAGAAAATATCTGATGAGAAAGACAGGATGTCTCATAAGGTTGTTCCAAGACTTTATCTATAGTTTTTTTAAAACATTTTAAGCACTAAAGTAACAATAAACATGGGTCGAATTCTCAACCGTCTTTGAGATATTGATGGAGCCAATTGGGGGTTCTTGGAGGTGTTTGGTCGTTTTAATTTTTTATTATTCCTCCAATTATTATCAGGTAAAGATAATATATACTGAAAAGACTAGTTCTTAGTGACATAGCTATTGCGGTTTAAAATAATAAATATATAACAAAACAAATTTGCATTTGTTGAACAAACGATTAAATTATTTAAGCTAACTTTGAGAATCCTCCTCGATTTTTCTCATTACTTTTTTACTTACTCTCATCTACAAATATCTCTTTCACCTTTTCTGCTTAAAAACGTTCAATTTTCTTGGAGAAAAAAAACGCGTATCATTGGTTTATGACTCGGAGAGCAACGATTTGGATATCTGATCCTGTGCTCTTCTGCTGCAGATGAATTGCAATAGCTGTACAGAAAAACATGTTATCGTATTCGGAATTTGAAATCTGATGACATTTTTACAAAATTAGTTAATAAATCAAACTAAATTCATTAAAAAAAACTCAAATTAAATTGTCCTTTCCTGTTACATTTCTCATTTTTAATTTCCACAAACAATGTTTAGACAATAAAAATGAAACTAAACATTTTGTTAACTACAGTATCAGATAAAATTACGACCGTTCTCAATGAAAAAGGAAGATCTAGAGCACCGAACATCACCCCTAACTTTCTTCATCGATATCTCAAAAACGATTGATAATTCGACTCATATTTATCGGTACTTTTTTGCTTAATATGTGTTAAAGAACCTATACACGAAGCATTGGAATATCCTCGTAGAACACTTTGCATAAGCGAAACTTTATAACTTCTTTAAAACCAGCATAATGAAACTATTTTTATTTGTATTGATTACAATAGAAGACTTGCCCAAAAGAAAACTGACAACAGGTAAAGTGTGTGAATATATAAACATATTTTTTGAGTTTGAATACATGATTATTTTAGAAAAAAGATAGTTGCCAATGATAAACAACTAAAGATTATAAATCATAGCAAACTACTGTTTGGTGGGTCAGATTTATAAATAATATTGGGTCTACCTTACAATAAAAGGGCTTCTTTAAAATTAACTGCTTATTTTTTTAAGATATACCTGAAGTAATCTTACTATTATTAAAATTTACAAGGGCAAGTCGACAAGAAACTTTCGATTGCACATGCGCGGGAAATAAGGGAGATAGTGACGCCCGTCCTGTCGCGCTGTTTGCGGTACAGGAAGAAGATTGTGTTGCGGTTAGAAAATTTCGCCATTTATGAAATGCGCACAGTAATATGATTTCTGTGTGCGAAAAACTTACGGTAGCTGCAGTGCATCGCGAACTTTGTAATGTTTAAAGCATAAACATACGAGTGAAGGTGTCGTACGTCAATCTTGTAGCATTTTATCGATTGATGCTCATATGTAATAGGAGCTTGCGTTGCACCTCTTTGACGATAATACTGCACTTTAAGATACTGTTACAGAGTGGCTTCATTCCCAGACAGCAGAATTTTTTTGTAAACAAAAATTAAGACCTCGTAAGACGTTGCGACAAGTCCTCAATTTGCATGGGAACTATGTCAAAAGATAATGTACTGCTGTAGATTCATAATATGTGTAACAAAGGTTTTCTATATACCTTCAATAAGAACATGCGGGAATTACCGGACAGTTACACTTATACCTCATGCTAACAAGATAATGCTTTACGTAATCAACGGCCGACTACAATCGTACTTTCTGTGTTAAATACCCAATGAACAGGCAGGCTTCGTGAAAGGTCGAGGCACAAGAGAACATATTGTGAACATGAGGCAAATAATTGAGAAAAGCAGAAAGTTCAATACGCCGATCCTAATGTGCTGTATCGATTACTCGAAGGCGTTTGGTTGCGTTAGATAGGACTGCCTGTGAACCGTACTATAAGAGATGGGCATACCTCTACAACTCGTTTCGCTGATCGCTAATCTACACCAAGACGGGATATTCATAGTTAGGGTTAATTACATCATCTCAAGCCCTTTTAAGCTAGAAAAGAGGGTAAAACATGGATGTATTATCTCCCCCCATTCTACGTAATATATATGGTGAATAGATAATGAGGAAGGCCTTAGAAAAATAGAAGGGAGGCGTCTCAATCGATGGAGTAAAGGTCAGCCACCGGAGATATGCGGACGACACTACACTCTTTGCATCTTCGGAGAAGGAACTAGCCGATCTGCTTTGTATGGTAGAGTACAAGAATGGACTGGTTAGACTCACTATCAATAAGTCGAAGACAAAAGTCATGCTTATCGACAGAACCGGTCAACTTTCTAGGACGGAAGAACTCTCGGATCTAGAATTTGTCGGTGAATTTATATACTTCGAATCGTTACTTACTAATCAGGGAGAAGACAAACGGGAAATTAAGAAAAGAAAATGGCCAAAGCTTCAATGAGCAAGCTGACACATATTTGGCAGAACAGAAAGGTTGGAGACTTGTTCTGTCACCAAGATGAGACTAGTCCGGACAGTGGTTTTCTCAATATTCCTTTACGGCTCAGAGTCGTGGACGATTCGGGCAATAGAATGAAAAAAGATAGAGGCATTCGAGATGTGGTGTTGGCGAAGAATGCTCTACATACCATGGACCTGTTATAAAACCACGATCTGTTAATAAAGGATTCTCGGTTGCTTTGGTCACATTGGCCGTCGAAAACTAGATAACCTTGACAAGTTAATGCTGATGAGTAAGGTAGAAGGAAAACACTTCGCGGCCCAAGAGAAACCGAAAACCGAACGAAATGGAAGAACATTTTATATAAAGCCAAGAAGGTCTTTTAAAGACACTCCCTTCAGTAATGAAGTATGCGACCAAGATGTACGCGTATCTATCATAAATAACCAAACGGACATTTCTTTCCCAATTTTCTTTGAATGTTGTATATTCTTATTCTGCTAGTACAATAGTTGCATCTAAGTTTCAAAATATATCAAGATTATTATACAATAACAAGTTAAAGCAATAAAACTGTAAAAGTGGTCAACAAAGAAGCTCCAGAGTTTTGTTATTATTAAAAAATAATTTAAGACTAATCCATAACTAGGTAGATTCATTGAATATAAAGTGACCTAAAAAATAGATTATGTTACAACAAATGACACTTGTAAAAAGAATTACCGGGTATTAATATTTTTCTTTGTACATTTAACTAGCAACAACAAATTATTATTAGGATAAATTTAGTTTATCTGTCTTATTTGAAATATTTATGTTGTTGAACTACTTTTTTATTATTAACAAAGTACCGGAAATTTCATTCTTAAAGAAGTTTTCTAGTCAATTTTTTAAATTTAGCTTATTGGTATTTATGGTTTCTAAATTTCTAATTCTAAAACCAATTTTGTTGTCCGTTAGATCCTTCATGACACTGATTTCATATCGATACTTAAAAAGAATTGTAAAAAGTAATTTAAATTTTGCACGTAAAAATTTAATAAATTAAATGCATTTAGGTAATGACAAAATATTTTTCAACATAATTTCCATTATACATTTAAACCAACATTCTTGTAATAACGCAAAATTCCCGACGGAGGCAGTTTTATTAAAAAACTCAAGAACAGCGTCTTTTAATTTATTATTAAAAGAATGAGGTTGAGGTTTATTTCTATTTAATTTGCGGAATAAATAGGGACTACGTGATCCCAGGCGAGGGCTGTAAATTTGAAGCCATAATATCAAAAAACTTTAATTTTATATAATCTTTCTGTGGACCGATATAATTATATTTATTTTATTATTACAGAGTTACAAAAGAATTGTCGGGTTTTAAGAAAATATATTTTACGAGGTATAACAGATATATTCTTAAAATTCTCCGATCACCAGAGCATTATGCCATGATATCGCTAATTTCAGGATGTAAGTGCTGTAAATAAACTTAAAATCTAAAAGACCAAGTGGTTCTGACGACACAGTGGAAGCAGTTAGTGAAAGTTTCGTGCGAAGCAACCAAATAAGTTATGAACTAGGTATTCCCCAGGAAATTGTATGGAAGATGTTACAGTTTACAGCTCTATGATTTTTTGTATGGTAATACAGAAAGCGATAGAGTGAAATGTAAAAATCTTCTCAAGAGTTTTGAATGGTTTCGAAAGCTAGATATTAATTGGCACTCTACTTAGAATCATTTGAAATGTGTATTTATAGAAGGATTCTTCGCATAAGTTATATATTAAGAATAAAAAAATACCGAAAAAAATCTAAAACATAAGTAATATACCTTACACATGTAATGCGTCATCCCCAGAGGGAATCATGTAAGACAAGATACTAGGTAAAACCTGTGGTTCCACCTTCGGTCTGGTTGTTGGTGCGATCTTGTCCCTCAATGATTTGCCACGTGAATATTCCATAACTAAATCGGATACGGCGGGGCCAACATTTCGTAATCTTAAAACGCTATTTGTCGCATTTCCGATTCTTCTAAACATGCCTGTCATTTGCGTTTTATTAAAATAATTAAGGAGATCCTCCTATTCTTCAGGCATTGTCTCCTTTAAATAATCCATGCCTTTGCAAACATCTATGAAGGGAAGAAATGCGAGGCCACAGAAGTGGTTTAATTGTTTGATTTCTTTGTACAGGGGTGTGAGTCCAAATTCTTGAATTTTTCGGAATGTGCTTTGGGTGAGGTTATTGTGAGGACGGCATAACAAATATTCCT
Source organism: Sinelater perroti (assembly GCA_036346155.1). Lineage (NCBI taxonomy): Eukaryota > Metazoa > Arthropoda > Insecta > Coleoptera > Elateridae > Sinelater > Sinelater perroti. The sequence goes on along the minus strand of JARFIY010000005.1, from coordinate 4,434,362 downwards.
TACATATTGTTTTTATTTATAGACTCTTTCTTACATTAGTTACAATCAGAGTTTATTATGGCCACTAGAGTGCCGGCAGTTGGGTCGAGTCTATGGTGTCCGCGTACGTTAAGGGTTGCGATTCAATGGTGGTTTTCGCAGGACGCGCTGCTATCATTCTTCAGTCGGTGACGCCGCTGCCGTTTTCACGGGGGATGGAAATTTAGCTCTTTCAGGAGCCGTGCCTGGTGTCCCTCGGCGGGTCTTTTCTGGAATCCCTCGGAGGGTTTCTTCTGGGGTGTCAGTGGCAACAGGAACAGCGGTTTTGGTAACGGCGTTTTTTGGTTGTAAGCTTGCCACTGGTTCTGATAGTACTTTTTAGGAGGTGTCGATCAGATGATGTTGCTGTTGGTCCTTCTGGGGGCCATAGGCCACGATCACGTAATTGTCGGAGGTGGATCACGTTTCAGCAAGACCCTATGCTTAGCGATAAGCGCTGTTTGATGAAGGTCAAGTATTTTAAATAGCGGAAAGGCCAGTTCTAAGGCTTTAGATCAGCGGCAGCTAACTGTTTTGGACTGGAGAGGCACGCTTTTATCCTCCAGTGATTGTGCGTTGGCGAAAAAAAAGCTCGCGTGATTGGGCAGGCTTGCACCCCCAATTTCCGGTTTCTGAGAATGCTTCTCAGTTCGGAATTACGCTAATTTGATCGCTTTACTTCGTGAAAGTACTTTGCGTCCCGACAGTGATAAAAACACCCCCGAACAGTTACATTCTCACTAAAATAGCTCTGGTAGCTTGTATTGCAGCCTTCTCAAAGTTTAAGTGAATAAACAGTGGATCTGGATATATATTTCTTTCTTCACACTTTCTAGAATTGTTCAGAACATGCATTCGTATGTGTGCAAGTTTTTGTTTTGTAATAAATAATATGAGGTAGTAACAAGTAAACCTTTTTTCCAAACCACAACCACATACAACTGTAAAATAGGTTTTTTTATAATTTATTTTCAGATTAACAATCACAACCATTTTACATAATAAACATATAATAAAGTCCTATGAGCTAATGAGATGACGATAGTGACGTGAGGGGAGTCCATCCATCGATGTTATCCGGTTAGTTTCTTCTTAGATCAATGGACCACGTTTTTTGTAGTCGTCTAGGAGGTGGATCATGTTGCAGGCTGGATGCCAGGACATTGGGATGAACTTGAAGTCGCAGGAAATGGTTGTTGCTTCTTTTAGTACGTTCTTCTACTACTGTTGGCATTTCCAGGTCGGTATGCAGGGTGTCGTTGCTAACATACCAGGGAGAATTGGCTAACATCCTCAGTGTTTTGGATTGCATGCGTTGGATTATGTTTACGTTTGACTTGCAGGAGCATCCCCACAATTCGATGCCATAGGTACAGATAGGTCTAATTATTATTTTATAAAGTAGAATCTTATTTTCTAAAGACAGACACGATTTCCTATCAAGTGAGCAGTACATTTTTTTAAGTCGTAGATCAACTTCCTTTCGTTTCTTTAATATATGCAGTTTCCACGTGAGTCTTTTGTCTAAATGAAGGCCCAGGTAGCGGGCTTCATTTGCTTGAGGAATTGCTATATTATTTAGATTAGCACCGGGCATTCCAAGCGATTTTGGGTAAAATTTACCTGGGTGCATTTGACTTCGTTCACTTGGATTCTCCATTTGTTTAGCCAGGTTTGTAAGACGGACAGATGATGTTGCAAGTTTAAGGAGGCTGTTTGAGGATTGGTATGATGAGAGAGAAGGACTGTATCGTCAGCGAAGGTGCTTATAGTTGTAGCTACTGTTGTAGGTATGTCTGCCGTGTACAATGTATATAGAAGAGCTCCAAGAACGCTGCCTTGTGGTACTCCGGAGTTGATTGAATGAATGACAGAATATTCTTGGCCAAACTTTAACTGGAAGTGTCGAGTTGATAAATAGGATTTTATAAGTAAATAATATTCACTTGGAAGGTGTAATATAAGTTTGTATAAGAGCCCCTTATGCCATACTTTATCGAACGCCTGTTTTATGTCAATAAATACTGCTGGACAGTAAGATTTAGAGTCCAGTGCTTTGTTGATCATATTTACGACGCGATGACATTGCTGAATGGTAGAGTGATACTTTCTGAACCCAAACTGGTGGTCCGGGATGCAGTTTTCCAATATATCTGTTTCATGTATTCTCCTGACTAAAAGTTTTTCTAACAGTTTAGAAACTTGGGGCAGTAAGCTTATTGGACGGTAAGATGTAATTTCCTCAGCAGTTTTACCTGTTTTTGGTATAAGAATTATCTGTGCAGATTTAAGTGGTAACAGCCAATAATGGAGACATAAGATAGAATTGAAAAGGTTCCTTAGAAGCACCAGACCGACTCTAGGTAATTCAGCAAGCACTTTTCCCGATATTAGTTCGTACTCTGGTGCTTTTTTATGGTTAAGATGTTGAATTTCTTCTTCCAGCTCTGCACAGGTGAATCTCTTGATAGGTAGCGACAGTTGCAACAGTATGTCTAAGAAGCTGTTTACTGTATCATCAGGATCATCTGAGTAGGGCGTAAAAACATTAGCAAAGTGTCGTGCAAATAAGTCTGCCTTTTCCTGATCTGTTCTAGCCACTCGTTATTTGTTTTCTTAGTGGGGATTTGTTTTTGTGGCCGTTTGTTTGCTTTGGCGATTTTCCAAATACTATTATCTGTTCTTGATAATGTAGTTAGATAGTGGTTAAAAGTTTCCTGCCTTATCATGTGTAGTTGGTTCTTTAAGGTATTTGCTAATATATTATACACTGTTTTGTCAACTGGATATTGTGTTCTATGCCATCTAACTCTCCTCTTCGCTTCTGTCGAACTTATTCAAGTAAGTCATTAGGAATATTTATATCTCTTTGAACGCTGTTTGTGATCGTAAGTGTGGATTTCCATGCTGCATTTTTCAGAGTAGTGATAAAGTGATGAGTAGCTTGCTCTAATTCCTGGGGAGTTTTTAAACTAATATTTGATTGTAGGGTTTCTTGAAGAATGGTTCTGTATGAGTCCCAATCTGCTTTATTGTTATAAAGTGGTGGTCTTGATGATTTTTTAATTATCGTTGGACTGATTGCAGCGATAACTGGTGTATGATCTGAAGATAAGTCAAGATTGCTGATAATATCCGTGTAGTTATATTAAATTCCATTTGTGACAAAAAAGTCCAGCAAATCAGGTGTTTTATTATGGTCCGTGGGCCAGTATGTTGGCTCCCCAGTTGATAGGTATTCATATTTTTCTTCTCGTAGGAGGTTATATAGTGCCCTATCCTAGTGGTAATTAGCCGAGATCCCCAGTAGGTGTGCTTACAGTAGATGTGTGAAGTCTCCACCGCATATGAATATACTGTGAGTACAAGTGATTGGAAAAACGGCTTGAGGTCCTCCTTGGTAATATTATGTCTTGGTGAACAATAGACAGCAGATATGATAATTGGGTTTGGTAATTTACAAACTTGTATTGTTGTTGCTTGTAGGCATGGATTCTCATATTTTTGTAGTTCATAATGAACTATTGAGCTCTTTATGAGTAGCGCTGTTCCGCCGTGGGCGGTACCATCCGGATGTTCCGTATGATAGCATGTATAGTGCGGAACTCTTAGATAAGATCTGTCCGTAAAATGTGTTTCTGATATAAGAAATATATCTATATTATGAATTTTTGAAAATAATTCGGTTTCTTGAATTTTTGGTTGAATGCCATTCGCATTCCATAAACATATTCGTAAGGACTTAGACATTAACGACAAGTTTATTTATGACAGTAGACAACATGTTTATTATCATGTTGTTTTGTTGCATTAGCTGGGTGAACATCATTTTGAATTCTTCTAAGAACTTTTGTAAGATTGTGTCTTGACTGTTGGCTTGTACATTGTCACCTTGTACTACTTGGCTGTATGTTGAGGGTGTTAACTTTGAGTGTTGTCTATTGTTACTGGGTGGTAAGTGTTTTGAATTGATAAACCTGTTTTGAGTCTGTGTGTCTGGTTTCAGTCTGTTTTGTAATTATTTGTGTACTGTACAGCCTCTATTGGAGGGATGATCACCGCCACATAAAGCACATTTAGCCGGCAAATCTTTTAATTTCTTGCATGTCTTAGTGTCAGGCGGTCCTCCACATTTAACGCACGCGTAGGGACGGTTACAGTAGGCTTTGGTATGGTTATATTGTTGACACCTCGTACACTGGACAATTGATGTATTTTTACGTGGCGACTCCACTTTTATAACGTGATTATTTAAGAATTTCAGATTGTTAATAGTTTTCAGCAGGTTCCAAGTCTACAAAAAACATTGATAAGGGTAATCTTCTAATTCTGTGTTTGATGTTTGTTAGAGCTCTTACTTTGAAACCTTTCTCTTCCAGCGATTCTGCTATTTCGGTAGAGGGTACAGTAGGATGGAGGTTACGAATGACAACTCTATAATCTTTATTTTCTCTCATCTGATATGTGTGGTAAATTATATCTGATTCCTTCATGAATGTTACTAACTTGCGGTATGTGTCTGGAGTATTTGCACTTAGCTTAACTATATTATCAGCCATTGCTTTGGTTTTATATTGTTCTATTTCAGTAACAGCTGTTAGAGCATTTATCATTTTATTATAATCTGTAACTCCATGTACAAATATTGGAGGTGGTCTGGGTATCTTATTTCGTTGAACAACCAGTGCGACTTCAGTAATATCCTCATTAAGGCTATTAAGGGCAGAATATCTATTATTTTGTGTGACACGTATTGTTTTATTTTGTGCTTATTGTTTTGTTATTCTTTTCCTTTTTCTGTTTTGTACACATTGCCATTCTTTATTGGGCATTGTATTCAATTCCACTTCACTATCACTATAGGGTGTATTTATTCTGTTTGATAGATTATTTGTCGGTATGTTATTTAGTTGCAGTGATGTAAAAGTATTATTAGTTTGTGTATTCATTTGAGATTGTAAATTTGGGATCTGCACATTTGGCGCATATGTCAAGTTGTTACGTAAATAAGGAGTATTGATAATAGGAAATTTGGGACTTACCTGGCAATCCATCGGGGCGAAGCTATTATGTGATTGAGACACTAGCTGCTGTGTTAATTGCGTTGACGGAATATATAAATTATTATTGCTGTTGCATACCATTTTAGTAGCATGTGGATTGGTTTCATATAACTGTTTTACGAAATGTGAGTTTATAATTATTATACTTCATTCAGATTAAACCACCGTATTGCTGACCTAAGGTCAGCGATAACCGCGTTATACACTTTCACTATTATCGCTTAGCACACGTCTTAACGGTATGAAAGTCAAACGCGGACTCTAGAAATAGGGAAAAGTTACCGTCTAGGTACCATTCTTTGAAATTACACAGTTCTTGTAACAACGCATCCGTTGAAAAAATTATAACCCGTTTTTCTGCATTTGGCCCATTATCGCTCAGTAAAAATATTTCTGGTGCAACACCTCCAGTAGTAGTGCAGTCACCTAATTAGAAACATCAAAAGCAGGACGGTACGGAGGTTTCAGTTAAATGCCATACTTCGTGTAGATGAGATCTATAATTTATTTATTGTTACATACCTCTAATTAAAAGATCCTCCAAAGTAGCTGGGGATTGAGGGTGATACTTCGATTTATGGTTACTCAAGGTTCGTTTAACTAAATTTTTTAATGGCATACGATATTGAGTACCATTGTCTAACGACAAAATCACTTCTGCAAATATTTGCGTGGTTTTGCGCATTGCATCTTTCGCTTGTGTTTTCATATTACCTATAACTCTTGTTCCTTTTACAGATTTTTGAAATTCAGTACGACATACAGGATTAAGAAGCTTTACACTAAAAATATAAAATAAATCTTGCATATTTAAAGGTAGCAAGATTATTGTTTTTCTAAGTAACATTAAGCAGATTTACTTGAAGATTAGCAAGTGCAGTTGTTTTAAGAACAAAACAATTTGATAAAAGTTTTTATGTCTTCTAAATTAAGGCTTTGTCTTAAATGTATTTAATTTCGCCAAAAACAATTGTCTAATTTATTTGCAGGGTGTCAGTTTATTAATCCAACGTAGGAGTAATATTTAACTTTAAAATTCAGTGTTTTTTATAGACGTTTTATTCTGCAGATCTTCTTTCCCTCGGCGTTTTTACTGACTTTATTATATCCGACTTTTTTTCCAAAAATCAAATGGAGAACATTTGAGTGTGTTGTGTAAATTAATATTTTCCTTATTCTGGGCAACAACAAATAAAATTAAAATAGCCAATGCGATATCCAACGTTTGCTAAACAAAATCGATATATGAAAAAGAATAAAGTTACATTGACACTCTCACCAACCATTGTAAAGGAATAGACTAATTATCATATCAATTTTGAAATTTAAAATTGTCAGTTAAATTTATTTCTTTAGTTGAGCTTTATTGCAGATATTTAAAAAGAATGGCTGCTACGGGATGAACTAAAGTCAAACTTTAAACTTTGGTTTTTATTATTTACCTGTGATAAAGACGTCAAAAATTTATAATTTTAAGTTTGTTTTATATAAATAAAACCAAAATTGATCTTCTACACCATATTTTGAGTAATCAAATGAAATTACTCTGTAGTGTTCTGAAAAAACAAAAATTTCATAATTCTTTACAAAATAAAATTTAAATTAAAAGTATATTACAATACACCACCAAAAATTCCTATTAAAATTTTTGTGTAGCATTCGCCTTTTTTATTATCTTTATTAAAATTTGTATTAATCCACTTTATATGCGTGTTTTGAATATAAAGAGGACCAATGACAACCTCTCTATTAAAAAAATTTAAACAAAAAAAACTTTTATTGCGACAGTCTATATGACGAGATGTTCACAATTTTTAATTAAGTTGAACGCAGAAGTAATTTTGTATTTTATTTCTTCGGGCTAACAATTACGGCTGAACTTTAAAATGAGCGAAGCGTCCTGCACACATCATTTAATTTTATAAGCCATTGCGGAGTTTGCATTTCACGGTGCTACCTAGATCTGACGAGAGCAGCCCCCGCGATGGCATTTTTAATTAAGTTCGCGGAACGCTTTGCAATCTCTGCTGCAATCTCGGGTTTCTAGCAAAAACAACTTTATATTAAAACAATATATCTGGCTGAAAAGTTCCGAATGCGCCGTAATCTTACCGCCGAACCGGGCCGGACGGCGTACCTGCCCCTGAATGTCTTCGGCGTAAAAACAATAATTCTGATTAATGGGCTTTGTTGTAGTTCGGCTGAACGTATTAAAGTGATACAAACTGGAGCTGCTTGGCGCCTAACGGATGCCATTACGAATGACTGCCACTTCGGTTTAGCTCGTCTTTGTGTTTGATAAAACGTTTTCTTTTAAAGTTGGGTAATATTTTCACTCAATAGCGAGCCGTCTAGCTGAAATATTGAATCGTTTGGCAGGTTCCTTTATATCCTTTAAAAGCGGTGTTTTAGTTTCAGATAAAATATAACGATAACTTAAGCATAAGATTACCATAAAATTTTACTGTTAGTCCACTAAAACTGAAGTCGAAGCAACTAAAGAACATATTACTAAAATTTGTAGATTGAATAACAGAAATCTGTATATAAAGTGATGTAAATTAAACTTCAGGATTTGAAGTATGCGCCGTTGGCGTTCTATGCACGTTGAAGTTTTCATTTGTACAACTGCAATCTAAACATGACAAGTTATTTTGGCGCTGTATACTGTGGAGGACACAGCAGTTAATCATGGTTTTTGCAAACGAAGCTTATTGGGCGATCAACCTCGTTTTTTCTTAGGCGGATTTGTGGATCATCAAATTTGTATCACATGGGGCAATGAAAATACACGTACTATTCACGAAAAACCAATGCATTCACAAAAATGCACCGTTTGGTGTGGATTGTGAGATGTGGGGATCACTGGACCGCACTGTCTTGAGCGCGAAACTGGGAACGCTGTTACTGTTATGACTTTTTAAAATTGGCTCATATGTCACACAGCACGTAAAGTATTTACTTTACTTCAAACCAAATTTCCTTATCATATTATTTCGCAGATGGTTGATATCGATCGTCCACCGTAGTCTTACCCTATTAATATTTTTTCTCTGTCGCTATTTGAAAGAAAAAGTTTACCCCAACAATTCCAGGGTTAAAAGAGAACCCTACACGTGTAATTTCTGAAATAGAGTCGCACTTAATGGGAACCGTTATGAAAAACTTCTGTAAAAGAGTAATCGCATATCAGTGTAGTCCTGGATGGGATTTGGCCTACATAGTATTTTATACGTAACTGATATTTTACACCAATAACAATAAAATTTATATTATTTCAATATTTTGTGTTTATTCTGCAAAAACGTTTTAAATTTCAACTTTGATTACGCTTTATAATTAAATTATGTATTGATTTTAATATGTAAAGGTTAAATAATTCAATTTATGACTAACAATTGTCACTAAGAGTAGAAAATAGTAATTAAACAAAAATAATACAAAACAATCTACTACGGTGTAAAAAATATTAGTGCACACATTTAAGTTACAAAAATTATCAAAATATTTATAATTGTATATTCAATAACAATAAAATGGGTTATTGAATTTTGATAAATAGGATCGATTTTCCTAAAATACATTTATACAACACTTTTTCAGGTATTTAACTACAGTTGCTTATTTTTACGTTTATATTGTCTAACATTTTGTCTTCTATTCTTATAAGTTTTTGTATGTTTGACTAAAATTTTATATTTTTGTGTATATTTTTTTAACACGCCTTAATTTTATACATATTTTTAAATTATTGCTTTATAAATTTGTTTATATATATATTTTTTTACTTATATTAGAAAATAAATTAAAGAAATTTGTTATGAGTCACGGATATACAATAAAAATGTTTGTTTGCATTTTATGACAATTTCTTTTCTAAGTAAATTTATAGACGCTTGTAATATTCAATTACCCTTTGTCTATACGTTTTAGCCTATTGTTTATATTATAAATGGATTTATCCCAATTTTTACTTGGAACCAGAAAATAAGAATTAAACGTTTCTATTTTTAAATTGTAAAAAAATTATAATTTGTGCTTTAGTATTATAAATATATATTTAAAAATAACCTTATAATATTATGAGAAGCTTCTAGTAAAGGAGCATCTCAGATTGACTTTCTCCCTATAAATCACATTTTGTGAACATTTCGTTTAAAATATTTGTGAAAGAGATATATGGAACCGTACGGGAAAACAAAAAAAAAATGATAATGGTATGAGACTGATAGATCTATGTATTGAGAATGAGTTTGTTACATTAAACACAAAATTTATGCTCAAGGACATACACAAATACACCAAGAAAATGATAATTATTAATTATTTTATTATAGATGCAGAAAATTTGAAAGTTGAAAGCTGTAAAGGTAAAAAGAAGTGCAGAAGAAGAAGTAATTCTTATTTACTAAGGATCACACTTTGGACAAACAGAAATGACAAACAAGATATAAAAGAGAAGATACGAAGAAACATCAAGAAGTTAAAGAAAAAATGGAAAAGTATACACAAACTAGAACTGAAAAAGACAATAATATATAAAAAATAGCAGTAAACAAAAGAGATAATAAAAAGTTTGAAAAACAAATAAACAGAAATTACTAAAAAATCAAAAATTATTTTATATCCTAAAGCAGTGAAGGCAAAATAAACCTTCTAAGTTAAAAAAAAACAAAGACCAGAAGATAATGAAATGACACAAATATGAAAAGAATATTTTTTAAAATAAATTGAATTTAAACAAAATGAAGATACAGAAAAAATAGATACAGCACATAATGTACGTGAAATAACAAGAGAGGAAGTCACTGAAGGAATTAACAAAACTTCAGTTAGGTAGAGCACCGGGAGAAGACGAAACCGCAGAAGAAATGTTAAAATACATAGGAAATAAAGCTGCAGAAAAATTTCTTGTCATACTGTATGAGATAAATGATAAAGTAATACTTTTGGACTGAAATGTGGGAATCACATTACCTTTATACTAAAAGACTGTACAAACTATAGAGGAATTACACTAACAAGCTTACCTAGTTTATTATTATTAAAATTAACTCATAATAATAGAAAAGAGACTGAGAAAGAAAATAGAAATTTTATTAAAAGAATCGGAACATGGATTCAGAAAAGACAGAGGTACCCAAAATCTAATTTTTATACTTAGACAACTAGGAGAAAAACTGATAAGGAAAGATTTTTTATAGACTTAAAGAAGGCCTTTGATAGAGTACAGAGCAAAGATGTCTGGAAAAGTTTGGGAAAAAGAAGAGTGGAAAAAAAGTTGACAGGCACTCTTAAAGTACTATATAAAAACAATAGAAATAAAGTAAGGACACACAATGACTCAGCAGAAGTCTAAACGAAAGTAGGACTAAAACAGGCATGTGTTCTTAATGCACTTCTATTTTCGGTAATCATAAACCACATTATAAAAACATTTAAACAAGAAATGTAGCAAAATGAAAGTGAGAAAATGGAGACTGAACCAAGTAACACTATAGGAACAGCTATTTGCAGATAATATGATATCAGTAGCAGAGACAGAAAAGCAATTACAACAAAACCTTAATATTAACAAAATAGAACTCCGGAAAATAAACATAACAGTACGGAGGTGGAACTCCGGTTCCACCAATTTCCGGGGCTTCTATACATAAACAAAAATTTGCGGCCACTTCCGGTCAAACTGGTCTCGAGATTTTTCGTTGAGGCTGATTTTTAGCGTCTGGGCTTGACTTATGATCCTTAGTTGAATACTGAAAACGTTGTTTCTCTATCTATCACAGATCAAAAATTATAAGACTTGACAGATGTCAGAAACTTGTCTCCAGCTTGGAAGCTGCCTTGATCAAAACTTGAAAAATAAAAGGACAGACAGACAGACGACATTATTCTCTACCTAGGCTCCCCATTTTAATGTATAGAAGCCTAAAAACGACAGAAACAATAACTCCATCAAGGAAAGATTTGAATCGAAATATCAATATAGACGGGCATCAGTTAGAAAAGATAACAAATTTCAAATATCTGGGTACAATAATAGCAGACAAAGAGGAAATAGACAGAGAAATAACAGAAAAAATAGGAAAGGTGGGTAAAATCTACAATGCACTGCAAAAACTCGTTTCTCACGAAAAACGAAATCCCCGAACAAATAAAATAATAAGTGTATAAGAGTTGTAAGACCATCTCTAATCTACGGTACCGAATCTTGGTCGGTCGATAAATAGGCTGGATGGAATTGATACGTAGCTGAAGCAAATAGCTACTGATATAACTGAAATGAAATGGGAAAATGTACAGCTGAAAGAAAAAGTCGAAAATCAAGGCAAGAGGATTGAATTTCTTGAAAGAGAGATAAGAAAGAAAAATGTAGTGGTAACGGGGGTGATCGATCAAAAAGAGGAAAAAGAAAATGCAATACTAGAAAAAATAACAACGGTTTTGAATACTATAGGAGTTGAACTCGATAAAGAAAAGGATCTAGAAAACTACCAAATAATAGAAATATTCACAGAAACAGCAACAAGACCAATTTTAATTAAACTCAGAAAATTCAGTAAAACAATGGAAATAATTAAAAAGGCCAAGAATTTAAATGATACAAATATATGGATAAACGAAGATTAGCCCAAAGAAGTGCAAGAAGACCGGAAACAATTAATTCCATTGATGAAAGAAGCAAAACCAAAAAGACAAAAAAGCACAGATAGATTACAATAAATTAATAATAAACAACAAAATATATGGAAGAGATGATGAAGAACGCGTAAAACAATTTCTGGCAAAAATAGGGAAAGCAAAGGTACAACACACATATTTTACAAGATCAGTCAGCAAAAGATCATCAAACGAAGACCCCCTAGTAGCTCAGTTACGTAAAATAACAAGAACTAATAGGCAAAAGCTAACTATGAAGGATAAGAGGCAATGGACAAGGATATGGAAAACTACAAAGAAGAAAAATAGGAACATGGAATATTAGGGGACATGAGAGGAAAATAAATGAAACTAACTGATGAATTTGAAAGAGCCAGGATTGAAATGCTAACAGTATCAGAAACTAAAAAGAAAGGGAGTGGAACAGAAGAGCTAGATAAGGGACATCTGATAGTATGGAGTGGAGTAGATATGAAGGAAAGAGCGCAACCAGGGGTTGGCTGCATCCTCCATAAAGATATTATAAATAAGTTAAATAAATGGGAAGCAGTATCTAATAGAATACTAACAATTGAATTTAAAAACGCAACACAAGAAGAAACTATAATAGCAGTATACGGACTGAATGAAGATGACAGAGTACAAGATAAAGATAAATTCTGGAAACAACTAAATCTAGCAGTAGAAGCAGCCAAGCGGAACATTGTAATTCCCAGAGATCTAAATGCGAGAATAGGAAAAAGCAATGGCACACACAAAGTGATTGGAAAATTCTGAGAAGAAGCACGAAATAACAACAGCCGAAGACTGCTACACTTCTGCGTAGTACATGACTTAATAATTGCAAACACTTTATTCGAACACAGGAACATCCACAAGTACACGAGAGCGGTACCAAGCAGGGGAAAAAAATATGAAGAATACAAAGAACAAAGAAGTAAAGTCAAAAAGTTAGTTAGAGAAGCAAAACAGCAGACATGGAAATTTAAAAAAAAAACCTAAGAAAAAGCAAAAATACAGATGTAATCGCAATAAAAAATAAAAAAGGTGAAATATTAAGTAATGAGACCGTAGTTATGCAACAATGGAAAGAATACTTTCAAGAATTGTTTGAAATAGAAACAGAGCACGTAACAGAAAAATCTGAAAAAATCGTAAATGACGAGAATGGAATTATTAAAGAAGAACTAGTGACAGCGATAAAAGAAATGAAAAATGGGAAGGCACCTGGCAATGACAGAATCACAACAGAAATGATTAAGAACAAAGAAGAAAACGGATTACAAATACTCCTCAAAATAATAAAGAAGGGAAAATACCTAGAGAATGGGAAATCGGATTAATTTTGCCAATATACAAAAAGAAAGATGCAATGAAATGCCAAAATTAAAGTGGAAGTGAGACTAAGGAAAGAAGTAGAATCCAAGTTAACACAAGTACAAAGTGGGTTTAGGAAGGGGAAAAGTATACAGGACTATGTATTCACAATTAAAGAGATCAAAATCAGAACTTTAGCAAGATCAAAAACAATTTACTTAGTATTTATGAATATGGAGAAGGCATTTGACCGAGTGATGAGAGCTAAAATATGAGAGTGCTTAAGAGAGGAAAATATAAATGAGAAATTAATAAGGATAAAGATAAGAAATAAGATAATCAGCAAGAATGCAGAGTCGAAAATTTTTCACTCAAATGAAGACATGGTGGATATCTCAGCACACTACTTTTCATTGTCTTCATGGACCATTTAATACGAATTGCGAAGACAAGAACAAAACCCTTGGCTGTGAGATATAGAAAGATGAAGAATGTTGTTATATCCGAATGTGCATTTGCAGACGATGTAGCGTTAATAGCGGGAAATGAGAAGGATCTTAAGAAAAATTTGCAGGCGTGGAACGAAGTATTAAGCCAAAACGGAATGAAGATGAATAACTCAAAAACTAAAATAATGGTAGTAACAAATGAAAAAAAGTAAATATCCAAATATATGAAGAAAAGATAGAACAAGTGAACAACTTCAAATACCTGGGAGTAAATATAGAAGAAACAGGAAAACAAAGTATAGAAGTGAATAGAAGAATAGAGTCAGCTAACAAAGTGTATCATGCACTGAGTAAAGGCCTTATTAATAAAAAAGAAATATTAAGAGAAACGAAGATGAAGGTGTACAAGGCAGTATTCAGACCAATTTTTGCCTTCGGATGAGAGTCATGGGTGCTAGCTGACCAAGATAGAAGTAAGATAAGGGCAGTTGAGATTAAATATCTGAGAAGAGTAAAAGGTATAACCAAGCGTGATAGAATTAGAAATGAAGCAATTATAGAAGATCTAAGGATTGTAGAAGACTTTATTGAAAAAGACAACTGGGTTGGTGGGGACACCTACAAAGGATGGAGGAAAAAGCGCAGACACGGATGATCTGGGAATCCAAAGCAATAGGTACAAGAAAGAGAGGAAGACCAAAACAAACTTGGAATGATGCAATTGAAAAAATACTGGAGAAGAGGGGAAAATCTCAGATAGAGGCCAAAAGGTTAGCAGTAGATAGAAACAAGTGGAAAAAATTTATAACTAACTGAAGGAGTTATTGTGTATATGTAACAGCAGAGTTTAGTGAAATATAAGACTGTGAAATGCTTTTGTGAAAAGTTAGATCTTTTTTAAATTATAACATCAATTAAATTTGGCAAGAAGCAATAAAACAGCATTATCTGATAATCAATGTTAATGAAAATCAGGATTGCAAATGATCCATTGCTTAGAAAATTGAGGTTTACTGGTGTTAGGGCGTGGATAATATTAAAGTAAGAGTATCATTACTTTAGTGATGCAGCATTAAAAATATTACAATTGTACTAACCCATATCGTAATATTAATACTTTTGCTGGATTTGGAAAGTGTATGGCTTTTAATGAGATTTTTTGTTTATTTTTCTGTATACTTAGCTCCCACAATCTAATTTTTATTCTAAAATTTGCATAGGCTTCCACTATCTAATGAATGAATTATGGGACGTTCTAGAATTGATTACTTAAACAAAAATTTTTTTTAAACTTTAAAGATCATTGAACTAAATACGACTTGGGAAGTTAAAATTGTTTGGTGTATTTCATTATTAGGTCACTATTTGACAGTATATTGATCTAAGTAACTTTATCTATATCAACATATTTTACATTTGATATGGACTTTCCTATGACCCCTGCCTTGTTTCTTCAGCAGCTGTCTAGATAATTGAAAAGAAATATTAACACATAAATGGAAAAGAATTATAAATAAACAAAAAATTTATATACAGTCGGAGCTCAAAACTATAGAAATAGTTGACAGTTATATTTATATTTAACAACATATTAGACTACCGTGAGACAATCAAACAAAGAAATTATATAAATAGAGCAAGCTGGCTTAGGCGCGTTTTGGAAATGGGGAAACATTCTACAAAGCAAAATTGACCACAAACTAAAAACAAAGTTATTCAAGTAAAACTCCCTGTAATCTACGCAGAACAAATACTAACAACAAAGAACATACAAAAATTGAGAATATTACGACGATCAATAGAACGTAAAACTTGCAATAACTAAAATATAAAATGACACACCTATAGATAAGACAAAAAATGGACACATTGTAAGAACAGAAAGAGGTGGATGTATCGAAATATAGTACATTGGAGCTCAAGAGCAGGGAAAAGAAAAAAAGGAAAATCCCCACTCAGATGGACAAACGACAAAAAGAACAGTTAATTATAACTGATTGCAGAAACATCAACAAAAGGAGAATAATGGCAAATATTTGGACCTGATAACAAATGGATATAAACAGCTGATGATAATGTACCCACTAGTAAAAATCAGAGTCGTTGTTTAAATTCACAAGTATTTGCATTTGCACTGACTCCACCAATTTCTCTAATCAGTGAAAACACACATTTAAAATATCTTTGTTTGTTTTAGGTCCAAGCATGTAATGATTGTCATAATTTTATTTAAGGTTTTTACCCAAAAGTTGTAAAGAATTTTGAAGAAGTCCCTTCTGGTATAGCAAATGTGCCTTCCTAACGGTAGGAATTGATTGATTTTTGGTACTATCTCTTCTCTACTGACAAAGTTTCTAACTTTGTTCAAGCTTTATTTTGGTCTGGTATTTTAATGTCAAATCTACTGCTAAAAACGATGTTGTCGTTCACTGGAAGACTAGAAATTAAAGGCGTTAAAGTTATCATTTTTTATTCTGAAAAACTCTATGGTTTTAGGTTTATTACCGTAAAGAACCTTGACAATCAAAATCAAAATCAGAACTTTAGCAAGATCAAAAACAATTTACTTAGTATTTATGAATATGGAGAAGGCATTTGACCGAGTGATGAGAGCTAAAATATGAGAGTGCTTAAGAGAGGAAAATATAAATGAGAAATTAATAAGGATAAAGATAAGAAATAAGATAATCAGCAAGAATGCAGAGTCGAAAATTTTTCACTCAAATGAAGACATGGTGGATATCTCAGCACACTACTTTTCATTGTCTTCATGGACCATTTAATACGAATTGCGAAGACAAGAACAAAACCCTTGGCTGTGAGATATAGAAAGATGAAGAATGTTGTTATATCCGAATGTGCATTTGCAGACGATGTAGCGTTAATAGCGGGAAATGAGAAGGATCTTAAGAAAAATTTGCAGGCGTGGAACGAAGTATTAAGCCAAAACGGAATGAAGATGAATAACTCAAAAACTAAAATAATGGTAGTAACAAATGAAAAAAAGTAAATATCCAAATATATGAAGAAAAGATAGAACAAGTGAACAACTTCAAATACCTGGGAGTTTAGGTTTATTACCGTAAAGAACCTTGACAAGATTTGATGTTTAATTTGATAAATTTATCTCAGATAAAGAACATCAATAGTAGTACGAAAAGCTTACTCACTCTCATACGTTCAGCCTTAGTTAGATTCAGTAACTTATGGTTTAACTTGAGACAAAGTTTTAGATCAATTCCATTTATATCTGTTAGAATTTTTAAAATATTTATATAAATAGCTCTTTATTTGTATACCACCATTATCTAGTAAATGTTCACAAATTAACTTAAGCATATGAGGGACATTGGCGAAGAAATAAATGTTGTGGGGTTAATAAAAGGGTTCAGTGTGCTAAACTGATTAGACGTTATTGACATTACAGAAAATCCTTTCACGGTCAGTATAATTTGTTCCATTAGGATGGGCTAATGGAAATTGTAATAAATTATTAGCTTCTTGTTATCCAGTTGTTTTTGTAACGTTACAACTTTAGCATTTAAAACTGACAAGACCTTATCGATTGAATAGTCACATGGACAAGTTGTACAAATGGACATTTCGTCGAATAGTATTCCGTAGGTACAATTCCTAGTAGTCGTAGCTTTCCCTGAAAAACTTCTAGTACTCCTTTGACGAATTCAGGATGACATTAGTCTCCTCAATATTTCTTCAAATAGTCCTGCAATTCAACTAATTGGCAGATTTCCGCTTTCTATCAGTATTTCGATATCTCATCTGGGGGAAGGTACAGTCATTTTCCAAAGATTTTGCACTGTTTCGTGGCCTTTCAAAGTGGCCAATCGTAGTGAAAGAGTTTTTGTTGTCTCCAAAATGCTCTTTTCGGAGGAGCAACTTTTAAGTTCGTTACTTTGAGTAATTTAGACTGTAATAGCCTATTTTCAGTTTCACATTTCTTCAATTTGAGTTTTAATGCCTTTACTTGTTCCTGGAGCTCTAGCGCAACTGAATATAGGTAACAATCACATTGTGAATTATTGTAAATCACCATAAACATCATGATAACCTTTATCTTTACCTGGTTCTCAGCTATCTAGGATTGAATATACTACTCAATTTTAACATTTTTAAGATTGACTTTCAGTTTATGAAAGACACAGAGCCTTGATATTAGCATTAAATGTTTGAACTTACTATTTATGCAATGTTCTGCGACAAATTAATGAATTTGACTTTTAAGATTTGGAAAAGAAGGCAGATACTGCTCCTGGTTCCAATATTCTTTTGCAAAGGCAGACGAAACATCTCACGTGCGAAATTCCTTTTATAACAAGAAAGATTAAAAAGTTCTAAACAGAAGTAAGCGGTTTATAGTTTGAAGGAGTTTTCCCCTTGTGGGTAATTACTCATAGTTGATAAGTTGGGCATCGTTTTTTGGAAATCGATAAAATTTAAATCAGGCTCTGTTCCAAAAATCAGCTGCTGCACAGTAATTGGGCAAGTCGATACCGCGGTAGGCATTACTCTATTGCCTACCGCGGTATCGATTGATATAAAAAATAATAAATTTATATTTAATCCAACTTTCTCAGAGACTTCCGGTAGTTGTGCGAGCATGGTTTGTCAGTAATCAGGATGATGTCGTTAGCGAATCGTAATTGATATAACCGTTTTCCATTGATTTATATGCCCTTTCCTTTTTGGAAATATTACGTCTCGTTGTCTTACCCTTTCTATGAATTGGTATGGCTTTTGTAGTAACTTAGATTTTATTATCGTATGTGCTTCTTTACTAGTATTATTATTAGATCTCTATCTCTTCCCTTAGTTGTATAATTTATAGTTAAATAGTCATGATCTCTTGTTTGTAATGCAGGTTGTAGTTTGGGTAATATTCCTCCATTTCTCCCTGCCTGAATTATTCCTAATATTTCGTTGAAAAGGTGAATTCTTTAACTTGATCGATCCGGCGTTTTGAGAAACAGCCTCGTGGGCATTTTTCTTCTCTTTTTCCCTTAACAACCAGTTCTTCTAGGTTCCTTCTGGTGACGTGTCCGAAGTATTTCAAGGTATCTAAGGTATCCTCATGAGTCTACGCCAGATTTACATCATAAAGCGCCCAGCTTATTAAGTGTAGTGTGGTGTGCGAAGATTCTTGATTGTCTTGCCGCCAATAATTATTCAATCTTCCCAACCAACCGGAGATTTTCTTACTATGTATCTTTCATAAATGTAAATAACAAGGGCGACAAACACAACCTTGGCGTACTCAATGTTGTATATTAAAGGGTTTAGAGATTTTGTTATCAATTTTGATTATTCCTATGTTATATAATTGTCGTAGTAGTAGTATGACGAGATGATGAAGTATTCCCATGTCCAATAACACTTTCCATAGTTGTGTTCAATCACGCAATCAAACAGATACGTAGATCTCCCGAACTTTCTTGTCTTCTCGATGATTGGTCCTAGTTTCGAAAGGTTCTGCTCTTGGTGTCCTTATGAATCCAGTTAGTTGTTTTGGAATCTGCAACTCTAAAAAGTTTTTGGGTTGGTTTAGTAGAATTATGAGCATAACCTTACTAGTTCTGTAGTTAATACATTTTTGGCTTGGCCCTTTTTTATGAAGTGGAATAAAAGTGAACAAACTCCAATATCTTGGCCACTGTCCTATTTTCCAGATCTTATTACAAATTTTCCATAAGAGGCAAACACCTTTTGTGCTTTTATTGTTTTTTAAATAAAAGATAACTTTCTCGACTTCCCTTAATACATCAGGTTCCTGTTCGATTTTTATAATAAAAGGAAAGTATGCTAATTTTTGGTCGTTTGCTTCATTTGTGTATAATTTTTCATAGTATTTTTGCTATACCTCCACTAAGTCTTCTATTAACGACTTTTTCTTCTTTGCCTTCTATTTTCTGTGTTTCTGGTTTAAATTTCCTTGTGATTTCTTTGATGCCCTTGAAGAGGTCTGGAGTTTTATTGGCATTAGCTTGTCTTTCGATTTTTGACACATGTTTTTTATGGATGATTACATAATGATTTCTTGGCTCAGATTCCTACATTCAATTATTTGTTCTGTTTCTGCCTGTTTGTCTGAGAGTCTGCCTTTATTTTACAACGGTCATCCATTGTTTGTTTATTGTTTCTTTTTTTGTTCTGTCGTAACACTTGCTCTTTAGTAGTTAATAAAGTTGTTTTGAAGCTTGCCGCATTTCTTCTGGTTCGTCTGACTTAAGTTATCCGAATTGATTATTAAATTTTTATGATAACTTCCACTTTCAATTCCGGGGAGAGTTTCTACGATGTTTGATTTACATCTGGCAGCTATGAGGAATAAATAAATTTGGTTCTTGTATTGTCCTCCGGGAAAAATCCACGTATAGCATCGTCTTGGATGTTGAAGGATTAGAGCTATTTGCTATCACTAAATTGTTTTATATTCAGAACTTTACAAGTTTTTGACCGGAATCACTCCTTGTGCTTAGACTATATCTTCCGACTAATTATCTGATTTTCTCGGTTTCTTGTGTTTGTCCAATTTTTTGCGTTAAAATCTCCTTGTATGCATACTATTTTTTTAACAGTTTTTTCCAATTGGCGGTGGAATTTAAAAATTTCTTCTTTACTGCTGGATGATGTTGGCGCATATACTTGGACTATGTTTAAGTTACGTGATTTAGCGTTAATCTTTTTGGGGAGTTTTCTGGAATTGATGGTGTTGTAGCCCAGGACACTTAGTTGTACTTGTTTGGGAATGATCATCGCCACTCTTATCGTGTCTGTTTGGTGCCCAGAGAAGTATATAAATTTTTATAATGGGAGTCAGTTCTACTATTGTTTAAAACATATTCCACAACTCCAATCTGTCGAAAGCCTTTTCTTATTCGATTAAGGCTAGGTTCAGTGGTAAGTGATACTCATTCGCCTCTTCTAATAGAGTTCTTACAGTTAAAATGGTAGAAAGTGCTATAGCCCTTACACAACCGGCTTAATCAACTGGTTGATAAGCAACAAGTTTTGTTACTTAGGCGATTTGTAATAATTTTCATAAATAGCTTATAAAGTTGCAATAGCAAGTATACCGGCTTGTAACTTGTTAATTCCCATTTATACCTTTTCTTATGTAGTAAGATAGTCACTGATTTGTTTTGTTTTATAGTAGTTCCTGCTTGTTTTCCATTTTTGTTAATATTTTATTTTGTACTAGGGCTTTTATAATTTCGTATTCCTCTATATCAGGTAACTCTTCGAGTTTACGTTTAGGGCCGTTTTTAGCAGTTATCGTTTTGTCTCATCATCTACAACTGTCTTAGAGCTATATAGATCAGTTTACCTATGTGTTGTCTGCGATTTGAACTTTTTAACGCGATTATTTATGTTTTATCTAGTATTGGTCTAAAGCTCTTCATTTCCTTATTATTCTGTATTATTTCTTCTATTCTTGTTATATCTTTTAATATCTTCTTTGATCGTTTCCTAATTGATTCGTTTATTTCTCTGTATTCCTCTGTGTTTCTTTTTATTATTCTATTAACGTTCGTCGTTGTTGAAGCATATCCTTTATACTTGCTGATATCTTTCTTTTCTTTCTTTCGGACAACTTTCAATTTTGCTTTTTACATAGCGTTTGTTAATTTCTTGTTCTTGTCATCAACCCCTCCGCTAGAAGTTCTGTTGTTTTTCTCTAATTTTTTCTTTAATGCTTCTCTGTATTCGTCACCTTTCTCTTTAAGTATCTGTATTCAAGTGCTGCCCTTTTGTTCAGTTTCAGCCTTTCTAATTTTTGATTTACACGTATTCTTGCTTTTGTTTTAAATGATTTTATTACAATGATATTTTTGAACATTTTTATTTATTGATTTGATATAATCTATTTTGTTTTTGGTTTCTCCATCTGGACTTATGCATGTCCACTTTTTGCGACTTATTTTTAACAAAGGTAAACTAAATCGATCGTTTCTTCGTCACTAGTTGATGTAGGTGTGCATATATGGGTTATTTTTGTAGCATAAATTTTATTTAGTTTTAAGATTAGAAAAGCAACTTAATTTGAAATTTCTTTATACATTTCAATGTAGGGTACTATATTTGTATGTACTAAGAATCCAACACTATTGTATGTGTTCTCTTCGTTACCGCTGTAGCACAAAGCATTTCTTGTTTGTAATGTACACTGATTTTCTTATTTTTGAAATTCCTAAGATGTCCTAACTAATTTCTTTCAGTTTTTCTTTTAGTTCGTAAACTGCTAACACTAACTTTATGTTATACGTTCATATTTGTAATGTCGTTTTATATTGTAGTCGACTGTTTGACATTTTCTTTCTGTCTACTGAAAACTTGCCTAACTTACCTAACCCATAATCCGCGAGACTGACCGACGAAGCAGTATGGGATTCTAGACTGTTCACCTTACTCACCTGGGGTATTGTTGTTTTGTTAGTCAATATTTTATTGGGAGGTAATTGGTTATTGAATTACTATGCTAGCCCTGCGTCTAATCTTTCTATTTCAACTAAAATCGGATGTGCAGCTGCCACATTTTAGGCGTAACTCCACATTGCTACTTTTAAAACAACCTGACTCTTGATAACTATGTCAACTGCCTGTTGGGTGTGTGGGCTGTATTGTATTTTCTTCCTACCGGGCATTTTCCAATCCACTTACTGGGGACGGACCTTCTAAATATTAAAGGCTACCACAAGAGTATCCAATCATTAGATATTTTAAATCCGAGTACATTTTTGTTTGTTTTGGCATAAAAGTTTTATTAGGCATTTTTTATCAAATCCCAAATTCGTCGGCATTAAAGACATGATATGATGTGTATCCTTGCTCTTTTATAACTAATTGACTATCCTTGCAGATGTATGACTAGCCGATGCAGAATTCTTTGCATTTTAATGGTATGAATTGCAAAACGCTTTTTAATTTTTGGATCCAACCTTTACTTGCCACAAAAGATTCACTGATAGAAGATTCTTCATTTTCTTTAAGGTATCAGCAAAGTTAGAAGCTTTTTGCTTGATGGCAGTTAGCATTAATCCAAATGCTTTTTCCATTTTCTTAATTAATAATTTTATAGCTATCAAAAATGCCACAACGACAGCAGTTCTAATTTTATTTTTATATTTTTTAATAGTTCGGACTGTTGCGAATGTGCGATTTTTTCTTTTTATAAAACCTCCAGATTTAGTATTTTTACATCCAAAGAAATGAATTTTCTTTTAAATTTGTTTTAGTTTTACCAGGCACAGTTTGGAATTGGAATTAATATGTATATTATATAACTCCCATACAATGGGCAACAGCAGACATACGGATTTCAACAAATAGTTCCAAACACCGTATTTACACCGTTTACACAAAATACTATTTATATGTCTGTAACACAAAATCACAATTATGTGGCAGCTTTTCCTAACTACGAATACACACCTCTTCCATATAAAAGTCAAACTTTAAATTTTCAAAAACCAAAAGTAGCAAGCCGATAATCGTTAACGAAAGTGAAGAAGAAGAAGAAGAAACAGAAAGTTAAGTCAAACAAGGCCGAAAAAGTAATTGACTGACTCAAGATCATATAAAACAAGAAAGTGAGAACCTGCTAAACAATTTGATATAATTTATTAGTTACAGAAAACTCTAATGATGAAACACCAAATATAAGTAGCAACAACAAGCAAAACATTGCTAGACCTTCCCCTATCTTATATATAACGTAACTAACTATAGAAGAATGATAAAAAAATTTATCAACGCATTGGAGAGAGAAAAATATGCGACCAAAGCGATAATAAATAATACAAGAAAAATTAGTACTTATATCCTTGACTTTTATAGGAAGCTAGTCACACACCTTAAAACTTAAAATATCGTTCATCATACCTGCCAATTAAAGGAAGACAGAGCACATCAAATCGTTATAAGAAATTTGCACTATTCTGTGGGCATCGAAAAATTAAAAGAAGAATTAGCCACCCTATGCTATAAGTGAGCAACTTTATCAACATTACTTATAAAGGCACACTTGACGTGGAACCTGCTGTGAACCCTAAAAAATGTAAGAAATAAAATACCTACAGAACATTTGCAATTATGTAATGTATGTGATACCAACAGTATGGACACTGCAAAACCTATTACACGAAACTCTATTTGTGTGTGAAATGTGAAGATAATTACAATACTTTACAATACAAAAAGACAAAAAGTAGCCTTTGCAAATGTGCGTTATGCTAAGGCCCACATCCAGCTAATAATAAAGGCTGCCAGGCGTATCAGCAATTACAATGTAGTAAAAGAAAACCAGTGATTACTCAAAGAATTCACAATTCGAGTATACCAAATACTATCCCTCCAATTACTACAACAAAAATTTTAGATTTCAAATCTAACAATGTTTACTCAGCTCATGAATTAGAATAGTATGATGTTAAATTTGCTCATCACACTACTTAATAATCCACAATAATAGGCGCCCTCCAAATAGCAACTTGGAACGCCAATGGACTTGCGTAGCGTTGTCTTGAATTTGAACTATTTCTTCGAGAGCAAAATATTGACATTTTATTGATTTCCGAAACTCATTTTACAGATAACAGTTACTTCAATATCCACAAATATAAAACACACTACACAAACCATCCTGATGGAAACGCTCATGCTGGCTTTGCTATGATCTTTAACGACAAACTGTGCCATTATGAAATGGAGAAACTTACCATAAATTATCCACAGGCAACAATTATTAACATCAAGAGCAGCATTGGATCTAGAGTGATAGCAGCACTTTACTGCCCATCTAGACACCCCATTAAGCAAAACTAATATAAAACATTCTTTCAAAAATTAGGCAATATATTTATAGCCAATGAGGATTTCAGTGCAAAACATATGTTTTGCATACTAGAGTATGGCGTTCCAGACTAGTCACGCCAAAAGGAATGGAACTGTGCTAAACAATATTAGCAAATAACTATAACTCACCGCCTACTTACTGGCCATCTGATATAAACAAAATACCCGATGCAGTAGGTTTTGTTGTCACCAAAGGATTATCATCAGATTGCTACAAAGTGGACACTTGCTTCGACCTCCTTTCCATCACTCATGCATAATAACCACACTCAGCACTTCTATCATCACAAAGGAAAGAAAACCACCACTTTATAATCCTCGCACAAATTGAGAAATGTTTAGAGAATAGTTAATAAATAATTCAATAATTAAAGTTTTGCTAAAAACTTAAATAGACATCGATACTGCAGAAAAAATCTCACTTGTAAGATACAAAATGCATCCTGGTTTTCAACTCTAATCCTGAAAAAATGTCATTATTGATGATTATCCTTTAGACATCAGAACAAAAATAGCTGAAAAGATAAGAGCCAAAACAATCTGGCAGCAAACGAGGCATCTCAATGATAAATAGTTTGATTAAATAGGTGAACCAGATAATTGAACCATTTACAAAAAAAATTAAATAATTAAAACTTTCGTCAAATATACTAGTAATCTATCGCCGTTTTCACACAATTATTATACATTGTGGAGAGCAACGAAATAAGTATAATGCTCCAAAAAAATATCCCCCAATTAGGATAGTCGATGGTAGATGGGCAAGAACGAAAGAAGAAAACCCGTGCTACTTGCTGAATACTTCTTTAATATTTTTTAGCCACATTATTCAACACGAATACCTTAAAAATAAGAAGATGTATTAGAATATGTAAATGTTCCATCGCTAGTAAGTCCACTCCTCCAAAATTTTACACCTTAAGAAATAAAATCAGAAATTAAAAACCCCACTGATAGAAAGACGCGGACTTACCATCTCCTTACAGCCAAACCATTGTGAAAGAATTACAGTACTTCCCAACAACAAATTTGGAAAAATAATATTAATACATAGACCAGGAAAACCCCCACATAAAGATACTTCATAAAGCCTGATAACACTTATACCAGTGTTACTGAAATTGCTTGAGAAACTCATATTGAAAAGACCAATCCCAGATAGATAAACAGCTCGTCGCTAAACACTAATTCGGATTTATATTAAAATACTTTACACTAGAAAAAGTTACAGAGTTGTGGATGTAATCTAAAAAGATCTTGAAGAACACCGATATTGTCTGGCAGGGTTTTTAGATGTAAGCCACGCATTTGACCGAGTCTGGCATCATGGATTACTGTTCAAAATAAGACAGTATTTACCACATCAATATTACCTACTTATAAAATCATATTTAAGTTAAGGTGTTATCAGATGAAGTATGGTGGGAATCATTCTATACCAAATATTTATAGCAGATCTACTATACAACGGAAATGTAGTCACAACCACGTTCGCAGACGATGCAGCGATACTAGCTTCGCATACAGATCCTACACAAGCAGCGGTACAACTACAAAGATTACTTAATAACTACAAAAATGTTTAACAAGTGACGCATAAAAATTAATCAGAATAAATCAACAACAATAATATTCACTACAAAGCGCAATAATTCTCCACCGATCACACTAAATGGATACAAATTCCAGACAAACAAGAACTTAAGTACCTCGATATGTATTTAGAGAGAAGACTCACGTAGAAAACACACCTTACAAAAAAGACGAAAGAGTTGGACATTAGAATGAAAAACAAAAAATTGGCTCTTGGGCAGAAAATCTAAATTGTAGCTGAACAACAAAGTACTATTTTACAAAGTAGTGTCCTTCGTGGACTTATGGAATTCAATTCTGGAGTTGCCCGAAAACATCGAATATTGAAATAATACAAAGATTTCAAAGCAATAAAACGCTTCACGCCAATCTCAAGATTCGATGGGATAGAGACGAAATCAGAAGATATGCAAACCAATTATGTAAACAGACTATAGAGTCATCCTAGTGTGTTGTTGACAAATCTTCTAGAAGATGTAAATATCACTCAACGTATAAATAGACAAAAAACACTAGATCTTACTAATCAGTGGTTAGTAAATACAGGGAATTGCTGTGGACGATATTCTCTTTTGTTACTATAGTACTACGAACATTTGCTTATTAGTCTTAAGACTAGTTTTAAATATAAAAGTCAATAAAAAAATTTAATTTTCAACATTTAGTGTTAAAAATAAAAAGATGCTTTTTAACAGGTACCCAAAAAAGCTTAAATTAATTTTTTTCTTGAAACTGTGAACATTACAATTTCTTTAAATAGTATATTTTGCGATTTATGAATTGAATACTTAAAACAAAATATGTAATGACGCACTCAACTGAGAAAATGAGTCTTGATAAAATAGACTTTTACCGTATGTATGTATTCAATGATGTGAAGATATAATTTAGGTATTCCCCAATTATATTTTATTTTTGTATGTATACATATGTACTTTTTTTTATTATAATTTAATCAGTTCAGCATTGATTTTGCTATACGTGATTCGGTTGTGAGTCTTAATTCTTAACTTATACTAACATTGTGAGTGTTACATTCCTCATATATCACATTTTACATTTATTTGATTTAATACATAAATTGCTTGTTTATGAATGTTATGTATTTATTGACATAAGTCCTGTAGGGTCTTCTTTTTAGTCTTTCATGTTTACCTTTTTGACCAAGGTTATACGTCACTGCACTCTCGCATTCAGTTATATTATCAAAGAATTTGTTGCACTGTTTATTTATGTGATCTAGTAGAGGCCGTAAATTTAGTTCTTTGTGAATTTGGTCATTCCGCGCAAACCATGGCGCATTCACTGAAATTCGAACAACTTTGTTTCTGTGGTGTGTATTAGATGCATTTCTCCATACAGGGTACACATATGTTAAAATAGGTCTTAGTATTGTTTTATATATTAGCATAATGCACTCTACGCGCAAATGTGGTTTTCGATTTATAAGCCGGTGTGGGATACCCAGTCTGGCATAGCACTCACTTAGTTTTTTGTTCACATGAAAGCTCCACCCTAGTCTGGTGTCTAAGTAGACGCCCAAATATTTGATTGCTGAATCCTTGTTGTTCCACTCAATCTTATTTTGGTTTAATTTTATGATTGGTAAGTTCTTTATATGTTTTAGGGTAAAAATTTTTGTCTGTGTCTTTGTTACGTTGATTTTAATTTTCTAGTTGTTAAACCAGTTGTGAATCTCATCTAGGGCACTTTGTAGATAGTTCACTGCTACTTGGAGGTTTTCACTTTGTGTTAAGATAGCAGTATCATCCGCGAACAAGGCCAAGGTAGTAATGTCAGTTGTTTGCAAGTCGTGCATGTAAATATTGAACAAGAGTGGTCCCAGTATACTACCTTGCGGTACTTTCGCCAATATTGGTCTTTTATTTGATACGACAGTATTCACTCTCACCGAGAATGTTCTGTCTTTTAAGAAGGACGAAATTACGTTAATCAGATAGTCTGGGAATCCCAGTCTTATTATTTTGTACCTTATTCCTAGGTGCCAGACTTTGTCGAAGGCATTTTGTAGGTCGATAAATGCTGCTACAGTATATTTCTTATTCTAAAAGCCTATCTCTATTAATTCGGTAATTCTCATTAACTGGTGCGTTGTCGAGTACTTTTTTTTAAATCCCATTTGATGATGAGGTATGATATTACGTTCATTCACTATCTTTCGGATCCTCTCATGTACAACTTTTTTCAATAGTTTAAAGTAAACTTATGGGCCTGTAACTTTCCGGACTGTGTTTTTCTTTACCACTTTTATGGAATGGTAATATGTGAGCATGTTTCCATTCATTAGGAAAGTATCCTATTCGAAGGCAGACGTTAAATATATTTGTTAGGATGGCCAATGATTTTTTGGTGAGCTGTTTTAATATAGTATTTGTTATTTGATCTGGACCTGGCGATTTTTTGTTGGGTAGTTTTAAAATAAATTTCTGAATTTCTGCTGGCGAAGTTGGTTCTATCTCTATGGGGCGTTGACTATTGAAACTATTGTTTGTTTCAATTAGTTCTTGTTGCTGGTTTTGTACGGTGTTTACGTCATTGGGTGTAAATACTTTTTCAAAGTGTGATGCTAGAAGATTAGTTTTGTCTTCGTCAGTTGGATATGTGTTGCCGTTGGCTGTTAGTGGGGGAGTGATGTTAGGTTGCATTAATAATTTTTTGGTAGCCTGCCACATCGTTGCGTCTCTTGGCTGGAGCTCTTCAATATATTTGTTATATAAATTATATCTGTAGTTGTTTAATTTTATCCTGACTTGGTGAGTGAGCTGATTATAAAATAATAAAATAAAAAAAACATATATACTGTGATGTGATGTAATTTAGATTTCTAAATACATGCATACGTCAAATAGTGGAAGAATAGTAACAAGGGTTTCCGCAAACTTATGTTTGTGTTAGAGCAAAATTGTGTTATAAATGCCCGTATTATATGAACTCTTCTTCAAATATCTAAACGTGTTACTAGCAAAACGGTATATTGTAGAAGGTTTACTTATACTACCAAAAAGGAAAGTAAAGTAAGAAAAAAACATATACGTGGCACGAAAGAATAAAATGGCAAAATTATTTTTCATGTAACTTTGAAAAAAGACAGATTCAGGCGAACAGCTTTTTTTATGCAGATATCAGATATTTAGTTTTAAAATAATAGGTAAAAGACGAAAACTTATTTAAGTTAAAAATTCTAGCAACATTGAAACTCACTAGATAAAATTATTGTTTCACATCCGAATGGAAAGCAGTCATCACGTTAACCGATTATAGTTTTTTCCTGTGAAAAATGGGAGAAATTTTCAAATGAAGCCATAAATTGCCACCGGATGAAAAATTAGAGCAATCTGTGTTACAGCAAACTCTCATGAGTATCTCATAGACAGAAAGCTAATTTAAAAGCTCGGTCGAGCTTGCGTTCGAAAATATTACATCAGAGAAAATATCAGATATATGGGTCGTGCCTGACACAAAGCAATCTACAAAATTAGTTATATTATCGACCAGTTTGGCTGCGAAAAGTTAAACCAGGCCAGAGCGCGGCCGCGGTGACCCCCATCGCTACCTTCTCTGGATACATTTTACTCTTTAATTCCTGCGATGACTGTGACATAACTCAGCACTTTTCGCCGAGACGCTCTTGGTACTTTTCTCACGTTTTGGGGCCCGGGACGATATTGCCGCGCATTTGTCATGTTCTTATCTCGAACCGCTACAGGTTTCCTAACTCGATTTGCAGGAGAGCAGGTGCACGGCAGCGAAAGGCAGAGAATGATAACATAAATAATATATGTTTACCTACAACGCGCGTTATCCTTTCCTCGGCCCAGTGAATCCGGCGGCCGGGAGGCGCCAGTGGCAGCGGACGCGCGGCGGAATTAATCAGCTGAGCGACGTCTGGCCCAGGAAAATAGCCGGCCTGACTAGCTGAAAAGTTTGCGTCTTAATTTTCGTCCTGCGGCCGCGTTTAATCAATTTTCAGCGCAACGTTAAGTAACGCACCAAGGGAAGTTTACTGTCGGAAAATAAATATCCTTGCTCGATATCTCCAACCCGCGAACGTCCAGGAAAACGTGCTGTCTATTTCATTTTGTAAATGTATTTAGTTTTTTTGGGAAATTTTCTTAATGGAACCTTTTGAGAAATTACAATTGTTAAAACTGGGAATCTGTGAATAGATTAAATTTTACCAAAAGAAATAGTAGCAAGAAGACTATCAGAGCATCATAAATCAAATTAGCAGGAAACAATAGACCTATTTATTTAACTTCACAGTAATAACCATCCAACGAAAACAGCATGTCACTGAAACAGGACACTAACTGTTGTTTCCATTAACTAAACTCGTTATTCAAATTGATACGCTGAAATCCGATTAGCTGTTTTGATGTTACTCCCCTGTTTAAATTGAGCCATTTGTTAACGGTAGAAGTTAGTAAATTTAATTTGCTTTGAACGGTTATCACACATCGGAATTAGCAATAAATGTTTTATTGAATCACCATTGCTGAGCATAGGAAAATATGCATACATTAACTGTAGAAAATTTTATTCACCAAGGAGAGTAAATCGATGTTAAATGGAAGGGGAATGGTTGTGGAAATATTAAGTTCATAAAAATGTAATTAGCATCTACATTTCACTAAATAGTAAAACGATTTTTAGATGTATTCTTAAATAACTTTCATATCGGCTTCATATCATAAAAGTAGATACTTTCTCCCGACCTATTACAATTGCTTCAATATATTGTCAACCACGTTATTCTATAACATGCGATGTATACCTCGAGTTGTTCCAACGACTCGGCTCACACTTTTTAGTTGCCGGAGACTGGAATGCTAAAAATATAGCCTAGGGATCTGGGCTGATTACTCCTAAAGGCAGAACATTATTGAGAGTTTTAGAACTAAATAATTTCAACTATTTGTCGACTGGAGAGCCAACTTATTGGCCGATCGATCGAAATAAAATCCCCGACCTGTTAGACTTTGCCATAACTAAGGGAATCTTAGACCTACATAGTGATATTGAATCCAATTTAGATCTGCACTCTGACCACAGTTCTGTAATAATAACTCTAAGCACCAGTATTATATGGAAAAAGCCACAACAGAGACTGTCTTCCAAAAAGACTGATTGGGACCTATTCCGTCAACATATCAACGATAATACATCACTAAATATTCGCTTAAAAGATAAGGAGGACATAGATGAAGCTGTGCAGTACCTAACTACGTTAATACAAAGCGCATCCTGGACCTCTACTCCAGAACCTCATGGTCTTACTCGCAACAATCAGAACATTCCGCTTCATATTAGAGAATTGGTCATCGCAAAGCGCAGAGCTCGGCGCAGGTGGCAGACTACCACGAATCCACTTGACAAAACTTATTTAAATCGAATGACGCACAATCTCCACAATGCTATCCAAGAAGCAAAAAACGAATCCTTCGAATACTACATCGTCAATCTATCTACTGATGATCACTCCCTGTGGAACGCGACAAGGAAATTCAAAAGACCCATAGTATCTATTCCACCTCTACGAAAAGCTGATGGTAGCTGGGCGCGAACGAATATTGAAAAATCCAAAAGATTCGCAGAACACCTTGCTAATGTATTTTCCGCTCCTGATATCCTCAACGATGATGAAGATGATGTCGAAATACAAACAATCTTAAACGCCCCTTGTCAGATATCTCTTCCACCCAAGCCTATTTCACCTGCAGAAGTCAAAAAAGAAAGAAGTCTCTTAAATCCTCATAAAGCTCCTGGATATGATCTCATCACAGGTGAAGTACTGAAAAACTGCCCTAGAAAAGCTATTGCATTACTCACAACCATATATAACAGCATACTACGCCTGTGCTACTATCCGATACTATGGAAGTATGCAATAATAATCATGATACTGAAGCCAGGAAAACCTCCAACTGATGCCACTTCTTATAGGCCAATAAGCCTCCTTCCTGTAATGTCCAAAATTTTCGAAAAACTTATCCTCACCAGAATTGCAAACGTAACACGTATAGATGTCTTAATCCCTAACCACCAATTCGGCTTCAGACCCAATCACTCCACTATCCAACAGTGCCGTAGAATCGTTAATAAAATCAAAGAAAGTTTAGAAGCAAAACAAATGTGTACATCAGCATTTTTAGACGTAAAACAGGCGTTTGACAGGGTGTGGCATGCAGGCTTACTTTTCAAACTTAAACAACACTTACCAAATCAATTGTTCCTCATCCTTAAGTCATACATGTCCAAACGTTACTTCCAAGTTAAATTCGAAAACTCATTATCTGACTACCAGACTATCAACTCTGGTGTGCCCCAAGGAAGTGTTCTGGGAGCTTTCTTGTACTTACTGTTTACCGCTGATATACCAGCCAGCGAGGATACACTACTAGCAACGTTAGCTGATGATACAGCCATCCTTTCTACAGATCTCGATCCGATACGAGTTTCTGCAAAATTGCAAGCTTATCTTGATCAACTCCAAATTTGGCTTACGCACTGGAAAATTAATCTAAACGTTGATAAGTCGTGTCAAGTCACGTTCACAACACGAAAAGCAGAATGTCCTCCTCTTACCTTCAATAACACTCCCATTCCTGTCAAAGAAGAAGTTAAATACCTCGGCCTTCAACTTGACGCAAAACTAACTTGGAGAACACACATTAAGGCAAAAAGACGTCGATTAGATTTAAAAGTGAGGAACATGTCTTGGTTACTAAATCGTAGATCTCAGCTCTCACTACAGAACAAACTCCTCATATACAAAACCATTCTTAGGCCTATTTGGACATATGGTGTCGAATTATGGGGCTGCAGCAAACCGTCTAATACAAAAATTTTACATACCTTTCAATCTAAAACCCTCAGAATGTTACTAAATGCATCTGGTATGTCTCCAACAACACCATACACGACGACCTCAAAATACCGTTTATATACGACGTCATCAGTGCTTACTCTGTTAAACATAAAATTCGAAGCATAACCCACAGCAACGAGCTAATCAGTGAACTGTTCAGACAACCATTGGAAAATAGAAGACTTAACAGAACATGGCCAGAAGACCTAGCTAGGTGAATCCAGAGAGCCGTCAATGGATGGCCCCTGACTCAAGTGAACTTCTTTCAACCTATTTACTTATTACTTTATTAAGTAGACTGTAAATTTGCATTAATCCAATAAAAAAAATATATATATATAGGCTTGTAGTATAAGCTTTATTGAATCGTATTAAAAATGTGCCTAATATCTGGAGCATTTGAAAGAAAATGTCAGTTATAAAGATGCTAAGGGTTTTAACAAAATAATATTAGTTCTGTGTTATTTTGGTTGAATAATAATTTCCATTTATTTATTCATTAGCTTTACTCTCCCACTTAATATATAATTTTTGTCGATAAATGAACCTAAATTATTTAGATTTAAATTACCATAGAATATTACTGCAATTTACAACAAATACTTAGATATTTAAAAAAAAACTCTCTGAGAATATTTCCGATACTTTTAATTCGAACTATAAAACGGTATTACAAATTGTTACAAAAGCAAAAATTGGTTAATCATCTAATTCTCGTAAAATGCATTTTTAATATTTCAGCCCTCTGAAACAAATATTAGTTACATTTATGTAAAAGAAATAATATGTAAGTAAACGACATTATGTGTCGTAAAGGAACAGTAACGAATGTAGTTTAATTATTGAAATTTAATGGATTGGACAGACATAAATATACACAAAAGCATATGCTATATTGCTAATTCAGACGCTGAATAATCATAAAGACACATAAAAACAGATTTCAATTAAAAAATAAGTGCGAGTTAATAAAAAAAATTAAGTGTCAAATTGTGGAGGCAAACATTATTATATATTTTTCGCCACGCAGATTATGGCAATTTGAAAGATAGAAACTGAGAATAATTTTCTTTAAGCTAAAAACATTAAAATGCATTTTATTTTTATTGATTCGCGATACAGCTTTGCAAATTACCTCTCAAAATACATACAATCAGTGAATAGTTTTTAGATTCACATCTTTGAAGTTTAAGACAAAGTATTTTGAAGTGCACGCCTGATTAGGCTGTATGCCTTAAAAGCGAACCGTATTTTCCTAAATTTTAACTAGACGGTAAACGTTAATGTTACTGGAGAAAGTTTAAAAGGATATTTCCAGACTATGATTGATAGGCTCAGTAATTTTCTACCTAGGGAGTGTTAAACTCTATTTGATGTTAAGCAGTTTTTTACAGAGTTTTAGTATTTAACGATGTTGCGAACATACAAAAATATTTTTGTGGGGCAGAAGTAATACATACTTTACCTAGAAAAAATATGGCCGGGTTCAGAAACCAAAGCCTATTTGGAATAGAGCAATATCGATAACTTTAAATTGTTAGCAGTAATAGTTACAAACCAAACAAAAAGAACATTTTACGAAAAAACTATAATATACAGTTATAAGAGGCGCAGCTAATAGGCAATTGGAGTTTTTTCCCGACTCTATCGTAAAACTAACCCGATTTCGTAAAAATACTTTAATGATGGCAACGTACTAGCGAATTACTGTCCGGTTGTTAAAATAAATGTAGTTATTGCTGTTATTTTCAAATATATAAATAAAATCTTGACAAACCGAATTTCTTACAATTGAAGTTAGGTTTCAGACTCATTCTAATCTGAAGACCCAAAAACTTATCTAAATAAGTAAGAAATTAGAGTAGAAAAATTCGAAAACCATAGGAAAGACTATACAGAATCTGACCTATAAAAATGGTAATCTATAAACCTATCTGTTTAAAGTCTTTTGTGGCGATGTAATTTTAATGAGTTTTTACAAAATTATTACCAGGAAATACAAGTAGAATATTTCAAAAACTTAGGTAAACTTAGTCAACAAAGCCCAAAATAAAAGCTTGAAAACGAACACGTAAGATTTGAAATAAGAACTGAAAATTGTAAGAGACAGAGCTAAATGTGATAGCGTATTCTAAAAATAAAAAATAATTTAGGAGTTAATTAAAGACAGTTGCAGATAAATATTTTGGTATTACAAGAAAAAATTACAAATAAAGAAAAAATAGAAGTGTTAAAAACAAAATTGATTTAAATACAGCAGAGCCGGTTAGGGACAAAAGAGGATTTACAAAAATTACAAAGAGATGTCTATTTCTTGTCGATGAAGTGGCGTTCGAAAAGGTAAAACTATCTCTTAATTCGAGAAAAAAGTCTATGAATTGCACAGAGATATAAATCGATACCTGAACTTGATAATATGAGTCCACTGGACAATGGTATTCTCTGAAACTAAATGGTGCTTTCAAAAGAGGCTCAGAGAATATCGATAGTAGTCAATTTAGATGTTGATTGTCAATACAGGAAAGCAATGCATACGGAAATTACACGACTTCTCAGAAAGCTCTGAAACGGTTTACTTGAGGCAACTCCAAAGAAACGCGAAAAAGCCTATTTCCAAAAAAAAATACTAACGGGACAATATACGATAGCACGTACATTAGTATTAAAATAAGTTATAGTTTTCAAAAAATCGTTGTTTTTTAAATTTTGAACAAAAATACAAAATTATAACTTCATTTTATTAATATCACTCCTTTTCACTTTTATAACATTTTTTGCGTACAATGCATACAGCATCTGTAGTTTTTTAAAAATTTTAATTACTCTGCAAGGATTGAATTATCACTTAGACTAAGCTTATTTTGCAGTTAATTTTCTAAAACTTAGTTTTAAGAATTATTTACAAATTCTCTGTCGAATTTGAAGTTAATTATTTTGTTAAAGTTAAATTCATTTTTCGAAATTAGTGACAGCAATCACCGAATGTTAGAGTGGCCTTTAAATATACAACATTCAATTATAATAGAAATGTAACACACTAAGCTAATAAAATTTATGTTGAGGTAAGCTAACATATTAAGACATGCTTAATTCGCCAAATAAAATTACCACTACAAGTACAGATTGTTAACTGTAAAAAATATAAAATTGTAGTTGTGTTCACATAATTTGGCACTTTACTCCGATATAAGTAACCTAATGGAAAAATGATTATTAGTACTGTCGGAACATTCCGCAGTAGCAAATATGCCCTTGTTCCCATAAATGATTTTGTCAAATGGAATTACCGTGCTCGACATTGGATTATAAAACGTCTACTTTCTCTGATACATTACTTAAGGTTTTTTTTAATTAGCTTTAGGTTTTCTCCTGGGCAGTACATCTCATATTAAACATTGAAAAACTAGTGCAATTTTTAAAAAATTTCCCCGATTGAAATCATAGTATAAACAGAACGAGGAAATGTTGTATCCAAATATTAATGAGACTGATCCTTGTCTATTTGAAATAATTTACCAACTTATCGTTTGTGAGACTATCGAACAAACTGAATATGTATGCGTCTTGCTTGAAAAAGAAGTCCGGGTGGCATGCGACGTTTAGTTTTAAAATAAATAATCCGAAGAACATGTTAAAAAGGATTATATCACTTAAGTAAGGATAAAGTTTAGTTAAATATACAATATTATTTACACGAACAGTGGACGATTAAGTAACAAACCAATATAACGCCAAGGAGAAGAGAGTTAAAGTAGAGTCCGAATAGTTAGGCTGAGACAATGAAATGTACTGTGTGACAAAAAATGAATAACATTACATACTATATAAAAAATAGTCCATCAGAAAGTCAAAGATAGCTTATTTGTACTTCATCATCATCATTAGCCATCTTCGGTCCATTTCTGAACATAGGCCTCTTTCATGTTATTTTTTAATGTTATTTTTCATGTTATTATTTTATGCCAAAATACCTTTCATGATGAAATTTGTACTTAGCACTGGATAATAAGCAATACATATTTAAACAACCCCGAAGGTAAAACTAGTGATTGAATATTTAAAACATTGGAAGACCAATTGATTTTCAATAAACTTGTTTTAACAAAAAGCATGTGTTGTTTGGACCGGTTAGGTACAAGACAATGTGTGCCAGAAGTGCTCTTCCAAAGAACATGGATACAAATCATCATACGCAACTTACACTACACCAGATCAACTTCGAGAATATGATTCACCGGTACTTTTACAGAAAAGACATATACATCTCCTGGGAAACATGCTGATCTTTTTACAATCCATTTCGTAGTTCAGTTGTGATTTGAATTTTGAAGCTCAAGCTTGCGTTACTCTTACAATATTAAAGTTTATGTTTGTTGATAAGCGAGACGTGATATCGAGAGCTGCTAACACAAAATATCTTCAACACTCACAGCATAATGTACCATGACCACAATACCCATCTTTTGCAACAATCACAATTTTACATTTATAATACTCCTGCACCCATGCAAAACATGTATTACTCACAACAGACTCAACTATGTCTTTAATTTATACCCTTTTTTGTAATACAACAATCAATCAAGTGAAATGCTGTTTACATACTTACTTTCAAAGGTACACGATTCAAATATAATAAAATAAAACATTTTGCTCAAGCCAACAAATTAGTGATAAGTGATCTTCAGTAAATAGTCAAAATAATACACCAACAATGCCACAAAAAAGTCAAATTAAGTATCGGGGGGGGTTAGGTCAGAAAAAGAATCTTTTGAAACAAATGAGTTCCAAATAATTAAAATGCGGCGACCAAAACGCAAAAAGAATAAAGACAGTCCGCAAAATGAAAATGGTGGAGCAAAACTACGAAAAAATACTGGTAGCATACAAACAAAAAACTCTTTCCGAGTACTAAGTAATCTAACAAAAATTTAACATACAAAAAAACAGGAATCTAAACCATATCACAATACGTATCATATAACACGGGTTGGTAAGATTGCAAAACATATCTCCAGACCACAGCGTAGCTGCAGAAGATTGATCTGCACTAATAATCGTTTTGTAGTCTATTACTAACTAAATTAATGTGCAACTATTATTATATGCCTTTATTAATATGCAATATTATAATCAACTCGGCCTCTCAAAATATCAGATTGGCTAAATAATTTTGTCACTAAATGTTTTACCAAGGCAGTTGAATAGCAACTCAAATTATGCTACATCGTCTACTATCTGCCCTGTAAGGAAAAAAGGTAGTACAAAAATTCACAGAGTAAATTTAAAAAGCTACCAAAGAGGCAATAAAAGCCTGAAAACAATAGAAACGACAGACCATCTAGTAAACATTCGGAAAACAACAGAAAAAGAAACTCTAAAAATTGGAGACACCCCAGAACAAAATAAACTGCCAAATTATGGTAAAACAATTAAGCAACTTCCTAGCAATAGGGTAACTATGTTGAAGCAACTTCTAAGTACAACTTTTAGATTAAAATTCTTCAAAAATAGGTAAAGACAAAGGTAATTATATTAATTTAAAATTAATTATCTTCTTTCTAATGACTGATTAATCTGCTGTTCACTATGTCTAATAATAAGATCACTGAAAATCTTTATGTTAAAAGATTAAATAAAATGGTGCCAAAATTCAACAAGCGTATCGAGTCGTTAATACTATTAATAAGAATTTCGAGAAAAAAGCTACTGTGTATCAGTATTTCCAGATGTTAGTCAAGCATTCGACAAAGTTTAGCATCACAAACTGTTGTGTAAACTCAAAATACCTTATTTTTAAATCATATTTTAGTGAAAGATTCTTCCGGGTAAGATACTAGTAAAAGATAATAGAAATACACCCATTAATATCAGACGTATCCTGGGGGGTGACCTAAGTCAGATTTCGTATGTACTATATACATCCAAATTTTCACAAACGAAACAATAACTATAAACACACTCGTAGATGATCCTATTATCTTAACCATTCATCGAGATCTAACTGAAGTCGGAAATTTACTACAGCACACTATCTGTGAAATAGAAAGATGGGCTAAAAATTGGCGCATTAAGGTAAATGAGGACGAGCCAAATCATATTACCTTTATAAAATACTGTAAAAGCTTAGCATAGATAGTGCTAAAATATGTATTTGGGTATCCACTTTAACGAAGGATTGACGTGTTGAATTCACATATGAATAAAAATCCAAGCAACTGGGAGGTAAGTTTCAAAACTCCTTTGTTTCTTAGGTAGATAGTCTCAGCATTCAGTTCATAATAAATTGCTTCTTTACAATGTTATCTTTAAACCAATATGAATCTACGAATTGCAATGTTGGAGAACGGCATCAAAATCAAATATCAGCATCATCGACAGGTTTCAGATAAAAGTACTACATGCTACGATAAATGCTTTTTACGTTGTGACAAATAGAGATATTCACAAGGATCTAGATGTGTCTACAAAAGTGAAGTGATTGTGGATTGCGCTACAAAATGCATTCAACGTTTATAAAGACATTCAAAGAACGTATTAGAAATCAACTTTTGCTTAATAATAGCAAATAAGACAGCTAAAGCGTAAGGATAAGAAAAATTACAGTATTTCAAAATTATTTGCTATGTTTCATATAGAGATCACTATTCTCCGGAGCGGTAAGAAAATCGTACTTGAAAGGAGGCACTACTATAGTACAGTGGCAATGTAACAGCCAGTTGGTTCCAGATAGAAGTTTCCCTAAAATGTTTTAGATCAACACTTAGAACTTTGGATTGCCGAAACCAAAACTCTCAAACCAGCCCTTCATATATTTAGTAAAAGGAGGACTGTTATGGATAAGTCTAGTTTTTAATCTACAGTTATTATCTAAGTGACATGCAATATAATCTAGACAGATAATTGCAATTTGAGTACTCTGCGAAGCAAATCCGCTTTTGTAGGAATAAATATGGTAATGACGTGCGATTGCATTAGATAGTTGCTATAGCATAAAACTACATAAAACCTAAGTATTATTAATTGTTTGATAAAAGTCTAAATAACTTTAATGATAGTAAAAATGGTAAACGAAAACTTAAAAATGTAATTTTACATATAAAATTAGCGGTTCTAGAAATTAAATAATACCTAGAGTAAAAACAAAAAATGACTTTTTAAAGACGGCCAATTGATTGTGCAAACGATACAAAAAGAAAATAAAAAATTGTAAAATTATATTTTCTCAAAAGAAGCAACCTACTATAAAGAAAACATGAAATAGTTTTTAATAAATGAAACTGAAATTTAATATCTTAGTATCTGGAAACCATCGAGAACTATTTAGCATCAGATAGTTCTAAAAACTTACATTGTTGTGTAGAGTACATTATTGGACAAACCTTTGCTTTGTATAAATTGCTACTCGGTAAAGGTTGCACCATTGCAGTGCATCTTAAGCGATTTCAGCTCACGAACTAATCGAATTGCCCATTTGCAATCTACCCTCTAAAGGATTAGACGTCGCAAATTTCAAGTCGGACTTGATTTCGGCCTTATCAAACGCTACGTTTCCAAATGCGGCTCACAATAGTCGCCTTTTCTAGGTAATTCGATTACCAACTCGAAC
The DNA here is from genome assembly GCA_036346155.1 of Sinelater perroti. NCBI lineage: Eukaryota > Metazoa > Arthropoda > Insecta > Coleoptera > Elateridae > Sinelater > Sinelater perroti. Next base: position 4,393,895 of record JARFIY010000005.1, on the reverse strand, counting down.
CGCTGCAAAGAAAATAGGAGAGAAACAAATGGGGCCCCGGTTAGGGCAGCGTTCGTTCTGCCTTCGCTGCAAGTCACTTCTCATTACACAGCGCGTTGCGCGAGTTATTGTATTTTAAAGTCGTCATTAGGGCGGCTGCAGAACTTCGCTGTAATTTTCCTGCAGCTACACTAACCTACTTCAAATGCAACATGATCGTTGGGACCTGCAGGATCTACATAACGAGGGGTTTCGTGAACGCCACGCTGCACGCGATACGCCGTAATGCAGCTTTTTATTAAGGACAAGGACCTCTTATACTGCAAAAAAGTGCGTTTAGCATCTATGTTTTAATTTTGATTAAATAGGTGTTTAGAAAACAAAAAAGACCATAAGAAAACTTCTCATATTGTTTAAACCTTTTGGTTTATTATATTAATTATACTTATTTAATTTGTATTTGTTTACTAGTGTTTAGTCGTCAGAGCGTCCATGTTTCTTTTGAAGAACCTTTCTTTCGTCTCTTTAACTAAGGTTTTTCCACATTCACCCACTCTTTCTTTCTTAGGGCATGTCCCGTTCTACCCATAATTCATATTTTTGGGCGCCAAATTTGAAAACCGTAAACACCTGTTTATAAAAGATGCAACTTGTGTTGTATTACATTTGTTGGCGACTACATTTTGGAACCATATAACTGCACTGCTTTAACTGTAACTTTTTTATTTTGGTTTTAATTGAAATGTTATTTGCCTTCACCACAACTTTCAACCTTGCACCTCTCGTTTTTTCCAGCCATAATACTTCTTAGGTACGTAAATTCATTAATATTTTTTATTATTTTACTTTTTAAACATTTATGTACATTGCTTTAGTCTTCTTCAAGTTTATCTTTAAACCGAACTTTAGGGTATGTTCTTGTACCGCATTAATTTTCTCTTGCATGTGTTTGGCATTATGTGAAAGGAGACATATGTTATCCACGAAATCAAAATCTTTCACGATTTATCACATGACCCACTGAATTTTTCTCAATAATGGCGATAAGATACAACCCTGGCGAACTCCCTTGTTTGATTGTAATTTTGGTGATAGCATCTGTAAATTACTAAGTGCAAATAATTGTCTTATCTCCTTTCTTAATAACGTTCATTATATTTTTCTGGGATTTTGGTCCTGAAAAGTGGCAGACAAACAAAGTGAACTTGTGCTCAATAGTGAAACTTAATAGTTCGAGAAATTGTTTCCAAAATTTCACAAAAGTTACAGCATAGTGGACAAAGAATATTAAGCAAGAGATAAAAGCAAGCTAAGATAGGATTGGCGAATAAATAGTACTAAAATAAATAAACACGGCCTCCGACGAGTCGACCGATTATGGCTCTTTGCGCAGCGCTACAAAGAGACTAGTAAACAGAGCCACACTAATTGTTGTAAGACACCCGAGGGCAAGATAACAAAGACCAATATTAAAAACCAACTTAAATAAAAATTATGGCAGGGAGTTCAACGTCAAATGAGGAAACAGGTAAACAAAGAAGAACGTATGATGAAAAGAAGAAAGGAGTATTTGAGAGATCGAAAGAACAATTAGAACACCAAAAAAGGTACGCATAGAAAATGAGGATAAGCGGGACTAAATACTTAAAAGGGTGAACAAAATGCAGGATGATTTAGTACAATTTAGAAAAGAACAAAGAGAGTTTAAAGAATAATAAACAATGTAAAAAAATTAAGAGACAAAAAGAAAGAAATAGAAAGGACTCTAGAAAGCTCTAGAGAAAAATATAGATTGATTAGATAAAAAAAAACAAAAATATAATGTAGTTATAAGTGGATTGCAGATGGAAACCACGAATCTGATCACAAAAGATGTAAAAGAAATAAATATACTTATAAATAAAGAATTGGGAATAAACATTCAAGTTAAAACAGTAATTAAACTAAATAAAAAGACATGTTTAATCGAATTAGACAATTTGCACGATAAAGAAAAGATTATGCACAATAATGCTAAAAATTATACTAAACAGGATAAAATCCTTTCTTGAATGACAAATTACTAAGGAGCAGACATATTTTAGAAAAGGCAGAGCTACAAGGGATTAAATACACATTAGACAACTCAGCGAAAAATTTGGGGAATTAAACGTGGCGGTTTTATATATTTCCTTGATTACAAGAAAGCCCTAGATTCAATAAATTGGCAAAGACTGTAGAACATACTGCATAAGATAAATAAAAGAACATCAAATACATTTACTATGTGCAGAGGTGTCCGTCAGGGGTGAATATTTTCTCTGCTTTTTAAAATTTATACTGAGTTCTTAATGGAGAAATAAAAATTGGGGGTATCGAAAGCAATAATTTAAGATATGCTGACGATATCGCTCTAATTATTAAGCTGGTAAAAAAATAAAAGAATTGTTAAACATCATTGAAGAGAAAAGCAAAAGTTTAGAATTAACTGTAAACATAAATTTATCGGAATAGAAATAGTAGACCATTATGTACACTTGGGGTCGTACATAGAAAATAACAGTAACTGTTCCAACGAAATAATTAGGATAACATTAGCAAAAACTGCAGCTACTAAACTAACGAAAATTTGGAAAGATAAGAATATCGCCAAACATACCAAAATTAATATAACGAATGCACTAGTTTTCCCTATTGCATTGTATGCAGAATTGTAGACGATAAAAAAATTAGACAAACAGAAGATTAACTCAATTGAAATGTGGTGCTAGAGGAGATTTATGAGAGTAAAATGGACTGAACATGGTACAAATCCATAGTATGTGATATAGGAATCCCACAGATTAATAAATGTGATACAAAAAAAGAATTTTAAAGTATTTCGGTCATGTCTCTATAAGAATGGATATATATATATATATATATATATATATATATATATATATATATATATATATATATATATATATAAAAATAGAAGAACATAGAAGCCAAAGAGCACAATAAAAAAGTTTGATTTTAGCAAGATAATAATAGAAAATGTGAAGTGCAGAAGGCTAAACATAATTTAGAAGAGTAAAAAAACTAGAAAAGCAGCACTAAAATCGGGAATAATAGAAAAATATAGAAAAGAAAAAAGAATAATAACGAACTAAGGATAATAAAGTATTGGTAATTAAATAATATGGTAGTTGCAAATGGTTTTTTAACATAAAAGCGCTCACAAAGGAAAAAATAAGAAAATTTCTATAATAGATTATGTAATTATATGTACGCGTAATGAGGGCTAGAAATTAATATCAACTATTACATGATGACAGTGAAACTAAAAATTAAAAGTATTGAAAACAAATTACGAATTAAAAAACAGTTGAAAAAAATGAGTTGAAAAAACAGTAAGAACTACTAAAAATGATTTTAAACTAAAAATTAAAAAAATAAATATAATGACCATTACAAATAAAATGAGAGAAATACTAATGATATTAATATTACGTCAAGATGGAAAGAGTATTTTTAAGAGTTTCTAGTCATAACTACTCGAGAAGAAAAGGTAGAAGATACTAAATTAACGAATAAAGTAAATACTAAAAATAAAGTGATGATAATAGCAAAAGAACAAATGAAAATGAACATACCGATAAATGGAAATAACATTGAAAAAATTTCCAGGAAAACTAAATTCTTAGTGTATCAAACAGTATTTAGACCTGTATTAACATATGGAAGCGAAACTTGGGTTTTAGATAGAAAATGTAATAAAACACACAGACAATAGAAATGGAATACTTGAGAATAGTCGAAGCCATCACGAAAAGGGCGAAGATAAAGAACACAGAAGTAAGGGAAGAACTGAAAGCACAACCAATAATAGAATTCATGGAGGAAGGACAACTAGGATTGTGGGGTTACATGCAAAAAATGGAGAGAAAACGATTGGGTAAAAATATATAGAAAGCCAAGATATTCGTTAAAAAAGATAGAGATAAACCAAAAAATAACATCGAATAGCAAAACAACACAGAAAAAAAAACTTTTTCTTTTCATGCTTCATCCACAAGTGACATGAAACACAGTGGGTGCTGTTTTTTTGTTTGCTGATCGCTCTTACTATTTCTTCTTTTAACGGCAGGTTAACATTTACTTGAATTATAGGTCCTCTTCTTATTTCTTTCTCTTTCGTCAATTCTGCTGCTCTCTCAGTGCTATTGTATTTATTCATTATTTCTGTTAAGTATTCTGCTCATCTTTGTATCTGTTGTTTTGTTGTACGTAGTATTTGTCCATTATTATCTGTTATGATCATCTTTGTCCTCTTTTTGGCTGTCAATTTTCTTACATTTGCATTCAGCTATTTGAAATCTTCTTTATTGACTGCATTTTGTGCCATTTCCGTTATACCCTTCACGTATTTTTGATTATTTTTTTGCTCGCTTTCTTAACATTTGATTTTTTTGTATATTTTTTTATAAACGCTTTTTCTGCTCGTTATTTTGGAAAAGCGTTGTTTAACTCTCTTCTTTTTTTTATTAATTTCAAACTGCTTTTGATCATCAATTTTTCTTTTGAGCTTGCTTTATGCTTTAAAACATTCAGGTACGTATTATTGCGGGCTTTTTGGTTTATATATTCTCTATTTCTCGATTATAGTCCATTATTTCTGCATTTTGTTTGAGTTTCTAAATGAATTAATTTTTATATCAGCAGAGTTGTTTTTATGTTTTCGTACCGTCTAGTACTCCTATTACAATTGCTATAATATTTAACAATAATGGTTCTGTGCCCATACCCATAATCCTCCTATATCGAGCTTTTATTACTTGACAAGTTGATGTGTTATTTATGCATATATTGTGCACTTCTTAATTAGATGAAACTCATGTAACTTTGTTGATATCCTTGTGACTAAATTATACAGTTCCTATCTACGTGCAACAAAAAGCTATTAAATCACCGTTTTTACTTTTTTCCTCTCATGCCATATCTGCCCATAACACTTTCTAAACATTTGTTTTCTATTCCTACTTTAGCATTTGGATCACCTATCATAATCTTAGTTTAAACTTTTTGTATTGTCGACATGGTTTTTATTTAACAAATTATAGACATTTTCTTTCGTCTCAGTGGTTGCATTACTCAGGTAAAATTATTTTTTCTGCTATTGGTATCCATTCTCTCAACATTTCTCTTTGCCCGTTTCGTACTGAACTTCTGCGCCTTCTTCCATCTCATGGTAAATGAGACTATACCTTTCGCTCGGTACTTAACCACTACCGTTTCATTTGGACTCCATTTGGTCCATTTTTAATATGTCAATATTGGATTTTTCTTTGTATGAGTTGATTTCTTCTACCTGTCTAGTAAAGTGTCTTAATATTTTACTAGCCTATCTTCAAAATTGTTTTACACTTGTTTACATATACATTATTACACGTAACATTTAAAGTATCTTATAGTTTGTTATGTGTGATAATTTGATGCTAAAATGCTTGGCGGGTGGCGTATTCAGTTATTAAAAATATTTGAGTTTACTTCGAACAAGGGATAATAGTGCGTTCATCTAAGGCCTGGTGCTTGCAACATTGCCCCATACCAGAGATAGTGCGCGACGATCCAAAAGTGAGAAAAAACGTATGAGAGCTTTATCTTCTCAGTTCACAGCCCTATTTAGATACGTGTAGAGTCACCAATTCGTAGTCAGAATATCTGTAAAATACTGATTTATGCTAAAAGGTAAAAAGTGATATTATAATTCTTTGTTTAATGCTCAAAAATTTAACATTTTTTTTGTAGAAACTGCATTAGCTCTTATTTATAACGATGCTTCATACATTATAGTACAAAGTTTGGGATCACAATGATCACCTTTATAGTGTTTTGAAGTTCAGATTTAACAAATAAGCACCACTGATGAGGCACACAGCAGTTGACACTACAAAAACGACTGCAGAAATTTATAAAAGCATTTTGGTAAGTCATATATTAAAAGTAAATGAAATATTAAATGCTTCTATCGCACAATGATTGTTTAATGACCGTTTGGTTTGATGCCGTGGATGTGAGCTTATAACATACTTGTTTTGAATTTTAACGCACTTGTTACAACGTAAAAATGTAGAAATGGATTTTTAACTGGCCTAAAAATACTTGTTTATGCGTAGTATTACTTTGTTGGACCCAAAAGATGGTAATCCTGGAGAGCTAGAGCAGATAAACAGATCAATTTTTACTCAGCAATAAGATTTAAATGTGTCGGTGCATTGTGAGTAAAGCAAATATTTTTGGATGTTTTATATTGTTTTTCCGCAAATTCTTCCTGTAATGTCTCCAAAATGCTACGTAGTATTTGTTGGTGATAGTCTTTACTTCTTAGGGAAATTAGTAAGAGTGCTATCGCACAATCTATTGTTTTGTTTTGTATATAGTACTAACTTAAGCTTTTGTCTGTGGTCACAAAACGTTACAAAAAGTTAATTGGATTTTATTTAAACGTATACAAAGAGTCGGCTTTAATAATTTTTTTCCGCTATGCTTTCTTTCGAAAGAGGAAAATTTAAATGTAAGGTGAATAGGTTTTGTTCAGTTTGCACCGTAATAAAAATTCTAGAGCAAAATTTCTTATTTATTAAAGAAAATTTTATGAATACAAGTTCAGTTAGTGCTCTAAATGAGCTTGCAAACCAACTTCTTTGTTAAAGTAACCATAAATTTGTGTACAATATTGTTGTTAGGCAAATGCTCGTTTTTTCACACATAAAACATCAGACAAACATTTATGCTGCTTTCCAAGTTTAATCGCATTTTTAGTCGTAATTATTAATTCGATTTTGGTCCATCATAATAATCTTGAAACAAATGTAAAAAATTTGTAAAGGCTAATAAACTTTCTCAGTTAGGTATTACCTAAAATATAGTAATGAAAAAACTATTTTCTTAGTTAGCTGCAAATTTTCATTTTTCTTTTGTAGTTTTACAGTTTTGAACTACAACACATTTTGTTTTTAGGTTTTCTTTTTTAGTTATTCAACTTAATATTTTAAAACTGCAACATTCATCCTTTAAAGGCATCTGCATTGCCAAAATGGAGATTCTATTAATTTGCTCCTCCTGTTGCAAGCGACTCAAGAATAGTTACTTGGTGCTATATGCAAACATTTTTTGATGCTACATTCTGTGACAAAAGTAATCAAATATATTATTGATTTACTGCTCAAGCATATCAGATAGATGTTTCATAAAGCATTTCTGTTTCTAAAATAATAAAAATCATTCTTTTTAAAAATTTACTGTTCGAAACACTGTTTTCAGAAGTCTACTTTGCATTTGAAGTTTTATATTTTAAAAACTTAGTAATCTTTATTTATGTGTTTTAAGGAATCATATTCAAATAAGACTGTAAGACTAACTTTTAGTCGACTATTATTATTGTATTTTGGTGAAGTTATCAGCGTCGAGATTGTCTTAGAGTTTGTAATTTGACGTGAAAGTGAGTAAAACGTTTGCGTCACCAAAGACTTTATAAATTGATGCATCAAAAAATATATATAATTAAGCTACATTTTCTTTAATCAGCCTACTGTTTAGGAAAATATTAATTTTTTATTATTGTTAAAACAAGAAAAATATTTTTGTTTCATATTCCTGCAAATAGTATAGAGTTTTTAAGGTATCACTGCCATGAAAAAGTTAACAATTTTCAAATAAGAATTATATATGATCTAATCATAAGAGTGCATTATTAAAAAAATAGGAAACGAGTGATAGTAACAATTGAACATAATGAATATTGAAGATGTCATAATTTGAATAGATAGAACATGAGAACATTCTCCAAAATGCGCATTGTGGGAGAAAATAAAAATAAATGTAATTAAATTCATTGCTCAAAGGTTTAAAGAATTTTTTTACATGGAAAAGTTTTTTTTTATAAAAAATTGTATAAGCTTTTGTGGCACTGATATATTTAGGTAGTTCTAAGCAAACACCTTAATAAAAGGCAAAGCAGACGATTTTGAAATGATTGAAAATAGTATTAAATATAAACTTAAATTATTGCAACTACATTAACGTATACCTGTATAAAAAGGCATTTAATAAAAGTAAGTTATTGTAATTTAATTTTTCAAATTTAAATCTGAAATATGTCGTCTATTTAAACGAAGTGGGTTATCGTATTATGCAGTATTTTTGTTCAGATTTGAGCCTATTTATCTCGAATCCTTCATTTGAGGGTTTAGATTTTTTTCAAATAACCCCAAAAAGAGAACTCACAAGTTGTGAGGTATGGCAAAGGAGCGGGACACAAAATATCCCAATTTTAAAGGATGACGTAATTGAGAAATGAGCCGTTGACAATATGCATACTTATTTTCTCTGTGTTTGGTAGCTTCCTCTTGTTGAAAAAGTATTTCCTCGCTTACATAGTGCTGAGCAAACATTCAAATATGTATGCAGACTTCTCCAAAGTCACAGATACAACAGTTCCAAGAGCATCCTCGAGAAAGTAGGGCTGTATGATCGCTGATGAAGATATAGCACATCACACAGAAAGGCTGCTAATGGAATTGTTGGGGATTTATAATACTCCAAAACCTGAAGTTTTGTTTATTGACGGGCGGATGAAAATGGGTTTCGTCACTCATCCATAGGTTGTGTACGATGCCCCCAGCTTCTTCTTCTTCTTCATTCTTATATCATATACTAATGTATGTTCTTCTTCGGTTGGGCCTTGTTATTCTACGTTGGGATTATCACACCATCTCTTTCTAGGTCTTCCCACACTTCGTTTTCCTACCGGCGACTTATCTCTGGCAATCTTAACAATTCTGTTGTCGGTAATTTGGTTAATAAGGTTCTTCTATTCTTTCTTTCATCTATAGATCTATTTGTTAATATTCTTTATGTTGCAGGTTTTTCTTATATTTTCGCTTCTCTTTCTATCCATCAGTGTTTTACCTGTGATTTTTCTCAGGGTTTTTATTTTTGCTGTTTCCGTAAACGACATGTGCTAATTTTGGTATGTCGCGTTTCCGTCATGTAGGTCATAATCGATTTCACTGTGGCTTTATATATTATTGATTTCGTCTGTTGTTATAGATGTTTGTATTATTTAAACTTCCTGCTACTTTGGTGGTTTTAGTTATTTGTCGTTTTACTTGTTTTTTACTGCTTACATTTGCGGATAGTTTTATTCCGAGGTACATAAATTTTGTTTCCTGTTGGATAACTTTTCCATCTACTTCTAACTGACGTCTAATAGGTTCCGTCGAGGTGGTCATACATTTTTTTTAAGATATTATGTTAAACTGTTTGTTAGTAGTATTAAAGATATTTAGTAGCCTTTATAAGCCTTCTCTTTCTGTGATCAAAAAGCAACATTATCGTAGCATCTCAGAATCTCTAAGTTTATATCTCTTTCCTTTGTTGAATTTTTTACCAGTTCGTCCATTACAATGACATAAAAAGTCGCCTTGTTTTATTCTATTATTCACCGCTATTTGATTGTTTATTTTTCATTCACCTTTGCTTGAATTTTATTGCAAATATTCTGGATGGTTTTTATGGTGTTAAGGGAGATTCGTCGATTGTGAAGTAAGTGTATAAGGTCTCTGAGTTGTATAAGATCAGATACTTTTGCAGATCTATAAAACACATGTATGGTAGTCTATTAAATTCTACGGATTTTTCAACAATTTATCGTAGTATCAATACGGCGTTGGTACACGATATTTCCGTTCTAAACTCTTGTGGTTCTTCTGAGAGAGTAATAAGTAAATTAATACGATTTATTACTTTAGTAGTTCGTCGCCTTTTTTGAATAATAAAATCATGGTGCTCGTTTTCCAGATGTCAGGTATTCTGTGTGCTAAAATAATCTTTCTGATTAGTGGTGTTTTTTTTTTGTTAATCTGTCCCCTTCATACTTCAGTAGTTGATTTGGTATTTGGTCCGGACCCGGACGATTTTTTTTTTAAGCTGTTTGAGTGTCTTCCACCTCTAAGTAACTAATATTTGTTTCATTTTCTACCCACTACAAAGTACATTTAAGTTACAACACCTCCGAATTTTTTTCTCGGGACTGGAAACAGATTGTTTCAAAATACGCGTACTATTTGTGAATGCGTAAATGGCAGTACTGCACGGCACATAGGACTCTAGCGGCATCGGCGATAGTGGGGACTGTTTTTAATACTTAAAATGACGACGTTTTTATTACAATAACAGCGTGCAATCATTCGTTTTTTCATTTGCGTGGTGTGACACCGATTGAAATTCATCGCCAGTTGAGTGAGACATGTGGTGATGGTGTTATGGATGTGTCTAATGTGAGTTTGTGGATGCGACAGTTCAAAAAAAGGCAAAACGTCATGTGACAACAAACCAAGACAATCTCTGTCTGGCACCAGCCAGTCTGACGACATGATCAAGTAGAGAAACTTGTTTTGCAGGATCGCCAAATGAGTGTGGAACACATCGCTTCCAAAGTTAGTATTTTCATTGGATCTGTGCACATAATTCTGCATGAAGACTTAAAAATGCAAAAAGTGTCTTCTAGGTGGGTGCCACGAACGCTGACGGAAGACTATAAGGCTGCACGCGTGACAACAACTTTGAAATAATTTCTCATGCTCCCTACTCATCTGACTAGACTCCTAGCGACTTTTGGCTGTTTCCAACGATGAAAAAAATCTCCGTGGTCGAAAAGTCACTAGTCATGCCGTTGTTGCATCAGCAATTTTTTAGTGGTCAAAGAGACTCCTAAAGAAACGTTCGCAGCGACCCTGGAACCATGGCGTCGACATTGTAAAAAATGTGTTGCTGCAAGGAGATTACGTCGAGAACTTTGTGAGAAAAACAATCAAAGGTGTTATAACTTGAATTCACCTCTTATGTTTGGAGTATTTTCATCATCAGTGTTTATTTTTGCATTAAATAATGTAGTTAGATATTCTATCCATGTTTTTTATCTAGCTTATTGCATTCTAATAGTTCTCTGTTATTTCTTTACGCTGACTTCTAATTAGTCTCCATATCTGTTTTTGTAGACCATAGAAATTCTCTCCATGGTTTTGGTAAAATTCTTCCAATGTTCATTCTTTGTTTTATTTACGAGTAATTTTGTTTTATTTTAACGATTTTGTATTCTTCGTACGCTTGTGGTGTATTTATAGGTTTGTATTTGAGATAAGCTCTTTCTTTTATTGGTATTTCTGTTTCACTTCTTACACAGCCGTCTGTGTGATAGCTTTTTTTAGCGGTTTTTCTTTTCCTATTGCTTCATTGGCAGCCCTTTCGATATTTGTACTAAGCTTTTTTCAGCTTTTTCTGCTGTTTTTGAGTTTATTGTAGGGTTTTTGTCTATGTTTTCTTATTCTTGATTGATACAGTTGTTTAGTAGATTCATGCCACAGTGATTCGATATTAAATTTTGCTTATTGTTATTTCTTTCTCGAGTTTTATCTTCATCATTATTTTTCCAAGTAGCAGACTGTGGTCGGTACTAACGTTGACTGAATGTAAAGTTCTTACATCTAGCACCTGCATAGGGCATATTTGTTAATGTGTAGGTTTTTGTTCTCTCATATTATGGAATGTATATTTGTAACGGTTCGTGGTCAAAGAACGTGTTAAGAATTCCCAATCTGTTGAGTGAACAGAAATTGATCACTAGATCGCTAGTTTCATTTATTTGCTCGTTATTTGTCTCGTTCTCAATTCTCGCGTGAAAGTCTTCCAGGTACATATATAGTCTTGAATACGTACGGGCTCCAAATAGTTTGTAAACTTTCGTAAAATGTTTCTTTATCTATTCTAGCTTTGCAAGGCTCTGGTGCACAAACCGACATTATGTCAAGATCGGATCCGTCCGTCTTTAATTTAATTAAGAAGATTCTTTCGGGCACATTTGTGCATTATTGTATGAGATTTTTGAGTTTTTTATTTAACCAATTACCTAACCCCACCTTGATCAACTAAAATCAAAAACTCTTCATAGACACGTCTTCGAGTGGCATAATTTACTTAATTGAGAGTTTTTTGTTCGATGGTTTCGATAGTTCGCACTGATTTTGGTCTTTCAGGCTTTCTATTCTGTTGTTGATGAAGTCTCTTTAAAGTTGTAAACCCATATTTTTATTATATGGGCTAACGGTACTGGCTGATTCCAACGAATGAAAAAACGGACACAGAAAGCACGACGCACACGTTTGTAATAGTTACCGTTTCTTTAAAACGCTTTGAACAGCATTCGCTTGATAGTGCCTGGCTTACCGATTCATGGTGATTAAATGCTATAGTGTATAGATTACAACAACAGCTTTCTAATCCTCTTCTTTTATATTTAAAATCTCCAATGCCTCTAACCTACTCTAAGTATTTTTTATAATTTTACAATAATTGTAGTTAAACCTTTTTAGTATACTCTGGCAACATTTTGAATATAGAAGAAGAACAAGTTAAAAAAAGGATTATGAAGAGACTTACAGTAGGTTTAAGGTAATAACAAAAGTGTAGCTGTGAGAACGGAGGTAGACAACAAAAAAATATTTTTTCTTAGTAATAAATAAGTTTATTAATCATTTAAAAGCTTTTCGTAGTATTTCTTATGCCACTTATAAATGTTTGATGTATCTACGAAAATATCTGTTACTCCATGGTGTCTTTGTTTGATTTCTAGGAGATTAACAAAATAATTCCATAATTAATTGCAAAATTTTTCACTTTGTTAGGAAAATGTATATAGATTTATTATAAATGCTTTATAATTATTCTTAGTAGCTGAATCTGCACAAAAAGATTTATCTGCTAAAACACAAGCGTGCGCGACGTAGGAAAACTAAGCCGGCCGACATTTTGCTGAGCACACACATAAATATGATTAAGGTCTATAACAATACTAATTCGAAATATATTGTATTTCATCATGAGCCAAGCTCAGCTTATGAATATTCAAGCCAGCTTTGTTCGCTTACGCTCGCTGTTTACATTTTAATATAATAAATGTGATTGCAATGTTTATGAACAGGCCTGATCAAGTCCCTTTCACTGAAGCGCGGAAGCTCTGAATTTATTGGCCGCAGATGAATTACATTGGCATTTAATCAGCTCTGCATTATTTTATTTGCGAGCCTTTCGCCGCTTTCCGAAATTGTAATAAATGTAAATATAATTATCGAATTCCAAACAACGGCGGCGGCGACACAAAATTTGATTTAAAGGCGCCGTGTTTGCTGACTAATTTGAAACTCGCGCATATGGCTTTTTAAACGCATTGTTTTTTAGTTAACTGAATATTTATTTAGGAAGCGCAATGGTATGGTTTTTTAACGCCGTTTGCATTAATTTGCATATATCTGTTAGAATTCCCTTTTTATATTTTTATGTTTAAATTAAATTGCTAATCTGACTTTCGAACTACACCTAGTATGCGAATATAGTAGCTTAAATATGTAATCCAATATTAATGGGAGCATATTAGCAGTAACAAACAATCACTTTGAATATTTGTAGTAACATTTCATAGGCAATTTATATTAGAAATGTCTTCCAAAATGTTTTTCTTTTTTGTCACCAAACTAAATATGTAATATTAAATAACTGCTCTCAGTAATACAACAGTTTTGTACTTTTAAAAAGTTTGTGCAAAAATGTTGTATTTTATAGTTGTTTTGAAAATAAAAATAAATTACAGTTATTTGTAGTGGTAGGATAAAAATAAAGTTGTAGGTATACTTGATATAAAGGGTAACCCGAATTGAAATTTAGGATTTGAATTGCGCTATTTCTATGTTTTATGAACGTTAAAATTTACAGTTTACAGTTAATATTTAAGTACATCGAAAAGTTATTATAACGCCATACCCTGTGCAGAAATGCATCAATATAATTCAAATTTATTATAAAAGCCAGCGATCAGTTAACTTCGAAACGATTTTGACCGATTGTTCAGTGCTGCCATAAAAGTTTCAAAAAAGTGGTATGCTTATTAACAAAGCAATGATTTGCTATTAACCCAACAGTCGTATATAACAATATTGTTGATTATATGAAGAATCAAAAATGTCAATTGGTTACCGTTTAGAGCAATTAAATGTTTCATACAACACCATGCAATGCATTTTAATAGAGAATCTACATTTAGAAGCATATAAAATTCAACTGACTTAAGTACTCAAAGAAACAGACCACCTCAAACGCCATACATTTGTGAACTAGGTTTTAAAAAACACGACGGTTGATACTAATTTAAAAAGAGAAACTCATATTTAGCTATAAAGCTCGCCTTCTTTTGAATTGTTTAAATAAATTGTTAAAATTCTCACACCTGAAGTAGAGAAAATCTACGCACTGTTTATTAAAATCGAATGCATTCACAAAAATTTATTGTCTGGTGTACATTATAAGTTGGAGAAATCATTGGCCCGTACACTTTTAAGGACGTAACTGACAATGCTGTTACTGTTTGTGGTTTACGCTATCGGGAGATACTAAACAAATTAACATAACACGACTTCAACAAGCTAGAGCCACATGTTACACAGCAGTCACTTTACTTCGAATCAAATTTCCTGGTCGTATTCATCACCGAGGGGTGACATCGATTAGCCATCGCAATCTTGTAATACAACTCAATTAGAATTTTTCTTGCAGAGTTATTCAGAAAAAGTTTTATATCAACATAACACTGTTACGATTACAGGTCTAAAAAATTGCTAAGGTAAAGCCGTATTTATAGAAAAACTAGGAATAGTCTCATGTCAACGGAATTATGGGGGAGGAAGGGTTTATTTAACATTTTATTTCATACGTAACTGCTAAGTCAATAGTTTACAATGATAGCAATAAAATTCGAATTGTTCCAGTATTTTGTATTTTATGCAGGAAAAACATCCTAAAGTTCAATTTGGATCACCTTGTAAAAATGTGTAGATATGTAATTGGTAAAACAAACTAGAATATATCTGTGTGACGTAGTTACGTTACAATAATTTTGTGTTTAATTAACAACAAAAATTAAGAAAACAAAAAGGAAAAGAGTAGTAGGATAGACTAAATTAATTGTCTACCCATTTTGTTGCCAAATTATATCAAATAATAATTCTCTTATTTGCCAAAGTTTATCCCTAATTTTTATTGTAATATTGCATCAATATAATATAATCCTCGTAAATTAGCCGAACTTTTATACAAGTAATGAATACATTTTATATTTTGTTATCAAAAGATAGTAAACGAAATGTTATTGTTTGTAGTAAAATGGGCTGTAACGAATAAACATATTTAGAGCCCAAATCTCTTTGCAGTCAATGGAGATTTACGTCTTTAACAAAAATCACTATACATATTCACAAGTTCAGTAAGGTTACGTCTTAACTTGATGTTTTCCTCAAACGAAGAACCTTGAACGTTTATAGTAGAACCAAAAAGAAAAACGAAAAGAAAACCTTCGAGTTGCAATTATTAATTTTAATGCGACGTTTGCCATACCAAATTGAGAACTCTACTTCAGCGAATATAAAGTATTATAACCTGTTTACTTTGTAAAGCGAGTTAAAAGCCAACAAGCGCGATCGCGTGGAAATTTAAATTTTTTGTTTTGAAATGGGACGTTTTCAAAGAAAATGAGTTGTAAGTAGTGTAGTAAAAGTGCAGAATGGTAAACTAAAGACAATTGATGGTTTTCAATTAAAAAGTTTAGTTCTATTATTGTCAATTACGACAAATTGTTATTAATTAAGTTATTTGTGATATTATTTATTTTTTTATAAATGCTCAATTTCGATAAAGGCTCAAATTCCACTATGAATTAATTGCTAGGGCGTAAGATTCAAGCAAAATAATTTTTTATATACAATTATAGTGAATACAAAATATTAAATGGTAAGTGCATTATGCCATATTTAGTTAAAATTAACTGCAATTGAAATTATACTACTAGATATATGAAGTATTTCTTTGGTGTACAACGTACTGCGAAACTCAAGGCAGCGTATTCCACATTTTGATATTAAAGTAACATTCGCAGTATAGTCTTGGAAGTTTGTTAACACAAGTTTTTTATTTTTGATAATACAGGTTTTTAGGAAATCTTAACTGACTTGAAGAATTGTATTTAATAATGTATTAAATATAAGATAATAAATGTCGTACATAAAAGAACAGATATTATATAACATTAAAATTATAATAGTGCAAATATTCGCTGTGCACGGTAATTCTCACACGATGCACTACTATGCCATAATCCTATTGCAGCGGTAATGCGGCCTCGAAACTCATTTAATGTTCTTGGCGTTCTTGATAAGTAAAAAGAGTCTTTAGCATGCCCCCCAAAGAATTACAAGTCATCAAGTTGAGAAACTTGGACGGTCATCTATAGATCGTTAAGTCATTCTTCAAGAATGCCCAATTTAACTACACAGGAGTGCTTCGTTTAATTAATGATATACTTTACAATACCAGTGAAGAGTTACCAAAAGTTCTTTAGGTGGCGAGAATAACCATTGTTTTTGCAATATATTAGAGTTTGATGTACCCGCAACAGTGTTCTCAATTAAGAGGGGTCTGTACCGAAGACGTGTTTTGAGAAATTTTATGCAAGTTCTACAAAAGATAATGATTTTCCATGCTTCATATTTGGACGTTGTGACGATTTGGTTTTCTATTTAAGTAAGATGTTGCCTCTTCACTGAACTTTCATGGGAGAAAAAATCGAAATTGTAATAATCTCGTTCTAAATATTGCGAAAGCTGCATATCGTATAGTTCAGCTTCAATCATCGTCTCAAAATTTTCCAAATAGTTACGCTTAGATGCACCCGAACTCTCTCCAAAGTTTTCTTAAAAACGCTTCGTCGTCCACTAATTTTACCTTTTAAATAAGCAGCCTTTGTTCTTAAGCTGTAGCTAGCATTATAGAATGCTCTAGTGATCTGACGGTTATTTATTGCACTGTTATCGAAATTCACAATACTCTATAATAACTAACAAATGTTTTCCATATTCCAAAATACAGAACGCTGTCTGTTTCATAACTGTCGTTGAAAAACTGAAGCTATTGCTGTATTGTAATTTGTTTCAAGGAAGTTCGGGCTTTCTTTACCTCATTACTACGACGGAGTACGATTTGTAGCTTGGAAATGATATGGTATAAGAACTCTCGTGTATGTTGCAAATATATTATTATATACTGCTAACAAATATTATTAGTATTTGCAAAAAAATTAAAAGTTCCTTATGCAATTCTAAATAGTTTAAATAAAACATTTATTGGACAAAAATCTAAAAAATTAAAAACCCCCAGCATAATGCGTGATATAATATTGAAAATATATATATAATAATACATGTAGATACAAAACTAACATATGAGTAGTTTTGGTGTGTTTTCTAAACATTGACAGCGTCAAAATTAAAGACATCGCACAACAGAGCTGTTTTCGAAGTATTTTTTTCGAACCCGCTAAGTTTTGTACGTTTTATTTATTTTGAATTCAATTTTTTCGTAAATTCTTTTTTTTATACTTCTTCTGCTTGATTTCCAAAGTTTATTAAATTGACTGAGCTGCTTTACAGTTCGTATTTTAGAATGGGTACGGAAATTTTTAAATGTGTATATGTACATATAAAACGCTTATCTCTAAATTGGTATCCAAAGATCACTATAGTTTGGCATAAATAATGGATAAGCACAAAAGGCGTACATGGGTGGACGATGCTCATTAAAGGTAATTTTGAGTGATTGGTTGCTACATGAGCAAATATTCATTCAGACGTTTATGACTACAAGAGAAAATTGTGTAGAACACGCATAATAACAGAAATATTTAGTTTGCAAAAATAGTGATTGTGTGAAATAATTATCTTAAATTCCGTAGTGCTATTGATTTTACAGTCGACACTATGACTACAGATCGATAATACTAAGCATTATTTGCAGTGCTGTAAATATCCACGCCACTTAAATGTGGATGATTAAAGATGTGCGGTTTTGATAGATATACCTACGAAAACAAATGGAACGTCCAATTGGAGGAGGAACTAAAAGAATAAATAGGAATAATATTGATTTATCAGAATTTAAGATAAAATGAGAAGAGAACTAAAAACATCCTGTACTATACAGAGCAAAATTAACATAAAGATAATAAAGAAGAGGTGGGATTCACAATATTTAAGAAATTAGCGCCATATATAAAATTATATAAAAGAACATCTAATACTGTAGCTTACATCAAAGTGCAAATATCAAAACCTTACAATTCACTCAAGTATCGCTCGAACATCTGCAGCCAATGATGAAGACAAACATTTTATGACAAAACACTAAGGGCATTGGAAAAACATTCCTGTAAATACACTTTAATTTTTGGACGATTTCTACGCTAGAATTGGCAAAAAAATAAATTCAGATAAAATAGACTCCTTTGTATGGCTAAAGGAAACGTCGGAGAATGAATACGTATTAAATATTTAAAACAACAAACCCTATATGTAAGAAATGTAATTTTTAAAAAGGTCAGTAACAAATGGACTTGGATAAGCCTTAATGAATATAGGGAAAACAGAATAGACTATGTATTATCATCTGATAAAAAGTTAGTTAAGAGCGTATTAGTATCAAACACAGTTAACGACCATCGAATGGTAAGTGCAAAACTAGTAATTAATACGAGATTAGAAAGAAATAATAAAGTAAATATAAAAACAGAATAAATGAGATAGTAGAACATCAACAGGAATTAAAGATAATATTAGATAAAAAGAAACAACCAAACCAACAAAGTCTAGATGGAGTTAACAAAATAATAGGAGAGGTAATATTAATAGCCCATAAGGCAGCAAGAATAAAGATAAATAAGTAGAAAAGTAAAGTAAAAACAAAAAATTTATTTGGAGGAATAAAACTTAAACACTCAAATAAGTGCTTTATCTTATACAAATATTAGTAAACTCCCAAAAATATCTATTAAAAATATTAAAATAACAAATAGTAGAAATAAGAAGAGTAACACACAAACAAACAAAAACATGAAACGTGTAAGAAAGTCGTTAGCAAGAGAACCAATAAGTGAAATTGAAAGTAACAATATCTTAATGCAAAAAAAAACAAAATGCAAGAGAAAATTGAATAAAAATTAAATGTAAACGTAAAAAAGAAACTCAAATAAATATAAAGCAAAATACGGTACCAGAAGACGTAATCATTAAAAAATTATTACCAGAATCAAGACTAATATAGACATAAAAGTGCTATTAAATAAATGTCTAGAAGAAAAACTTACCAAAAGAGTGAACCACCTTGATAAAAACAATAAAAGCAAATTAATGTCTGTGTTTTAGTTAAAAAAGGGGCACTGAAAGACAAATGTTAAACATAAACCTAATATACAGGATAAGAATTGAATATACCAAACGAAGAACTAAAGTAATAGATATCGTAGAACATGTAGTATCATGAAAATAGCGTAGACTGGTCACATTCTGCTACAAACAGATGACAGATGGTATAAAAAAATACGACAATTGATATCATAGACAGCAAAAAAGAGAAGAAAACGTAGACAAATGAGAAGGTCAGACAATTTAAGGAGAATTAGCACATTTGCCCAAATAAGAAAAGAAACACAGATCGAAACTACTGAAGACATATTTTAGAGGCATATATCACCTGTTGAATGGATGATTCAATATGGCAAATTTTTGAAGACGAATACCTGTTAGAATATATATTTGGAATATATATTTGGAATACCTGACGTGGTAGTGTGGAGGTTTATTTTATAAGATGCTTTAGGGTGTCATAAAACTGAGTAACAATTGATCATGTTTTCAGTACAGGAACAATTTACTGATTACTGTTTTCTATATTATAATGACAGCTCTCCCTTTTAAAAAGCAGAATTGGCTACAGCTTTTAAGGAAAATTGGGCTACCTTTCACCCGAAATGTTCCGATACTTGATTATAAGGGTCCTCTGCAGAGTTAAAGCTGTCATTGAAAGAAATTACTGGAATTTAGAGTGAAAGGTAGGTTTGGAAACAGTTTTAAGTAGGCGCCCGGATACTTTTGATTAGATAGTACATTTAATGTGCGGATACGCCAGTTCAGTTAAAATGTAGTGCACACTTTGCTTCAACGGTTGCAGTTTGAAAATTAATTGAAAATACTTGAAATTATGGTATTCATTCTTTAGTTGAAGCTTCAAACTGCTTATTGTGCGTGACAATATTTGACTCTTTGAAGAAAACTCATGTTTGGCAAGCCCTGTTTTACTAATGTGTGCAGCTTTTTGACTGAAATATTGTTGGTATAAAAAGGTTGCACAACTAATTGCATGGAATAATTAAGGGTAACTAAATGATGGGTAGTCCGTTGGTTACGTTCTCGTATATTAAAGCACCGATGGCCTTCTTAAATTACAACTAGTTCTGCTAAGGGATTGATTATGAGAGAAATTTATTTGAATGAGAGATATTCTATGTCTTGTTTATTAATATGTTTGGTAAGTGCCGAAGAGTTAGCAACTTTTTAAGTAGCTAAGAAATGTTTAATATGGTGGGGATGATAGCCTGTTGCTTTGGCATGTAAAACTCATTTAACGATGTTCACCAGCTGTTCTATGTAATCCTCACGATTCGTGAAAAAGGTGCTTTTTGATTAAGTGGACGAAGTCACGTATTTTATTATTAGTCGCGAAGACAGTTTTAAGATTATTTTGGTGTTAATTCTTCTGCTACAAGATACTAATACCTTTTGATTATTGAAAAGATTGAAGAATTGGCAGTTTTGTTATTATCTTTTTAATGTCAACAGAAACGATTTTTAGAAATAAGTGTTCTACAGTAAGTTTATGTTATTTGTTTTTATATAGGAAGTTCTGATAAATTTAATTTTTTTTTATTAGAAAAAAAAATACATCAACGATCAGAACTATGTACATATTTATACTTAAAATATGACACATTAGTTCTATGAGCTGATGTGCTGGCAAGAGGCTTGAGGGATTTAACCTATTGGTATTAACCTGGAGACGTTATTGGTTGAGTAGGTCACAAGGCTATTTCTTATTGAGTCTTTTGAAGGCTGATTCTTCTAGTAAAGGTTCGATTGATAGGTTTGGATGTACTAGAAGACGGGCATGGTGTTTCACTGCACGTTGATGAATTTCCTCTTTTGCAGTTGCTAGAGCATCTCCAGTCCATAAGTCCATATGGGCTTAAATATTACCTTATAGAGAAGTCGTTTGTTATCGAGGAAAAGTGGAGATTTTTTGCCGATTACCCAAGCCATTTGTTTAAATTTGAGGTCCATTTGTTTCCTTTTCTTTGTAATGTGCGATTTCCAAGTTAGCTTTCTGTCTAGATGTAATCCTAGGTAACGAGTTTCGGTAGCGTGTGGCATTTCGACAGTGTTAATATAAACTAGAGGACACTGTTGTCTTCTTAATGAGAAAGTTACGTGAGCAGATTTGCTTTCATTAACTTTAATTCGCCATTGGTTCAGCCAATCCTCCAGGAGGTTTAAATAGTTTTGTAGCTGCTGAGACGTCAGAGGTGGATCTTTATGTGTCGTCAGAATTGCTATGTCGTCCGAAAATGTTCCTACTTTAAAATCCGGGGCTGTAGGCAGATCAGCAGTGTAGATTCGATATAGGAGCGGACCTAAAACGCTACCTTGGGAGACGCCTGCGGAGATAGGAAATATCTCTGATAGTTCTTCGCCATGTTTGACTTGATATGTACGATGTAGTAAATAAGATTTTAGTAATTCGTAGTAGTTATGCGGAAACACAAGCTTGAATTTATATAGGAGGCCCTTATGCCAAACTTTGTGGAAAGCTTCCTTCACATCTAAAAAGACAGATGAGCAGTAATTTTTTTCTTCAAATTTAGTATAAATAATATTCGTCAAACGATGACACTGCTGAATAGTCGAGTGATTACGACGAAACCCAAACTGGTGGTCAGGTAAGTGATCCACTAGCAAGTCATCTTCGTTTATTCGCTTTAAAATCAGCTTTTCCAGAAGTTTTGATATCACCGGCAAAAGGCTTATAGGTCGATAAGAAGTTAGTTCCGTTGGCGGTTTACCTAGTTTAGGTATTAATATGATGTGTGCATGTTTAAATTGGGTGGGCCAGTAGCTTAGACGTAGGATGGAGTTAAATAAGGTTTTTTTTAACAATAATCCGGAGTAGGGTAGTTCAGATAGTACTTTTCCGGTAATTAGATCAAATCCAGGTGACTTATTCTTTTTTAAATATTTTATTTCATGTTCTACTTATTGTACAGTGAAAGCTTTAATTGGTGGAGGCAGCTGAAGAGGAGCATCTAGGAAATCTTCTACTTCTGAGTTTGGATCATTATTGTGGGGTTATAAGACTTGTGAAAGATATTCCGCAAATTCTGCCGCCTTTTCTTGGTCACACCTGGCCCAGGTACCATCAGGCTTACGAAGTGGTGATATGGCAGGGGTAGGACGTTTAAACCCTTTTGTTGCTCTCCAGATTGTATCGTCTTTGGTGCTTAGGTTCTCCACATAGGCTGTGAAAGTGTTGTTTTGAACTCTCGTAACTTGGTCTTTAGTTTGGTCATAAGCCTGTTATAGGTATTTTTATCAACGGGATGTCGACTTCTTTGCCATCTGACTCGTGCTTTTCTTTTTTCTTTAACCAGTTCCATTATTTTCATGGAGATATTTTGCGTCTGCCGTTCTTCTAGTTTATATGTGGAAGTAGCAGACCAAGCCGCTTCTTGGACAGTAGTGATGAGAAAGTTTGTCACTTCATCTATATCAAATTCTGTTTCTATATGCACCGAGTACTGAGATATTTTATGATCAATCAATTCCTTGAATATATCCCAATCAATGATCTTATTATGCAATGTTGGCTTGATTTTCTTTTGTGTGTGGTCCGAGTTCAGACCGAAGTTAGGTCTAACCTCCGTGAAGTTGATCGAAATTCCATTTAGTATGTAGAAATCTAGAAGATCAGGTACTTTATTCAAGTCTGTGGGCCAATAAGTTGGCTCGCCCGTGGATAAAGTGAGATACCGTTTTTCGGTAATAAGTTTATAAAGTTCTCGTCCCATCGTAGTTGTTAATCGTGATCCCCAGTTAGTGTGCTTGGCATTGAAATCCCCGCCAACAATAAAGCGTTGACCTAGGGATTCAAAGAACAGTTGAATGTGGTCCTTGCTGATGTGTGTCTTGGAGGACAGTATACGGCTGATATTGTTGTCGGTATGTCTTGCATAGTTAATTGGATTGTTGTTGCCTGCAGAAAGTCTCTGTTGCACTTTGGTAATTCATAATGGGCTATAGATTCGCGGACAATAGCTGATCCACCGTGTGCGGTCCCATGCGGATGCTGGGTGTGATATAGTATATAATTAGGTATTCTCATATATGAACTCTCAGTGAAGTGAATTTCTGATACCAGAAATACATCTATGTTATGTGGTTTTAAAAATAATTCGATTTCAGATTTTTTTGACTGGAGCCCATTGGCATTCCATGGAGCTATTATTAAGAACTTAGCCATTATGGACTAATTTCGTAATGACAGTTGACAACATATTAAGTATCATGTTGTTTTGGTTAAGTAGTTGTGTAAACATTCATTTAAATTCTTCAAAAAAGTGGGAAAGGGTTATATCTGAATTGTTTTGAGAGGGTTCTTTATTGTTTTTAGTCATTTGCGCGTAGGTAGTTTGGTTACTGAATTGTCTGTAGTCAGTTATGCGTTTGCGTGATTGACCTTGTCCCAAACCATATTTAGTTTGTAGCTCGCGGTATATTTGACACCCTTTATAGTTGGCTGCATGTGCGCCATCGCATAAGATACATTTTGCTGGGGTATTCGGGGTTTTCTTGCAAGTTTTTGTGTCACGTGCTCCGCCGCACTTTACACAGGTGTATGGCCGATTACAGTAGCTTTTAGTGTGGTTGTATTGCTGACATTGTGTGTATTGTACTAATTCAGTGCTTTTTCTCGGAGGGTCTACCGCGATGACTTTATTTTGAAGATATTTTAGGTTGTAGATCTCTTTGTTATCTCTAGCCGGCTCTAAATCCACAAAAAACATTGGAAGTGGAGTTTTCGTAGTTCTTTGTCTAATGTTAATTATGTTTCTGACAGGAAATCCGTCGCGTTCGAGATCTTTTATATCTTGAACTAAAGTTGTAGGTTGCAAATGTTTGATTACAACCCTATATGGCTTTTCTTCCTTCAGTTGGTATGTATGATGAATAATATTCTGATTTTGCATGAATTTAACAAGTTTTTTGTATAAACCAGATGTTTTTACGGTAATTTTTACAACGTTGTTGGATAAACATTTAGTGATTAGATGTTCCTCTTCTGTTATATCAGCTAGAGTTCTTAGCATTTGGTCAAGATTAGTCACTCCATGGACAAAAATAGGAGGTGGTTTAGGTGGTGTTATTGTTGGAGGTGTACTTGACTGTTGCATACTGTCAGTGTTTGTTTGGGGAGTATGATTCGCTTCTAGCTGGCTGAGAGGTGCAAATCTATTTGTTTGGTTTTCTGTAGCGGCATTTTCTCCAGGTGTTCGTCTGGAGATGCGCTTTCTTTTGTTGCTGTGTACGACGTGCCAGGAATAATTATTACTGCTTCCTTCATCTTTTTCGCTGGTTTCGATTAAGTAAGCATTTTGGGGTTCAGTGACTTTAGTGGTTGCACTTTCGGGTTGCTTATAAACTTGGGAGGATGGCGTATAAAATTGTTGCATACCTGCATTGCAATTATTTTGTTGAAATGGCAGCTGTTGTTGTTGACCTTGGCTCGAAAAGATTGGAGTAGCGAAGTTTGGCTGTGGTAGATAACTTATCGGCTGCGATGAGTCGCCGATAGGTCCCGTTCCACTAAACATTATTTTAACACTTGGCCTTACGGCCGCACTTTCAATAAAGTCCTTAAGTCTCACCGGCAAACACAACCTTACTCGTTGAAAGTTTTGAGCTATACAAAAAATTGAGGGATTTTGGCGAAGCGTTTTAATATATAATACAACATGAGGTTTTCAAATACTTGAAGATTTTTTAATGGTATAAAGTTTTTGTTATCAGAGAAGAGCTTTGACTTAGTAAAAAATGTTTTTTTTGTTCTAGACATGTAGTGAGATACATGATAATGGTTAAGTGAACTTAATTCAATTATAAAATTACTTACCCAAAACCTTTGATACTTAATATTTATTATAAATGTGACATATTGCATTAACAACCTTTAAAAATACAAGTGTGCACCTACTTGATAACCAAGTACTATGAAAAAGAAATTGGACCATTCAAATTATTGGACGTAACATTTATGTGTTTATTTTTAATCAATGCTTCTTTCGAAGCATAAATTAAGAGAAGCCTTTTCAGTAGGTACTCATACGAGAACTATATATCAGTTTAATATTTTATACACCTCCAAATCCTTAGGGCCGAATACCTGCGAGAGACGTCAATGGTGTCGTAAACCATCGCGCGTTTATGATTATGCCCGTTTTAAATCGTGATGGGCCCCATAAATCCCCGCCTAAACACTACATTGCCTCCGCTTTATCATGATAAAAGGTTATTTCCCCCAGAAACCCAATAACAATCAATATTGACATGGCCGCTGTAGTTTGCTGTCGGTGTCGAGTTAATTATATCCCCAGGAGTTCGACTGCTCGAGCAGCAACTAACGTGAAGCTTGTTACAGGGGCGGACTATGCAGGGCGATCTTCAACCGCGGCGCCCTCAAAACGAGGCCAAGCGGAGCCAACACGGCGCTCTGAACGGCGGAAGTCGCGAGGGTGCGTGTGCGTGGGCTTCGAGTGCGTGAGAGGGTCATGCAGCTGGCCGCGTCACGATGACAGCCACGGTCGGAACGCCGGGAGGCCTCGTCCTGCCTTTCCTCCTCGACGTCCTGCTTTTCACTGCAACGGCCTCGGCGCTGGAACTAGGTGAGTAAATGGTGGCGCCGAACGTGCCGGAAAACTAGAAGCATAATTAACATACACGCGACCTGAAAGAGCGCCGCGAAAACGCTTTGTTCATTTCCAGGAGGGTGTTTATTATGTTGCGAAGTTCCTGTATTGACTGCAGTCACTATAAAATTGTTGGAAAAATTAAAAATAAGCAATTTACTTTTTTTATATAATTTTATAATTATAGCATGGACCAAGGAGCAAAATATAAATTTGTTATGGTAACTTAAATTTTATAGAATCATTTCCTACGTCCCTTTTTCCTCGTGGTTCATAATTTAAGGCTTGTTTAGGATATATATATATATATATATATATATATATATATATATATATATATATATATATATATATATATATATACACGTTGGCAAAAGGATGCATTATTCTTTAACTCCTTGTTTAGAAGTCATATAATTTTTACATCCAGCTATTTTTATTTGGGTGTTCTTATACAGGCTTTTTGTAACATTTATTAAGTATTTGGGGAATCTTCTCTTCTCCATTATGACCCACAGTATCTCTGTCTACTAATTGAAAGTCAAATGCTTTTTCGAGGTCTCTAAATGCTAGATAGGTTTCCAAGTTATACTGTCTTTTTTTCTCTATTATCTGCTGTAGTGTAAATACTCCATCTCTGCAGGAGTGTCCACTACTGAACTGTTCTTTTGTTAGTATGACTTTTGCTATGGTCTGAATTCTTGCATTTATTATCTTTACGTATATTATGTATCCGGTGCTTAATAAGTTTATCCCTCTATAACTTTCGCATTTGCTTTGGTCTCCCCTTTTGAAGATTGGTTGAACCATGCTTTTCTGCCAATTGTGGAGTATTTATTTTGTTTGCCAGCACTAGTTGATAAGGTGTAAGTATCTTTGTTTTAGTAATAGGCCTCCATACTTAATTATTTTTGTATTTATTGCAATTTTTGGATATTTGCAGTGCTTGATTTAGTTCCTCAATTGTGATATCAATTCCGTTTTCTGTTTTTGTTTTTTTTTTGATTTTGTTGTGTTATTGCACCATAGTTTCTCGTAATGTTCTACCCATTCCTTTTCTTTGATATTGTTAATTTTTGCTTTTACTTTCTTGGTCTTCTTTAGATCTTTTGGAGTTTTGTAGTCGTAGGTCTTTCATATTGTTCTATCTCCTGTGTCCATTTGTCTCGACTTTTTCTGTGTGCTTGTTGTGTTTTTGCTTTGGCTATATTTTTCCTATTTTATATTCGTTATATGTTTTGTCATTTCTATTTTGTAGATATTTTTGGTATGCGACCTTTTGTCTTTGATTGCTTGTGCCAGTTCTTTATTCCATATTTTTGGTCCTTTCCTTTTATTCATTTTGGGTCTTCTTCCTAAAGCTTCATCTGCTGCCTTTTGTATCGAATTTGTTATATTTTTTCTTTCTTCATTAATCTTGTCTGTTGTGGAGTATTTTAATAAATATTGATTTAATATGTTCTTATATATTATTCGTATGCTCTCGTCTTCGAGAAGATTTATTTTGTATCTATACTGTTTTGTTTATTGTGCTCGTGGATTTTGGACCTTTTTCGATCTTCCATACATCATGATATTTGCCATGACTAGGTGGTGGTTTGTACTTAATTTACATCCTCTGGTGTCTAAGACTAACTTTGCACATTTTTCGTTTGTTATTACGTTATTACATAGTCTATTATACTTTTCCTGCCTCTAGCTTCCCAGGTGTATTAGTGAATTTTTTTTTTGTAGAAGGTGTTATTAATTTTTAGTTTATTATGTAAAGCGAAATTGATTGATGATGTTCTACTGTTGTTCAGTGTAGTTTCAAAATTTATGGCTAGTGTGCCTAGCACGGGCTGGTTTTCTAATCTCGCATTTAGGTCACCTGCTATTACTAGGTAACTAATTTTATTTATAGTTTTTATCTCTTTTTGTAACGTGTCACAGAATTTCTCAGTCACTTTTTTTACTTGGGGCTGTATATTCCGTATATTGTCATATATCCTCTGTTGAATTTTAGTCTCACGTTTACTATACGTTCGTTAATATATTTGTAACTTTGTACGCTATCGAGGTGTTTTTTATGCATCACGATTGCAACTCCTGCTGCTGCTCTGGTCTCTTTATTTACTTCGCTTAATATTTATATGTATTTTTGAAATTCTTGGGTGCCTTTTAGCTTCTTTTTGATGTCGATGAGTACCGCTGTCACATTCTATCTTTACTGACACTTTTTCTACCTCTTCTTATTTATTTATCAGTCCTTATACATTCCACGTTGAGACTTTTCAGATGTTTCCTGCTCCTTTCTTATTTTTGTTTTATGTTTTAACTTTGCCAGCTTTCTTTGTCTGTATGTGAGGTTTAGTATTTTTAATTCTGTTTGTCTTGTTGTTTCTTTGAGTACGAATTTTTCTTCTCCCGGAATCCTTAGAGCTGACCGATTTTTTGGTGCGAGATTCCGAGTTAATTTCTCTACTCGCCTGGGGTAAATCCTTTTTAAAACTTGCAGCTTTATTGTTTAGAAATCTATTAGCTGGTTTATCTTTTCCGTGGGTTAGGTAGCAACCCTAACGCCACAACCCTCCTCGATTACCCGGGCTTGGGATGGGTAAGAAATGTTGATGAGCTATTAGATCCACCTACCTTCCCCCTCAGGCGGAGTTATTTTATAGAATTATTTATATAAGAAGAAAGGTTGTCTTGCTAAAATATTCTTTTTTAAAAATAATACGTTTTATAAAAGATTTCATTAGTAAATCAATTTTAAATCTAACCCTTTATGTAAAATTATACCATTATTTTTGTTTTTCATTTTTAGTATTGTGGATAAAAAAATAATTTTATTTTGATGTGTTTATATGTCATTTATCACTTCTGTAACTTACATCTAACTAATATAAGATGTTTTTGTTTTTGTTTGGCAGTTTATTTGTATATATTCTGCTGATAGTTATAGCCAGCTTACTAGGCATTTTCTCCAATTTTTATAACATTGAAATTATAATTCTTAGTGTTTATATTTTAATTAATTGTAATTATTTATTTTGTGTACTCTGCCTTGGTGCTTTTAAATTATTCTATTTTGTGAATCTGGTCGTTAAATCTCAAAACATTATTTTTACATTAAATAAGTTATTAAACATATCGATTTGTCTGAATGTTTCGTAAATTATTCAAGTTATTTTAACAGATTTTTTATAAGCATAATAACTATAAAAAATTATTTTTAATAAAAATTATCAGAATCTAAGGTTCAACTTAAATGACAGAGAACTGCTTTATGTTACAGCATATTATGCTGTTTCCAAATTCTTAAGTCATATATATGTCATTCCTAGACATATGCAAAAGTGTGTAATAATTCAATTGCATCAAATTCTCAAGGCCTTGCTTTTTGTTTGCTTAATGATATTGAGATCTTGTTGTCCCGATATACTAAAACTGTAATTTTACTAAACAAAAGCTATTATTCATCATTATGTAGTTTTGAAATAAACAGAATGAAAATATTGTTCATATAGGTATTTCATTTAGTCATATGTTATACTACATGTTTAATTATATTGGATTTACAAAACTAAGTTTATTCCTTATCACAGGTTACAAATCAGCAGATTTAACGATCATCAATAGCTTCTACCGGGTTACTGTTAGGCCTAAAATAATAAGAAATGTCTGTATTGCTTATCTCAGTTTTAGAATTTATTATAATTAAGCCATCAAAATGTATTGGTTCATCCTTGTTAACCCATTTCTTTATTACATAAATTGAAGAGATAATTTTATTCTATTACCCATACTTTTTGAGCTTTTGGCAGTAAAGCAATACACAAATCTTCATTTTATTTAAAAATTGATAATATTGAATACAACTGATTAGTGTACCCTAATAAAAAAAATTAATTAATGTTACTATTACCAATATTAATAACAAACAAGTTTAAAATTCCTATCTCTAGAGCTTAATTTTTGTTGTTTATCAGTATATAATTGATATTTACATTTAAT
Source organism: Sinelater perroti (assembly GCA_036346155.1). Classification (NCBI taxonomy): domain Eukaryota; kingdom Metazoa; phylum Arthropoda; class Insecta; order Coleoptera; family Elateridae; genus Sinelater; species Sinelater perroti. The sequence continues at coordinate 4,363,954 of JARFIY010000005.1, read as the reverse complement.
TAAACCATTCCTCCTAAAAATTGGAGTAAATCATTTATTTGTTTTACTATAACAAGCTGTGAGTGCTGGTTTTGTTACTGAAGGCGTATTAACCCCGTGTTAGACTTTTCTGTATTTAAATTTTAAGCTTTTCCCTATTTTTTATTTTACAACTAGTTTGATATTTTGTTAATTGCATAATACACTATTTTTTAACTCAATTTGATTCTATAAATTTACGGTGGGCCTCGCAGGCGAATGAAAGTGTTTCTGTGCCCCACATGATATGTCAACTCATAGTCTTTCCATTCGTAAAATTGATAGCATTTGATCCCTCAAAAAAGGGCAGACATATACTTTCCAGTCACGTGAACTAATTAGAACTTTTCTTGTTGATTATGCAATTTTTGAATTTCTTCAAACGCCACTCTAACTTGGTTTGCCGGTTACAAAATGAAATTTAATGCTTTAGAAACAACTAAAACGCTAATCTACGACCTAATTTCGGACGAATTGGTTCATTAACTGCCAAAAAGCCTTAGTAGTTACAAAACCAGTATTGAGTGTTATAATAAGAACTTAGTTCTTTGCCATTCAATGGGAATTTACGGTTATTCTGATTTAAAAACCGGGTAAACCAGCTCAGTCGACAGATTCCTATCAACCAATATCTTTGTCGCCGGTATTTTTGAAATTATCTGGACAAATACTATTTAGAAGACTCAGTCGTATTATAGAAAAATATTATTTAATCCCTCAATGTCAATTTGGTTTTCGTTGAAAATGTTCAAGCTTGAAACAAGTGTATAAAATGGCGGGTATTTTAAAGAAAACTTGTATTTCTAGATATAAGTCAATTTGGCTTCCTAACCCTCGTAAAAGATGAAGAAAAACCTTCTTTTTATTAGTACTACCTGTTATTAAAATTGTACTTAAAAACAGATAAGTCCAAGTCAAGCTAAGCAGCAGCCGCTTTCAAATCTATCCTGTTGAAGTTGGTTTACCCCAAGGTAGTGGTCAGAGCTCTACATTATATCGACTATGTACGGAAGATCTATCTATCCCTGACAATGTTGGCACCGCTGAGTACAGCGCAAGATAGTAATCTTCCCACTATAGTCTACTTCAAGCAACAATAAATTTACAGAATACACTGTTAGCTTCAGAGAAGTGGACAACAACTTGATTAATGAAAATTAACAAAAATAAATCAATATCTCTATTTGGCATTCCGAAAATTGAATCTCGTCTAGTAACTCTCAATGGAAATTGCATCCTTTGCAAAGATATTAAATAGTGTGGCCTACATATTGACAACAAACTCACTTGGGACATACATATAATAACTAAAATGAAAGTATTAAACATTTGTACGAGAAAGATATCCTGGATCCTGGAAAGTAACTCTCAATTTAGTTTAACAATGTGTTGTTATATAAGATCACGTGCAGATATGGACATAAGTATTACAGTTTTAGGGGTGTGTTAAATGTTAAATAAAATACTTTGTGCAATCTCAAACGCAGAATGGTATATGAATAACCGCATGCTATACAATGACCTACAAATACCGTTAAGGATGTAATTCAAGACTGTAACAGATACAAGGCCCAGATTAGTGACCATAGATTACCATATGCTGTGTTTAAATAATCAGTGATAATATGAAAGAAGTGAGCAGGAACACCTTGACTGTAAAAGGGCTTGCTGAAGATGTTGACATATTAATAGATTTAGCAATTTTAAGTGGCGTTTTTGGCTTCAAACTTTTGTCAGCAAAACTCAGCAGTCCTTATTCATCAGTTTTTTACCAAAAATTTATAAAATGTTGCTTCATAAGCACCATGTTCTGCAAATATGCACAATGTGACTTCTTCTCTTTAATCAATTTAAAAAAATACTTTGGGAAACTCTATTTGGTTCAGTTAAATCGATAAAATAAAAATTAAAGCCGGTTTTCATAAAAATCCAGAAAATAATAACAAAAAGTGTTTTCAAGATTGAATGAAACGTTGACGTATGTGTATCGCAACTGGAGGGATTATTTTGAAGGAGGCAAAATAAATTTGGATGAATATATAAATAACATCTGTCTCACATAGTTATTTAACTTTATAAATAGTGTAGTATAATATTTTAAAGTCAAAATGAAATTTTGTCACTAAATGGGAATTTGAAAATGACAAGAATTATTCAAACATCTCTCAAGTATTTATTGCGGTTTAAGCGCCATAAAGCGTGTTACAATGTCATATTAATGCCTTTATCACAACAGTCCACATTTTAATTATTTGCTAAATTAATAATTTTTTTTTTTTTTGAATTGTAAATTTTTGCTTATTTTTATCTAATAAACATTTTGCTGTTCCAAATGTGTCTTTCCTTTGTTGTCCAATAATATGCAGTACTTAATTGTTATAATATTTCAACAAAGTAACTAAATACATCTTATAGTCTAGATTTTTTTTTGAACCGGATAAGGCAATTAATTTTTGTTCAATGTATGTTTACCATTATGGTTCACATATGTAACATTAAAGGCGAACTAATAAGTATTTCATATTATTGTGGTATTTAAAAATTTCTTCTACATATGTTCCATTATATGCAAAATCTGTAGGTAACTCTTCTGTTTTTTTCGCTGCCTTTTCTCTAAGTGAGATTGGCAATAACCATAGCAAATTTTTCTTTGTTGTCTGTTTATTTCTGACTAGAATTTTTGGAGTCTAAACCAGTCTATTCTATGACATTTTTTATCCAGGATGTTTTTAGTCTTGGTCTATTCGTCCCTTCACTATTAGTTCGCTTTTGTTATTGCGCAGTATGTCGCCTAGATAAGCTGTTTTCTGCCTTTTAATAGATACGATGAATTCAATCTCTTTGCATTGTCACTGTGTGATACCTCATTGTTAGTTATTCTATCAGTTCAAGGATTTCAACAAATGTCGGAATACTAACTTTTTAAATGCCCCCAATCACCTCATGGTATTCACTATTAGTGTCCACACCTCCATTCCATACAAAAGGATAAAGTACACATAACAGTTCACTATGCGGTACCTAAATTTCAGATTTAGTATACCATTACACAGAAATTGCCTCATTCTCTAAAAAACTGTTCTAGCATGTTCTGTTCTGAATCTTATTTCTATCTCAGGATTAAGATTGTTCCTTATCGAGCTGTCTAGATTTCTTAATTTGATGCAGGATTTGTCCATTTATAGTCACATTTTTATTGAACGTTTAAATGCTTGGAGAATACCATTACTTTGATTTTTTTATGTTAATTTTTAGATCATATTTGTTTTTTTCTTTAACGACTTGACTCAGCACTTGTTGCAGATTTTTCACAATTTCACCATTTATTTTGACCCCTTGATAAACCTATTTTAGTGCTTTTGAAAATACAAGTGCAAGTTAAACATCACTGGAGAGATAATACACTCATGTCTTACCCTTTTCTTTAAATCAACTTGTATAGTGAGTACCGCTTCTGTTGTCATTTTCCATAGTCTAGAAACATGCATTTATGTCTTTTTGTTGGTTCCTATACTTTTGCAAGTACAATGAAACTAAATAATGCTTTTTTAGTTCCAACACCAATACCAAACTGTTGGTGTCCGATATCTGTCTCGCATTTATTATATATTCTGGCATGAATTACTTTAAAGAATATTGTTACTGCATGGGACATTAAGCTTATGAGCCTGTAGTCACAACAAGTTTTTAGTTTCTTGTTTTTGGTAATGTGATAAATATTGAATTTATCCAATCTTGTGGTAAATCAGCAGTTTTGTATAACTATTGAAGTGGTCTTTTTCAGATTTTAAGATTAACAGACTTTTTTCCTTCTGTCTTCTTCTATAGTATGTTAGATCTGTTCTATTGTCATCTTATAAATACTTAATGTATTTTATCCATACTGTACTTCCTATTCACTATTTATTATTTTACCTTCGTTGTCTAGTAGCCTTTTATTCTTAAACAAATTAGCCATTTTCTTTCTTTTTATGCACGGTATAGAGGTCATATTTTTTCGTAAGCTTTCAGTTTCTTTGCACGCTTTCTCGACCCAAATCTCTTTGGGTTTGCTTAATTGTTTGTCTAATTTCTTTTTGCTTTATTTTATACCTCTTTGTGTTTGTGTTTCTGTAATCTCTTCTTCCGTTCATCAATATATATTTCTACTGTCATATAGGTGTCATATAGGTTGGTTTTAAAAATTTTTCCGTGTGTTACTGAGAATGTGTTTAAAATCTTCCCATAATGTATTTACGTCCTAGTTGTTACTGTTTGGTTTCTTCTAGGTTTTTATTTAATGTTATTACGATTTTTGTCGCATTTTTTAAAAGGCTATATCTATTTTTTGAGAGATTTTTTTAAATTTCTTTAAACGTACTGTTATTTTGGCTGTTAACAAATTATGGTTTGATAGAACGTCTGACCTAGGATAAGTTGTTGCAGACTTACCGTGTTTCTGAACCGTTTGTTTATTAATATAAAATCGATCTGATTGCAAATACAGTTTATTATAAAGTCTACGGAAAGGAAACTTGAACCATATATTTATAATTACTAAAACTTCCTCGTGACAAAACTGTACGAGTTTACCTCTTCTGTCGTGCCTGTTACCCAATTCGAAATTAGCAACGATATATTTTATATATATAATATACTTCAGCTTCAGGATTGTCTCCAGTTAGCGCACAACTCTGTATTATATTGATGTTTATCGGATGACATTGTACTCGCAGTAATAACACATGATCTGATGGAATGAATATTATAATGGATTGCCTTATTTGTTTAGAAATTATTAAGCCTACTCAACTCCACTGATTCGCATTATTATTATAAGAAAAATAAACTGTTTTCAATGTGCCTTTTTCTCGATTGAAGCCAACGTACTTCACTTACGCCCAGAATTTAAAACTCTAATTTTTTCATCATTTTGGATGGTACTGTAGGTTTTACCAGCCTCAAACATACTAGTAACGTACTATGTTTGTATTATTAATAAAGATTGGTTTTTTAAGCTTTTGTCGACTTGCGGGTGGCACCTCCCCGAACTGATTCCTAGCATTCTCCCGATCATCTAAGATCTGCCGCGAACCAAAGGCCTTTCTATCGATGACGGCATTATGGAGTCGCTTGTAAGTGTGTCTCACTACAAACGATTTGATTTATGTTATTCATCGCCAATAAGGGCTTACAGTAAGGCTTCCGCCCCTTACTATTGTTCACAATATCTGACTACCTCACGAAAGTTTAGCCTGAAGGTCAATGCAGTTTCTCGAGGTGAGGCACTAGGAGCCACAAGTGAGAGTTGGGTAACCTACGAGGACCAGTTACTGTGATTTGTATCCTGTTAAGACACTTGGCGGAACTAACCACGGCAAAAGGTTCTACCTCCCTACGTCATTAGCATAATTCAAGATAACTCTATAATAACTTAAATGTCAATTTATTTAAAAATCAAAACCTTACTGCAAGGTTCACATACTTGTTATTAACAAAAAATGATTTTTTCTATTCACTTTTGTAAAAGATATAGTTCTGACCATAACAATACATGTCGTAAGAAGACTCGGTGCTGACATTTTTATTATTCAACGTTCTTTGTACTATAATATGATCACTTATCTGCGTTTTATTCGTATTATAATTGTATAAGGTAATCCAACTTAGATTTTAGAATTTTTTTTCTAAATAAAACACAAAATATTGAAACAATCTGAATTTTATTGCTATTAGAGTGAAGTATAGGCTTAGGAGTTTTATATGAAATATTATGTCGGCCAAATGCCCTCCACGACGTTGTTAATATGCTACCATTCTTTTAACTAAGTTTTCTATAATACTTTTACGTAAATACGTCTCTGGTTTAGCAGTTCCACTTATGATGTTCTCTTTTAGTCCTGCAATTGCATCAAGTTTGTTGACATAAACTCTCTCCTTTAAATAGCCTCACACTTTTTAAGGGTTTCGTCGATGTCATCCCTCTGCGAGATAAAACAGCCATGTAATTGAATTTGAAGTAAAGTTTTTAACGTGATATGTGCTTTCATCTCGTTGAAACCACATGTTCCTCAAATTCAAATCGTTGGTTTTATCCAAAAAAAGTTGTTTATCATCGCCCAATAGCGTACTCCACTGGTAGTAGCAATGTTGCTAGCTTCATTTTCGAAAAGGTATGGACCAATGATTTTTACAGCTTACAATGCATATCAACCAGTGCATTTTTATAGATGTGTTGGTTTTTCCTAATAACACTAAGATTTTCACTTTCTAGATGCAACAACTTTAATGAATTGCAAAGTCTTTTAAAACATAATGAGTTTTATTGGAAAATATTCTTTGTTGCAAAAGTCAGCATCCATTTCTGTGTTCATTAGAGCCCAATTTACAAATGTCCCTGCGTTTTTGGAGGTCCATTTCATTAAGTTATTGAGTTAATTGATTTTTATAAGCCTGCAAATGCAGACCTATTGTTAAAATGCGTTGCGTATTTTTGTATCAAATGTTCAATTGCCGTGAACAGAATCAAATTTACGTGATAACTTTTCCATCCGTTGATAATTCCTGCATACCACTTGTCTTGCACTCGATCATTAATTGCAGGTTCACTTAGTACGTTATTTTGTCCAAACAGTGGTCAAAGTTTCCTTTGCTTAATAATAACTAATCGACCGTTTTTATTATAAATTTGAATGATATTGTTGCATTATTGCACAGTATGCGATGCCATGATGACTTTGTCACGTATATAGATACCAACTGCACAAATTTAAAGTTTACAGAAAGCAAACGACGCGCAATTCGTTTTTCAAATTTAATCTGCGCTATTTATAGCTCGAATGAAGTAATTACATCATGATTTCTATATCGTAACCGGAGTTGATTTGAGATTATTTATTAAACTCATTTATATTATAAAATTGCAGTTATTTTAGATAATACCTTTGCTTAAAGGCAGACGAAACAGGTAGTTATTCTGTTTATGTTTATGTTTGTATCCTCAATTGGGTTCACACTTGCATTAACCTATCTAATAGTGGTTAATGGAAGTTCTAATGGTGGCCACCGTTATATTATGCTGACCTATCCGTCGCTTTGTGTCATAAACTCGGTTCACCATGTTAACGTTTATCTGCTACTATACTTTTTATTGTTGTGGGAAATGAGATTTAAGCGATGTAATGGGGGTCATTTTCGTATAATAACATTAACATATGATAACCGGGGTAATCTGGCTAAGTAATTTTATATTAATATAGCATATAGAATTTAGCGATTAAATTTATGATTGATGAAAAATAAATTAAAATATTATAATTACACTTTCATAATAAAATAATAGACATAAACAGTACTAAAGCTTAAAATAATAAGCACTTAAAGTGAAGTAATCTGTAATGAAATAATATATGCATATTTAAATAAAAAAATTATCATAAAGCAAGAAAAACTTTTATGTTTAAATATTTTTGCTCCATTAATATGCCGCTTATTTTTGTTGCCAATTCCTCTGATGTAAGGCAAGGGAAGGTTTGAAATTGAGAGTTGTCATATTTGTTAATATCTCTAATTATATAAGGTAGCGGTTTGTTGAAATATGTATCTTGAAATTATAGTTGTAATAATGATTTTTAATTTTTTTGTTTTTTTTATATTACAAAGTATGATAGATTTGGTGCTGATATATTTTACAAGTGAATGCATTTAAACAGTGTGGTAGGTGTTTGATAATTAAGCACAGTTAAAGTAACTCGATATACAAAACAGGAAATAAAACAAAACAGAGCTGTGTAAACTATATATTGGGCAAAACTAAATTAATAACAAAGTAACAATTAAGCAAAACAAAGAAATTGAGAAAAAAACAAAAAACAACTATGATTAAATAACTTCAAATATGGGGGGCGGCAGATCAGCTGTGCACTCTCCAGACTGCGGGAAAAAGTGCTGTTGGGAACAAATGCACGAAGGAACAACTAAAACGAGACTTACCGCAAGTAATGGTCTCTAGTAGTCTGGACGGCAGATGTCGGCGTGCTCTTCGTTGGCGGCTTCAACCCGGGGGTGGGTTTTTTTTTGCCATATGTACTGGAGCACCACGGACGAGGCGGAACGTACAAAAGGCAGAGACAGCGCAATAATACAGCACCTGGTCGGCTGGTTGGCTGGTGGCTCCGTCACTCACGAGGGTTCGAATGGGAATGCCGGGCGGCGGTAAAAATCTCGTAGTTGCGGCTAGGGTGAGTAGCAGACGGAATCAAGGTTACAGGTAGAGATGGATTCGGAATGAGGGGGTTTAGAGATGAGCTCTAAACAGTAGGATTTGGCATTTATATAGCGAATTAGGTTATCTCTAAACGGAATAATGAAAGATGTCGTTATAAAGGTATTTAGGAATAGGAAGGAATTGAATTGTTTGTTTTCTATAATAATAATAATAAAAATAATAACAGTAAGGCTTCTCATATGTTTCTCATATGGTTGCCGCGCGCCATCTCTGATGCGGGGCTATGTGCCAAGCACCACGACTTATACGACAGCCATTATTACTCCTTGTTTGAAGTAAACGGATATGCTCAATTATTTTTAGTGACCGAACAAGCCATACGATTTATTGAGTTAAATATGTACAATAACATTACGGGACATGTTATAAAAAAGTAGCTAATGCGGCGCCTTACGGCACTACACCAGCACTACGGCTACCGTGTTTACAATTTCCCGCAAACCTGTCTTTCACAGTTCTCAAAAGTTCTTAAAATCTATCGTCTCCGCAAATTTACCTACCCCGGCATTTGTCTTAGTACATGACCGTGAAAATTACGAAAAACTCGAGTCAGGACAGGCGACTTGAAACCGGTGATGGTTTCGAGTCCTCTTAACATTTACAATTCTACTCCAAGTAACAGACTAATCTATTTTAACCTACGCCGCACTTAGTGTCTGTTAATCATTGTTCCAAAGTTCGCATCGTGTCCAACACTATTTTGGCAAACCCTCGCGCACCCATTACAAATTTGCGTCAACATGTAATCTCGCGCACCGTTCTGCGAACACCGCAAAAAGCGCCCACTATTCGCACACTCCCGAAAATCTCTCAATCTCCTCTCGAGTTCTAGATCCTCTCGCCCTGGTCTCCTCCTCCGCGTTGCAGGTTAGCAGGACGTGCATGGTGTTGTCAACCTCCCCACATGCGCGTAGGAATAGAAATTGCTATATCCAGCTGGACGGTGTACCAGTTAAAGCACTCCGCAGCCTGTTGCGCCGTGTCGACTGTGGGGATGAATTCTCGCACATGTCGCCTCGTCTTCACTGCTTGCCTTCTCTGCTCCCATCTTGTTCTCGTCCTAGCTCGTAGTAGTAGGTTCTTTACGATCCCTATTGGAATCGTCTTGCATATTGACGGTCTTGGTTTTGCCGCTCTCTTTGGCCAGTTGGTCTACACGTTTGTTACCTGGAGTTCCGGCATGCGCCTTGGTCTAATGGAATTGGACATCGATCTCGGTCGACAGCGTCTTTGCAAGGCTTCAAATTTTGACTTGCAAATTTGTCGGCGCTCGTACTTCTGAGAGCAAGTAGCGCTGGCTTGCTATCAGATATTACACGAATCTTGGAATAACTGCTCTATGCCTATGGATATACGTCAGGCACTTTCTGATGGCTATTAACTCGCACCGGAAAATGGTAATACGGTCTGCGAGTTTTGCTCGTTCGCAGTAGATTTCTTCGTCTCTTTTCATGACCATGAACGCAGCCTCTGCTCTCCCGTCGTTCGCTCGTGATCCGTCCGCGTACTTGACGCTCGTCCGGCTTTTTCACCCTAAATTGGATACCGTCCCGTTTGGCCAGGTCCCCTACTTCCTCCATAGACCATTTCCGTTCGATGCCGCCTTGCCCCAACTCTTTTTGAAATTGCTGCTCTGGGCTGGTTCTCAGATTCCTGCGATATGCCGCCTTCTGCAAAATAAGATGGAAAGACGGTAACCAGCTTGACTGCGCAAGCCACTCGCCAGGCATCAGAGAACTCCGGGAATAGAACCCGGGTCCGTTAGCACCGCAGCCCGCGCCTCAAACACTGGACGACGCTGGCGATATGATAAATTTTATGTTGGTGTGAATTTAGTTTAAGCATGAAAAGAATTTGGAAAGCGCATCTTGACTGTGAGGCTACGTAACAAAAGTATTATCGTATTCAATGTGGGTTTAAAGTGAAAGTAGACGAGGTCTTTTGTTTCGCAATTGGTCATGGAAGGTTTGCTACGACAGGTGAAAGTAAGGATCTTTTAAGAGCGCTGTTAATTTGGCAGTAAAATTGATTTTGAAAAATAAAGGTGGTGTTTCATAGGTAATGTTTAATAAAGAAGTGTTGATTTTTATATGGTAATTAAAGTTCAATATATACAACGCTCTAAGTATTGGAATATTGGTAGGCAAGGTAACTACAATATTAGTGTATAGAAAAGTCTTTGAATATTTCTAGAAAATATTAGTAATTTCCTGCGTAGAATGAAAGTTATTCTGCAAAGAGTTTGAAGACTTTTGTTAAGATATTCAGCTACGTTGTGGTAGGAAAACATAATTGAATAACCATAGGTCCTAAAGGCATATTTTATATATAAATTTTTAGGAGACTATAATTTTGGAATTTCAAAGAAAAGTCTGAGTGATGACAATTTTGATTTTGTTTTTAAAGTAGCTGGTAGAATTGTAAGATACTTGACGATAGTCGGCGTTACCTTTGCGTGCCTTTAAAATTGTAATAAAATAATTTTTTAGTCACGTAATTCGAAGGTTTTAATATTTGATTTTGGCAGTGCGGCTGTACCTAGCATTTTCATTACATCTAAACTGGTTTTATTTACCACATTTTCAAAGAGAGTAGAAATAAAGGATTGTATTTGATATATAATGTGTTTGAAGGTTACACAGTATGGGTAACAGTAAAATTGAATGAATAGCCGAGCGCTTGTAAGGTAGTTAGAATGATTGTGTGCGGTGGTATTTGTTGGTGACGATTAGGTATTGGCTAATTTATTTCGGTACAATTTGGAAAAAAAGAAAAATTTATTTTTGCTTGAAGTTCGTACCTTAAACAAGTGTTTTCAAGAGCTCTGTTATCAAGTGCGTTGCGACAAACAAGTCACCGTTACTACCAATAATACTCACAAATTAAAGTAAGATAAGTACAACCCCAGTTGTATTAAAAATAACCTTAATATAATTTTAGAAACTAAACATGCTATCGGCTTGTAATGGCCCAGATGTTATTCACGGTCAGCCATACGTTCCAAATAATAATGCTGTACTAGTTGTTCCATTTAATCCTTAACTACCGCAATTTTACAACTTTCAACAAGCAAATTAGCCATCAAGTAATACTAATTACTATTTATACCAACAACAACTTGTAAATCTACCTGCTCATTAGACTCTATAATCATCAGATAATTCACTACTACTATCATATATGTCTTTTGCAAATGATGATTAAACACCTGAACAAGATGCTAATAAAAATCCATGGCAAAATATCAGACGGACAAAAAAGGAAAAATAAATGTTTCCAACAACCACAATGTTACCTTGATTAATACATTTAGCAAACTAAGAGAAGAAGAGGCTGAATATATCAACATAAACAAGCCGACAAGAAAAACCCAAAACCTCCTCCAATCTTCATCTTAGGTGTAAAACTATCAATAAATGAACAATAAATTCAGAGATCTAGCAGAAATAGCGTAATATTCTACAAAAACATTAGCTAACAATACAATACTGACAAATTAACTGTAGTCTCCTGGACATTCATATAAAATTAATATAATACATGGGAGAAAACAATATAACATATCAACTTAAGCAAGACCGAGCACACAGTCTTCATTAAATTTTCATTATTGATCAGACACAAAAGAAATTGTACTTAAACTTAGTAACATATGGCACAAAGTTAGAAACATCTTAAATGCAAAAAGTAAAGTAGCAAAGGAGCCACTAAACATATTTTTGGGTTGATCTAGAACCGGCGACCAGTAATAGACATTTATAAGTAACTAAAATTTAAAACCAATTAATTACAATAGAATCGCCAAAAAAGGTTAATGGGATTAGACGCTAATGTTTCTATTTATATTTTTGTTTATATGGGATAAGAATTTATTGGATTACACATTTTGCAATAGGATGGTGTAATGGTTTTAATTTCTGTGTGTCAGTTTTTCATATCGGAAAGTCTGATTGATCTGGTGATAAGGAATTTTGGAACTTAATAAACTTGGGCAGGGTGGTGCTAGGATTTGGCTTTTAAGTAGCGGTTGTATAAGTGGATTTTCTATAAACAGTATAATGCAAACTGTCGTTTAAAGGATTTCTCGTTATAAGAGTATCCAGAAAGGGAAGGGAATTATTTTGTTCGTCTTCCATGATAAATTTGATATTGGTGAATTGGATTTAATTGGAAAAATAATTTTGGAAGAGTGTCATTCCTAGGAGGCCAGATAACAATATAAAATATGTCGATGAAACTTTTGATATTATTTATTAGAGATTTTGTATGGAAAAACTACTCAAAAACATTAGGTTAATAATATTTATTAAATCATATTGGAAATATAGAAAGCCACAAGCGCAGAAACGAACAGTAAAAAAACAAACCGCTATAAAAGTATGTACATAATAAAAAGGCGATAAACAATTTACATATAGTGGCAAATAAAACAAAATGTCGCGTTCTGAAAAAAAACCAAAAGGTTAATTGAAGAAAGATGGAATTAAAATATGAATGAAACTGCCAATACAACATTTCAAGAAATTGCGCATGCGCACACTTAACAAACACACCTATGTCACACTAATAGTATTATTAAAGTAAAAATTAAAAAGAAATTACGAAGAGGCTAGCAAGAAATATATTATCAAGTATAATAGAAGAAAAATGGGTGTAATTATAAAAGAAGGAAAAATGAAGTAATAATTTTTTATTTGAACCTTTCCTCATGTATTATTATGCCTTTTTCGGTAACCCTTGAAAGAGGTTTTTCTTTACGACAATAAAAATCTTAAGTTCAAATTTGTTACAACAGTCTCTTGAGATAATCATCCTAAAATTTGTTTCCATAAAATTTGTTTTGCAAATGAACGAGAAATATGATACGTTTGTAATGGAAATGAAACAAGTGAGGGATGAAAATAAGAAATTACAAGAGAACATGGTACAACAGGAGGAGAGAATAGCTAACTTAGAAAGAGAGATCAGGAGGAATAATATTATAATAAAAGGAGTAGTAGATGAGGAAAATGAAAGTACAAGTAAGACAGAGGAAAAAGTAACTAGTATAATACAAAAGATAGGAATTGACATAGACCAAAATGATGATGTAAACCAAACGAGAAGAATCGGAAAATATATGAAAGACAAGAAAAGACCAATTTTGGTTAAGTTAACTAAAGTCAACAAAAAAGTATCAATACTACAAAATGCGAGAAAGCTCAAGGGAACAGATATACGGATTGATGAAGATTACACCAAGGAGGTATTAGAGGAAAAAAAATGTTAATCCCACAAATGAAAGAAGCGAGGAATAAAGGATATAGAGCACAACTAAAATATAATAAATTGATAATTAACGATGAAATATACTGAGCAAATGATTTGGTAAATAAGGATGAATTGGTAAAGGAAGATAGGACTGAAAGCAATGCATTAAAAAGGACGGTAACGGAGAGATCGCCAAAAGGAACAAGTTTTGAGGAACAAATAAGAAAAGTAACCCGAACCGGACGAAAAAACTATTAGGTATAGTTATGCAGGGGGGTAGCGACAACGAAACTGGCAATGGAAAAGGTAATGAACTACAGGATTGGAAACTTGGAGTTTGGAATACAAGAAGCCTAACGAGAAAAGAAGAAGAAGTTATATACGAGCTTAACAGAACAGGAATAGATATACTAGTACTAGCAGAGACAAAGAAAAAGGGAAAGGAGAAAGATATTAATGGATGGACACAGGTTAATATACACCGGAGTGAAAGGAAATGTAAGAGCGGTAGAAGGCGTGGCATGCATTATAAACAGGAATTTGAGTGATAAGATCATAAAGTGGACAGGGTGGTCAGAAAGAATTCTCATGGTAGAACTAGAAATGCAAGGAAAAGAAAGAATATCGATAATTGCAGTCTATGGACCCGATGAAAACGAGAAAAAAGAAGTAAAAGATAAATTCTGGGATGAATTAACAATGATAACAGAAACGAGTAAAGGGAAAATATTCGTAGCAGGTGACTTCAACAGTAGAGTGGGTAAGAGATAAAATGATACAGAAAAGGTGATAGGAAAATTTGGTGAAGATAAAAGGAATAACAACGGAAAGAGATTAATAGAATACTGCTCCCAAAACAACCTGATCCAACATAAAAAGATACACACATACACACGAGAGGTTAAAAGTAGAGATGAGAAATCTACATTAGAATACATACTAGTAGAAAAAAACAATAGACATACAGTGAAAGATGTTAGAGTTAAAAGAGGAGCTGAGATATACAGCGACCATTACCTATTAGTAGGAAAAATAAGGAGGCCAGAAGACCAGAAGCAAACAGTAAAAGAAGAATACACAGTTCAGAAAGAAACAATAAGAATCTATAAACTACAAGAAACAGAAACAGCAAGGGAGTATGAGAACATAATAAGCAGAGACATACTGGTAGATGAAGAGAAGTTTGAACAGTTAAAGGTAGAAGAGATGTGAACAAGATAAGAACACTCTATTAAAAGCAGCAAGGTACGCATGGGTGTAATTAAGACAAACAAACATATGAAAGAGAGCGCGACAGTAACGTAAGACTAGATAAGTTCGAAGGTCAAAATAAGAAAAAGTGGATCATAAAACAGGCGGTCGTAAACATCAACGGATCAGAAGCCACTGTAAACATGGAGTACTACACGAAATGTGTAGTTAGAAACAGGCTAATAGCCTATATAAGAATAGAAGAAGAAGAAGAAACATATGAAAAGAACCGCCTGGTGGAACGAAGAAATAAAGGACAAGTTAAACTAAAGAAGAAGAGGTGGACAGACTACTTAGGAAGAAAATCAGAAGATACCTACAATGCGTACAAAGAACAACGGACAATAGTAAAACACATGGTGAGAGAAGCGAAAGGAAAGGCGTGGAAAGACTTTGGCAAAAAACTAGAAAAGAACAGTAGAGCAAACCAGAAACTATTTTATAAAGTTTCAAAAAACCTAAAGAAAGGAGAAATAACAGAGAACACAGTAATAAAAGATAAAAATGGAAAGGTATTGATAAAATCAACAGACATAATGAACAGGTGGAGGCAATATTTTCAAGAACTCCTACAGACCCAAGTCATGATTAAAGAAGAAAGTACACAGATAGAAGATAGACGCCAGAATACAGGAAATGAAGAAAGTATAACGGAAGAAGAGTTAGTAACAGCATTAAAGAAAATCAAAAATGGAAAGACACCAGGACATGACGGAATCACAGGCGAAATGTTAAAAAAAAATGGAGAACAAGGAATTAAGACACTACTGAAAATGTTTAATAAAATACGGAAAGAGGAGAAAATACCAAAAGACTGGGAAATAGGACAGATTGTCCCAATATTTAAGAAAGGAGATAGGAAGATATGTAATAACTACAGAGGCATAACGCTGCTCAGTATTCCTTTAAAACTGTATGAACAAATACTTGAAGGTAAACTCCGAACTGTAATAGAACCAACGTTATCAGAAGCACAGAGCGGTTTCCGTAAGGGTAGAAGCGCACAAGACCATATATTTACTGTTAAGCAAATAATTACAAAAACAACCCAATACAACGAGAAAGTTGCCTTTGCATTTATTGATCTCGAGAAAGCTTTCGATAAAACGCCTAGAGAGAGAGTGTGGAAAAGTTTGAGCAACAGAGGAGTAAGCCCAAAAGTAACGAGGGTAATTAAAAGTTTGTACCAAAAGACAAGGAATTGCGTGATAAATAATAACAAAATATCAAAAGAGTTTGACACAAATGAAGGTCTAAGAGAAGGAGGGGTAATGAGCCCGGTACTATTCACTATCTTTATAGACGAAATAATACGAACATGCCACCAGAGAACCAAAGGGTTAAATGTAGGATACAGAAAATTACAACCCACATTCATACAAGATTGTGCATTTGCAGATGATATTATAGTAATGGCAGGAAGAGAAGAAGAACTACAGAGAAACCTACTGATATGGAACGAAGAATTAACAGATAACGGAATGAAGATGAATATCAGCAAAACAAAAGTAACGACCATTGGGAAAGATCACCAGAAGATAAACATACAGATAAATGGAGAGGAGATAGAACAGATAAAACATTTTAAGTATCTAGGGGTTACTATCGATGATAGTGGAAGACAAGAAATAGACATAACTGAACGGATAGAGAAATGTAACAAAGTATATTATGCAATAAATGTAAACTTTATAAATAAACTAGAGGTGTCACAAAAAACCAAACTTACAGTGTACAAAACAATCTTTAGACCCATCATGACCTATGGATGCGAATCGTGGGTACTGACACAAAAAATGAAATCAAGATTGGAAGCCACAGAAATGAAATATCTGAGAAGAGTAAAAGGTGTCACCCTGAGAGATAGAATAAGAAGCAAGCAGATAAGGGAAGAATTAGAGATCAACCCAATAACAAATTTCATCGAAGGACGACAGTTAGCGTGGTGGGGTCATTTGCAACGGATGGATCAAGATAGACAAGTCAAACAAATATGGGAAACGAGAAAAGTAGGCAAAAGGAAACAGGGAAGGCCACAAGAAACATGGGACAATGTCACAGGAAAAATACTAACAAGGAAAGGAGAAACAATGGTGGAGGCAAAGGAAATGACAAGTAACAGAAAAGAATGGTATAAATTTGTACATAACTAAATAAGTTAATTAAGTTAAGAAAGTAGGTATATAGGTAGCATAACACATAAGGTATTTATTTTATTTTATTTTATAAGCCAACACCAATTTGGTAAATGGCTTTTATTATATATATATATATATATATATATATATATATATATATATATATATATATATATATATATATATATATATATATATATATATATATATATATAGTATATATATATATATATATATATATATATATATATATATATATATATATATATATATATAAAATATTGTTTTGCTGCACGAAAATTAGTTTGTAAAATGATTGTCAGAGTTATCAAAACTAAACATGAACTTTCACACCAAATAATAATAAACATTTGTTTAATGATACGTTTAATTTTTATGTTGCAGAAATTGTTAGTGCTATTCACGTTTAAATTAAAACGTATCTTGTTTCAGTACCCTTAAACCGTTTACTATTAAAAATGATATCTAAAATAAATATATAAAAAAATAAATTATGAAACAGGTACCGTGAAATAAATAGTTGGCAATAAAGTATAACAACAAAGTTCAGATGACAAAATGTGAAAGGAAATTAACGAAACTTGAAAGTCTATTACTAATAAAAAGACAATAAACACAAGGTATATATTGTAAACGTTCCTAAATTTGAACGGCGTGCTATTAATAAATAAATTACGGTCACGAGCGAGGTAAAACTTAGACAAACGAGATATCTGTGAAAGATAAAAATGATTTATTTATTATATGCTTTAAAGATGGAAATACTTTTAGGATATGGACAAAAATTACAGATAAAATGGTAACAGCAACGGGAATGAGTTAGAAACTTGTAACATTAGTAAGAAAGTAATTATGTTTTAACAAAAAAGCAAAGATAAACATATTTAGCAATAGAAGTGGGACATTTACAAGAGCTAAAACAGATAATGACGAATGAAATAAAAGTTAATAATAAAATCTATAAATTAAAAGGGGAAATAAAAAGGAGAAGAAAAAATGAAATATAAGAACATAACACAATTAACTAATAACTTGTAAATTAGAGAACCAAATAAAGGAAATAAATAAGGAGAAAATATAATCTCGTGATCAAAGAAATAAATTCCACCCACAACAAAAAAACAATTACTCAATTCTTTAAAGATAAGGTACAAGTGGAAATTAAATTACGATTGATAATTAAAGTAATAAATTACAAAGCAAGTAAAATAGTAAAAATGTACAGGAAATGACCTAACACGACATGAAAACTTAATAGAGGCCAACTATACAACTGCAATAATAGATAAAGAAAAATTGTACAGTTAATCTAAACAATATTTTACTAGAAAGATCTAAGCCAATGAATACTAAGACGTTCAAGGATAGTAAAATTAAATATGATATTTTCAAAATTGGACCCTGGAATATAAATCCTAAAAATAAAAAGGATGAAGAATAAGCGGAAAAATAGAAAAGTCAAAGATTAAATTAGTAGGAATAACAGAAACTAAAATGATAGGAAGTGTAACCAAGCTACTAGGAAAAGAATATATTTTAATTTATGGTGAGGTTAATAAGACCTCAAGAGCACATGCTGAACTAGCACGTGTTGTACATAATCATATGGAGAAAGTAAGAAATTAAAAAATAATAATATTGTACATCCACAAACACATTCGTTATATTTATAATAGTTTTTGGCGCTCGCAAAAGTTAAAATGCACAAGACAAAGTTTGGAAAGTTATTAAGTGCGATAGAAATTTAGAAACTTAGTTTAATACCAATAGAGAGTTTTAATACAAAAATTGAGAGAAAATATACTAAATGGAAGAAAACTATTGCACGATTTTGAGATGAGGTAGTTAATAATAAAGAAAGATAATATTAGAATTTTGGACATATAATAATATCCTGATTGTAAACGAATTATTCATTCATAAATGGATACGTAGGATCACTTAAAAATTACCAAGTAGAAGTAAAAACTGGATAGTAATTTATAAAATAACTCTAAAGAATTATTTGAAATCAATACAAGATGTGAAAATTAGAAGAGGGTATAAAATAAAAAGTCGCCATTACCTAATGGAAGCCATCTTAAAAATAAAAAATAACTTGGTTAACGATTATCAAAGGGCCACTTACAAAAGAGAAACCATATCAATATATAAACAAGAAAATGCAAGCACTTGAAATGCATAACTAAATAGAAAGAAGTAATATCAACTAACAATGCAAAATAGTGAAAATATTAATACACCATGAAATTTGTTTTAAAGAAATACTGATAAAAACTGTAATAGAGGTGTATGGTAACGACGAAATAAAAAAGAACAAGAAACACATCATATACTAGAATGAGGAATTGGAAAACAAATTAAAGAAAAGAAAAATTATAGAAATTATGTATCAAATAGGAACGACGTTACATAACAAAATCACAAAAGGCAAAGGGAAATGGTAAAAGAAAATACTTAGTAAAGCTCAAATAATTTATGAAAGAAATTTGGAAATATAGTACAAACAGTGAAAAAACAAGACATTGAATTTATTTAGAAGCAAGAAAGAAATAAGATTGACACAAGCGAAAGATGGACAACGAATCTCTTGGCTGCTACAAAGTAATACAGAAAATGATCAAATTTTTAGAAGATTAAAAAATTCATAGTACCTTTAATTTAGCATGGGCAAGTAAAAAGATACCGACTGAAACACGACCAAAATGCCAAAATCAATGATTATCAATATATATATATATATATATATATATATATATATATATATATATATATATATATATATATATATCCCTATGCCTAACTGTCAAACTACATGAATGAATATTAGAAAGCAAATTAAGAGCTGTAACGAAAAGCTGAGAAAATATTAAGTAAAAACAAGAAAACTTAGATTTTATTAAGGCAAAAAAATTTTAAACCATTGAGAGGAACACTTCATGGAATTGTTTAGAAAGAAAAGATATTAACATCACTACCCCGTAGGTATAAAGGAGTATACCCCAACGTCCACCGCATTCACAAAGCAAAGCGACGAGCGCAGATTCTTACACCGCAGTTCGAATGCCAGGGCAGGGCCACGAACGCCGGACACCCCCAGAACGTGGATTTGTCTACGTTTGTGGGAGCCATAGAGAACATCGCGGCGGCAAACTGGAACGCCAGTAACTTCCTAGAACTAGACGCAGGATGTCCTGATGTCCTGTGCTGCAGACATCGCCGCTAACCACTGCACATCTGGGTCACCATTAAGCTTTCGCCACACTAAAAACGCTTGAAGAGCTGCCAACTTCTAACATCAAGGCTACCCAAAGAAAAAAGATTACGGATTTAGACTTACGTATGCCACGGATGGCAACGTTTTTGATATCGACCTATTGGGAACGACAAAAAATACATACGCACAAACAGACAATGGAGCAAGACTGGCAATATAATTTGACTATGACAAGGAACAGTTCTGATTCGTCTACCGTTAATATGTGCAATGGATAAAATTAAAGAATATCAACAAAGAATGAAAAAAACTTGTTATCGGATATAGAAAACTACAACTTATGAGCATTTGCACATAATACTGTATTATTAGCACAAATAGTAAATACAAAAGTAAGCTAGTAAAAGAAGTTCAGAACATATAAACGAAAATTTGTTTTACAGGTAAAGCAGAGTAGACCCTATGTATGAAACTAAACCATAGTTTAACGAAATTTGATTGAAACGAACGCCAGTGAATTATATTCAAATGCGGCAAAAATGTGGCGGCCGAAACCGAAAAATTTGCGGCCACTTGCGGTTTCGAGATTTTCCGATGTGGCTGATTTTTGGCATCTGCACTTGACTTATTAGTTCAATACTGCAAACGATATGTTCCTATCTATCACAGATCAAAAATTATAAGGCGTGACAGACGATGGAAATGACAAAAGTAAAGCTGGTCTCCAGCTTGGAATAGAGGCTGCCCCTATATAAAGCAGCACTACGACAGGGCATCATTTCCCATAATTAGACCCTCTAACCCTAACGCTTTAATTACTGACAAAGTTATATTAAAAACTACTTATGCTACAATCCCCCAAACAAATACCCCCACTTCTAATTTAAGTACCCTCAATAACGATACTCTTACTCCTCTAGGCAATAATTATTTTTCAAATGTTCTTCATTCAATCCTAGAAATGATCACCCCACATCTTGAACAAATCAAAAATTTCATTATGTCCCTAATCCCAATGCTTTTTTGAATGGCTCTAAATAAACAACCTTATCTCAATAAGTTTACACTTTTAAACTGGAATGAGAATGTATTGAATAAGCAACTATCTTAAATGTCATGGCACGTATTAACATAGCTGTTATATCTTTAAAAAAGGCGGAGCTAATATTATAGGGTTGAAATGTTTATCAATAATTGTTTAGCGCAATCTAACCGTCACCCCAAACTGAATTAATAAATATACATTAGTAAGAGGCAGTTAAGGTAAATTTCACGGAAGACAGCAGTAGACTAAAAATGTTATCCAGTTACAAACTACCAAATAACAGCTTCTTCAAGAAGAACGTTGTTAATAGGTGAAAAACCAACCCAACTGGCGTGAAACTTGAGAACTTGTTCTCATAACTGGAATTGTAGGTATCAGCGCAATTGAAATGTACTTATTACCGTACAGACAAAATTAACTGTCAGATATATTAGACATTATACTGCACAGAAACTTTAAATTCCTAATTAATCAAACAATGGTTAGGAAGTTAGATTCCAACCACTTGTCTGTAGTTTTGGCTCTATGCAGCTCTCGATGTTATTACCCTAAGTTACCAAGACTAATTAATGGCCCAATTGAATGGGACAAATTTAGAATAAAAATGGAAAATGAACTAACATGGCCTACCAACCTAGCATCACTTGAAGAACTATGAACGCATCGTCATCCAAACAGCCAAAACTTCTCAACATCTATATATATATATATATATATATATATATATATATATATATATATATATATAGACCTATCGACAATGGCAAAGCACCCGTGACTCAGCAATTAAAGCAAATTTAAATAGACTAATCTAAACGTAAAACAAGAACTACATCGACATAAAATTTCATCAAAAAACTACTAAATAAATTAATCTACTATTTAACAGCAATCTTCAAAGCAATCATAATTACGATAATGAAAGTAGCAACACAACATGACATTCTGACAAATTATCGACCAATTGCCGAACTGCTTGTATGAACCATACACTCACATTTAAAAAATTACATTAAATTACAATTACATTTAAATTAAATTATAATTATTATATATATATATATATATATATATATATATATATATATATATATATATATATATATATATATATATATATATATATATATATATTGGGATATTGGGATAGGTTTCCGCGGTTAACTATGTTTAAACAACTTAGTTCACGGGATGAACCGCGTCTATTTTGAGAAAATTCTCAACGTTTCGGCATCGGTTTTGATGCCATTTTCAAGAGGTTAGCTCTTCACTCGGGGTCTCAAACTGCCTACTCCCCAAGGAGAGCTATGAGCTTTCGTGTGACCTGCTTGATCTTTTATATGGCTGGAAGTGAAAGTTTGTTTGGCGGGAGATGTGTTGGGTTGGGGAAATTTTGTAAGATTAAGGGTGTTGCGTAAATTAAATGTAACCTACCACAAGTAAACATGTAACTTACCATAATGAATAAATGTAAAGAGTGCATAGTGGAAAAAATGCTAAAATGTAGTTGACTGGGTCATGTAATAGCACTACATGCTGGACTGGCAATAAACTATTAAAAAGTAAATACAATCTACCAAAGATTACAATAAACTCAGTACATTTTTAAGCTGTAATTTATAAAGCATAGCTTAATGCGGATTTTTCGAAAAAACTCAGATCGCGAGATAAACTTTATTTTTCTTTAAGCAGATGTGTAAATCCTCAAATTATCGCATCTGTGCTACTAAAACATTAATTTGCTATTCACGAAAAACCAATGCGTTCACAAGAATCTACTGATTGGTGAGTATTTTAGGCTGTAGGAATCATTGACTTGTACTTTTTTTAGGGCGAGTCAAGAGTGTACCCTTTTTTTCAATTAGACCAACGGTTTGATCTTGAATAACATGTAGTTTCAACAAAATGGAGTCACATATCACATACCGCGTAAAATGTTTTACTTCTAATCCAATTTCTTGCTCGTTTTAGCTCGCAGAGGAGTGACATCGGTTGGCCAACGTTGTCTTGCGATCTAACCTCATTGGACTATTTTCTCTGAGGTTTCGAACATAGGGGTTTATTTGTCTGCTAGATTAATTGTAAATATGTGCTGCTATCTGAGCTTTCTCTACACTTTACTCAACTTCTTCGGATTGTTTTAATTAGGTAGTGACAGAAAATTTGGACTACCGCAAGTTCTGTGTACTTTGAACTGTCTCTCCCATTATGCTGAGAAAGAAAAACAATTTCTGAACAGAATTGTGAGCGGTGATGAGACTTAGGTGTCGTACCACCTTGACGAACACACTGCTCTTTAAGATGCTGTTAAAGGGTAGCTTTATTCCCAGACGGTAGGTTTTTTTATAGAATGATGGTTTTCTAATGTATATAATAACGTCTCTGTATATACGCGTGTCTGTCATTGATAACAAAACGGAAGTTTCTTTTCAAATTGCCCTCATACCTTCGAATTTTCATTCACTTATACACTTTTTTTACTTACTTTACATGCCGTCTTGTATTTGACAAATACTAACATTTGATTAAGGTAACATTTAAACTATCCATATTTATATTAATTTTTCTATATAGGTAACATACTTTTCTGTTAATTGGCAATAATTTTATTAATAGAACTTTGTTTGTATCATTTTTACATTTGTATTTCACTCTTTATTTGGTTATTGCCATAAGTGGCTCTAACTGAAATTTTGTCTTGTTGCTGTCAAAAAGAATTGCAGCAGCCTGATTCGTTTTGCTGCACTCGGCGCTGCTCGGAATGTTAATCCATCTCGAAAATCCCCTTAAACTCCATAACACCCGTACTTCAAAGTAGCTTAGGGAATGTAGAAGAGTTCAGCGAGCCTTGATGCCCCACGTAACGCAATTTTCAGGCAAAAAAGAGAACGCAAAGTGTACATTGGGGCGTTCGGAAACCGCGTTAGGGAAAACGAGCTTACTTCTAAGGACGCCTTTGACACGTTTGTTCCAAAGAATGCTGAGTCCGTTAAAGTTACATAATCTAATTTGTCGGCGTGCCGCCTCCTCCGGAGACCGTGTAACTTCGTTCGAGGACTTGACAAATATTAGCGAGCTGCAGCTTCCAGTTTATACATACATAACACTAACTTCGCAACAACAAACTTAATCGCCAGAGATCCTGTTAGTGATTAGTTGAATAATCTTATTACATGCAACTATGATTAGTGCACGTTGCGGCAATTCCTAGACGTGCTCTCTCGGCTTATTAATTCGCGCACCAGTTCGTAATGCACTTTCAGTTGGAAAACCACCTAACTATTCTTAACTAGAAATGTTGTATTAATTTGCCCTGCAGAAGCATCCGTTTTAATCGGGGAATTCTACCGGAAAAACTGCGCGCCGTTTCTATTAGGCGGGAATTTGTTGACGATTTACTGTCAGAAAATAAAAAGTCAGAAAGGGTCTGCAGCTAATTCTCGTTAAACGTGGCAGACGTCTGCAGATAAGGAGAGAGAGCTACCGAATCCCTTGCAAGCGCGCTGGTCGGTCTCTAATTAGTATTTATGAGGACGGGGTTAAATTATTCATTGTGTTCTAATTACCCTTGCAAAGTTAGATGCGACAAGTAAGCAGCTAACAAGCCGGGATACACTTCGTTGTTCCTTTATATTAAGATGTGGGACACCGTGCGGTATTACTAAATCTTAATCAGAATTAACTGCCTGCAAGGTGCTTCTTCATTGCGCATTATTTCGACATTGAAATGCTCGCCCAATTTTTGTCCAAAAAGAACTCTCCCTGGCTGTGTACGGCATTATTGTGATTGACGGTCTAATGGTAACGCTTCCAGATTAGCGCTGCTATATAACAGGCGGCTAATGTTAATTTCACAACCATTAGTTGCCTGAAAGGAAATAAATTTTGGTCGAAAGCGTACGCTCGTTCGACATGAAGATTATAATAGCGCCCAATTTCGACTTTTTTTTAATAAAAAATTTACAGTGTTTAGGGAGGTTTATTTTATAGTGTTAACGATAGCCATTAAAAACGTGTTCTATTATTTGCATTAGGAAATGTTATTAATAAGTACTAATATATATTTATGACAAATAGTTATCTGTAGAATAAAAGTTTCATCCATGTTTTTGGTGGTCGTTCTTGTTTCATTTTGTCTTTTATGGCGTATTATAGAGACTATTTCGTGATAACATTGTTCTGTGTCCTATCCATTTGAATTTCCTTTTTTGTCCGTCTAGGATTATATGCTTCTGTTTAGTTCGCTCTCATAAATGTTTATTTGGGGTTATAGACAGCCAATATGCATTTTCCTTAGCTATTCATTTACAAATATAATTATTTTATTTGCTTTTTACTTATTGCCCTAGATTTACAGCCGTACAGAACGTGCTTTTAATGTTGGAATTAAAAATGTGAATAATTATTTTGAACTTCAAATTTTTTGAAGTTGATTTTAGGTTATCTGGGCTCTCATTATTCTGCGATAAATATCTTTTCAGAACTTTGTGTGTTTCAGAACACTACCGAAACACAAAAATTTATTTATCTTATTTCCTTCTTTTTAATTTTTACCTCTATTGTGATTTAAGGTTTATGAGGATTATATTAGTTATATTGATATTTATTTTCAGGCCCACTTTTCCGGAATTTACTTTTAAAGAATTAATATTCGCTTACATGTGTCGCATCACCTGCAAACTCTAGATCCTCTAAATATCAGCAATATAGTAGCCCTTTTTACTCTTAAAAGTTCGTTCCGTTATTCAGTCCATAGTTGTTAAGTGGCGAAGCGAAGCGGAGTCACTTACTAACTTCATGTTGTCTGTCTGTCCGTCCGTCCGTCCGAGCAATAACTCGAGAACGGCTGGGAATTTCCAAATTCTGTTTTCAGCAATCGACAGGTGACCAAAAAGGCTTGTTTGCTAGTGATTTTGAAACTGATTGGTCAAAGGTCAACTAGAGGGTTCTCAAATTTGGGAGACTGCTTCGCCACTTCGCTATGCGTTGCAAGCTTGCAGGTTTATTATTAAGAAGAGGGGCGATGAAAGGACTAACTATCGGAAAGTCTGATGGATCTCGTTATGAGTGATTTTGCAACCGAATGGATTTGGGCAGTCTGGTGATGGGATTTGGCATTTAGGTAGCGGTTAGTGTGAGTGGGTTTTCTGTAGACTGTGTAATAAAAGCTGTCATTAGAAGGATTTCTTGTAATGAGAGTATCTAGGAGGGGAAGGGAATTGTTATGTTTAGTTTCCATGGTAAATTTGATATTGGTGTGGATTTGGTTGAGGTGGGAAAGGAATTCTGGAAGGGTATCATGTCCATGAGGCCAAATAACAAAAGGTCATCGACATATCGTATCCAGCAGGTAGGTTTAAGGTGAAATGAGGCAAGAGCTTTTGTTTCAAAATCGGCCATAAAAAGGTTAGCAATGACAGGTGAAATTGGGGAACCCATGGGAGCACCATTAGTTTGGGGGTAAAATTTATTTTGGAAGGTAAAGTAAGTATTGGATAGGCAATGGTTTATTAGGGAGAGGATATTGTTATTGACACTATACGTTGACTTTAGTAAATGTAGGGTATCAGGAATTGGGATCTTTGTAAACAAAGATACGACATCAAAGCTAACCATTTCTAGGAAATTATAGGAGTTTCGGACGTAGGATGATGCCTGCTCTGTGAGAGGTTAGAGAAGTTTGACAAGGTATTTAGCTAGGTTGTGGGTGGGAGAACCGAACGCACTAACTATAGGGCGTAAAGGAATGTTCTCTTTGTGAATTTTTGGGAGACCATACAATTTGGGAATTCTGGACGATTTTTCTCGGGGTATAAGGAGTTTCTTGGTATCGGATGATAGGTTAGAGTTAGTAATAAGGGTTTTGGTTTTCTTTTCGAGGTAGCTAGTGAGATTATTAGGTACATGGCGATAATCAGAGGCAATTGAAATAGAAAAACGCCCACAGTGCCTCAACACAAGAGATGACAGCCAGCGTTTGCCTGTCATGTGGAAGTCCCTTATTGCCCCGCACCGCCAATTACGCAATACCCTTAATCTTACAAACTTTCCCCAACCCAACGCATCTCCCACCAAACAAACTTTTACTTCCAGCCCTATAAAAGATCAAGCTGATCACACGAAAGCTCATAGCTCTTCTTGGGGAGTAGGCAGATTAAGACCCCGAGTGAAGAGCTAACCTCTTGAAAATGGCATCAAAGCCGATGCCTAAACGTTGAGAATTTTCTCAAAATAGACGCTGTTCATCCCGTGAACTAAGTTGTTTAATATATATATATATATATAATAGGATAAGGAAAGTCGTGTGATGTTCAAACCAGATTTTTTTCAGTTAGACCAACGGTTTGATCTTGAATAACATGTAGTTTCAACAAAATGGAGTCGCATGTCACATACCGCGTAAAATCTTTTACTTCTAATCCAATTTCTTGGTCGTTTTAGCTCGCAGATGAGTGACATCGTTTGGCCAACGTTGTCTTGCGATCTAACCTCATTGGACTATTTTCTCTGAGGTTTCGAACATAGGGGTTTATTTGTCTGCTAGATTAATTGAAAATATGTGCTGCTATCTGAACTTTCTCTACACTTTACTCAACTTCTTCGGATTGTTTTAATTAGGTAGTAACAGAAAATTTGGACTACCGCAAGTTCTGTGTACTTTGAACTGTCTCTCCCATTATGCTGAGAAAGAAAAACAATTTCTGAACAGAATTGTGACCGGTGATGAGACTTAGGTGTCGTACCACCTTGACAAACACACTGTTCTTTAAGATGCTGTTAAAGGGTAGCTTCATTTCCAGACGGAAGGTTTTTTTTATAGAAAGAAGGTTTTCTAATGTATATAATAACGTCTCTGTATCTACGCGTGTCTGTCATTGATAACAAAATCGAAGTTTCTTTTCAAATTGCCCTCAAACCTTTGAATTTTCATTCACTTATACACTTTTTTTACTTACTTTACATGCCGTCTTGTATTTGACAAATACTAACATTTGATTAAGGTAACATTTAAACTATCCATATTTATATTAATTTTTCTATATAGGTAACATACTTTTCTGTTAACTGGCAATAATTTTATTAATATAATTTTGTTTGTATCATTTTTACATTTGTATTTCACTCTTTATTTGGTTATTGCCATAAGTGGCTCTAACTGAAATTTTGTCTTGTTGCTGTCAAAAAGAATTGCAGCAGCCTGATTCGTTTTGCTGCACTCGGCGCTGCTCGGAATGTTAATCCATCTCGAAAATCCCCTTAAACTCCATAACACCCGTACTTCAAAGTAGCTTAGGGAATGTAGAAGAGTTCAGCGAGCCTTGATGCCCCACGTAACGCAATTTTCAGGCAAAAAAGAGAACGCAAAGTGTACATTGGGGCGTTCGGAAACCGCGTTAGGGAAAACGAGCTTACTTCTAAGGACGCCTTTGACACGTTTGTTCCAAAGAATGCTGAGTCCGTTAAAGTTACATAATCTAATTTGTCGGCGTGCCGCCTCCTCCGGAGACCGTGTAACTTCGTTCGAGGACTTGACAAATATTAGCGAGCTGCAGCTTCCAGTTTATACATACATAACACTAACTTCGCAACAACAAACTTAATCGCCAGAGATCCTGTTAGTGATTAGTTGAATAATCTTATTACATGCAACTATGATTAGTGCACGTTGCGGCAATTCCTAGACGTGCTCTCTCGGCTTATTAATTCGCGCACCAGTTCGTAATGCACTTTCAGTTGGAAAACCACCTAACTATTCTTAACTAGAAATGTTATATTAATTTACCCTGCAGGAGCATCCGTTTTCATCGGGGAATTCTACCGGAAAAACTGCGCGCCGTTTCTATTAGGCGGGAATTTGTTGACGATTTACTGTCAGAAAATAAAAAGTCAGAAAGGGTCTGCAGCTAATTCTCGTTAAACGTGGCAGACGTCTGCAGATAAGGAGAGAGAGCTACCGAATCCCTTGCAAGCGCGCTGGTCGGTCTCTAATTAGTATTTATGAGGACGGGGTTAAATTATTCATTGTGTTCTAATTACCCTTGCAAAGTTAGATGCGACAAGTAAGCAGCTAACAAGCCGGGATACACTTCGTTGTTCCTTTATATTAAGATGTGGGACACCGTGCGGTATTACTAAATCTTAATCAGAATTAACTGCCTGCAAGGTGCTTCTTCATTGCGCATTGTTTCGACATTGAAATGCTCGCCCAATTTTTGTCCAAAAAGAACTCTCCCTGGCTGTGTACGGCATTATTGTGATTGACGGTCTAATGGTAACTCTTCCAGATTAGCGCTGCTATATAACAGGCAGCTAATGTTAATTTCACAACCATTAGTTGCCTGAAAGGAAACAAATTTTGGCCGAAAGCGTACGCTCGTTCGACATGAAGATTACAATAGCGCCCATTTTCGACTTTTTTTAATAAAAATTTTACAGTGTTTAGGGAGGTTTATTTTATAGTGTTAACGGTAGCCATTAAAAACGTGTTCTATTATTTGCATTAGGAAATGTTATTAATAAGTACTAATATATATTTATGACAAATAGTTATATGTAGAATAAAAGTTTCATCCATGTTTTTGGTGGTCGTTCTTGTTTCATTTTGTCTTTTATGGCGTATTATAGAGACTATTTCGTGATAACATTGTTCTGTGTCCTATCCATTTGAATTTCCTTTTTTGTGTGTCTAGTTCTGTTTAGTTCGCTCTGATAAATGTTTATTTGGGGTTATAGACAGCCAATATGCATTTTCCTTAGCTATTCATTTACAAATATAATTATTTTATTTTTTATAATTATTTTATTTTATTGCCCTAGATTTACAGCCGTACAGAACGTGCTTTTAATGTTGGAATTAAAAATGTGAATAATTATTTTGAGCTTCAAATTTTTTGAAGTTGATTTTAGGTTATCTGGGCTCTCATTATTCTGCGATAAATATCTTTTCAGAACTTTGTGTGTTTCAGAACACTACCGAAATACAAAAATTTATTTATCTTATTTCCTTCTTTTTAATTTTTACCTATATTGTGATTTAGGGTTTATGAGGATTATATTAGTTATATTGATATTTATTTTCAGGCCCACTTTTCCGGAATTTACTTTTAAAGAATTAATATTCGCTTACATGTGTCGCATCACCTGCAAACTCTAGATCCTCTAAATATCAGCAATATAGTAGCCCTTTTTACTCTTAAAAGTTCGTTCCGTTATTCAGTCCATAGTTGTTAAGTGGCGAAGCGAAGCGGAGTCACTTACTAACTTCATGTTGTCTGTCTGTCCGCCCGTCCGTCCGAGCAATAACTCGAGAACGGCTGGGAATTTCCAAATTCTGTTCTCACCAATCGACAGGTGACCAAAAAGGCTCGTTTGCTAGTGATTTTGAAACTGATTGGTCAAAGGTCAACTAGAGGGTTCTCAAATTTGGGAGACTGCTTCGCCACTTCGCTATGCGTTGCAAGCTTGCAGATTTATTATTAAGAAGAGGGCGATGAAAGGACTAACTTTATTATTATTCCTAATTTTGTTCCTAATCATGTAATTTTATCCTATGTAGGCTTTATAATAATTATATAATAATTTAATTATGCCGATTATTTTTAATGAGATACTATGTTCCTCTACCGTTATCCAAAATACATAAAATACTTATATAGGTATCTCTATTTTCTATTCTAAGGTCTTATTAATAATTATTTATAGAATATAGATCTGGTTATGCATCCCAAGCGTGGTCTAAATCCTGTTCGTTTTAATTGGTTTCTTATTCTGCCCAATATTATGTGGGCTAACATTTTGTCAGTGATGTTTACTAATGTGCTAGTCGCCACTTCGGAGCTCTTCTGGACCTTCAGCCCATTCTTGGGATATTTCTTCTGTGTTTCATATTTTGTTCAATAGGCAATAAATTGCTGTAAAACTATTTCTCATCCTGTTTTTATTAGATTTGCTAATATATTGTCTGTACTAGCTACCTTACTGCTTTTTAGTTTACGTATGGCTCTTTCTACTTCTTCTTTTATTATTTCTTCAATATTATATCTAGTTCTTGATATACATTTTTTTCTCATGTATATTACTCTATTAATTCTTTCTATTAAATTTTCCTGTCACTTCTGGAAGTCTTTATTAGTTATATTTTACATTTACTTTTTAAGAGCCACAATCAGAGCTTCTATATCCGCTCCACGCATTTCTTTCATCTAAAAGGTTTCTCTTAAATTTTCTGTCTATTGCGATGTGGTCTATTTGATTTTTAGTCTTGCCTTTCTGTGATTCCCAGGTAACTTTGTGGCTCAACGTTGAATAACGTTACCTCTAATCATTAAAATGTTTAATGCATACAAATTTTAGAAAAGAATGGCTTTTCTATTTAACTTCCTTCTCCATTACTTCTTTTATCCTCCATTATCGCTTCAAATATTTGCGTTTAAGGCTCCTAAACAATTTTTATATCCTTATTTTTGTTAAACTTCTTGTATACTTTATATACATTAATAATAAATTTATTTATAAATTTTGCTGTAAATCTAGTTGTTATCCGTTTCTTGCTAGAGTTTTTGACATGCAACTCCATACTCACGTTGGGAGTTTCATTCTTTAAGTCCAGATTATAGTGTCCTCATTATCCAATTTTATTTTACCATTTCCAACCCACCTTGTTTCTTTCAATGCTAAATAATCAATATCATGTTTATTCATTTCTCCCGAAATTTTTTTGTTTTATACATCGTTTTTATATTTTAATTACTTATAAATATTTTGTTACACGTATCCAATTTCTTTATTATTACATTATTCTCATTAAGCCGTACTTTAGAGCAGTTGTCGTCTTCGTTTAGTTCTTTGTCAATCAAAGTATTCGTTAGCTTTTTGAAAATCTACCCTTTTTGTAGTTTTTCTAGTCTGTCTATAATAGCCTCAATCTCGTTCTCTATTGTATTGGTTGATCTTTCTTCGGTATGTAATTTTGAGTGTTGACTAACATTACTTTCCTTCTTGATCTCGACTGTTTGCTGATGATTGTGTTCCTCCTTTTTCACATAGTTGTTTACATTTTAGACATGCTCTATATCCTCTTTGACGTGCCTCAAGTAAATTACTACTCTGCACAACTCTTCTTCTCCTCTTAACTTCTCTCGTTTTCACTGTCTTTAAACCTTGAAAGACTAATTTCTTCCGTATCTCTCTTTAGAATCATTATGTGTTGACCTTGCCCTTTAATTTTTGTTTTTAGCGTGTTAGTTTCCCCATTTAAAAGTTTCATTTTGCCCATATTTGCTTCAAGTTTCTAGTCGTTTTATATTTTATTTTTTATACATTAATATAATAATATTCATTTTAAAAATGCTTGCCCCCGTAACAAATTTACATGTAAACGGAGGCAATCATCTAACCAAATAATACAATATTTGTTAATCTTACCTTCTATTGTTCCACCATTCCTGCGTATATCAATGTGTTTCTTAACTTACGGCTGTCAATTTTGCGATCTGTATAATGTTTTTTTATTTCTTATTATTTATATTGTACGCACCTTTTTTTACTATTAAATTTCTATAACCCCCAAAGATCACTCTACAACTGATTAGCCCACAATATCTTTGTTTATCTTGCTTTTATATATTCCTTATTTTCTGACAGTTTTTTTTTGCCAGTAATTTTTTAAGTTACTCGGTATAGATCTATTTGGTTTAATTATACTGAAGTAGTGAGACAAGATATCAGTCTTTCGCCTCATCATATAAAATCCAGTTTAAAGAAACAAATGATACGTAAAGCAACGAATAAGTCTTACAAATAACCAACTATAATTGGTTCTATTTTTTGTGCAATGAGATACTCTTTAACATAGTGACGAATAAGATGAGCGTATATTACATGAGAGTATGATCATTTAAGAAACACAAAGTACAAACAAATATAATGTAATTCAGGTGTGAAAAATGACGCCATCCAAGTGGCGACAGTTTTTTTCCAGGCATTGTTTCGACCGAGTAAAAAAACTGTCCATACACTTTCCGAAACAACTTTGAGTCCGTGGTTTTTCAAAGCAAACCTGAGCTTTTAGGTAGCCCCATAAGACATAATCACACGGTGGAAGGTTCACATCCCTGCGCAATGAAACTAAACCATATTGAGAACAATACAATGTTTCTCAATTCAGGTATTAAAAATTCTTGTAACATGGTTAGGTAACACTGTGTATTAACAGTCACATTGTGTTCGTTTGCTCGGAAAAAGTAGGGACTAATTATGACAAATCAGATTATTCCGCATCACACATTTACTCTCTCACTATGCAGGGACTTTTAATAGATTTCCCGTAGATTATTTTCTCACCAGTACCGTCAATTTTGTTTGTTTACAGCACCTGATAAGTGAAAATAATCCTTTCTACATGTTATCAGAATACAATCATTTTACAATATTTTCAGCATCTTTCCTGCAAACATAAACCGTCGCACATAGTCATTTTTCTACAGTTCTTAAACCACCATAACTTTTTAAGGATGAAAGTGGAAATCAAAGCGCAACATTCGACTAACTGGTCTGTCTGACATGTGCAAAGCGCGGGTGTGTGGTACCGTTGAACGACAAGCGTTAGCCTCCGCATCTTGTAGAGCTTTTTCGATGTTGTTTGGTGTTCTAACGGTCCGATTGCTTTTCCGAGCTGTTCCGGATCTCACAGTTTGTCTTGTTTTAAAGTTATTAAACCATTTAATTATTGTCTTCGCTTTGTCTCACCACAAAATAACCGGTTGCAACAAAATTATCGCAAACAAAGACAGATTGTTCAATCGTTTATGGTTCTAAGGCCGCTAAAAGTCCACAACATATTGCTTCATTGACTCCAGTTCTAGAATACTCAGTAATTTTTAAAAGTGATTTCGATGTATTTCAATGAAACTTAACCTTTAGCTTATAAAAACGCCATTTGCAAAATGGATCCGGCTGGTTCGAACACTTCCATGTTGTGAAAATACCAACTCTTTAATTTTAACTAAGGGCTACTTACTTATGTTGTTACCAGTCTCTACAATTATCACTACACTCACCTTCAGTTTTTCTGTTTTTCTAGTTTTGAATTTTGGTATTTATTTCTAAATTAATCTCTTTATTCTTTGCGAACTACGTTACTAAGATCAAATTCTGAAAATTGACGTTTGATAGAAACAACTGCAGTTAAGCGAATTAAATTCTCAGGGTCATTATCATGTGGTCTTCGGTGCGCGATTAGTTCAGTTACGCGGTGCCACGTTTTCTTGACCCGTGAGATATTTAGTGATTATGAGAACTATCTACAAAAAATCTGAAATTCCGAAGACACTCATGGCGTTTAACCTCATGAGTGTTGAAGAGCAGTAATTGTTAATCGACGTATTCGTGGAAAGAAACGCTGTCAGAATGAAGACCGCCACCACCAACGTGCCATAGGCAACTCCTGCAGCCACTCCAGTTACCACCGGTGCCCAGAAGTCACCCCCACATTGCTTCCTGGAGAACGACTCCGAATCAGCGATATTGCCAGCCTTGTTCAGTCCTAACTAGCAGAAGGGTTTTAAACCAGCCCGAAAACACCGTCGTACCAAAATCATGATAGCACTTTCTCCACGGGCATATATTGTCAAGATTTGGAGGACGTTGTGGAAAACGACGATCAGTGGATGACTTGCTTTCTTGCGGAAGTGCAGATTCAGTACTATTTTCATCTACTAAAGGCAAATAATTTCCTTCGTTTCGTCATTTATGAAGTCGATGAGTATGTTTTGGGGAAGCAGCTCAAAAAAGAACTTGTGGAAAACGATATCCTTGTTGAAGAGTAGAAAAACGGGAAAATAGTGGGAAGTGCGTGAAGTGCGGTAAAAATTATGAAAACTGTAAGAAGCCCCAAAGTGAATCCATCACGTGTGCAAACTATCAAGGATAGCATCCGGCTAGCACCAGGTGATGTTTTGCATTCCTAAAGCTAACACGCCAATAAACGGTAATCACACCGGGTTGCACTTAGCTGTAGAGGACTTGTCAATTCCTGACTGGCAACAACCACAGCCAGCCCCTCGGCGCCAACTACAAAATCTGCTAAAGTAGCCCAAACACTAGGACTGGACTACCATCGCCGGTTGGTTCTAAAACATGGTTAACAGCTCGCTATTAAAATCATTTTAAGTCGGTAAAGTGTTATATTGGAGGAAGAAAAAGGAAAATTTCAGAACTCTGATGTCTTTCATGTAATCATCAGAATCTAATATTACACCCTAATAGCTGAAGTTTTAAAATGGTGGTTATTTTCACTTGTACCGCTATTGCAGTGAGTATTGTTTTGCATACTTCAAATGGCGACGTTTATTATGCGTTTTTTCTTCTTGCCTGGTAAAACGCTTATTAAAATTCATCACATATTGAGTGAGGCATGCTGTGAAGAAGTTATGGATGTTAAAAATGTGCATTCGTTGGTGTAAAAATTTAAAGAAGATTAAGAGTTGTGTGACAATAAGACAAGCCAGACCGAAACCATGATTGCGCGAGTGAAGCAAGTTGTTTCGAAAGATCGTCGATTAGGTAGGTATACGTGATATCTTGGAATTTTCGTAGGATTTGTAGAGTCCATTTTGTATGATGATCTGAAAATGCGAAAAGTTCCTCCGAGGTAGATATTACGAATGCTGACCGACGAACACAAAGCTACGCGGTGGCAATGTCTTAGCACATATTGACACGTGATGCCACTATAAATCTACAACCATGAACGACACTCTCTGTGGCCGCTCATTTTTCAATCGAGCCTCTGTTGCATCAGCGATTTTCTAGTGGGAAAAACACACAAAAAGTGTTTTCAGCAGCCATTGAATCATGCCGACGGCGTTGTGAAAAATGTGTACTTTTAAACTGAGATTACGTTGAGAAGTAACAGAAGTTTTAAATCTTTCAGGAACATTTGCAGACCTTAGAAATTGAACTCACCTCGTGTTGCTGCAATATAATCTTTCTTACTAGCCTCTGAAAACATATATAACTTTTCATTTTTCATGAAATAGAAAATGATTTTAGAATCATAGAAATTGCTAGATTCATAACAGCGTTTCTAGATATAAGACCGCCTTTTCCGATTAGTAGTACAATTATAACATTTAGGCGATGCTTCCAGAGAGAAGTTGACTCATTAGCCGACAGGTCTGACGAAAATTTTAACAAACCGAACTGAAGAAGCACCTTTTAAGATTAAGCTGCCCAATTAACCTATAAGTCAAATGGCAGAAAAGGGAAGCTTAAGAAGAAAACATCTCCTGAGAGAAAGCCATTGTATAATGCCGCTTTCAAATAATTCGGGAGTATGCTATAAGAATATATTACCAATTAAAGCATTAAAGTAATAAAAAGAAAAAATACGAAAAATTAAATTTTCCTTTAAACAAACCTAATACATAAGTCTTGAGAAAACCTTTTTAAAATGTTACCGACCTATAGTGTCATATTATTCTATAGTAGGACCAAGACCTTCCCGAATAACAAAAAGTGTTTTTGCTTTACATCAGAGGTATTACCGATAAAATCAGCTGCATACTAATAAGGCAAAATATACGCACCGGCTTTACAGCCAATAACACCATAGGTGACTCAACCAAAATGTGCTATTACAAAACACTAGTGAAGACTGCCAAAAAACATGGTAAATATCTAGCCCAGCACAGAAAGGTGATAATGGTTCGGAACTTGCCAAACATTATAAAAAAACAGACCACAAAATTAACTTCTCTCAAGCAAAACCCATTGCCCCATTTCCCATTCTACCAGTAGAGTCATTCACATGGCAATTAAAATAAAAAAGCTTTAATGCTGACGACAGTCAACGCTTACTTGTCATATGGAATTCCTTTTTATTTCGCACCACTGTGCAACATCTACAAATTATTATCAGCCAAATTAATCTGATGTTGAATAATATCTGGCACAAAAATTTACTATAATTACATATATTTAAGACTGTTTGTGTATATATATATATATATATATATATATATATATATATATATATATATCTGTCACAACAATCGAAGGTCACTGACTTTAAACATTTTAATTCGTATTTAAGGTTTCATATATCAAGAGTTA
Organism: Sinelater perroti; assembly: GCA_036346155.1. NCBI lineage: Eukaryota > Metazoa > Arthropoda > Insecta > Coleoptera > Elateridae > Sinelater > Sinelater perroti. Next base: position 4,326,635 of record JARFIY010000005.1, on the reverse strand, counting down.
CGTAATACTTACGGGATTTTTCCTAGTACAAATTAAAGTGCACGTTTTGAGTAATACGATCAGTGACAGTGTAGTGATTGCGCTAGAATTAGTTTAGTTTAGTTAGACTAGGTTAAGTTATTTGTAAAATCTTAATTGTATCTATCAAGGAAATAATCAATTGGTATTTTCTAACATGTTATTTATATGCAATGTCAAAGTACTTACTGAATGTTGCTGAGCAACAGATTGTAAAGTGATAATAAATAAAAATTAAAGTGGTTAGCAGATAACTACTATTGCATGCTGAAATCCTATTTACACAACTTTAAAGGTATAAAACGAACTTATAAGCATAACTAAATGCTTCATACTACATAAGTACTATAGCACATAATCTCAAAACCAATACAATAAAAAATGGTGAAAGGTATATTAATAAATAAGAATATCATCCTAATGCTTTAGCATTATATTGAGAAAGAGTATTTAGACTTACCATTTAGATTTTAAACTACTTAGACTGGATAAATAGGAACATTTACTGTGACGTTCATGCATGTAGTATCTATCTCTTACATTACCTGACGTTATGAATACCAAGAAATATATGAATATTTTCTAAACAGTTGTCAAGGGCCTATAAAAGTTGAACAAATCGGCAAACATATAGTTGAATATAACAAAAACCATTGCTACCATTTTCCACCCTACCAGCAAAATCATTCGAGGAGCAACTGAAGCAGAAAAACCTAAGTGTATGTACACGATTAATTACAAAAGTATTATTATAAATCTTGTTTAAATAATTAGAAATGTAAACTTAAAAAAGGCAAACACAGAGCATGGTTATAAAAAATGAAAGTACGAGAATACAGCAAAGAGCTTCAAATTGTACAAGAATGATAACCTGAAGGTTCATTTACTGTAGATATCGCGGCACTATGTCAGCGCTACGCGGTCGCTCAAAATCCATAAAGTCAGCGCAAAAGCCATATGACCTGCTTTGCGTTTTGCGGTGTTTGTACAACTAGCGTAAATACGCCGACGATATACTGTGGATTTGCAAAGTACAAGTTTCATTTAAGTGTTCTATACAGTGCTAACATGTGACCATAAATTTCTTTCAATATATCCTGATCTGCATAAATTAATATCCATTCGGGGAATTTTATGGAACTGTCAGGGTGTGTTTCATAAACAAAAGCATGTAACTAAGAATTTTAAGCAGTCATGCGGGGTATGCTTCTCGTGCGACACAAACGTACTTACAATATATCCATACGGCTGTGTGTGATTTGATAACAGAATTAATTCAGCAGCTGAAAAGACAATTGTGTCAATTAAACTGAATTTTATTTCTAAATAATTAAAAATGATATTGTTAAGTATTAGAACTCTTAATGCTGAAAACAGGATTAATAAAATAGTATATTATAAAAAAAGAATATTAAATAAATTTGAATTTGAAATAGCATGTAATATAATCCTTATAGGAAATGAATATAAATAAAATGTTTAGTAGAAGTGAACAGAACACATAATAAAGTAATGAATGTTAGTTTAAGCATTGATAGTAATGTCAACACTTTAAGGTAAATATTTTTTGAAAGGGTTGGAAGAGAAAACAAAGAAAATTTCTGGATAGGGGTGGGAAAATCAAAAGAGATTTGTTATCTTAATAGAAATATTGACATAAAATACACTAGGAGAGAAATAGTGATTAACAATAAGTTAGAAATAGCAAATAAAAAATTTTTTAGAGATAAAAAGTGCTGTAAACTTTGCTAGAACATTTATGTGCTAGTGTAGTTACATAATATTAGTTTTATTTTTTATCTAAAGGAAGATACTTCATTATGCTTTTTTAGTTTATTAAGAAAAGTACAATAGATATTAATTTTGTTTAGTATAACAAAGGAAATATACCAGTGAGAGATGCCAAACTTTTTACAATACATTTTTAATTTCTAGTTTTAAATTGCTTTATTATTTTTTATAGTAAAATCTATTTCTTGCAGTCTGCAATGAATATGCACTGTTCTATCTTTGATGGTATAATAACTTTCCCAGTGCTTAGTGGAGCTATCGGTGCCCACTTTATTGTTTTCTGTGTCACTGTAATTTTCTTTGCTTACTTCTGCGAATTTTGGAACTGTTTTTCTTTGCTTTTGTAAATATGCAATTCGATTCTTTTTAATCTGGAGTTTCCGTTTCCATTATCGTTTTTGTTCTGATATAGTTAAAACTGCTGCAGATTGTTCGCTTGTCTTTGAACCAATGATAGGCAATTTAGGAATAGAGTTAATTTTCTGATAATGTTTATTTAGAGATTTATTTATGAAAGAAGAAACTTAAAACAAGTAATCACAGCACGAGTTAGAATTTGAAAGAGTAGTTGTTCCGCCATTGACAAGAAGTAGAGATGTAGATAAAAAGCTACATCTACTAAACTTTAGTGAAATTGGAATATAATTGGTATAAGAGAAAAGCGGCTACAAATTTCAAATTTCAAATACATTATAATCAGATGTTGGACAATCATTATTAGGAGAATCTTCCGATAAGGTGTTTGGTGTGAAAAATGTTTTCTTGAATCGTGTTAAGAATAGATCTGAGTTCATGTAAACGTTACAATTACAAGAAAAGCCACCTAATAATTTTTTGTTTTTGAAAGTCTTTTTCATGTTAAGTAATAGAGGTAATAACACCCTCTCATCTTTAGTACCTATTTTGGTATTAGTTCCTCTGGCTTATTGGTGATTCGTTTGTTAGTTTAATTTATTTGTAAAATGTTATCATTCTTTATCGCACGTTCCAGCATACCAAAGAAATTTTCTGTTTCAGTTTCGCATGTCTTTGCATTCTATCCGAACAGAATCTTCTGGGATTTCTTTTTGGAAAACAAGTCAGCATTTATAAGATATCATGGTTTTATTATAAAGGAGTCTGTGGTTGATCCTCATTTTTCCCCAAATTAGCAAACCGTCTGACTGCTAAATATTAAACGGCGAATACGAGTCACAATGCGTTTATTATATTTCTAAAATGGTACTCTATAAACTCATATTTCATTGAACCTTCTTTCACGTTTTTTATATTACATAACTGTTTTTACAAAAGCTTCACCTGCCCACTGAACTTCTGACCTTTTATATAGACTCCAGAATTTTAGAGTATTTTAATTGCTTGGAAGAAAACAATAGTTACAATAATTAAAAAAAATGAATTATATAGTTACTAACAATTACAACGTATTGTCAACTTGGCGTTAGACATTTACATGTAATTTAGTTAATTGTAAATTAGTTAATGGACAGTATGCATTACTTATTTAAATGTAAAGAAGACTAGTAACGATTGTTGAATACTTTTGTTACTTCCGATTTTTGAAGAGAGATGCCATCACTCTTCAAGTGGAATTGTAAGTTAATAGCAAATTTAAAATTCTAGTTAAAATCCTAAATTTATAAATTATTGTCTTTCAGAGTATTAAGAAATTAATTTAAGATATATACAAAACACTCAGTATCTAAAAAAATTGAGAAAGTAGATAGTGCCAGCAATTGTTGAAATTATTTTTGAGGAAATTTTTTATTTTAAATTATTAAAATTATCTTACTTGTAAAATTTTCGATAAGAATATAAATGCAAAGATTTATATAAACAACACTGAACCATTCCTAATGAAGTTAAAACAAAAACCAAGAAACTTCTGGTACAGTTGGCAATCTTATCTCTAGCAGTTTTTAATGGCTTTTTATGTTATCTTTAGGACTGGTAATTAATTAATGTGTTTACGTATTTAGTGTATTTAATTAAAAACAATATTTTGATTACAATTGCCTAAATTGTGCCAAATCTGTGGCAAGTTGCCTCAATGCTAAAATGTAATAATAATTTCCAAGAAGGACATTTACTGCAATCGCTCAAATTTCAACAGATAACCTATGCTAAAGATAGGAAAGCAATTAGTGATGATTGAAAGCTTATCAAAAAAATTTGTCGACAAACTTAAAATATCTTAAACTTAATAACTTTATTTATTTTTTGATTTAATATATATGATGGTTTAAAAGGTTGAATAAGATAGTTTTAATATAATTACATTTAAACAGTTGTAAACAGATAAATTCAAATAGAATGAAGATAATTTAACTTTAAATATATAAGTTATAATTTATTAAACACCGAGAGAAGCTAGGTCTTCGAAAAGTTGATTCGGATTTCGCTCTTATCACTATATGATAGCTGCGCTTGTAGAAGTCAAAAACACATAAAATTAAAATAAATAACATAAAAATCTGGTGTGAACATCACACGACTTTCCTTATCTTATTATTTGGGTAATTTTGGCAAAAATCCTGGGCTTCAATTTTTTTTCGAATTTCTATTTTACAACTTTTAGTTTAAATTCATGTTTATCTCGTGATAACAAATCATTTTTATTCTCATGAATTTTTTGTATCTTCAAACATTTCGTGACGGCTTTGTGATCGATTTTGCGACCTTGCGACCAAACGGCTCGGCCGATTTTTACCAAAAGTTTCGCATTGCGTACCCTCCCTACAAATATTTCGTGGCATTGGCGCCGCGATCCTTCTAGGTACCTGAGAATCGTGTAGTTGGCTTCGCAGAGCTATTAACAACCTGAAGATCGAGGCGTTGTAATTACGGTTAAACACTTTTTTTTAACAATAAACCAAGGAGTAGACCGATTAGAAAATTATATTAACGGCTGTGCTGATATAATTGTTTATATTTTTAAACTATTTATTCTTCAGCCCACATTATACATATAATGTTTGGCAAACTTCTGTATTTTGTGAAAATATAGTGATAAAAATATTCTCGACACTAAAAGAAACCACCCTGACCACCAAGTGTGTCTCAAACACATGTAAAAATCTGGTGTGAACATTTCACGACTTTTCTTCTCCTATTATTTCTGTAATTCTGGCAAAAATCCTGGGCTTCAATTTTTTTTCAAGTTCGTATTTTACCAACTTTTACTTTAAATTCATGTTTATCTCGTGATAACAAATCATTTTTATTCTTACGAATTTTTTGTATCACAACACACACGAATCGATGGCCCAAACCAACCTTTTTGGTGTCCTGAGGCTATAATTCGTCCAGAAATGTGAAAAACTGGGTAGGTCAAATTTCCGCCGATTACATTACTTTCCTTATTATAGGATAAGGAACGTAAAAATTCGTACGAGTTTTTAGTTTCTCTATTCAGCCAACCACCAAGGCAAAGAGTCGCTTTATATTTTATATTATATTTCTGTACATACATACATGAACACAATTATGCTAATCATTTTTATATATATATATTATTGTTAAAAAATTCCAAGAAAAAGTACTTAACAGTAATTACAGAGCCTCAATCTTCAGGTAGTTAATAACTTTGCGGTGCAAATTATAGGCTTCTCAGGTACCTAGAAGAGTCACAAACGCTACAAAATATATCAGCGGCGGAAATGACACGACACCAATCAAGCACAACTACAACCTCATTATTGACAAACCGGACAAATGAATCCTATTTTACAGTATCTTATTCGGCACACAATTGTTAATGCTAGCATATACTAGCACCATATATGCTACATATCCATATATGAATACATTCCAATCGCCTATACAAGTTATGAATCAGCCGAATCAAGACATTACTAAAATTAAAAATATAAACTATACAAATCAAAGTAATGTAAACACCGCTATCATTAAAGATAAACATATCTTTAAAGAATTCTCATGGTAAAGAATAGGTGGACGCAAAAATCCGAAATTTTTGAAGAAAATAAACAACAGCTAAACCCCAAATATATTCTAATCTCTTTTAGTTGAAATGTCCAACGATAAACAGACAGAATACATCCAATCTGGGAACCTATCGCTGTACACTATAAGATTCTAATCTCCCATTTATATCTATAGAGTCAAAGACTATAACTTTATGGTAAAAAAATTTGATGTAATTTGCTGAAAAATAAGCTTATATAACTAAAGCCTTGGCCTATGTCCAAGAGGAAAAAATTATGCAAAATATATATCAGATAAAAAAGAAAGAGCCTATCTTGTTGTAATTCGTAAATTAGACCACTTAATATCGTTTTACTTAAAACTGAACTACAAAATAAATAACATAAAGTAAGAGACATTGTTAATACTGGGCCTTTCCCTCCATCTTTTGTAGACCTAGAACTTCAGCAAAAAAAATTTTTCGACAAGGTATGACACGACGGATTGTTCTATAAATTAAAAGAACAACTATCTAATAAATTTTATCTAGTCTTTAAATCGCACCTAAAAACTAACACTTTTAAGTCAACTAAAGCTACCCTATTCAACTACTAGCCTGTTAAAGCTGGGGTGTCAAAGGAAATGTTTTTAAGATACTACCATATTTGACACTTATTACATTTCCCCATGATGCTGTCATTATGTGCGCCGATCATAATCCTACTGAAGAGTCAGAAAACTACGAAATCATCTTAACCTTTCCCAAAACTGCATCAAAACGTGGAAAATTAATGTTAATCCTAACAAATCAGTTTACATATTACTCACCGTAAAAAGAACTACCTGTCCGCAACCCACTAGAAATATTTATATAGAAATGAAAAACGAGAAAAATTAATTTGGACTTCAGTTTCGAGAAGTTCAATTTCACAGCCCATGTTAAAGCTAAGAAACGTCAACTCATATTGAAGTTCAAGAACATGAACTGGTAACTCAAGAAAAAGTTGCAGTTATCTAATGAAAACAAATTAATTCTCTAATAGAACATAATTAATTTTTTTTTACCTAGTAGAACTGTGGGGTACACTAAACCCTATAACATGATTCTCCAAGCATTTTAGTCAAAGACTCTCCGAATGATTATGAATGCTCTCAAACTTCCATAATGCTATGAATATACATACCTTTTGTAAATCATGTAATTAAATCGCATGCTTTCATACTTATATAAAGGTCGCAAAACCGACTAGAATAAGAAACTTATAAGAGAGTTGTTCAAACAACAAGTACCAAACAAAAGGCTCAAAATAAAATGTCCTAAAAGCGTAACTTTGTAAATCCCCTAGAACTATTGATGGGCAGTGTCTGACTCGATAGAAGCCAAGGAAAACGTTTCTGAGTACATTTGCAGTAGAAAGTTAAAAGTGACTTTTGGGGTTTATAGTTGAGTTGTAATTATTTTATATTCAAGCAATGCTTATTTTTGTTAATCAACAAAGAACAAAAAGGTAATATGAGCAAAAGAGCAAAGTGGTTGATTGGGTGGTTATGTCTGTAATTTGAAATAAAAAAATGAAGTTTGATCTTGAGATCCGATGATTACAAAAAATATTGTTGTATTTAAATATGAAGGAGAGTTCACCCAATATTAAATTTACTGTGTCAACTATTCTAAAAGAATTTTGTGTGGACAACTTTTTTTCACTATATTTTACATTCTTTAAATAATAATAGTTTATGTATTAAAAATTATTTAATAAAATTGCTATGTTGTGTTCATAAGCTCTATCTCATTTAACATTAATACAGCGCTTATAAATATTATGTTTTTTAATAAACTAAAACAGCAAATTCTCCATCTTAGTTTTTATTGTTGCTACTTGAAGATGACTAATGAAAAAATCAAAACTACAAATAAATTAATGTAAAAGAAACTACTAACAGAACTATAAACTAATGCCTTATAAATTAATAAAAAATATTACTCAAGAAAGAGACTTTCGTATGCAATAACCTTAAATGTTTTTAGTGTTTAATTGTTGTTCATCTTCTAGCTAATTGTTATTATTTTATCTGAAGTCCTGTTGCTATTCGCGTTGTTTATCTTCTAATTTAAAGGAACGCTGATGAGGAACCGAAGACAAAGAGCAGATTTTGTGAATTCTAATTTAGAGAGGAGGGTACACGATTTGTTAAAATAAAAAATTATTGTTGAAAATAACACTACTTTATAACACATAAAAAAATAATGTGTAGATGTAAAGAAAGGAATTCAGCATGAAAAAATAGCAGTAGCTCACTAGTAATAAAAATGTTAGAAACGTATCAAATTAAACACCTTTATGTACAGAAAACAGTAAATTAGAACAAGTCAAAAGTTTCGCATATTTAGGAGTTACTATAGACAGCAAAGGAGGACACGAGGCTGAACTAAACAAACGAATAGAAAACACTGCCAAGTTGTACTACGCACTAGGAAAGACATTCTTGAACAACAAAGAGATTTCTAGGAAAACAAAACTCACCATATATAAAACAATTTATCTACCGACATTGACATTTGGGGAATCGTGGGTAACAACGAAGAGACAGGAAAGTAACTACAAAGTATGGAAATGAAATATCTGAGGAAAGTACTAGGAGTAACCAGAAGAGATAAAATACGAAATCAAATAATTCGAGAAGAACTTAAAGTAGAACCACTGGAAAAAAAAATAGAAACACGACAACTACAATGGTTAGGACATCTACTTAGAATGGACAAAGATAGACAGGTTAAGAAAATATGGGAATCGAAAGTAGGTACTAGTAGAAAAAGAGGAAGAGGAAGACCACGAAAAACATGGACAAGAACAATAGAAGAAAAACTTCTTCAGAAAGGAATAACATGGCAAGAAGCGAAGGTAATGGCACAGAACAAAAAGGAGTGGACCAGATTAGTACATACGAGTAGAAATCAAGAATAATTTTAGTTTTAAATATTATGTCAAGAATTAGTTTAGTTTTATTTTGTAAATACATACCTTTACACTGTATGGTAGGAGAGGTCTTGATAATATATATATATATATATATATATATATATATATATATATATATATAGATAATTCTTAGCCTGTCTATCTTTTCCGATGCAAGGAGATTGTTGGAGTTTACTTCTCTGTATTGACTGGTTTCTTTCATACTTTTTTTCTAAGTGTTTCTGTTTTGTGTTGCTTTTCTGTTTGTTCCCAGGAGATGTCCATTTTATATACATAGTAGCTCTAGAGGCCTAGTAGGCCCATGGCTTGTTACAAAGTTTTTCTCCATTGGTTCCTATCTCTGGATGTCTCTTCCCATTTTTTAATATTCAAGCTGCGTAGGTTATCTTGTAATTCTTTTTTCTATTGGCTTCGAGCTCTCCCCCTTCTTCTTATTTCTCCCATTTCAGCCCTGTATATTTTATTGGGAGTTCTTTAGTCACTCATTCTTATAACGTGGCTAAACCAGCTGAGCCTCTGTGTCTTTACTACAGCAACTATATTTGATTCCCCGTATAGCTCGTATATCTCTTCTCAGCCCTTTTATTGGCCCATTTAATTGACATTTTTCTCTTACTTTTACTTTTAATTTCTCTCTGTATGTTACATATCTGATATTACCCCTTTTAGTTTTAACCTAAATTTTTCTTAAGCATCTCATATCTAAAGTTGTAATTTTCTTTTTGTCGTTCACTCAATACATACATTGTGTAACCAAATATGAGTGTTAAAGTAACAAGATTTCTTGAAAATTTACACTCATGTGTCCTTTGGTATTTTTTTTTCCGAGAACAATGGTCTTAATGCTGTTGGAAAGGCTTTCGCCAATTGTGATTATTTCTTTTATTTCTTCATCTATTTTCCTCCTTTTTTAAGTACTGATCTTAAATATTTATTTTTGCTTTTATCTAGTTTTCTTCTTTTTTAATAATTTTTTGGTAATTGTTTTACTATTGTCATAGTTTTTTCCTTTTCCTTGTTTCTTTTTATATTGGATTTTTCTAATTCTCTCGTGGATACTTTTAGGAATTATTTGGTGTTTAATTTACTATTTGTTTTAGATATTATAGTGCAGTTTGTGGATGTGCTTCAACATATTTATAAGTTATTATGTTTTGTCTAGTGCTCCTCTTTGTTTAGTTTTCTTGGTAGTCTCTCTTAATTATTTTACATTTATTTTTTATTTCTGTAATATTTTCTTTTATCTAACAATTCCATAAAGTGTTGTCTTCATCTTTTTAGAATTTTTTGTTCGTTTTCACTAGCCTATCTGTCCATATATTTTATATGTTTACTTTGTAGAGTATTTTTCTGATTGATTTATATTAATATGGCAAAGTAAATTTTTAATTTTGGTGGTATGATTTTCTTAATATTCTCTCCAAATTTTGCCCATATTTTCTTTTACTGTCCTTTTAAACTGTTTCCTTTAGTTTTTGTATTCTGATAGCCCTCTGGACTTTTCCTTTCCAAATAGTTTTTTTTTTTTCTGTACTTCGAACTTTATTCTTTCTAACCACCAGTTTTTTCACATTTCTATTGACTATTTTTTTTCGTTATACCGCAGTTATTCTCTGCTACTGCTAGAATTTCTTTTTTAAAAATTTTCTATTTTGCCTTCTAAACTTTCTGTTCTTATTTTTTGCTTAAACTATCCTGAAATTTGTCTCCGACTTCTTTGTTTCTTAGCTTACATCATTCAATTTTCTTGTTACTGATGCACCTTTTGCCCCCTTTTTATTACTAAATTACTAAGAAAAAATTATCGCTCCCTATTTTTTATTTCATTTTTTAAACATTTCTCCGTGCCTTTATCAAGAAATAATAAATTATAATTTTTTTATTTTTATTTATTACGTGTTTTGTTATTTTGTAGTTGTTCTTTTTAAGTGAGTGTTTTAGATTTAATTCGTTTTCTAGACAAAACTAAAAAATTTCTCTGTTACTTTTCTCATTTACTCTGTTTTTATTTATCTTAAGATCCCATTGTTTTCTTTCCGATACCTTAACTAAGTTTTTCTAGAATTATTACTTTGTTATTATCTTTATCAAGTTTGTTTTGTATCTCTCCTTTTTCTTTTTTGCGTCTTAGTTCAGAGCATATCCCAGTATTAATATTAGTTCTTCATTTTATTTCCCTTCTTTCATGCTTATTGACATTATCCTTTTATTTTCAAAGTTTTTATTTTTTACGCATCTCTTCTTTTCGTCTCTAGTTACGCATTCTACTTTAGTTTTAGTAGTATGTTGTATTTTCAATCCTGACCAGTATATCCAATATCCGTTTGATAACTTTTTAATTCATCTTCCTTTTCTTTTATTTTTCTGTTTATTTCTAATAGGTTCTTTGTTTACTGCTACTCTTAACCATTTATACTCTACATATTTTATTATACTATTTTAATAATTTGTTGTTCTCTTATTACATCAATATATAATAGGTGGTCTGAATTACAACTAGTAAGTAACTTTATTTTTGCTACTTTGAAGTTGTTGCTTTATTTACTTTTTCCACTTTTTTCCTTGTTGCCTTATCTTAATTCTATCGCTTTGCTACCATATATAATTAGGAATATCCCATATTCTTTTCTTTGGTCTAGACTTGGTTTGTTTTTGCAAGCCTCTGTTTTCTTTTGGACAAATCATCCTGGATAAAAAACTTTTTCTCTGTCTTCATTCGTAATTTGCTTTTATTCTACATTAGTTTCTTTCTTTATTTTGTAAGTCGAACTAAATATGTTCTATCCCCTAGTTTTACTGTTTTTTTACTCCTACTTTTATATTCAGCTCCCTTTCCATGGTGTTCTTTATTTCTTCTGGGTTGTTTGTATGTACTTTTATTCCTTGTAGCACTAAGTTCTTTCTTTTCTCATTTTTCAGACGCTTAGGCTTACTGTTTTGTATCATTTACGATTTTCTTCATTTTTATGTTTCTTTAGCATAGATTTTTAATTTTGACTTTTAATTTTTTAAGTTGTTTACTATATTTCCTTTGCCTTTTTCTCACTTTCTTAATCGCTGTAGACATTTTGTTTATTTTTCTGCCACAAATTCCATTATATTTATGATCGCTTTTATATTTTCGTCTAGTTTGTTTTGGTCTTTATTGGTGATCTGTGTTTCTTACTTTTTCTAAAAGCATCTCTTGTTTTTTACTTTTTTATCACTTTTTTTATTTCTGTCGTCGCCGCTTTTTATTTCAGTATTATTTTACTTCTTATGACTAAATATATATTTCAAAAAGCGCCCTTGTTATTTTACGCATTTAATCAAACCGAATTTGTATTTAAATCTTCCTATCGCTATCACACCATATGAGAAGTCACAGGCCAGTCAACCGATGGGACCTTGTCGGTGATTTTCTTTTATAACCTTTAACATTGTGTACTTAAAACTAATCTTACTATACGTCGTTTTATTCAATTAGCTAGTTAGTTAAATAGGAAATACCACAGTCCTCATCGTTGGCTTATTTCTGCAGAAAAAAACCTCCACATTTTCTCTAGATATGAAAAAAAATAGATAATTTGTTTATATATATATATATATATATTATTTATTAATAATTTTTATTAACTAGTTCTATGATTAACTTCTTTAACAAGGTAGTTTATTGGTATTTGAAAAAGGGATCAAATTTATCATATAGATAAAAGTTGTTATACCAAATTCATCGTGCAATAAAAATTATCAGATTTATTTTTTAAAAAGATGTTTGATAATGAGGCAGTGTACTGACGTAGTGCAATAATTGCTACACTGTCTATTTTCAGACTTTGTTACTATTAATAAAAAATCTTTTTTTGATATGCTTTATTTTAGTTTTATACAAAATAATGTTTGCTGCGTTTTTTTATTTATAGCAATATATAATTGAGGGAAAGACGTTTGCTTCCCTTTTAATTGTCTTCGTAACAGACAAAAGTGCTTACCACGTTAGCTTTAAATGTAAATTGTATTTTTTAGTAAAGTATTTTAAGAGAAATTTTTTGGGTAGATCGTTCTTTATTGCTACAGTGTTCCTGCAAATATCTCGTTAAATTAAACTTGAAATGCGTTTACATTTCAGCCTCCAGCGACAGCCGAATATTCTAAAAGATCAAAGTTTTACTGTCATAAACATTTGCCTCGCAAAATCTAAAGTGCCTCAAAAAGAAACCGTGAAATTCCGAAGCAATTTCCCCGGACAGGTTAAAATTGATCTAACCCACACAAGGAGAATATCCTAATAATACCAGTTGCTGAACGTGGCCAGAGGAGACGAACAAGGGCAAATCAGCAGGGAGTCAAAGAATTGGCAATTTATCTTGCAATCTAATGGACGGGGAGACCTTTTGGTCCTGCGTGTCACTCCTGCATCGCCCCTATCGATCATCGCGGAACATCTCATTCATTACGGGCGCCGTCCTCGCGCGGCAAGTAAAACAATAAAAACCCGGAAGGGGCGAAAATCCTTCGCAAATCTATGAAGCGCGATTGTAGTCCAGATTAGGCCCGATGAAACGGCGAACCATTACACACAGTAAACAGGGTTTTATCAGTTCGCAGTTAAGCATTAGCAAACTGCTAATACCGGGTTTACCCTTCAACGGAATAGCCTTAGTTGCTGAACGCTGACACTGCTCATTACATCTCCCAAATCCGGGTAAACATCCAACAAAATGTAGCTGCCTGACTAGTCGTATGTTCGAAAATGTTGCAGGAGTTCACCCTTTTATGTTTGCTAAATGAGCTGTGCTCCCGCCATTACCGTTCTCTTTATACCGCGCTTTGAAACGTATTTCCAAGTAATGTTTTCACAATTAAAGATTTTTGTTGAGCGCTCTTTTACGTTCGTTAACGTTAAAATATCTGTCGTAAAATGAGAGAACAGTTAGATTTAATGAGACAATTTAATCCACCATTTGACATAATTTTAATGTAGAACTGATAATTTTAAACAAATAATAGAATTAGTTTATTTGTTAAACTGAACTGTTAAAAGCAATAATTTTGAGAACAATACATTTTTTATTTTCACAGTTGCTCTCATTCTTTGCTTAAACAAAGAATGTAATGTTTACCTACTTATTTACTTGATACCAAAATTGTTTCTTTATTAAATGAGGTTAATTTTTGTTGCATAATATATTATGTGCAAAATTACACTGTTTCGAAAATAATTTTATTTTTCCGGGCATGGAATAAACATTCTGATTGTAAGATGGAATGTTACATAACATAATTTTTATACTTTATAATTTACTCACTGTGTAACAAATTCTCACATATAGAGCATGACATAATAAAAATAGCTTTTGAAGCTTTAAGATAAGTAGAACAAACAACAATAAAACAAAAATGTAATATTGATGACGAGACCAAAACAGCTGTATAAAAAAAGAAAAAAACTATATGAAATACTAGATATTAAAACGGAAGTTCAATTAAAGTGAAAGTCTACGAGAAAAGCTGGAGTACTTTATAACTGATAAATACAATCAGAAGGCACACCAGAAATACAACTGCGTAAATATTAAACAGAAAATCATCGACAGTTAAGAAATAACCATAAGCCTCTTACAAGTTTGCTCTACATGAACTATTCTCATCCAGGTCGTCAGTCTAAGGACTGGTTTGTCGCAGCTTTCTATATTTGTCGTTCTAGAGCATTGTTTTTCATTTCTACGTAACTGCCACTGCCCGAATCTGTTATTAATTACTTGTTATATTATAACCGTAGTTTATCTCTTGGTTTTCCGGATTACATAAACTGTACCATTTAAAATATTCCTTCAACATGTACTAAAGAACTGGAAAATAAAATATAGCCATGGGGTTTCATTAAAAACAAATACCTTTATACGTTGAGCCTTGCTGAGAGAACCAGGTGGTAATTACGTAGAAGGAAGAAGACCTGGGTTATATGTTGCAAAACTGAAAGATAAATATGAAATAAATTTCAACAATAGAAGAAGAAGAAGTAATAAATAGATTCATACACGCAAGAACAGGCATAATACAATTAAATTCTATTTTGTCGGATACACACAGCAAAAATAACCAAATCAAGAATGTGCAATAATATAGAAAATGTCCTGTTAGCAGAAATGCATAAAGAATTGAACATGAAGATTTTAAAAAAAAGTTTAAATGAGTTGCTAGACTAACAATATTATATTTATCAAATTGTATAGTGGGGTAATTATCGAATTTTTTTAATCTCCAAACTCTCACATTTTTGTATTAGGGATTGTTTAGTGTATTGAAATTCTTTTCCCCTTCTAGTTCCTTCCTGGAGGAATTCTATTAGAATAGTTATTAAACATAACCTTTAGATGTTTGGTCCCAAAAGAAATTATTCTAGTCATATTAGCTCTAATCCCCAGTAAAATATTTTAGAAGAGAAGCTTGATTAATTACGCTGCTATGTTTCCAAAGCCCGAGCACGTTCCATTTATATTAGTTGCCTGTCGAAGCCTTGCCGCTCGACAGCTTATAACTTCGCGAAACTCAGATTCAACTAATTAAGAAGTAACGTGATCTCTAATAACGTTAACAAAACAGAATTTTTCGACGAGTTTTCTCAGGTAGCAAATTCTTTGACAACCGAATTAATTAAAAGCCGTTCAGTGGCTGTTCGAGGAGTATTAATTAACTGGCAGGGCAGAACTTTTAATTATCGTGCACTGAACGAAAATATTCAACTTGATGTCTCTTGTTAATGGTCGCTATATTATTATTTATTATATACTTAAGTAATTACTACAATATTAAAAAGTTATTTAATTTTCAAAAACAAAATATTGCCTATAAAACAACTCAATTAAATAACAGTCTAAAACAAATAAAGCTCGTCTTTCCACATGACATTGACACTTTCATCATCCTGGCTCGAAAGCCGCGACAGAAACGGATATTGCCTTTTTGCAAATAGGGTAATCACCAGCAATATCTTTTGCAAGCCCTTTGTGCCCAAAGCGCTGATTAGCGTCTCGCTTAAAATTACAACTGCGGGGATGGGGTTGTGCGTCCAGAATCCAGCTCAAAAATCGGCTTTCTGCTTAATGGCCCCGCTGATGCAAATCACGTGGGGTTAATTAAAATTTAAAACTGCAATCTTTGAACTTTATTGTTTCTTTAGTAGCTTCGTGCATAACGTTAACCTAAAATCGTGACTGTGATGGAGAAGAGGCTTAAATAACCCTAAATTTCAACAACGATAAGTTATATTCAGCACTTGTTGATAATAATTAGGAAACTTCTTGATTAGGCTTTAAATCGTTTTGTAAACTTTTGATGTATTATTAACCAAGATTAAATGCAAGTCATTATGCAAAAACTACTAATTGTTCTATCAAATGGATATTAATGTGAGCAAGATAAACTGTGATGGAAAGTAAAATTATTTATGATTTTATGGATATGATAGAAGCAAACTATTTGCACATCTGTTTCACATGATGTTTGTAGTAGCTAAATTGGGCAACACCATAACTGACAGATTTATGGTAATACACCATGCGTAGCTATTTTTACTCAGGATGATTTATGATAGCAAGTAGCAGGTGATACACATATACATATATTACAATAATATCAAGAAATTGTAGTACAGTTCGAATATTTTATACATGAGTTTAATACAAAAATAGTCAATTAAAAGTGGAATATTTGTTTTTTAGTGATATTATATGTTTAATAATGGATATATATAATATGTTTACAGGACAAGTTTTTAAGAAGAAGAAAAACAAACGGAAAGGTTTTTAGTTTTTTTTTTATAAAAATAGATTTGAAATAAAATTAGAACTGTGGGGTGTTTTGAAGAAGGTAAGAGTCTAAGTGAGATTTATTAATAAATAAATGTTGTGTATGGAAAATTTTTTAACTTTATTAAGTTTATTAATGGAGCAGGCAATTGATTGAGGATAAGTTAAGATTAAATATGTAGAAAAGTGAAGATTCAATTTGACAGTACAAGATCTTAACGAAAACAACTTTTGTGTCTTACAAGCACAAAAAATTACTTTTACACAACAACTATGAAATTTAAGAAATTATTTAAAGCTGTTAATTTATAGAACTTTGTCTTATAATGCTGATACAGCCTGAACTTCCTTTTATCCAAAAATTTTAAAAAAGGGTTTAGGGGAAATGGTTATTAATGACTTTTATGCATACTACCATTTTTTTCTAAAAATTCAATATGTGAAGACTAAATAGACTAAACTTGTGCTTTTTTATGATTATATTTGTAGATTATTTAAAAATGGTCCTTATGTACAACATTTATCAGGACTAAGCTTATAAAAAGTAATTTATTTTACTTACCAACTAATGGTCTTTAAGTCTTGTGTGTAAGTGTTCCTCTCACTTATCTATCCACAACTGCCAGATTTTGCGTAAGTCATGGAAACAAGCAAAGAAAGTTTAATCTGGGATGCTTTTTAGCACATGTGCCACAGCCGGTTGGATTGCTGCAAAATCTTCATAACGCTTGAAAAATATTTAATTAAATATTCCTGGACTGTTGCAGCAGTATGGAGGTTGGCATTGTTGTGCAATACATTCTATTGCCCAGTTACCCACAAATCAAAACAGTGCTGCTTAATTGCTTGGCGCAAACTTTTAATTGCGTCAACGTAACTGTTTTGGTTTACCATCTGTCCTTTCAAGCAGATGCTTATAACACAACAAAAGTTCTAACATTAAGAAATGCGATCTACATTGTCTTTGTTTTTAAAATTTGCTGCTTCATTTTTTGGAGGCTGGTGATCTATGACCTCACCATTCGGCAGTGTGGCGCTCCGTTTGTAAGTCAAATTGATAACACCTATTTTCATTTTGGCAATAATGTTTTCACAAATGTAGGATCAACTCTGACCCTTTCCAATGTTTTATCAGTAATTATTTGTTGTCTGTACTGTCAGTTTGTAATGGACTATTATGCAATTCCGTTTTCAGTCGTTACTTTTTTGTGCACCACGTTACGCTCAGCGGCTTCTGATATAACTCGCACGGTAATATGATATTCTTGCGCACTTGTTGACGAGAAGAACATTCTGGGATCGTTTCCATGTCAACGATTTAAGATGTCCGAACTTCTGGAATCGCGGCAATTAAACATACAGATAACTCGATAATTAGCGTGCATCATCCTACATGTTTCTGAAGTTGCTTAACGCAGAAGTAATTGAGTCACAGTGGAAGCTGTGCGCATTGACTAAATAATGTTCGTAACTGTTAGTCACCTAGTGTATGTATACATGAAGCCGTTAAGGCCATGCTTATCCAGAACTCAACAGATAAGTAAATAACTAATTTCTTGCGTTTAAAATAAGTAGTGATAATGAAACTCGAACTTTCTAGTATCTTAATTCACCATATTTGAAATTGTGATAAACGTATGCAGTGCCGAGGGTTTTTTTCTTGCACCACGTTACGCTCAGCGGCCGACATAATGCATTCTAGCAATCCAGTTGCCGCACACGTGCGAGAAGAACATTCTAGTCGTTTCCATGTCAACGTTTTAAGATGTCCCTTCTGGAATCGCGGCAAATAAGCATAAATAACTCATAGTGAGACGGCAACAGGATTTGAAGTGACGACAGCAAGGTGAATTCAAGTGCGGAAGCTGTGCGCATTGACATAAATAATGTGTAATTTTACATTACCTATTGTATGTGTATATATAAGCCGTGTTGTGATTTCGATATCGGCAAGTAAAAGAAATAAGTAGTTTAATTGAATTTCTATATCTTATTCACCAATTTAAAACGCGAAAACGATGTTAGGCGTGGGGTATTTTTAACTGTGTAAGTGAGTGATGAATAAATTAAAATAAATAAAGGGAAACACGGAGAAAAAGAAAGTGTTGCTTTTTGCTCTTAAAGTTTCCGACTACCAACGTGAGCTGGAAGAAAAAGAAATTGCTTAAAATAAATTCGTATTACAGCTCCGACTTAAGAAACCTTTATTTTGAAATTTCATGTGATGTAAAGCAGATTTGAATTCAAACATGGGCACACTAAATAAAAAGAAGTGCTTTGAAAAACATTAGACGATAAAATAAATTAGGTGAGTGACGCAATTAGAAAAATAGATTTATTTGAAAAAAAAATTGAAGTTAGGCTTAGTGCTCTGATCGAAATCAGTTTTATTAACGAGTATAGTGAATCTAACGAGAGCAAACAAGGAAGCCGGCGGGTGTAAGGATCATTGTTGATCGCTGATATAATAAAAACTAAAGTCTAGCACCCAATGTTTGTAGTAAATCTTCTTGGACAGATTACCAAAAATAGATGAGGCGGTTATTAGTGTAAACTAATGGTGAGAAATTAAAAAGGCAACTGCTTTAATTGTTGTTCTGCATGGCGATGCTCTCGATATATTACAGACTGAGCCCATAATGAGCAAGAAATTACAGCTAAATTGTTAAAAGGTTTGGAATGCCTTACGGTAACGCTCATCTGGAGGATGTTCATCGTACAAAGCTTCAGAATCGAGCACAAAAATCGAGGGAAACGTGACAATATAAGAGAAATAGAGGCATATATCGGCGAGCTGGATGAAACGTCTGTGGAAGTCTTAGTAGAAAAAGTTGCTAAGCTATTGGAAAAAAGATCGAGGTGATTATGCTGTTGAAATTGTAGTGAGATAAGCCATATCAAAAGTCAGTGCAAGAAGCAACATAGAGCTTCTTGGTCCCTCGGTAAAAAAACTGAAATGTATGAATAAGAATAGCCGATTATCTATCCGTAACGGTGAAGCCTCAGCTAGGAAAATACTGATTGCGATTCTAAAGCATAATTTCAAAAGTGTTAATGTAGGGAGAAGAAATTGTTCTTTATGATCGAGACGAAATCATAACACCAGTGAGAGTAGCTTAGGACACCATCCTCAAGAAGAAGGCAGTGTAACAAATTTTCAAACGCGCCCCATGTGAGCAGCGTCGCGTAGATATTTGCGGCCAAGGGTTTTTTTGTTGGACCCCGTTACGTTCAGTGACTGACATAATGCTATCTAGAAATCTAGGTAACGCACACGAGACAAACATTCTAGGCTTTCTTTGGGTTCTTTCTAAAATAGCGCCATAATAGGCATAAATGTCGCTCAGCGGGCCGGCAAAAAAATTCGAAGTGACGGCAAGGCGAATTCAAATGCTAAATCTGTACTCGTCAACATAAATAGTGTGTAATTTTACATTATTTATGTGTTCTTATCACCTATAAATAAAATAAATAAGTACTTTAAGAAAATTTGCACATTTATTTACTATTGAATAAAGAGAGAAAAAGTTACAATTAATAAGAATTTACTTTATTTAATTGTTACGCTGTATCACTGTACAAGTAAATTTTTAGTTTAGGTAATATTTTTAACAATTCTTGTAGGCAAAATACTCCATTTTGCTATCGTAGACAATTTATTTATACTAGCCAGTAACTGTTTTTATGAGATAATAATTTGTTACAACAATAGCATTTTAAGGACTTTGTTTGAGTTGTACTTTTAGGACGTTCTGTATTTCTATGAAATATATTAGCTGGTGTTGCTAATTTCTAGTACTTATTTACACTTTTTACCAATATAGTTCCTTTTCTGATTTTATTGTTGTAAAATGTTACATAAGGGTTAACAGAAAAATAATGCTTTTTTGTTTTAATGAAAATTGTAGTACAAAGATAGATTAATTCCACTATTTGAAGAGTACTTCGTTATGTACAAAAATGAAATTTTTTGACGTAATCACTACCATTTTGATATTAGTTGTTGCTAACTATGAGTAAAATTTTTATGTTAAACTCACAAAAATGGCGACATTAAGTTTTGTACTGCTTATGAAGTTATAGAGGAGATTGTCGCCTTTTGCGTTGGTCTTAAAGGGCTTGTTAAATTTGCGCACGTTGCTGTTTCTTTTTTTGTGTGTAATAGTGAGATAAGTCTGAGAAAAATTTAGTAATTTTTCAATGTTATCACCATCGCATAACAACACTTAATTGAGCAGTTTTGTACATTATTTCTCGGTAGTGGTTTGGCGGTTTGTGCAAACCGAAAGGCTTTTGGTTTTTAAAACAACTTATCATCTGCAACAATATTTCTTGTCTGTCACGTCACTACCGCCATTACTATAGTACAATAACCACTACACTTCTGTGTTTATGCCTATGGCCAAGAATTCAGTTACACACGTTTACTTTATGTGTTCATTGACATCACAAACTTGAGTGCTTCTAACTTTATCAGAGTATTATCACATTTGGCGTTTAAAGACTAAAGATACGCTCAATGCCCTTGTTATCTCTGAAAGTTCAATACCATAGGCAGATAGTAAAAGTTTTCAACCTTATGCAGTTTTATCACTTTTATATTTACTACTAAAATCGCATGTACATACAATACGTTCTATTTATTAAATGTAGACATTTTATGATCTATATTTTCAATATGAAACGGGTACGGCTACGTTGCTTATTGTAAGGAACGGCAATCATAGATAATCAAATTGCCTTAGAAAATCACGAATGAAGCTTTAGTGTACCAGTAAATACAACTTAATGCCCATTGCTATTTTTAACTCATTATCAAGAAATAACACATTCTTTCGTAATGCATCTACAAGCAACACATACCAGCTTTTATCAACAAAGAAGAAAATAATCCAACTTAACCTAAACTGGCGAACCAAGCACATCCAACAGATACGATATTAGCTTGCAAGGGAGATGCTGTAACGTTAATAGCGCAACTTCTCAAGCCTTCCTCCGTTCTACATTCGCAGTATTACTAATTATAAAAGGATAATAAAGAATTTCTTTAATTCTTTTGAGAAAGAATAATATTACCCATCAACATTTAACGACGTCATTACTATTAGTGTACTAACCACAGATTCTTATAGAAATGATGAATACGTAGGCTATACCTATTAGGTTAAAGAGCAAAGAGCGTATTAGGTGACCGTTAAAAACTTTCGCTCTTCCGATTCAATAGAGTAATTAAAGACTAATCGTATAATGAATAGTAATATCAAAGAACAAAGTAACCAAGCAATTTTGCTTTTCTTCATAATAGATCTCAAACCAAGCAAAAACAATAAAAACAAATATAAGGTAAAATACATCAATGTCTACGAAACTTTACAACAATAAATCAATTACCTGCGTTAAATGTGGAGTTAGGCTTCAATTCCCAAAAAATGATGATGGAAGACATTCAACCAATTACAAAGGTTGTGTATCTTACCAACAAGCTCGTCCAGAATGAGAGGGTAAAGGGTAAAATTTTCTGAGAAGCAACAGTTTCAATTGGTTGATTACATAATTTGAAAAACTTACAAAACGCGGTCTTGTAATTATTTATTTTTATTAATTTGCTATACTGTTGATTGTAGAAAGGTCAAAGATATTCACGTGTATGTAACTTTTGTTGCATTAGTTTTGAATAAGACCAATAGGGTTTTGAAAGATATTCTGATAAGTTGGATAAAAGCATGATATGAGACCATTATGAAGTGGTCTTATAAAGACGCTCAAAGTATCATTTCAAAAAAATTTTGGTGATATGTTTTGCCTTGTTTGTTGATAGTTTAAGATCTGAAAGGCAAACAATTACAGAAAATATTACATGTGTACTACACTGTTTCTTACATAAACATTGATTGTGAAAAGTAGATGCTATGAAACCGCAGAATGTACATCTAATTTAATTGGCGTTTACCTATTATTTGAATTTTGTGTTAATTTATTTTTATCTACTGCGTGACATAAGATATTAGCGGCAATTAAATACAGCGGTTAGTTTTTTTTTTAAACTGTAGAAATTTGTAGTGAAGAAAGGAAAACTAAAAGCTTCACTTTGAATAAGAAAGATTTGAGTGAAAAATTGAGTAATTTTCTTAATAAATGCGAACTTGCTGAAAGTTGTCAAACAGAACTTTCATACATTTACTTATTAAAAGATAAATTTTAATAAACACTACTATAGGTAGTAAATATACTTATAATTTTCATACATAATTATATATAATTTATTTAAGAACCATACCTTCAATAAACAGTAGATTTATTAAACAAAATTGAAAAGCAATTTAATGAAAACCGTTTGATAGTCTGCAATATAATTTGTCAGTTATGATCATACTTGAATAAGGATGACCATTGGCCAAATTAGTTGGGAGTCAGATGCTGGTGAGTGACCATATGTAGCGCGTGGGAATCGTACTTGCAAATTCGCACCGAATTATGTGTGAAACTGAAAATTTTATCTGTAACAACTAGTCAGTTGACTTGGGGTGTTTTTGGAAACGATACAATGAGTGCAGAACTAATTAAGACATGGTATAAGTAATCAAAAAATGGTCGAAAGTCTGTTGTAAGCGATCCACATTCTAGAAGACCAGAAATAAGCAAAACACCAAACAATTTTGAACATGTATAGGCTACAATAAATAAGGATAGTCCAAGAACCAAAAAATCAGCTGGATCATACAGTTCAAATTTGTCGCTCTACAACGTCTAGATGTTCTCAAAAAAACTAGTAGATAAGCTGAGAAATATAAAAACTAAATCGTGTGAAATTCTCATCGAACATTTTGGTATAAAAAGTGTCTAGACCTCATAGTTTTCTCTGGTATACTAATCAGCGCCGACAAAAAAGAGAGATCAATGAAGGTCTAGAAAGTGTTAGAGACTTATTCAAGGATTTTATGTGCCTGACAAATTTGTGCTATGGGTTATGGTAGATTTGATAGTTATGGCAGAACTTGTATGTACCGTTCCGTAAAGACGGTGTCGATGCACAGTGGAATTTTGATAAATGTTTTTTTCCGCCGAATGGCTTTTCAAGATTAGCTTAACATCTATTTTCTTGTCATTTAGGAATATGGCAATTCCTTGTATGTGGTTAACCTGCTGGCGTTACAAATATCAATCCTTAGTCTTGAATCTGTTATTAGTGATATTTCACATTTCAAACAACTAATATTTAATACAGTAGGTTTGGAAGTAACTGTGTTATTGACATGTCTATTTAAAATTTATTGCAAACACTTTGGTTTAAGATCCACAAAGGGTAAAGGTAATGTAAATTCGCTTGCTATGTGCCGAACGTTTATGATGTTTCTGACCTTGTGTTCTTTTATAGCTAGTCCTACAGATATTTCTTCAGCTAGAAATGGTGAAAATTTTATATGACGTTATGTACGACGAGGGTGTAGGGGTTGCGTCGGCGAGGTAGCCCCCTCTGTCATGGACGGTCACTCCAAGCGTCATAGATGGGCGGAGGTTCATGGCAGTTGGTCTTCGCGAGGCATCCAACTCTCACTTGATGGCTCCAAGCGCCACATCCTGGTACACCGTATTGACCTACAGGCTAAACCAAGTGAGGGTAACCAGATATGGTGAGAAGCAGCGTCTGACCCAGAGTGGGCGGCTGCGAACAGCGTCTGACTCCATGTTAGGGGCGGCTGAAAATCACACTCGCCAACACGCTCGGCAAGCGCGGCGTTTTAAATGCCAATTACCTCCCAAAACCAAATCGAAATGTGGTCGAATTTACAAAATCATATACCCCAGGTGAGTAGAAAATATCACACTGCTAACTCAGCAGTCTGCCCCAATTCGGATTCTGGGAGGCAAAAACTCGATAACACATAACCAAAAACCCAAACATAAAGGCTGCACAAGTAACTTTTATATAGCTACGTACAATGCTCAATCCCTAAGTAACGAAGAGAGACTAACTGAACTAGAGAACGCATTGGAATCAATAAAATGGGACATAATAGGAATCAGCGAAACAAGAAAAAGAGGAGAAAATTTACTAATACTGAAAACAGGACACGTGCTGGTAATGAAGATAATGAAGATAACAGCCTACATGGAACTGGATTTATAATTAATAAGAAATTAAAAACAAACTTAAAAAAACTAGACTGCATATCATCAAGAGTTATCTATATGATACTACAAATTAACAAAAGATACAGTCTAAAAGTCATCCAAGTATATGCACCAACAACTGCTCACGAAGACGTGGAAGTTGAAGAAATGTACGAAGACATCGATAAAGCACTACAAATAGAACCGACAAAATACGTAATCCTAATGGGAGACTTAAATTCCAAACTGGGCCAGAGACAGCAGGGCGAAGAATATATCGGATATTATGGATATGGACAAAGAAACCCCAGAGGACAAATGTTGATCAACTATATGGAAAAAGAAAAACTGTTCTGCATGAATACTCACTTCTATAAAAAATATCACAGAAGATGGACATGGAAAAGCCCAAACGGCGCTACTAAAAACCAAATAGATTTCATTATGACAAATAATAAGAATATTATACAAGACGCAACAGTCTTAAATCAGGTAAACACAGGTAGTGATCATCGGATGGTTCGCCCAAAAGTATGTATTTAAACAAAATTAGATAGATTTAAACTAATATCAAAGGGAACTGCCAGGTTCAACATCGAAAAATTGCAAGACAGTGAAATAAAGGAGAAGTTTAACGATAGACTAGACAAAAAAATGACGGAAATGCACAATGAAAACGTAGATCAACTTCAACAAGAAATTACCAAGAACATAATAACTACAGCAGAAGAAATACTGGGGAAAAAGGGGAAACAAGAGAATAATAAACTATCATTGGACACCAGAAACCTTATAGCAAGAAGAAAAGAATTACAGAGACAAAGTAACAACACAGACAATTTCAGGTTAAGACTTGAAAGAACTGAACTAAATAAAACTATAAAAAGAAAATACGAAATGACATAAGACAGTACAATACTAAATAATAGAAGAGACCATTGATCAGAATAGAGGTAGCAAAGTGTTCAGCCAAAAATATCCAACGCTACTAGCCAAATAAATAAAATTAAAGACGCGAACGGACAAGTAATAAATGATAGAAATTCGTTGTTAACAATAGTGAAAGAATTTTACCAGGAACTATATAATTCAATGAAGCAAAACCAATAGTTAATCAAGACCCACGCGCGAGACTATCTAAACATCTTACTGAAGATCTCCTGATATTAGTAAATACGAAATAAAGTTAGCTTTAGGAAAATGAAGAACAATAAATCACCAGGCGAGGACGGAGTAGTAATTGAACTACTAAAGAATAGCGGAAGAGAAACCTTAACAATGCTTCAAAAATTGTTCAATAAGTGTTTAATCGAAGGTATAATCCCCAAGCATGGAAAATAGCAAAAGTAGTTATAATTTACAAAAGGGCGATCGTTCAGAATCCAGAACTATAGACCCATATCACTACTCTCTCATATCCACAAACTGTTCTTTACTATATTAACAGATCGAATTGAAAATAAATTGGACGAAGCCCAACCCCCGGAACAAGCGGGATTTAGGAAAGGATTCGGGACCGTAGACCACATCCAATCGGTCAGAGAAATTGTACAAAAAACTAGAGAATATAACATTGACGTAGTAATGGCTTTCGTGGACTATGAGAAGGCGTTCGACAGTATTGAACACTGGGCCGTAATAGACGCTCTACGAAGAGTAAGGATAGATCAACGTTACATAGTTTTCATTGAAGACCTTTACAAATCAAGCAGCTTCAAAGTACAGCTCCACGAATGTACGGATCCGATTGAAATAAAGAGAGGAGTCAGACAGGGAGATACTCTCTCACCCAAGCTTTTTACAGCAGCACTCGAAGATATCTTCAAAATATTAATATGGGACCAAAAGGGCTTGAACATCGACGGAGAGGAGCTTTCGCACCTCCGATACGCAGACGATATAGTAGTGTTTGCCAACGACCTGGATGCACTACAAAAAATGATCAGAGAACTAAATGAAGTATCAAAAACAGTCGGACTAAAAATAAACATAAACAAAACCAAAGTCATGGCAAACTTTAATTTAGGAAATAGAACAATAATGATAGAAAACTCTACAGTAGAAAACGTTCAGGAATATATATATTTAGGCCAGCGAATAACACCTAATAAAGATGGACAGGACGAGGAGGTGAATAGACGAATCAGACTGAGTTGGGCGGCATTTGGTAAACTAAAAGAAGTATTTAAATCAAAAATACCCCAAATACTAAAAACTAAAGTATACAATGAATGTGTTTTGCCCGTAATGACATATGCTTCAGAAACGTGGTCACTAACAAAAGCACTACTTCACAAGCTGCAAGTAACCCAAAGGTCCATGGAAAGGGCAATGTTAGGTATAACTCTCAAAGATAGAAAGAGAAACGATTATATAAGAAGCCGAACGAAAGTACAAGATGTTATGCATAAGATCCTAAAACTAAAGTGAAAATGGGCGGGACATGTAATGCGAAGGCAAGACAACCGATGGACCAAGAAGTTAATAGAATGGAGACCTCGCACAGTACGCAGGAGTGTTGGAAGACCCAAAACTAGATGGAAGGACGACATTGTAAAAGTAGCGGGCAGAAACTGGATACAACAAACATATGACAGAGAAAATTGGAAAACATTGGGAGAGGCCTATATCCAACAATGGAGTATACAAATGGGCTGAAGAAGAGAGAGAGAGTTATGCATTCTCTCTCTTAATTGTGATGCATGATACTGAAGTAGTTGATTGGTTTTTTATGTCTAATAATTAAAGAATCTATTTTTACAGTGTTATTTATTACATATATTTAAGACGACTGTTTGTGTGTGTATATATATATATATATATATATATGTGTATGTATGTATGTATAAGGTGTTTTTTTAAGCTTGATAGAACTTACAAAAGGGTTAACTGTCCAACGAACTGTCATACTGCGCTCAATTTTTGCATTTGTGATCAGTATACTCTGGAAAATCATCATAAATAGATTGACGCTTGAACAACGCTACCAAATTATCCAGATTTACTTTGAAAATCAGTCATCGATTCGCGCAGCTTATAGACGACTTCGTGATTTTTATGGCACACATAATCGTCCATTTGAGCAAGCCATCCGTCGAACTGTGGATATATTTCATACCACATACTCTCTCTAAATAATGAAATAACACCAACACGTTGAAGGAATGTGCAAACTGAAGAGAATATCGGCGCTGTAAACGAAAGTGTGGAAGAAGATCCAAATTTATCGGTTTGTCATCGGTCGCAGGAGTTAGGGGTCTGTCCGTCCACTACGTGGAAAATTTTACGCAAAAATTGTGGCCTACACCCGTATAAGATCCAGCTGGTACAGGAATTAAAGCCACGAGACCATCATATGCGTCTTTATTTCGCCGATTGGGCTCTAGAGCAGTTGGAAACTGACCCGATGTTTTATCGCAAAATTGTGTTCAGCGGTGAGGCTCATTTTTGGCTTAAGGGGTTTGTTAATAAACAAAATTGTCACCTATGGAGTGAAAACAATCCACAACAGATCCTACAGACTCCATTACATCCAGAAAAATGCACCGTTTGGTGCGGTTTACATGCTGGTGGCATCATCGGACCTTATTTTTTCAAAAATGAAGCCGGAGCTTGCGTTACGAACAATGGAGATCGTTATCGCACCATGATTAATGATTTTTTGTTTGAAAATATGCATGACATTGATCCGGACGACATGTGGTTTCAACAGGATGGCGTTACGTGCCATACGACGACCGCAACCATCGACTTATTGAAATCAAAATTTGGCGATACGTTGATTTCGAGAAATGGACTTGTAAATTGGCCTCCAAGATCGTGCGATTTGACACCTCTCGATTATTTCCTGTAGGGCCACGTGAAGTCACTGGTTTATGCTGATAAACCAGCAACAATTAACGCCTTGGAGGCCAACATTGTTCTTATTATTCGTGACATACGGCCAGCAACGCTCGAAAAAGTGGCCCAAAATTGGACGTCCAGAATGCGCTTCGTCAATAACAGCTGCGGTGGCCATGTGTCCGAAATAATTTTCAAATGTCAATGCCGTGTATTGATCTTTCAAATAAAAAAAATTTTTTGACTAAAATTTAATTTTTTGTGTTATTTTTTACAATTTCAAGTTCTATCAGGCCTAAAAACACCCTTTATATATATATATATATATATATATATATATATATATATATATATATATATATATATATATATCTGTCATCAAAAATCATTCCCTTCGAACGCTTTTAATTTGCATTTAAGGTTTCGTATACTAAGTGTTACGCAATGCATGCGGGTTTTCTCTTAGTTTGTCATGATTTTGGTAAAATATGTTTGTCTATCAGCCACTAAAACTAAATTATCTGTTTATTACGCCATAGATATAGACCGGTGGAAGTCTGAGATCTCTACCTATTGTTTTGTACGGTTTTGAGTAGATTAGATATCTTCTGACTGACATTTATTTGTTATTTTAACTTTCGTATTTTATTTATTAGTGTTTTGCAATTTTTGAACCAGCTTGCTATGCGTGTTTCTTTACTTCTGTGTCGGTTTTATTGGTTATTATGTTATCGTTGTTAAACGATGTAACATACAGGTAACCTCTTCACTCATAGCTGATTTATTGTTAGTGTTTGAATTTGTTTGTGATTGCATATGATTTAGATCTTGATAATAATTATAAAATACCAGCATTTGTTTCATTAATATTTAACCTTGTTTGTAATAAAATAGCACATCGGTTTAAGTAACGATGCTTGCATTATATTAGAAGGTTTCATAAGCTGGTTATACATGTATTGTTATTTTTTTTTATTAATTAGTGGCTCCGGACTTGGTAAATTCCTAATGGAGAAGATAAAATAAACTAAAATCTATTTGTATAAGCATATTATTAAGTGTAGTTGACCTTAGATTATACTTATCACCCTGATATTAATAACTAATGTTAAATAATACAGGCTTCACATTAATCAACTGCTAGAATTTCTTATATTTGTAATTACAACAGTATTTTAAAATTGAAAAAACTAGTACTTTTTGAAAATATTATATAATAAATAATTAGTACAAGACATTTAATGAGAAACCTTTTTGGCAGAGACAGGCAAAAATATTAACTAATAGTTTTTAAGGGTCAACATATTTTTATTTTAAAGTAACAATATGGTACGCTACTTATTTTTTTGTGACTCCTTGAAAAGTAAGTGGTACCCTAAAGACGTTTTGAAAGCTGTGTAGATGCCATGGTTGTTAGTCCTGCGTGTATGATGCACTAGATGTGTATAAATGTTTGTACCTTCCGTAAAAATAATTCCTTATATTATTTTTTAATATTCCTTTAGCAATATGTTAAATATACTATGCTTTGGCACAATAAGAATTATTGTAAATATTGAAGTACCGCAATAAATTTGAATCAATGTCGTTACTTATTTGCTTGCAAATCTACATATCAAAAAAGCAAAAAATTCAGATTGAACCCGAAGAGAAATCGGTCCGCCTTTATTTCGTTTTAGTTGTAAGGGTCGCATATTTTATCTCAAAATCAAGATAAACAGCGGCCGGGAGCAGCGCATTTTTCAAATTTTGAATTTCCGCTGCCAAATGAAAATAAATGGCCTGCGTTTGTGAGGCATTAGGCTGTACACGGGCTTCAAAAGCAAGCAAATTTGTTAGCAACGCATTAAGGCCGTTCGCAAATTTAAATTTTTGGGCTGAGGAGGCACCCTTTTACTGCCGTGAAATTGCCATAAGCCTTATATGTGCGCGATGACCGAAATCAGGCCCAGTTAGATGTGACGCGCTAAATAACCTTTTTTTATTGCAGGATCATGCATGTCAGCGTTGGGGATGGAATCCGGGGCGATCAAGGACTCGGCTGTGTCAGCCAGTTCCGCTTACGACGCCGGCAGCGTGGGACCGCAGCACGGAAGGTAATACCATTTTATGCCTACAAAAATGCAAAATAAAAAATTTAAAGCGCCAAGTGTTGCTGCGAGCTTGATGTCTGCCTGTATCGCGGGCCAGCCATCAACTTTTAATGCGCATTTCACCGACGAACTGTTTTACGATCGCCCTAACGGAGAAAGACAAAATTTGGAGAAATTGAATAGCAGGGGTGCCACTTCCCATCCGGCGCCGTCGAGGTTGGCCATTGATCCGGAAATGCTTTTAGCGAAATATTATTCCACGCGATCTGAGCGCCGTTTTGACATTTTCACAGTACACCTCTTCTAAAATACCATTACCCGCTAGGATTCGGGATTCAAGTTCCTTGGAAGGCGAAATGGCAAGGAGTTTAAAAACCGAAAGCGATGACGGTGCTTGCCTTTAATTTTGCTCTTAAGAAGCGACAAATGCTTCTGCTTTTCTAAAATAATGACATAAGAATGTGAACTTTGCTTGTGCCTTTATTTTTCTTATATTATTTAAAGAAAGTGAAATAGTAAACATTTCCAAGACCGGAAATTGAGCAAATCTTTTTGTTTAATGCTACATAGTAGTAGCTATATGTCTAATCATTTGGCACATTTACTGATTTAAAATAAAAGAGAATATTTCTGTTAATAGCACAGCCATTACTACTCTAATTACAATGCTTACTGAGTGTAAAACAAATGTAATCTACATTCAATTATACTTTACCATCTTATGTGTATTGCCACATATAGGAACTGTTTTTGGCGTTAATCTGCTTGTACAAGGTACACCAGGAAAATAATAAGACTAATTTTCTTAGCCGAAGCAGAAAGTTTGGGAGGTGGAGTTTTCGAGAGTGATGGTTAGAGGGAAATGTCAGCTAAACAATCCGACCCAGCTTATTTGCCTTTGATTGTTTAGAAAGTGTAGATCGTTTGCGAAATGCACAATTTGAGCATTACGTTACGGATCCAATGCGTTAAATTCGAACAGTCCGCAACCGAGACGCTTGTTGTAATAGAAAAAGCCTACGTGTTAACATGGTTTATCAAAAGCATAGGTGTTTTTAAAAAAAAAAGAAAAGATGTCGAACATCATCGTCTCAGATTTCCAATAATGTGAGCAAAGTGAAAGCAGTTTTACACTCTGGTCGACGTCTGTGTTAGATGCAAATAAAATGCGAGTTCCAAAATTCATCGTGATCACGAAACTGCGGTAATGTGGGTGCTAAATTCGTTCCTAACGTTTTAATTCACAAACAAAAGAAAAACTATATGCCGATTTCCTATGAGTTAAAATCTAAGTTGAAAAGGTACCGTTTTGGGACCGGTAAAAATATGCAGGCTCCTGCGACGAGTACTCTGAAAGAGATTCCAGTTTAAGAATTCTAGGAGAGCTGCGATGCGTGGCGACGATGCGATGATGCTGAAATATATTATTTTAAAAAATATTAAATATACATGAACATATATTCAATTAAACGAATTTTTGGAGCCTACTTTGTATTGTTATATTTTGTTCATCTGAACTTTAAAAGTTGTTCCTGAAACTTTTTGTAGTTCACATCTAATTTATTTTACTCTTAGAAGACAATTTACAAACTAATTCCTTTTCTTCATTTTCTTTTTTGTCTTAACTGCTGTTTAAAAAGCGAGTAATAGTTATTTTTGGTTTTTGTTACTGATCTGATTTATTTCCAAGGATTTTAAGAAGCAAATTGGAATAGTTGTATCTTTCTCTCTTCATAATTTTGTTTATTCTTTTATTATTATTTTTTTAATTTAATGATCTATTTGATATTGTTTTTAAGGGAGCTATAGTGCATTATAACAATATATGGTATTATATATATATACGTTGTGTATGTAAATTTTTTAATATTTTTTTGTTATTTAATGAACTGCAAATTTACAAGCTACTTTACGTTGAAGTAATAAGCAGATAGTAGAAAGGTAAATTAACATGAAAAGGGTTCAGCCGGTGCTAGATATTAGTTTCGAACTAAGTCATGTGGCCATTGACGTTTCATTCTTCGAACTACAGAGTGGGTAGTAAACTATTGTTTTGCGAGCTGGTTGGGGTGTCCACTACAATAGGCACGTGCAAATCTACTAATTTCTTCAGCTATGTATGGTATTTGTAGAGCGAAATGTAAATTGTCGTTCCGAACATACAAGGTTTGTATAAAAAATAACGGGAACAATTTTTTTACGTCACTGTACGTTGGAGCGTCTCGGTGGTGGGAGATGTGATCTTCAAGACGCGACAAGCGCTAGTTGCCTGCGAGTGTTCGTTCAGGCTGGATTGTGTTTTCAGTGGATCCCTGTCGAGTGACTCGGTGTAAGCGCAAAATGCAGCGAACGATTGAACAGCGGTACGCCATCAAATTTTGTGTTGGACTGGGGAAATCGGGTTCAGAGACGTTGAGCATAATTTGACAAGTGTTCAAGGATGAAAGCATATTATTATTCAAAGATGGCCGAGGGAGTGTGAAGAACGAGCCCCACGCTGGACGGCCGTCGACCTCAAGAACCAACGGCAACGTTCAACGTGTGCGTGAAGTGCTGAATTCAGACCGTCGATTAAGTACGAGCATGGTCGCAGATGAAATTTGCATTGATAAGATGACAGTGCACAGCACTGAAAATTTGACGATGCGAAAGATCTGCGTTAAACTAGTCTCGAAGGTCTTGACGGACGACCAAAAGCAGAGGCGTGTGTCTGCTTGTGAAGACCTTCTAGAACGACGATAAACGACATCGCGACGACTTACCAACTCCCTTATAGTCCCGACTTGGCACCAGTAGACTATTTCCTATTCCCAAAAGTAAAATCCTACCTCAAAGGACGCCACCGTGGGACCCTATGTGCCGTCAAAGAAGCTTGTACCCGTATCCTTAAGGACGTTCCGGAATCTGCCTACCAGGGAGCCTTCGACTAGTGGAAAAACCGCTAGTAAAAGTGTGTTGGCGCTTAAGGAATGTACTTTAAAGACTTTTGAGGTATTGTAGCAATATCTCAAATAAATATATTTTTCCGAAAGTGTTACGATACTTTTTATACAAACCCTGTATCATGGGGCATTTGCTATAATACGTAGGATCTTCTATTGGAAACC
Source organism: Sinelater perroti (assembly GCA_036346155.1). NCBI lineage: Eukaryota > Metazoa > Arthropoda > Insecta > Coleoptera > Elateridae > Sinelater > Sinelater perroti. The sequence goes on along the minus strand of JARFIY010000005.1, from coordinate 4,292,976 downwards.
TCTAAGTATCTTTGTATGGGAGGTTTTCGCACATCCTCAAAGTTGTATCCCGTAGGTCTCTATAGGTTTTAGGATGACTTTATAAAGAAGAAGTTTGTTCGGCAAGGAAAGTTGAAAACGACGGCCGATGTGCCATTCGATTTGTTTGAGTATAAGATTTAGGTGTTTCCTTTTTGGCGTAATATGCTCAAGACAAGCCAGTTTTTAATTTAGATGCTATCGGAGATATTTTATTTGGGGTTGTACAGGTATTGGTGCATTGTTGGTGGTTAATTGTGGGCGTTTGTTGGTGAAAGTTATTTGAGTAGACTTTTTCTATTAACTGTAACCTTACATCGAGTGAATTAAGCTTCAAGTAGATTGATGTGATTTTGTGAATGTTCTGCTGCAGCTACTGCGATGTCGTTGACGGATAAAATTCCTGTGTCATCATCGAACGTAGCTATAACGGTGGTTTGCTTGGTTGGAATATCGGCTGTGTATAGGAAAAGTGGCCCAAGTATACTGCCATGTGGTACACCAGCGGTAATGTGTTGGTAACTGTATTATTAATTTTAACTTATAAAGTTATAAAGTTCTCTCACTTGGGGAGGACTTGAGGACAAAGTAGAGCTGGCTTGGAAAGTATAACTTAATTTTATAGAGTAAGCTCTTACCCCTTGTCAAACGCTTGCTGGATATCTAAAAATATTCCTTGGCAAGATTTTCCGGTTTCAAGGCATTCCGTGATTGTGGTGACAAGTCGATGTCCTTGGTGAAGTGTCGAATGGTGTTCGCAAAATTCAAATTGGTGGAATGGAAGTATTAGGTCTAAATCTATGGTTCCTTTAATTTTTTAAGATATAGCTTTTTAAATATTTTTATAGTTTTATAGGACATAGGTTGCGTTGGTTGCTTTCCAGGCTTGGCAATTATAATAATGTGATCATGCTTCCACTGAATGGAAAAACGACACAATCTCAAAATACCGTTTTATATCGTGATCATAAGAACTAGATCTTTTCTAGGTAGGTTGTGAAGATTTTCTCCTGTTTTAGGAGTGTTAATTAGACGTGTTAATTTTAAACTTTAGTTGGCGGGAGGGCTTTCAATGAGAGAGACATTGGACAAGATCTATCGAGAAAAGTTTTAATTTCTGTTATGTCGTCGTTCGCTAGAGTTGGTGGTGTCACAAAAACATTTGCAAAGTATTTAGCAACGGTGTCGGTTTTACCTTGATCTGATCTGGCCCAACTACCATAATTTTTCTTAACTGGTGGAATCGCTACAATGAGACGTTTAAAGTTTTAAAGTTTTGTTGTTGCTTTCCATATTGAATTCTTATAAGACTTCATGCAAGGGGTGGGTAAGTATGTTATATAAAGTTCTGTTGGTTCTATTCCTGTTTTTTTGCTACCGCTTCCTAGCTCGACGTTTTTTCATAATCAGGTCTCGGATATGATAGGGTATAGTATTGGTTTTGTTTATATTTGTGGGTTTATGTGTTGCTCTCTGTGGAGCGTTGTGTATTAGAGTTGTAAGATATTCAACTGCATTTTTAAAGTTTTGCGTGGTTTCAGTTATGAGGGGGAGATTGACTTCTTGATCGAGTAGAGTTCGGAAATAATTATAATCAGTAGTTTTGAAACAATTTTATAGGAGCTTCTTTGGTGATGATTGTTGTACTGACAGTTACTAAGATTAGAAAATGGTCAGGAGATAAATCATAGCTGGAGTCTGTTGTGAGATATGTAACTGCAAAATCAAATAAATCTGGGAATTTATTCTGTCCGCTAGGGTTCCCCGGTAGAGAGAAAATTAAGGTTGAAATTTTGAGCGGCCCGTAATAGATCGCTTCTTTTAGGATTAGTTAACCGTAGTCCCCGTGATGTATTTTTAGCGTTCCGATCTCCATCAAGAAGTTTATCGTTAAGTGATCGAAAGAAATCCTGGTAACCATTGACAGTAATGGAGTATCACTGGGAACAAATAGGTTGATGCAATTATTACATAAAAATCGCGAGTTTGTAATATTATACTTGAATTTTTATAGTTAGGTATAACTGAAGTTGATAATATGTATTCGAGTTTTTTATTATGACCGCTGATCCTCCATAGGCTGTCTTATATGGGTGATTAGTTAATTACGTGCTGTAGTTTGGGATTTCTGTTAGTGTTCTGAAAGTTACGTGGGTTTCAAGAACTAACAGTATATCTAAATAAGCAGTATGTATACATTTTAGCAGCCGATTTATCTCAATTCCGTGGAAAGTTACTTGAGTTAGTAGTACCACATCATTTTGTACAATATTGAAAATTAAACATCGAGTCATAGTTAAATTTCTTATCAAAAAGGTCCCAGTCCTAGTGATATTAAACGGCGTTTGGATTCTAAAGAAGTGGACAAAAAAAACTTCTTTTAAGCCAATAAATTATCAAAAACAAACCAATTTAAGATTTACTAGTTAAATAGTGCTTATGAAAGGGAAACCTTGCTCACGTTAGTTAAATACGTGCTGTAGCTTGGGGTTTCTATTAGTGTTCTGGAAGTTGTGGCTCTCGAAAACTAACTATATCAATTTTGTGTACCTGCAGGAAGATAATTACTTCCAGTATATAATTTTTAAGTCCAAAGTGCAAAAAATTATAAAGTCATTATGCTAGTTTATTTATGATAATGGAAAGCATGTTTAGTATCATGCTATTTTGATTAAGAAGTTGTGCAAACATTATTTTGAATTTAATTAGGAAGTTAGAGAGCTATTTACTAATGTCCACTTGTTGGTTTTTATTGGTCAGCAGTAGCGTTATTCCTTGTGACTAATTGAGAATAGGATAAGTATTTTGTCTATGACCAGAAACTGTATTATTTAAGATATTTTATTGATTTTTGAGAGAAATGAAATCGTTGGCGTTTTTAATTCTTTGTTGATGTTGTAGCGTATTAGATGCTATACCTTAGACTTTGTAGGTTTTTATGTATGACTGCTGTAGCAAAGGATGCAAGAGGGTTTTTGGTTTTTTTTACGTTATCCTCCGCATTTAACACAGGCAAAACCTTTATTAAAATATGCTGTTGTGTGTCCCTAGTACTGGCAGCGAGTAATTGCGACATAATATTCTTTTTTCTAGGGGCTTCGATAGATACTTTCAGCCTGCTTAAGTATTTGACATTGTAGATCTTTTTGTTGTTTGGTTCAAGGTCGAGTGTAAATAGTGGCAAGGGGTCTTTAAATACTCTGTGTCAAACGTTCATATTTCTTGCTCTATGTCTGAGTTTGGCTAACTCTGTTTTAATTTTTTCAGTCGGAATGGAATAATAAATATTGCTAATGAAAATTTTATAAGCTCTGGTTTTTTTTAGTTAATAAGTATGATATGTATTATTTCTTCGGTTTTAAAGTCACAAGTTTCTGTAAAAAGCTATGGTGAAAGTATTAAATTTTATTGTGTCTTTGGTTATTGCTTTTGTCTAGAACGGTTCTCTTTCTAGGATATTAGTAATGGTTTTAAACATTTGATTGTAATTTTTCACCACCTTAATATAAATTCGTAGAGGATTTCAGAGTTTTTAATTAGGGATTAGCAGTACTGTCTTCTCGACTTGCATTATTTATTGTATCTTGCGAGAGATTTTGGTATTTATTGGATGTGCTTATTTGAGCGGTACTTTTTCGTTTTCAACTAGTTGCAACTCATGATTTGTGTGTGTTAGCGTTTCATCGTTGTTTTCATTATTCATGTCTACGGAATTTGTGTGTGAGACGTCAGATATACACTTTCAGGATTATCACTAGTAAATTCGTGATAATTTGTATTGGATTGTCCTGTTTGGTGGGACTAAGTTGCGAATTGATTAGGTATGGTAGGAATGTTAGAAGGGCTTAGTTTTGAGGCATGTACGAAATTTGAAGATTGTATTGGACTTATTATTGTGCGTATGCTTGTTATACATTGAGGGAATTATAAGCATTCCCTGCATTTAAAGGGTAGGTCTGGCTGTTAGTTGCAGCAGTCCCAGGTGGCACAAAATTAGTACTCTTGTTTAGGAACATGTTTTATTAGTCAATTAAATCCATTGTCAATAAATTTTAGTACAGTTTTAAAACTATGAACAAATACTTATTTGGTTGTCTTAAAATCACATGGAAGGCACTTAACACTTAAAGATAACGGAGCGCAATAAATACGTACGTCTTTACTCTTTGAAAACAAATACCAACTATTATTTTAATATTCTTCCTGTTTTTTATCTATATTTATTCTAAAAAATTTCAATAGTGACTAATAATAATTTTAAAAGCTGTTCAGATCCCTTTTAACACTATATGATTTGAAAATCTATAAATACATATTTTTAACAAATTTTTTATGAAGAGCTAAAAAATTTTTGCAATTAAAGATACCTACATTTTTACTTACCTTAAATATAAAATAATTTTGATAAGGTAAGCTTAAGCAACGTGCCAATGTAAAGCTTATTTGGAAAATTTTAATGTTTTATCCCTTTTGGGATTAAAAGTACAAAATAAAAATGTATTAGACCAAAAATTTCAGTCACCAATGCTTTATAGTACAAAAATATATTTTTTATAAATTTTATAGTTTATAAAGTGTAACCCAAAATAAACATCAGTTTTAAAATTTATATAGAACAACTTTTGAATTGACTTTATTATAGAATTTATATTGCGTATTAAATTCATAATCTCTAATTAAATATTAGAAAGTTGTCTGGTAAATGACCATCTCTGCGTTGGAGTCTTCCCCAAATTTTTCAGTTATAATTTTACACACTTTCTGGCCTCTTTCATTTATAGCACGTTGCGTTTTTTTGGAGTCTTCAATTCTTTGCAGATTATTGCAATAGACCTTGGATTTTAAGACACATCTCAAGAAGAAATCGCATGATGTTAAGTCGCAAGATCTTGCTAGCTAGTGGATGTCGACATTTTGTAAATTTATCTTACCAGAAAATTGATCAATGTAATAATACAAATGTGCAAGCTGTACGGCATCCTCTTACTAGAATTTCGTTTGATTCATATTGGTTTTTCCAGTTAGTGCTAAACAATTGGGTAGGTAATGGTAACGATTACTATTCACTAGTATACATTTCCAGTATTATTTTTAGAGTAGTATGAGCCTATCACACGACATGCCCAAATTCACTCTAAACAGTGATTTGTTGGGAATGGATTTGTTTTTCGTGGGCTTCGCGAGAAATTTTGTTAAAAACAATTTTTCGACTAAACTAATTATCCACTTCATTTTCTTCTTTTTTTTGGTCTTTTTTCAGTCACAATTATTCTCAATCTCTAACGCTATCTGTCTTCGTAATCTCTTCTATTCAACCGTTTTTCACATCATGTTTTGAACATATGTTTTCCATTTTACTGCTTTTCTTTAGGTCGCCAGTTTATAACTACTTTGTACCATCATTCTTCATTATTTCGTTAGAGAGGAAGTACCACTTAAATATCTTTATTCCAACCGTCTTATAATTGAAATTGTTACTTTATTGTTTTATTGTAAAAACTAGCCCTACTGTTCTAAATTAATATTTTTTTTCTTGACAATCATCGGTCTTATAATCACTTGTCTGATATAGTAGACATGATATTTCGGATCTAAATCTACTTTGCTTTTGTCTCTAATTTTCATCAATGTTTGCTTTTATAACGCGTCTTAAAAGTCTAACCGTCAATGGTATAATACTTATTCCTCGGTAATTTTTCTTTGTTTTGTATAGACACAATATATAACTTTCTCTACTCTTTTGGTATAGTTCCTTTTCCAGCAACTTGTTTCTTCCACATTTTATTAGTTCTATTCTAATATTATTCGATTCTGCAGATTTGTTATTTTTTTTTCTTTAGTGTATATTGTTGCATTTTTTCTGTTGTAATTGCGCTAGGTAGTATTCTGTCCTTTACGTGGTATTATTTTTTGTCTCTTGTTTTATATTCTGAATTATCCTCCATGCTTATATTGGTTAAATTTTACTTTATTACTTATATTTCTACACACATTGTCTTAGTGTTCATTTTTTTTGTTTTGATTGTTTCTTTTTTTTCTACATTCTATATATTTTTGTTTTACTATTAGTGTTTTGTTGTATAACCAATTATTACAGTACACCCTTTTATGTTTTACTTCTTGTTCTAATTCTGTACTAAATATTGCATTCCTTTATTTCTCTTTGATTCTGTTCTGAATACCTTTTTTGGTGTTGTATGTATATAGATTCTTATGTGTTGGTAGATTTTATTTGGTTCTCTTTCTTATTACATTTTCTTAGTTAATTACATTTCTAAACTATCTTTGTATAGTTTCTTCATACTTTCTTGTTTTGGGAGCTAACTTTTGTACGTTGCGGTTTTGTAATTCTTCAAACTAACTCTTTGTACTCTTATTTTATTTATTGTTTATGATGTGTAACAAAGGTTTTTATTACCATATATGCTTATATACCTTTACATATTTTATTTTTATTTTTCTATCTCTCTTAATAGTTATTGAGTCTATAATTGATCTGAGTCCACTTGGTAGATGTATCTACGTATATTTTTGAATGTCTTTATGATGTTTTAAAGTCCAGTAGATGAAGTGTGAACAACAAAATGGACAGCAAGATTACACTCTTGATTTAGTTAACTTTGGTAAGCATTAAATGTGTTTCTTTAAACCCTTATGGCAATCTCACCCCACGCTGATACTCACAATGTATTGTATAAATTACCGATCCAGTTTCATCATTCTTCAGACAGTTGATTTATTTGGTATACTATTATGATCAAAAGTTTCATGAAATTTTCATACCCGTGCTCGAAAATTTTCACCAATATCGCAATGCGTTTGAACAATAATAACTCGATGTTGTTTTATATAGCGTTCCGTATTTAATAATAGTAAGATTAATAAATAATATATCTTTAGGTTTAAGGTGACTAAGTTTCAGTAATAATAGGAACACAATAGCAGTAGTGTCCAGTAATATTAAACGACGTTTGGATATCATGTATGACCATCATATTTTTGTAAAGGATTAGACAAAGAAACTTTTTTTAAGCTAATAAAATATCTAAGATAAACCAGTTTCAAATCAATTAGTGGAATAGTGCCTTTGGAAGAAAACCTTTCTTACTTTTAGCGTGTGGTACTGCAAGAGGCATTTAAAAGCGAAGGAATTATTAACACGGTTGGAGCTTTTTAACAGACATTCAAAACAGCAACGTTTGATATGTGGTGAACAATTTTTAAACTTCTGTTACAAGAGAGAAAAATTTTTCAATACATTGTTACAGAAAATAAAACCATAATCCTGTACTATGATCCTTTAGCAAAAAGGGAGTCAATGGAATGGTGCAGGAACGTAATTTTTTTTTGAATTCAAATGATATTTTGCTAATTTATTTTAAGGAAGGAAACAGTGATAGAGAGCACAACGCCAGGTTACTAAATAAATTTCGCAATGTTATTGTAACAGATTTGCGAACGCCTCCCCCCCCCATATCATCTGTCTTGTAACATCCGCTGCCGCAATTTTTTTGTTGCACCATTGGGAGATCGGCGTACATAGTGCCTTCCATCCGCGCTGCTTGCTTATATACGAGGACTTGAACAATGCCAACATTTCAGGCGTTTCCAGTATTTTATTGTAGACCCGTATGGGCATAAATATTGCGCAGTGATGTGAAGTGCGGTCAGCAAAAACCTTCAGAGACATTGTAACATAAATAGTGTTACACATAAATACAATGTATTTTTACTTCATTAATTCTGTGTTGAGTGCGTAAATAGTGTTAAGTAGTTTCGATTGCCCATAAGTAAAATAAATAAGTAGTATAAGTAAATTTCCATGTGTTATTTCTCACTGTGAAAAGTAAAAACGTTATATTATCAAAGAAAAGAGAAGTAGCATACTAAGTCAAACGCTCTGCCTTCTATATGATAACGCTCTTTCTTGCTCATAAGGGCGTAGTTGTCTAGATTGCCACAAAGAACTGTGGCTTTGAGAGGCTTCCTCATTTACCCTCTAGTTGGGACTTAGCCTCTAATGATAAATAGTTATGTAAATGTTCCTTTAGAGCATTTTTCAGATAGAAAGGTATTGAATTCCTAATTGCAAGATATAATAAAAGTTTTAAAATATGGAGAGACTATATGGAAAAATAACCCTATTGTCTAGTATTATTTGTAACGATGTTTTTAATCGTTATGTTCAAATATGCTCCTTAAAGTTTTCTTATACTTAGGAAACTTAGTTTTTAATCTTCTACTTTACTAAACAATTTTGACGTAAAATAAATATACATTTTGTTTTCAACCGAATCACAAGGAATATAATTCTCATTATCTTCTTTTTCTTCTCTGCCATGCTTTGAATATGTTCCGTTGTGTTTCTACTAAATTTTCTACATGTGGTCTTCCCACCTTCGTCACGGTTTTCTTATGATTTTTTTGTTCTATATCGATATATATTCCATCCTCAATTTCTGTTGTTGCCTGTATCCTTTTATTTACTTTTCATATCTCTTCTACTGTATCCGGCAGTTGATAGTAAAACTTTATTTCTGTTGTCATGGTTTGCATTTTCCGGATTATTTCCTATCGTTATACATACACATTTTTATCTTATATAAGTGTTTTCAATAATCTAAATAAAATATATAGAAATTCTCCCATTATGTTCCAAAGTTTTTTACAAAATATTTATCAAAAGATTTAATACAACTCATCTCTATTTGTATTTCTTCCGAAGCATACTTAACAAGTTCGCTTTTTATTTCATCTTTATCGACAGCCTTTTTATATTTTATATTTTAGCTCATCATTTAATTTTCTAATTTCTAGTGCATTTGTTGTACTTGCCGTTTAAGGTCGTCATCAGTTGACTTGCTCTGTTGTTGTCTATTTTGTTGCTTTCTGTTTTATTCTGTGACTATTTTTGTCTTTAACCATCTGTTGTTATTCTGAAGGTATAGTAACTATTCTGTGATGTTTTTTTTTCGCTTGAGAGCTTCTGTAGCTGCTTTTTCTAGTACATTTTTTATCTACGTTATCACTTTTCTGGTATTTTGTATTATGTTTTGTTATTTGTATTTGATAAAGGGTTCTGATAGAGTTTTCTTCTAATAGTTCTATTTTTCATTTTTGTTGGGTCGAGTTTCGGTTTCTATTTTTAACCCATATTGCTTTATATCTGTTCCTGTGAAAGACGATGTGTCGTTAAATAGTGCACCCTTATTTTTATTTGTTAAAAAGTTATCAATTATTGCCCTTTTAATTGCTAAATGTATCGTTTGTTCTAATAATGTTCTCAAAATTTTCTTAACCCATTTGAGCATTTAAGTCACCGCCAATGATTATACAACCATGATTTTTTGTTTGATTAAAACGTAGTTAAAATTTTTTATAAATTATTTTATTATCGTCCTTAACTTCTGGGGCACATACACGTATTAACATTAAATTGTTTACATAAAGAAACCCCAAGGCTTTCCAAATAAATGAATTATTTTAAATTTCATTTTCTAATAGCAAAATGCGTAAACTAGGGCACAACTACAAATTTAATATTTTACCTCTTGTGTAGAAACAACCAATATAATTTAAGAATGACTTGCTTGGCCGAAATAAGCTAATAGAATAACATATGTACCATGTATCGCCAATTTTATCGGTTGTGGCTGAAATTGAGGAAATAAAAAGAATATTTTCCTTGAGGTGGTCATGCTATCAGAAAGTACAAAAAGGATATTTCTACATTTTTTTAGATAGTAATTTATTTGCAATATTTTGTACATATATATTTAAATATTTATATTCTTATAAGTTACATTAAATAAACTGATTTGAATAATTTAGAAATAAAAATAAAGATTTATCTTATACAACACATTATTTAGTTCTTGATTGAACTATTTAAAAAAATAGCGATTTGAGAGGAAGTAATAAATATTTAAAATGTTGATATTCGATAGAAAAATTATTTGTTTTATTTGTGTAAGAAAACTGCACATTGGAAGACTAGATTAGTTTTATTGATTTAAAAAGTGCAAAATAAATTCAACAGAAATTGATTTAGCAGTATTTAAGAAGTTTTAGTCATTTATTTGAAATAAGCGATTGCCAAAAAGTGAGTTAGAAGTTGTACAGATTGACTTGCAGATATGTATGTACGTATCAACTGACACTAAGTCATATTTCAGGCCTATATTATGATAATTATTCAGTTGATGAAGCCTCTAATTAGTCTACTTTGTGACTCGGTATTCTTCCTTGAAAATAGACTCGTTAGCATGACAACTAACTGTACTAACGTCGTTACATATTGATGTGTATTAGAGCCACGGTGTATGTTTACAACTTTCGGTATTTATAATAATTTTTGAAAACTTTGTTAACATTTCTTTTACAATAAAATCAAAGACTATTTTGGAGTAGTCAAGTATATGTTCTAGAATCGCATCACAAGTATAATGAAAACAATTGTGATATATATTAACGCTTGTCAATCAAACACCTATAACCAATAAAAGAGCACCACAGAATTTTTCCATGATACACATAAATCAGTGGAATTTTAAAAACTAATCCGCATAATTTTGCCTTTTACAAAATTTGAAACTTTAGCGAAAACATTAATTCAATTTGAAATGCAATATCATACGGAGTTACCTTGTAACTTTGTCCTTTTTACTGATGCAATAAAACTACTTTTGTTAATCTTCACTAGCTTTCGGATTAAAAATTGTTGTCTTTTTTGTTACCGATTTTTGCAAACTTTTATCTTTTGTCAGCTCTCTTGAACCATTTGAAATCTATTTTACAATAAAAATGTACAAGCACACGGATTAGAACTTAGCTCTGTGTCTAATATTTGACTATTGTTTGAAATTTATTTTTCTTTTATGGTACTATATTTGAACACGACGTAAAATAGAATATACCAAAATAAATTTCCAAACGCCCTCCGCAGCCTGTTGCCGCTAGACATTATTAATTTTTGTCAAATCAGCTACACAGAGAACATTCTTGATAAAAAGTCTTACTTAAAATATTAACAAAAATCATTGTTTTTAATTTTGACTGGCCTCTTAATACTCAATATTAAATACACAAATCAGGTACGTATATATATTATCAAGACCATTCCTACCATACAGTGTAAAGGTATGTATTTACAAAATAAAACTAAACTAATTCTTGATATAATATTTAAAACTAAAAATTATTCTTGATTTCTACTCGTATGTACTAATCTGGTCCACTCCTTTTTGTTCTGTGCCATTACCTTCGCTTCTTGCCATGTTATTCCTTTCTGAAGAAGTTTTTCTTCTATTGTTCTTGTCCATGTTTTTCGTGGTCTTCCTCTTGTTTTACTAGTACCTACTTTCGATTCCCATAATTTCTTAACCTGTCTATCTTTGTCCATTCTAAGTAGATGTCCTAACCATTGTAGCTGTCGTGTTTCTATTTTTTTCAGTGGTTCTACTTTAAGTTCTTCTCGAATTATTTGATTTCGTATTTTATCTCTTCTGGTTACTCCTAGTACTTTCCTCAGATATTTCATTTCCATACTTTGTAGTTTACTTTCCTGTCTCTTCGTTGTTACCCACGATTCCCCCCCAAATGTCAATGTCGGTAGATAAATTGTTTTATATATGGTGAGTTTTGTTTTCCTAGAAATCTCTTTGTTGTTAAAGAATGTCTTTCCTAGTGCGTAGTACAACTTGGCAGTGTTTTCTATTCGTTTGTTTAGTTCAGCTTCGTGTCCTCCTTTGCTGTCTATAGTAACTCCTAAATATGTAAAACTTTTGACTTGTTCTAATATACTGTTGTTGATTTTTATGTTTGTTCTTCTTGTTTACCAATTGCCAAGACCTTAGTTTTGCCTATGTTAATTTTCATGTTGTAGTCCTCTAACGTTTCTTTCCATATTTCCAGATTGTATTGTAGGTCCCTCTCCTTTGGTGCGAATATCACAACGTCATCAGCAAACGCACATTCCGAGATGTTTATTCGTTGCATGTTTCTGTATCCTACACATAATTTCGCTACTTTTGACCTACATACGTTAATAATGTCGTCCATGAGTAGTATGAACAGCAGAGGGCTTAGTACACCACCTTGTCTTAGGCCATTGCTTGTTATGAACTCTTCCGATTGTGAGTATCTAGTTCTTACATAGTTCCTGCAGTTTTGGTACATGCTTTTGGTGGCATTAAGCAATTATTTTCCTACACCCCTTTTAATTAGGCTCTTCCAGATCTTTTTTCTTGGTGCGCGGTCAAAAGCTTTTTCTAAATGATGAAGGCTAGGTAAACTTTTCTGTCTTGTTTTATTGTTCTTTCTATTACTTCTTTTAAGCTAAATATGTGGTCTTGTATACTATGTCCCTTTCTGAATCCGCTTTGAGAGTCTATTAGTTATCTTGCTAGGACTTTTCTTAGTTTCTGTTCTAAAATTCTTTCATAAACCTTGCATGCTATGCTCAACAGTGTTATTCCTCGGTAGTTATGATAACTAAGCCTATCTCCTTTTTTGTACAGTGGTAATATGATTCCCATTTCCCACTCTTTTGGTATTCTACCGGTTCTCCAAGCCTCTTTGCAAATGTCTAAGAATATTTGTGCTCCATATTTTCCCATAGTTTTCGGCATTTCTGCCTCTACTCCGTCGTGTCCAGGTGTTTTCCCATTCTTAACGTTTTTTATTGCTTCACATAGTTCCTTCATTGTGGGTTCTTCATCCGTTATTACTTCCATTCTTTCTGCTCTTTGTTCTCCTTCTTCATCTTCTCTTGAATTTTGTATTACCGTTTCATCTACTGTTAGGATTTCTTGGAAGTGTTCTTTCCATATCTTTATCACTTAATTTTCTTTGGTCATGAGTTTCCTCTTTTATTCTTGACTTGGTTTAGTACTGTTTTCTTCTGTGTTCTACAATTTTTGAGCACCCTATAAAATAGTTTCTGGTTTTCTTTGCTGTTATGTTCCATTCTGTGTCCGAACTTCTCCCATGACTTTTCTTTAGCTGTCTTTATTATTTCTTTAACTTTCTTCCTTTGTTCCTTGTATTCTTGGTTGCTTCTTCAGTTTTCTTATTTAAATAATTTTTCCATTTCCGTTTCTTTGTTTTAATTTCGTTTTTAATATCTTCATTCCACCAATCTGTTTGTTTATTTTGGTTATTTATTTTGGCTACCCCACATACTGCCTTTGCCGCAGATTTCAAAATTCTTTTAAATATTTCCCACTTATTGTCTATGTCTTCGTGTAGAAATCTTTCGTCCAGTTTTTCGACTTCTTTCTGTATTAGTTCTTGGTTTTTTGTCTGATATTGTTCTTCCTTGAGCATGTAAGTCTTAATCTTTTCATAAACTTTTTTCTTTTGCAAGTTTTCCTTCTCTTTTGTTTGTTTTCTGTCCATGTGTCTTATTTTTCCTACTAACAGGTAGTGATCGCTTTAAATTTCGGGACCTCTTCTTACCCTAACGTCTTGAATCATATTTCTTTTGGCCTTTTCTATCAGGATGTAGTCGATTATTGATTTTTCGTCTGTACTTTTAACTTCCCTGGTGTACTGATGTATTTTCTTATGTTCGTAAAACGTATTTGTGACGATGAATTGGTTCTCTCTGCAAAAGTCGAGTATTCTTTTTCCATTATTGTTTCTTTCTTGTTCTCCAAATTTGCCTAGTGATTCTTCCGTTGACTTATTTTTTACTCCTACTCTTCCGTTAAAATCACCTACTGTGATTACTGTCCCTTTACTTTCTTCTGTGAGTGATGTTAGTTCGTTCCAAAATTGGTCCTTATTGTTTACATTATCGTCTTCGTTTGGGCCGTAGACTGCTATTATTGTTATTTTGTGTTGGTCTTTCCCTATTTCTACTGACATTAATCTTTCATTTATGCATGTCCAATTACAAACTCTTTTTGCCCATTTCTGATTGACAATGCATGCTACACCTCCTTTTGCTCTCTGATTTTCTTGAACTCCGCTGTATATCATAATATAGTTATCTTCTAATTGAATCATTCCTTGGCCTTTCTTTTTTGTCTCAGTTGCTACTATTATTTCTATCTCAATTTGTCTCAGTTCGTTTACTAGCTCCTTCTCTTTCCCACTAATTCCTCTTACATTCCATGTTACTAAATTCCATGTTTCATGCTTCTTTTCAAATTTCTTTTTAGGTTCCCTTGTTTTTGTGTCTTTTTGGTGTTTGGGTTGTTTCCTATTCAAATGCCATTTCCTTGCCTGGTCGTCGTCTTTATATTTGTCGTGCAATCCAAAATCTGTAATCAGTTTTTTCGGTCGCCGTTGGTTATTTCTCTTGCTTTTCTTAACTCTTTCTTTATCTCTTCCCATCTCCACTCTATTCTATCTATATACAGCTTTCTAAATCCTATTTTAGCGGTTTTTCCTTGTGTTCTCTCCTCCTGGGCCCTTTTCCTGATTATGCCTTGTATTTCTCTGTCTTTCTTGGATAAATCATCGTTGATAAATATCTTGACCTCTTTATTCCCTTTTAGTTTGCTTTTGTTCATCATAACTACTTTCTTATCATTGGAATTTTCTAGCTCGATTAGATAGGTTTTTTGGCCTAGTTTCTTAGCTGATTTAATTGGTACTTCTATTCCCAGTTTCTCTTTGAATACATTCAATATGCCTTCTTTCAAAACCTTAGGGTCATCGATATCACTTTCTAAGCCTTGTATCACTAAATTATTTCTCCTTTTTCGTTTTCTAATCTCTCAACTTTTCCTTATATTTCTTTTAGTTCCCTTGCCATATGTTCATTTTCACGTTTGATGCTTTCGTTTTGTTCTTGTAATTTTTTGATCTCGTCTTTATATTCCTGTTGGTTCTTACGAATTTCTTTGACTTCTGTAGTGAGGTTCTGCATCATAACAAACGTTTTTTGTAATGTATCGTCTTGATTTCCTTTTTCTTCTGGCGATCTCTTTGTTAATTTACTTCTACTGAATACGTCTATTTGTCCCGATGGTTTCCTTTTCTTTGTTCCATCTTCCGATGTACTAAACTCATTCTCAGAACTATCCGTATTTTAGGTTTGGTTTTAATAATTCTGAGTGCGGCTCTGTTCCGTATTTACTATTTACAATATTGTATGTACAGCTGTGCTCAGCGATAAGAGCCTTGCCCGAATCTACTTCTCGGAGGTCAAGTCTCCTCTGATGCACGTACTTAAATATTAAACTGAGAAATTAGCAGTTTTCTCTTACCTTAATTGGCACACTTATTTTTATTATTTCCACCTTCACCGTTATGTTTTAAATAGTATTATTATTTGCTCAAAGCCTCCCAAAATGGGTAAATTTCTTCGGAGCGATTTATAAACACACGCACTTACTCTAGGCCAGGACCGTATTCTCAGGTACGTACAGAATTAAATTCAGCCCCGTACCTGTAGTCATGTTAATCTTCATTTTTTTATTCATTTGTACAAAATAATATAAAAGGGGGTATTTACTGATATAAAAAATAAGAAAGTTATGCAAGACTTATGAAGCGCTTTAACTTCTATTATAAAGTTTTAAATATGGACTGTAGGAGTAGTTAAAGTTACTTAAATTTGTGTATGCATTATTTTTATTTAAAAAGCAGCTCCTATCAAACTAACCATTCTATAAAGAAACGGCAATTATATTATAATGTATACAAATATGACACGCAAAATAAAATTACTTTAAACGTCTATAATAGTGAAAATTTACAACACAGTGCCAATAAAATAAGCTTTCGTGTCTTTTACGTGTCTGTACGAAACAACGGCTCTAAGGATACAGCTCTTATAAAAAGTGGTTGGCGTGTTGAATATTTAAAGCATCTCGGCGATCAGCGATAGAAAGTCTACAGAAAATCTTTGGCATATTTCAGATGTTTAAATATAAAATAGGAAATTTGTAAGCAATTTATATTTAAAAAATAACATTTTAAGCACATTTTGCGCATATGCTTATATATATTTTTATTTTATCTTAACATTATAATTATTTTACGAAAAAAATTCGGAGAGAAACATCAGTACAACAGTACAATACTATTTAACATAGTCGTAATACAAATTAAAACACGTGTCATAACATTTTACAAGGTTTAAAATCTCTTCTATTAAAAACTATTCTACCTGAAAGTGAATACATCCTGAAACAACATCTTGAAGCATAGTACCGATCAAAATATGTATCAACTTTTGCTATTTTTGCTTTTTTGTGTTGATGAATTTTTTTCAAATTTGTAGATAATGTTTTGACACCGTTTTATTGACTTTTGAAGAATTAATATGTTGCGTCCTTTATATCGTTTTGTCCGACATTTTTCAAATAATAATAGTTGTGTCAGGTAACAAATCTGGGTTCAGCAACATATCCCCAGATATCCAAAAGGCAATTGCTTATGGTCGTGTTCAAAGTTGTCCCAGGACTATCCAAATGTCCCGCGACAAACCCCCTTCTCACAACAGCCAATGTTTCTCGCAAATTGGGTGAGTTCTTGGATTCTAAGCCATCTGTTCGCACTATCAGACGTCGCCTGGTCTTAATGGATGCCGCCCGGTAAGAAGCCGATGATTTCGGAAAAGAACAGAAAGACGCACGTGAAGAAGTAATGATAGCAGATGGGATTCATTTCATTTATCGTCCCCAACGCACACGTTTCGATCTCAAGTTCCAGATTCCCAAGATGATGCACGGAGTCGGAAGTGTTATGGCCTAGGGTTGTGTTTCCGACTTTTGTACAGATCTTTTCGAGAGAATCCACGACATGGTGGATCGCTATCCGTATAAGGACATCCTCGGTAACATTATGCGTCCATATTTCATACAGAATATACAGTAGAGGCGTCAATTTACAAATCTATGATTCCAAATATCGTTTGAAGCATGTTCAGAAATAGTTTGCTTGCCGTTGTGTGACCCTTCTAGACTGGCCCATCTAATATCCTGAATATCATCGAGGGCATCTGGGTAGAGTTGTAGCGCCGTTTGGTTAGTAAAAACGCCAATAATTTAGATGAGAAGTATGTCTAACTTGAGGAAAAATGGAAAAACATTTCCATTTCCTTTATCCACACTATTCTGGACTCCATTCTTCGTAGGTAACAGGCCACCATTGATGCCAAGGGTTTTTTGCTACTAAGTATAAGGCTGTTATTAATCTTTAGTTAGTTTCCGTGGATTTAAAGTTATTCAGGTCTTTTCATTGTGATGATCGTTTCGTTGATGCATTTTGATTATTTTTTCCTATGCTAATAAAGTTTTATTCAGTTGAGTTGTGTTTCATTTTTTTTTTAATTGAGGAGCTGCGTGAGCAGCTAAAACTTTTAGTGAAGAATACGAAGGAATAAAAAAGTTGTGACAAATATACTAATGGTTGATATGTTTTTAACCGGTATTGTAGGTCTTATCGCCGGGCACAGTTCTGTTCAGAAATTGTTTTCCTTCTTCAGTATAACGGGAAAGTCCAAAGCAGATCTCATTCGGTGTATTTTGTGGTTCTCATGCATAAGTTTCATTACTATCTCCTACTATTTCTCGCGTATGTGCAAATCTTAGTATGTGACATCAGATACTTCAGAAATAGAAAAATGTATATCAGTGATATTTCTGTGTATTACATTTATTTTAAGTAATGTCTTAAAATTGCAGTCGTAGCAAATTGGGAAAAATGTTGTATTTAATAAAAAAATTAAGAAAAAAGAATTTTTAAGTAATTATACAATAATGCAAAACATATTAGTCTTGTTCAGTTTGTAAATCTACTAAGCACATCCAGTTTTAAAATCCTTAAATGTTGATAAAGAGTAAGGACTCAAATGTTAAAATAGGTAGATGTAAAGATGAGAAACACTTTCTACGTACAACTTTCACGTAAGCAATTAAAAACATGCAACTGTAAAAGAAGAAATTAAGTGTTTCAAAACAAAGCACATTTATATTCTGCCCCAAAAATGTGTGGAAGAAAATGCGGGCGCGCCGATAATAGCAATTAAATTTAACGGGCAATACTTTCAACTCTTATCCGAATGGCAACATCTGCTCGCCATAAATGAACAATTGCAACTTGGCGGAAACGAACAAAACGAAATTAAACTGATAAATCGCTTTTTGATGGTCGTAAATGCGTATTTAAACCGTTCGGATTTAATAGCGCCGGAAAGACACATTAACATCGCCGCCTGCTTTGATGGCCCGGAATCAATGGCACAACTTTGTTATAGATTGCGGAACGATAAGAACGGCGGCGCGTGGTGTCCACGCCAAATGGTCTCACGCGATGCCAAGGAGTACCTGGAAATTAATTTGGAGGAGTTGCATGTCGTCACGGGGGTGCGCACCCAGGGGCGCTTCGGCAACGGCCAAGGGCAGGAGTACGCGGAGGAGTACATGATTGAGTACTGGAGGCCGGGATTTACGGCTTGGGTGAGATGGAAAAATAGGGATGGAAAGGAGGTAAGTTATCGTTGTTACCTTATGATTTGTTTGTGTGTCATATTATCGCAGCTTCTTCTTTAGTTTGATGTAATCATAATGCTCTATCAGTTATGATTATAAACTTATAAAATTTATTATATTTATTGTAATAATTGTAATGAAATGTTTGACAATTTTGACGCTTAATTATTAAGATACACGAATTCAAATATAATATTCATTTAATGCTAGTACAACCATAATAAAAGTCTCAGATGTGCATTGAAAGAAATATAGGATGTCGTAATTATACACCAAATTTTTGTTAATAATATTAATAATAAGCAGTAGTGAAGTTTTATATATAAGAAAATTAAATACAGAAAAGACATTTGTAAGTAATAGTACACATACACAAAAACAGTAATTGTGTGGCAGGAATGTGACATAATCTACAAAATTGACCTATTATAAATACACTCCTTTAAGAATGTGCAGTCTATGTATTATTATATGAGTAAATCTATGGAAAAAGTTGTAAGCAGTATTAGTAAAAATAAAAAATAATTTTAAGCCATCAAGTAAAACGATAAGAATATTAGATTTAGTTAAATAGTCGTATATTGAAAGTTGCAGTAATTCTTTTTTTAATATTACATTTATTAACCAGATCAACAAATATTTTTGTTATACATAGCATTGATGTTACATAATCTGCTTAACTGGGGCTAAATAACATAAGAAGATTTTTAGCTGTCTCGGTGAGCTTATCAATAACAGTTCCAGTATTTTTCGCAATCAGCTATTATAATGCCCTACTTGACGTTTACTCTTGTGTGGATCTTTGTTCGAAAAATATCATAATCAACCGCACCACTACATGCACTTGAGTTGGTTATTCGCGTTTTTGCACTTTTTTTAATGTAGTCTTCAATGGACAAAATTTCTGGTTCATGATGCAGTTGTGTATTTCAAAAATACCAGGGCGTGTTGATTGAAATCCGCAAACCTTGTTTTAGAACCTCTGTATAATTTGCATGTTGTATTTGGTTTGAGATATATTACACCATATCAGTGATCCATACAGAATTAAAGGTCGTGCAGGCTTTTATATAGCAAGACAGTGCATCCAATTTTAAGGAAAATTTGCGGTTAATTAGTGGGTACAACTGTTTGAGTCTGGTATAACCTTGAATTAATTTCTGATTAATACAAAAACCCCAACTTATCCATGTGTCGAGGTAGATGCCAAGGTATTTTGGTCTGCTGACTCACTTGGTTTCCATGGTATTGGTTTATTATTAATGTGTAAAGAGTTGGGATTCGTGAATCTTCTGACCGTAAAAATTTGGATTCGCATTTTTCTGGGTTTATTTGGGTATTCCACTGTTGGAACCACCGAGAAAGTTGGTTTGTAGCTTGTTGGAGGCTAGTACTCTTTCATCTAATAACGTTGCCTGGGCGAAGATGGCTGTCATCTGCAAACGTAGCAAGAGTTGCCTTGGTTTCGGGCAGATTGGGTGTGTAAATGGAGGATAGCTTTGGGCCAGAATGCTTGATTTCTGATAGTGTTGAGTTCACTCGGACAGAAAAGGTTCTATCTTCAACAAATAAAAATAAAATGGCTTTTAGATAGAATGGTAAGATAATATCCAGGATTTTCTTTTTCAAAACTTAAGCCAAATTCTGTCGGAGGCCTGTGAGATATCAAGAAATAAGGCCGTGGTGTATAGTTTGTGTTCACTCATTTTTTGTAATTGGTGACATGTAGAGTGTCCTTTCCTGAATCCACACTGGAAGGTGAGAATTGTGTCAAACCTTTCAATTGCAGTATCTAATATAACATAAATTATTTTTTCTAACAGTTGGGATAAAGTAGTTACCAGACTTATTGATCTATAGCTGTTTTTGACCTGGTTTTGAGAACATTAGAATTTGGGCGTGTTTCCATGCCTGAGGAAAGTAACCTAGCTTTAAGCAGGCATTAAAGATTGTATTCAGATAGGTTGGGGTTTTGTTAGAGTTTGTGATATGATCATGGACGGGGGACTTTTTTGTTGAAAGTGTATTTATGTAGATTTTATGTTCCTTAATGAAAGTGGGTTTAAGTCTACCAAGTTATCATGTGGTTAAAGTGTGTAGGAGTACAAATCATGATGTCTAGCTAAAAAGGCAATGGCTAAGGAGCGTTGATTTAGGAGCCCATCAGCCTTCCAGTTGAGGATTGTTAAGCACTGAATTGGTTTTTGTTGATTGTGGACCATTGAAGAGAATGGGTAGGAGGGTATTGGTAACGAATGATTTAATTTGGTCGCGGTTAGGTGTGAGTAGTTTGCGGAGGAACTGAATAATGTTGCTGGAAAGTTCTGGGTTATTGGCTGGGGTTGATATCTTAGCGTTGAGATTGGCCCTGATTTTAATTTTGTCTGCATAAATTTGTTCACTGTTAATGTACGAGTTTTGGGTGTAGTTGGTTTTGGGGATAGAAGTCTGAGTTTTGGTACGTTGCTGTAGTAGTTTAATATGATGGAAACAACCACGATAATTTTCACTGCGGTCTCCTCCACAGTTTGCGCATTTTAGCGGGTTATTGGGCTGTTTAGATGCATTTAATGTGAATATGCGTTTTGCTTCTTCACTGTGCAGAAGCAGCGATGTCCTTTCTTTGGTGTATAAATGCGTTACTTTAAGAACTAGAACTTTATCTACGAGTTTTTTATTTTCTGTTTGTTAAGAAAATTGGTGTATTTTTGATGACTACAGATAAGGGTTTGTCGTTAGGATTTTGATATGTGTGATCTTGAATGTGGTTTTCATTGTAGAATTTGGTTAAGTTCCGAAAATTTTCGTTTCTTTGTTAGATTTATTCGTAGCGTGGATGTGTTATAGGTTGTCGTGAATGTGCCGGTTGTATGTTTTTGGATATCGGCTACAAGAGCATTCTGATGTGCTACGTTGTGCAGATAAATGTTTGGAATTTTAATTTTTGTCGTATCTGACTGGTTATTTTGCGTGTCGTCATTGGGAGATTGTTTATCATTTAATGAAGTTTCTAAATGTAGCAGAAGATAGTATTTATTGCTTTCGATGAGGTATGAATAGTACCGTTTTTAAACTTTGCTTATTCGTGGTGTTAAATTTTCAGATTTGCGCATATGCGGCAGTTGATAATCCATTTTAATTATAAGGGTAGTCATTGCTGAGATGTTCGGTAAAGTATATTAAAATAAGTCTAAACTTACTGTATTTATAGAAAAGTAACGTAGCTAAGGTCAAGCGTATCAGACTATTATCTGATAGTATATGCTCGTACTCGACTCTGAAATACTTTTAAAGTGTATTAGTTATAGAAATCGAACAAAAAACGAGGTACACTAAAGATAAAACGAGAATACTATAAGTAAACATAAACAAAAAATTATGGTAATTTATAATGTTAGTAAAAAACATTGAAAAAGGATTCAAAACAATATTTCTAATAATAATAGCATATACACCAACTAAAATCAATAAGAAGGTACTGGAAATTATTTAAAATATAACGAGAATATTATACACATTTTTAGTAAGGTATTGCGATTATATGAAGCCTAAATTGCAATAACATATAGCAGAAAATATGTTTCCTGTCCTCCTATCGATTAAAAAATCATAGAAAATTATACTACAGAACTAAGTAAATGATAAAATTACAAACTGCATATTGACAAGTATGCTATTTTAGCAATAAAAAATACAATTTAGATATTTGTAAACCACTATTTTAGAGAGATCTTAAATTATCAGGAATACGAAATAAATTGAAATATAACATTTTTACATCTCAATAGGATATTTTTATAGTCATAATATATTCCTTTAATGTTTGCACTTCTATTAAATCTAATTGTAGAATAGCATAGCTATTAAATCATTAAAGAATCATCATTTATATAAGTGCTTTAAGTAATTCTGATTCAGATTATCACTATAAATATATGTATTTTTTTTAATATAACTATGAAGAGAACTATTGAGCGTATATCCTAATAAGATATTTTTATATAATGAAATGTGTATTATAACAGTTAAAGAAATATATTTTTTAAGTCGGTGTTTCTCTGTTTCCCTATGAGGCATGAGCTGCTTAAATTATTTTTTTATTTCAGTACTATAAAGCAATGGGTCCTTTTTATAGCGTTAAAAATCTATACAGGATTAAAGTAGGTCATTATGAAAATCTCTTAAAGTCTTGCACATATGCCCAATTTTATTAATTAACAGAATAAGTTAGTTACATAATCAGCGATTGCTGACAAAATGAGCCGAGAATGTTACCACAAAGCTGCTGTACTCAAATTTCCCCCTTCGGAAAACCCGATAAAAATTATTGTCTGGTTGGTTTATAAATAGACTCAAGTTTATGGCGAAGCCAAGAATTTCGGAAAATCTGATCGCTAGGAAAAGGTAGCAACTGACAGGACAATACATGGCAAAACGATTTTTTTGCAAGAGAAGCGATGAATTTTTTCGCAAACTAAAAGAGATCGATCAAATTCCTGGACGGAGTATGACTAGTCTGGCAAAATAAATGGACATGGTGAAATCGACTGTCAGTTTGGCAGTCTACTACAAGTATTCGTCCTAAGAAACTGTCACAAACTTCTTAAGATTTTTTCAGACAAAAATAACTTAACCAGCACCGTTGGATCTGCTTAAAGTAACGACCATTGTACGCATGAAGTTCCTCGCCTTTGTGATAATTCTGGGACTTATGAGCAGCCACAGTGACGTCGTGGCACCCGACTTCTGTGAGGAAAGCTTGAAGATGACCGTCGCCATCTATATCAATGTGCTATAGATAGTTTTTGAAGAGGGCGCAAGAACGTGTTCTAGTAAGAATTTGTTTCATCTCACAGGGCAAGGAAGACTTGGGCATGGTTAGACAATAATTTGTATTACCATTGGTAGGCAACTTGTGGCTACCCTCTGGCGTCGACTGCAATCCCATTGACTACTGCGTATGGAATAGTGGTTGAGACGAAGGTCAATGAGAGGCATTATGTCATCAAGGGCAGCTTAAGGGCTTCTATCATGGATTTTATAACACATACTTGCTCTACAGCAAGTTTAGGATAGCTGACAGAAGCTATAATGAATAATATCATTCTCAGTATCATTTACTGTAATTGTGCTAATTTTCATGTAAATAAGTTTAATTTTTGTTATATTATAATATTATTTTTATTGTTTATTAATTTTTCAGGCTTACCTCAACGACTTTGCATATCAGTTCTCTAATGATTTTGTTATATTATCTTTTCTTACACATAAAAATACGTTTTTTTATGTATTTAGCAATATTTATTTTTTTATATTTGTTACACAACTAGCTACGATTTTCATTAGTAAATGTAAACTCAGATTTTTTTCAATGACATTTTAAAATCAAAGACATTTTGTTTATACACTTTTTTATTGTAAAGCATCTTATACTAGGGCATCGGTAAACATATTGGAAAGTTACTGCAGAAACGTCGTGGCTACGAGCCTTAGTTTTCTGTCAGCGAATCCGGAGCAGGTGAGATCGATTCTCGCTGAAAAATCGTGAATGTATGTGACGTTCTAGATTATAAGTAGTATAAGTTGCATATTAATAGGCGCAATACGCCCTCGAAATTGCAGTGCCAATAAGTCCGGCCTAACGGAAGAAAAATATATTTTTAAACTTTTATACCATCTTTAAGTAATATTTGTCTTATCTCCCCCTAGACGGTTCAACTGATTTCCTTGAAACTTGCACACCACATTCAAAACTATATCTGCTAATTCTGCGCAAAAAATCAGCCTTCTAACTTTAACCGTTTTTGAATTATTTAAATATTTTGATTATTTTCGCAGAAAACCAGATGATGACTGTTGTTATGCTATTTGGTTTGTATTGTGTTTACTCCTCTCTTTAATAAACACCGTGACATCAATGGTAAATTACATTGGTGGCATTTGTAATGCTTAAATATGAAAGTTTTCATGTCTTCTCAATGTTTTTATTGTTTGTAGTGTTAAATGTACGCAAAACATTTGGAATGTTCTACACGACTGCCTGGCGTCTAGATCAGGCTTCGTCGACGAAGCCTGCGGGGTTCTCTTGTTTTTTTATATTTACGTAATCTATAAATTAATTTACTGATTTTCTAGATTTCTATGTATTAATATATCTGTAACATGTATTTTTACTTTCCTTATCCTATAATAAGGAAAGTAATGTAATCGGCGGAAATTTGACTTACCTAGTTTTTCACATTTCTGGACGAAATACATATATCCTCAGGACACCAAAAAAGTTGGTTTTAGGCATTGGTTCGTGTGTGTGTGTGTGTGGGGCTGTCGGTCTGTCAGTAAACAGGATATTTCGAGAACCGTAAGAGCTAGAGATTTGAAATTTGATATGCAAGTTACTTGTAGCTAGAGGACGCAGTGCGAAGCTTTTGTTAAAAATCGGCCGAACCGTTTGGTCGCAAGGTCGCAAAATTGGTCGGAAAGCGGTCGCGGATCTAAACGGTTGAAGATACAAAAAATTCATGAGAATAAAAATGATTTGTTATCAGGAGATAAACATGAATTTAAAGTTAAAGTTGGTAAAATAGGAATTCGAAAAAAAATTGAAGTTCAGGATTTTTAATATACCGGGTGTTCATAAAATGTTTCGGAAAATTGATATTTTCGGATAGAT
Organism: Sinelater perroti; assembly: GCA_036346155.1. Lineage (NCBI taxonomy): Eukaryota > Metazoa > Arthropoda > Insecta > Coleoptera > Elateridae > Sinelater > Sinelater perroti. The sequence goes on along the minus strand of JARFIY010000005.1, from coordinate 4,267,839 downwards.
CAGAACGAGACGAACAAAAAATTACAATTAGATTTTTTGATCCGAGGTCAAATAAATAAGTTATAGCCGATTAAAAATTAATTAAACGGACCAATCACAACGCGCTCGGAGAGCTACCGGACCGACTCTGGGATGACGGGGGGGAGCGCTTGGCCTCTAGGAGGGAGCACGCAGGCGATAATGGGGAAGGCTGTGCGACCGAGCTCGCACGGTTACCTTCAGTGACGTAGCCAAATTTTAAGTACGAGTCAATTATTGTCTTGTACTGTTTATTTTAATCAGCTTTCGAGTGTTGGACTCGCGCCTCGTCCTTTTTTAAAATAACAAGTTCCGAGACGAGAGCAGCGCAGGGCCGGAACGATGGACCCGGTATAGTATATAATAATAGGATAAGGAAAGTCGTGTGATGTTCACACCAGATTTTTTAGATTATATTAAAAATACCACTTATTGTCGCCTTAGTAGCATTATAAAATTATTTCGTTTAAATGAAACACATTTTCGCTAAACGGAGTTCTCCTATATTTATTGGAACATTATTAATTACAATGTTAGGTATATACTATGTGTCAAAACGACCATTGTAATTACTGTCAAGATTTTTCTTTTGAACTTCTCTTTATTCCTATTTCTTTAGTGCCTTTAGTTTACAAAGTTTCTCCATGTGTTCCTGTATGCTGCCAGTCTTAATGTTTAGTTTCATTTTATGTCTCTTACATGTGGTATATCCTTACGACTCAAGTTTCATGTTCTTTTGGTATTCTCACTTTTGTTTTAGCTATGGCTTTAGCTTTCCATATTTTTTTAACTTATCTGTAATTGTCCAGTCATATCAGATGTACTAAGCCTCTTAGTTTTTATCCTTTGTATCTTTCTTTCAATGCTTTTACTTATAGTTACCTTTACATGTTTTCATTTCTTATCCTCTCTGCTCTTTGATATGTTTTTCTTATAAATTTTACATCAACTACTTGTAATCTGCTTTGATTCTGTTAATATTTAATTTTCATCCATTTTCATTTAAGTAGGTGAAAATTAAATATTAACAAAGACTCAAAACATATATATATATACATATTACGTATATATTATATAATATGTAATATATCTTTTATTTAATTTATCTTCTATTTTTTTGTAGAATGATACTATCTAAATATTTTTTTTTTAAATAGCACTTTTGTGCCTGCCATTAAAACTAGTCTATGAGACCAACCATTAACTTTGTTCTGATAAATCTTAAACTAGGTACTTGTCTACTAGAGTCCATCCAATGATGTCTTCTAATCTTTTTCTGATTTATACACTTTACTTCACTCGCGCACTGTGCTCTGCTTTTACACAACAACAACACTACACAAGATCAGCGGGTTTTCCTCCTTAGTCTTCGGACATGATGTTGGTTGTCCAGTAGTTGTAATGCTTCTGGATTTACATGAAGATGGAGCCTATCTTCATGCTTTCCAGCAAACCTTTTATCTCTTCCTTCACAGTTGGGATCTGAAGGTCTCTGTGGATGTCTGAGTTGCGTACATACCACAGGGCGTCCACTATGTTACGCAGCACTTTGTTTTGGAATATTTGTAAGCACTTAACATTTGTGTCACTGGTACAGCCCAGAGCTGAATGCCGTAAAGCCACACTGGTTTTAGGATCTGGTTGTATATTAATACTTTGTTGGAGATTGAGAGTTTTGAGTTTCTTCCAATCAACCAATAGTGCTGTCTGTATTTTAGATTTAGTTCTGTTCTTTTCTTTTGACATGTTCCTTCCATCTAAGTCTGACGTCCAGATTCATGCCGAGGTATTTTGCGTTGGTCGAGTGTGGTATAGTAGTACCATTAATTTCTAGTAGTTGTGGGTCCACTATCTTCTTATTAGTGTAGTTCACCTGTACGGATTTAAGTTCGTTTAGTTTGATCCTCCATCTTCTGGTCCAATCAACTATCTGATTGCTGGCTGTCTGGAGCTTTCTGGCAGATCCTTCCTGATCTTGGTCCACTGCTAGAAGAGCAGTGTCATCAGCAAATGTAGCAATAACTGCTTCTTCTAACATTGGTATGTCATTGGTATACAGTAGGTATAGGATGGGCCCAAGTACGCTGCCTTGTGGCACACCGCTTTTATCTCTTTCAGGTCAGAGTATTCATCCTCTTGTTTGATTCTGAATAATCTATCTGATATATATGATGTCAAAATTTCAGCATATTCTTTCGGTAGCAGTTTGTTTAATTTATAGATCAGTCCTTCGTGCCATACCTTGTCGAAGGCTTGTGCCACATCTAGGAATACCGCGGAGCAAACTTGCTTTTCTTCTAGCGCACGTTCAATGACGTCAGTTATTCTGTGCACTTGATCTATTGTCGAGTGTTTTGCCTAAATCCAAACTGGTAGTCTGGGATTAGGTTATTGTTCTCTATTAGTGGTCGCAGTCTCTTGAGCAGTAGTTTCTCGAAGAGCTTTGATATTATGGGCAGGAGAGATGGGCCTATATGATTTGACATCATTAGGTTGCTTTCCTGGCTTTGGTATCATGATCACTTCTGCGACTTTCCAGCATGCAGGAACATGTTTTAATCTAAACGCTGCATTGAATAGGTAAGTCAGCATGACTATACCTTTTCTAGGCAGGTGCTTAAATATTTCTCCAGTTATTAAGTCCCATCCTGAAGCTTTCTTTGGATTTAGATTTGTTTTATTTCATCTGCTACTTCTTTCGGAGTAACGGGGTGATATTTTCTGATCTTTGGTTTTCCGTGTTAGTGATATCTTGCCCTGGGTTGGGGTAAATATTTCAGCTAAGTGCTCTGCGAACAACTCTGCTTTTTGTTTATTATCTCTGGCCCATGGTCCATTGTTACTTCTGATTGGAGGAATAGTGGTTACTGGTCTTTTGATCTTTTGGTTGCCTTCCACAGCGAATAATCAGTTTCTTCGTTTGCTGATAGTTCTTGTAGATAGGTACTTATAGAATCTTCTTTAATTTTTGTATTTCTCGTCTAAGTTGCTGGGTCTTATTGTTAAGGATGGTTTTATCGGCAGGATCTCTCGATTGTTGCCATCTTCTTCTTGCTCTCCTCTTATCTTTGACCAGGTCCCTGATCTCAGCTGGATAATTCACACCTTTGGTTACGTGTGTGAGTTCTCTGGTGTTGTTGTATGCTGTTGTTTGGATGAGGCTGGTAAATTTCTCGGCTTCTTCTTCTAATCGATCAGTGTTTCCCAAATTGATGTTCAGGTTGATGTTGTTCTGCAGATCAATTTGAAAGCTCTCCCAATCAGTAGTTTTATTTGTGAGGGTGGTTCTAGCTGCCCTTTTATTATCTTTTCACTTAGAGTTAGTATAATTGCTGAATGGTCTGAATCCATGTCTAAGCTTTCTTCCACTTCTATGAAGTTAGAGGATACTTTTTGGTGACGAAGAAGTCTAATAAGTCAGGAATTTTATTTGTGTCAGTTGGCCAGTAGGTTGGCTTCCCTGTTGAGTGGTAGTTACAATTCATATCTTGAATTGCTTTCCTCAATTCTCTTCCTTTGGTCGTGGTTAGTCTGGAGCCCCAATCTATATGTTTAGAGTTGAAGTCTCCACCAACAATGAATCTCTCACCTAAGTGTCTCAGGATAGTAAGATAATCATCTTTTTAAGGTTGTATCTTGGTGGGCAGTATATTGCACCAATTTTCACTGTTTGTTTTGTTGACTTGATTCCAACCACTGTTAGTTGGACATCCTCCCTTTGCAGATGACATTCCTCGTAGTGGTTGAGTGATTCTTTTATTATGATTGCACTACCACCCTGGCTTGGTTATCTGGATGTATGGTGTGATATGTTTTGTATCCCCTTATTTTGAGGTATGATTGATTTGTCATATGCGTCTCTGATATGAGACAGACATCTATGTGTTGGGTATTTAGAAAGACTTCGAGGTCATGAATTTTGTTTGGAATACCATTGGCATTCCAGGTAACAATTCGTAGGTCTTTTTGATCCATAATTTTATTTTGCCTTCGGTATAGCACCAGTGCTTCTGGCTTCTAATCTGTCGAGTCTTGCATTAACTCTATCTAATGTTTTCATCATATTCTGCATAAGCTGCATCATAGATGGTTCATTTGTTGATGGGGCAAGTGCTACGCTTGCTGGTTTTGTTGGGTGGCTTGGGCATAAGACACACTAGATCTGACTGTATTAGAAACAATTTGTCTTGGCTGAGGATTTGGTTTTTTACCCTTAGTGGTATTCTCCCTTCTTTTCTGTAGTTCTTTCGCTATTGTGCACCCTCTATAGTTAGCAGGATGTGCTTCAGAGCAATTGATACACTTAGCTGGTTTACTTCGCTCCTTAGCGCATTTTGTATTAGATGCTCTTCTGCGCATTTCACGCAGGCAGGTGTCCTTCTGCAAAACTTCCATGTATGGCCATATCTTTGGCATCTTTTACATTGAGGAATTAGCTTGCTATTCCTTACTGCTTCTATTTTCACCTTCATGTGGTTAATGTATTGAATATCATAGATTTTTTTGATATCTTCTGCTCTGTCAAAGACTAGCATGTAAAGTGGTAAGCGAATGTGATTCACTTTATTGTTGTCAGTAGTTCTCTTAAGTTTTTGAATTACTGATATAATTTTAAATTCTCTTTCTTCGAGTTCCTTTGAGATCTCTTCTACTGAGGTTGAAGGATGCAAATTTCTGACCATTACTTTAATAGACCGAGTTGCTTTGTTTTCATAAGAGTGCCATTCAATATTAGTTTTGTTTATTAGGGCTGTCAGAGCTCTATACTCTTCATTAGAGCCGACGTTGACTTTAATTTGGTTATTACTCATCATACTAGTCTTATATTCAAAGTTTCCTTCATTTAGGCTATCTTTGACAACCTGATAATCTTTTACATTACTTAAAATCACCGGAGGTGGCTTAGTGACTTTAAGGGCTTTATCTAATTGCTTTTGGGGCTCTCGTCTAATTTTTCGGGAGATTCCTCTGCCTTTCGTTTTTCTTATTCTTGTTTTAGTTTTTGGATTCAGCTAAAAGCCAATCTGTTTCTCTAGCTACGAGATTATCTTCCTCTTCTGAATTTGCTGGACTGTACGATCTCTTTTCTGGAGTATTTATTTTTGTGTTTGGCTGCAATAATAATTTCTTATTTTGTGCCTGCAATGTAATTACCTGGTTTTTAAGATGAGCAATTTCATTCAAACCTTGCTGAAGTTGCGTTTGTAGGTTAGCGATAATTCCATTCTCTGGTATCTGTTGGATAGGTATTTGCTGAGGTGTTAAGATAACACCGTTGTTCTGATTAAGAACCGGCACTGCTTGCTGCAGTGGGAACATGATATTTCCGCGATGGTCTGACGACCCCGGTCAATGCCGCGGGTCGTCTGCTATCACCTCGCGTAAATGATAACACTTACGTTTCGCGTGTTGTAATCCATCTAAATATTTAAAGCAGTTTACTCGTTTTACAATTTTGCTTCCGATTCTTATATTTGTTGTTATATCTTTGTAAATTATTAAAATAGCAGTTTATTTTATTTGTTAATATCAAGTTTGTAGGTATTCTTTGCTTTCTTCCAGATACAGAAGTTATAATAATTATAAATTATAATTATTAAAGATATCAGCACAAAATACGATATTGTCTCCAAATGAGTATGTTTCCACATTACTAGCGTCTATTCCTCTACACTATGACTAGTTTAGAAACCACTTTGTGCTTTTCCTAAATTTTTATATTACTTTACATTATTTGGCAACATCCTAAGATAAAATTGTACTAATTATAAGGACCCCCTGTTTTGCATATTAGTAAGCCTTTTTCCGTACTTCACTTAGTTGATATTTCTTTATTCTTCCAAGCTAAATTGAGGATGTAATGTAGCTTCTGGATTATTTTATCTTCCAAAGTTTTGATTATTTCCAATGTTCCTGCATCGCATTCTGGAGCTCTTTCCATTCTAATTCTCTCTATCATGTTTGTTACTTCATCTCTAGAATATAATTTATTGTATTCATTTATTCTTTTAGCATTGATTAGCAAGTCTTAGAAATATTCAATTCAAAATAATCATAAATTTTTATAGATTATTTTCTTGTTTCGCTAATACTATACCAAATTTTCCCCAGATTTTAATTTATTTTATATTAATTAAAAACTCTTATAACATAAAAACATATTAAAAGATTAGTTTTTTATTTATATATAACTTAGTCATATAATGAATTAATTGTTCGGTTGTTAATTTAATGTTATTAAATATTTTTTTCTTAAAATACTAACCGTTCTAACCGATTTAATTATATTTTACATTGTTTTTTTGGGCGTTTTTAAATTATTAACAAATAAAATCTTATTTTTTATGCACTGATGTCCGTTCCTTATTTCTGTTGTCAGGTATATTTTTCATTTCTGCTTTTTTAATTTTATTACTTATTCTATTTTATCTCACCACTTGGTCTTTTTTGCAATATTTCTTAGTGTTTCTAATTTTTTTACAGTTTTTCTAGGATTATGTTGTTTGCATCTTCTTTTATTGTGTTTATCTGTAACTCCACTTTTCTTTGTATAATTTTTCTTGCAGCTTACATGTCCTTATTGTTTCCTTCCTCTTCTAATCTTTCTTTCTCCTTGTTGCTACACTTTTTATGTTCTTCATTTTTTCTTTTAATTTTTAAGATTACCAAAGAGTGAACCGTTTAAAAAGCTGGACCTCGTTTTATCTTTGTATCTTTTACTTATTTTTATATTAATTTTCTTCTGCCTTGCCGTCTCTACTTAGAGATTACTGACCACTTGGTTGAATTGCTCTCGGTCACTCAAAGGGCCAGACAAGTTGTTCGGCGTTTATTTTGGTCCATATTTCTATGTTTCGAAACAAAGGTGGTCTTTTTATTCCAACTCCTTTTTGTCCGACAAGTTGTTTTTTAATTATTCGCTGGGTAGTTTATTTTATTATTTATGTCTTAATTTCCTCTGCTGCTTCCTAGCAGGCTTTTGAAATATTTCCAAAGAATACAAATTGAATAAGATCAGCGAAGGTGCACAACCTTACCTTACAACCCGTTTGATTTCAATTTCGGTTTTGATCATCGCAGTTTGATTCCAATGGGTATTTTTAATTAGCATATATCTTTTCTGTCATATTCTAATTTAATTAGTTAATTAAGCGATTTGAAGTTGGGCACGTTTGCCTCAGTCGAAAGCTTTCTCGAAGTCAATGAAGCAGAGGAAAACTGGTTTTTGCATTTCTCTACACTTTTGCAACAAAACGTTCACACTAAAAGGAGCTTCACGAAGTCCACTTTTAAAATCAAAATGCATCACATTTTTTGTATATTCGTTGTTAAATTATTTTTAGAAATAGCTTGAGTATGTGACTTATGAGGCTGATCAGTCTAAAACTATTACATAATGAAGCGTTGTTTTTCTTTGATATTAATAACTATATAATATCTTTAAAGCGCGATGCGAAGGTCCCCGGTCTCCGGTGCCCGGCCATGTGAAAAGCATAGGTTGCCAGAGCAACGCATTTAGGGGCCACGCAGATATACACGAACGATCATCGTATTTTTAAAGCACACTGCAATTTTAAAAACTTAAATTACAATTAAATTATTTACATCCTTCTGTTTTAGTTTTTCTGTTCTTTTTTGCAAATACGCATTGTTTGGTGTGGAACGGGTACAAACAGTTGAGCACCACATAAATTACATGAGAAAACAAAAAAGTGAGCAGACTGCGGATGAAGGAGCAGCAATAAATGAAGCGAGGCTACGTATATGTGTTGAAAGAACTCCGGAGGAAGTTGATGTAGAAAAGCAAGCAAGACGACAACAACGTTCTCAAAGAACTCCGGAACAAGTAGCAGCTAAATAGTAAGGATTGCTACAGAAAGTTCGTAACACTCGCATTCTCTATATCAGTCAAGCGTAGCTAGATGGATTTTTCGTTCTTGAGGTATATGTCATGTATTATAGATAGCATTGAACATTTTAGTTATTGTGCCTATATTACCTTTGTCAAAAAGTTTTCTAATATCTGCTGGAGTAGTACCTGGTCCGGCAGCTCTTCCATTCTTGGTTACTTTTACAGCATATTCGATTTCGGACTCGAATATATCTGGGCCTTCTGTTTTTATCGTTTCTGTAAATTAATATCTTGTCTATAGTCATCAAATAAAGGTTTTAATGTATATTTTTCATATTTTAAGTTTTCCATGCGGGTTTAATATATAACTTCCTCATTTTTATCTTCATTACATAGGTCACTTTCCTTTTAACGTATCTTATAATTTATTTTAATTTTTTGTGTAGATTAAATCCACCTTGTTTGTGTTGCAATTCTTTTATTTCCGCGCGTCGATTCTCCATTCGATTTTTTTTGTCTGTATTTATTTCTCTTCGGATCAAGATTGGTAATTTTATATTTACTTTTATCTTTGTTTTTGGTGTTTCTGCGCTCTTGCATTTTTTTACTTCTTTCTTATGCACGCTTAGTGCTTTCAGTAAAACTTTCGTAGTGATTTTCTTTATATTTTTTTTTTTATTTTTGTTTTTGTGTTACAGCTATTTTTATTTAATTTTTGATTAAATTAAAATTGGTTTTTATTTCTTAATTTTTGAGGTTTAATAAATTAACTTGTATATGCCGTTTCTTTACGTTTTATTGTTTTTAGATTTACATCTATGTCGGCTACAAATAAGTTGTGGATAGTGTCGGTATCAGCACCGGGGTAGGTTGTAACGATTTTGATACTATTTTGGAATGTTTTATTAACCATTATAAAATCAAATTGATTTCTTATAATTACGTTATCTTTATATAAATAAATAATATAATATATAATATATATTTTGTTAGCTAATCTGGCTTTGCTTTTATCTGCAGCATCATACCGCGATCAGAGTACGGAATGAAGTTTAAGCACAGATCTATTAACTCTGCTGTTAATTAAGATTCCAGAATAATATATAGCAGTATTGCCTAACTCAAATTTTCCTAAACTTGTCAATTTGGATTCGCTAATACCTAGTATTTTGATTTAATTTATTTTTATTTTATTAGTTATGTTTTTTAATGTTCCTGCCTGATACATACTCCGGACATTCCATGTCCCTATCCTTTTAATGTTGTTTTTTTTACCCACCCGGGGATTAGCACCCCTATCCCATTCAAAAACGTCGGAAACTCGGAGTCATATATTCAGTTTGACTTTCGATGGTACTTATTCTTGGTATGATAGTGTAGTAGTTTTACCTTGCTTTCTACACCGCAGTACTTCAGCCTTTCTGGTAATTTAGCTCCGCCTGAAAAAATTTTCGCCATCTTTGCAGTAGTGGTAGCTACTGCTGGTCTGTATCAATTAATGCAACAGTCGCTCACTATGAGACAGACGCTGTTGTTGTAAATTACTATGGGAGCCGTTAAATTCATTATTTGAAAATTGCCTCTCATAGCCTCTCATTTAGTTTAGCCTATTTTCGTCAGTTCTTGATGATCTTGCTCGTCCCGGCTTAGCTTATCCATAGTTGAACCGGTTTTTTAGAACTTACGTACTCATGTTCTGTTGAGAGGCACACTTGGGGCAATTCATGATTATAACTTCTTCTCGAAATAATTGCCAAATCACTGTTCTTGTATTATTCTCGCACACAAAACGCACGGTCTACTCCCCATTGAGATACGCTTCACGCACCTTAGGTTTGTTGCGTTCACGCAGTGAAAAGTATTTGATCATTCCATCTATTGTCGCTTTCTTTTTTTTTACACTATTCAATTATCATTTTATTATGCTAGTATAGTTCAAAATTTTTAACTAAATTTTCTTCTTGGTAAAGGTGTCGATAAATAGCGAATTACAGTACACGAATTTTAGAAGGACATACAATTTAGGAATGAATTTTTGTGGAATATTTTTATTAGTTATTAGTTTTAAAATGAAGTGTTAATTGAATTTTTAGAAAATATCTAAATACTAAACAAATGAATTTACTAAAGATCTAATTTTACTATTCTACTACCTATAGGTTTTAAAAAATGCAAAACTTAATAGAACCACTAATTTTTAAGCATAAAATAATATAAACAAGATAGATATGTATATGTGTAATTAAAATAAGAGGTACGCATAAATTAAACAAATTACACTACTGTTTATTGAAATTGCAACACCTTTAAAGACACTTTATATTGAATTGAAATTTTTGTATTAAACTAGGCAATCCTGTAATTTCAGAGAACGACTAAAATTTGAGAATAAGATGTTTACGTCTATTCGAGATTTGTTTATATCGTTTCTTAGATGCGAAGTCTAGGGAAGTAGTGATATCACTTGTAAAAGAAGCACATAAGTGTTTTCAGCCATTTAGATTTAACACATGTAGTTTACACGATGTAAAAATGTCTCGTCTTCGACAAAAGGTACATCGACAACAAATTAGAGGATTATAAAAAGGGTGTACAGTTGGCCTAGATGAGGTAGTGGTTTATTCGAAGAAATAGGTCGAATAATTGTTCGCCATAGTAGTACTGTGAGGAACACACACATGCGAAGATCGGTGCCTGGGCTGAACGCAGGGTAATCGTTCAGGAAAATCGTAATTTTTAGAGGCTTGCACTTAAAAATCATGGCACTACAATGGTAGATCGTTACACAGATACCAATTAACTACCTGCTCTATTTGATGCCGATTATTTGCAATGGGATTAACAGCACGATATCCTTTCTTGCGACTACTACTGACTTTTCTGTATCGTCTGTAGGTGTATGTGGACAACACACGAGTTGGATACAATCATCTTTTCTGATGAATCTAGATTTTTTTATCCAAACTATTGTCGGATATTAATAGACTCCAGACGCGCCGAAAAGAAACAAAATTGCACTCGTTCGAAACATCGAACGATAACTACGTATATTGTGGTATGGAGAACTATAAATTATGATAGTAGGTTAGAGTTAGAGACAACATTACTAATGAGACCTACATCGGCGTAATGGTATAGCCCATTTCTTCTACAGCTTAGTATTTTCTTTTCCTCAGAAGGTGCCTCAACTAATCCTTCAACAAGGATAACACTCTGCACTATATGGCAAGTAACAATTTCTTTAACAAAGCGGAAGGGAAATTTTTCCGTGGTTATCCCGATTACCTAATTTTTGCCTGATCGATTTTGTCTCAAATATTATTACTTTTTAAGATTTTTCTAAGTATCTGACTAAATTATACAGACGCTTAAACAAAGTCTACCAGAACACCATTTATTCATTTTATTTTTCGATGGAAAAAGAATGGAAACTGTTACAAGCGCCAGAGGTGCGGCTATACATTAAACAAATGTAAATGTTTATGAGTAATTTTTTTGTAAGTAAGTCATTTATTTGTCTTATACTACCAAATAAATCTACAATTTATGCTGCAATTTCAATATGTAATAGTGTCTGGCCCTTGTAATCGCAAAGCAAATAATGTTTCGTTTGAGTGATTGATTTAAATAGTATATAAAATACCTTGCTACTATGTATTTTTTCATAGAGTAAAATGTAGTTTTCTTATCTTGATAGGTATTTCTATAACAAATTCACAAATATACCTACCGATGAAAGTAATTTGGTTGTATTGTACCGCTAAAAGACATTAAGCTAAATAAGCCACACAAAATGCATAATAGACCTTTACGACATGCTAGATTCTAGACTACTGCCATAACTAGTTAGTTCTCATTTCTCATAATATTGCTGTTACATTACATTGTATTAAATTGCTTCGTACTAGAAACATCAGAATAAATGTTAAAATTTGTTTTACATTTACATGTGTATAGCGGAATGTATTTTACTGAAAAACTAAAGAGCTTTGGTGCCTATATTCTTTATTATATTGCTATTTTTACACTTTATTTATTTATTGACAAAGTTTAAACAACAAGATTTAAAACCAAACATATCGATATTACATAATTTAAGATATCAAACTGCAATTCAATTAATTTTGAAGTTGTTTCTATTTCACTTAAGAATATCGCTATTTTTTTTCTGGCCGACAGTAAATTGACAAAACCGCCAAAATTTATTGGAAATTGCAAAAGAAGCTGATAATTTGCAGCCTTTTGCTTGTGGAGTACAAAAAATTGTTTGTACATAAACTACAGCAGTTATTTACTGAATGGTGCTTTGTCAAACTATTGTTTACCAAAACCACAAAAAGTCGTACTGAAAACAGTTTTTGTATTCTAAAGTTTCTAGTGTGAATTTAAATTAGTTTTGAAACAAAATAAAACAGTTTTTTGATACAGTTAAGCCCATCGTATTGGAGTTGCTGTTGGCTTGGAGTTATTACGTTATACCAGCAACCTCTTAATGAAGTAATAGAATTTGGCAAGTAAAACACACTTATTATACATATAATTTTCACTGATATCTGTTCAACGTTAAAAACAACACAATAATCGGAAGCCTCAAAAAGTTATATTAATTGAAAAAATCGAATTAATGAGATTTATATCTAGATCTCATACATTAATATTTATATAAGCATTTAGTGTTTCTTATACTACAACAAGTAGCTCAAATTTATTAGTATAGTATTTGTTTTTGTATTGAAGGTGAGGCCGATTACTCGTGTAACCTTTTAGTACATATCATTTCGGTTGCTGAAGTTTTCAAATAATGCGGAGAAACGAATTTAAACCATATTAAGTAAGAAAACGTGCATTTGTCTATTTTTTAATTTTGAATCCCAATTATATCGAGGTCATAATAAATCTTCGTCACTCAATCAATAAATATTTATAACAAAATATTCGGTAAAATTGATAGTTATTTCTTCTTCTCCTTAAGGTACCATCTCCTCGTAGAAGGTTGGTTATCATCACGGTTATTCCTATTTTTGACGTTGCAGATCTGAGTAGTTCACTGGAACTACAGTTCTGCCATTTTCCTAGGTTGCTTAACCAAGAGACACGCCTTTTTCCTCTACTTCCTCTTCTCTATATTTTTCCTTGTATAATGTGTTGTAGAATTTCATATCTTTCTCCTCGCATTATGTAGCCCATATATTGCAGTTTTTTAACAGTTTTTTCTTTCCTTATTCTTCTAAGCACTTCATCGTTTGCTACTCTTGCTACCCAACTTATTTTCAGCATTCTTTAGTAAGTCCATATATCTAATACTTCTAGTCTGTCACTGATACGCTTTCTCATTGTCCAAGCTTTCATTCCATAAAATACTACTGAAAATGCATAATATCTCAGCATTCTGATGCTAAGTTGTAGATCTAGGTCTCTGCTGCATAATTCATTTTATTAAATATTGTCGTGTTTTGTCCAGTCCTTGCCTTAATTTTCTCTTTGTATTCATTTTTGTCATTGACAATTGTTCTTAAGTATTTATATTTTTGTACTTTCTCTATCTGTTTACCTCTAATCCGTAAATGTTCTTAGCGTTACTGATATTTTGTGATCATCATAAATTTGGTTTTTGTAACATTGACTGTCAGACCTTGTTCCTGCAGTTTTCTACTATTTCATCTAATATTCTTTGTAGATCTAATGACTCTGCATTTAGTGTAGTGTCGTTTGCATATCTGATATCATTCATGACTTTTTCATTTGTCCTTATCTCGATTGATGCTTCTTCTAAAGTGTTCCTGATTATTTCCTCTGACTATAGATTGAAAAACAATGGCGAGAGTGCATCCTTACCCCGCGACTCTTTGTATCTGGTTTTTCTGATTGCTCGTTATCCAATTTTACGTGAGTGGTTTGGTTAAAACATAGATAAACTATTATTCTCATATCTTCCATATCTATGTTTTGTCTTTAAGTAGTTGAATGAGGTGATTGTTGCAAACTTTGTCAAAGCGTTTATTATAATCGAGGAAGCACATATATGTCGGTTAATTAACATCCATACATTCACTGAGCTAACACAGTAAATGCAAACACGGCCTCTCTTGTGCCAATTGCTTTTCTGAAACAAAACTGTGTTTCACGAAGGTCCTCTTCTAACTTCTTAAAAATTATCTGATGTATTATTTTTAGGAATATCTTAAAAGTGTAATAAATTAAACTAATTGTCCTACGATCTTTGCTACAAGCTACAATCGTCGATTTAAGCCACTCTGAAGAAATTATTCCTGTGTTGTATACTGTATTATACAGATCTACTAATATGTGCATTTGTTTTTTTTTCAATTAATTTTGCTATCTCTACTGTAATTTCGTCAAAGCTTGGGACTTTATTATGTTTTGGCAACTTTACTGTATTTATCACCTCTTCTTTTGTTATATATGGGCAGCTATCTTGTTCTGCATTTTCTTATGTTGTATCTTGTTGCTTTTGTCCTCAAATAGTTTTTGGATATATTCTTTCTAGTTTTTACTATTAATTTGTATATTATTTCTAGAATTGTTTAATTAACTCTTAATTTATTTTATCTGCGACCTTTCCTGCTTATAATTTGTTTGCCACCGTTTTAAGTTCTTTGTAAGTTGGTGATATACCTTCTCTTTCATCGTGTGTTTTTTCTGCCTTATTGCTTTCTGTATTTACTTCTTTATCTCTGTATAGGCCCGTTAAGTGTTTCTCCCATTTTTTTATTACCAGTCTTTTCAATCTCAGTTATTTTCTTGTAGATTAGTTTCCTGGTGTAATTAATTAAATGTTTTCGGGTTATTTTTACTATTTGCTTTCATTTCGTCTATATACTGTTAGAGACAATATCGCTTTTCGTTTTTACATACCTTTAACTTCTGTTCTTTATTCTTTGTATGTGGTCCAGTTGGTGTGTATGCATTTACTATTGTTATGTTAGCTTGTCTATTTTCCAAGGTGATGTAGGTTATTCTTCCATTTATCACTTCAAATATTAGTACTTTGCTTTGAGTTTTTTACTGACCATAAATCCAGTTCCATTTCTGCCTTTCTGTTAATATAATATCATCAATATTTTTATTACTTTTTTATATAAAAACGTAACATTGTAGGTCGCAGAGTAATAACAATATTTTGATTTGGTTAATATAAATATATTAGTAATATTTTTAATTTAATTTAAATATGCTTTATATTCACTTTCAATCTTTTGATATCTTTGCTTTTTTGTTATGTGTATTTTTCATTTAATCAATAAGTTGTGATACAGTTTTTTATATTTGGAGAATTTTTTAAATCAACCTTAGTTATAACATGTGATTTTTTCCCCTAATTTATATTTATTTAAATTATAGAAGTTCTTTTGAGTGATATTTGCATGCTATTACCATTGGAGAATATAAATATAAATATAATTTTGGTTTAAGATTGTTTGGTTTACTTCTAAACGACACGGAAATCAAATAAATCAACTATTTTTACCAGATATGCAGGCGAAGGGTACACTTGTGGATTTGTATTGAATATTTGTTGCTTTTAGTAACTATTTGGTTTTAGAAAAGATTAAAATTAAACTAAAATTTTTTACTGTTCGTAAATAACGTGTAATATTATTTATTTATGTGTCTTTTAACGGACCACTTCAATCTTCAGTGGTCTTTATTGTAGCTTGCAGATATCGAATACTGTATTTAAAAAGTTCAAGTTATTTTTATTTTTTTTATTAGAAGTTATACCAGCTCAACAAATAATTGTTATACATGGTAGGATTCAGAGTAAGAGTAGCATAACAGAGTAGCATATAGGTAAGTATCACCTAATTATATTATAAGTTGTTTATGTTAATATCACCACTGTTTAACTAATAACTGTCAGTCCTCATCACTACCGTTCGTATAAATGTCTTGAGGAAGTTTGCGTTTTATCCGCGTGTGGATTCCTTTTCGTCCTAGTTCGTAATAAGTTGCGCCCGCACTAGTATTCAAATTTAGATGGTCAGCTTTTTGATGTATTCTTGAATGGGTCCATACTAAGTTCGAGGTGCAACTGTCTGTTTGTTATATACCAGGGTGCATTAACTGCCGTTCTGAGTACTTTGTTTTGCAAAACTTGAATTCTCTTTATGTTTGCTTGGAAGGTATTCCCCCAAATGGTGCATCCATATAATACTAATGGCCATATCAGTGATTTGTATAGTAAGGTGACGCATTCGGCTTGTAGGGGCGATTTTTTATTAATCAGTGGGTAGATTAGTACCAATTTAACGTAACCCTCTTTAAGTTTTCTGTTAATATGAAAATTCCATTTGAAACGAGTATCTAGATAGAAGCGTAAGTATTTCACAGGTTTTGCAGCATTATTGCATGGTATTAAGTGATTATTAATGTGCAGGGTTGGCGGGTTAGTGATTCGTCTAAGAGTGAAGATTTTAGCGGCGCACTTGGAATGGTTAATGGTCGGGTTTCAGGATTTGAACCATCTCGCTAAGGTATTCATTGAAGTTTGTAGCTGTTCAATAGCCATTGTCAGGTTTTAATTTTTGGTCAACAGCACGGCGTCATCTGCATATAATGCTAGGTTTGCAGTGGTGTTGGGAATGTCATGAAGGAAGATGTTAAATAGGATAGGCTCTAAGGTGCTTCCCTGAGGAACACCTGTGTTGATAGGTCTGGTAGAGGAGATGGCTACGTGTATTTTTACTGAAAAAGATCTATTTTCGAAATATGAGAATATTATTGCTTTTAAATATTACGATATGTGTGAGCCAGAAAGTTTGTATTTGAGCCCTTCGATCTAAACTCTGTCAAAGGCCTGAGCTAAGTCAATAAATACTACAGCAGTGTATTGTTTCGATTCGTAGCCCCACTCTATTAGTTCGACTATGCGTTGCAGCTGATGACAGGTAGAATGTCCTTTTTTAAACCCGAACTGGGAATGGGTGATTAATTCCAGTCTGGAAATTTTATCTTGAATCTGCTATTTATTGCTTTTTCGAAAACCTTGGAGATGGTTGTAAGGAGACTAATAGATCGATATCCGTCGAGTTCTTTATTGTTTTTGCCCTGTTTAGGAAACATTAGTATAAGTCCATGTTTCCATTTGATAGAAAAATAACCGACTCCGAGGCAAGCATTGAAGAGTGATGATAAGTAAACCAACGCTTTTTTGTGAGGATCTTGAGTGTGTAGTTGGTTATTTTGTCTTCTTCTGGAGTTTTGTTGTTCCGTAGCTTTTTTATTATAGCATCCAGTTCCGCAGGAAAAATCGGTTTCATGTTACGTCCTGCTATTGGTTTGTGTGTTTCTAGGTGTTTGTTGATCAGGTTTACGTACCCTGTGACACTGTGTTGATGCGGAGTAAATGTTTTTGTGTGGCCATATCGTTGGCATCTGTGGCACTGTGGAGTGTTTCCTGAAGTTCTTCTTTGCTCAACTGTTACTAATGTGTGGCATAGAATGTTAATTTTGTGAATTACTTTGGCTTTCTCGTTTGCCGTAAGTACTGCGCAGATCGGTATTGGTTTTTTATTTTTATAAAGAAGCCTGGTGATCCGTATGATTATATTGATTATATTGAGTTCTTCTTAAATGTCTGCTTCTGTTAACGAGAGGGGCATTTTTAATGACAACTGAGGCCGTTCATTTGGATTTTGATAGGTGTGAAAAGCTATTTTATTAGTTAGATAATATTTAGCGAGTGTTCTGGAGTCTGATTCCGAACTTAGGATGACCTTTAGAAAGGTTCCGCTGAGGGCCTTGGTATATTTATTAGTAATAATTTTATTTAAATCGTCTATTACCTGTTTATGATTTATATGTCCGTGGAGAAAGATTGGCGGTATCTTGATCTTGTTCGCTTCTTTGGCGGGTTCTGGAGGTATTTTGCTGCTTCCATCTTCCTTATTGGCGGTGTTGGGATCGATGTTTGCAGGCAGATAATATTTATTTTGCACTAGAAGAGCTTCATGGTTCCAAAGGTACCTCTTCTGTAGATCACTAATTGGTGGCGAGAAGTGGTCACTATTTCTTTTGGTGGTTGACATTGAGCCGCCCCCGCAAGTGGGAACTAATTTGTTTTAAGTTGTCTTAGATATTGAAAATAATTCGTAAACGTTGTACTTAAAATTGAGTGCAAATACAATGTGTTTATGTCACAATAGCACTGCGATCGCTTATCACATCCGTTAAGTACGAGCGTTGACACCGGACTCCCTCAAGTTATTGATAATGTTCATTGGGTTAACAAGAGCTGTGCTGTCTGAGTGTTGGGTGTATTTTACTACTTTTGTTTCCTATCTGTTTCCTAACTTCAGTACGGCAGTCAGTCTTATAAATGTTGATCAAATATAAAATGCATGGTTTTATTTTTATGCTTTGTTAAACCATTGACATTTTAAATAACCATCTTAATATCTTGGGCCGTTAATACTTTTTTAGTAGTATTGTTTATTATCCAATATACTAACTATTTGGAAGTAAAGAGAATTATTTTGTTGAATATTCTGTTGGGTAATATTAAGGTTGTTTAAAAGGTATATATCTCAGCAGAAGAAACATTTTGCATTGTAGTTCTTTTTGTGTTAAGAAACAATTAGCGTAAGTAAAGTTGCTACATATTGTTTTGCATAATTGCCTGTGAATTTTACGTCAAACATTTTCGGTATGACTGAACTGTTTGTATTTTGCATATTACTTCTACATAGGTGTCCTAAATTTATTTGCTAGATATAGTAATTTAATGCTATTGTAGCGAACATTATTTTCTACCGATTATAATTAAAAACAGTGGAAATGATATTTTATTTGTTCATTCTTTAATACTAGCTATATTAGTAACAGTACATTCTTAGAATTAAAGATGTTGCTTTAGGTACTCGAAATTAATAGAAAGATGTTTCTAATATTCTCTTTTTTTAATAAATATGAAATTCGTTTATATTTTTATCAAAACTGTCGCTGTTATTTAATATTTCTTATGACGTGTTTGTCTTCTGTTGCCCATGCAAAAAGAAAATAAATGGTTTCAGAGATATTGGACCACATATAAAAATTGGAGGGTGGTTTGGAAAGCTATATTATAATTATAATTTGTCTAGTGTATATAGTAATGTATATATTGTATAAGTTAATATTATAATTCTTAAAAATGCTAAGATTGTTAGAGCCTATTAGGAGTCATACTATTTCGTGTAAATACATTGTATTACAAATGTCGTTGGTGTTTTCTATGTATCATGCACTGTAAATCTAAAATAAACATTGTTTGTCGGCATTTGTTACAAAAACTGATAATTTTGGGGAACATATTGCAAATGATGATTTGGATTGCTTTGCATATGTACGAAACGGTGTTGGGTATTTTTTGCAACCGCTGTATTGTTTACAATACCAACTTGCTCATATTGATAATGATAGTAATGGCTCTAACACGAGCTTTCAAAATTACCCCTACTACTTAACTGTGCTTGCAGATGTATAGCTGGCTTTATAAAATATGCATTTGTTTTATGCAAACACAAACGCGGTCTGAAGGTGTAGTAATATATCAAACCAGAAAAAATGTTAATCAAGGTCCAGTTTTATGGTCTAAATTAAGTTTTGATAACCACCACAATTATTGTGTAAGTTATATTTTACATTAATTGTAGTGTAGTACAAATTAAATTAATTAAGTAATTTTTATGGTCATTACTTTAAATTCTTCTAACTACGAAAGAAAGCTTCGTACGACTCTGTGTCAATTCAAAGGATTATTTATAACATGTAATAACGACATCATATTTGAAAAATCTGGTGTGAACATCACTATCTAGACTCCAGGCAGTCGTGTAGAACATTCCACATGTTTTGCGTACATTTAACACTACAAACAATAGAAACATTGGGAGGAATTTCCCTTGTAATAAAAATATTTAAATAATTCAAAAACGGTTAAAGTTAGAAGGCTGATTTTTTGAGCCAAATTAGCAAATATAGTTGTGAATGTGGTATGCAAGTTTCAAAGGAATCAGATAGAAGTTTAGAAAGTTAGGGAGATAAGACAAATATATATTAGATTATACCGGGTCCATCGTCTCGACCCCGCACTGCTCTCGTCCCAGAATTTGTTATTTTAAAAAAGGACGAGGCGTGAGTAAAACACTAGAAAGCTGATTAAAATAAAAAGTACAAGACAATAATTGACTCGTACCTAAAATTTTGCTACGTCACTGAAGGTAACCGTGCGAGCTCTGCCGCACAGCCTTTGCCATTATCGCCTGCGTGCTCCCTCCTAGCGCCAAGCCCCCGTCATTCCACATTCCGCCCGGTAGCTCTCCGAGCGCGCTGTGATTAGTCCGTTTAATTAATTTTTAATTTGCTATAACTTATTTATTTAACCTCGGATCAAAAATTTTCATTGTAATTTTTTGTTCGTCTCGTTCTAATCTATTCGGAACTATCAATTTCCCGAACCATTTTATGAACACACGCTATATTAAAAATCCCGAGCATCAATTTTTTTTCGAGTTCCTATTTTACCAACTTTTATTTTAAATTCATGTTTATCTCATGATAACAAATCATTTTTATTCTCATAAATTTTTTGTATCTTCAACCGTTTAGATTCGCGACCGCTTTCCGACCAATTTTGCGACCTTGCGACCAAAGGGTTCGGCCGATTTTTACCAAAAGCTACGCACTGCGTGCCCTGCCTACAAGTAACATTCGTACCAAAGTTCAAGTCTCTATATCTTACGGTTCTTGAGATATCCTGTTTACTGACAGACCGACAGACACACACACACACACACACACGAACCAATGGCTCAAACCAACTTTTTTGGTAGCCTAAGGCTATATTTCGTCCAGAAATGTGTAAAACTGGGTAGGTCAAATTTCCGCCGATTACATTACTTTCCTTATTATAGGATAAGAAAAGTAAAAAAAATCTGGTGTGAACATCACACGACTTTCCTTACCCTATTATATATATTCCTGTATATATATATATATATATATATATATATATATATATATATATATATATATATATAAAGTAATATGATGGAAGATCTCAAGTCAAATGGGTGCCATAATAGACTTTATATCGACGCTAGTTAACAAAATTTTATAATGGTGCAACTGTTAAAAATAAGTGTATGGAATGCCAATGGTTTTTACTTTCCTTATCCTATAATAAGGAAAGTAATGTAATCGGCGGAAATTTGACCTACCCAGTTTTTCACATTTCTGGACGAAATATAGCCCCAGGACACCAAAAAAGTTGGTTTTAGCCATTGGTTCGTGTGTGTGTGTGTGTGTGTGTGTGTGTCTGTCTGTCAGTAAACAGGATATCTTTAGAACCGTAAGAGCTAGAGACTTATAATTTGGTATGCAAGTTACTTGTAGGTAGGGGACGCAGTGCGAAAGCTTTTGGTAAAAATCGGCCGAGCCGTTTGGTCACAAGGTCGCAAAATCGGTCGCAAAGCGGTCGCGAATCTAAACGGTTGAAGATACAAAAAATTTATGAGAATAAAAATGATTTGTTATCATGAGATAAAGTACGAGTCAATTATTGTCTTGTACTGTTTATTTTAATCAGTTTTCGAGTGTTGGACTCGCGCCTCGTCCTTTTTTAAAATAACAAGTTTCGGGACGAGAGTAGCGCAGGGCCGAATAATAATAATAATAATAATAATAGGATAAGGAAAGTCGTGTGATGTTCACACCAGATTTTTTTACATTATTTTTACAATTTTACAATACAGATATAATGCTCATATAGGAATCGCATTTTCCTCACCAAAGTTATCTTCAAATACCAGATATTCTGGTAGTACTACACATAGAGGTACAGCAGTTATTATTAGAGAAGGTATTAAGCATCACAAGTTGGAATGAACGCTTGCAAGCAACAACGGTAACCCTACAAGACAAAATTAGAACTTTCATTCAATTAGCAATTTACTTCTCACTTATGTACAACAATAAGAAGAAAGACTAAGAGCATTATTTTAAAACTTTAGGGTAAGCATTAACACTGGGGATCACGGATCACATTAACAAAGAGTACCGTTAAACAGGTACATAGTGTAGTACATATAATTACCAAGTTTCTGAAAAAAATATACTGTTTGACGACGCTTCTGGATATCAGCCAGGCCTTTGATAAGGTCTGGCAAGAAGGCCTTTAATTTAAGCTTAATATGAATCTTCCATGCAGTTATGTCCTTGTTCTAAAATCTTATTTAACGAAAAGACATTTCCTCGTTAAATGATGAATGCACTAATCTCCTACCAATCAAGTCCGGAGTAACTCAAGGTAATGTTTTGGGGCTCATTCTGTATCTCCTCTACAAGGCTGATCTTCCAACTACTAATCATACTACAATTGCTACATATGCAAATGATACCGGAGTTCTCGCCGTACATACTAACTCAACAGCTGCACCACAATTTTTCCAAGAACCCCTTTACAAACGTGGCTAACCAATTTGAAAATCGAAGCCAATGATTCCAAATCAGTACAGGTAACATTTACATTGAACCGAGACACTTGCTCCTCAGTCGTGATAAACAATCAACAATTGCCTCAAGCAGATGATACAAAATATTTAGGTATTCACATCGACAGACGTCTTAAGTGGAAAAACACATCTTTATGAAGCGGAAGCAGCTTGGGACAAAGCCGAAGCAAATGTACTGGTTGACCGTAAGAAAATTTCAGTTAACTACGAAAATAAGTTATTATTGTACAAAGTAATCCTAAAACCGATTTGGACATACGGGATATAGATGTGGAGCATAGTCAGCAACTCGAATTTAGAAATATTACAGCGTTTCTAGAACAAAATGCTACGAACAGTATTCAACGCCCCTTCGTACGTTTAAACGCTGTAATTGCGAGAGACCTACAAATTCCTTTGATTGAGGACAAAATTAGACGTTTCAGTCTAAAGTATAGTGCTAAAAAAGATGCACATCAGAATGTGCTCCCGAGAAATCTGTTTTTAAACAATGATGAAGTGAGACGTTTAAAACGATTCAAGCTTGATGACTTAATGAACAGGTTCAACTAAGATTATTAAGATAAACTATTTATATATTATTATAATTCTATTAGTATAAGATATCTTTATTAAGATAATATACTAAAAGAGTGGCTTCATTGAAAGTCCGTCCTGCATGTTGTAGTTGTAGTAGATTATGTTTATGTATATTGTTATACCAATTACTTATTATCCGCATAAAACAGATTGTAAATAAAAGGAGTTAATTAAAAAATATTTGAAAAGGTTTCTCTTAACGATCATTTTTCAAAAAGAATCTAATTTAAGTAAATTCCGAAACACAGATATCCTACAAATATTAAGTTACGCATAGATTTATTAAAATATAAAACATAATTGCAATAAACCTGATTTTGCATAATCATTTCAATGTAGGTAAATTCTACTGCCAGCGAATACCAAATAAGCATGGCGTAAAATAGTATAAGAAGTATCTTCTTGTAAATATCGTGGTTACTGTAATATACAAATAATATACCACAGCCTGTTTTTGCAAAGCAGTATTTGCAAAGAAATTTTAAAATGTAATTTAAAACAACGATTTTTATGGGAGAAAATTCTTCATTTTGATGATGTGTTTATAAAAATAAATTCCACAAGAAAAGTAATATTGTTACACAATATTATATATGTTGCTTACTAACACATTTACGGCAATATCTACGATTCGTTCACCTTACTTCATTATGCATACAGTGTGCAGTGATTTATAGCAACCTTTTATTTAAATCAAACTCGAACATTCTTGCAGCAAGTGCAATTTTCTTATTAAAAACCAATTCAGAGCCGCCTCTCGCTGCCTGTGCAGTAGTCGCACGTTCACTGAACTCGTGGTGTGCAGCTTCCGAAGCAAGTGAAGCACGCACTGGCGGCGATGACGCAGCTCGTCTGGCGCTAGGCAGGTAGACGTAGATTATACATGACGTTAATATGCTCTAATAAGCGACAACAGCGACGATCCTCTTAAGATGTAGCGGAATGCATGCCTTAAGTGTGGTGCAATTATCCTCACTAACAACCCAGCGGGTTCTATAAATTACCTCGCCTTCATGGTGCGATTACCCGCGCACAAGCTAGCAAAATGGTGGAGCAGGCGACGTGTATGATTTAATCTAATTGGACTTATCGTAGACAAAATATTGCCGGGAACTATTAGTAAGACGAACGATTTTATTCCATTCGGGATTGCAAGGAATTATACAATTTGGTTAAATTTAAATGTCATTGAACTTCTGAGTAAATTTCTAATTGCCCAAATAGAGATAATTGGTTGCTAAAAATAAGTGTACTGTTTATAAAGACTAAGTGCATTATAATTAAGGGAATGTAATGCTTTGCATAGATTATTTTTGGTCAGGTGTCATTAGAATTAATAATATCTAAACATTAAAATATCAAATATATAAAAATGCCAAAGGCAACTTATGACAGCAGACGAGTTCAAAAATTAAAACTTTTATAGAAAAAATAAATAGTGAGTGAATTAGAGTTTAGAAATTTAGAAATATATATAAGTAAAAATGTAAATATTTGTTTGTTCAAAATCTGAAATCTCTGAAAGTTGCATTCGAATGCGTTTTTGAAAAGGCTTCCGTGGTCAATGATAAATGAACAATTAGGTTCACGAGTTGAACCCCGTCGATTATTAGGAAATTTCAGACTTTTCGGTCATCCACTTTGATGCCATATTCAAGGGTCTCAATTTGTCTACTCCTCAAGGAGAATTAAGAATCAACGAAGAATACTTTTCGTATGCTCTACGTCAGTATTTGTAGAAACAGAAGTGCAAGTTTGACGGGGGATGTTTGTGCCGGAAGTGTTCTGGGTTGGGGAAAGTTTGTATGTTATAACGGGTTACGTAAATGATTATTAACGGTTTCCAAATGGCAGGTAAGCGTCCACTACCATAAACTACATTTCCAAAATACATGAGTTACTAAAATCATCAGACTATCGCTAAGTACCCAACAATCCTACGACTTACCGCAAAAACACTTATTAAAAGCCCTTATTAAAAACTCAAATCTATTCTTGATTCTAAAAAACTCCTCGAGAGAAATCTTCAAAAACACCCAAATTGTACGTGTTTTTAAAAATCCATAAGGAAAATACGCCTTTACGACACATTGTCAGTGTCTTTGGTTCACTCACCCACAACTTCAATTCTTCAACTCCTTACAGAACAAGCCTCATCATACGTCTGAAACTCCTACCATTTTTAGAAATTTTTAAATTTCTCTCAGTTTCGATATTGTTTCCCTGTAAAATCGTTTCAGATACCTTGTAGCTTTTAAAAACTAATCACAATTTGGAGGACGACACCTTCAATTTACTTAACCATTGCCTATCTAATACCTATTTTACTTTCCAAAACAAGCTAAACCAATGGTATTCCTATGGGTTCCCCACCTTCACCTATCATAACTAACTGATTCATGACCGATTTAGAAATAAAAGCCCTTGCATTTTTTCCCTTAAAACCTACCTATTGAATAAAATACCTTAACGATACGTTTGTCATCTGGCCTTATGGACACGATACACTTTCCGAATTCCTTTCTTAACTTAATAAACTTCATACCAATATCAAGTTTACTATAGAAGTCGCACATAACAATTCCTTTCCTTTTTTGTAAATTTCCATAACCAAAAATCTTTCCAACAGCAGTTTTCATCATACCGTCTGCAGAAAACCTACCCATATTAATCGTTACTTAAACGCAAAATCCCACCGT
This sequence comes from Sinelater perroti, assembly GCA_036346155.1. Classification (NCBI taxonomy): domain Eukaryota; kingdom Metazoa; phylum Arthropoda; class Insecta; order Coleoptera; family Elateridae; genus Sinelater; species Sinelater perroti. Next base: position 4,242,178 of record JARFIY010000005.1, on the reverse strand, counting down.
CGCCCTGCTCAAATTCAATCAGCCGCAAAATTCCTAATTACCAAATCTTTGAGACCTTTCGACTGTAAGAATCGACAAACTGAAATCAATACCATTATCAAAACAGATATTGTCAAAAATTCCCAACGCACATATTTGACAATATCAGCAAAAATACCTCTTCTAAAACCCATGATCTTCCCGACTACACCAAAGTGTTTTTACCTTATATCAAAAGCATCACTGACAGAATAGGCCGCATACCGAGTAAGCAAGATAAACAAACTATTTTCACGACCAAGCAATAAAATATCTGACTTTATCCGCTCAGCTAAGAACCATTACCCCCACGAATCCCAAGGTGCCTACAAAATATCTTGTGGTAACTGTAACAGAACCTACCTAGATCAAACGAAGAGACAAATATCTAATCGTATATACAATCATTATTTAGCTGTACGTAAGGGTGATATTTCTTTTGCTTAAGTACAACAACAAGGAAACCGGACTTATAATTAATTTTTCCAATTCCCAAAACACTCGCTTCCATCTCCCATCCTATCAGTAGAATTATTCGCGAGGTCATTGGAACTGAAACTCCTGGTACACCGGCGATTTCGTTTTAGATATGGAAAAAGATGTTGAGGGTATTGATCCAAAGTGCAAGTACAGAACATTCGAAGGTGAGATGATCTGTGATCATCTGATTTGCGACATGACAGTGAAAAGGATTCATGAGCGTTTACTGATAGAAATGCCGACCCTTACGAAGGCATTGGAGATTAAAGGCAAAAGAGATTAAATTTGCGCTAAAGGAATCAAAGGACATCTCACAAAAAACTTCTCGGGTATCTGTTTTTAAAACTCAAGGCGATAAGCGCCCAAAGAAAGAAAGTGGAGGGAGCGATATTGTTATCAAAGAAGGTAACCAAAACGTGTATATATAGATGTGGCTTTGCGATTCATTCAATGAAAAAATATTCAGCGAAAAATGCGAAATGTCATTCATGCAAGAAGGTGGGACATGATCGTAAAATGTGTAGGTCAAACCAATTCGAATTGAATCAACAGTCATTGTTGGCAGAAATAAAGCTAACGTTTATTTTATGGTCGATACAAGATCGCCAACTATGTTTTTATCGTTAAAGCTTTACCGAAGGTTCTGGTCTCGCCTACAAGAAGCTCGCACCATATACGAAGAACCAAAGTTTTACGCTCAAATAAAGGCTAACGTAATTCTATATGGATGTAAAGAGCAATAGCTACATATATATCATCGATAGTGAAAGAGCCATAATAATGATAGATTTCACTTGGAGTTGAAACCTGATGATGACTGCAGGTAGATTAAGATCAGCGGTCGAGGTGCAGCCTTTAGATATGCAAAGGCGCCCTGTAAAAAAGGAAAATGCGACGATTTTACCGCTAATAAAGGACTTCGTACACAAAGTGAACAGAAGACGTGAAGCCCGTTAAATGCAGATTAAGGCGATTACCATTAGCCACAAGGAAAAGAGTCTCAGCGGAAATAAATCGATTAGGAAACTCGAACGAATTGGGGCATCAGAATGAGTGTCACCGATCATTGTTGTTGTGAAGAAAAATAACAAAATTCATGTTTGTGTATTGCGAATCAGTGTCCGATCTTTGTTATTGATGAATTACTCACAAAATAGTTTTCTCCGAAAAGTTTCTTGAAATGCGAGTATCGTCAGTTAACCTTTTCTGGGAAAGGCCGATATCTTACTGCATTAATTGCGGGAGACGGCTTGTTTTGTTATAAAGGAACAAATGATGTCCGTAATACTTTAGGTTTGCAGAAGGTTTATTTTCTATTTGGACGATATAGTGATATACAAAAAAAAACGCTGAAGAACATAACTGTGTTGTCAAAGCTAAGAAAAGCTGGTTAAATACAGAATAAAGAAAAATGTTTGTTTGGAACACGTAAACTAATATTTTTATGACACTACATCACGACAAACGGGATCAAACCTAACTACAATAAGGTTGATGAAGTACTGAGGGTGCACTATCCAAATAATTTAAAGTCACTTCGTACATTTCTTGGATTGATGTGCTGGTCTACACTGAATTTTGCAACATCCGCATAACCTTTACGTGAGATAATCAGAAATGGAAAATTCAGTTGGAGTATTGAATATGAACGAAGCGTTGAAAACTGGGAGAATTATTAATAAATAGTCCAGCGTTGGCAACGTACCATCAAACATAAAAAAATAAAACATGCTTCAAGAGTTGGCGTCAAAGCAGTTACATATGATGTAAAGGTGATGATTGAAAAAATGTCGCCATTGTTTTAAAGACACTCACATCTGATAAAAATTTGCGAGGTACCGTGACGGCGAGCGGACGTGTCCCGCTGCTCCTGTTAGCTCGTGACGTCACAGCCATTTTCCAGTCGGTACTTGTGCCCACTGGAGCAAGTGCGCGATTTAAATCGTTTTCTGTGCGCGAATTTAGATTGAAATCCGCATAGCGCGAGTTAGAGTGCAAGGTGTTCCGCTAAGAACGCAAAAAAACAGCCCATTAGAGCTAAAAATGGACTCCAAAGAGGTAGAGAAGGCTGTTCAACTCCTGACACTAGCAGACGAACTGAGTTACGAAGAACAAGTCAACATCACGAAAGAGATGCAGTGAAACATTAGTCGCCGATGCACCGTGAGGATGTTGGGGCCCAAAAACTCACCCAGTTCGAAAGAACAACCATCAACGACAGTCGCTCTGCATCCCCGTCGCCGCCCCCAACCGAAGACGGAGTGACATCGGCGGGAGCAATAACCGACGAGCCAGCAGTTTCGGCAGGTGATTCACTACATACGAGCCTCTCCTACCAAGACAGCAACCAGAGCAGCCCGAGAACAGAAGGTATCCCGGCTCCAACCGAAGCCGGAGGCAACGAAGTGCGACCTATGGATGTGAATAAAGGTGAGTCATCCGGAACAGACGACGACTACACCATCGTTCAGGGAAGGAAAAGAAGACGCCGCCGACCAGCCCAGGACGAACTGGCAGCGAAAGTACCGACAAATAATTACTTTGTCCCAATCGCAGGCGACGAAGACGTTCATCCCGAACATCGAGTACCACCAGTGGTACTATGGGCATAAGAATACTGACCAGAGCTCTTAGAACTTTTCAATAAAAAAACAATAAACTTCACAAGAAGAACAGGACGGATTCGATCGCAATCCAGCTCACCACCCCTGAAAGCTAAAGACAAATGACACAAACAATGGAGAGTAAGGGGCTATTCTTTCATACTTATGCTTTACCCTCTGAGAGGCCCCTACGAGTGGCGCTCAGAAGAGTCCCAGAAACCCTGGAAGACGAGATGGTTTAGGAGGACCTAAAACGGAAAGTATTCCCGTACGATCGGTGCGCCGTATGCGGCCATCCCAGCAGACATACAATTTATTGAACGGAATAATTACAAGAGCTCCGCCTTACGGCACTACACCAGCGCTACCGCAACCGCATGAATAATTTGCGCAAAACCTGTCATTTTACAAAGCTCCAAAGTTTCTTCAATATCGTGAGCGCAATTTACCTGCCCCGGCATTCGCCTTAGTGCAGGACCCGGGAAAACCACAAAAACCCGAGTCAGGGTAGGTGACTCGAAACCGCTGATGGCTCCGAGTCCTCCTGGCTTTTACAATACTACGCAAAAAAACAGACTAAATCTACCGTAAACTATGCCGCACTTAGTGTCTGTTAAAAATTGTCCAAAGAGTTCGCATCTCGCACCAGCACTTATTTTCCAAACCACCGCGCGCCCATCGCAAGTTCGCGTCAACACGTAATCTCGCGCACCGTTCCGCAAAAGCCGTCCACCATTCACGCACGTTCGAAAATTTTTCAAGCTCCTCCCGCGTTCGTGGCCATCTCCAGCCGCTGGTAATTAGGGTCCTCTCCTCCCTGGCCCTGGTCTCGTCCTCCGCGTTGCAGGTCAGCAGGACGTGCATGGCGTCGTCGACCTCCCCACACGCGCATCTGTTTTGATCTTCCGCCAGCTTCCGGATTCGGACTAGGTATGACCGGAAGTTGCCGTGCCCAGTAACAAGCTGGACGGTGTGCCGGTTAAAGCACTCCGCAGCTTGTCGCGCCCTGTCGACCGTGGGGATGAATATCCGCGCATGTCGCCCCGTCTCCGCTGCTTGCCATCTCTGCTTCCATCTTGCTCTCGTCCTGGCTCGTAACCGGTTCTTTACGAGCCCCATTGGTACCGTCTCGAATATGGGAGGTCCATCTCCTGCCGCTGCCTCTTTGGCCAACTGATCCGCACGCTCGTTGCCTGGAGTCCCGACGTGCGCCTTGGTCCAATGGAATCGGACGTTGATTTCGGCCGACAGCGTCTTTGCAAGGCTCCACACCTCAACTTGCAAATCCGTCTGCGCTCTCATACTTTTTAGAGCAAGTAGCGCTGACTTGCTGTCAGATATTATCGCGCATCTTGGGATGACTGCTCTGTGCCTCTGGATGTACGCTAGGCACTCTCGGATGGCTATAAGCTCGCACTGGAAGATGGTGCTCCAGTCTGCGAGTTTGGCTCGTTCGCAATAAATCTCTTCTTCTCCTTGCATGACCACGAACGCGTCTCCTGCTCGCCCGTCGTCTGCCCGCGATCCATCCGCGTAGCAGCACATCTGTCGCTCCTCCGGCTCCGCCACTCTGAATGGGATGCCGTCTCGTTCGGCCGGGTGCCCCGTCTCCTCCATGGACTGCCTCCGCTCGATGACGCCCTGCCGCAGCCCCAGATCCTCTCGGAGTTGCTGCTCCGGCCCGGTTGTCAGCCTCCTGCGATCTGCCGCCTCCTGCAACACAAAATGCAAAGGCGGTAACTGGCTCAATACTAACGCGGTTTCGGTGGGTACAGTACTATAAGCACTTGCCGCCTTAACTGCGAGTACCCTCTGCACGCTTAGCAAGTCCCTAGTTTCTCTAACTTTGCACCCTTCCACTCAAATTTTAGCAGCGTACAGCATAGCCGGCTGTACTGCTCCTTCGAAAACGCGTGCCGCCGCTTTACCGCGAAAACCCCACGTTAATCGCGCCGCCGCTCCGATTCAGTGGGAAATTTGTTTCCCCTTGTCACAAACCGCGCGTATGTGACTTTTCCAACTCAACCGATCGTCGATTTCTACCCCAAGGTACCGAATGTGGTCCTTGCAATAGACGCGCTCGCCATTGAGCAGCTTCCAGTATGCCGGTCCAGAGCACGAACCCTGAGGGCATCCCGCGTTATCTCTCGCGTCCCGATTCCGTCTCCCGTTTCTACCTGTGCTATTTGCTCGCAAAAATAGTGTTTTACTAGCGAGAGGAGATTCTGCGGGCACTCTCTCTCAGCTAGTTCTCGGATAATTCCAGGCCACCATGCGTTGTCGAACGCATCCGCGATATCTAACGCTATTAATGCGCAATACTCCTTCGAGTCCTTCGCGTCCCTGACCTCGGAGATCGCATACCCGATCGCGTCTGTCGTGGACTTCCCCGCACGAAAACAGTATTGTCGCTCGTGAAAACCGCCATTTTTACGTACCACGTATTCTACTCACGTTGTAATAATTCCATCTAACGCCTTACCGACCACCGAGAGCAAGCTTATCGGCCGGAAGCTGCCTGGGTCGGTAGGATCATCTTTACGCGGCTTCGGGATAAACCGTACCGTTTGGATTTTCCAGTATCTCGGAAAGATGCCAAACTCCAAAGTCACATTGAAGACGCTTTCGAAGATAGCCGGAGCAATCTCAAAAGCCTTCAATACCGCGTCCGCGGTAACGCCATCGTGCCCCGGGGCTTTTTTTGCGTTCATACGCGCGATTGATCTGTAGATTTCGCCCGTGGTTATACGAACGTCGACTCGCCGGTTGCCGACAATCGTAGCCATTTCGCGCCTAATTTCCGCCTGATTCGCGTCGTCTTCTTCGGCATCGTCGCGGGTGAAGAAGTTTTCTAATAAAAATTCCTCCGTTTCGCGAGCTCCTCTTGGCTACGTACTATCCGCCTTTCGTACACAAGAGTCGCAAGTATTTGGGCGCTTCCCACGTATAACCCGGTACGCGGTGACCCACAGGTTTTTCTCCGCGCTGCGCGTGCAAAACTCTTTCCATTTCCGCGTTCGCGTATCTTCTAAGAGATGCTTATAATCGCGACACGCCTCGCGATAAGCTAACTCCCTTTCCGCCCTATCTTGCCCACTGCAGCGTTGGTAAAACCTTCGCTTACGCCTAACATCGGAACGTTTTTCGGTGAGCTCTCTAGTCCACCAAGGGATGCTCCGGTGGAAGAGTTTGCGCCGTGGCATGGACGCTTTGCGTGCCTTTACTATCCCTGCAGACAACAGTTCTTCCCCTCTTGCTTTAATTAAAATCCCGGGCGTTCATATGCCCAGGCAACCAAAGAAACACCATCCACTACTGCCTGGCTAGCACTTACAGGGAAGGCAACCCCTTAAGCACCAGTACCGCAAGAAATCACAACAATAATCCCGTCAGCTCCCCAAACTGGAGACCAGGGTTGGGGTTGTCTTTTCGACTTTCTCCAGCTACTGGACATCTAGAAATTAGTACACTTAATCCCGAAGCTATTGAACACTCTGAACGGAGCTACCACCGCTGGAGAGATATTTGAAGAGTAATGTCACATGCTTCCGAACTCCAGGGCCTGTTGCTGCCTAAACATGGGCATACCAAACCAGACAAACAGATGCGCAGACACCGAACACCACTAACAAACAAACCCAACAAAAGGAAACCATCAACGCGAAGGACACAACAACAACAATGTTCCTAAGGCCTCAAAATGAACAGAGGCGCTCGCCAGAAGCGCCTAGAAAAAATGAACCCTTGAATGGCGAAATGGGGGCGGCCCATAGCAAGCCCACCACATTCCTAGCTAAGTTACCGCAGAAGAAGGGGGATGGGGGCCCAGATCCCAGAGACCTCAATTGGCGCAAAAAAGTTAGAATCGATTGAACTCAGCTGATACTAACAGAAAATAGTCAACGGTAGAACGTGAAGCATTCGCATGTGTTTGGGCAGTTGAGAAGTGGCGAAGCTGATTATGGAGTAGAAAATTTATACTTGTAACGGATCAATGCACGCTAACAACGCTTCTCACCACAAAAGGAAGCACAAAAACGGGGATGAGAATTATTCTCTAGTCTCCCTACTTGTTGAATGTGACATACTATGTTGAATAAAGAAAAGGATCTGAAAACGTCATCGCTCTTTTAAGATGTCCAAGCGGAAATTTGGAGGAATCCCGTAATGAAGAGATTAATTGGAGAAATAATTAAATAAAACGGGAACAGCGCTATTACAGTACATTTTCAAACGCTGCTTGGGAAAAGCTTGGAATTGATATTATTGGACCATTCCAGACTCTCACATTAAAATTAAATATGGAGTCACACTAATTGATTTTTATAGAAAGTGGCCGGAGTTGATGTTTGTGTATCAACGATATCGACATAAGCTATTATTTGTTTCTTAAAGTGGTATTCAGCCAAGAAGGCAATCCTAAAAAGCTCATTTTGGACAACGGTCAATAGTTCGTCTCCCAGGAATTTGAAAGCTTTCTGAAAACTCGAGATATTAAATACTTGAAGACGCGATGTATCACCCGCAAACAAATGGTGAAGTTCAGCTCTTCAACAGGACATTTAAAAGCATGATACACATTGCTAATGCGAATAGATATAAAATATATGTTTAGTGTCAAGAATTCTTGAAAAAATCTTAGATCAACGAAACATTCAGTCACTGGTATATCTTTATCAATGGCGCTTCACGGAAGAAGTTTGAGAACGAAACTCAACATATTCAAAGCGGTATAATTTTCCAAAGAAGAAGAGATGCAAAGGAAAATTCAAAAAGAACAAGAGAAGTCAAAGCGGTACTTTATTGAGAAAAGGAACGTGAGGACGCCCTGTATAATAATAGGAGATTGGGTGCGGATAAAAGATGGCTCAAAGTTATGGAAAAAAGGTTTGTCGCATGGGACGTTACATCTATAAACTTTCGAATAGACGAACCTTCAACGTTTTAAGAATGGTAAAGTCAAAATTAAATAAAGACTGGCTCAAAGTAGAAAATAGTCTTGGTACGGATACTGATGGGGCGCTCAGTGGTAGTAAACCAGTTCAGAATTGCACTACCGAGTTACGCCGAAGCACGCGTTTTTGGAAGAAACCGGACCTCTGCAGAACATAGTTCTCTGACTTAAAGAATGTCTCTTCATAATTAGGAGTGTACATAATCAGCCGCAGTGTTAATGTAGCGTACTCAGAATGTATTATAGTACGAAGAGTGACCTGTGAGCTGTCATATGAGACAGTTAAATTTTGCAAAACTTTTTTCGACTGATTATTCTAATAAAATCTATTTAACGCGCGACATAACAAATTTCAGAAAACTAAACACAAACTAAATAGTGTAGAAAATCATATTATTCTATGCAGCCTCCATTAACGACCATGACCTTCCTGAGCCGGGCTTAAGCCTGCTGCAGGCTAATAACTCTTCCTCCTTGTTCATGTGTTATTACCTCCATGATGGAAGCCGTTAAACTGTCCTTGGTTTTATAATGCCTTCGTCTCGATCGCATCGCCGGGACTGAAGGTTCAAATGGTATTAAAAATGTTGTAGTCATCTTCCTTGCCTTATGGACTGGAGCAGAATCTTGCTGAAATACGTACTCCCGTCTAGCGGTCACCTCTTATATCCAGAGCTAAACAATGGTCCAACGTCATTTTGGCGATTTAACTTTCTGACCTGGATGAAGTTCTTTTCGCCCGAAAAGAATCTCAGAAAGTCAGTACTGTCGTGCTTGACGTTGTTTAGCACTGTTTGTTTACCTTTTTTTTCAGTTAACAGTTAGCGGTTCCTTAGGATGAAAAACTTGTGGTGCAGATCCTAATCGACTGCGCTAGGCCCATTCTTTTACCAAATTATTTATACTTCGTCCAAAATCCCGATCAATCTTCTCTTTCAATTAGCGGGCGAATTCATCACTTCTCTTGCGATCATATCGCTTGCTGTGAGTTGTCCTGCCCGCAGTTACCTTCATCAAGTGATCAGATTCTCTGTAATTCTTGTCAAGTCATAAGCTTGGGTTTTTTTGTAGCCAAACCGTGCAATAATTTCCGTCGACAATTTTTCGATGCGAATGGATTCGACTACAGGTTATTTTGTCGACAATCGTAGTTTGTTGATTATGTGAAACTAATTTGTCGTATTATCGCCAGCGGATTGCGATGCGGGAGGACTCAGGTTCAATTTCTGGAGAGCCCTGATGTCTAGCGGGTGGCCTTCTCAGTCATTATAAATAATTGTGTATCTGCATTCACTCGAACAAGTGGAAGCATGTAGTATTTTAACAGCATAAAGTATTTTAACAGGAATTTTCAGAGAAGAGAAACTATTGCTGCAAAGTGCACGTACCGCGGGCGTTACTACCACTACTACATAAATTTAAATGCTCGTTATACTCACTTTAAAGTAGAATCTAAAAGAAGGTAATTCATGCTGAATGTTATTTAAATTCCTACGAAGGGAATGTTTCTCTTCTTTCCTTCGGCGCTGCTAAAATTGCTGATATGTGGGTTGCCGAGGAGCGGGAGTGAATTTTATCTGAAATTCGCATAGAAATTCTAATGCTGATATCGTTAGCTGCAACGAAGTACGTTAATCGTAATTCAAGTAATTTAATATCCGCGTTACTGTAATTTTGTTATGAGATTCTCATTAACATGCAAGCATGTAGGTGCTCTTAATGCACTCCAGATCTACTTGACCCCTTCAACACGCAACCATTTTCTGGATATATCAGATCAACGTAAGGTAATTAGTCATTATACTAGTTAGATGTTATCAAAGCGATCATTCTATTAACCTATATGGTTGCCATATTCTTAATACGTAACATTGTACTATAAAAATGTTTTAGTAGGACATGATACTTTTGCCTTAAATTTTTACCCAATGTTGCTGAATATCTCTGCTACTAATAAAATTTAGGTTATCTCAGAGGGAGGGGGAATTTTTTTGTTTGCTGCAATCCCACACTACGATGTGGGGTGACTTTGTGCCACCATTCTTTTCATTGTAAAACAGATAGAATATTGACCCTGGAACAATCTCACCTCATCAAGCAAACACTATGAACTCTTAAAAACAAGTTCCTAAAAAAGTTTTTTTGTTTATTGTTTTTTAAGGATTTTTTTCATAAGGTCGGTTATAAAGAGCCTTAATTTTTTTAAAGGATTTTATTCTTTAACACAAACTAAAATATAAAAATACAAAGAGTAGCCTAGTTAAAGGAAAGGTAAATTAACAGTGAATTAGCAGTCTGAGTAAAGTAACTTCACTAGTAAAAATTGATTGATCTCAAGTTTTGAACTTTTCTTTATAATAACTAAAAATGCAAAATAAGGGGATTAAATTATAAAAATAGATTTCTCTATTGATTTAAATCGACGACATATGATTGTCCAGCACTCAGCACTTTAGGGACTAGAATCTTTCTTATGATGGCATTTTTGTTGTACCAGATTCCATCTGGAATTCTTGGCAAACGCCACATTTTCCCTTTTTTTCCCTTTTGGGGTACCGATTTCCTTCATATGCTACTAAAACGTAGTCACCGATCTGTAGAGGTGACATTGGGGTTTCATCCTTCGACATTTCTGAAGTTTTTGGGTTGTATCCTTCTTTCTCCCTGTTATGTTTATTTTCTTCTGCAATATCCTCTTCTGACCCAAGGAGTTCCATTGGTGACCCCAAACTATTCTAACTTTCAACATATGTGATGACATCATCTTTATTTCCTTCATCTGAAGAAATTGTTCTTTGAGACTTTTTTTCTTTTTGTCAGAATTCTGTTAGTTCCTTTTTCCGTTTCCAACAATCTCTGATGTTTCAACCATTAAATCATCGTAAGTAATGCCTTTCCTAGCAGGAACTTTAACTTTTCTTTTTCTGCTGTCGAGGCTGCATTGGACCGAACATTTTTTAATTACTCCATGAAACACCGGAAATGTTCGAAATGTGTCATGGACATTCTCTGGCTCTGCTATATCTTTCAGAAATAGCCTAACCCCTCTGTTTCTGGCATGTTATCTTTGAATTTATCAATTTATCGATCAATAGGAGTCAAATATTCTTTAAGAAAACACCTTATTTTAATTGGAGTTATAGGAAACCCATATGATGCTAGCAAAATTGGATTGGAAACAAAACGTCCTCTTCTACAGACGACAAAACCGTCTGGCCGCCAGGATTTTTTGTTGTGACACTTCTTAGTTTCAAACATAAATACGTACCTACTTAATATGGAAGAGAAAGTATACCACGCAACACAATAACATCATAAAATTCTACTAACCTCTTTGCTGCTTCCCTGATAGACAACTTTTTGGTCCTAATCTCACTTAACGCTTGTTGAAGAGTCTCATCTGTGTAAATGTGGTACGGCCGACCGCCCAGCTTACGAGTGTAACTCCGTCCCACCCCTGCAGAAACCGAAAAAAAATACATTCAAAAGATCAAGATTACTACAGGAGTTATTTTAAATGTAGAAAAATATTACAAAATACGCACGTTTGTCCCGAAAGTATCGGGTCATCATCATCATCAATTCTTTTTGAATGTAGACCCCTCTCAATTAATGCTATCCTAGTACATTTTGCGCATTCTCTATTCACTTTAAGTTAGCGACTCTCTTAATGTAGTTCGACGATCTCGTAGGAGGTCTTTCTCTAAATATTTCTCCTTGTTTAGGCATCTTTACTACACTACCTTTTTCGTCCATCTATTGTCTTCCAACATTGCTACGTGACCTGTCCATTGCCATTTTTGTTTTAATATTATTTTTACGTCTTTCATTTTTGTTGCTGACCTTATCCATTCATTTGTTCTTATTTATCTATCATTTAGTTTTCCATAGCTCTATGTGCTTTACTTAATATTTCCTTATGTTCCTTTGTAATTCTTCTTGATTACACCTTGTTAAGCTAATTCTTCGACCTGACTATATATAGCTATCAAGTTCTTTAATTCATTTTAAATCCTTTTTCTCTTGCTTTGTTACAAGTGCGTTATTATATCCTGCAAGTCTACGACTAAACCTTTATTAATAGAATGTTATCCGCAAATGTGGTTTAATATGATTTTGTTTACATTCTAGGTTATTTTGCTTGTATACATTATATATCTTAATTTGTTTTTAAGTTTTTTCCTGTATTTTTCTTTTGTTTTTGTTATTCTTTTTTGTATCATTTTGTGTTTTCATAACAGATAAGTGCCTTCTTTCTAATAATTAACCAGTACATGTTTTATTTTACTTTTACCATTCATAACAAGTTTTTTCTTTCTTCTACCCCACTTAGTGTTAAAATCCCCAATTATTATAGTATATTGAGTGTGGTTAATCTGCATACACATTGTCAACTCTTTGTATAAGTTTTCCACGTATTCAGTATTATGTTTGCTAGTAGATGCATATAACTATATATTTTTTAATTTTGCTCAATTTTGCTATATCCTATATATTAGTTTTTGTTAATTTCTTATTAATAAGTATTCCGACTCTCTAGTACACTGTATTTTGTTAGTCCTTTGTAGGATATGTGGCCAGTATGTGCCCTAATACATTTTATTTTATACCCAATATAACCAGTTTAACATTTTTTTAGTTTACACGAGAGCAGCTCAGGGCCGAGACGATGGACACGGTATAATATATAATAATAGGATAAGGAAAGTCGTGTGATGTACACCAGATTTTTTTTATATATAAGTGCTTTATTACCCGCTCTCAAACGAAAATTTTCCATCGCTTGTGGTTCCGGAAATATATTACCTCGGTCGCGCCTGCCGCTGGACCGAAATTTGTCCTTCGGAGGCGCTCGGGTCGGCACGGAAAGGCACGAACGATTTGACCTTTGACTTGTGTGACAGCAGCAGCAGCAGCACTCATAATTTTTTTTATATATATAATTTAAGTTTTTCATCTGTTTGCAATGATTGTATTTTATACGTACATATTAATAAATAGCACCCTGCCCGAACGGCCTCTTGGTGTCGGCCTACTTCGCCTGGCCCATTTGCGCTTACCGCTATTTTCGGTTCACTTGCGCCTCAGAAAAATGTCACAAAAATAATGGTCTCATTTGCGCCCATCGTTGCAGCTCCTTAGTCATTACGTCTAATTACATAAAATTTTATAATTTTCTGCTGAGTTCCCCTAGCTTCCATGTATTTTTATAATTACTTTTATTTTTGTATTTATTGGGAATTGATTGTTGTGCTTTATAGTGGTACATTTTTAAAAAAGGTGCGAAATGGCAAAGCTGAATCTTGTCATATTTTTTTATTTTTATTTAATTTTTTATATTTGGCATTTCAGATTATTATTTACAATACACATACATGCATAGTCGAGTAGTACATAGGATAAAGTTCGCAAACATTTCCCTAAATCGCCTGCATTTTCAAATTACGCAGGCGTCTTCTCTATACTTTCGTCCAACTTAACGTACTTCCTTTTTTTTTATTTTGCCTTCCAAGTTTAAGTATTGCCTATCGCAGACATAGTCCATATATTCTGCTTCCTTTTTCAAAATCTTTACGAGTTCAATAATATTTGGATTTCGTTTCAAGAGTTAGTTGAACCTGTTCTTCCATTTTTCAATGGCATTACTAATTCTATGTCTGTGGCCGTGGCAGTTCCACATTTCTCTCACTATGGTGTTTTTTCAACCAGTGATCTACGAAATGATCGTAAATTCGTCATTTTCTGGGACGTTTTCCATGACGTACAACCATCCATCGTTTACATAATTTAATGGCAGGTATGCCAATGCAGCACACGTATGTGCAACCGTATGTCGTCATTTTCTATGTATTCTGTTGCAAGACCCAGATCTTGAACTTTTTACCACAAGGCTTGATTGTAATGGAAATTACAGCCAGGGATTTCAACGTCAGGAAACACATGCGCCAATGAGGAGATGGAAGCTTGTTCGAAATGAAGCTTCACAACGATTGGATTCCATTATGCTTCAATTTTTAATATAAAAAATAATCTGGTGTATGTGTCATATGTTTTATTTGGAAGCAAAGCGTGTATAACTGGAATTGTGTTGGTTTTATCAGAAGTACTCTCAAGGTCTACATGAATAGTATAAATCTGGTAAAATTGCATACTGCAACTTTTGAATGTTCCATCCATAAAAAAATCTGTCCTTTTGATAATACCTCTTTACCTTTTTGACTTGCAAAAATAAGGACTATGTGTTCTTCCATGTCATCGGCGAAAAGAAAGGTTGACCCATAACACGTATTCAATATCTCTTCGGAAAAATGAACATCCTAAGCTGTTACAGGGTTTTGTAACACGCCTCGTGCATTATTCCGTATTCTATTTAAAGTTGGTTTTGCCGAGGAAAATGCAGGAATTTTAGTCACAAGATCTAAGCCTCGATTGAATAAACCGTTTATTTCTTTCTTGGACGTTGGCAAAAAACTTTTTCTTTCCTGGCTCTCTTCTAATTTCACCGGCAGCAACGACGGATTTACACACGTGTTTTGTGACTCGTAACATAGACTTTTCTAGTCACCAAAGTGCTTCTACATTTTTCTGTCTCCTCCTTCATACACAACTAAGTTATAACGCTGTCCTTCTTCCTTTTGACACGATACTGGAAGCCGTTCAATATTTACAATGATTTTCCTTTTGTTGTTTCCGTAATTTTCATATTTAAATTCTCCATACTCACAACGCTATTGAAATGACGAATAAACTAAATTTATGCAAGTGATTTCTTCTTCAGCTGTTTACGAGCAATTAAAAATTATTTTAAAATATGCAACTATATATTATGAAGCCCCCCCTTCCTTGTAGTGGAATATCCAATAGAAACTAGAAACAGTGAAAGTGGATGCTTTTCTAATGGTTTTAGAGATCGCTAATAATTTGTATTAAAACTAATTCCTTTAAAATTGTTTTTAAAGAGAAACTCATCAGTACCATTGTTAACTAACCCTTATCTAATCTTTGAATCATTAATTACACATTTACCAATATAAGCAAAATGTTGACTTGTTTTCGTATCACACTTTATCTTATATACAAAAACTTGATTAACGACAAATGATTAATGAACTACAACGTTGGGCGCAAATGAGAGCATTATTTTTGTTGGCACATATGGGCCGGGCGCACATCCAGGCCTATATTGGCCTCTTTCCCCACTACCTCAGAAAGGGGTTTAGAGACTGCTGGGGATTAAAAGTCGTTCTCCTTTCTTTTTGGCATTTCATTTCATTGTAGGTTAGTAGCCTAATGCTCTATATGGGCTAGACAGCTTGCTGTATATCTGAGAAAATAGAAAGGTGAAATCAAGTGAGGGTAAGATTAAGGTTGGGACATGATTCCTCCCAATATAAGAGAGGAGACGTAATCAAGGCTAGCGTAGATAGGGTCGCATCCTTGAAGTAGACCTGCCCTTTACCGAGTTTGCAGAAAAATGTCTACCCGCTACCTAAAATAAGTAATGTAATACTAAAAATTTATTTGTGTTATATTCAATACACCGTTTTGGAAAACCTTTTGAATTATTCGAATATTTTTTGCATACAAATATTCTAGCTTTGCATAAAATTGTATAGATTCGCTACTCTATTCTCCTAGTCTTTGCAAATGCTATTATCATACACTACATGTGTTTACTTTTTGGCATCGGACTCATAACTGACCTGACCATTTATGTATGCGCATTACAGTTCAATCAAATCGGATTTTAGGTTATATTATTATGAATCTGCGATTTTTATTACACTAGCATTGCCTAAATATCTTTGGTATAGTTCACGTATATAAAACGTAAACATATATATTAAATTACATGTATTATTAAACAATTGGTTTATAATACCAGTACCGTCTAAAAATAGCTATATTAAGGTCTGCATTCTTCTTGTTTCAGCTCTTACCAGGAAACACCAACACCTACACCGTTGTAGACCAAAAATTTGACCCACCAGTAGTTGTTTCAAAAATACGTTTTTTACCATACAGTGACCACGTCCGAACGGTGTGCATGCGGGTGGAGTTAGTCGGCTGTGCTTGGTCAGGTACGAGTGAATATAATTTATGAAATATGAATAAATACGTATAATTTACTTATGCAAGGTGAATTAGCAGATTTTTGATTTCCTATTAATAATTGATTCAATAGACATTGCACATTTAAACTACGTTAATTTTTTAACGAAGTATCATATTGTTATTTTCTGCTTACTTACATTTATTTCTATATATTTAAAGAACCTTCAGTTTAAACATATGTCTCAACAAAGTAAAGTAACAACTTAACTGGTATCTATTAACACAAAACAGTATATTATTTGTACAAAAACAACTATTTCTTACTCATTTTGAGGTAATTTTGTATATGGGTACAACAATAAAACTCTTGGTTATAGTAAAGGTAATTTCTCTATGTAAAAATAAAACGAATGCAGGTTTGAAGAATAACAGCACTCAATCGAAACGATGAACATGTTATAGTTAGAAAGAAAAATCTAATTGAACCTTAATGAGTTACACCAAAAAACTGTATACAAAGAAGAGAATTGTAATTTTAAATTGTAAAACCGATTACAATATTATAAAATGTAATTCATCGTTGTACAAGAAAATTAGAGCAAAATATTAAAAAAGAAAAATAGTAGATTAAGTTACATGAATCAGAAAATAAGCTAAAAGGCAAACTCGAGGTAATTAAGGTATTATAAATAAGTCAACTATAACATTAAAACAGGTATAAACTATTAGCTCGAAAGCAATGAAAAACAATAGTTGGTATAATGGTTATATTCAAATAAATAACTAAAAGTTATATTAATGTGATAAGAATTTCAAGAAAAAATAATAAATAATTAATGATTATATAAGAGAGTTAATAGTAATAAGAAGCACATGCAAAAACGAGGAAAGGTAAACGAATAGTGTTAAAAAAAAGGGATAAATGTATTATGTAATCTATTTAACGAAAAAACAATGATGATACCAATAATTTGTTAAATTTGTCGATGAGATAGATTAGTTGATTACTAGTTTTAAAAGTTGTTCCATTAGCGGGTTGGAATGGTTGTCTAAGATGGTGTTTGCAGATATCTTCTTGTACTGTTGAAACATGTAGATCAATATGTAGTGTACGGTTTGTTACATACCAAGGAGCATTCGAAATTTGACGGAGTATCCTTTGAATAATTTCTATATTTTATTTGAAGGCACATCCCCATAGTTTTAGTCCATAAGCCCATATCGATTTGATGACTGCTTTGTATATAAAGATTTTGTTTTCTACAGATGGCCATGACTTTCCTCCTTTTACCCAGTATAGTTTTCTTGTCTTAGTCTTTACTTCTTTTCTCTTTTTTGTGATGTGTTGTTTTCAAGTCAGTTTGGTATCTAATTGTAATTCTAAATATCTTAAGGTTTACGTTTGTGGTACCTCTACATTGTTTATTGTGACTGCAGGGCATGTTTCTTTGCAGAGGGTGAATGTAATGTGTGCTGATTAATTCTCATTCACTTATATTTTCTATTTTCCAGCCATTGCTGTAGGTTATTTAGGCAACTTTGTGTAATATTTGGGGCTGTTTGAGGATCTTTGTGGCAGGGAGAACAGCCGTATCACCAACGAAAGTTTATGTTGTTGCATTTTGTGCCAATGGTAGATCTGACGTGTGCACGATATACAGCAGTGGTCTAAGTAAACTGACTTGAGGCACTCCTGAATTAATAGGAAAGCAGTGGGATTATCAAAAGCCTGGCTGACGCCGAGAAAAACAAAATATTGTTTCTTCTCAAAAGCTTTATTTATGGGCTGTGTAATTCTATGAACTTGTTGCATTGTCGAGTCTTTCTGATGAAACCCAAATTGATGTTTAGGTATCCAGTTCTCTCCAGGTAGGTCTTTATGCAATCTACAGAGTGCCAATATTTCAAGTAGTTTTGAGACTACTTACATTAAACTTTTAGGTCTGTGAGAGGAGACATCTGTTGGATCTTTTCTGGTTTACTTATCATTATAATTTGCGCCGTTTTTAAACATTCTAGCCAGTATCTAAAGTCGTAAAATAGCATAGATGTAGGTTAGCTTTAGTATCCTCTTTTCAGGCAATTTATTTATTATTTTAGTCGTGACAAGATTCATTCCAGGTGACTTTAATTTCTTCCGCAATTTCTTTTGGGGTCAGTACTTTGATAGGCGCATGTATTATAGGTGGAATAGAGAGACTTTGGCCTATTTCTTAGTCTGCTACATTGTCTATCGGTTGAAATATAGAAACCAAATGTTCTGCAAATAGATTTTCTTTCTCAGCATCATTTTTTCCCATGGTTTGTTGATGTTTTTCTTATTGGTGGAGCAGGAATTTTAGGATCTTTTGAATTCTTAATTGGCTTTCAAATAGAGTTATCTATTTTGGTTAGTTTAGTTATATATTGGTCTAACTCCTGTTTGAGCTTGATTTTTAGTTTTTGACTTATTTGATTATAAACTCGTTTGTCGGCTAATGTGTGAGTACGTTGCCATTTTGATCTGGCACATATTTTTCTGCTATGACTTTTTTATTTGTAATGGTATATACCGGGTTAGTTTTTGGTGAAGTAGACCTTTGTGCCGTTTGTCGTAATTTGTTTATAAATGCTTCTGTAGATATATCCATTTTTTCTGTTTCTATATATCTCATTTTTATATCGATGCTATCATTTAATATACTGCTAAAAGTATTCCAACTTGTTTCAGTATTGTGAAGCCTAGGTTGAAGTTTCTTGTATATTACAGAAGTTCCAATTGTTACTATCATTTGAGAGTTATCAGATGATAAGTCGTAGCTGGGTATAATGTGAGTGTATGTTAAGTTAATTTCAATTATAACAAAAAAATCTAATATATCAGGAATTTTTCGTGGATCAGTAGGCCAGTAGGTTGGTTTGCCTGTTGATAGAAATGAATATCTATGATCTTCTATTGTTTTAAACAGTTCACTGCCTTTAGTTGTTATTAGGCATGGTGGGTTTAGTGTTGTAATCATCACCAGCTAGAAATTTATTGCCTAGTGTTTGGAAATATTCTTCGCAATCTTTATTTTTTATATTGTAATGAGGTGGGTGATAGATAGCTGTAATTGTCAGATTATAAGGTAAAGTTGATATTTTATTGCGGTGGATTGTAGGAGATTTTTTTAATATTTTTGGTAGTTCGTAGTGGTGGATTACATTTTTACTTAGAACTACTGTGCCTACATGCGCGTTACCATCACGATGGTTAGTATTATACTTTACGTAATTTGGTATTTTAAAATATGTTCGCTCTGTGAAATGTTTCATTGAGTAATAGGACATCTACATGATTAATGATAAATGGAGTCACGAAAGATATAAAACTAAAATTGCCTAAACAAAGGCTTGCAATAAAAACACAATGTATATCAAAAGAAATAATAAATCTTACAGAAATAGAAAGCCAGGAAAAAAGTTAGAAGCAGTATAGGACTAGACATAAAATAAAATAAATATAAGATAAATTAGAAGTGATGAATTACACCAAGAACCATATGTGCTTAAATATAAACATAATGAGTTACTGCACCATATATTTAAGAAATAATATGAACGTTATAAACACGTATACTAATCGTATAAAACAAATATAAGATAAATTAGAAGTGAGATTACAAGACCATATGGTATATACAAATGAACTGCATATTTGAAATAATTTTAACCATAAGAATCGTCATACAAAACAGATATGCAGACATTTGGCTTAATACTAATGAAAAAAAATTGGTGTGTGTATTACAATGACTACGAGAAAGTGTTCAGTAGTATAAGACATGATAAATTACTTAAAATATTATAAGATTTAAGTTTAACTAGAAAAGTATTACGATAATTTAAAATCTACACTGGAATCAGAAATCTTTTCAGATATGGGCGTTAAGAAACTAATATAAAATTAATACAAAGTTTTAAAATGTGGCCATACAGAAAGATGAAGAGATGAAGGATGAAAATTACAAATCCAGGCATAACTAATAGATGCAGTAAAAGCAAGAAGAAAATCATACTTTAAAGATTTGATGCGACGTGAAGAATACAAACATTTACAAATTGTGCTACAAGGCAAAACTGAGAGAAGAAGTATAGAAAGGTTAAGAATGGACAAAATAATAAGCAGCAGCAATGTGCCAGAAAACTCGAGATCTAGAACAACTTACCATAATAATTGCCAACTTCAATAGGGACGGTACTTAGGCAGAGTAAAAAAAGATCTGAGTACAACACATTTTATTCGAAAAACTTTTGTAAAAATTTTAGAATTGACTGTAGCACATTTTATTTGTTGCTGGTCTTCTACACCATGTATCACGTTCTGATTTATTTATACTGCACTCATTGCACTGTACTTCGAAGTTTCGTAAACTATCCGAATAATTTTTACGGATAAATATTTTACTAACGCATAAATTTAACGCATATTTGTTGCTCTATTCGATTGGTGATTAACTCTCAATTTCCAACTGCCTTAGATAGTAAAGTCACTCTCGTTTACCCATACACACAGCGGTTTACTCTCATTGGCTGCTAGGTTACCTAGAGGCCGCGCAAATTGTTTTATTTTGCGATAGATACTACAGTAAATTGCAAGCACTTTTAAGTTCGTGAACAGTAAAATTTTCATAGTGACTTAAAAGCGCGGTTTGTATACGAGGTGATCATGAAATATCAGTAAAGTACAGTCAAGTTCTTGAAGATCATCCTAATAAAGCAATTATAACTATGTTGTGGTCAAAGTTGAAGTTCAGAATCTAAATTGGGTGCTGTTTGTATCTTGTAAACACATTTATATATTTGTTATCTGAGCATATGGCAAAGTCTATCACAGACCACCAGAAACACAGCTGAGTTTTAGAGAACATAGCAATTGTTGCTGATTTTTGCAAAACACGCATATTGAGCATGAAGTTCATTTTTCAGTAAGTGGTTTTGTAAATCGTCAAAATTGTTGAAACATAAATGTTTAAGAACGACTAAACATTTTAGACAAGTCAATTTATAAAGCTTTTAAAAAAATACCCTCAGATTGGTTGCTGCTTTTACGTAAAGAAGGCGAAATAACTATATTATTATTATTATTATTATGGTCATCATACCAATGCATAAAAAACAGAAGACAAAGATTAGTAAGAAAAATATATACATGAAATTATACACATCTGTTTTATAATAACAATTTGATACTGCACTCCTTCATCTTTTAAGTACTAAAACATACGTGTGATTGTATCTACGTTATTGTTCAAAGAACAATGAGTTAATAATTCTAATTCACCTTGCAACTACATACAATTACAAAAAAAACTATAACTTCGGCCTCGGTAATTAGTTGTGCAAAATGCCACCTTCGTAACGACTTGTTTCATTAGCCGCAAGGGCCGACTGCCTTGGCAAAAATCCAAGCAGACGCTCGCTTATTTTTCACTTACTAATTTCCTGAATAGCCCCGAACGCTGCAAAAGAATGTTTGCAATCAGGATAATTAGCAAAGTTTCGCCAAGGGCGCCGAGAGTTCCGTCGCTTAAAGCGGAACACTCGGCGGCCCTTCGAGAATAATCGCAGCCTGTCATGGTGACGTTATCTAGATGGACTGTTGAGCTATTCGGGTCCTCAAGGGCTGCGCCGAGGGCCTGAACTGGACCTTTCAGATAGGACGTATGACGGCCGCGAAGAAAATGGATATCTATTTCACGGTCTGGGACAGCTTGTCGACGGGCAAAAAGGACAAGACAATTTCCGCCTCGA
This sequence comes from Sinelater perroti, assembly GCA_036346155.1. Classification (NCBI taxonomy): domain Eukaryota; kingdom Metazoa; phylum Arthropoda; class Insecta; order Coleoptera; family Elateridae; genus Sinelater; species Sinelater perroti. The sequence continues at coordinate 4,220,296 of JARFIY010000005.1, read as the reverse complement.
CCTCTCAGGACACGGCAAAGGTAAAGCGTTTGACTGTCAGCATTTACATTTATATTGCTTGCTTTTGTTCTGACATTATTTTCAGCCAATCAGCCGTGTCATAAATACACTTTCTATTTCCTCCTGCCGAATTCGTGCGGGCTGAAATCCGCCGGCGGGTGGAACTTTTGATGTATTGCTTTGGGAAGGAGATCTGTTTTTCAGTAGAATAAATAAATAAATAATTTCTTTATGTAGAAATGGCCGTGAGTCAAAACAATTCCCCCATGTGTTACGTTTTTACGGTTTATTATGCGGTATTCTATGATTTAAATAATCAAATGTCTTAGAACGATCCATAAACACATATATTTATAGATATATGTTTACTTTAAAACTTACTTATAATTAATAAAATAAAAGTAGCTACATTTGTGCTTCATCGTCTTAAATATCCATATTGAACTTCATTAAACAGTAAATAAATAAATAAATCGATAATAAGTAGGTTGACCTGTAGTACTCGATTTTTTAAGATTAAAATACTCCTGGTACACTTCTCCAACTTCATCTAAAGCTTCAAACTGACAAAAAAGCAGCGTTTGAACTGTAGACTGAGTGTGGTAAGACTTGGACACCGTCTAAATTTTCAATTATTATTATTATTTTTTTATTTTATTGGAAGTATGCGGCTTGACATTCTCCTGTTGGAACAAAACGCGCTTTTATCGAACCAATGTCGGGTACTTCTTTTTCAGGATATCATAGATACCATTTGATACATGTGTGGTTCTGTAATTCACTCTTTCTTCGTTTTCGCCATTACAAATCTCGTTTTTAACCTACCTCGATGAAACTTGTCGCTTTTAATATTAACGTACCAAGATTCGAAGTTCATGTTTGTATGTTTACATACTATTCTTTGTTCCAGCGGCAAATCCGCTAAAATATAAAAGTACTTCGAATACCTAATAAATAAATCAATATGTGTACCATCTGCAACAAATAACAATTATACTCTCGTGTTCTATAATTTGCAGTTAGCCACCATAAATAACGCAATGACAATATCCCCAATAAAAATACACTACGTGCTACGCAGCCGCAGTACTATTTTATTATCCACTCAACACTATTCCACAAAGTTGGATCTAGAGTTAGTTCGTAAGCTAATAATAGCAAAAAAATACAAAAGTCCTAAGACATTGATTCCAAAATCCATGTTCTAATGAAGACCGTAGTGTTAAATTAGAGGTAATGATTTTAAACGAATTTTAAGAAATCAGATCACATAATAGAAAAGCGGAGAAACACTAGTCCTTCTTTGTAAAAAATAAAACAACTGGACTAATACGAATATATGGACAGAAAGTTAATGAGGTAACAAGGAAACTACCAAGGAAAATACATATTTGTTAAAATTGCAGTACAAAAAAAAATGTAAATTAGAAATTTGCAGATTAATTTAGCACTAAAAGATAAATAAATTTATACATTTGCATTTGTCTATAATTTATTTAATAATATATGAACACAACTCAGACTAGCAACCGCATATATTCTTCTTGACATTTAATCAAACAGTAAACAAATATTGTCTTGATAAACTGCATTTCATTTATTATAAACATGCTCCCACAATTTAGCCAGATTGCAGACAATTCCAGACATTTTTAAAAATTTTTTAATTACTTTATTACCAGATCAACAACATAAGTGTTATACATGTACACATAACGGAGTAATCTGACATTTGAGATATGTTGACATCTCGAATTATATTGTGATCAGTTGGTAGAGTAATCGGTTAGTAGGTCCTGCAGTAGCTTACGCTTCATTCGGGTGTGAATATTTCGACTACCGAGACGATATTGCGCAGATGCCTCGCAGGAGCTTATGTTGGTATAAAATTTCTTTGCTCTGGCACTGATGTATTCTTGTATTGTTGAGATGCCCAGTTCATAGTGTAATTGTTCATTTCTTATGTACCATGGTGCATTTACGGCAATGCGAAGCACTTTGTTTTGGAGCCTTTGGAGTTTAGTTACATTCATTTTTGCTTTGTTGCTCCAGATGGGTGATGCGTACAGTGCCAGTGGTCTGATTAGGGATTTGTACATCAGATTTGTGCATTGGATTTTTAATTATGACTTTCTATTAATTAACGGATACAGTTGTGCCAGTCGCGCGTAACTCTGATTGAGTTTTTGGTTGATATGTTAGTTTCCATGTCAGTCGCGTGTCTAAAAGCACTCCCAGATATTTGATTGCTTTATCAGCTGGGTTCCATTCGATGCTGTTATTACTGATGTGGATGTTAGATAAGTTAGGAATGCGTTTTAGGGTAAACACTTTAGTTTGACATTTCGCTGAGTTGATTCGTATGTCCAACTTTTTGCACCATGAGTAGATTTGATCAGTTGCTCGTTGTAATTTGGAGATGGCTTGCGAGAGATCGGTGCTTTGTGTTAAAATGACGGTGTCGTCAGCAAAAGTTGCTAAGGTAGCGTTAATTGTTGGTATATCTGAAGTGTATATGTTGAATAGTAGCGGTCCCAATATACTACCTTGTGGGATTCCTGCTCGTATGTTTTTTTGGTTGAGAGAGGACAAGATTAATTTTTACGGCAAACGTTCTGTCTTCGAGGAAGGAAAACACTATTGCTTTGAGGTAAGTCGATATGTTTAGCTTGAGTATTTTGCTTTTCAGGGCTTCAATGCAAGCCTTGTCGAAGGCCTGGGCTACGTCAAGGAATAGTGCTGTTGTGTTGTATTTATATTCATAGCCAGTTTCTATGACCAGTGATTCGTTGCAGCTGATGATTAGTCGAGTACGTTTTTCGGAAACCGAACTGTGGGATGACATTAAGAGAGGTCACTTCGGTGTTTAATCGGGAATAGATGACCTTTTCCAATTGTTTTGACATTGTCGTTAATAGACTGATAGGTCTGTAGTTTTCAACATATTTTTTATCTTTTCCTGGTTTCGCAAACATAAGTATCCTATTCGAAGGCATGCATTAAAGGTTGTGGAGAGAATCTTTATGGTTAGTTGTGTTAAAACTGCGTTTGTTATTAAGTCGTGTCCCGGCGCCTTTCGTTTGGGAAATTTCTTTATTATGGATTTTAGTTCAGCGGGTGATGTAGGCTGAATAGGCTGTGTGATGCACGGTAGGTTTCTTTTTATGTGGTTTGTTATGTTCATTCTATGGGCGAGGCTGCAAGTAATTTCAGGTGTAAAGACAAGTTCAAGATGTTCAGCGAATGCTGTGGCTTTTTCTACATCTGTGCTATAGTTATTTGCTTCTGAGGTTAAAGTTGGTATTTCCTCCTTTGATTTTAAGATTCTCCTTGTGGCCCTCCACATGTTAGGGTCGCCGGGTTCTAATTCTTGGATGTGTTTTTGATATGTGGTTATCCTTAATGTTTCGAGTTCGTTTTTAATTCGATGAGTTAGATTGTTTAAAGATCTCTTAAGTTCTGCTGTTCTTGTTCTCTGCCATTCCCATCGTACTCGACTCTTCATTTTTATCAAGTCAATTATGTAGTTTGGAGTATTATAATTCTTTGGGTATTGAGTTGATTTTGTTTGTAGTATTTTGTTGTGCGCTATCTGAAATTGCCGTTGTTAATTTAGTTACAGCGTTATCTATGCCTTCTGTTGATTTCAGATTTGTGGGACGTTGTAGGTTTTGGTCTAAGCTGGCTTTGAATTTATCCCAATGAATTGGGCCAGTGATTAGTCGAGGGATGGGTTGTCTTGTTTGTGTGGTGCTAATGAACGATATGAGAACAGGAAGATGGTCAGAGTTCTGTTCATTAATTACGTCTTGATGAATTTGTTTGGAGAAGTTCTTCTGTAGCAGTATGTCCAGTATGTCTGGTTTATGGTCATACCTGTAGGGGTAATAGGTGTACTATGTGGGTGCTATAATTTGAAAGCCATTTTCAATTGCCAGATTTTCCAGCTTGATTCCATTTGGGTTGGGCACTCTACATCCCCATATTGTATTTTTGCAGTAGGATCACCTATTACCAATATTGGTTCCGTTGTATTAAATACTGCTTGAATATCTGCTTCACTTAGTTTTTTATTCGGTTGTTTATATATACTTGTTATTGTGTGACGCTGATTGTTTAATATCACCTGTAGCTTGTAGTTTCGATATTGAGTAATGATAAGTTAGGTATGCTATGGTGAAGAATCTGTCTTTTGATGATTATTGCCACGCCGCCTGCAGCTTTATCTGAGTTTCGGTCTTTGCGGTATACTTTGTTAATTGTTAATTTTTCTAGGGTTCTTGGCTGATTATGGGCCATTGAGGAACAAAGGGAGGAGGGTAATTGTGATGAAGGTTTTGATTTGTGAGAGAAAGGGGTTTATAAAGTCGAGTAACAGTTTGATTAGGGTATTTGTCAGGGGTGATTCTGCTATAGTGGTGCTTGATTGTTGTTGGCTAGTGGGGTTAAAATTAGGAGACAGGATGGTGGTGTTATTGGCTGGTACTTGTGATATGTTTGGTTGCTTATTCCGTGTGATTCCGGCATAGGTTTGGCCTCGGTAGTTTGGTTGGTTTTTTAGGAGTCTTTGCGCTAGTTCGATATAGTGACTGCGTCCTCGGTAATTTGCGGTGTGATTTCCGGCACAATTTATGCATTTTGGTGGTTCTTTAGGAGTTTTTGGGCATTGTTCGTGGGAGTGGTTCCCGGCGTATTTGACACATCGGGGAGCCAGCGTGCAGTAATTCCTTGTGTGCCCGTATCTCTGGCAGCGGTAGCATTGAGGCATATTTGTTGGTTTCTTCTTTAATTCGACAGTAACAATGGAATGGTATAATTTGTACAGTGAGAAAATTTTTTTGCAGCATCGCTATCTGTTAACTCTACAGCGCATGTTGTTAGTTGTTGTTTATTTTTGTTTAGTAAGCGCGTTATCTTAATGATTGGTAGGTCTTTGAGATCTTGTTCTATTTCCTTTTCTGTTAGTGAGATTGGGACGTTCTTAATTACTACATTGAGTGGCTTATTGGTTGGGTTCTGAAATGTGTGGAATTTTATGCTGTTTTCTTTAAAATGTTTTGTTATTGTTCTGTAATCCTCTTCTTTAGTTAAATTTAATCTTAATGTGTTATTATTATAGAGCGTGGTAAACTCGCCAGATATATTTTTAATGTCTGTTAGCGCTGTGTGATTGATAGCATTGTGGAGATAAACAGGTGGAATTTTTGATTTCGTTGTTGCTATGTTTGGTGCATTGGTTGACGTGTTAGTTTTATTGTCATTAAGTTTATTTTCTAGTTGATGTGCTAAATAATATTTATTTTCCTTTAACAAGTTTGGGGGTGACCACGTGTATCGCTTTTGCACCTCGTTGGCGGGTGGTGATAAGGAATCAAATTTATGCTTATTCAGCGTTTGAATTTCCATTGGGGTTTCATCATTTGCATTATTGTTATTTATTATGAGTAGTTATTACTTACTGTTTATTAAAAGTATTCTTGTAATCGAAGTTTTTGGCGAAGGCTTACTCACGGTAAGTAACTGATTTTTAACTTTCTGCACTCGGAGCCCTGATAAACACTTCTATGCGCTTTGAAAGTCAAACGAAGACTCATTTTTAAATTTAACTGAAGAAAATTTTATGTATTACGTGGCACATGTGATCGAGCTTTACCTTGTTGAAAGACTGCTTGAGCGCTATCTAAAAAGAAAGTTCGAGGGATTGTAAGACAATGTCGATGTAAATCTGACTAGAAATGTTACTTGTATCTTTAGCTAGAGGTGACCTTTCTATACCATAATATCCACAGTTGGCGTTGTATACCTTATGGGAATGCACTTTTCTTGTTCTCTTTTTCCGTGTCTACGGTGTATTAATAACAGGCAATCCTTTGTATTTAAACAATATTTGTACTTATCAGAAGACGACTGTATGCACAGACACCATTACGTTGACTATTGCTGGTGTAAATAAATCAGTGGTAGTTGTGAGAAAGGAAGTCGTGCTGTTGAGCCCACTGTAGGTAATAGATATCGAACAGAGAAGATACACAATCCTCACCCTGTAGTGGCTCAACTTGTTGCGCTAGGGCATATAATTTGCGATACGGTATGTAATTGTAAGCCTCTGAAATAAAAATTCTTTCGGTTGGTTGTCCTATTACTAACAATCTTCGCAAAAGAGTAGCTTCGTTGATTCACTGGTTCCATATTCGTGACACTATACTCATATAGCAACCAACTTTTTATAAATTTTTAATAAAGACATACCCTCTTCATTTGAGCCGATAACACGCCCACTTTCAAATTTGTTAACTTGACATATTTTTAATGAGTGCAAGTTACATATGTCAAATTTGAATGGTTACGAACGCCCATATGCTTATTATACAAGTGATATCACTACTTTTCTTTAACACTATATTTAAGAAACGATCAAACCAAACTGCAGATAGATATAAGCATATGAGTTTTGAACTTTGTGTTCTGGTTACAGAAAGATTTATTTTTGTCTAATAATTTAGGAAAATAAGGTAAAATTGGAAAGAAAATGTAGAATATTGTAGAAAACTTAGGGATGTCTTTGATTTTTAAGGCATTTACCTTCTGCGGCTTATTCGCATAGACCCACAAGAAAAAGCCTAATAGCATTGAATCACCTGATCTCGGTGGACAGTTCACGTCGCCGAAACCCGAGATAACCATGCAGTCGAATTTGTCGTGCAGAAGATCTACTGCAGGCGCTGTCTGGCACGTAGCGCCGTCTTGTTGGAACTACATGTTGCTGAGATCCATATTTCCAATTTAAGCCAAAAATAATTAATTATCATCGACTTCTGCCTCTCGGCGGTGACAGTTATGGAGGTGCCAGCTTCATTTTGGAAGAAGTATAGGACTAAAACTCATACTAAACAGTGATTTTTTCCTGACAAGGAAACCCCCCCAATTCGATATCACCGATTTTGATGATTCTTACATATGTTGTAGAACATGAAAAATAAGAGACACGTATTTTTAATATCGGCTAATATCCACTTTAAGGGGTGAAAACGATCCCTAAAATTTACCCCAATAAGCGTTTTTCTGAATATCTCAGCTTAAAATTAATATTTTTTGGCGAAACAAAATGAAAATTATTTCTTACAAAAAGAGCAAGTGTTTTGAAGAGTAAGGGAACATCTTCTATTTTTTAGAGGTTGAAAACATATAGTTTTTGGCATAATTTTATGATAAATAATTAGGAAAAAATTTTTAAACGTGTTTTTAAAAAATAAAGTTAACGTTTTCCAGTAATCTCATAAATATTATCTCTGATTGGGTTAAACCACCCCTAACATAAAATAATTGTAAGTATGTACTTCAGTCTCTATAATTACGTAAATAGTTTGTATATGGGGATTTTCGAGGTCGCTCATTACAAATCTGGTATCAGATTTTGAAAATTTAACATAGCAGATCCAATATGGAGGACGAAAATGTCGAAAAAATTTTAATTTTTATAAAAATTCTTTTGCAGGCGTGTGATCTTGTAACCTGTGCTTTTGAACTAAAAAACTTTAAACCCTAACCACAGACAGGTCGAAAGCTTCTACTTTTTAATAAAATAAATCCAAATACTTATATTTTGAAACAAGAAAATTCTGTGTGGTGAAGCAGTTTTATAATTTTCGTAAAATTGATAACAGAATGTTATTAAAATTCTTTTATCGTAAATATAATTTATAGCGTAGTCCAATACTTGGTATGCATGATTGAATATCAGCGATAAACGCATTTGCTTCAGCCTTAAGTTCTGCACTACTTTCTAATGTTTTTCTTGTTATGAACTTATTTAATATATTCTCTGAACGGTATTCTGTGTGCATGTTTACATTTTAATGATCAATTTTAAAAGCTTTAAATCTAATATCATCAAAACCAATTTCTGTTTAGCTTGTGAGGCCCATCGAATTATATCTTTATCATGAATAATAGAACCACCCTCGAGAGCCGCTTTAAAATTTTCAAAGGTATACTGACAAATTTGTGCTACTCTTTCTCTATAAGTGCCACCTTTATTAATTGTGTGAGCCCAACAACGTAGCTGACTAGCCAATGATCCTTGTTTTGAATCTGTTTTGCACTGTTTTGAGATTTAAATTTTTCTTCCTTTTGCCACTTCTCCAAAATTCTACAGTTTTTTTTTTTGTAATCAAAATCTATTTCTTTATTATCTTCTGTACACTTATTTATTGGTGCTTCGTCCTTATCTGGAAAATGAGATTGTACTTCATCTTCAATTATTCTTGCATTATGATCTTTATACTCTTCTTGAAAATCCGAAGAGTCTTCAATAATCATTTCTACATCGTTGAAGTCATGTGTTGCATCTATTAAAATGTCTTTTATTTTTTTCAGCCAATTGAGTTTCATGATCGTTCGTCCACTATCTGATATGTTTAACGTTTGAAAATACGTTAAATGTTTAAACTTAAAACATTTAGAGGATTAATTTTTATCTTTCAACCTGAAATAAAAGAAGCGGTAAAATTCATGCAAGAAGCTGCATTTTGCATGTAAGGCATGACTGCTGCGTTTCTACTAGGGTAAAGTAAGTGAGTGCTATTTGAATGGAATTATTAATTAATGCATTGTATTAGATCTCTTTGTTTTATTATTTCAAAACGTTTTATATAAGTTTTATTTAATACATGCGTAAATACCAATTTTAAAAAACATAGCAATAAAACAGATTTTTTGTTAAATGTTTGAACCTAAAAGTGGTCGTATTTGTTTTCCTGACTTAGGAACATTTCTGAATTATTATTTTATCACTAGACAAAGCTTCCAAAAAAATTCCAATAAATTGGACGAAAACTCTTTAGGTAAATTAAGAAACTTGATTCCCCTGCACATTTATGGTTACATATTGATAATTTTTATGAATGAGCTAGTAATAGGTTCAAAATTTGTTCCACACTCTGAAATAACAATTTTTTAAGTGGTTACACTTGTAGCTTTGGTGAAAATGTAAGGCACTCCTGTGTAGCAATCTAGCTTAAGAATAAATAACAAGTAATTATTACAATACTATTTTAACATTCGAAACCACTAAACAAGAGATTGCAGTGATCAGTGATCTAAATTCATTTTGAAATTGAAACATTTAAAACCAATGCAAAGTCAATGAAGGAAATTTTTAACGACTGTACGGTACCACTGACATAGACGTACTATTTATACTTTCCGGAGTCGTCACTACTATATCCACCAACCTTACTCACTGCAGCGAAAATAACACAGAGAGCACAAGAAAACACTCGATTAATTAAATCTAGAAAATTAATGATTCACACATATTGTCAACAATAAAAATGCAATACTTGTAGCTGTGGAATCATTATTAAATTCATGATAATATACATTAAACTAGTAAATGCATATGAAATTTACTTTTTTCATTACGAGATAATACCAAGAACTTCATACGCAAACAGAGCAAATCAAGAGACAATAACAACTCCACCCAACTTTCCAGAAAACACAACACAACATCAAACATTACCAGAAACTCAACAAACTAGTGACATGGAAGAGATAAAGAATATGAAGAATAACTTTATTAAACAAATGGGAGCTATCATGAATCTCTTCACAACGTTACTCAATTAACTAACATTTAACAATTTAACAATTACTTAAAATCGTAGCTTGGAACGCCAATGGGCGGAGCCGACACACTCAAGAAATCAAAATATTTCTTAAAAGTCACAAGGTATATATCCTTCTTAACTCTGAAACACATTTTACCATTAAGAGCTACACTAAATTTACAAATTACAATATTTATACAACAAATCACCCTGACGGCTCAGCTTACGGTGGAACAAGCTGTAATTATCGGAAATAACATAAAACATAATAAACTTGGAAAATATCATGAAAATTACCTACAAACTACAATTATCTCACTAGAAAATTCAATCGCTTCTCTAACAATCTCAGCAATTTATTGCTTACCCAAACTTGTTATCACCTCAGCAGATTACACTCAATTCTTCAAGATTTTGGGCAACAGATTTATAGTTGCAGGTGATTACAATGCAAAACATGAACACTGGGGCTCCCGATTAACAGGAACTGACGGACGTCGATTATATGTTGCTATACAAGAAAATAATATCACTTGTTTATCCACGGGGAAACCCACCTACTAGCCAACAGACCGTCGAAGAGTCCCACACCGCTTAGACTTCGGTATCATAAAAGGCTTAAACGTAAACCAGTGTATTATCACATTCTGCTTCGAACTAACAGCAGATCACTCAGCCATTACGATAACAGTATATTCACATATAACTAAAATCTAACCACTACTTTTATTCACAATAAATGTACAGATTGGGAATACTTTAGGAACAGACTCGAATATTTAATAGAACATGACATAGAACGGGCAGTAGTGTCACTCATAGAACTTATCCAACAAGTTGCTAGGGAAGCTATTCCAGAACTGCTAACCATTCCACATACTAAAGACATTCCAATCATCTTAAAAGATCAAATAGCTGAAAAACGATATCTCAGAAAACGTTGGCAACTTACCAGATAGGACCAAAATAAGCAAGCCCTAAACAAAACTACAAAACAACATAAAAACAAAGAAATTTAGGACTACCTAGAAAACATTAGACCAAATAAGCGAATAGATTCGCTATGAAAAGCAGTACGAAGAAGAAAAACGATTAGTGGGCTCGCAGTAATAAAGAAAAAGCTAATGCTTTACATCCTTCCCTTGTCAATGCCTTATGTACCCCTCAAATCCGTAACCAATAAAGAGATAGAAGAAGAAATAAAGGAGATAAACATAAAAAAAGCTCCAGGTTACGATAAAATTACTGGAACGATCATCAAGTATCTGCCAAGTAAAATTATACAAGCCCTTACTCACCTATACAATGCAATGCTTACTACTCGGCATTTTCCAAGCCAATGAAAAACGGCACAAATTATCAAGCTACCGAAACCAGGTTATCCACCTGGTAAAATAACATCGTACAGGCCCATAAACCTAGTACTAGTCCTGTCAAAGGTTGTTAAAAACTGATTTTGCGTAGAATAATGCCAATCCTGGAAAATCAAAAATTATTCCCTAAACACAAATTTGGGTTTCGGAATCAGCACGTCACTATTGAACAAGTGCACAGAATAGTTGACCAAATATACAAAGATCTGAAAAAGAAATTACTGTTCTGCGATGTTTTTAGACGTAAACGATGAACCAAAAAGACTAAAAAGGTTTAAACTATCAGACTTACTCACGCAGTTTCAACTTTAATTAGTTTATTTAATTACAATTTTAATTACAATTAACATAAAATTAGAATTATTGTAATATAAATATTATTAAGATTAAGTTAATATAGGGAAAGGGTTCGCTGGAATCCTACTTCACACACCTAATTTGTAATCAGCAGTGTTACTGCATTTTATACTCTAGAGATGACAAAATACGTACTGCCCCACTTTATAGGGAGATTGTATAATAAATGGGGTTAATAAAAAAATAGAATTTTTCTTGTTGATTTGTTGTATTCGCCTCCATATCGTTATTTTTGATCATAGGTTGTTTTTCATCCATATTTCCTAAACTATTTAATTATTACTTATGATTCTTAATCAATTTATTTCCTGTCCTTTATTTCTAGTTTTTTAGTCATTAGATCCCACGTTATTACAAAACGTAATTATGTGTTACGTAAATATAGCTCAATAAAACTTATCACATGCGATTGAAACCGAGAAACAAATTTAGTTCGCAACGTAGGGTTTTTCGTCCGTGACGTAACATAATAATATATTTAGAAGTTTAATAGTAGCGTGCAAACTTCATCAACTAACCGTTAGACATGTCAGCAAATTGTTGTACTTTATCGTAGCACCCTACCTTAGCCGGGCGTTATCTGTTAAAAAAATTCTGCACCATAATTTATAGTTAGGACAGGCAAAATAAGACAAAAGTTATTTGTTGACACAAACACGGCAGTTTTATAGTTGTTTTTAATGGAACTTTCACCTTTTGCAAGATATGACAAAGAGGTTTTACTGTAGGATATTTAAATTGTTTTAGTAGGGATGAAGACTTAATGTATTATGCATAATTATGAACGAAATGACGGTGATCCACATGTCCCAGAATTTGTTTATAGTTCAGTTATAAGTTCTTATGTGATACTGGGTGTTAAAGTAATCCTAATAAATGTTAATCTTTATGATTTCGTGGAAAAATACTAACAAAAATTTAAACAAAAAAAATTGAAGCTCAAAGTACCCCACTTGCGTGCAACCGTATAATTTTATAATTTATAATTATTGTTTGGTTTTCACTTGAAAATTTATTTAAAATATCTTGCTGATTTCTATCTCTGCATAAATTGAGATTGTTTTTTTCATTAATTTTTGTATTATTATGTTGACATCCTCTCTCTATTGTCGAATAAAGATTCTCATTTCTTCTTAGATGGTAAAAGTATAGCTAATGAAAAGCAATTCTATGCTAATGATTATTGAAATTTCCAGAGTATTCTTCTGGACATTGAAAAGGCCTTTATTCGCATGCCAACGATAAAGGCTGATTAAAGAAGAACGAAAGCCCACTACATAATCAAGTCTTACAAGAAAAGCACGGACCCTTTGGGTCACTAATTTTGCTAAAATTTCAGGAACAAAGTATTGGTACAAAAGTACGACATGCCATTTGAAGACGATGCACTTCTTATGCATTTTCAGGAAATTGTGTATTAAATCCTTCTTAATTTTTTTACTGTGGCTATTATAAATAATAATAAAATATAAATAAAATATTGAAAATGCATAATAATACACAAATCAATTTATTATATTATTGAACTTTGTTTTGCATTTGAATAAATGTCTTAATGTAGTTAATTCCGCGTGCTTTTTCGTTTTCAAATGGCATTTTGTACTTCCTGCCAATAGTTTTTCCCAACATTTTAGCAAAATCTGTGACCCAAAGAGTCCATGCTCTTCTTGTGAACACTTTACAAATAAACTTTATTTTTGGATCTATTTAGAGCTATAAAATCAAAACGATGAGTCGCTATTACGTTATTAGTTAGCAATCATGTGCTGGGATAATTTTTGTACAATAATGTGTGTTAAACGTTTTCTGTGGCTCTTAGCAAAACTACGCTTTGATAAAGTAACAAGTAATAAGGAAGCAATTAGGTATATTTTTATTAATTAATGTAAGTCGTTAGCAAATTTATTTTTGAAGCGATTTCACATAGTAACTACGTGATATTTTTGTCAATTTAATTTATAAATTAGTGAACCTAGAGATACTTATAGATCCTATCTGCATTTAAGACTTTGACATACGTCATCTACGATTATTCTGATTAATAAATATGGAACGATATAGGAAGAAACAGCCAGTTGTTATTATTAAAAAGCATTACAAGTTCTGCGACAATTTTGCTGAGACACTACGAAACCAAAGCGGAATTTTTAATGGAATAATGCATCAAGTCAAAGATTGATTACAAAATTTGATGAATCGATATTATGAAAACAATATTAGTAGATGAACAGGGCTACACAAAAGCACTTTCAAGCAATAAAATAAAGTCAATTATCAAATCTTCGCTTCCTACCATGTGCGAGTTAAATAATTTGAAAATCAAGATGTCTAATTAAAAAAGGAACAATCCTATAGATAGATCATTCTATCAACCTAAATGACATTGTGGAAGAACTATTCAAACACGTGAATATAATAAATATACGCGACAGAGTCACTGAAGAGCCGCTGAACATATTTTTCGACGATCTGGAGCCAGCTGAGTAAAATTTAGGAACATTTAAAAATAACTGATCTCCAAAATAAAGTTATACAAATCGGATCCCTACACATATATCAAATGTGATTGACCTTACAACATTAAACTAGAAAAATAACAAATGAGCTTTCTGCAAATAAAGCCGCTCTGCCAATTACAAAGACTGCAAACACTACCACAACCTAGTAAAAAAAATGTCAACTACACGCACCAATGAGACGTTTTAGCAGCACAAATTTTAAGTACATAAAAAACATCGAACTTGCACTCAAATCGACAAAATTACTTTGATATCACAAGGAAAAGTGCAAAGAATCATTGAAATCACAGCTTCGACATTAGCGAGTTTCTCGAGTTAATTGAAAGACCTATTCAACCAATTAACGCAGCAAAATAGCATGGTGCTCCACATTCTTGCAATGTTAATAAACAAAGTAAATTATAAATGGCCAATTTCCTTAAAATTGGCTAATGGAAGACACATGGTTTTCCAAACCATAAAGAAGAAATAAATATATTTCTAGAACATAAATCTATCGACGTGCTACTGATTAGCGAAACAAGCTTTACAAACAGGAGTTAGTTTAGAATTCTACAATGCAAACTTTATCATACCAATTATCCAGACGAGATTGCTTACAGAGGAAATGCAATACTAATAAAAAATTAATGAAATCAGAAGTCTTTATATGATACTACAAACACAGTTGTTTATTACTTACCTAGGCATAACCTACAAACGAAAAACTTTAAAGGGCTGTTTCAAATATTGAAGCGAAAATCTAAATCCGAAGGAGACAGCAACAGGAAGCACACTTTATGAGTATCATTATTAATAACAACAAAAAATTACTTCTACATATCGACGGCCGTAACTTACTGGGCGATTAACACAAATAAAGCTCGCTAGACTTTTTCTTCACCAATCGCATCTCTTCATCTTACACAATCACTTCTTCCAATTACGTCAGGCCAGAATCCTATAATGAAATATCGATTCTAAACTACACAACTTTAAAACAAACTAGGTAACTTATAGCCAGATAATCCTACATAACATAAACCTGCATATTTAACTACAATCACCAATAGTTATAGAAGCCGAGACAAATAACACAATTAAGTTGTTCTGGTCAGCAGTCATAAAATTTATACTCAAAATTCAAAAAATGGGCTTTAAAAATAGCTAATATAGATCAATATACCAACGAACACAAACATTAGACTGAAAAAAAAGTACAACCTTTTGAAGAGCAAATTAAAATCAAAACTGCAAGAAATGATAGAGTTCTATCCATACATCTTCAATCTAGATAAATGGGAACACCATACCAAATATAACCCAATATGGCTCGTGTTCACGAAATGGAACAAGGTCTATCTGTACCGATCCAAGCTATTTACTCTAAAATAGACAATCACTAAATTTAAAGAAAGCGCCAGAAGTCGATCTTATCACACAAAAATGCTGGTAGAACTTCCAAAGATACGAGGTACGTTCAAATTTCAAGGTCTTCAAATGTTTTTTTCTGAAGAAGTAGTTACCCAAAGAGTTGAAGTTTTTATTAAAACTCAACGTAATCTCCGTCTAGGCGTACATCGTCGCCATTATTCCGTAGCTTCTAAAAACACTCCTTTAGGAAAATGGAAAATCGCTGATGCAACAGCGGCTCAATTGGAATATGAGCAACCACGGAAGTGCCTTTCATGGTCGGAAATTTATGTGTCGCGAGTCAACATTTTCTAAGACATTGCCACTCGCACAGCCTTATGTTCGTCGGTCATCTTAAAAAACTTTTCGTGTCATCATGCAAAATGGACTCCACAGATTGTACCGAAATTCCAAATTTAAAAGCGACATCACGCACACATAATCGGCGGTCTTCCATAACAACTGGCTCCACTCTCGCATCATAGTTTTGCTCCGACTGGTTCGTGACCGAGGCTGCTTCGGTCTATTGCTACACAAATCTTGTTTTTTTAAAGTTTCTCACATACGAACGTACGTATTTAATATTTATCAGGCATTCACGGCATGTCTCACTAAATGGCAATTTCACCCCGCAAAAGGAGAAAACAGATGAAATTACACGTTGTTCTTGAACACTATACGTCGCGATTTCAAATATACAAAACAACACTCACTGCAATGGAGATTATTCGACCTCTGCACATTGTATGGTGCTGTCATCTGTATTACAAATTCAGAAATATTTCCTGCATCTTTTAAAATTGCCCGCATGTTTCTACTTGCCCTCACCGCTGAAGATCTTAGAATTCGGAATGTACCTCGTAGAGTTAATAAAGTTACTGCAGATATTTAACACAGTACTTAGACTAGACTATTGGCCGAAACCATTAAAAGCGGCTAAAATCATATTTCCAATACCAGTATATATCTGATGGGCGTATCATGTTAGCTTCTCACTGGTTTGCTACCAATAATATTAGAAGTCTTATAAAAGATTGCTCTTAAAAGAATGAAAGAAGATTTGACAGTAATATAAGATCAACAATTAGGTTCCAGACATGCATTATAATAAAGCAATTCCACCGTATGGCCAAGATAATTAAGAAAAGCATTAAAATATAAAAAGTACTCTACAGCTAGCATTTCGGTTTATTATATAAAACTAAAAGAGTACTCTCATGTCAATTCAAAACAAGAATCGACTTCGAAGTATCAAAGCGTTATTTCATTCGCTCAGGTCTACCTCACGGAAGCATGCTCGGTCCACTATTAAACATTCTCTACGTTCGCAGATGATACAGTTATTTTCTTGATCAATCCAGATTCTAACATGGCCTCATCCAATCTTCAAAAGCATCTCAATCAAATCGAGAGTTGGCAGAAAACCAAGATAATGAAGATGAACGAATCGAAGTCTACACATACCACTCTTTCGCAAATGCAATGTCTGATTATCAATTTTAATCGGATAACCTTGGAACAGCATGACATAGTCAAATATCTAGGACTTTATTTAGATTCGAAACTAAACTGGAAACACCACATTAAAAAAAAACAAAAATGATTAGAAATTTAATGAAACAAACTGACCGTTTGGCAGAAAATTATATCTCTTAATTACTTATAAACAAGCAGTAATTAAACCAACATGAACGTATGGTATCAAACTGTGGGCATGCGCCAGCAAGCCTTACATGTCCGTGTTACAAAGATATCGATCTAAAATTCTAAAAACCATAACACGCACTTCTTAATATACTATACAGAACCTCAAAATATCACATGTAAGCAAACTAATAGAAAAATAACCAATAAATAAGACTTAGAAGACCATGTCCGCTAGCCTTTCGAAAGGACGTAACTGGACGGACTCCTCAACACTTCATTAATAGCATATTATTTTTATATCGTACAACTAAGCATATTAGCTTACAGATAATGTGTTTGCTAATGAATAAATAAAAAACCTACTGTAATTTCCAAAAAATTACTAGTTTATGGACCACATTGTTGCCATTTTATGTCGGGTTAAATAAAGCGGAACGCGCCATAAAAACACATACAGCGCGATTTCAAAGTAGCATTAGTTCCCAGTCAACCAGTTTTAAGTTACAACAATAACAGCCCTATAAGCCTATAAATACATCAATAGCCGATAAAAATATCAAATTGCAAATGTTTATTGCGGGGTAAATATAAATGTGCACCGGCGGGTTGGGCTTATCCTTGATCTGGCACTTAAATTTTACTGTGCAAAGGTTTTAGTAACAGGTGTGCAAGGCGGCCGTGGGTGAAAACTGAAACCTAATACGCCGTATCAATTTACAGTCATGCAAGATTGTAATTTATGCCGTTATCGATTTACGTGCAGGTAATTATGCGAGTAGGGGCAGCGTATTTTTGCAGCAGGCCATTACTTTCCGTATGCTAATTACAATTACCAGTAGGCCTCAATTTATTCGCCTACCGACTTCTAGCTGTTAACGAGCATCGCAGGTGGGATCTAGCAGGCAAATAATTGAGCCTATTACATTCGTTTGATGACAATATAGATACCCGTTCGGAAAGTTTCAAGTACTTCTTGGAACATAGAAGCAGGAGGCGTAACTAGTGCTCTATTTCAAAATAGACATTGAAATAACTCTGAAATAGTTCACTATAGGGTAAACCAAACTGAACTTTAGGGTGTTTTTATTAATTATATAATTAAACAAAATATTGGAGTAATCCGGATTTTATAAAATGCAGACTTGGACACATACTGTGATATCAGTCAAATGTCGTCCACGTTTCTGCTGATATGCGACCGTTCTCTTAGTAACGTTTTCCATAACACTTTCACATAAATGCGCGTTTATTTCAGCAATTACACGTCGGATGTTCTCTTTTAGCATTAGAATGGGAGCAGGTTTGCGAGCATAAACCCTTTTTTGCAAATAGCCCCAAAGGAAAAGTCTAATGGGGTTAGATCACAAGACTGCGGTGGCCAGTCGATGTCACCCCTCCGCGAGATAAGAAATTTAGTTTCAAATAAAAAAACTGTGGCTCCATCTTGTTGAAAAACGATTTGAACTCAAGTTCAAATCGTTAGTTTCCCTTTAAAAAAGTTGTTTAGCGTGCACCATTGACAGTAACATCGTAGGCAGCTTCGTCTTCAAAAAAGTATGAGCTAATGATTTCTTCAGCCCACAATGCACACCAAACATTGCATTTGTGTAGATGCGTTAGTATTTCGTAAATAGCAGGTACATTTTCACTAACCAAAATGCAACACTTTTGACGATTCGCGTCATTTAGAGAAAATGAGTTGTTTGAAAAATATTTTCTAAAAGCCAATTTCCAAAGGTACGGTATTTCCGTTGGTCCGTTTTGTTAAGTTCTTCAGGAAATACAATTTCATACGACTGCAAATGCAAATTCTTTTTTGAAATGTGTTACGGAGTGCCGTATGAAAGATACAATTCTTGTGAACGACGACGAATTGATGTGCTTGATTCTTCAGATATACTACTACTTACTCTAGCAATATTATCATATGAACGATCCTTGCATTGATAGCAAACCTTGCTTTGCCAATAACCGTACCACTTGTTTTACATTTTGCACTAGATCACGAATTACACGCTCACTTGGAACATTACCTAATTAACTCACAAATTCACTAGTGTTAAGTACAAATACATAAGGTGTATCAAAAGAAATAAATAATCCAGAGGAGACGTCTATTAAAAATACTTTTATTTGTTATCAAATACATACTTGGGGAAATTATTTTCTAAAAATAATGTCATCTAAATGTGATCCTGCATACTCGTGACACTCTTTTAAACGAAAAGCAAATTTTTGATCACTGCACAGCACATGACGAATATTTTCTTTTAATAAAACCAGAGAGCCCGGTATATACCTTTTATACACCCTTGATTTAAGATATTTACACAATAGTCAAATCAGGGCTGCATGGAAGTCAGTTTATATCACCTCTTCTGGAAATCAGTTTTTGAGGGAAAATTTCACGAATTGGTGGCAGAGATATTTTAGAACTTCGCGATGTTGCTCCAACCTGCTGGAACCATATTCTTTGATTATAACCAGCAAAATTTTATAGTTCAGTTACCAAGAAACTTTTTAGCATCTTTACATAACGTCCTGAAGTCACTGTTAACGCGCAGCCCCTTTCATCTTGAAAGAAGTACCAGTCGCTTATTCTTCGCGCACATACAGTTACTTTTGGTAAATAAAGGGGTTTTTATGCTTGCACTGTGGGTTTGTAGAGTTCCAATAACGGCAGTTCTGTTTGTTAATGTAACCATTGAGGTGAAAATGTGCCTTGTCTGCAAACAAAATGTTGAATGAATTGAAATGCTCAGTATACAGTTAACGAATTGCCCATCGTTAAGTTCTAATTCTTGCACCAATTGAATTTTATAGAGTGGCAGGCACAAATAATTACACATAATGCGATATAATGATGATCTAGGCACATTCAAAATACCTGCCTGTTGACAAACAGATAAGTCAGAAGTCTCGCGAAAGAGTGTCGTACGTTTTCTTTTAATTTTTGTCAGCTTTTGATAACCTTGGTCGTTCTGACACAGGGTTATTCATATTTGAACCGGTTTATTGGAACGTACGCACCTATTTTTTGTTGATTTATGTTAAGCAATTCATGATGACTTTCTCCGTGCAATAATCTCCAAATAATTTTTTTATACAATTCTCGCATTCAAACGCACGGTCTGCCACCAAGAAACGCTCTATAGCGGCTGTATTCTCGAAAGCCGCATTACCGGTTGACATGCGCTTCGCGGTAAACCAATCAAACCGAAATATTCTTTTGGGGCACCTAGTATTTTAACTGCCTAACCTTTTTATAAATTGCTATGTCCAAGTATGTTTATACTACAACCACCTTTTTTATATTTCTCATTATATAAAAAACGTGATTTGTATTGATATACTAAATTATTTATATTCTACTGTCCCGCGTTTAGTAATTTTCATTTTAGAATATTCGTTTTCGCATTTTTCCTTAGTTGTTTTTAATCATCTGAACTACATACATCAAAATGCTTATTGTAAATTAAGTTAGTTTTATTATTATTATAATATTACTATAATCATTATTTTATCTTTTTTAGGTTTCTTTTATGTTAATAGGTACTATGTCATTTTTTTATTGTCTTCATACTTTATATGCAACTATATGCTTACTTTTGTTTGCTATTTATGAATTTTTTTTCAATATTTCCCAATTGTTAGCAAATCTTTTTGAAAGTTATCCTTTTATCTGAAAGTGAAGTTGTTCGTTTCTTCCTTCTTACCGCTTTGATAAATTTTACTGCATCTGAAATGCTATATGTTTTCTTTATTATATTACTTTAAACTTTAACTGCTCCTTTTTATTTGTTTTATTAAATTCATTTTTGTTATTTGAATGTGTGTTGTTTCGTTAGAAGATAGGAGGATGTGTCCTTTAGTGACATTCTTGGTTTAGGGGTAAGTGCATCTTCAGTCATTTTTCATTGTGCGGGGAAATAGTTTAGTCATTCTTCTTCTTCTTCAATGTGCAGTATCAGGTCTCCCCGACGTTGGCGATCACAATGGAGAAGGCATTTCTGTCCTCTGCAGTTCTAAAAAGTTGTTCGATGCTGTGGATTCCTGTCCATTGCCTGATGTTTCTCAGCCACGAGAATTGCGGGCGTCCTATTCCAATTTTCCTTTCATTATTAATTGCAGCAAGCTATACTTTGGCCCTCTCAAGACGTGTCCCAAGTACGAAGTTTTCCTGGTTTTTATTATTTTAAATAATTGTCTTTCAGTTCTTGCTCTTCGTAGGACTTCCTCGTTAGTTGTTCTTTCCACCCAGGATATTCAGAGCATTTGCCTGTGGCACCACATTTCGAATGCTTCTAGACGGTTTATACTAGCAACCTTGAGAGTGCATATTTCGGTTCCATGTAGTAGTATAGACCACACATAGCTTTTCAACATTCTCTGCCGTAGTTTCAGGTTTAAGTTGTCATTGCAGAGTAGTGCTTTTAGTTTATGGAAGGAACCACGTTCTGTTTCAATTCAGCATTTCATTTCTAATTCTGGATTCAGGTTGTCTGTTATTATACTTCCTAGGTATTTGTATTTATCAGCTCTTCCTAATTGCTTGCCTCTTAGTTGTTTCGATGTTGATTTCTACTAAATACCATAAATTTGGTTTTGTCTATATTGATAGTTAAACCCACTTCCTCTCCGGTGACATTTATTTTATTTATGATTTCTTATAACTCTTCCATTGTTTCAGCAATAATGACCGTGTCATCTGCATATCGGATGGTATTGATCGGAGTCCCATTGACTTTAACTCCGTGTGCTATGACATCTAGGGCTTTTTTAATTATAAAGTCTGAATATACGTTAAATAAAAGTGGCGATAGTATGCACCCCTGTCGTACTCCTCTTAGAATGCTGACGTTCTTTGTTATTGTTTCTCCTATTCGAATGTTGGCTTTCTGGTTCCAGTTCTTTATTATTCGAATATCTTTATAGTCGATCCCCGTTGTCTGTAGAGGATTAATTAGTTTCTCGTGGCGAACTCTATGGAATGCTTTCTCGCAGTCTAGAAAGCAGACGAAAATATTTTTCCTTTGGTCTCTACATTTTTGTAATAATACGTTAAGCGCAAAAACAGCTTGCCTAGTACCTAAGCCACTCCGGAAACCGAACTGGGAGAATTCCATATCTTGTTCACATTTGTTTCTAATGCGTGCATGTATTATTCTTAAAAACGTTTTTAACAAGTGACTCATAATACTTATGAGTCTATAATCTCCGCATTTTCTTGGCCTAGTTTTCTTTGGAATAGGGATAAAAGTGGAGTAGAGCCAATCATCAAGGAGTATACCTGGGTCATATATTTTGTTAAATAATTTCACTACTGGACCAATATCGTCTTCGTCAATTAGTTTTAATATTTCCATAGGAATTCCATCAGGCCCAATGGCTTTCCTGTTTTTTTCAAGATGTATTGCATGTAGGACTTCTGCCTTGAGTATTTTTGGTCCTTCATGTAAGTTATGATGTAATTCCAGTTCTTCGTTAGTATCTGCGTATAATTCCGTTATATAATTCTGCCATTGCTCTTGTTTCTCATTGTCGTCCAATACTGGTCTATTCGCAGAGTCTGTTAGGGTTGGATCAGTCTTTTTATTATAAATTCCTGCCACTTCTTTAAACTTTTTGTGCATGTTGTGGTGATCATTTTTGTTGCTTAGTTCTTCCATTTCCTTACACATATCTGACATCCATTTTTCTTTTGCCTTTTTAATTACTCTTTTTATTTGTTTTTGAATCTTGTTATATTTTGTTTTGTTGTTTTTATTTTATCTTCTCTGATCCATTAACTCAAGGATATCGTTTGTCATCCATTTTTTCTTTTTTGTTCTTTTTGTTTTGAGTTCACGATTATATATTTGCCTTTTATTTTGTTCCATTCAGTATTTATATCATATTGAACATTAGGCTGTATGTCTTCTTTAACTTTGTTTAAACTGCTTTTAATGAGTAGTTAGTGTTTCTCTTTTATTTTTTTCATTATGTATAACTCTAAGATGCCACTTATTATGAATTGAACATGCCTTTTTTATAGTTTTGAGTTTTAATTTTAAATCGGCTATTATTGGATTATGATCTATGCCTACGTAAGCTCCTGGGTATGCAACAATTTTTTTAACGATGTTTCTGAATCTTATATTTATTATCATGTAATCTATTTGGTTCCTTTTAGGTTCTCCGTTGTTTGGGTTCTCTTGAGGGGATTTCCATGTGTATAAGCGTCTATTAGGTAGTTCATACCATGTATTACAGATCACCATTGTTTGTTCTTGGCATAACTGGTATAGTCTATTTCCTCTTTCGTTGTTTTGTCCTAGTCCATAACTTCCTACTAGATTTCCTCATTTTCCGGCTCCAATCTTAGCATTATAGTCTCCCATAATGATGTTCGATGTCATTTCTTTTTGTCCGTTTTAGTATATTTGTTAGTTGCTCATAAAAATTTTCCACCTCAACGTCATATTTTTTACCGACAGTTGGTGCATAGCTCTGAATTAAATTAATTTTGAATGACGATCCCTGTAGTTGAATAAGTAATGTTCTATCAGAAACGGATATGAAGTTTGTAACATATTTGGTATAGTTCTTTTGGACAAGTATACCCACGCCATTCCTGTGATTTCTGTCTTCGTCTCTATCATTTCCGGAGTAGTAGAGAGTGCCGTCATCTCGTTTACATATGCCCGAGTTTGGCCAACGCAATTCACTAATCCCTAGGATTTGTGTATTGAGTCTCTTCATTTCTTGTATAGTATTATCCAGCTTTACTGCCGCACATAAGCTCTGGACACTCCACGTTCCTATTCTTAGCGTAGATTTCACTATGTTGAGCCGGGATGTTCTTCGCACCCCTTGCCCATTTAAGGGCTGCCCGGGACTAGGGGCCGTGATGTTTATATTTCTCTCTGTAGTGATTTCCTGGGAATATTAATTACTACGAGGTGGTATTCCCTGACTCTGTCAGCCGCTCCTAACATGGAGAACAGACGCTGTTGATAGCCCCCTCACCTAGTTTAGCCCGTGAGCTGACACGGTTACCGGGGTATGGCCGCTACTTGCAGGTAGCTACTTGGAGCCATAGGTGGGAGTTGGGTGTCAGGTGAGAACAAATATGCTTGAACCAAATTATCGAAGGCTTGTTGCCCCGACAGTCTGCAGCTGTTCTTGCATAGATGTGCTATCTCTCCTTCGCAACCCCTATGCCCCAGTTTAGTTATAACATAGCATTAAATATGATGATTATAAGTTTGTCTTTGTTCTAGGAATTTTCGTAGTATTTCTTTGGTTATAAGATCGAATTTTGGCGATTTTTTGGATCTATTTTTTTATCGGGACACATAGCTGATCTAGAGCCTCCAGATATAGTTGTATTTCTTTCTCTTTTCCTGTACTTACTTCCGATAGGAAAAACTTAAATGTGTTTATAAGGTATTAGCTTTCTCTTTTACATTTTTGGCTCAATAGTAATCATTCTTTTGAATTGCATGTTTTAGCTTTCGCGTGGCTCTCCACAATAAATAGTCTAATGCCTCAGTGTTGAAAATTTTTTAAACATTTTGTATCCTTTGATTTTTTAGATCACGGGGCATTGTTTTCTGGTTCTGCGTTACACTGTTTAGCCGATTCTTGTCATTTGGAAACCTAGTTTCTGCCATGTTATGTAAAGTCTTCCATTTTTGCTATTGCTTTTTTAACTGTTATAGAAAAAGTATCTTTTTGTTCATAGTTCGTGTTTAGCTGACGAATCAAATCCAAAGCTACATTTTATATTCTATAATTTAAGTGCTCTACGGTTCCTTCAATGCAGTTTGGTGCGGTATTTCTAAATTTATTCATTAATTAGATCTTTAAAAGAATGTCAGTTCGTTGTTTTATTACAGAGTGTGGTATTTAGTAAGTAGGAAATAATTCAATGCGATTATAATCGAAGAGTGATTCGAGGACAATCCAAAGCATTGTTCAATTTTCATGTAATTTTCAGCTATATTTTTTGTAATTTTAAAGATCAGTAGAGCAGTAGGTGGGTTGTCTGATGATCAGATAGCTTAGATTGTAAATGCCAAGCGATTCTAATAGCTCTTTTTCTTTGGTGATAGTTACTCTAGCACCCAGT
Organism: Sinelater perroti; assembly: GCA_036346155.1. Classification (NCBI taxonomy): domain Eukaryota; kingdom Metazoa; phylum Arthropoda; class Insecta; order Coleoptera; family Elateridae; genus Sinelater; species Sinelater perroti. Next base: position 4,195,284 of record JARFIY010000005.1, on the reverse strand, counting down.
GCATAGTAGTGTTCTTTTTTTATATTGTGCCATGGAGACGTATATGTTGCTGTGACTGTGATTGGCCTAGTCCAATCTTCTACCACTATACTTGTGGCTTGAATGTTCTCCTGAACATATTTATCTGTTTGGTAGTGTTGTATAGATTTTTTTAAGGATAACTGCCATTCCTCTACAGGTCGTTCCTTCTGGTTGTGTTTTATCTTATATGGTGTAATTAGATTTGCCAGTGGTGAAATAAGTTGTGATTAGTTGTCGAGGTACGCAACTCATCAACTTCAGTGACTGGACAAACCGTTGGCATTCTAAGTGTGCGCTCTATTATTGTATTTTAGAAACAATTAATGTGAGAAAGTTTAGGGTAGTTTTCGCATTCTCTAATAGATCAAATGTAATTTTTTCTAGCTTTCCAAACTTTGAAATTTGAATTGTGTTTAAATGAGAAGTAATTGGATTTCCATTTACTAGAATTTGAGATATTATGGCTCTTACGTTGTTTCATAGCTGTATCAAGGTCGGGGTTGTCTGTGGTGAAAGTACTTGAGAATGTAGAGGTGGGAATTTTTTTCTACAGCACCTTGCAGACTTGAATTTCTTTTATAATTTGCTGGATGTGAACCCGAACATATATGTGGAATGTGTTTTTGGTCTTAGTGCAAGTTTTTGTTAAATTATTGGCCGGACATTTCACACATTTAAATTGATGGGCGTAGTTGCACTTTTCTTTTAGATGTGATAGATGTGAAGCTATACCTTTAACTCTGTCAGTGTCGCCATTAAAGCTATGTAGGTTTTGGTACTTTTGTTTTTGGAGGTTTATCTGTTTCCATTGGTTTATTTTCGAGGCCTGGGGAAGCTTGAAAACGGCTTGCTAAGCTGAATTAAGGTCCTGTACAAATTTTTTGTCTTATATAGTGACCTTCGTCTTCTTGGGAAACACGCATTTCTTTAGAAGTGACTATATTCCATTCCATATTTCGTTAATTTGAAGTAGGTGGTTGACATATAGGTTGCCACTCTGTATCAAGTAGAATATACTACGGCACTGCGTTTTGGCTTATTTGTTGATCAAGTGCGGACTACCGAACTAGTGTGAATTGTAACTGAGACAAAACGGGGTGTTAACTCTGGTATTGGGCAAATGATAATTGTACGCACAGTACGAAATAGTGTTGATTAGTGCCAATGGCTGGCAATAATAATGAAACTTGAACTTTCTAACTATCAGAATGGTGGTATAAAAGTCTTTTAAATTTAAAATTAAAATTAGTAAATAAACATAGCTGATCTTAGCAAGGCTGCTGATTCTGCTGCTGCGATAGCGCAAGTATAACTGGCTTACAACACTTCTATTTATTTTCGACGCACGAGCTAAATTATTAACACACATCACCAGCTTTTGGTTACGGTTTGTCCACGTGGAAACAACTTACAATGTACGACATTTTTGGTCTTACCATATATACAACAATATCGGTCTGCTGTAAAGTTTTTGTGGTACTGGTCAACGGTTTACCGAGTAAATGCACAATTTTACCTCTTCAGATATTTAGCGAGAATCTAACACATCACCCGATAAGTCCCAAACCTAAGTAATAAAACAATTTTTTGAAAAAATTTTCTTTGTTCATCAAAATAGTCTCCTTTGGCAGTGATACAATCATGCTAATGCTTCTCTAACTTTTCGATGCTCTTGTAGAATGATTTATCTTTGCTACAAAATAGGCTTCAGTTTCGGCGATGTCTTCCTCATCCGAGCTAAATCTCTTGCCACGAACCATCTTTTTGAGTTTATCAAAGAGGTGGTAATCGCTGGAAGACAGATCTGGACTATACGGTGGCGCGGAAGCCCAATTTGTGCATTTTTGCTATTGTTTTGAGCGACTTGTGACCCGGTGCGTTGTCTTGATAAAACAATTTTTTGCCAAATGTGGTCTTTTTGCGATTTCGGCATTCAAACGCCCCAACAGTCCAATATAATAGTCGCTGTTGATTGTTTTTCTATGTTTCATATAGTCGATGAATATCATACCATGTGTATTCCAAAATACAGAGGCCATAACCTTGCCAGCTGACTGCTGCGTCTTTGGTCGCTTCGGACGGCTTTCACAGGCTGCTCTCCACTCAGCAGACTGCCAATTTAATTCCGGAGTAAAATGGTGGATCCATGTTTCATTCATTGTCACATATTGACGCAAAAACTTTGGCTTATTGCGCATAAATATGCCCAAACAGCGCTCTGAATCATCAATTCCTTGTTGGTTTTATTCAGGTGTGAGCAAACGCGATACCCATTTTGAAAACAGCTTTCTTATACCCAAATGTTCGTGTATAATAGTGAAAGCAATATCTTCTGATATCTTCAGAGTGTCAGCTATTCCTCTCAACTTCACTTTGCGGTTGCCCATAATTATTTTTAGTTTTCTGAAATAACTGCCTCATTTGGACGTCCAGGGCGTTCAACACCGTTTTGTCTGTACGACCGCGTTTGAAGTTAGAAAACCAACGTTTAACCGTTGTTTCGGATGGAGCAGAGTCCGGTAACATTTGTCAGGCCATTGTTTTGCTTGAACGGCATTTTTTTATTAAAAAAATGATAAATCAACACACGAAATTAGTTTGAATCCATTGCTTTGAAAATAACAAAAGTAGCGTCACTTAAAGCACTGTAGCTCGGTAACAAATTGACCAAATGTCATTAAATTTTGACTGTAATCTTTTGAAAGCTGGCACTATTGAAATATCGTACCGATATTTCGTTAGAGGTTCCATCTAGTAGACAGGCACGGGACTTATTGAGTGATGTGTTATTTTTCAACCCTGGAGATCATATCACAACATCTGCTCTTATTTTCAGCTTGACTTTTCAAGAAAAACAAAAACCTTTTTCTAAATTTTTCTTAGCTTTCTTAAACGCTTAAAAATGGCTTAATGTTTTTTTCTATGAGTTATTCAAATTGTGTACGACAGCGGTACTCTTCCAAAACTTGTTCTGTTTTTTTCATTTTCTATTTCAGTTAACTGCTCGGGACCCATATTATGAATACATTTTCATTCTTAAACTGTTGTAATTACTTCTTGTATTTTCTGTTCATCAGTGGAACTTTTTCTATTTTAAACTCGAAAAGGAATCACTGTTGCAAATGTTACTTGTCTCACGATTTTAGGTTACATTAACAGAACAGAACAGTCCGTGCTGACAAATAGTGCTTTATGGTGACTAACTAAACGCGATATATGAATTTGAATAAGTATTATTACCGATTGAACTTTTTGGTAAGTGAATATTTAGAGTAACTTGTGGAATGCTAATTGTCAGTTGTATATACAAATTCTCTACTATACGGGTAGCTTGCGTCATATTAATGCAACAATGTATTAACTGCGTACATTGTCAGATCGATGAAGAACCGGCCCAGGAAACGTACGTGCAGCAGCTGTTTATTCGCGGCTAAATGCAATAAAAGTGTAGCAGCGAAACGCAGCCGAGGTGCTAAAATAGCGCGCTATCCGCGAATTCCTGCGGCGCAGAAAAATAAGGCCGTGTTAAGAATAGCGGAACGATAAAATGGACGTAGGAAATACTACTGCCCGCTTAACGACGTCATTGCTCAACAGGCGAGTTCGATATTAACCCTCCGAAATGGCCAGACCCGTAAATTAAGCCCCGAAGTGCTGACTCATCCACTATTAATCACGACGGCGTCCGAATGCTTTATTTTTCGCGCTCGTCTGTAGGCTAAGCAGCTTTTCTGTTAAAGGGTACGAGTGGGTGGGATGGCGCAACGACACACCCGGCTGGGCAGGCCATCCTCTGGAGATGCTTTTCGAGTTCGACAAGGTGCGGAACTTCTCGGCGGTGCATTTGCATACCAACAACTTGTTTACCCGGGATGTGCAGGTGAGAAGATTAATGTGTTTGCAGCTGGAAGGTTTCCTAATCCTAGGCAAATGCTCGGCTAGCCGCATTTCCTCTGCGACGATTGTTTGAACAGTTACTAGAACAAATAGGAAACTTTATGTAGTTTTTTGGGTTACTTGCGAACTTAAGCTTTTGCATAGTGCTATTTAATAAAATGTTTAAACAAGTAGAACTTTTTAAAAGTCTTACATTATTATGAGCTTAACACGTTTGATCCTTAATATTCTTTTAATGCACATTTTAGATTAATATGTTAATTATTACCTAACTATTGAAATGTTGAGTTAATAATAACTGATCGGTAATTAATAAAGAAGATTTTTTGTGAAAGAGATATATTCATTTAAACTATTATAATGTTAAAATAATTAGTATTATTAATATTTCACTGGGTAAGTTTATGTCATGCTACATTTTTGTGTTTCTTGATTAATTGTCTGTATTTCTAATTATTTTCTAATTAATGTACTTTTGAATGTCAACTTCAATATTTTGTAATTTGACTTAACATGCCATGGGGTATACATAGTTTTTGAAGCTAAAAGATTGGTTTAGTTTTTAAAATATAACAATAAATACATGACAGTGTACGTGCAAACTCTGTGTGTATATCTTTCGATTGTTAAATTGCTTTTAAACCTAAAGAAAAACTTAAGTTTCATTATTAATAAATTTTATCTTTAATACATGGGTGAATTGAGCATTGAAGCTGATTGGTGGGCCAGATTAGAAGACTACTTGCCTTAATACGAACCATGCTCATAGAACTAATCTTATGACAACAATAATGAATAACAATAAATTAAGCCTTGGCACGTGAACGGACAATTATGATGACGAATAGGCACGGAATAAAAAATAGGCACATGAGAAGTAAGGATACTATAAGAATGGAAGCATCGGCCATTATGCTATGGTACAATCATGAGCAAAAATTAATGATGGAGATTTCCGAAAAGAAAATGGAAGATGTGTATTTGAAGTAAGAAAAACGTAAATGTGCAAAACTTATAAGGAATTATGTTTTATTTTTAATGAAAAACGAAAAAATTATCATTGGATTACAGGAGTGGGGATGCTTTTGCATATAAAGCTTAAAAATTTAATTGAAGATATAATTTATGTTGACCAATGGTTACTGAAAATAAGATCGAATATGAATAATAAGAGTTTTTATATAATCTGTGTCCGTAAAGTAATGCCCCCTAATTTTTTCTGCCGCGACTATCCGTCGCACAGCGTTACCGCTTGTACGGAAGAGTCAGTTAGCTCCGAGCTCCTGGAGCGTCACAGTGTGAGTGCTCTGTCGAAATTAAGATGGAACAAACTGTCGAGCAGCCATACGTGATAAAGTTTTGTTTTAAACTTGAGAAGACGCCGTCGGAGACTTTTGAGTTGCTTCAGAAGGCTTTTAATGAGGAATGCATGTCATATTCACAGTGCAAAAGATTGCATAAAATGTTCAAGGAGAGTCGTGAGGAGGTCGCCGACGAACAACGATCAGGTCTCCCCTCAACGTCGCGAGATGAAAGTTCGGTTGACAAGGTGCGCGAATTGTAAAATTCTGATCGAAGAATGAGTGTCCGCCTAATGTCAGAAATACTTGACATTCCAAAAACCAATGTGCACGAGATTGTGACAAAAAACGTCTTTTACATAAAGTCTCGGCTGAAAAAATCAATTCGATAATCATATCAAATGTCATCTCAAACTAGAAACAAAAGTAATAGAACAGATCATGAACTTTCAATATCTGGGAGTAGATATATTCAGACATCTCAACACATACAACGAAGTGTAACAGCAAACTAAGGAAGATACATAAGTCTCTAGTTATTTAAGAGATGTAACCTGAAATCAATTATGATTTATGGAGCGGAAATCTACCTCGATACTAGCAAAACCAAATAAATGTTGCGTACTATTCAATAAATGCATTACGAGTAATAGTGGGAAAAATGAGGAAAGACAAAATTAGTGACAAGGATATATTATTTAGAAGAATAAAAAAGGAATTTAATGAATAGGTAGACAAGAACCAATGGCAAAAAGCTGTAGCGTAGACTGCAAGAGATTTCAAAATTAGTGAAAATTTCATAATTAATGCATGCATAAAAGCAGGCTTATCTTACATAAAGAAGAAGAAAAAAAATTAGATACAAATTTCTTTATAGGATTTTACTTAAACAAAAACTATAAAAACTTTGAGAAAAATATACAACAAAATAGACAAAAATTAGAACGTATTAAAAAGATGTAATAACAATAGCAAATGTTATATTAGGATCAAAAAGATAGATTAATAATTTTTCAGTACTACAACGCTTTGCATATGCCTAGTAAATACATTACTTATATTTATTCTAATTTTTTTATGTAGCCCTCAAATGCAGAGTGAGAAGATATATGCAGTTAATATAATTGGCATTAAAATTTGAATTATTGTAATAATTTGGCTGGATCTTAGCTTTTGATTCTCTTTGCTGTCCCTTATAACTACTGTAAGTAAAAGAGTGGTAAGATATCAGATAATCTGAAGAATTTTTGAAGATCAAAGATTACAGAGAACAGTAGGAAAAATATTTGTTATGGTGTATCAGGCCAGACTTTAGAAGTGCACATATTTCTAAAGATAAGAAGAGTAATTAACACAGAAGATATTTGCTTTAGAGTATTCGTAATTTCTTACGTGTAATGTTTTCATTAGCTTCACAGCACATATATCTAAAGACTGTATTGTAATAATATTTGCTTTAATGAAATACTAACTGGAAGAATTAAAGTTATCGGCTCTGCGATTTTAGGTACTTTGAAATTAATGTATTGGTAGAATCACTGACGTCACTGATGTAAGTTTATATGCAATTGAGTTGTTTATATACCAGTTTCGTTTTATAACCAAGAACGTCCTCCGGGAAAAACAAAAAGTGTAATGCGAAATTTCAAGTTGCATTTAGGTAGGTCACTGTACTAATTATGTGGATTAAAAATGTATGCCTTGCTCATATGATTAAGATTACACACTTGATGATCACCAAAATAATTTATTTGAAACTGATTTTTGTAGATACTTCTAAAGAAAAACCATTCATTTTAAGATTAAACCTTTTGTTCCTTTTTTATTGTTGATGTTTTCTTTTAGCAGCATCTCTTCTCTATACTTCACTAGTTGTACTATAATATGGTTTTTGTTATTTATTTTATATTATGTATAATATTTTAGTTGTTCTAGTGTTAGTCTATGTATTGATATATCTCTTCCATTCTTCTGGTAAATTGATTTACTTTACATTATTTATAACTTGGTATTTATAAAAAAAATCTAAACCTACGTATTTGACATTATATCATTATTTTCTGTGGGTATTTCTTCTTTTTATAAATTAGATTAAAATATACTGTCATTTAACGTAATTTTTTTAAAGAAATTTTTTTTTAATTTTATTTATCTTATTAATTTTAAAATTCCTTTTCTTACTTCTTATTATTTGCTTCACATTGCTGTGCATTTCACACACACACACACACACACACACACACACACACACACACACACACACACACACACACACACACGCACACACGCACACACGCACGCACGCACGCACGCACGCACGCACGCACGCACGCACGCACGCACGCACGCACGCACGCACGCACGCACGCACGCACGCACGCACGCACGCACGCACGCACGCACGCACGCACGCACGCACGCACGCACGCACGCACACACGCACGCACGCACGCACGCACGCACGCACGCACGCACGCACGCACGCACGCACGCACGCACGCACGCACGCACGCACGCACGCACGCACGCACGCACGCACGCACGCACGCACGCACGCACGCACGCACGCACGCACGCACGCACGCACGCACGCACGCACGCACGCACGCACGCACGCACGCACGCACGCACGCACGCACGCACGCACGCACGCACGCACGCACGCACGCACGCACGCACGCACGCGCACGCACGACGCACGCACACACACACACACACACACACACACACACACACAAATATATATATATATATACATACATAATATATATATATATATATATATATATATATATATATATATATATATATATATATATATATATATATGCACATACATATATGTGTCGCACGCAAATATCTCGCCAGGAGAGCCACCAATCGACAAGTGACCTTAATAAAAGTTGTTGGGTTCAAAGGGGGCCATCTAATTATATAGTCCGGCATCGGGTTCGGCACCCTGGTAAAGACCTGTTATATTCAACTTTATTTTTTTAAATAGGAACCCCTAATTTTTATTGCAGAATCTAATTCTACTGGAAAAAATACGCCCGAATACGTTTTAAACATTTTTTTTAGAAACGATTTCAATCAAAATAATTGTGGTATATTTTTAAAAATAAATTAATACTTGCTAAATGCCACGATCATTGTAAAAGCTCTTCAAATGAATTTTTTTTTGAGAATTACATTAGGACGTATTTCTTTCCGTGGAAATAGGCAATGTATTGAAAAGCAAGATTTTTCGATCAATATCATCAATTTGGACGTCTTAGGGCCTTATCAGAATCCAAACAGTCAAACGACATGGAAGAGTTGAAATCCATGATGAAAAGTTTAATCACACAAATGGGGACTATGATGAACCTTCTAACCACGTTAATCACCATAATACAATAATGGTCCAACTCTTAAAAATAGCTGTTCGGAATGCCAATGGCATTAGCCAATATGCGCAAGAGATTAAACTATTCCTTGAAAATAACCAAATTGATATACTCCTTATATCTGAATCCCATTTTACCAACAAAAGCTGTATCAAACTTCCTAACTATTGCATTTACAATACGAACCACCCCAATGGAACTGCTCATGGCGGAACAGCTGTTATAATCAAATCCAACATAAAATATTATGAACTAGATAAATATGAAAAACCACATTTACAAGCTGCTACTATCCAATTCGAAGACAAAATAGCAACCATGAAGATCTCCGCTGTTTATAGACCTCCAAAACGCTCAAGAAAAAAAGATTGACTACTCTCATTTCTTCAAAAGTCTAGGGAATAGGTTCATCGCGGCCGTAGGTTTCAATGCAAAACACCAAGACTGGGGATTGAGAGTAACAAGAACCGATGGACGGGAACTATTAGCAGCTATACAAGCAAATAATCTAAACTACTTATCGACTGGGGAACCGACCTACTGGCCTACAGATTGCCGGAAAACCCCTGATCTAATCGACTTTTGTGTTATTAAAGGAATAAATACAAATCTGTTTACAATCAAATCGTGTCTAGAACTAGCTGCTGACCATTCGTCTCTTATAATAACATTACATTCAAAGATAACACATGTACAAACGAGGCGAATACTATCTAATACTAAAACAAATTGGGACTATTTTCGAACTAGCCTAACGGATAACATAAACTTAAAAATGCCACTTAAAACCAAACCCGACAAAGAAAAAGCTGTAATCGAATTAACCAACACAATTCAGCAAGCTGCACGGGCAGCCACACCCACCAAAAAAAACTTCGCCACCAACAACTGCCCCTTAATTCTAAAGGATAAAATAACCGAAAAAAGACGCCTGAGGAAACGATGGTAAACTACTCGATCAGAAGCAGATAAACGTGCACTTATTCGGTACTCGAAACAATTAAAAAAACTGATGCAACACAAAATCATGGCGTCGAAAACTATCTAGCAAATCTCACAACTACGGAAATCTCTGATTACTCGATCTGGAAAGCGGTTAAAAAAATTAAAAGGCCCATAATGCACAAATCACCCGTTATCAAACCAAATGGTCAATGGGCTCGCAGCAGTAAACAGAAAGCCGAAACATTAGCTGAGGACTTAGCTAATGTTTTCAAACCTTTTCCTAGTCAAAGTCCTGAAGTGGTTGCTGAAATAATGAACTTCCTACAATCCCCCTTTCAAATGAGTCTTCCTATCAAGCCATTTAAGATCCTAGAAGTACAAGAGGTAATAGATAAGGATACTAATCCTAAAAAGGCGCCAGGCTTCGACTTTATCACTGGGGAGCCTCCTTCCAATCCTCTCTAAGGTTTTTGAAAAGCTACTTCTAAAAAGACTCCAGTCTAGACTGGACAAAAAGGAATTAACACCCGATCACCAATTCGGTTTTCGACGACAACACGCAACTGTAGAACAAATCCACCGAATAGTAGATCAAACATACAACGACTTTGATGAATATAGATATTGCTCCGCGGCGTTCCTAGATGTATCCCAGGCCTTTGAGAAGGTCTGACACTTGGGAATATTATATATTTTTTATATATTTATATATTTCTACGTGAACCACCATGGCGAATTCACGAATCTACAGCCCACTGTATCTGGAGTTCCCAAAGGCAGTGTTCTGGGACCTATATTGTACTTGCTGTTTACGGCTGACATTCCCACCACGAATACAACAACAACCGCCACCTTTGCTGATGACACAGCTGTCCTGGCATCACATACTAACCCTGCCACTGCCTCCCACAACCTGCAAGTCTTCCTCAACAAAATCCAACAACGGCTAAAAATATGAAGAATTAAGGTGAATGAAAGCATATCTCAACACATCACTTTCACCATGAACCGTGACAACTGTCCGGCGGTTACGCTCAATGGACAACAACTGAAACATGGCGATTCCGTAAAATATCTAGGACTCCATTTGGACCGACGCTTAACCTGGAAAACCCATATATTCAACAAACGTAAGCAACTTGGATTACAATACAGGAAAATCTATTGGATGATCAAAAGGGGGTCTAGACCATCATTGGAGAACAAACTCTTGCTCTATAAAGTCACGTTAATGCCTATCTGGACGTATGGTCTTTCTCTGTGGGGAACATCGAGCAACTCCAACCTACCCATCATTGAATGATTCCAAAATAAAGTGTTGCGTGCTATAGTTAGTGCTCCGTGGTATATGCCAAATAAAGTTATCTCAAGTGATTTGCATATACCCACTATCAGAGAAGAAACAGAAAAAAGTTCCCAAAGATATAAAGACCTATTACTGACACATTCCAATCAATTAGTGAACACTTTGATGGACGAACCTCATAAACCAAAACGTTTAAAACGATTTAAACCTAACGAATTACTAACACGCTTTAACCCATAATCTATTGTAGCCCTACTCTACATGCCTTAAGCAATTGGCAATTTCTACTGCTGCTTGCATTCATTATTATTATATGTGTCACGCTAAGTACTTATTGTCCCTTGTAATTAGGACAGATTGTATAACAAAGGAGTTAAATAAAAAAAAAATCAGGATCCGAATAAGGCCAGAATTTCTAGAAAAAAAATTTTAAACATGTTCGGACGTATTTTTTGCGTAGAATAGATTCTGCAATAAAAAATAGGAGTTTCTATTTTAAAAAAACAAAGTTGGATATAACAGCTCCTTACCGGGATGCCGGACCTGATGCCGGACTACATAATTAGATGGCCCCCTTCGAACCCAACAACTTTTATTAAGGTCACTTGTTGATTGGTGACTCCCGTGACAAGATATTTTCGTGCGACTTTTAAAATGAAACTTCCAGTATTTATTATGTATTAAATTGCATATATATATATATATATATATATATATATATATATATATATATATGTGCTTTTCTCTTATTTGAAGTCCATGCTCCATTAGATTACGAGTTTTGTTTACTATTCTTTTTACTTTTGTAGATATTTCGTCTGTGTGCTGTATTTTTCTACACTTTGTTTAAACTTTTATTTATTTTTTTAATTTATAGTCAAATGCTACAGAAACTATTATACTTATAATAATTTAAGTCTATTTTACATCCGTAAGTACGTAATTGCTGGGTTGAATTGTTAGTTCTCCCTGATCTTTAAGTTTGTTTGTAAACCTATTTTAAACTAAGGTACATATTTTTAAGCACCAGCTTATTGCTATTGATAATTTTTCATTATATTTATATTGTTACTTTCTTTCATTTTACAGTTGTGTTAAGATTTAGTAATTTTATAATCTGATAAATTTATTTTTTATTTTCCCTCTTTTTTCTTCAGTATGGACATGTAAGTGTTTGTTTTATGAAATTGTTCTTTAATAAAATCTAATGTTAGTATCTGTAATTGTTGTTTTTGCCATTAATAAATAAATAAGCAACGAACTCATTTTTTTATACTTTCTTTTTATTTTTATTTTTTTATTTTAGCTAGTTTATTTAGTATAGTTATACCACGTTATCTGAATGCTAAATTTACTTAAATTTTGGCTTCCATATTCTTTCTTGGTATTCTAATTAATAATAGTTATATTATTTGTTCAATATTTTTTTAATTATTCTGTGGTTTTCATAATACCATTTGGTTTGATGAAGTTTTTGCATTGCCTTTATTAGCTTCTTTATTTTCGTTTCTATGTCAAAATTATCATCTTGTTAATTTTCTTGATACCATTTTACTATCTCTTTGCCTATTACAGTTTTTGATTTTCTATTGCTATATTTTCATAAAAGGCTATACATCTATACTCTGTTTTTATTATTTTGTTCCAGCAATTAATTTTTATTTACAGTTGATTGAATAATTCTATACAATTCACGTAACCTTTTATTATATTGTACACTGCTAAAGAGGCACAAATGACTTGTAAGCCACAAATCACTGTAACTTTAATATCGCAAATAAAAATGTAATTTTTTTAACGTTTCATTGTTCCGTTCTACATTAAATTACACTAATATAGTTTCTCTGTTATATAGGGACAATCATTTAGAATAATTTTTTTATGATATTTCATTTGCTTGCAACTAAAGGAAATTGAGTATGCAATGAAATCATTTCATGAGTGTTCTTGTTTTGTTTTACAAAATCGCGGAACTATATTTGCAAAAAATGAAGCAACAGCATGTTAAAAAGCTTAAAATATATAAATCAGATAACAGCGTTAGAAACAATAGTATTCTTTATATATATATAAATACATACATATATATATATATATATATATATATATATATATATATATATATATATATATATATATATATATATATATTTTATACTATCATAGCTAAAAATGATATCGCGATTACGAATGATTTTTGTAGAAGACTTATTTCACTGTATTGAAGCATGTCATCATAAAATGTCATAAACAGAATAAAAAATTGGATTTAGTAACAAAAAAGGTGATTTTTTGCTTCTACTTTTTAAATTTTAAATAATTTATAGTAACAACCTAACGTCAGTTTTATATTAATAAGGTTATTTCACGTAAGAAATATTGATGTGGCATTTAAATAACCAAATCTAATAGTAGACCTTTCTATTTCAAATACTGATAAAACAAATTTGTGTAAACATTAACAGATAGAATATTTTTGTTAAAATATAATTAACTATTTTAGCAAACTGGCACAAGTTTGGTATAATAGAATACGTTCATCTCTATTTCTGTAAATTTCCAAAATACTTTCTGTTTAATTTAAATAAAAACAAATTATAATGACTAGATTATAATTCGAATATTTTTGCTAGTTGGGGCTGTAATAAAATATTTTTCTTAAATTATTTACAATATTCCATTAGATAAATTGTTTTCTATGTACTTCTCGCATTCTCTGACAACTATATAAAATTTTAAATAAAGTTTGGTCTGTCTTAGAAAGTATAAAGGTTTCCTTTGCTTTGGAAAATTTATATATTGCACCTGTAAATAATAGATTCTATAAACCATTACTTGCAATTGTAAAGTTTTGGAAGCTTTTGTTTTTTCTTAGGATATTCAAAAATAATTTAAATCTAACTTGACGCAAACTAACGGTGTAGCTTATATGTAACCGACAATTGTCATGTTGAAGCTAGACGAGAACGCAGTCAATCCATCAGCAAAATCCTCTCTGATTACCAAAAATAATAGTCATTTGTAATACACAATATCGGCTTTGGCTTCTTCGGACGACGATTTCCGCCGTTGTGCCATTCTATAGACTGGCAGTACTTTTCCAGTACCTCTTTCCAGAACTATAATTTGTCTGTTATGAGCAGACATTCAAAGACCACATCCCCATGGACACAAGATAGACCTATTACATTTTCCAGTGTATCGAATGTGATTAGTCAGTTGGTTACTCACTGAGGATATTATGTGACTTACATACATTTACCAGACTTCTGCTACTTTCTCAATTCTCATAACACTTTCTACCGTTTTTGAACTTTGACATTTAGCAAAACAATTTTGCGACTCACTGTTGCGTTTCCACACACCATTACTAATGCCCCATGTCCCATGCCTCTGATTGTCTGCTTCTACAGTTGCATTTCCAATGCTGTACTAATAATCCGTTACCTCTTTTATGCGTTCTAGCAACACATTCTGGTGGCATGAATTAGTAGTGAAGTCTACCTTCGCAAGCGCAGTGGGCACACATTTCAATATGAAACATAATCGGTATTTTAGGAGAGATTCCAATTATTTCTGAATGCCATAAATAAAATAGGTTTTTAGCCTATTTTTGTAAACATAAAAAATTGTAATGTCCAGCTTTTTGTCTATTGGAAGAATAAAAATGTCTTTATTTACTGAAAGGTAACAATGCAGAATCTGCCCGTTTAAATTTTGTTATGGCATTAAATATAATTTTTTAAAGTATTTTTTTGAGTCACACTGAGACCTTTAGTAAAACAGAAATATTATTGCTATTGGAGGGACATGGAATCCCTCTTGTTTAAATGATTTTAGTCGTAGTTTTGCATTTGAACATTGCATGAAAAAATTTTAAATCTAAAAACAGCATAATTGTATTGCTTCACAAGCATTGGTATTTTGCATAATTATATAATGTACATTTTATAATTTAGTCCACTACTGTATATTTAAAATATCTGTACTACAAAAGCTAGGTGCGAAATTACAATTTTAAAAAAATAAAAATAGATATTAATATTTATTCAATATCAAGAATTAGCAGATCTAAGATTAATGTTTGGACTTCATCAGTTATTTGTTATTTATTTTTTTAAATAGAACTTAAACAAGCACTTTAATTCCCAAGACTTTGAAAATTGTTAATTGATTGATATTATATTTTAAGCGGTGCTTGTTGAATGCAAAGTCTTGCAAATTACTTACTCTACACTTTTCTCTTCAAATACTCAATCTTACAAAGGAAGGTTCTAAGCTACAAATACTGGAAAAATAATTATTTTGTGTGCGCCGTTTGTCCTTCTTGATAATTCATATTGAAGTCACTTTTTGCCCGATCCAACCGGTAGAAACAAGGTGAAAATGCGGTTTGTTCTCATTTAATATATAATTGAAACACAGAAATAGGGCAATAGATACGTTTTATAAAACGATAGCTTTGACGGCCGTCATGATTACTTTTTTATTGGCATCCCAAAGGCAGACCTCATTCACATTCTGAAATTCTTGTTTTCTTCAACCCAATACCCAATTTTGACCCAAGTATATTTTAACATCGTTTCAAATCTGGGTGTCTGTAGCTAGTTATATACTAAATAGTGGATTTTAAGTATATTGAGTCTTCAGTATAGGTTTACCTCAGCTAGATTGTCGAGCATCACATGATCTTAAATGGCTTTAACTATAATCTTGTATTTTCTGAAGAAGTATACGTCTATTGGTTTTACCACTCCTTTTGTCTTTGGAAGTATAATTAGCTACTTACACCAAGCATTGATCCAACAAAATTCAACTAGCTGCACGCATTCATTGTAGAGTTGTTTTACCAACTCTTTGGACATCTTACCAGAAGTGCTTCTTTAACAATAAGATTAGGCATTGGGTTATTTCACACAGTTTTTGTAACTGTTTACTCCAAAACACTATCTGTTTCTTTCAATACAATAAATAGTTTTTCAACAATCTTTTTACACATAGTTAATAATGATTACATAGAGTTGTAGCGTTCATTGCCATTGCTTGAAACAAGGCTTCTTTATTTCTACAGCTTTCTAAAGTGTGCCTGGAATAAAACTTATCATTAAATTCTAACTGAACCGTGTTAATCACATCGTAATTGGGTATAATTACAAAGTTATTGGCGGATTTCGCTATCTTCTCGTCAATCAATATTATGACATGCTGTCACTACTTTAGTTATCGTGCGCGACTTGATTCTCTGAGCTTTCTTAAAACAATGCAGGCACTTCCAGGAAGCCTTAAATTCACATTGTATTTCTTGATGTTTCTGGTTTGCTCACGCTCTCAAGTGACGGTCATGCACCGGAAAATTCTGTGTCCTAGCACTTCTACGCTTATTTCGCAACTGCGTAAGAAATTTTTGGAAACGTTGATCGAACTACACTGAAAGATCTCGTAGGCCTTTTGTTTCGTTTCCTAAGAGTTTTCTAAAACCCTACTATCTTTTGCTTTTGCTCCGAGGAAGAGTCGTCCCCATGTCCACTTGCTTCCAGTCCAGTCCAAATATTTGTAGTGATTTATATTCTTTGGATGTACTAGATGCTCCAGAAGAGTTGTGAACAACATCTTTGCAATCTCTCTTTCTTCTTTTCCTGCCTAGCCTAAGGACAGATATTTCTAAAAGAAATTTTGCAGTTTCTTTATCTCTAACAAAATGTTCTTTAGGTTAAGCATCTTGAGTTCCGAATAAATAAGCACGATCCGCTAGCCGTAAATTAACCTAACCAAATAATGTAACCCTATAATGTTAACCGCTTCCTCAATTTCTATTGTCCTATGAAGCTCGTGTTTTCTCGCCAGTATTTTGAGTGCAATAATTGTCAATGACAGACATGGGACCGGGTTTTAGCCGTGTATCCTGGCCAGTAGGCGCAAGAAAACCTTTGTACTCGAGAATCTCTCTGACATGCTTTACTATGTACTGCCTGTTGGTCTTATGGGCAGAGGCAGCAGCGGCCACAGAGAGGACCCTTAATGAGTGCTATGTCGCGCATTCAAGGTTCTGTTAAAACCAAGCTTATCAAAAAGAAGACAGCGCAAACATCAAAAACATGAAAAAGCGAAAAACTGCACAAAAACGTGCTTAAAATGAGACAACAAACATAATTAACTGTACCAGCACATTTTATAAATAGTATAAACGCAAAAGTTCTAGACCGAAGTTCAAACCAGCTACTTCCAGCACTCAAACTGCGTACCTTACCACTGCGCCATCTTGCCTCGCTCGAAGTAAGGGTGCAACAAAAATATTATATGTTGGGAGTGTGGGCAAAAACTAACCGACCAAAAAGTGTCCTCAGAATAAATTATCCGAAAAAAGGTACACAAGAATTTGATGCCGCATGTTCTTAATTTAATTCGCTTCCGGCCAATCTACTTAGTATAATAATAGCATTGTAAATCGGCTATGATTCGTTATACGTATTGCTGTTTTACTCTACAAAGTGCATTCCTCCCCTTTACTGTATTTTTCGTAATAGTTTTTTTTGCATTTGATTCATTGACGTTCTCCTATCTTCAATTATTTCTAACACCCTTTTGTTTACCACTTTGTCGGCTCATCTTATCTTCAGTATTCGTATGTAACATATCTTAAAATCCTTGTCTTTTTCTGTTCGCTGTCATCCAAGACTTAGATTCGTAAAGTGCAAATGTTTTAAAGGACGCTGCCTTTTATCAATTAAAAGCAGTTGGACATCAATAGTTTTTTCATTTAAAAATGCTATTTTTGCGTGCCGAACACGACTTCTTATTTCTTCATTGCTTTTACCATCTTCCGTGATAGTTGATTTAAAATAACAAAAATTTTCGACTTCTTTAATGACTATTGCCAAATATATTCTAGGCGTTTTATTATATACTAATATTTTTGTTTTTTATATTGATTTTCAAGTTCTTCTCTTCTAATGTTATGTTAATATCCAATAATTATCTTAGGTTTTGTTCGATTGGCGCTATTACTGCTATGTCGTCGGCATATTTTATCCTCAATATTATTTCTCCGTGCATCTTTACGTTAGTTTTTAATTTCATATCTAATTTCTTTATGATGTATTGAGTAAATACATTTTTACTCTCATTGATATTTTTTTGCACTTACAAGCAATTCTTGTTTCTCATATAATTTCTGGTTGACTCTTTAATATTTTGAATAACTCTGACCGTTATTTTCGTTACGTCAACAAATGCACTATATGTGGGTTTGTTTTTCTCTATTATATTTTCTGTTGGGGTTATAATTGCTAATATAGCTTTCAAACTCTAGATCTTCTAGATCATAATGATCTCGTAGATAATACAGGGTTTCCTTCTTTCATCGATGCGTCTTGTAATACTTTATCTCTGCATTAGCTATCTTTCTTTTTTGGTATATGCCAATGATATTTGTATATAAAACTTTATCTAGTTAATCATTAAACTGTTTATGTAAGTTATCGTCATTTAATTTACCTACTCGCTATTCAACTTTTCCTTTTTCTGTGTTTTCTTCTGGATAGCTTTTACCATTTTTTATTAATTTCTATTTCTCTCCTTTACTATCATATAGTTAATTTGGTGTCATGTGATTATCACCTTTATCTTCCACGTATGTCTTCTGCGCAAATAATGCTTGCAAATTTTATTTGCTATTATTAAACTATGATTATCACAAAATAAACAAAACGTCATCTCCTTTCGTTCGTTCACTCTAAACCAAATTTTTCTACTACCTGTTCTTCAGAACATTCTCCTACAGTAGCGTTCCAATCCCCTATTAGAATCATATTTTCGTCACTCATGATATACCTTGTCATAGTGATCTGTTAATAGTATTAGGATTTGTACGACATATAGATAGGAGAGCCTATCAGTTTTGCCATAATTACTCGCTTACTTTGTAAAATATATTCCTTTAGTTTTTGTCCCATTTCGCTTTTCATGACAATCTCAACACCAGCTTAATCGTACATATATAAAGTTGATTTTGTTTTATATTTGGTTTTCAAGTTTATCACATTTCCATAATGTTTTTATATTCTATGTTCCACTGTTTTAATTTTAGATTTATAATTATTCTTTTTTCTAGTTGTTTTCACTCGGAGATTTTAACGGTGGACACGTTTACTTCCGGAAATAATTATTAAGGAAGACATAATATAGTTTTATCATGTATCAACTTTATTGAGAAAGAGCTATGTTGGAAGACATTTGCTTTTACGCGTATTTTGTAATCGTCATATTTATTTTCTTATCTCCCCAATACTCGGTCGCCAGAGTCTTGTTAGTGGCTGGTGATTGAAAGATAGAGGATACCCATTCTTCGCACCTCACTCCATACTTGTTTAATTACATTTAAGTCCCCGCCAAATACTTTCCGTCCGCAAGTTTGAAAATATATTTTGTGTATTAATTATTTAGTTTTTTTTCAAATGATGCTATATTTAGCTGTGTTTTTGCCAATTTACCATTAGTGACCACAACTAATTGTGACTTATCAGTCGAGGTTATTTATTGTTTAAGGTAATTAATTTAAATAAAAGGTTATCCGTTGAAAGCGTGTCTTTTCATAATTTCTGCATCATTGAGAGTAAATACAAGATGCCTTTCTTGAATATGTGTGGTGACTTAACCACTTTTGATCAATTTCAACTCTCACTCATAGGATACATTTGAACTTGTGAATTTGTAACACAAAATACGCTTTTATTTTGTATTCTCATTATAATCGTAACTTCAGTTATCATCAACTTCTACCTGGAATATAAAAATAAGGAAGAATAATTTACTTGACTAACATAAATTTTATTAATCAATCTTAATACAAATTCTTTTTATTACTATACTACTGAACTTTATTAACAATATTGTCAATATAACTTTTCATTAGTAAAGCTTATGTTAGACCTATTGAAGAAATATTTGTCATGATGTTCTAACATGAGTATACAAAGCGTTCATAGAACCAATAGCCGATAAATTACTATGACGTATCTAGACATATCTAGATGAAGCAGCAGGTACTTTATATTTTTGTAGGTTTTTAATGCTTATTGGTTATGTTATTAGGTATTTATTCATAGTTTTCAAATGTGTAAAACCAGCCTTGTCTTCTAAGAAGTTATTGTTTGGAAAAGAATTTTTTTATAAATTTAATGTAATATTTAATTTTACATCCACAATTGTCAGTTAAATGCTATAATTGTTTTTTAGTATATGAATGCACAATAAATTTATCAATTAATAATTTGCTTATTTCATGAATATTTTAAAAGTTTTAAAAAGCTCTTGTGGTGCGGTGTGGAAACGTAGTACGGCCCGTTTAGAACGTCAACCGAGAAGGCCCAAATCGTCCCTTAAACGGCCGTCGCGTAAGCGGATGGGGGCGGCTACCGATATCCACCAACGAATATTGCCAAATCGCTCACCTGAATCGGCTTCGGCTTCGGCTTCGTCGGCAATTCCAAAGTGGCCACCTCTGCGCTGCGGATCGGGTTTCTGCGGGTAGCGAATGTTCTTGCGGGGGTGAAAACACGACCGAATTGGTCGCGCTGCGGATGGCGAGTTTCTTGCGGGTTGAGACACGACCAAGTTGGCCGAGCTGCGGTGCGTGAATGTTGCGGTGTTAAAACACGACCAAATTGGCCGAGCTGCGATACGTGAATGTTCTTGCGGGTGAAGACACGACCGAATTGGCCGAGCTGCGGTGCTTGAATGTTGCGGTTTTAAAACACTACCAAATTGGCCGCGTTGCGGATTGCGAATGTTGCCGGGCTTCGCGCCTGGCTTGGCGGTAGGTCTTTTCGGGCAATTTGCATTCGACAGCACCTTTCATATCAAAAGGTGCCGCCGCGATATAAAGCGGTTCAAGGGCGAAAAGGCCGCCACACCATACTCCCCGCCTTGAAAGGTCCTGAGCTTTCAAAAAAATTATTACCTTATCAAGGAGCTATTAACAGCGGTTTGAAACAATATTGTCATTAAATTCCTGAAATTAACTATTATATTTCAGGTGCGTTAAATTGCGGTTAGATTTATATCGTAACAAACTATATATAAATGCCCTATTAATACACTATCTATATATACATGAGTCAGCTAAAATATTGTTTATTGGGTTGGCAAAGGATATAGCTTGGTGACAGGACGTTTGTATGTACCTGACCCGGTTTTTACTGAATTTAATTCTTTAGAAAAGTGAATACTCTGAACTATTCGAATAACAACATTTTCAGCGATTTGAATATCTTTAACAGATTGATCACCATTACGTTTTTTGCTCGCAAATTTGAGAATGTACATGAATATGCGCAACAGTTTATTCCACGAACAAACACGGGTGACTATAGAGTCAAAAACACGTGGTTCGAAATTCGCGGCTTTAACAACAAACGCTCTCGATTTGAACTCCGGTAGAGTTTCACACTCAGTTGGAATGAATTTTAAAGGCCATTCGCTATTTGACTGATGAAGCCAAGCAGGGCCATTCCACCACAGCGAGTGTTTAATTAAATCAGAAGGCAGCATGCCGCGTGAAAGGCAATCGCTGGGATTCTCTTTCCCGGACACATGATTAAAGCAAGCGGCAGGTAAATTATCGTGTATTTTAGCAATACGCTTGCTGACAAAAATAGACCACCTATGTGGCGATGAGTGGATCCACGAAAGCGCTATTGTAGAATCCGAGGAGGCGTAAACACCTGTAATAGGTACACGAACGGAAAGTTTGTCGCGGACCACGCGAACAAGCTTGGACAGCAGCAAAGCGGCGACAAGTTCTAATCGAGCTAGCGTTGTTATTTTAACTGGAGAAACCTTTGACTTTGCACATAAAAGACGGACGGTGATATTACCTTCAGGATCAGTGATGTGTAAATAAACACAACAACCGTAACCACTGAAGCTCGCGTCACAAAAGGCTACGATGTTCACTACAGCTTTTCCCACAATGCCAATATGGCGCGGAATTTTTAGAGAAGAGAGTGCGGAAAATCGCTGCAAAAGCTGAAAAGCGACTGATGATGGATTCCGGAGGAACCTCACCCCAGTCTATTTTAGCTAGCCATAGTTCCTTAATAAGAATTTTGCGTACAGCACAACTGGAGCTACAACGCCAAGTACGTCGAATAAGCGGACAACTAGCGATAGAATCGTGCGCTTTGTGCATTTATCTTCTACAGCGACTGTTGTTAAAGAAAAGTAATCGTCAGCAGGATCCCAGGTTAAACCAAGGATTTTAAAATTGTAAATATCGTTACCCATGCCAGAAAAATTTACTGGTGAGCGGTGAGACTGGAAGAACCTCCAATAAAGCGGGTGAATTAGTGGCCCATTTGACAAGGTCGAAAGAGCCTAATTTAAATAAATCGATTAATTCGCGAGACAATCGCATGGCAGTCTGTTCATCGGGAACCGAATTGACATAATCATCCATGTAAAACTGAGTTTCTACCAGTTTAGAAGCCTCAGGGAAGCGGTCACTATGCTCGCACGCTAAGTTGCGTAACGTACGCATAGCTAGGTAAGGGCTAGGCTTTAGCCCGAAGGGCACGCGGTCAAAATTGTAAGTGCGAATAGGTTCGTTCCTACTGAAACGAAATAAAATTCGTAAGTATTTACGATGGTGCTCGTTTACTCCGATGCGCAAAAACATTTGTTTTATTTCAGCGGTCATTGCTATTGGGAATGTACGAAAGTCGAGTAACAACGAGAACAAGTCGGCCTGCAAATTAGGTCCGACATGCAAAATGTCATTAAGTGACAGCCCTGAGTGCGTTTTAGCACTAGCGTCTAAAACGATACGGATGCTGTCCTTATCTGGCCTGACAACGGCGTGATGCGGTATGTAGTAACCCTCCTCTGTCAATTCAGAGTCAGGCACCTGGGACAAATACCCCTGCGTTATATAATCGGCGATAGTTTTATTATAATTTTCGCGTAGGGTTGGCACGCAATCGAATTTACGCTCGAGCGCAAGTAGACGACGGTGAGCCAGAGCGCGTGAATTACCCAGCTCCGAGGGGTTTCGAGAAAAGGGTAAATCAACAAAATATCTGCCGTCTTTAAATAAAATCGAAGAGTTAAAGTTATTTTCGCAATCTAATTCATCTGGACTAATAAAACGTTGAGATGGAATTTCCTCTAACTCAAAGAACTTCCGTAAACTTGACTCAATGTCAACGTTAGCAAGCGCGGTAAACGAAGATGTCGTACTATGTAGGCAGGTTGCATCATAATGACATGCAATATCTCCCATAAGTACGTAACCGAAGCTGGTTAATATAGCGGGTGGTGCGCGATTACCAGAATCGACCCTATCTCCCAAATAAATATAAGGAAACAGTTGAGCACCAAGAACAACGTCAATTTCTCCCGGTACATTCCAGGATACATCGGCAAGCGATAAATTATTTAAATATGACATATCTTCATTTAATGTAATGAAGTTTGCGGGAAGTTTGTCTGTAATACAGTCAACTACTAAAGCACGAATGTAATATTTGTTGTTAGGATTAATTCGCGATTCTATTGCGAAATTAATAAAACCGTGTACAGGTCGCGAGGTCATACCAACACCTTGTAAAGATGAATTGCGTAATTTAATTATGGGAATGTTCAAGCGTTTACAACAATCCATAGTAATTAAGTTATTTTGCGACCCGTTGTCTATTAAACACCTGACGACGAGCGTATTTCCGTTTTTACCATGTGCATAGATCTGTGCGGTCGATAACAATATAGCCGAACTCGAAGCCGCCACACTAAGCGATACAGTAGACGTGTGAGGTTGCGTTGCTGAATGCGCTGACTCAGCTATTATGGGCGCACGGTTACCTGCTTGCGGTCCAGCCGCCACAGACGGCTTTATTCGGCGATCATTCTTTAAGTTCGAAAAATGCAGTAAAGAATGGTGCTGTTTTTTACAAACTTTACAAACGTTCCGTGATTTACATTTAGTTAACGAGTGAGATAGACTTAAACAGTTTATACAGCCGCGTTTCGCTTTAATTAACTCGAAACGCGCTTGCGGTGATTTCATATTTTTAAATTCAAGGCAGCGAAACAGCTGGTGTTCTCTGTCGCATAGCGGGCAACGCGTATTAAAAATCTGTTCACTCGACACAAACGACTTGCAGGCACCTTGTGCGCCACGGCCAAGGCTGTGATAAGGTAAACTGGAATTTGCGCGCGGCTTGGTTTGCGAATTATTAACATGCGAGCGCTCGAGTACTTTGACATAATCTTGCGTAAATGAAATAAATTGTTTACAGGAGGGTAATTCCATTCCGCTCACACTATTTTCGAATTGTTGAAGCGTTTTGGGAGCGTTGTAAGCATGGTAAGAATTGAGCTGTTTTGTTGCATTAGCTGTTGGAACATATTTTTAAACTCATTTAGAAAAGTTCTGAGAGTAATTGAGTTTTCTTCTGGTGGTTTTTGGTGGTTTTGATTTCTTAGTATATTCGAATACGCATTGGCCTGTTGTGCCTGAATTATTGGTTGTATTCTGTGTCGTGGGATAGGGTGTATCGGTGCTGGTAATTGTTGAATATTAAGTATGTTGTTGGCATTATTGGGTTGTTTGAGGAGAGTATGGTAGAATTCGCATCCTCTATAGTTGGCAGGGTGGGGACCACCGCATAGCGCACATGTGGCAGGGGTGTTGTTTGGTTTTGTACAGCTTGTGGAATTATGGGCTGCTCCACATTTCACATAGTAGTAAGGTCTGTTACAATATGTTTTAGTGTGACCATATTGCTGACAACGTGTACACTGAGTAAGGCCCTTGGTTTTTCTGGGTGGCTCGACTTGTACTATTCTGTTCTGAATACCTCGTAAATTATATATTTCTTTATTGTTATCCGCTGGCTCGAGGTCTACAAAGAATAGGTTTAATGGTTCTTTAGACACTCTACTTTTTCTATTTAAAATATTCCTGACTTGGTGCCCCTGAATGGCTAGCTCTTGCTTAATTTAATTTATGTCGGTTGTAAAGTGTAGATTTTTGATAACCACTCTGAAGGCACGGTCCTCTTTTGGCTGGTATGGCTTGGTATGGTGAACAATGTTGGCATCTTTCATGTGGTGAATTAGTTTCCTGTAGGTTTCCGGAGTATGACAGTTTATTTTTATGGTGTTATCTGTTAAAGTTTTTGTGTTAAATTGTTCAGTTTCCGCAACTGCATTAAAACTTTTGATCATGTCACTGTAGTGTGTAACTCCGTACACAAATATCGGAGGAGGTTTTATAGTTGCATTGTTTACTTGTCTGGTAAGGGTGCTTCCCTCTTCTTCTTCATTTAGCTGGTTATATCTGTTTGTTAAAGGTATTTGCGTAGTTTCTTTGATAGGTTGGGATAGTTTTCTACGTTTAAGACGTTTAACGGTTTGCCATTTGTTAGTGTTGGCGGAATTATCGTTTGCGACTTCTTGAATTTCTTCGTCACTAGTAGACGTGATTCGATAGAGAATTCGGTCGTTGTTGGTTAAAGATTGTGAGCTAGTTGCCATCAGATTGTTGTTGAGATTGGTGGGAGGATACTGATTTTGAGGTAAGTTAAAATTGTTACCTGTTGATAGCGGTTGGCTTACGAATTGAAGGTTGGTGGGAAGTGGAAGTTGCATTGGAGCACCCTGTGCGTAGTTGATGTTCCAATTATTAGGTTGTCCGTAGGCGATTCTTGTTTGTTGATCCATTTCCATTTTTGTTATTTGCTAGCGCTGTTTAATCACAGGTATGTGGTTGGGCCGATGGCGCGGCGCGGATGGCGCGGTGCATATGGCACGACGCATATGGCGCGGCGCGGATGGCGCGGCGCGGATGGCGCGGCGCGGTCACCGATACCGCGCGAGAAAATCGCAGGGAAGATTCTTAAAACACTCTGAATTCGTACGTCTGCACTGTTTGAGCTACAAAACTCGAATGTGTGATTAGAATAAATGTCTAATTGTTTTTTAAGTAGGGTAGATCGCAAAAGTATTTAATTTTTTTCGCA
This sequence comes from Sinelater perroti, assembly GCA_036346155.1. NCBI lineage: Eukaryota > Metazoa > Arthropoda > Insecta > Coleoptera > Elateridae > Sinelater > Sinelater perroti. Next base: position 4,169,411 of record JARFIY010000005.1, on the reverse strand, counting down.
CTTTCTTGATATTCTCAGATTAAAAGAGTGTTGTGCATTGTGGCCATAGAATTTTAAAATTAAATTATCTGAGTTTCTGTTATTTTATTCGATTGGCTCTTGAGGCTTATTTGTATAACACATTGATTTCCATTTGTATTTATCTGTTAGTTTCTTTTCCCTTTTCTTGTCCTGCGTTTATATTGTCTTCAATAGCTCCTACTGATTCATTTATTTTGAAATATATACCTACACGGTTTATCCGGAAAGTATGGGAAATAATGTTTCTAACCAACCAGAAGAGCTAGAGGGACGTGGTTTTTGGCGGAATAAGTGGAAAGGGGGTCTTAAAAAAATATGCGACTTAGTTCAGTTAACTGCCACCGAGTCTTAAGAAAACGAGGATCGTGTTTTCTTCAAATTATGTTTTGGTCATGCTCCACGGATTCGACATGCAGCGTTCGTTAAAGCAACGTTATGCGGTGAAGTTTAGTGTCAAACTCTGGAATTGAGGCTTTGAACCTGATAAGAAAAACTTACGGGGAGGAAGGCATGCTAAAAACGAGGATTTTTGATAGGCACAAGATGTTTTGTGAGGTAAGAAAAGCCGTGAAAAACAAAGAACGCAAAGGACGTCCGTCAGCGAACTGTAATGATGAAAAAATTTTAGGCTCAATTAATGTTTAAGTATTCGGTTAACAACATGGAAGTTGAGTTTCCCAAATAACCGTAATGCATGAAATTATGCCCAGCTACACATCGCTGCGTGTGAGAGAATCTTTGACCAACCACAATGTAGAAACGTTGCCACCATATAGCCCAGATTGGGCCCAACCCAACTTAATTCCGACCCCAAAAATCAAATCTAGCTTGAAAGAACCCGTTTTGAGTCGGCAGAGAAGGTCCAAACTGCCGCGACCAAGGCAATAAACAGCATTTCAGTTTCCGAATTCCAGAAAGCCTTCAAAGCACGCAGACACGCTGGAAAGACTGTGTAGATGTATACTTTATAACATTTTTTTAATGCATCCATTTCTAATGACACGTTTTTTTCAATCCGCATCGTTCATTCATCATATTTCTAGTCAATGTTAGGTAATGCTGATAATTGTACTGTAGTTGTATTTTCTTTAAGTTATTTTTATATGTTACCATATTCTATTAATTCTTTTTATTGCCATTCATCTTTTTTCCAATTTTCTCTTTAATTTCTTGTTCGTCTAGATTATTTTTTGTTATTCTTTACAAGTGCATTTTAATATATTAGTGGAATTTAAAACTAGTTGATGTTTTTCAGCTACTGCATATGAATATATGATTTTCTCAAAATTTATTAACACTCTCGATTTTTAGTATTCCTTCTTAATTTGGTGGCTTTTGTATTCCAATTCTTTTTATATTGGGCCCGAAACTCCTGGCTCGTCCGCATATTGTAAGGTATAAACCCTTGTATTATTTAAGACTACACCGAAGCCTAAGCTTTTCGCTTAATTTTTAAGCACATATTAGACATAGGCTTTAAAAAAGTATGTGGAAAGCTTTTGGTTTGCATAAACTCTTTAATCGTTATTGTCGTGTTTTCATATAATTATTTTACAATTTTTATTATTGTGTTGCTCATAACATTGAAGTACGTATGCTGCCAGGTTACCCATACATAATCTCTCTGCTCAAAATCTGAGTTATTGTTCATCTACACGTTGTTTGTATTTTTCTTCTTGGATCTCTCTGCTTGATGTCATATGTCCTATTTTCATTCTTTGGGTAGTTAATTCATATATATATATATATATATATATATATATATATATATATATATATTAATATTATCTGCATATCCAGTTTTTCTATTCTTCCTATTTTGTATGGCGTTTTCGATGCTCCCCACTTTTATCTTGATTGATTCGCCTTATGCAATAATATCTGCATTTTCATTGTTTACTTTTAGTTCTGTTTATTTACGTTTACTTTTTTAGACTATTTAATTTTGCAACTGCTCTAGTTGCTGCTGCTTTATGCAGCGACTTTTTACTATGCTCATAAAGTTGTTCTATATCACTATTTTGGTATTCCCGTAATTTTTAAGCTAACCTTTTTTATAAAGGTGTGCAATAAGAATTTCCTTGAAGATTTCTGAATTGCATTTGCTTATTTCAACTTTTCTTTCTTCCTGTATTCTAGTTATTGTTTCCTGTCAGGTGCTACTTTTAATATGGAAAACACATATTTGCTTTAAGTAGAGGGTAGTCTGGTTTACACTCCGCTCTTTTAAATACTCTGATATCGGTTCGTCAATGGCAGAATTTTGTCCTACCATAACGTAATTCATAATTCATTTAAATCTAGCTGATTGTGTTTAACTAACTATATTCGTGGATGTATTTATGCTGGTAAAAAGATTAGCGTGTTTTTAAAGTGTTCAGTGCACATACGTCTGTTAGTTTATTTTATTATCTATATTCTTTTCTACACTGAAATAGCACAATAAAACTATTTTTCTAAATTTGTCCTCAGTTGTTTATAGCTCGTCATCACTTGGTTCGTATATTATAAAACTTTCTTCCTATGGTGTTGGTATCTATTTTAATTATGGCTTTATTTATGGTTTCGATTTGATTTATGCTTCTTTCATATATATATATATATATATATATATATATATATATATATATATATATATTATCTGCAAGCAACGATTGTTAACATCAACAGTAGCATGGAATTTATAGTGATAGCAGTATCCAATATGGGGTTTCAGATTAGCCACGTCAAAAGGACGGGAACTGTACAAAACCATGTTAGCAAATAACTATAACAATCTATCTACCGGTGAGCCTACTTACTGGCCATCTGATATAAACAAAATACCCGATGCCGTAGATTTCTTTGTTACTAAAGAATTATCATCAAATTACTACAATGTGGACACTAGTTTCAACCTCATTTTTGATCACTCATTTATAGTGACCACACTCAGCATTTCTATCATTACAAAAGGAAAAAACCTTAACTTTATAACGGTCGAACAAGTTGGAAAATGTTTAGAGAACACTTAACGGATAATACAATGATTAAAGTTTCGCTAAAACTGAAAATAAAATCGACACTGTAATAGAAAATCTCACTTGTAACTTACAAAATGCATCCTGGTTTTCACCTCCACCTAATTTTCAAAAAATGTTATTATTGATAACTATCCTTTAGACATCTAATTAAAAATACATGAAAAAGAAGAACCAGAAAAATCCGTCAGCAAACCAGACATCCAAATGATAAAAATAGATTAAATAGGTTAACTAGAGAACTGTGCAAATAACTAAAAGATTAGCAAAATTAAATGTTCAACAAATATGTAAGTGATCTATCGCTATTTCTACACAATTACTATATCTTGTAGAGAGTAATAAAAGAGCTCAAATGCCCCCCAAAAAACTATTGCTCTAATTAGGAGTCACTTTGGCAAGAACAGAAGAAAAGAAGGCAAAGCTCTCTGCTGAACACTTCTCTAATATTTTCTAACATCATTAAACAAACACCTTAAAAAGAAGAAGTATTAGAACATCTAAATGTTCCATTGCAATTAAGTTTACCCTTACAAAACTTTACGACTGAAGACAAAATCGGAAATTAAAAATCTCAATGTTAAAAAGGCGCCGGGTTACGATCTCATTACAGCCATATGTTTGAAAGAAATGTATGAAAAGGCATTGGTGGCAATTACACAAATATTTAAGTGATAATATTGCAGTATTTCCCGATACAGTGGAAATTTGGACAAATAATTTTAATACATTAACCAGGAAAACCCCTACATAAAGTTACCTCACATATCCCGACAATACTCTTGCCAGAATTATCAAAATTGCTATAGAAACTCATATTGAAACAATTAATGCTTGTATTAGATAAACAAGAACTCATTACTCAACATCAATTCGTGTTCAGACGCAAATACTCTAGAACAAATTTACAGAGTTGTAGATGTAACCGAAAAAGATCTTAAAGAACACCGGTATTGTGTGGCAGTGTTTGTAGATGTAAGTCTGGCATTTGACTGAGTCTGGCACCCTGGCCTTCTATTTAAAATCAAGCACATCAATATTACATATTTATAAAATTATACTTAATTGACAGGTATTATCAGGTGAAATATTGTAACAATCATTCTAATATATATACAATCAGCGTTAGTGTTCTACGGGGAAGCGTTATGGGACCCATTCTATACCAAATATTTACAGCAGATCTACAATGCTACGGGAATGTAGTCGCGGCCATATTCGCAGACGATACTGCGATACTAGCTTAACATATAAATCCTACATAAACAACGGTACAACTACACATGGAAAACGCACTTTACAAAAAAGAGGAAACACCAGAATGAATCTACTGGTTCTTGGGCAGAAAATATAAATTGTCGCTGAATAAGAAAGTGCTACTGTACAAAGTAATGTTAACACCTGCGTGGACTCTACTTCTCTCTCTCTCTCTACTTCTGGGGTCGCGCAAAAACATCGAATATTAAAATTATACAAAGATTCAGTCAGTAATAAAACGCGTCACCCCGATATGTAAACGGACTACGGAGTTATCCTAGTGTGTCAGTGATAAATTTTCTAGAAGATGGAAATGCAATTCTAGGATTGAATAGACGAAAAACACTAGATCTTACTAATTAGTAATATTAAGGAGGGGGATTGTTGCTGACGATATTCTCTTCCCATATTATTATAGAATTACAAACTATCACATTTACTTGTTAGCCCTAGGACTAGTGATAAATATAGCAGTCAATACAAAAATTTAAACACTATAGTTTTTTTTTTATGCATTTTTTATGGAAACAATTAAACATACTTAAATATACTTAAGTCCACTTATAAGGTGATAAATTTGTACGATTACTACATTTTCTATCAACCGATTTTTCTTTTTAAAGATAAATCTGTACCATTTTAGCATTATATAGTAACAAATATTTTTAGTTGCGTATATTGAATTAAACAGAATTGTTTTACTACATCTTTAAGATTATATACAATAAAACAATTAATTTTTAATTATAAAATTTACATTTAAAGTAAATTAAGTAAAAGTACTAGCAGTAATAAAGTATACTAAATGAATTTGCTAATTATTGCTTTAATAGAATATAGCAAAATATTTTAGTATTAGTTTTAAGTTAATTAACAGGTAGTAGAAATATACTGCTGTAGAGAAATTGTTAAATATTTTTGTTAGTAATTTTCGTTAATATTTTTATTAATTTGATGTTCCTATGATATAAATGATATAAATTTTTTTAATTAATGAGTTGATTATAGCACCAACCTTTGTTCAGAAGGTTTAATTTATTGCATCCAACAGCCTCCTGTTTTAAACTGAAATAAAATGTTAGCTTGAAATGTATTATTTACACTCTAATAAACATTTCATAAGGTAGCCACTTGTAATTCTTGTTAATAGCAAGTAATATTTGGTTAGCAAAGTAATTACTTTCTGAAAAGTTTAGGACTAGTCATAACTGTTATGGGGAGTTTGTTAAAGGTTTCTATTTATTACTTGAAGTAGAAGTCGCTTTTTAAGGTCTTCAGCACATATTGTATTTCTGTAAAATAAATCCATGTTGCTTTTTAGAATAATATTACATTTAATTGAACTTACAATTAACTCAATATTAATATTTTGAAAATGGTTTAATTTTTCAAGGGCTTAAAGAAAGGACAGAGTTAGTTATGTGTTTTTTAAATTGTTGATATATGCAATTAAATAAATTAACCAAAGTCCACTATCCATTGAAATTGCAACACCAAAAAATGCAAATTAATAATTAAAATTTTGCAAATTTATTTAATAGTATACGAAAAATAAATAATTAAAAGCAATATTTATAGTTATTCAACAATATAGGGCCCCACCTTTGACCCTTGTGATCATTTCAGTTTTTTGGGCATAAAACAATGAATGATTGATGTCTTGATGGATTACATTCTCTTCATTATTGACACACTCGGGAATTTAGGCAGATTTATTGGATGTTGTAAACACTGCTATATCCTATGTGCAATAATATTCCAAAGGGGGAAAGGTTAAGTGTAGGGGTCGATCTTTGCTTTTTGTAGAAGAAAGTTTAGTGCGTTGTGTGTCAAATGTGATTAAAAGTTATCTTATAAAGACGTTGCTTGAGGCACTCTCTAAAAGGAAGGAAGTACCACGGGTTGTAAGACCGCATTATTTTAGGTCTGACTGGTAATGTTGTTTCTAACTCTGACTAGAGGGAATCCACTATGGTAATTACGTAATACCGATAGTTGTCTCGTACGAATACAGTTTTTTTCTCCACTGCTCCACGTCTGCAACGTATTAATATCGGATCATCGTTACGGTTTAAATAAAATTAGAATTCACCAGAAAGGATGATTCTATGACACATGATAAATGAAGAGAATTCAATGGTAGTCACAAGAAAGAAATCGTATTCAACGTCGAACAGAATAAGTAGACGATCAGTACCGTGCAATGATCCACTCATATGGGTTAGCTACTTATTGTCTGTATTATCAAGCCTTTCAAGATGACGATTCTCTTAGTTGATGATTTTGCATACTGCTTTAGACCTCAGGCTTCGCGAATAAGCATCTTCTTTGACTCACCGATTTCATATTTACGCCACGGTGCTGCTACGGCGACTAATTCCTGTACGACAACATTGTCTTTTTTCAAATTCGCTAACTTGTTCCAATAAAACCTTTGTCGGCAACGAGGCATTATTACACATGTCGAATCTGAATGGCCTATTTTACACTTCTTACTACTTTCCCCAAACTTCATATCTAAGAAATTATATAACCAAACCTCGGACATACGTAAACATGTGTTTCTTGTACTTTATCGTTTTTCTGTTTATAGGGTGCTTAATGTAATATACAAATTTCAATGGTGTTTCAATGTTGGTGCAATTTCAATATCGATTTCCTTATAAATTTAATTGTTTTTTAGTAAGTGCACATTTAAAAAAAATAAAGCGCATAATGATCATGGAAGTACTTAATTCATATTAATTAAACGCTTTACTCTTGACCTTTCTCTGTTTTGTCTACACAACTCAAAACACCATAAACACAAACTAGACTAATAAACTGAAGCAGCGCTCAGTTTGTTATACAAATTTTATTAGTGCTTTTATAAAGCAATTACCATTGTTTGCCCGCGTTTCTGTTAGCAAGCCAGCAAGAAACCCTGCAAAGCAAATTTCAAAGCACTCAGACAAACAGGCGTGAGCTGTGTGTTGAAAATTCAATTTTATTTTTTAAATTTTTGCTAATAACAACAAGCTGCTCAAACAGGGAAAGTATCGGCAAACATTTGTCTGCGCTGTGGTATTGGTTTTTCGGTATTATTATTGCTAAAGAATATTGCTTTGCGAGTAAATAAAGCGTTCGACCATCAGCAATAATTAAATTTTAGGGGCAAAGCGAATTCGGGATTGTTCTATTTTTGGCCGCAAGTGATTTCAATTGCTTCAAATAATACATGTGTGGCAAAAGCCTGTGTTATCAGTTTGCATTACTTTAAACAAACAACTTTATATCAACTAGTAATTTTTCTTTAATTTATCTGTGATATTTTATCTCCAATGAATTTTATTATTATAAACTTTTAAAAAAATTAAAAGAATATTATAAAGTAAATTAGGAAAATTATATAAGCGATCCAAATGTACTCGGCGTTAGTCAATTGCAAACGGTTGACTTAATCATTACAAATAACGCAAAAATGAGTAAAAATAATTTATGTCGTCTATTGCTATCAATTAGGAAAAAAAAATATCTATACTCTCATGTCTTATAATCCAAGTGGGACAAGTAAACTACAGTTATAAGAAGACAATAGAAAATACAGAAACGCAATTTTAAACAGCTTAAGGGAACAAAGCTTCTACCAACTGTTACCAAAAATAGCATAATTTGTGTATTCATTGAAAATAGGTCTACTTTAATTGAAACATTATTAAGTAATAAAAAAATGTCTTGAAAATAGAACTCGTATAACGAAAAAATCTCACTAGGCATGGCGTCTTGTCGCTTTTCTATTTATGGCTCTGCTGATTCTTTTTGGGTGTCACCGTATTCAGTATTATTTATCGTTAAGACAATTCTTATACATTCCTATCATCGACACAGTTTCTGTTACGACACATCCTGCACTCTTTGATGAAGATAAAATTACTATATTGACTTTCATACTCCTCCATTGCCCTATATTTTTTTGCAAGTTATCGGGTTTTGCTATTTTTACTTCTGTCTTAATTTGTTTCTTTATTTTTTGTATTAGTTTTTCTTTTTATAATTCGAATTTTTTCATTTCTTGTAAAATATCTTGTATTATCCATTTCTTGTTATTTTTTTACGTTTAGTTCAACGTAGTTCTTCCTGCATTAATTCTTTTATAGGTATTCTACTTCTTCATTATTATATACTTAGCGTAATTGGTTTTCTAATAATGTTTATTAATACTTCTTGTTTTACTTCTGAATTGGTCGGTCGCGGGTCTTGCAGTCGAGCGGATGTGTGTCCGTAGCGCGCTTATTATCTATGCATGCACTCGATTGCCAGTGACCTGCATTATTTAGTGAGTTTATTTATTTACTTTAAATACGTTTCCGCTTTGACAACAAATGCCTACTAGCCAACAATAAATTCTATTTTTTCAGCAACAATTATTGTACGCAAACTAGTCATTAATGCGCAGATGCTTTGGCTCCTAGGGCGGAAATCCCAGCTCAATATAACAAACAAGATATTGTTATATAAAACCATTATAGTGCCAATACTGACATATGGGATTTAGTCTGACAACGGTATATATACAGACTTGTATACCTTGTACAATGAAAGGAGGCCACTCTTGGTGTTTCTTCCCACAAGTTATGTACGACAACTCATTTGCTTGTTAGTCTAGTTAGACTAGTTGCAAACTAATTAAAAAAATTTGAATTGTAGAGTTATTAATTTTTGTTTTTTACTGTGTTTTATATTTTCTAATATTATTCCTATTTCTGCTAATAGTAGATTAGTATGAAACGGAACATCAGTGTTTTTGTACCTTTCGACAAATATTTATTTTTAAATGTTGATTTTACCTTTTTCCGTTTTGCTGCCTAAACCATGTATACCAACTGTTGTTTCTTATTTTTTTATTTCACTTTGGTGTTTAAATCTACCATGAAAATGATGAACTCTCTTTACTTGACTCACAATCTTCTCGATGTCGTTGTAAAAGTGCTCTATAATGTGATTATTGCAGTCAATTGTTGGAGCGTATACTTGAAGAAGATTTAAGTTAAATAGTTTGACCTGTATTTTTAGAAACATAATTATCAGATAATGGTGTAAAATTTATTGCTGCAACGTCTAATTGCTCAAATACTCAATTAGAATTTAGTTCTCATTTTACTTATATCCATACGGACATTTCTAGTTGTTTCCTTTCTTTAATGATGTTATGTATCTTTTCCACTTCAAGTATATTATTATCATTTTAGATTACAAACTTAAAACTCTAAATTATATTATTATAATTGAATAACTGGAAGAGGCTTTTTTATATTATAGTCACTACCATCATAATTTTCTTGATAGAGAATAGTGTGGTGGTTTACGTTTGTCTTTACTCCACTGTGTAAACGCCGTTTGTGGTTTCCACTGCCTCATCTGGTATTTAAATGGTAACCATACAGATTTCTTTGATCTCTGATCACAGTTCACTGCTTTTTTAACCTTTGAATTTGGGCTTAAGTATACTAGAAGTAGGGCTTTTGCCACAGCTATAATGTCTTCCTTACCAAGTAAAGGTATAGGATTAATGGATTGGCATGGATGTGAATTACAGTTAAAACATATAGACAGGTTTGCTAGTGCAGAGGTAGATTAATTTTCTAGCAGTATTGTAAAGAAGTGTCCCCCCCCCCCTACTTTGGTAATTCATTTAGTGCAACAAAAAGTTAAAAAATTTGTTACATGAAGACACTAATAGGGAGTTTTTATGGTACGGCTCTAACGCCCCGCGTGGAAGCACGGCCTGCAAACTGAGAGGTTAAGGCTTTCATATGTTTGCTCACTGTGCTCGGGCGTCGCGCACCATCCCTAATGCGGGGCGATGTGGCAAGCACCGCGCCTTAAACGACCGCCACTATTACCCCTTGTTCAAGTGAGCGCAGGTACTCAATTATTTTTAGTGACTGAGTAGGTCCACCAGGCATCAGAGAGCACCGGGAATTGAACCCGGATCCGTCAGCATCGCAGCCCGCGCCTCAACCACTGGATCACTCTGGCGGTTAGGGAGTTTTTATAATAATAAAATTATTCGCGTAATCGAAAATAATAGTTACAAATACTTAGAAGACTTAATAGACAGTAGGGGGAAACAATAATCGAAAAAGTCTTTTTGTACCTTTTATTATTAAGAACTAGACAGAAGAAACAAACTATGGAATTTTAATTTTCTATTTAAAATCAGATTTACTGATTTATTCACGTACTAACAAACATATGATATGCGCTTTGAAGTAGAATGCTTCAGCAATGAAAATATTTAATAAACGGTAGTAACTAATAAAAAACTACTAATATACTTTGCAAAAAAGGTTAAGTAAGCCATTTTAAAAGAATAGGAGTTTGTAAATAAAAAACAAAATAAAAAAATTAAGAAGACAACGATGACAAATCGTTTTACATAATTGAATAGATAAATAAAAATATATAAAGCAAAATAGTAAAATTGTTATTTTTAAATACAGAAAAAGCTAATTTCAAACTCACTTATATTTTAAGTTTAATAATGTTTTGAAGTATACTTACTTTTTGTTTGTTTTATTAGTACCACAACTATTATTCTTGGCTTCTTTCGTATTTGGTTCTGATTGTAATATTTTTAAAATTATTTTATAGAGTTGAGGTATTTAAACAAATTAACTACAGCTTCTCATTTAGGTCACCTAAAATTTTTAGTTTTATAATTATTTACGGTACTGTGTAAAAAAGTCAGTGCCTTTGCTATTTGAATGTTATCAACATGGGAAGCAACTAAAAGCATTGATGTTAAACAATAAATTAAATATTTTATTAATATCCGAAGCCCATTTCATAAAATTTCATAATTATTCTATCTGCAATATATATATACAAGGTGTGTAATGAGACTGATAGTATGGCGTGCGATCTGTTTTGTCAAAGGCGCAGGTGTTTTGGTGTTTTAAGCATTTTCAGAAGGAAGAGAGACAGACGATTGAAGATAAACCGCGCAGCGGACGACTTGCAACTGCACGGAATAACACCAGTGTCGACAGAATCCGGCAGTTTGTGCGTTCTGATCGTCGATTGACAGTGAGAATGATCGGAGAAGAGTTGCATTTGACGCGGACCACCTTTTATTAGATTTTAACCAACAAATCGGGGGTACGAAAAATGTGCGCAAAAATGGTTCCAAAAAACCTTTCGCTGGAACAAAAGGACAACCGGAGAAACACGTACCTTGGCTCTTTGGAGTGTATTAAAAAGAACCTTCGTTTTCTGGAACTGGTAACGAGACTCGAATGTTTCAGTACAATTTCAACTAATGAATTTTTGGCAAGTAAAAATGACTTAGGTGTGTGTGATTTTTTTCCTTCCCGCGTGTGAAAATGCACCTCAAAGGACAGTATCGAACAGTGAAAAGGTCGTAATCGAGTAGTTGAAAGTGATTCTGATATTCGCGTTTTAGTACTGCTATGACGAATAGAAAACTCCTATTCAACGCTGTGTGACTGCTCAAGCAATTTTTTTAATGAGGACAATGTCCAAATGTATCTGTCGTTGTCTATTAAAATGGTAAAATCAGTCTTATTATTTTATTTATACACCTCGTAGTGCAGATAGTACCGCACATAAGAGGACTGCCATAATATAAAGCTCAATTAATCACATAAAACAACTGAAACAAAAATATGACTATATACAACCAATATAAAGTATAAACGTAAATAGAATTGTTAAAAATCTTGACAATTTCGGTGGTTTAGTGGCCAACACACACATTCATAAAATAACATCAATTTGATCATTTTCTCAATACTCTTGTAAGCCATTTTATTGCAGTAGGAGATTACAATACTAAGCCTCACCACCGGTAATCCAGGGTGATTAGACTTAAAGGAAGAGATTTGCTGAAAGTAATGGATATACCCTGCCAATTAGTTAACCAAATTACTATATTACAAATATCGTCAATTTCTGTATACTAAAAGCTGAATTAAAGATGGTATTTTAAACTAAACTAAATACTTAACCACAACCATCCATTAAGCTGCGTAGAAAGTAATGTTTTGAAAATTGATATCTTTTCTTATATTAGTAAATCGGAAAATATATATGTAATGCTAATTTAAAAACAGGATTTTTTCTTGGCTATTAGAAAGTCGCACAAGCTGTAAAACTTTGGAAACCGTCCAAAAGAAATGTTCTTACCAATCTATTAGTTTTCTTCCTGTCTTGTTATAGTGTTCGGGAAAATTCTTTTAAAAGGATTAAACTTCTCATACAAATTTTGTTAGTAGAACACTGTTATGGATTTAGATAGTACCACGCCTCTTTAGATATTACGGAAGTCTTTAACACATGAGATTTCTGTACACTCTTAAAATTAATTTACTTTACACCTGCTACAGTATTTTACAATAAAATTTGGCAAGCAGCTCTTTCCAATAAATTCAGAAGTACCTCAGGGAAACGTGTTGGAACCAGTGTTGTACTTGCTATATGCTTCTGAGCTTACAACTACAAATCTGACAGTACAATGCAATGTGCACAAAGTAAATTACTTAACATTCACTAAATGACATTATTATTCGTAATCTACGCAAAGCAGAATCGATTGATCACAATTTCAATAGTATGCTGTTACGGTAATAGATCTTTCTTTTATTTTCTTATCGACATATTTCAGGTGAAATTGCTTCCTAGTATTTTATGTGCTATTAAATGCGCTTATCCTTTAATGAAGGCTATTCATGTTATGTATAATGCATTACTTGTTATTGATTTTCATTTAGCCATAAATAGTTATATGATTCCATCAAGCCTACCCGTCTTAAATGAATATATACAGAATAGCAGCTTGTTGGGAGATACTCATTATCTACACATAAAAAATTGTTACTAAAATGCAAACAAAAATCTACTCAATAAGCTGTTGTCGCTTATATATATTATATAATTGTTTTAATATAAACTGATGATAAATTTACAATTCAATAAAAGTATGTGCAAGTATTGGACAAAATAATGGAAACACTTGTCAAAAGCGGGACATATTTTACTGTGCCTGTTAACATTGGGCACTGCCTAAATCAGCCGCTTCTAGCTTGGTGCAGATTGTATGTACAGCGCACTAATAGTAGAGTGAGGCAATGTGACTGTGGACGTTATGCAGGTGCGGTAGGTGACCGATATGTCCGACCTGACTGAGATTCAAAGAGGTCTAATTATTGATGCCTGTCTATCTGAAGCATCTGTGAGAAAAACAGAGACCGTTATACGATGTAACACAAGTCACGGCCTCTAAAGTTATGACCGCACACACAGAGTATGGTAAAATAGGGACGGCGAAGCGTAATAGTAATCGAAAGCTACAGGATAGGGACCGCTGGATCTTGAGTGTCTTGTGGCGTCGCAGAAGAAAAGAACGATTGAAAAAGTGACTATAGAACTTAATCAGCACCTAAATACACCAGTGTCATCCAAAGCAGTAAGGAGAGAACTGGATAAAATGGGTATCCATGGGCGTGTCACTATTGTCAATCCCTTAATGACAAACACGAATACTCAAAATTTGGACGTTGGAGAACTGGTTGTTTGACTGGTGAACACAATCTGAAGCATACGATATGAATTGTCTTCGCCCGACAATCAAACACGGTGGTGGCTCTATTATGGTCTGAGGCGCTATGTCAGCCCGCCTTGTTATATTACACGATCGGGTCACAACAGAAGTGTATAGAAAACTCATGGGTAGCCAGGTCCATCCAATAATGAAAACTTTCTTTCTAGACGGGAATATCATATTCCAGTATAACAATTCTTCCATTGGCACTTCTCGCCCTGTTTAAGAGTAGTTTCAAGAGCACGCTGATAAAGTTCTACATATTTCCTAGTTCGCCTAGTTCCCAAATTTAAATACCATTAAGCCTATTTGGGCTGATTTAGAAAACAAGGTTTGGCTGTGCTGCATGAAGGATGGTTTCAAATTCTATTCGCCACTATTCAGGATTTGTATCGGTGTACCCCGTCCGGAATTCAATCTATATTGCGCGCTAAAAGTGGATCAACACCGTATTAATACAAGATGTTCCAATTTTTATAAGTGTTTCCATTATTTCATCCAATACCTGTATAATAAACCGGTAAAACGTACAACTAAGATGAATAAAACGAGTACATAACTGTTAAAAATACAAGGTAACCAATAAAGTTCTTGCCGTTTTTGCTTTGCCATTGGATAAAGGGAGAATAGGTATGTAATTAGTGTATCACGTGGTTAAAAAACCGGTTGGTCGAGAGTACGAATATCAGTCGTTATAAAAGCAGGTCCACCGCGCACTTTCATCATTCGTAACTCGTACAGTAGCGGAGACAAATGGAAGTGTCCAAGGATCTCGTTCGGTGTTGTTTGCTTTACGACTTCAAAGTGGACTTATCAGCAGCTGCATCAAGTCGCCGAATATGTCAAGCGTTTGAGGGTAGTGCTGCGAATGAACGTACTGCAAGGCATTGATTTCAAAAATTCAGATCGTAAGATTTGTCCCTCCGTGATGAACCTCGCAGTGGACGACCACAGGCCTTTGATGACGAAGCCCTGCAGGCGGTCATTGAGTAGTCTAAAGTGTGGTGAATTTGCAAGGCAGTTTAATGTTTCTGATGAAACAGTTAGACTTCATCTGCACCGCTTAGATAAGACGTACAGGCTGAGCAAGTGGGTTCCCACACGCTGTCCACAAGAGACAACGAGTGGCAGTCTGTATGTCGTTGCTTTCTCGCCACCGTACCGCATCCATATTCAATCGAGTGCTTACCGGTAACGAAAAGTAGGTCCTGTATGACACTCCCAAGCGTTCCAAACATTGGTTGTTACCCCAGGATACTGTCCCTCACAACGCAAGACCACCTATGCACCCACGCAAGATTATGCTTTGTGTCTAGTGGACAAATCGTCAAGTGGTTCACCAAGAGCTGCTACCAACAGAAGGACTCAGCACTGGTGAATTTGCAAAGGTGTACTCTTCCTTTATGACAACGCCAGACCGCATGTCGCGCGGGTGGTCAGGGATACCATACAGTGCCTTGGTTGGGAGATTTTGTGCCATCCTCCTTACTCGCTTGACCTTGCGCCATCCGATTACCACCTCTTCCACTCCCTGGACAATCATCTTCGTGGAAAATTCTTCACCAATGAAGCAGACATGCGCCAAGCACTCACGGACTTCTATGCGTCCAAAACACCCGAGTTTTACCGCAAGGGAATTGTGCAGCTGGAGACACGTTGGCAGAAGGTGCTGGATACCGATGGCGATTACTTCAAGGACTAACAATAGGCTACACTCTCTGTAAATCATTTTTGTTTTGACTATTACAAACGGCAAGAATTTTATTGGTTACCTTATACATAACTCAATATTATGGTAAAACAGTTATGAAAAATAATTAAATGCTTTAAAGATGTTGAATTACGAACGAAACCTAAGACTCTAAGTTTTCATTTTTTCATATTTTTGTGTTTAAAAATTGAATAGGTTGTTTTCCTAGGTAAAACCTTCCAGCTGTAAGTATTGTAAGTATTGTAACTACTTTACGCCAAAGCGAAGCTTTATAGACGCGCATTTACATTTATTCCCAATGACTAGGTGTTTTCACACGCAAAAGCGTACTTTAGCATTGGCGGCAACCTCTTCAACGGAGAGCCCGTGCACTTTTCCTACATGCCGGACCTGGTCCTGGATCACGCACGTAACGTCACCATAAAACTACACCACCGCATTGGCCGCTTCCTGAAGCTTCAGCTCTACTTCGCTTCGCGATGGATCTTGCTCAGCGAGGTTTCGTTTCACTCCGGTAAGCAGGTTTAGCCCATTACGTACCCTCAATTACCCCCGTGATTTATTGTTTTCGACAGCAAATTCTATTTATCAACAAGTTTACTCTGTAATGCAAAGCTCGGCACGATTTCCGGAAAGCCCCAAGCGCACTGCTAAAAGCCGAAACGTTTCCTAAACGATAGCTAAAGTGTAAATTCGGAATGAGCCGGTTGGAGCTTGTACCGAGTATGTGCAAAGGAATTAGCGTGTACATTTTGAATAAACTTTGAAATTCGTTTTACATCACAAACTAAATTTTGGATTATTATTTGCGTTTTGAATATTAGTTTGTGTTTATTTCTTTTTGTGCAATTTATATAATTATTACCACAATACTATAGAAAAGATAAAATTTTATTTAAAAATGTAGTTCCTTTGTCAAGCATAAAAACATCTTGTTATCGCTAAAAATGTTAACATTTCATCCTAGAACAATATTTTTTTAGATCCAAATTTAACAAAAACAATCGCTCGAATGAATTTCATCTATTATCTGATACAAATATTTTTCAATATCAATGAACAGAAACAAAAAATTCGAACGATACAATTTTAAAAAATTGCATGCTCATACTGAAAATATAAATTAATATAAGTGAAGTTGGTAAATTGTTACATTTTCTGATATAAAGGCATATGAAGAACTAAAAACCGTAAAATTATTAGAAAAATACATCTAATCTAATCTACATTTTATGATCTTATGGGTTTACTTCAAATTTAGAACAAAGCAATTTGTATTATTTTAATTTTTTTCTATTACTAACTTTATCTACATTAAGCAGTTATTTTAAATTTTGCTGAAAACTACATGCGATCTCCTCGCATCAAACTTTACGCTGATAATAAATTTTCTAATCTTAAATGGATAGAGATTGGACTTTCATTATGTAATTTCGTGATCTTTTTTCCACTTCTTACATTTTTCATATTATCTGTAATACTGTTTTTTAGATTAAGATTTTGGTATTTTAAGAAACGCCTTCCTTTCTTTTTAACTTTATTTAGAGCCTGATTGATGGCAGGATTTGTGAGGCTCAAATTGTGAGTCTACCTAAAAGATCCTTTATTGTGATAAGGACAAAAAGCTTAAAAAATTTCTATAAAAAATTATAAATTATATTTGTTTACTCAACCTAATTGTATTTTCATGAGACAATTTCTGTTATGGCATATAATATACAGATGTTAGAAACCAATTTTTAACGAACTTTGGTGGTAAAAAGTGATTAACACAGCTTGTGCAGAAAATATAAGGTGCGTTCAAGTTCCAAGGTCTCCAATTTTTTTTTTTGATAAGGTACTTACTCAAGAATGTTATAACTTCTGTTACTTCTTGATGTAATCACCATCTAGAAGTACACATTTTTTAGAACGTCGTCGCCATTCCAAAGCTGATGCAACAGCGGCTCGATTGGAAAATGACCGGCCACGGAGAGTGTCCTTCATGGTCGGAAATTTATAGCTGCGTTACGTGTAAACGTATCTTGAGATGTTTCCACCCACGCAGCCTTGCTTTCGTCGGTTAGCACTTATGAGATCCACCTTGAATAAACCTTCCGCATTTCCAGGTCATCGTACAAATTGGTCCCCACAGACCTAGGAAAATGCCAAGTATAGAGGCACACCTAATCAAAAGTCTTCCATAACAACTTGCCCCACTCGCGCAATTATGATTTCGATCCGGATGGTTTGTGGCTGATGCTACTTCGGTTTATTGTCACGCAACTCTCGACTTTCTTTAAACTGTCGCACCCACGAACGCTCATTTTTGACATTCATAATGCCTTTAGCGCATGTCTTACTCAACTGCCGATAAATTTCAATAGGCGTTTCACCACGCAAGACTAGAAAACGAATGATTAGACGTTGTTATTGAACATAAAAGTCCTCATATAAAATATAAAAAACAACACTCATTGCAATGACGGTAATTCGGCCTGTGTATATCGTATGGTGCTGCCATGTATAACATTTATGTTTCCTGCGTCTTTTAAAATTAACTGCAAATTTATATTTGCTCTTAATGTCGAGAAAAAAATTTGGAGGCCTTAAAACTTGAACGCACTTTGTGCTTATTGAATGAAGTAACCATATTTTCAATTGCAAGTTCTATGTTTGCAAAAAATGTTTAAAATTGTATTTCTCTGTTGTCTGTAAATGGGTATTGCAAACAGGAGCGTCGATAGCTAATGTCTGACCCGGGAAAGAGATTTTTACCGACCCCTTACAATATTTTACGTGTTACTAATACCAAAACAAATGTTAAATGGTATAATTGAAATCAGTAATTTTTTCAAGTTTTACAACTCCTAAAATAAACTAATTTAATTTGTTACTGCATGCGAATGCATAGGTGAAAACACGAAGTCTGTCCTAAAAATAATGTGTAATTGCAATGTAAGCTGGCTACAGATGAGAGTCAACTGTCATGCAGATCTGTGATAGAGAACGACTTGGATCAACGAATCTGAATTAAATTTTGTACGAAGCCGGAATATGAATGCTGTACGAATAACGCCACGGTACAAGTAGTTAAAATATGGACGGAAATTTATTATAAATGATCATATTTTGGAAGACCGCCAGTTAGGAGAGCATTAGAAAATTTGAACTTGTATGGGCTATAATCGGCAAAGAACAGCGACTAACAGTCCACGAACTACAAGATGAGTTCAGAATTATACACTTTTTGCAAAACATCTTAATTTGCCTTATGTTGTAGAAATATTCGTGTCGTAGCTACGCTTATCGTGCTAACAAGTTACTTATGATTGCTACCAGTGAACCAGATTTCCGCAAAAAAGTCGTATAACTGGACTTGAACGGTGTGCCTACAGCTAAAATCTAGAAACAACAGCTCAGTCGCCAAATTAAACTTTTCCGGATTGATGTACCATTTTAACTATAAATATAAATTTTTTGTTACTATAATTTTATTTTTTTTCTACGCCTATGTTAAGAAAAATGATGCAGTATTATATCAATAACAAAAAGCTCTTTAAATTTTCACAAAATCAAAGTAAGAACCCAAAAGGTATTTAAAAAATAAAAATGTTATTAATATAATAAACAATACATTAGAGTTTACTCTGGCCTAAAATTGTATTGCCTCTTTCCCACTCTTGACCTGATTGTAAAGCAGCGCGTTACCTGCATAAGTTTTCTTTGCGCAAAAGCGAATAAAGCAACATTTGTAAAGCATGATCAAGCGATAGTACGATTCTAGGAAAAATTAAACATAAAGATTGATCAAGCCCACCTAAAAGTTGCTGAAAAAGATGTTAAGGTAATGCACATAGAAGCTTATACCCTTACATAGTAAAATACCACTGCAAATGATTATTTGTCAAAAAAACACATAAAACAACAACGTTTCTGGACAAAGGAAAATTTATAGAGGAACTGGAGCAAAGTCATATTTACTGATAAAACGTTGCTATTGAGCTTAGGTCTTCTTTGAAACAGTTGTCCTGGTCTGCACGTGAGGATAAACTACACCAGCACTCTATTAAATACTCCGTTCAGTTGTATGTTTGAAGTTACCAACAGAAAACCTAATTTTCACTCATCAGCTTGGTTTCCGTGAAGGACATTCAACCATCTAGCAATGTCATAAAATAGTCAACTACATACATCAAAGATACTGTCGAGAAAGAAAAACTGTGTGCTTCAGTATTCTTTGATATTTAACAGGCCTTTGATAAGCTATGGCACGGTGGGTTGTTGTATAAAATTAAAATAAAGCTACCTCACTAAATTTTTCTTCTCCTAAAATTTAACACAAAGATACTTCTAAGTCCAATTCGAGGGTATACTTTCAACCTATCAAACTATCAACTCCTGTATTCCGCAGGAAAGCGTTTTGCTCCCTTCCTGTACCTCCTCTACAGAAGATATCCCCACCACAGAGAACACCTCAATTGTCACCTTCGCAGTTGACACTGTAATTATGTCATCTGATACCGGTTCGGATCCAGTATCTGAAAAGCTCCAGTTGACACCTAAACCTTCTTGAAAGTTGGCTCGAGCAGTCGCACACTAAAGGTAACGGTAACAAATCAATACAAATTACTTTTACCAATAAACACTTCACATACCCTCCAGTCACTCTATACAATCAACTCATCCCAATAAAAACTGAGGTGAAGTATCTGGGATTTCACCTTTGTCCAAAGGCTGACCTGGAAAGCTCACATAAAAGTCAAAAAATAACAGTTCAACCTAAAGACAGAAAGTATGCACTGGATGATTGGGCGCAAATTGCAGCTGACCCTAGAAAGTAAACTATTACTCTACAAAACTATTATAACATTTATATGGTCCTACGAAATTAAATTATAGGGATGCAATGAGCCATCAAACACCAAGATACTACAATCACTCCAATCAAAGCCATACTAAACCACACAAATGAACTCATTGCCGACCTCTACTCCCACCAGTCTCAAGTTAGAGAAGACTAAATATACTGTGGCTGGAACACCTCACTGAGTAAATCCTGAAAGCCCGCCAATGGACGATGCGTTACTCAACAACCCTATCATAACATTTACTTAAGAGTAGATTGTAAATTAGCAATTTTACTAACAAAATAAATAAATGTTTGGAGTTATTTTAATGAATAGATTTGAAGAGAAGATTTGAAATAATACAAGTTTTTACAAAGACGTTTAATAAAAATGATATACTTCAAATATAAGAGAAGCATACGGATATAGAGCAAATAATGATCCGTTGTCATTATAAAAATATAAGGATACCAAACTGTGTACGACTTGAAAAATAGAAAATGGAACCAATAGATTTAATTGGTTACCACAATCTCCCGATACGAATCTAATAAAAAATGTTAAGTTTTTACCTTTTTTTATTTCAGATGAAAATATACGTGTAAAATTTGCAAATAAATATTTTATCAAACATCTTTTTGTCTTCATGAATCTTTTGTAAATAAAAAGCGAGGAAATATAACAATAATCTGTATTGTATTATATGCAAAAAATTTTACGCCTTAACGCCCAAAGGTTTTGTTATATGTGCTAGCATATTGACGTCCGATTTGATGGTGTTAATTACTGTGCAACGGTAGCTCAAGTTTGCTCTTTGGACTTTTTTGCTGGTTACAATACATCCCCCCATTAAGTACATATTCTTTCTCTTACACATTTGATAATTTTACATTTTTTCCATTAAAAGCAAAGTGCTTCGAAATATGAAGAAATGTTACCGACATTGCTTATCGCTGGACAGTATGATTTGTCACTTGTTACAATTATAATGTATAATACAAACTTTAATAATTACCTTATTCTATTTATTTATTTTTTGCAATAGAAAAACAAATTTAGTTGGTAAACATGTAACAATAAGTTAACTTGTTTTGTTAAAGGATCTAACTTCTATAAAGTGTTGAAAATTTTTATTGTCAATGTGCATTAATTTATCATAGTTTGTTCCATTTCATGGTTTTCATTACTAATTTCATTTTTAGCATTTTATTTTCAAGGAACATTCATGAATGGCAGGTTTTAAACTTCATCGGGCACGTACTCTCTTCATTTCTAAACTCCGAATGATAATACAATTCAATATCATTAAACCATCTTCTGTTATTCTTCGTCGATTTTCTAACTTATTAATCACTTCTTTACAAATGGCTTCTCTCGTAACTACAAACACGGAAATTGTATCGGTTGGAGGTGTATCTGTTATAAGAATTTTTTGCAGGAATTTAATTTGCATTGTTTGAAGGAATTTAATAAATCGCCCTAACGTTCTTCTTCATTGACATGCTTACTGTTTTCTTTTTTTATAGATGATCCCTGTACATTTTCCGTTTTGCTCTAGGTATACAAATAAAAAAGAATTAACTTGAAAGGATCTAGTGCCCAAAACTTAAAAGTCGGTATAAAAAATTGCGGGGGGATATAATTATGAACATGCATGCACTTTATTCCATGAATAATGACATTATAAGATTAATACATAACATTTTTTTGACTAATACATAAAAATATCTAATAATTACACCATCACGATAAGTTGGACGTAGGCCTTCTCCAAAATTTTCAATTTTCCTTTGTCTATAACTAACGTGATCCGCTATATTCCTGCAACGTCTTGGTATATCATCTCGCCATCTTCTACTTGGGTCTTTCTTTTTCTCTTTTGTAACTTTGCAGTCTCCACTGCAATATAGCTTTAGTCCATCTATTATCCTGTCTACATGCCAAACAACTGAGAGTTCTTTTTTGAGTCTCCAGGTTTCACAGCCGGTATGACACATCGGTTGTAAATATTTGCTTTTAAATAGTTTGGAACATTTTTGTCTTTTAGAATGTAGCTGATTTTTCCAAATATAGACCAGCCTAATCATATTCTCCTTTTTATTTTTTCAAGCATGTTTTCTTTATTTGTTGAGATTTGTTAAGTATATATATTTATAAACAATTTCCAACGGTGTACATTCTAAAATAATGTTTATATGATCACTTGCCGTGGTCGTGATATCGGTATTTAAATAGAAAATGCAACTTAAAATATCAAAATATTACAGCAAATACTAATGGAGTGCAACCGACTACATTAAATGAAGCGTTTTTAATGCAACAAAATAATAAATTGCTTCAGGCAAACTTTAAACGTTCACAAAATGAACAATTATTATACACAGAGTGGCAGAAAACTAACAATGTAAATATACAATTAAACAATATGATAGCACAATTGCAGTCAAATATAAGTAAACTTGAATTACAAGTAATACAATTAAGCGGACAAGTGAGTACTATTACAAAAGTAGAATCAACTCCACTCAAGCAAGTACAGTACTCCACCAACGAAGAAGAACTAGTTAAGGAAACTGAATGGATAAGAACTAAAAGTAGACAAAATAAGAGAAAAAAAATGGATACCTCCTTTACACCGCCTACTTCTCAATGCTTTACAAATAAAGATAAAACTAAAGTTAAAAAGATACAACCCCCACCTCTAATAATCGTGGAAGAAGTTAAAGAATACAATAAGTTTCTAGAACTCCTTTCGGAACAAATACAAAAAGACAAATTTAATACAAAAATAGTTAATAAAGTAAATATTAAAGTCAATACGTAAATGTAACAAGAATATTAAAAGAAAAAACTACATATTCATGGCATACATATGAAAATAAAAGTAAAAGACCAATCAAGGTAACAGCCAAATATCTACCATGTTCCTGTCAAACATACAGTATAATTGAAGAATTAGAAAACAGAAGATTCAAAGCTCTAAATGCTGTCAACAAAATAAAATAGAAAACAAAAAACCTCTTGATATGTTTATATTGACCTTTGATCATAACGAAGACATAAATAAGATTCAGGCTATTAAGCATATACAGCAATTTAAGGTGGAGATCCAACTCTATAAAACTTCTAAATTAATACCGCAATGTAAGAAGTGTCAGGCTTATGGCCATATCTAAAGATATTGCAATAAAGAAGCGAGATGCGTCAAAAGTGTAGGTAAACACCACACAAAAGATTGCCCTAAACCGAAAACAGCTAAACCAAAATGTATACATTGTGGTGAAGAACACCCAGCAAATTATCGCGGGTGTAAAGTAGACATTGAGTTACAAAAAATTAAAAATAAAGCTACGGAGAAAAAAACGCCTAATGCATTTAACAAAGTAACAGAAGAAAAACAGATAAATGATAATAAAGAAAATCTTGCCGTACCTAACAAAGTTAGTAAAGACATAACGTAAGCAAGTGTTACGGCAAAAAAACGAATGCAGACAAATGACCAACAAAATAACAATATAGAGCAAACTCTCCAAACTGTCTTAGCCAAATTAGATAAACAAGAAACTATTATTACCGCATTAGACGAACGACTGAAAAGACTTGAATTTAGCCCCAAGAGAACTATACCTAAAACTAATTCAAATGGCCAATTTTATTAAAATCCTTACTTGGAATAATAATGGACTCCTTAAACACCTACAGGAGCTCCAATTAATATTAGAGACAGAAAATATAGATATAGCACTCATCTCAGAGACTCTTTTCACTAAATACTCTTTTTCTAAGCTTAATGACTATAGAATTTATCATGCAATACATCTTGATAATGATGCTAAAGGAGGAAGTGCAGAGATAATTAAAAAAAATATACAACATTATGAAGATCCTAAATAGGTCACAGAAAAAAATACAGGTGACTGCAGTTAAAATGAAAACGAGCAGATATTCGTTAACAGTAGCAGGAATTTACTGCCCACCTAGGCATACCATACATAAAGATGAATACAATGACCTGTTTAACTATCTAGGTAGAAGATTTATTATAGGAGGAGACTACAATGCGAAACACACGCATTGGGGGTCCAGAACAATTACCACCAAAGGTAGGGAACTGCTAAAAGCAACCAGCGAATATGGAGGCATATTTATATCTACAGGAAAGCCTAGATACTGGCCGTCGGACCCTAACAAGGTACCTGACCTGATTGACTTCTTTATAGTCAAAAATATATCACCCAACTACATGCAGATAGATGAATGTCACGACTTATTATCTGATCATTCAGCTATAATTTTAACTTTGAGTGAAAATATAATACAGAAAGTAAATAATCCTACATTAGCTAATAAATACACAGATTGGACAAGATTTAAGCAAATACTTGACAACAAAATAAAATTAGACGTGTCCCGTAGAAATGAAGAAGAATTGGAAGATGAATTAGAAAAATTCAATAAAGATATCCAGACAAGCGCTTGGGAGTGCACCCCAGATATTAAAAGACGACTAAGAGGCTGCTGCTACCCGGAAGAAATCAAGAAACTAGTAACTGAAAAAAGAAAAGCAAGACGAAAGTGGTTTCAAACCAGAACCCGACAAGACAAAACTATATTAAATAATCTAACACAACAGTTGACAAGAGAAATTAAAGAGCTAAAAGAGGAATCTATTGCTAACTATTTGACTAACTTGACCAATGATCGCAGTACAGATAATTCCTTATGGAAATCAACAAAAAGGCTAAAGAGATCTATTGCGCAGATACCACCCATCAAAAAAGAAGATGGAAGTTGGACTAGAAGCAACGAGCAAAAAGTGGAATGTTTTGCTGCTCATCTAGAGAGCATTTTCCAACCCTACGACCTGCAAGAAGGAGAAGTAATGGAAGAAACTATCCTATTGGACGAAGAAAATATAACACCAGTGACGATAGTTACTAAACAAATTAAAAACAACATAAACCTAACAAGGCCCCAGGATACGACTTAATCACAGGCGATATCCTGAGGAAATTACCAAGGAAAGCGATCGTAAAGTTGGCCCATCTAATTAATGCATCAATTAGACTCAAATATGTACCCGCATTGTGGAAGGTAGCGGAAATAGTTATGGTACCAAAACCAGGTAAGCCTCCACATATAGCTTCCTCCTATAGACTGATATCATTATTACCGGTCATATCTAAATTATTCGAGAAATTGCTACTCAAGAGAATGCAGCTTATTATAAAGAGAAGGAAACTGATCCCAGACCACCAGTTTAGGTTCAGATGTGGGCATTCAACGGTGGACTAGGCCCATAGAATTACTAATATCATAGAAAAAGCACTAGAAGAAAAAAGTAAGCACTGCAGTCTTCTTGGATGTCGCGCAAACCTTTGATAAAGTGTGGCACGAAGGCTTGCAGTGGAAATTAAAATCTACCCTACCTAAACAATAATCGGATATATTAAAATCCTATCTAACAAATATATTCTATAGAATCAAGCAAGAGGACGACTATTCTGAACTCAAAGAAATTAAAGCTGGAGTACCGCAAGGCAGTGCCCTGTGCCCGGTACTCTACCTACTATACACGAGTGATATCCCGGAATCAGAAAATGACACTGTGGCACTTTTGCGGATGATACTGCCATACTAACAGTGGGAGAAAATAACACAGAAACAACCAACAAACTTCAAAATGCCATCAATAAGTTCCAGAAATGGACCAAGAAGGGGAAAATCAAACTTAACGAAGGTAAATCAGTGCACATAGATTTTACAAATAAAAGGATAGAACACGTACCAATAAATATAAATGGACAAACGGCTCTGTATGCTAATACAGCAAAGTACTTCGGTTTGACGTTAGATACGAAACTTCGCTGGAAAGCGCATGTGAAGGAAAAAAAGAAAAGCTAAACATCAAACATAAAAAATGTACTGAATACACAATAAACTACTGTTGTATAAGCAAATCTTAAAACCCGTGTGGACATATGGATCACAGCTTTGGGGTTGTACCGCAAAAACAAATATGCAAGAAGCCATGAAGAACGACTTCTACAACATGGAAACATCGAGGCCATCCAGTTACCGGATAATGCAAATCAGCTAAGAAGACTCAAGAGGACTAAACCCCATGAGTTAGTGTAGTGCAGTGAATTGTTAGTGTTAAAGCAGAGAATTGTGTCAAGCGCGTGAAAAAGATGCTTTAGAAGTTAGACTTGGCTAAGAAGACAGCAATGGGTGACTCTTAGTAACTAAGATTTTTAGTAAAGTAGGATTAGAAATAAGTTACTTATTAGTCAAAGACTAGATTGTAGCGTTAAATAATAATAATAATAATAAAAAAATATTTTCGCTTGCGTTTGTCATTTTCTTAGTCTTTGTGTTGTTAATTTTTAGTCCAACTTTTCTTGAGCGGTTCGTAAGTTCATTAATCATTTCCCGTAGTTGTCGATGGTCTTTACTAAGTATAACAATGTTGTCAGAAAACCTCAAGTAGCTTCTAGTACGCTGGTAAATAACTTTGGAGAGATCACATCCCCTGAGATGATTTGGTCTTTTGAGTTTCAGGTATTGTATATTTTACAGTTGTCGTTATATATTTCTCCCATTATTTCAGATGTTTTAACTACTGTTTGCCAGATTTCTAGAGATGCCTTTCGTTTTAACTATATATAAAATGTTTTTGCTTTTTCTGTTGTTTTGAATTGCTAAAGGTATTCGCAAATTTAATTACTAAATGTTGTTTCTTTTGATGGCTCAATTTGTCATCAGTCGGTTGTGTAATATTCTAATTCCTTTATTGGACAAATATTATCTGTTATTATACTTGATATTTTCTTTGGATTATATTTGTCTTTGACATTTTGTGGATTTTTTGAATTTCGGTATTAAAGTTTTAGTTGCGTTATAGTTTTTCCAACTTATTTAGCTAGTTTAACTACTGTTTGGCACTAGAGATCTTTGTTTTTAATCTTTTATAATGCGTTTTTAGTTTTGTCTGTTTTATATCTGGTATTTTCAACTCATTTAAGATTTCTTTTTGAGAGCTTTTGTCACTCTAATTGTTTTTTTTGATTTTAGAGTTCAGTGTAATATCAATTTTATTTGGCATTTATCTTTATTGAGTGTATGTATTTTTTATATCTTTACAATTTTTTGTTTTATTTAAGTTTCAAAGTTTTTGGCTTATGTTCTTCCAATGTCTCTAGCATAGCCTTTATTTTAAACTGTCTTATAGCTTTTCGTATTTATTTTTAATCAATTTATTCAATTCTGCTAATTCTATCTTTTTCAAGTCATTTTCTGTTTTGAAGCTTTTTTGTCCCTCTAATTTTCGTGTTTTTGTTTTGTGCTCTGGGGGCTGCTTTTTGAGCGGCTTCTATTATTGTTGACGAGATATGCTCAGTTTATTTATATCTTGTACATTATTTGTTTTATGTAGTGTCAGTTTCTTCGTTAGTTCTTCCTTAAAGAGTAACTTATTTTTTGTTAGTTTGTTAGTGTCAATTAGTTTTTTTATTTTTGAATTTAAATAATTGGAAATTAATGTACAACTTTGCTTGGACCACTCCGTGGCCACTACCAACTGTGCATTGCTTAGGAGTTATATATCTTTTATTATATTTTGCTGGGTGAAAATTATAAAGTCTATCTCATTTTTTACTATATGACCAGGACTTCGGCATATCTGATTGCGTTGTTTTCATTTTTCGAAAACGTGTTCATTATGTTAAAGATTGCTTGAGTCTGCAAAGTTTACTATTCCATATGGGCCCATACTGTCTTCAGTTTCTTCCAGCTTTTTGCCTATATTTGCATTAAAGTTTCCAATTCTATTGGAGACATTTTATCAGTTTTTCACAAAACTTTCTATGTCTTCTTTTTCCGATTTGCTGGTAGTTGAACTGTATAATTTTGAAAATTTTTTAAATTAATTGTTACGTACGCAGTTTTGTTGGATATGTCTTTGTAGGTTACAACGTTCTTTTCAAGTCCTTATATACTAAAAATCCAACCCTTTTAGTTTTGGTTTCATCTTGTCTCTTACAATATAGTATATGATTTGAATTTAAATTTGATAGAAAAGAATAGTAAATATGTTCTTCAGTACGCCTGACTTCACCTAGACCTATTATGTCCCATTTTATATTGTGTATTTTGTTTTGTAACTCTTCTAGTTTCTTATTCGTTATATGTCGCTTTTTACATAATCCGTTTTTTCACAACTGTTCGTTTGTCCATGGCGACCAAGTCCAACGCAGATATTCTTAACACTCTTTGCTCTCTCCTTGTCCGACCGTCGTTGTAATTAAAGATGTAAAGTGGCTGCGGACAAAGAGCCGTTGCTTTCTGACATTTCATTTTGGAGAGCTTTTAGCCGTAATACGCTACACTGGCCCTGTGTCTTAGTGCATGGGTTTAGGGAACGGAAAGGATGGGGAGGGCGGAATAGAACCATTTGTGTTGGGATACGGCTGTTTCTCAATGTGGGCAAAGAGAGCCATAGTTTGCGTCGGCAGGGTGGCCTCCCTGAAGTAGACCTATCTCTGCCGGGATCACGAGAGGGTATCTCCCCGCTACCAAAACTACACAATAAGTTCTGCCTAATACTGTGATTTTTAATATTTATTTAAAAAAATAATGAGTGTAACGCGTTGTGAACCTAAGATTGAACTTTACTGCATAGTCTTTGGACAGTATTTGGTACCAAAGGATCCGTGCTCCCCTTGTTAGTTTCCATTATGTGAAATCGTCGCCTTGCGATACTGTGTTAGAGAGTAATATTGTACTTCGCGGATTGCATTTCATTGCTAAAATAGAACTCATTCTTGAAATCGGCAGGACTTTCTTGTGGGATTAACTAGTAGGGGGGGGGGGGTATAAATTATGCAACAGATAATTATGCTGAAATCAGTGATACTATCTGATAAGTAGCATATATACAAGTATGTTATGTGTAACAAATATTAGGTATAAACACTTTTAAACTCTCTAAAATTCAAAAAAACTTATTTTCCTTAAGGTTTTAATTAGTTATTCTTTTAATATAAATAAGATTAATAAAAGATATATTTATTTTCTTTCATATTCGCTAACTGCGCTATTGATGATTTTTTCATAATTCTTTAAAACTACACTATGCACTGTACTGTTTATCTTTGAATACATTATTTTGCCTCACCTAATATATCATACATACATCTTTAATTCGTTTTTAGACTACAATAACTGTTTTTTAAGAAATTACTTTTTGTATTTTGTTATAGAATTTTATTTACTGTAGAATTATTCTAACCAAATTTTCACTTTTCGCTTTTCATTAAAAATTTTGATTTACTATTACTCGTTGATTTTCTAGTAAAATTTTAAAATGACCAATGAAAAAAGATATTTTAACCCACATTTTTTAACCACAATTTAATTCTGTATAATAGCTATATCCGTTTTGCATAGTCCTATATTGTTCAGTGCAAATAAAGTGTTTTTTTTTGCAAAGGCATAGTTTGGTTTGTAATAGTAGAAAGTTTTTCAGTGAAATATATTTAAATAATAAATATTTAGGTAGAGAAGTTTTATTATTATCCAGTGAGTCAAGTGTTATCAAATCAAATCAATCAAAAATTTTTACAAAAGTAAGATCAACTTCCATATTCTATCATCTCAACTTCAAAATATTTCCATTTCTTAAACTCGAGCTAATTTTGTGCTTGAGAAAATTAGTGCAGTATTGGTGCATAATACAAAAAGGAGGAAATGTCTTTTAGCAAAATAACTGCTTTTATGTCTCTATTGGTTAACAAATAGTACTCAGCAGCAGGGAGTTGTTGTAAACCCTATAATTGATATTTTTTTTTAAGATACTGTATGTTGATTTCGTGAAACCCATAAAATACCAACAAACTTCTTAATAAAGAGTGGATTCCCTTTAATGGAACACATAAATATAGATGCCCGAGAAGAAGTTACGTCAACAGGTATAAAAATAACTCGCTTAAACTAATAGTAATATTAAAAAAAACTATACTTTTTATTGTGCTAATGCAAATTGACCAAGATACATTCATGAACCAAGAATTCTGCGAAATGCAGCAATATATACATTTTTGTGGACGGTGGGAGATCATTTCTTGGGGCAGTAATTTTAGGTGACGGTGCTTTTGGACTAAAAAATGGTTAATTCTTTTTCTAAACAAAAAATTCTGGTGATATTGTAGAACACGTCTTAATTGTGTTTATAAAGAAGTGTAGAGGTTTTAAAAGAACACATTCTGTTCTTGAGTTATTTCCGACTAAAACAAAAAAAGCAGGAAACTGCATTGGCTAGTTTCACATTGCATAATAGCATGCTCAAGTGGAGTACAAAATGTAAAAAAAATGTAAAAATTTGTTATATTAATTTACATACTAAAAGTAGTTGAGGTGACAAATAACTAGTTTATAATTTTTATTATATATATTTTAGTGTATTTAGAAGTGTGTAATCCTATAAATTCTAGAACAACTAATTTTTTACGTTATGGTCCTTCTTCGTCAGGCTTGTCGTTTTAAACATACAAACATAACAAATAACTTAAAAGGATATCTAGCTTCAAAATCTTAAAGCGCAAGAAATACACAGACTTTGCTTTAGGCTATGAGTTAAATTTACACAGTAATTTTTATCAATAATGTATTTTTGATTTTATTACCAAATTATCAAGATTGCATTTAATTTTTTGTATTCTATAATGGCATCAGCTAATAAAGTTGTATTATTTAAAGAACATTATTTTTAGATTCTTTTTAGTTTTTTTTGCTCAAAAAAATTATAATGATATCTTTAATTAAGTACATTAAATAGAAATCTGAAAATTAGAGGAAACATATAATTTTACAACATTTGGTCTGAGTTTAAACTGAGATAATTAATAACAGGAATACCTAGCACATACTTCTTACAAGACCAAATCTTCATCGACTCTAAACTTCTCGGCTTCCACCAAGTTCATTATTGCATCTTATTTAAAGATAATTCGATGTGCTCTTTAGCTAACATCCAAGTTTTATGTGCCCGGCAAACTTTTGCGCGCAAACATATATTGGATGCTGTAAATTCTGATTCAGCCGCGGATGCTCGGCTTATTAAGCCGAATGTGTATGCATGAGCAGGGTTTGTTGATAAGTCGCTCTCTTTGTGGTGTACATTTGCCAGCCCAGCCGCAAGATCACGATCTGATTGCAGCGGTGGTGAGTGGAAATTTTACAGAATGGGAGGAGGACGTGGAGCTGCCGGAGTCCGGAAGGGAGTACCCGCTGCAGAAGGACGAGGTGGAGGTGACTTCCAGCAAAACCAGCCGCAACACCGCCGGGGCCGCCACAAAAACCGGAGCGAACGACGAGTCCCGGCAATACATTGGCTTCGTTATTGGAGTGCTTACTGTTGTTATATTGATACTTATGGCCGCCATCGTCTTTATCGTGTTCCGCAATCACCGGCTGAAGAAGCTCACGCAGCATTCGGAGGAGTACCACGTGGAGAATCGACTCGATAATGACCTGAAGGTAAAGTGCGGAAGCGCTGAAAATAAATTTTTGCGCGTATAGATCTTGATACAGCGCAGTATAGGGCAGAACGACAAAGCCCATATTTTTCGTTTGATTTGTGTTACTGCCGCTTGCATGTTGGCCGATTCAAATTTCACTCAGGACAAGAAACAAATGGCCGTGTTAACAGATTTTAATGATGTATGCTAGTTTGCCGGACAACTGGATTTGTATTGTTTGGTTTTATACGTGTTACGGCATATCTCGGTTAAATCATGCAGTTGAATTTTTTATACACTCGTTTATAGATACAATTTTGTAGTGGGTTTTAAATATGCATAAATGCGAACACGAACGTGCTGAACGCACAGTTTACAGAATATCAAAATAACTTTAGTGAGTGTCTGCTGTATTTAATTTAAATAAATTGACTCTTGCAATGAACACCATTCATGTAACTGTGTCATATATTCATTTATCTTGAAGATATTTAAAGAATTTTTAAATGATTAAAGTAAATTTCTAACAGTCATACTTGAGAATTCACTTAAATATACATATAAATTCTTCTAGTAATTTCGTCTCACAATTATTTTGCATAGTATAATTACGCTATTTGATTTTGTATAAGGAGTTAAGCTTTGTAGCTTAAAATATATCTTGTAGGTCCAGCGGATTCAATAGCTTAAGCACTTGATTCTTCAAACGAAGAGTAGATTTACTGCTCAGGCATTAGGGTACACTTGAAAGCGTGCTTTAAAACTGTCACTGACGTTGACGTTAACGTTGACTTCATTGGCGAGAGTTAAGCTTCCTAGTTCCAGTTTTTAACCCTTGTTCTCTTGATTAGGCCCGGCATATATTCTAAATGACTGAATAAGTCCCCTTAAAGAATCAAAATCTTCGGGAGTGTGTGCTAGACACCTCTAGCAGCATCGTAGCAGCAGAGGCCACGTACGGTAGAGTTGCCGTGGCTTTGGATGCTATTATACAGGTCTTGAGTGCCGAGAGAGATAAATTCTTGGATTGCCTGCATCTCTATGGAAGTTATAATTTTGCACAAACCATAGGGCGTTAAAGATGGACCATGAGGCCTAATTCTGGATGACCTGAGGATTGTTAATGTGCGTCTTTGGGGTCCCAAACCTGAACCAAAAATGTTACTAAGTTTAGTGATTTCTTCTTATATTTTCTATATATTTGTGAGTTTGCGTGCTACTCTACTAGGGAAGCTTGGAATATTTATTGCTACCTTGATAATTTTGATCTGCTCAGCTATTTTTTTTGTTTGTTTTATCTCTATTTTTCTATTACTCTATTTGCTAAATAATTTTTTCTTGTCTGTTTTTTATTTTTAACTTGTTCTTTAATTTTTCTGCTCTACCACGCCCTTTATTATCTATTATTAGTATTCTTGCACACTCTACAGACTTATTTAGCAGATTTGGTTAAAATCTTTCTATAAAACTTTCATAGTTGTTCTAATTGTAAGCTCTCCTTTACAGCTATCCATTGCATTTTTTGCATATCTGCATCTATTAATTCTTTGTATTTCTTTGATATTTCTTTTAGTCTATATGATTTTATTGTTTCAAAATCTACATTTCTGACTTCTGGTCTTCTATTTCGTAATTTTTATTTTTATCTCTTATCACTGATATCGGTCCCTATTTCGTAACCTTTTTTAGCCCTAGTGTCGACTATATTTATTTTATTTGATTTTTCTGCTATTATGTCGTCTAGGATTAACTTTTTCCTGATACTTTTAACTCTACATGTATATTTATGAATTTCCTTGGGTTTTCCTATGTATTTCGTATTATTAGATTATGTATTAAGCAGAAGTCTAACAGTTGTGTTCCCCTGTTATTTCTTATCTTCCTCTTCATTGTCGATAATTTATTTATATAACTCATCTTGCTTTCCTACTGTTCCATTTATATCTTTTACAAATATACTTTTTCATTTACCTCTTCTATTGCTTCATTAAATTTATGCCAGAAATTGTCCTTCGACTTTTTACGTTCTAATTTGGCCCATATAATATATGTCTGCTTAAATCCTTATCTCTAGTGTAATTATTCTTTGAGAATGTGGTTCTCATTTGGTTACATCTTTAAATAAAACTATGTAT
Source organism: Sinelater perroti (assembly GCA_036346155.1). Taxonomy (NCBI): domain Eukaryota; kingdom Metazoa; phylum Arthropoda; class Insecta; order Coleoptera; family Elateridae; genus Sinelater; species Sinelater perroti. The sequence continues at coordinate 4,135,321 of JARFIY010000005.1, read as the reverse complement.
GTAATACCGGTTTTTGTAGCTGCTCTCTCTTTCTTTTCGACTCCACTATATAATATTACATGTTTATTTATAACGCTATTTGTCCTTTTTATCTTTGTTTCTGTTAGTCCTAAAATTATTTTAGGTAATCTTTCGAACTCCTCTTACAATTAATTTTCTTGTCCATTAATATTCTTGATATTTCATGTAACAATTTTCCTCGTATTCTTATATTTTTTCCAGTTTTTGTTTTTATTTTTTGCTAGATTCGAGATAACTTTTTCTATTATCTTTGTTGTTTCTATTCAATTCTCGTTTATCTAATTTATTTTTTTTCCTGTTAGTTTTAGTTATTTTTCTTAGCTGGACTAATCTTTGATCTTCTTTAGACGATCTAGTGCTAACTGTTCTTTTGTTTGATTGCACTTCTGTTCATCTGCCTCCTTCTTAATCACGCTTTCTTTTAGCATTAGGGTTAGGGGTTTTCTCTCTTCCTGTACTTCTTTCGTAAAATCTTTCTCAATTTATATATTTGACCTTTTTAAAATTATCGTACTTCCATTTTCTTTAAGTATTTCCACAACTTGATTACAATTGGCCTTGAGCTTTTCCGGTTCTAGTTTTTAGTCTTTCTTATTTCTTCAAGATGACTGTGTACTTAAATTTTGACTCCAGTTTTGTGTAATACTTCTCCCACCTTTTGTAGTGTTGTTACTTTTCCTTCAAATGTTTTATCCACAAAACCTTTAATTATTAGGTGTTTCTTTCTTATTTGTTTGTTTAGTTGTGCAATTAGTTTTTCTAATTGCTTATTTTCTTTATTATTTTTCTTCGCTTACAGAACTAAATTGTCTAATTTCTCGTCCGTATTATTTAATCTCTCCTCAATTTGAGGAAAAAAAATCTCTATTCTCTCCATCCTGCACAGCGATAAGAATTTGCACCCGGTTCAACACCTCGTAGGATCAGTCCTTCTCCGTGCAGTTCACTGAACTTTCTTCTTTACAATTTTCCTGTAAATATATTATTGTAAGTTATCCTTGCGTAATGTGTTGCCTAATTTTACAATTTTTTGTGAGGTCTAGCTTATTTATTTGTCACATATCTATTTGTTGCTTGCATTTTTACCATTAATTTATAAGCTTCTTAACCTCAACTAACCTTATTTATTATAAAAGTTTGCTCATAGCTTCTGTAAAATATAGTTACATTTCAATAATCTACAACTACTTTCTCTTAGAATTTCTTTTCCAAATAGTACTCATGCGTTTTGTAAACTCGATACGGCTTAAATTAGACTTTTTTATCAGAGCACCAAAACACATGCACACAATTTATTATCATACAGGGAATTTCTCTCACTTGTCTCATTTAGAATTTTAACTTTTTTCGGCATTTAGCAGTAACATTTCTGTACATGAGCTACAATCCTAGGATTAGATTTTATTTTGAAGAGAGATCGATGTAACACACTGTGAAATTCCTGTAAGCTGTCCAAAACGCAGCTCTGTTTCTGGTTTTCGTGGGTACGCGATGCACTTGTTAAGTGTTGCATACGGATTCTGAACTGGTGTTTCGAAAACAGTTCTTCTTTGTATACTACTGGATAATTTTTTTCAAAAATTTTTGTTACTACTGGCACTGAGCTAACAGATCCATACGAAGTGACCTCAGCCTCGTTTTTACCTGATTTTAGTAGTGGCATTACTTTAGCTAATTTACGAATAAAAGGAAAATATCTGATTGTTAGGACTGCATTCAAGATTGTGGTGACTGTTTTCAAGAAAATATTGGGTAGGTCTCTTAAAACTACCGATTATTTAGTGTTTTGTAGGGTTTAGACTTTTATTAGTTTATCACGGCTGTTTTAAATTTTATTTAAGAAGATATCCATCAAGAAAGGGGCGTAAAGAAACTGGTGGGTGATTTCTTCATCTTGAGTTTAACAGTCTTTCGTTAGTGGTAACAAGACTGAACGCACTTTTTGCTCATTGATTTGAATGTTTTCTGATTCCCATTTTTCTTGTTTCTTTCTAATCTGAGCAATGAGCAACTCCAGTGGGCTTTACATTTTTTGAATATCTTGCATTTCTTCATATTTTGGCTTTGGCATGTCTAGTATTATACTAAGACGCGTGAGTTTAGTGCTGTTTTTTGCAGTTTTTGGTTTTTAAAGATCTTTCTGCTATGAATGTTGGATATTATATATGAGTAGGCATTGTTTCAATTGGCATTACATCCAATACTGATTTTTGTATGCTGGTGCTGTAAAAATTAAATTATGTTACTTCAGCGTGCAGTTTTTCGATTATATTGCTTTTTTATTTAAATTTGATCGTTCGTCACAGTTCTGATTTAACAATTGCCATTTTTGAATCTTCTTAACAATTTTGTTAGAGATTAAATGTTTTCAACATTTGGCATCTTTTTGATGGGTTTTTATTGGGTTTATCGTTGTGAAATTGCTATTTTTTAGGTATCTTTAATTGGATTGTAAGAGACGTCCTATATGTTGTTAGTTTTGTTTGTTTTAGAGTCTTTAGTTGTTCAGAATTATTGTCTTGAAATTGTTTACTATATGGAATTGTTTTCAAGTTACTTGTGGTCATAAAGCTGAAGATTGAAAAGTTTAGTTGTGTAGTTTCTGATAGCTGTTAAAATTTCGCTATTGGTTTGAAAAAGCATCTCGATTTATATTGTTAGGTATGATGTGGATTATTAGGCATATTAAAACTAGGTTGATATTGCAAAATAAATTATAAATTATTGTAGGTGCATTGGGATTTAAAAATTGCACAGTGGAACTCATAAATAGTGTTTCATGCGAAAATAATGGGCGAATAGTTATAAAAATATATAAAATAAAATAACTTATTTTATTTTAATTAATGGCATTTTTACTTTGAAAAGTCTAGAAATTAAAATGTTTGGGGACAATGAGTAGCATATACCTTTTGTTATTTTCAGCGAAGTAATGTATATGTATTATATATAGACATTCCATCAGTTCACACCGCATGTTTGATATTTAATACTTACGTGGTATCTAATATTTTTGTTTTGGTTTAAATAGATGGAGATCGATGACGACTTATTTGATAAAACTATGTCATGCCAAAAAAGTGGTCGACCAAACATCTATACGCATCATCTCAACGCAAGTAGCCCTATATATGCAGGTAATTTACTATACTGCAATTGCATTTCTTTTTCACGGAGATAGTATTTTACAATTACTTAACTCACTTTGTAATTTTCTTTCTTCTATGTGTAAAATGTCTTAAAATGGTTCCTTTTAATTTACTTTTTTACCCCGGTACTTCAGACGAGGCAATTTTTCATGTTTCGTACAATTGGGTAATTGCAGACGTGCCAGACATAGTCCGCAATAAAGAGTACAGCATCCCAAACCACACCATCAATCACTTACATCCGGAGCCGGTGTCGACGCCGTCTCGCGGCCCTCCCTCCCTTGCTGAACTTCCTGCCGAAACCGCCACCGATTCCGCCGCCTCCCGAAGCATACAGCAATGCCCCCGAGATGTACAAGACGGACGACGACGCCCGCAAGCCAATTCCGGAGTCGCCCTCGTTATCGCTGACGTCGCTGGAGGCTCCCGATTGCAAAATTAATCGACACTTCATGCTGCCCTTGAGCCCCGAGCCAGACGATTACTCCGAGTACGACGAAGACGTGGAGGTCCGGGAGTTCCCGCGCGAGCAGCTGCGGATAATCGAGAAGCTGGGAGACGGCCAGTTCGGGGACCTGCATCTGTGCGAAGTACAGTGGCGGCTAAATAACGTAGTGAACAGTGAGTGCAAGCTGGTTGTTGTGCAGACGCTGAGGTCTGAGGCCTTCCGAACGCAATTCGGCAAAGAGGTGCGCAACCTAGCGCGGCTCCGGGATCCTAATATCGCTCAACTGTTAGGTGCTTCTCTAGAGTGCGAACCGTACTTCGCGGTGAGGGAATACGCAGAAATGGGAGACCTTTGTCAGTTCCTTCAAGATCACGTGGCCGAAACGGCCACTCCACTAGCTTCCACAGCCAGCACGCTAAGGTAAGTAACAAGAAAGTGATGCCCAATCTCTTATTCTTAACTGTTTTATAGCTACGGATGCCTCATCTACATGGCTACTCAGATTGCTTCTGGAATGAAGTATTTGGAGTCTATGAGATTTATTCATAAAGATCTGGCAACTAGGTAAGTCACTTAATTACAGTAGCAATATGCAGTATGCATAAGAATCGGGGAGTGTTCTAGAGGTATATACTGCTAGTTACACATTATTTTATAATTGCGCCTTGCTGAAGTAATCTTCTTAAACTCTTATAAATGAAGGTACAAATATTTATATTAAATATTCATTTTTATATTACAACAGTTTTATTGCAGTTATTATACATCACATATCAATTAATAGTTGTAGAAGGATCAGTAATCACAATTTACAAGCCGAATGGATGATGTTATTGAAAGGAATTTTAATTTCAATATTTACTTGATGAAAATATTTTTTAGACTAAATACATACTATTGACCTCCCCCAATTGGTTTCTTTCTGAGACCACAAAAACAGATGACTAAGTTTGCAACATGTATTCATTTTGAATTGTTCAGGAGAAACTGGGCAACTAAGTAACGGTCATAACCCGAAATATTAAGGTTTCCCATAGGGGCGCTCAAAGTTTGACAATGTATAGCGATCATGTTTGTGAAGCTATAGTTGTTAAATTTAGAGGTTATAGTAAATAATATTAGGCACATCATCATGGAATGTTATAGTGTTGAGCAACATATGCAAATCATTAAACTTTACTATCAAAATGAGTGCTTAGTTCGAGCTACGTTCCGTGCACACGTGATTTTTACAGTACACACAATCGTTCTGTTGAGTCGACTATTCGTCGTTTAGTGGAAAAATTGAATCACCTGGTTCAGTAAACACCTATATGTCATCGAAACGCGAGATCTGAAAAAAAACATTGCTATAGTGAACGAGAATATGCAGGATAACCCGAGGCAGTCAATTCTTTATCGTATCCAAGAACTTGGCCTTTCGCAGACCTCAACTTGGCGAATTTGGAGTCCAGACTTAGACCTGAACCAGTACACAACTAAATTAACCCAGGAAGTAAAGAGGTAAACGGCCATAGGCAATGTCGAGCATTCGCTGACTGGTCTCTGAAGCAATTGGAAGCGGACCCCGATTTCGGACAGAAAATCATTTTCAGCGACGAGGTCTATTTTTAGATGAATGACTAGGTCAACAGGCAAAATTGTCTTATTGGGGACATAACAATCCACATGAAACTAATTAGTTGTTTGGTGTGAATTTTGGCCCGTACTTTTCCAAAATAACTGTCACCGGTAAGTGTTGCAGATCGATGATAACCAATTTTTTTGGCCTAAATTGGAAAATATGAATCACAACGACATGTTCAACAAGATGGCGCTACGTGCCACATCGCATGCAATAAAGGATCTTCTCCATGACAAATTCGACGACATGGTTATCTCGCGTTTCGGCGACGTCAACTGTCCACCGAGATCGTGTGATTTAACTCGAATAGACTTTTTCTTATGGGGCTAAAATAAATCACGAGTCTATGCGAATAAGTGGCAGACGATTGATGCCTTAAAAGTCAACATCACCAATGCCATCAATGATATCATGCCCGATTTCTGCGGTTGAGTCATCGAAAATTGGATCCCTCGGATACGCGCCGTCCAGTGAAGCCGCGGCGATCATTTGCCGATATCATATTCCATATATAATATAATCGAATACTCTTTCAAATAAAAAAATGAATTAAATCTCACACACATTGTTATGGAAAGCAAACGATAACGAATAAACTAGTACAAGAGTTAACTGGAAAGTAAAGTTACAAAATTTTTAAAATAAAATATACATATATATATATATATATATATATATATATATATATATATATATATATATATATATATTTTTTTCACATAATCGCCATTTACTTCTATACATTTTGTCAACCGTGGGGCGAGTTTCTTATTCCGTCTTATTTCCGTCACCTCTTTGAGCCAGTTCCACACTTTGATTTGCACCTCCTAGATTCACCTTTCTGCAAAAATTGGACAAACAAAATCTTTCCTGTCCCAGAAGAATGTCGCCTGATTTATAAGTTTTGAATTTTTTTGCCGAAGGAGAATGAGTATGGCACCACTGCATTGTTTGTCATTTGGTCTTTGGGATGTTGTGGTGAACCTGACTTTCATCTCCCGTAGCTATAAAGTTGAGAAAAGCTTCGCTTCCAGCCTCGAAACCTTCAAAAAACGTTTGCGCAGCTTTGACTATTGATTTTGACGGTAGACGAGATGAAATCGCTCATCTGAAACCTTCACCACAACGACAGTTAGGAAACTACTGACATTTAACCCGCTCGTTTACTTCAATTGTCCTTCTACTACATAGTAGTGGTACCAACTTAAGAAAACATTTTGCTGGTAGAGGTACACCTTTGTAACCTTACTTTCCAGATAATCCTCGTATTTTATCACCAAGCCCTTAGCATCAATAACTGCAGAGCATCTACTCAGGAGATGGTCGATGACCGCCTGAGGGATGGCCGTCCATTCCGTTTTCAGCTGCTGTAACTTCTGCTCTGCATTCATCGATTTTCTGTCCGGCAACTTTCTCTTCAGTTAATTTCTCATGTGCGCGATAGAGTTGACCTTGAGGGACTGACTGGGTCAGTCGGGAGAACATCGATCTTTTTTTGACAGAACCACTCCAAAATTTTCTATTTCTTGTGCCTTAGATTATTAACTTGTTAATGCCCGTTAGTGGTTATGCGTGCCTAGGGAACCAAGCCCACCAAGATCTTTTTGTACTTAAAATAGTCCATCGCGGTTTCAATGCGTACTAGAGGATCCATTCTTTTGGAAGAGAACTAGCCTCATACCATGACATTTCCAATGTCAAACCTGACTGATACTTAGAGCCGTTGCGAGTGCCCTCGGGGATTCGTATCTATGCCACTTTATTGCTCTGAAATACTTGTTCCCGCTTGACAAAATAATTCTATTCCGCTTTGCGAGTCCAGGTCAAACGGTCTTTTACTCACTGCCCTTATACTTTACTATTCTTTTTATTCACGAAGGGTCTGCGCGAGGGATGCTTACTATGGAGTCTCTCTTAAACTGAGAAGAAAAAAATTCTTGTTGAGATATTCATTATATTTATCTAGATCAACTAAAGGTATAATATGGGAATCACTTTCTAATATATCAAAGAGGTTTATTACAGCTTTAAAAAGCAGAAAATTTGTATAAAATGATTCAGGGAAAAATTAAAGACAACTTACAGAATTATTTATTGAAAAGAATTAAAGGTTTGGTATGTGGAACGTACATGGCTACAAGATTTTAATTATATATAACATTTTAAAGTAAAAAGCTATTAACTTTCTTATTTAATAAAGTTCGGCCATTAAATATTCTTTGTAAATCAAGTGAAAAAATACCAAAAGCATACTAAGCATATATGTACTTGACATGATGATAACATTTATTCTATTTCATTATATGTAGTCCAAATGGGAATTTAGCAAATATGCTTACAAACCTAGCATGCATTCTAAGACAACAATATTGTATAATTAAATGTACTTCTCATAGTTTTTAAAAAATATAGTACAACAATGAATCATGTGTTAGTTTATTTAATTAGAGATCATAATAATAAATAGCTTAGTCTGGTTATATTAAAAATAGAAATGCATCTATTCACTTAAAACATCTTGGACAAACCTGACAAGAGAATTACTACTGAAGGACTGAGATAAAAAAAGCAATGTAACCTAACGGTAAATCTAGCTATATTACTATCACCACAAAATAAGGGACTTGCTTTAACCAGTTAAGGACACAAAAAATTAATAATATATATCATATACATATACTACGTACCATATTCATGTGAGTAAGTTACGTTGGGACTACGGACCATACGATTACCACAAAAAAAAACAGCAACGACAGCTACGCCTGAGGAAAAATCAGCCCTTGATAAAAATGGCTTGGTATATCTTGGCCACGAGATAGAGTTCGGGCAAACACAAGTTTTGTCTAATTGTAGAAACTATTGCCCAAGCTTATAAATATAAAAATAATTATAATAGGAATAGTCGATTCTATTTACCTAAATCTTTGTTTGCCGTGCATAGCGGGAAAATTGACGGCCGTGCAGTGAAAAAGCTAGTGACGTCAACAAATACCAAGATGCCGTATGTAACAAGCTTATTTGCGTCAGTAGTCAGCCCAATTACATTAACAACAATTCCTTACTACCATCCCCACCATATGCAAACGAGACGGTAGCTTAATTTTTAGAAAATTTCGTCGTTATAGATATATCTATATAATACTAGAATATCTGTATTTGTTTGGTAAATTTGGACAAGAAAATAGTTTACTATGTCAAGTGACAAAAAATATATACTATAGTGTACTTTGCTCAATTCAATGAAATGTCACAAATTTGACATTTCTTATTTCCTGATTAAATTATAGTAAATTAGTTCTAAATGTTTTTAAAAAGAAATAAAATATTTTATCATCTTTTTTGAAACTTTGAGCGTATTTAAAATGCAAATTTATAGCATTATCAAATTCAGATAATCATTATTTATAATTTACATTTCAAGGTATAAATTAATTAATGAACACAATTGGAAATACTAAATTTTACGTAATTTACGTCATATAATTTTTATCTTACTGTATGTATTCAAAAATTGGGATTGCAGTTTAGTAATTAGCGTAAGATCGTCGTTTTATAAGGATTTTTCTTGTTTTGCTGTGACAGAATAGAAGCATTCTCCAAAATATAAATGTGCTTCAAGATGCTTCAATAAAAAATTTCCGGCCACTACAGAAAAACATAGTTAAGATAAATAATGCGACAGCATCACACTTGAAGATAAAGTATGTTAGTTGTTTAAATACAAGGTATTATCATCAAAGTTTAAACTCTGGAGAGGCAGGCGTGTAAATAGCCGCTCTCGTAGATGCGGTGTGGGATACGATACCGATGCGGCTCGTAAGGACCAAAAAATGGAGAGGCAGGCGTGTAAATAGCCGCTCTCGTGGTGCGGTGTTGAAACGTAGTACGGCCCGTAGTGGAAGGTCAGCCGATAAGGCCAAATCGTCCCTTAAACGGCCGTCGCGTTAGCGGATGGGGGTGGCTACCGATATCAACCAATGAATTGCCAAATCGCTCACCTGAATCGGCTTCGGCTTCGGCTTCGTCGGCGATTCCAAGGTGGCCACCTCTGCCTTGCGGAACTGGTATCTGCGGGATGTTGAGACACGACCAAATTGGCCGAGCTGCGATGCGTGAATATTTGCGGGGATGCGAAATGCGAATTTATGCGGACTAAGACACGACCGAACTGGCCGCGCTGCGGGGCGTGAATCTGAATGTATGCGGGGATGCGAAATGCGAATTTATGCGGACTAAGACACGACCGAACTGGCCGCGCTGCGGGGCGTGAATCCTTGCGGGGCAAAAGCCCATGCCGTATGTGTGCGACGGCAAAACGTAGCTGATATCAAAGGCTCGCATGCCGCCGCGATATAAAGCGGTTCAAGGGCGAAAAGGCCGCCACACCAAACTCTGACAAAATAATATTCATTTGTGTGTGTTTTATAAATATAAGATTCAACGCCTCTATTTTATTGATTTGCAGATTTATGTAATTATTATAACGGCTTTAGTGTTATTTGTTTATTGATTTCTATAACTGAGTTTAAATAGTTTGGTTAAAATAATTAAAAATAAACCAGCGCTTATGCCCATCTAGTGATATGGTTGGTGGAAGTTTAGTAGAAATATCAACAATAGATCGATGCAAATATTTTTTGTAAAAACTTTAAAACCTTTTCTTTTAGTTGTCATCATTAAGTGTTTAACGGTGGTGTTAATCTTTAATATAAACTTTTACCCTTTTTTGTTGTTGCTTTTGAAAATGCAACATATTGCCTTGCCTGAATACGGGCTCTGAAAGGCAAAAAAAAGTTTTTTTTGTACTCCTTTGATTATCATAGATAATGCCTATATTACCGGAAATTATCTTCTTTTAATTTTTAAAAATAAATTAATTGAAAAAATAATAACTTGGGGTCTCCTAACTCCCTGTTTAGTTTCCTCTCCAAGAATATTACGTTACCATAATGGGATTGATAGTTTCCGAATGAAAAGATATACAAATAAATTTTAGCAATAAACTAACTGGTTAAGTGTCCCTGAGACGACAGTCATGTTAATTTTTTCGTTTTTTAATTTTTAAAGTCGGCACTTAATTGTTTTTATAATTAAAAACGGACATCCTGGTTTTATACATTTTGTAGTTTCGGCATATAACAGACCGACGCAGAATTTAAAATTCTATGCGATTTTGTAATTTTTAAAACAAAAATTCTTAAAAAATAAAGATTTACCCTTATAAAAATAAGGGATACATCCTTCGTGGCGAAACTATCACGGTTTCGTTCTATTTTTAAAAATAATTAATTTCCATTTCATTTTGTGAAGATATGTCAAATGGAACTTAAGATATTCTGAGAAAACTCTTTTTATGAGACAACTTTAAAGGTGGTTTTTATCACTTTAAGGTGCTTATGGGCAGCTAAATAAATATGGGTTCATTATGTTTTGGCTTTTACAACATATCTAAGTTTTATGAATTGGTACCGGACACTTTGATAGCGTTCATTGTAAGAAAAACAAGATGGGCAAAAAGTAAAAGGTCCAGACATTGTTGACCCACATCAAGCACCGCGCAGCTGGCTGTTCGGATAAAAAAAACTTTATTCAGATCAGAAAAGTGAATTGTGAAAATCACTTCCATCCTCGAAAAAGAAAGACCCAGCAAACTAAGAAAAGAACTAATTGAGACTACTACAGAACGATACTGGAAAACCAACTGGATCTAAACATTACTCTAAAAACTTTCGTGGACATAGAACTAGCAATTTAGAGATTTACCAGACTATTACAAGATGCAGCTTGGGAAGCAACCCCCGATATACTCATCAAGAGAAGAAAGGAGCAGTGCCACCTCATAATAAAGAAAAAATAGCGGAGAAAAGAAGGTTACGAAAAATTTGGCATTCTATATATTGTCCCTCAGACAGACGGCGATATAACGTAGCTACCTCAAAACTAAAAGCGCTAATAAAAAAGCTCAAACTTGACTCTTTTCAGATAATATTTGGATAGCCTGAGTGCCACATCGAACGTCGACTATGCATTATGGAAAGCAACGAAAAGCATTAAACGCTAGCAGCAGCCTATACTCCCCATAAAAGACAAGATGGATCCTGCGGTAACCATTGCTAACCTTAACATAGGACAGTGTTCCAACCACTGCCCTCCCAAATGACCAAAGACGAGGAACAATAAATCGCAGAAATATTATCAGCCTCTTACCAAATGACTCCACTACCCAACCTGAGAAATCAGACAAATGCTAAAAAACACTTTAAAATGCAATAATTCGCCCGGCTATGTCCTCATTACCGGAGAGTTACTAAAAAGTCTTCCCCGCGAGGGAGCTGTCATGCTCACTATAATTTACGACTAAGATACTTCCCGGCTCAATGGAAAGTCTCGCAAATTGTACTCATTCCGAAACCTGATGAATCGCAATATGAATTCTCCTCATACAAACCTATCAATCTTTTACCAATAATGTGACAAGGCCAGAGTCCATTATAGAGGACATGAATTTGATACCGGAGCACCAATTTGGTTTTCAAAAAGGGCATTCCACTATCCAACAGGTGCATAGAATTGTAAATGAGATCAACAACACTTTCGTAGAAAAGCAATACTGCACACCGGATTTCCTAGATGTCAGTCAAGCTTTTGAACGAGTATGGCATACAGGGATTTTATACAAACTAAAAAAAACCATCGCACAAGTCATTTCTGGTCGATCGCTACTTTCAAATAAAATATGGCCAAGAGCAATCAGAACTGCACCTATTCAACACAGGCGTTCCGTAGAGGAGTACCTTGAGCTATATGTTATACATTCTCTACCCAGCGCACTTTCCTAACAATATGCACTCTGCGCAACCTTCGCCGATGACGAGGCAATACTAGATAAACACAAGAATACCCTAGTTTCTACCACACCCCTCCAATTAAACCTATACGAAGTGGAAAAATCGGCCAGGAAATGGAAAATCAAAATCAACGTTGAAAAATTAACCTTCTTCTTCTTCCCGTGCTTTATCCGTTCCGGATGTTAGCTATCATCAATGCAATTTGTACTTTGTCTACTGCTTTCCGGAATAATTGTACCGTGGACATATCGAACCATTGCCGCAAGTTCTTTAGCCAAGATATTCTCCTTCTTCCTGGGCCTCTTCTTCCCATCACTTTTCCTTCTAAAATGAGTTGCAAGATTCTATATCTCTTTGTGTTTCTCATTATGTGTCCTAGATATTCTAGCTTGCGAGATTTTATTGTTATTAGGATTTCTGTTTTTTATCAATTCGTTCCAATAACTTCTTTGTTAGTGATATGCTCTGTCCATAGGTATTCTCAAGATACGTCGGTAGGTCCACATTTCAAATGATTCCAGTTTCTTCTCTGATGCTTTGTTAAAGTCCATGACTCAGCTCCGTATAGTAGCGTCGAGAAAATATAGCATCTCAGGATTCTAATCTTGGTTTGCAGGCTTAGGTCTCTACCGATCAAAACTTTTTCATTTGAATGAATGCGGCTCTTGCTTTTTCTATTCTTGTTCTTATTTCTGCCGAGTGGTCCCATTGTTCGTTTATATTGGTTCCCAGATATGTGTATTTGCTAGTCCTTTCTATCTCAGTATTATTAATATATAATGTTGCTGGTAGCGTAATGTTCTTAGTTATTGTCATGTATTTTGTCTTGCTTGTGTTGAGGGTGATTCCGTATTTCTCACATGTTATATGTATTCTTTCCATTAATAATTGTAGACCTTCTACGTTTCTTGCCAATATTACAGAGTCATCTGCTTATCTGATGTTGTTGATTAGTTCACCATTGAATAATATACCTTCATTCGGTGAAAGCACGCATCCTTGGCGAACCCCTCTAAGGATTTGAATTCCTTCGGTGGTATTATCTTCTATTTTTACATTCGCGTTTTGACGCCAGTATAGGTTGGCTATTATTCTAGTATTTTTGTCGTCTATCCCGGTTTTCTCTAATATTTTTAGTAGTTCATGATGTTTTACTTTCTTAAATGCTTTGCTGAAGTCTATAAGACATAAGTGTACGTCACAGTTTACGTCCCTACATCTTTGGATCAATACATTTAAGGCAAATAGTGCTTCTCTTGTTCCCAACGCATTTCTAAACCCGAATTGGGTTTCGGTCAATTTTGATTCGCTTTGTTGATAGATCCTGGCGTGTATAATTTTCAAGATCTTAAGGGCACAGCTCATCAGACTTATCGTTCTATAGTCTTCGCATTGTCTCGGTGTTGTTTTCTTTGGTGTGGTTATAAAAGTCGACTTAGTCCAGTCCGTCGGGATCTCTCCAGTGTCGTATATTAGATTGAATAACCCAGTAAGTGCATTTATTCCATTTTCATTTAGGAGTTTTAAAATTTCAGTGGGTATCTCGTCTGGGCCCGTTGCTTTCCGGGTTTTCGCATTTTCTATTGTTTTCTTAACTTCATCTTTTGTTATAGGAGGTCCGGTTTTAGCCTCTTTTATTTCGTGTTTTTCTGGACGGTCGTCTGCAAATAACTTTTCGATGTATTCTTTCCAGGTTTTTAATTTTTCGCTTATGTCTGTTATTTCCTGTCCTGTATTATCTATTAGTCTGTTCGCTGTTTTTCTTCTAAATATTCCAGCAGCTTCTTTTATTTTTCGATGCATATTAAAGCTGTCGTTTTTGTTTTTTAGCTGTTCTATTTCTTGGCATTTATCTTTCAACCATTTTTCTTTTGCCTTTTTTATCTCACCTCGTATCTGTCATTGTATCTCTCTGTATTTGTTCATATCTTTATTTTTCATTAATCTCCTTTCGTCCATTAATTTTAAAATGTCTTCTGTCATCCACTCATTTTTCTTCTCTCTTCGTTTTTGTGGAACGTATTCTTTTATAATACTTTGCAGATTTTGTTTGATAGCGTTCCACCTCTCTTCTATTACTTCCTTTGTTGAGTTGTTTTGTTACTAAATCCAGTGGTAGTATTATTTTCATTTTAAATTTCTCCTCCAACGATTTTCGAACTTGTTCTTTAACATCTCCTTCACAAAGAGCCCTTACATTATGTTGTTTTTCATTAGTTTTTCTCGTAATCCTTTTAAGTTTTAGTTTACATTTACATATTACCGGATTGTGGTATGATCCGACATCTGCTCCGGGATAAGTTTTTGTTGATTTTATGCAATTGCGGAAACGGTGATTAATAGTGATATAGTCAATTTGGTTTCGTATTATTTTTTCTTTCGTATCACCTGGAGCCTTCCATGTATATATTCTTCTGTGTGGGAGCTTGAACATGGTGTTCATCATTACAAGTTCTTCCTCTCGGCAAAACTGTATGAATCTATCTCCTCTTTCATTTCTAGATCCTAATCCGAACTGTCCAATTATGTTATCTTCTCTTTGACTTCCAACTTTCGCGTTAAAATCCCTTATTATGAGAGTTATGTCATTAGATTTCGTATATTTTAAGACCTTTCTAAGCTGTTCATATAGATCTTCTATTTCTTCATCTTCGCTATTCGCAGTTGGAGCATACACTTGGATAACGTTTAAGTTAAATGGGTTAGCTTCTATTTGTATCATTATAATTCTATCTGAGTGCGCTATTACTTTTTGAAGAGTCGTTTAATTTCCTTAGTTACTATTATTCCTACACCATTATAGTGGTGGTCGTCATCGTTGCCAGAGTAGTACACAACATGATTCAATATATTACAATTTCCTGAACCCGGCCATCGCATTTCGCTGATCCCCATGATGTCTATCTTTAGTCTAGTTGTTTCTTGAACAATATTATGGATTTCCCTCAAAAGCGCTTCTGACATTCCAGGTACCAATTCTAATAGTATTTGATTTCCTAAGCATTTTCAGTTTGTTGGTGTCCTTGTTCACCATCACAGACCTGAGATTCTTCGCACCCTGCCTCATTGAAGAGGCGCCGGTACTGGGCCATTCTTGATTTTGTCTGTCATGATGTTTGATGATTGTTCTTGGGAATTAATGTGTTGGTTTCCCCTTGCCTTACACGTCGCAGTTTAGTGGCCGATGGTGACATATTTTTGTCGTCGCCCATTGATGTCTACTATGAAGCAGTGCTGATATTTCTTATCTCCCCCTTCATGTAGTTATGAAAGCGCTGCTGCTCACTTTCATTATCACTAAAACCATTAAATCCAATATGTGGAAGTTGCTTTCTGTGGCCCCTCACTTAGTTTCGCCTGTGTGTCGACACAGTTACCAGGGTGTGGCACTTGGAGCCATAAATGAGAGTTGGGATCGCCGGAGGACCAATGCCCTGAAATGACTCTAAAGTCCGACAATCTCAGAACTAGAGGTACTGCCCCTCGGCGACCCCTACACCCCAAAATTAACCTACATCAGATTTACCAAATATAAAGGTACTACACCATCCGCACTCTTAAACAACTCCTCGTTACTATAAATCACTGATATAAAATACTTAGCGAAAACGTAAGCAACTAAGTCTCATAATGCAAAAACACTACTGGTTAATCGGCCGCCGATCCAAGTTAATCTTTTCAAGCAAATTGCTAGTCTACAAGGTCGCCATTAAACCAATTTGGACATATGGTCTTCAGTTATGGGGCGCAGCAGCTTCTTTAACCATTCAAATCGTCGAAAGGTTTCAGAATAAAACGTTACGGGCATTGTGTGAAGCACCTTACTACTTACACAACCCGGATATTTTAAAAGACTTAAAAGTGAATACAGAGCGCGAGAAATCAGTAAGTACCTAGACGAATTTTCCTTTCACTAAAACCCACGCAGTAGACCTACTTGACAAGAGTGCACAAACGGATTAAATCACTCAATTTATCATATAGATTCAGATAACTCCTTCAGATTTTTTGATTGCAAACAGTAATACCAGCGTGGCTTTTGCAGGATAGCCCCTACCATTTGTATACAAGCCATTTTTATGCAGTGTTACTTATTGCATTTTAATACAGATTGTAAGCGGTTATTCTCATTAAACAAAAAAAAGGAATTGTCAAAATAACCGTTAGATCAACCAAAATCTCTCTACAGTATCTACCGTCATACATACAAAGTTTTCTATTTATATGAGTGTTGGGGCTTGTAAGCAGCAAAGGGAATGTCGTGTCGCCTCACTTTTTCGTAGATGGCTTGAAATGGACCGCCGACATGGTGGCAGTTGCCAAGTTCTAGATAGAGGAGGTCTGCACTGAGCGGGAGTACGTGTTCTAGTAAGAGGCCACACCCGTTTACAAGGCAAAGAAGTTTGAGGCATAGCTATACAACAATTTCTATTACCACTGGTCTTCCGATTTGTGGCCGCCCTTAGTCCATTGAGTACTGCGTGTGGGGCGGAATCGAGGCAAAGGTCAACGAGAGGCATAATAAGACTAAGGACAGATTAGGGGCCTCTACCGTGAAGGGTATGACACATGAACAAAAAGGAAGTTGTGTTGGCCTGCAGCAGGTTCATGTTCTGGCTCTTGAAGGTCGTGGCCGCTGATCGATCTTGAATGATTTCCAATATTATGTACTTTAATTATGTAATTTTATTTTTCTTGCATTTAATTATATTTTTTAAATTTATTTTCCGAAGACAAAAATGTACTAAACAATAAATGCATGCAGAAATACAAGTAATTTATGATGGTATGTTGCATAATTCAGCAATAAATGCAGCACACTGATGCCAGGTTAAAACATAGGATAATGAAACGCTTGCCAACCAAAAGTTCATTACAACAATATTAAATGTGTTTACTTATCAGAAGTTGTAATAGTCGGTTTAGATTTGAAAAATCATTGCTTTGCGTTTTCAAAACTCCATATTTTAAAACATACTCCTTTCTTAAACACCTGTACATCGTTTTGTAACAAATGGGGAGTAGAAAAAGCAGCACAAAAGCAAAAGAGAGAAGCATTTAAAGATAAATTTTCGCAGACGCTATAAATAAAAAATAAAAGCGTTAGAAAAGCGACGTCTTATTAAAAATGTATACAATTTTTTGAACGTCTAGACAAACAAAAACAAATTCTGGTACTTGAATAAAAAATGTTTGACCCCTTTAAAGTTCAGAAGTGATACACTTAAAGAGAAATTATAAACATAATGGAACGCTAAAATTATCTCCCAAGAATTTAAAGTTCTGTGGATTAGAAAAAGATTATTAAAATGTAATATCCATTTATAATTTACAATATGTCTTTCTGTTGTTTTTAATTAAAATTATATTATAGTTAAACAATAAAATACTATATACAGAATTATAGGAGTAAAACTTTAGTAAGGTGTGTTTAGTAATAAACTGAAATACATCAGCCCCTGACCATGAATTTTTAAAGCGAAGGCATAAAAATTCTACGTGTACTACACGCCATGTCAAAACGCATGGAGAGCATTTGGAAAAATAAAGCGTGTGAGTAACAGCAACTGAGGGAATATAACGCCGTGATAAAAAGAGCTAACAAGGATATAGAGACCGTGATAGGAGGGAACTATAATGCTGGGAACTAGGAGTGATGGTTTCGCTGGTAGTGTTGAATAATATAAAAGGCGGCCGGTATTATTAGCGCCGCTGCGATAAATCAACGGTGAAATTTTAACATTTTTCTTTTGTGGCGCTCAAGGTGCGATGAAAGCCGCCGTACTTTAAATTAATGGTTCTTTCATTGAGTATTGACAGCATTGTAAAAAATGGCCGTAGCGGGAAGGAGGCTGAATAACGTTGCAATATTTCTGGAATTAAATTAGGCATGCAGCATTATATGATTTTTATTGCCTAAAGTAAAAAAAAGCATTAGAGAATACTCAATCAAGATAAGCTATTAAATTTGTTTCATTTACTACTAACAATTTTTTTTATTTAATTAAAAAGTTATGAAACAAAACAGTTTTTGGGCGATTAATTTAACACAGTTTTGAATCACGCATAAAATTGCCCGAATTGTTAATATTGTACCGCGTGAGCAAAAATATCTTTTTCAACTTTTTATTATGAGCTGGAACATTTAAGTGCCTAAACACTTAAATGGAGTTCTTTTTTTCAACCTACTCATACAAAATAAACTATTAGAACCAAACTTTTTGATTGTTATTAAATACATTTTCCAGGTTTATTAAGTCAATGCTAGAAGATAAACATTAATTTCAATACGATTATCTTCAAGAGCAAATCTTTAAGGCAAATATACCTTTTTAAGTAAATTAACATTTAAAATAATTAATAAGCCGTCTAATTAAAGTGCCCTTAAAAGTAATTTTAATGACTAACATATATCAAGGCGTCCAATGCGATACTTATTAAAAAGGTTGTAAGCTAATATTAAATATTCAAATTGAATTTTTGAATATATGATCAAAATTATCTACAGTTTTTTCCAGTACGAACGATATAATTTGAAATACAATAAAAAATATTTCAGACGCAACCAAACATTTTTTATTATTTTGAAGCATAATTTATTATATTATGTTTTGAATAGCACATCATTTATGTGTCCACTCCGACTTCGTGCACACGAGAAAATTCCATGAACCCAACTTTCGATTATGCAAAAACTTGGGTCTAATGTCACGAATGCAGTGTTCGATGTTCAATCTTAATGCATCAATGCTTCAGGGTTTGTTTGCATAAACTATAAATTTCAAATAACCACACAAAAAGTAATATAAAGAAGTTATTTAAATAACAACTTCTTGGAGACGGTTGCATTTCTTGAAATTATCCTTTCACCAGACTTTTCGTGCAATTCGTCTGTAGTGACATGTGGCATCATTTTATTGCAACCACATGTCCTCCAAATTAATTTCATCTAAATTTGGTCCACAAAAATCTGTTAACATCAATCGGTACCGCTCGCAAATTTTTATAACTGGACCTCCTAGCTCCTTTTCGAAAAGAATGGTCCGATGATGCCACTGTGCCATAAACCTCACAATACAGTGACCTTTGGAGATGTAAGGACTTCTTGTGAATCTCTTGTAGAATGTTTTCACACAAAAAACGACAATTTTGTTGTTAACATACCTACTTAACCAGAAGCGAGCTTTATCTGAGATGATAGTTTTTGAAAAAAATGTGTCTCGTGTTTGTGATCTTTCAAATAACTATCGTTGAATGAGTGTTATAATAATAACAGAGACTCCCAGTATTCCAAAAACCACTGTCCATGAAATTGTTATCGACAATTTGCACATGTTAAGTTGGTACCAAAATTGTTGACTGACGACCACAAGAACACTCGAGTGACTATTGCGAGTAAACTTTTAGAGAATCTTCAAAGGAAACCTGATTTTTGACAATGTCATTACTAAAGACGAAACATGGGCCTTCAAGTACGACCCGGAGACGAAGTTCCAAAATTCCGAACGGCACACCTCGGAGTCTCCTCACACCAAGAAAGAAAAAATGAGCAAATCAAAAATTAAAACAATGCTCATTATCTTCTTCAACGCCAAAGGGGTGGTCCACAAAGAATTTGTACTCCAAGAGAAGACCAGCAACACTACCTACTATCTGTACGTGTTCGACAGATTAAAAATAGGGTCGTACGCATTCTAAATGGGATCGCCGCAACCTGACAGCTGCACCACGACAACGCTGCTAGCCATACCGCTCTGCGCGTTTAGAAGTTTCTGGCCAAACGCAGTTTGGCAACGTTGTTCCAGTCTCCCTACATTCCTGACTTGGTTCGACAGACTTTCTTTTGTTCCCGAGGATTAAGTTCATCCTGAAAGGAACCCGTTTGGAAACCATTGTAGTGATCCAAACCACCGTGATAGAGGTTCTAAACGAGGTCTCCGTCGACGCCTTTCAGTATGTGTGCTGTGCATGGAAAAGTCGCTGGAAAAGTGTATGGATACTGAAGGGAAGTATTTTGAAGAATTTTAAACGTTAGTAACGGTATCTTGAATACATTTTGTTTAACGAACTTAATTACATTATTTTCCGGAAAAACCTTGTATGATCTGTTTCAAATTTCTCTAAAGTCCAAGCCAGAAAGTTACGGCTGTTATGATGGTGCAGCAGCTCGAATTCTTAGGTCAACACAATCTTATACGGGCGCAAACCCAAATATATTCGCAAAATACGCCACATTATCGTTCTGCTGGGCCCTAATCCTTGAGCACGACAAGAAATCGTTTTGGAGCCTCTGCAATGCTATCTGTTACAACAATAATGTTTCCGTATGTCTTGCATTTCACCGTCTTGTTGATATTTTCGCATCGTAAAGAGTAAAATCCCTTTCAATTTTTTTAACGATTCAACGAATAGCAAGCAGATTATGTCGATCGTAGGTTTCGCGAAAAGCACGTCGAGTGCTTCACAAAAGAATGAGCTAGTGAAAGTTATAACATTTTAAGCATAGTTGACATGATCTTTCAAAATCATGTCATTCTTATTGGAAAATACTTTATAACTGTTGCTTCGTTGTAAAGCAATAACAAACCAACAAGCTATATTTACTTAATATTGCGCTGTAACTTAAACTTAATATGCTATGTGTAATCAATAGAAATATATGTTGAGTTGCGCGATAACAGTGATAGGTGGCCACTACTTGGAAAACTAAGGTTAAAACTTTATTAAGAACTAGAAGTAACATAATACGACGAATGACAAATCTGAAGTTACTTATGAAATAAAGTCTGCAAAGATAACTTGGTCGTTAATATCAACTTGTGTTCATTGAAAGACACTCCTTGTTTGCTCTAATACAACTACGGAATTAACTAAATATATTACAAAACTTCAGGACTATGCACTACAAAAATGTTCAAAATCAAACAATAAAATCAAATAAAATCAAAAATTATTTCAAATTAATTAAATCCTTGTTGGCCATAAACTTTATTTTGTTGTGTGGCTTCGTGAAAATATCGTCTTACTGTTGCTCGTTTGTGATATGCTTTATGTCGATATCGTCGCCACGAAACGATCTTTGGAAAATAATACTTAATATCGATATGCTTCGAGCGGTGGTAATACATGAAATTGGTGAATATTGTTTTAGCCTCCGCGTTGTTGATGTACAATGGGGATGACTCGCACTGTTGCTATTCAACATTGGTCATCAGGCTACGCATTCAGATGACTTTCTCAGTGACTGATCACGTATTCCATGTATTACGATAATTCGTCTACAACCGTGTATTACAGCTGAACCATACCACAAGCTTCTTCTCGATCAGTAAGATCATTGCTCTTATTGAGCGCTATTCCTTGCTTTTTGATGAATCCGCATCGTAATAAGTAGCCAATTAATTGATCAGCTGGTCCACTATAGATGATACCAGCAACAACACAACTCTTGCTGTATTGCGGGTTATCTAAGCCCCATTCCCTAACACCTAACTTTTACCGTGGTCTAATTTAGATGGTGATTATAGATGAGATCAGAATCTTTTTACAGTTGTGATAGACACCTCTCTCTGTTTCATAGAGGCCATGGCTTGCTAAATTTTGGTGCTCTTGGATGCTGTTTTAGAGCTGTAAATTGACTGTGCTATTTTCCTGAATGGATGACGCAACGGCGTCAATGTAAAGAGTGTCCTGAGAGTCTGGTTCTAGACTACCATAAGTTTATTTATGCCAATTTTTGCAGCGCAAGTACGTGTTATAATCGGTCTTACAAAATTCTTATAGATTGTTAGGTTTTTGTGTCATCGTAATGTTGCGGTGCTGCAAGCTGACTAATGCTTGTCAGACTGCCTCGGCTTTATCACAGCGTTTTCAACATGAAATCTCCAAGTAAAATTTTTGCCTAAGATCACTGCGAAGTACCATGCCTCTTCTCACCAGTGTTTGTCGAAGATTCTGACATTGGCCAAGTCACCGCGCTATCTTTTTTGTGGAGAACAGTGCTGCGATACCGTTATTGGGGTTAATTTAGATTTTCAACCTTTTTCATCAATCTTTTATGAGATTCAACTTTTTCTGAACGCGCTGTACTACCAGGAAGGGCTTCAAAGAACTTAACATTACTGTAGTATCGACCGACAATTGGTATAGGTGATACCGATATCCGAACTTTCTTTTAAATATTGACAGTCGTGCTTGATAGCCTCTCAAAGACAATTACCTGCTCCAAAAACTGCAACATCTAATTATGTGAGCAAACCAACGGGCTGATGGTAAGGCATATTAGCTACTTTTCTGGGCTGGCAATTCTTGTCAACATTTGCTCGCAACATAATATTTGGATCAGCTAGCACTGCGATATTGCTGCAACAGCCCAAACTGAATTTTTATAAGATAATTTTCGTATAGATGTCTGGTAAATTTGCAGTTTACGTTGACCACATTTCAGATAACAGTTGTCCAGACTGCTAGTAACGTCGATTTCACTTTTTAGCAGTTCAGTTAATTTAAACAGACTGAATAACAATCGAAGACAAGGCCATAGAAACCACGTAGAAGCTCGGATACAATTCCTGGTCTTCGCTAGCATTCACGCGCAGATCAACGTTCGATGGCTTTCTCGTGAATTTATTTTTTGTGCCATCTACTTTTTGTGGAACTGAGCAGCATTTGCTTGAGGTCGCACAAAACTTTCTAATGCTTGCGTAGGTGGCCACTGTCATCGTTGAATTGCTCTGGCTGTTACATATAGATTTTTCATTTAAGTCAAGGTAGAGTTAGATATTTTTTTACGTCCAGCTGATATATTGCTCAGTTGTCTGACGCTGATGCCCAACACGCGAAAATGGCGAAAAAGTTTTTTTGTGATCATTGCACATTGCACTTAAGCGAGCAGCGCTTGACCAAGGTATGCTTTTTATATCTGACTACCTTGCCAATTTTACATAGATGGCCACACCAAACTTGGTATGGTGAGTGGCCACCGAGTGTGGTGGTTAAAGTTAACATATTCACCTTAAGATAAAGGTATTTGATTAGCGCGTGCTCCTAGCGACGACATTTAAAACGGATCTTCACACTCACTCAAAAAATAGCAGAAAAGTTCGAATAAAGCAACAAAGGGAGATCAATGATAGGGATATAATAAAAAATGAAGAATTAGAAACATTATACGTTATAGATATTACTGAAAAGATAAATAACTTAAAATAAAATTGGGCAGAATATATGGCTAAGATGAAGGATTAAAGACGGATAAAACTGACAAACGAATCGTAGAAAAACCACCCATACACTGGACAGACGATATCAAAAGGATAACAACTAAATGAATAAATAAAGTACAAAATAGAACGACGTGGAAAATTTTCGTGGAGTTTTATGTTCAACAATGGACGAAAAAAGAGGTTAGGTGATGATAATAACGGTTGTTTTAATAATTTTGATTCACATCGAAATAATTTAGCCACATTGTCGTCAATACCATTTCATTTATTGTGCGACTCAATGGTTCGGCCCGCCCATTGATTCCTGGTAAACAGGACATTATTACCTTCTGACGAATTAAATTTTTCCATAGCAACACCTTGATTTTTTCACTTGATTTTTCTTTCGCGATTGTGATTCTTAAAATGACGCGCTCATTTATCATCTAAAGTCACAATATACGCAAAAGTCTGTCCCAACTGCCGGATACAGCACAGGATTTTTTATGTTTATATTTACAAGGCATTCGTCTTTGGACATCTCTTTCACAACGTCGTACAATATATGGTCAAATCTCTCGTGGCAGTTATCTAAATTTATCTCATCACTGGTATCCATGAGTGTTTCTGTCCTTTTACACACGAAAATGTAGTTCAAAAATATTATCCTCATTTTCGACGCTTGTGCCATTAACTTGGCTAATTTTTTGCTTATTGCCGCACTGACAAAAAATAAGTTTTTGCGGGTTTGCAGACAGTACCATACATTTTCCACGCCCATAGAAGTGATTTAGCTACATACGAGTCGATGTACACGTGGCCTACCCTATAAACTTCTATTTAGGCCTCCTTGTAAACTAAGTTTTGTGGGCCAGGCTCTTCAAGATTGTTCAACTGCTTTCGCAGGAAATTAAATGGTAGATGTGCCCCTGTTCGCATAACATTTGTCTCGCTCACTAAAGGCTGTTATCGAATTGATTGTAAAAAAAAACACCATGCGGTTTATCTGTGCTTTTGACTATTGCTGAATGGATGTGCATTGCTATTATTTGACATTCTCTTAAGTTGGTCTTTTTGTATCTTGGATTTTAACAGAAATGGAATTTGTTGCCAAACTTTCTAATAGGTACTTTGGCTCCTGTTTTCTTTTCCTTGATAGCAAACTATTCAGTTTTGTTCAGTATCTGTTAATTTAGCAAAATTGGCGTTTATTATCATTTTTGAGCTATTCATGCTGTTGAAAGTTGTTCTGACGTTCTTGTAGATGATTCTTTTCAATAATTTGTTTTTTTCTGAACCGTTGTTTAAGTTCGGCCAACTGTATCTCGAATATTTCCATTGGTGCCACATGCTTCTTGATGGTCACGCCTTTTTGACGCTTCGTCCTCCTATTCTTAAATAGTAAATAGCCGTTTTCATATCTTGGTCCTTGTTTTCATATTTATTATGCACGGTGACCATTTCGAACACATCTCGACCACCCAAATTACTTTTTGGCTATAGTAAAAACTTCTTAGGTTATGCGAAAAGTACTTACAAAACATTGACATAGGTGTCTCAAACAATTAGGGACCAAATTCTGGTAAGTATATATTTTTTATATTGGGTCGCTTATTTGTAGATTAATATTTTGTGTACCAAATTTTAATTATTATTCTCATTATACTATACCAATAACCCATTCTCCTTGATGTTCTTATCAACTGTTTATAGATTTGCTTTGATTTGAGGAGATTTGATGAGAAAATGTTGTTCCAAATCTGTTAATGGAAAAAACATGAATAAATGTGATGGAAAACAATTTCAAATAAGGGATAACTGAGTACTTATATGGCACATTGAATAGCATTTATTTACTGCAAACAATGTTTTGGGAATAGATATAGATGGTGTAAGTATTTTGAATGAACTTTACCAAAATGTTATTTAGACAGGCTATAATAAATTTGTAAATTGTATTGGTATGAGAACTGTGTAAGTTTGCTTATACATATACAAGATAGATATACATATAGTAAAGTTGGTATTATTATCATAAAACCTTCAAGTAAATGGTTTTATAATTTTCTAGATGCTGCTGTTATAATTAAAATATAGTATTAAATATGGCAACTTCCAAATAATGGATTTAATGGCTCCTAGATAACCATGAGGGGAACCAGAGGTGGTGATAACCGATCGGCTGCCGGTATAAGTGGTCACACTCTTGCATGGTCAACAGCTTCGGGTTAAAGAACCAGCAGAGATAGGGCATTCTTTTGCCCTCAGGTTGAAAAAACAGACCTTAAAGACGGAGGAACCAAATTGATGGTCAACGGCGTAAGAATGCAGAAGGCAAGTGGAAACCACTGCATTAAAGATCTAAAAAGATATCCTTATTAAAATTATCATCATTATCATTATCAATATGACAACGTTCAGAGCTAAATCTAAATCCGGAGTTTCAAGTTCCCCAATCGGATCTCCGGGGGGAACAGTTGTGAGCAGAGTATAAAGTTATCAACAAATAATATAAAGATCGGGACGTGGAATGTAAACAGTTTACTGGCACCAGGCTTCTTCTCAATCAGACCGATCCCGAAGCAGTGCATCTGGCAGCGTCGCCAGCGCATCTATCTAGTAGTAAGCCGGGTCTATCCTGTCTACCCTGGCAACAGCGGGCTCTGTCATCTGCTCAAGATTGTCTTAAGTGAATTCGGCAAGGGTGCGACGTGCCACCAAGACCTGCGAACTTTCGACGACGTCATCTACGAAACCTTCAGCGAGGCAGCCGTTGCAATGCGCCTAACCGAGAACGACGATGAGTTTGATCGGGCCCTGAACGATGCTTGGGTCTATAACACGGCACTCGATCACCGGCAATTCTTTGCAATCATTTTGTATAACAACACTGTTGGCCAGCCTCGTGAGCTCTTCGATTGCCATCTCATCAACTTCACCGAAGACTACCGCGAGCTGCAGAGGAACCATGACCTGATCGACTGCCGAAACCGTGCTCTCCGTCACATTGAGTACTGCCTCCACCAAATGGGGCCAAGCTTGACTGCAGTTGCTTGGCCATTGAACGATCTGCCGTACGGCGATCTCTACGTGCCTCCGAACACCGAACCGCCAGTTCATCGGAATGAAACCAATAGTCTCCTTCAGTCTCTCAATGGAGATCAGAGAGCGATCATTGAGGAGATTCTCGCCTCTGTTGAAACCGGCAACACCACAGCACGGGACAATAACCGTGTCTCTTCCAAGTGCTCTGCAAGATTCTCCGATCGCAGGACAGACGATACATCTGCACTGCACCCACGGCACTGGCTGCTTTAGACATAGAGACTGTCCATTACAGGTCGGTAACAGGCTGGACGAGAACGGCAACGAGCAGCGGATTGTCACCATTCCGCCTTTCTTCTCTATGACACCGGCCGACTGCACCTGCGGACTCGAATGATTGCGAATGCATTCTCGTGACCCGGTACAATCTCGCCCTGGAAATCAACTTCAAGATCATCACCAGGTTTTTGCTCGGCCTGATTATGACCTTCTACAGCTTCGATAAGGGCATCGACGGTTTCACGGTAACTCATGTTCGGCAACAGTCCGAGAACAACAACGATCAGGAAGACGAACAGAGAGAAGAAGGTGCGCAATGAAAAAGACGAACGCCTACGAGGCATGAGCGAAGTATTGGGCGAAGACTTCTTCAAATCGCTCACTCCAAATGGGATGCCTCCTCACAAGCTCATTTTGAAGGTTGGCACTGTCTGTATCATCTGCCGAAATCTCAATTCTGCTATCGGCCTGAACAACGGAACTCGAGTTGTTATTCGACAAATGCACCCCGACTTCGTTATGGTCCAAGTTCTGACAGGACCGTTGGCGAACTCGTAGCCATCCCTCGCATCGACATGTCCACCAACGAAGAGGACTGCTGCGTTCCTTTTGTGAGAAGGCAACTTCCGCTCATCCCTGCGTTTGCGATGACCATCAATAAAGCGCAGAAACAGACTCTTGATCGTGCCGGTATATTTCTGCCAAGTCCTGTGTTTAGCAATGGGCAGCTCTCCACAGCTTTGTCGAAAGCTTCGGATCCGGACTATTTGGTTGTTCAGATTGACCCCCATCTGATGACTGGCGAGCACTACGTTGTTCCTGCGGACAAGACGATTAAAACCGTAAACGAGGTGTACCGCGCACTTCCCATCAACCCAAACGAGCCTCTCCGTCCCGCCGCTAACCCTGCGATTCGGCGATCCCTTCCCGAGGATCCGGCAGCGCTGGATAATTCTGATATCGATACCGACCTGGATGATTCAACGGATGAGGATTGAAACTGCTCTATCAAACCATATGCGACCCGACACCAGCAAACCGTGGCGAAGAAAATGTTTATTCTCTTGTATATTTGTAAATATAATCATCTCATCAGCGCTATAATAAATGTTTGATATTTATTAGTTAAAGCCGTTGTTTTTAATGCAAGTCAATGGTGAGGCTATGGGGAGTCGATGGAGAAGCAATGGGATTCAATGGGGAGGAGTCAGGAGTCTATGGAAGAGGCTATGGAAGTCAATGGAGAGTTATGAGACGAGAGTTCTGGGTTCTATTCCCGGTGCAGACTTAGGTGTAATGTAATATAATGCGTCAAAAAATATGGGTCCAACACTACTGCAATGGGTCATAAACACTAACTGTAGTGGGTGAATCGCTCCTCCGGTAGGAGGTAGTGTGTGTATATATATATATATATATATATATATATATATATATATATATATGTAATATATAATAATAATAATATTAATAATAAATATTTTTGCTTAGCGGCTTAAATATTAAAAATAAATGTTAAATGTGTTAATGTGTGCCTATTTTTAATAGTGACACCCTTAGGAAGCAACATTATTAAATCATATTACTATAGAAAGAACCTTAAAAAGTTTCCAGTTGTTTAAAGGGAATATATTAATCGATAATATGGTAAACGTGAAATAGTAATAGCGCTACAGAATATTACTTTTATAAAAATAAAATAAAAACATTATCAGAAATTTATTGGGAAAGGGGCAACAAATTGCCTTAGAAATGTCTCTTTTATTATCTGATTTGGCACTAATTTAACCTATTTAAGAATAATGTTATGTGATTTCTTATGTTCTCTTCAGAAGTTTTGATCTTAACTTCATCGACTGCAAATTGTAGCCATTACTTTTGATCGCAATTAAAATTTATTTTGCATTGTTTTATTCATTTACTTGAAAAAATATTGTTGACATACAAGATGTTTCTTATTTAGCTAACCAATCTACGCCTAATATATAAATCACACATTTTTGCAGAAACCATTTTAAATAAAATATTGTTCTAAGTACATTTATTTGTTTCTACATCAAGCATTAATTAATTTTCCATTAGAAATGTACTTTAGTAAAAACAAAGACTATACTAACCGCTAAAATTGTAACTGTAATAATAATTAATGTAGCTTTATAAAATTTGTAAGCTTCTATTATATAATACATGGGACCAGAAAAGCTGCACCCGCCTGTTGTGAAAATGACACGTTAATAACTAATCGCCAACGTCAATCATTTAAACCTGTCAGCATTTCATTATTCATTATCTAGATTTGTGCATAATGCAGTAGCCAGACGGTATTCAATCTAAAATTTGTGTCTTTTATAGATTTAATAGCGGCAATTACTAATAATGCAGTTCCGTTCCGTAATTTCTATTGTAAACTAGTGCTTTGTTTAAAACAACTTTAATTCAACAGGAACTGCCTGGTTGGTAAGCAGTACAAGGTCAAGGTGACGGATTTAGGATCCGGTAGGACTCTTTACAGCAACGATTACTGCTTATTAGCGGGCTCGAGACTTCTGCCTATTCGATGGATGGCCTGGGAAAGTGTACTGCTGGTAGGCTTTAGTGAAAAGTTGCGTGAACTGCGGTAATTCAGTTCTCACCTAATTTAGGGGAAATATTCATCTAAAAGTGATGTGTGGTCGTTTGCCGTCACTCTTTGGGAAATTCTAACGTTTGCTAGGGAGCAGCCTTTTGAGGAGTTCAACGACGAGAAGATCATCGAGAACGTGACCTGCTTCTATCAAGACACAGGCAGACATGTAAGTGATGCGTAGTGGTATTTAGTTACGCTGTTTAAACCACAATCATCTGTAGATTCTGTTGAGCGTGCCAATCAATTGTCCCAAGGAAATATATGACCTCATGTGCGAGTGTTGGCAGCGCAACGAGTCGGACAGACCGACGTTCCGCGAAATTCACCTGTTCCTTCAGCGGAAGAACTTGGGCTATAATCCAGAGCTGAACTGACAGTGGGTCTCGCTTGTTTCGACGACAATAATTTTGTAGAACTTGTGATATGTAGCTTTACTTTGCAATTCTAAATCTAGATAGTCTGTCGGACACCGATGTTGTATTTACGTAAGTGTACCTTAACGATGTCGTGCCCCCACTCCGTGTCGGCCGCAACTTAGCGCAATCTGGTCAGGTCGGCCCTGCACATTTCCCTTTATTTACGGCGCCCGAGCGCTAGCATGTGTGCCTTCTACCCTTACTATTGACTTGCTTCCTACAATTTATAAATAAGTGTGCAAGTGCAATAAATTTATTACTACATGCCTGTTGCTGATTTTCGAATAATTTACGTTCACCTTCGTCTGCTTCTGACTCCTATAAATAGTTTTAAATTTAACGTAAGGTTTAAGGTAGGGATTTTGTACCATTGCTACTGTTATAAGCGTAAACCATTGCTCGAGCTATACAGAGGCTTGTATCTGAAAATAATCATAACTTTGACTAACACTTAATGAAAATTTCTAGAAGTATTACCAGTTACAGTTGTAAGTTGTTAGGACGCTACTTTGTGCTTTCAGAACATTTCAGACATTGTTAAAATATAAAGACTGCTAAGTCATAAGCAGACTCATCAAAGATATTAAAGAAGTAATCATATCGTTTCATTTACACATACATAACGTATTTAATGCTGTAAATATGTAAGTAGTAGAACCGTAGATACCTATGTAGTTTTGTTTTTTGTACATTAACATTGTTGAAATTCATGATACGGACCAATTTAAAATAAAGTTTGAGAGATGACAGTTTTGTTGTTGCTTTCCTCCTTACAACTTTTGCAGAATTTCCCGAAAAGCCCTCAATGCTGTAATTTGATATAACCTTTTCTGTTTGTTAGGCTTAGCTTTTGTTGACAAGGCAGTCTAGTTTTACTTTCTAAAAGTTAACAGCCAAGTTGGCGAAATGATATAAAACTGTGCTTGTTAGAGGAACAAGCTGTAAGCGAAGTTTAAATTAATTAAAATTTGTTTTAACTCCAATACGTTTTAAATTTCGTTTATCTGATATATAAATACGTTTTCGAGATGGAATTACAAAACGATATTAAATAAATTTACAGGAAAGGTGAGTATACAAACAATATTACGATTCACTACGCTGTCAACATTTCTTAATTTGTTAAGGTAAGTGATATGCTTGTGTATATATTTGATTATTTGTATTATAACTTATTATGATTAAGGAGAATCCACAGATTTACTAATTTAAAATTATAAAATACACAAAAGGTAATAAAATAAGTAATGTACAATTTTCTTTGGGTTGTTTTTAATTGTTTTACATAATTTAATGTTTACTAAATAATATACTATTTTCTAGTACAACAAAAAATATTTACGGTTTATGTTTAAAATAGTTTTTAATAAGCTTAAATTTAAATTTAAAATATAAAAAGTACATACAGAATACAAGATTATAGAATTTTTAATGTTTTACAATAAGTTGCAGTTAATGTAACGGCATCGTCATATAAATTATTGTAGTAATATCTTAAGAGACAAAAGATTAGTAATTAGATCTGAAGGGTAGTAAGAAAATCCTTGTAATGTGGAACTCGAGGCAGCTAACGACGTTTGCAATCCAGTAAATGTTTGAGCATTTTATAATTAAACAGTAAAGAGCAAAGTGAGTTAGAAAGAGAAACAATTGTTATAAAAAATTGCAACACAATTACACACAGTTAGGCCACAATAGCGCCGGCCTATATTTCAGACAGATGGCATAATGTACCCGTATGTAAAAAATAAACTTTTTGAAATGCAATCTAATATATTATCAAGTGTCCATCGCCCAAAGGCTCGTAAATGAGTTTAGCAGTGACAGCGCTATAGCTGAGTAAGTTTTTTAATTTCCCGTGTTCGCGCCAATCTCTAATTACTTTATTTGCATTTTAAATTAGATCCGGCCGTCTTTTGGTTTCCTTCTATATACGCGCTTTAGTTTTGATTTGAGGTAGCGGCGGCGAATTTGCCAGACAACGCGGAGCGCTGATATATACAGCAGCAGCTTTGCTTGGCTCTTCTGCACCTTTTGCTCGCTTCGTTTGAATTGTGATGGTCTCGAAAGAGGGCGACCGGCTTTAAATTTTCCGTGACCCAAAGCGTTTTGACCGAGAGTTTGGCGGCGTGTTTTGTTTGGCGGCAAGAGTTTCCAAATCCCGGTGACCGTTTTGTTAAAGGCTATTTTGTTGCGGAATTCGACATTTTGCCTACCAGATTATCCTCTTTCCGGAGGTGGTTTTGTTGTCCGACTGTATTCGGGAGTTGAAATTTTGCCGGTGAGAAAACTTGGTCCGATTTACTTTGTATCTGACCCAGCGAGGAGTCAAGAAGGAATCTTGTTGCACCAGGAAAGACGCTTCCGATTGGCTCCGCTGTGAAGATTGGAGTAACTTGTCCTATCTTTTCACCCACACCATTATTTCTCTTTCTGGATCCCCAAGATTACAGCATGGGAACCGATTTCTGCAGGAGATCGCCGTTTTCCAAAGGTTAGTGTTTCAGCTTTGGCTTTTGTTTTGAAGTTCCTTTGCTTAAATTTACAATTACGAAACAGTCCACTTTTGGCTGTAACATCCCGAAAAAATTAATAGAGCGATACCAGAAAACAATAAATGTGTAAGAATTGCCTAAACAAAGAAAAAGATAAACAATCTGTATAAAGAGCAATCAAACAATGGTGCAAATCTTTTAAAGAAATCTTAACCCAACGCAGCTAGCCTAAAACTTTTCAAATAATATATTAACGTAGGACTAATAACATTCTAACGGGGTATAGAAGCCCTCATATTACGTAGTAATAAGCGCGAAACAGTTGCTTAATAAAAATCACGCGAGAAGTGAGGTTTGTGGACAGAGAAGAATTTAGAGATTGAAGAAACACCATATTTACTAACAAATTACTTTTTCGGCTTGGTGTCTTTTAAAGAAGTCCTAATTTTATAACTGGGGAAAAGCAACACTAGCAGTTTATGCTATACTTTTAGGGCTGTTTAATTTAGAAAATTTCTTTGCAAATATGTTGAATCCAGAAAAAATATGAAAAGGGTTTAATGTAATAATTAAGCGTAGTTATTATAAAAATATTACAATAGACTAAGCGAAATTTGGAAAAACCGTAGATTAGATGTAGTGTCAAGTTTTTTTACACCATTCGAAAATATCTGATTTTATATTAAACAAAGATGATATGGCACTGTATTCTCGCTCTTTACTCTGTAAATCTAGTCGTCGGTATGCAAAATTGTCACCATGCGATACTCAATAAGAATGGTGATTGAGCAACAAGTCAGTGCGTAATAGGAGTAAGTACTTATTAATTTAATTTAATTTTATTATTCAAATAATTTTTTATGAATTCTACCACACTTCTGTGTTGCTAACTTTAGTTATGTTTGTGTTATCAGAGTAATGATTGTTATAGCCGCATTATGAGGAGTGAATAAAAAGTAAAGCAGAAATAAATTCGAAAAATATACATAAGACAATTAGTGGAAAATATATAATTTGATATAGTACCTCATATTTACAAATTATTTTTTTTTAACTATTAGTACGCGATGTTTAAATTTGATAAGTTTTAAAACTTAGCCAGAATTTTACTTACAAAGAACATTTTGTTTATTGACATTAATTGAAACTTATCTATAATCTGAAGTAGGAGTACATGTGTTATTTGAATGTAAGATATTGAAAGAGATTGTCATCCACTGATGTATAATGGTGCAAACTGAGAGGTGGAGGCTCCCATATGTTCTCCCTTACTTTCCGGTCGTCGCGCACTATATTTGATACGAGGTGGTGTAGTAAGCACGGCCCCATTATTACACTTTGTTTGAAATGAACGCGGATATCCAATTATTTCTACTGATAGGCCGCACGCTCAAAATCAGTCTGCACCGGAATCAAACGCTTCAATCGAAAATTAGTTACTATAAGATGTTTTATTGTAACAATAACTCAATTGGTCACACTTTTTTTTAATCTCCTTGGAATTTCTTCATTTGAGAGCTGGTTCACTAGCTCGCCCGCGATTTTGTATAATAGTTGGAAGCAAATTGGGGGATCTTATCTTGCACGAAGATGATACTCTTAAATCGTGGATGATTTAGTTTTTGTGGTGAATGTTATTTGCGTGGCTTGATTTTGTTAACGTTAATTCGCTATTGATTTAACAATTCGTCGACAAGACTTAAGTGTACTTAGAGATGTTCGTTGGCTATATTAGGATTTTTATAAACGAATAAACCAGTGAACCGATAAATGGTTGAAAGGTTTTTCAAAAAATACAGTTGATGGCGAGGTACCGTTACGGAAAATATTAAGTCTCGTCGCACTTTTTAATAACAATTTTGCAAATGCATCACTTGGCGTGGGAAGCAATCTAATCGATCTATTAAATACTTTCTATTCAGGTGCTTTATTAGGTTTTAAAATCGTCAGGATGGGAGTGCACTTTCAAAAGAAGGGATGGTAAGTAATGCTCGGCGTGCGATTGAATATTGTAGTTATCAGCTTTTTTGCAGGATCTTTAGTATCTTGGTTGTTATTAAATCAATTTATTTTGAGTTTTGCTTTAGTTCAAGAAAAGATAGTAAAGGGCATTTAACGCGCCACATCTACAAATGCTTTAGTTTCTTGATCTCAAGGTTTCGTAATGGATCGAAGTATTTAAAAACAGTTTATAGGTATTTTGCAAATGTATTTTTTATTTGATCTAACTCGCAGAATTGATCTAGAAATGCTCTCTAGATGTAGTAATCTTCTTGATAATGTGATATTCAAACGTATTATTTTTATCTTATTGATGAGTTGCTCTGAGTTTTTGAATTAATCTGTTGTAGACTATTTTGTCAACTGTACTTTGCAATCTTTTTCACTTATTTAAACCCAAGTTTCCAATCCCTTCTCCCCGTTTTCTTATGTATAGAAGGACTTTATTATGTTTGGATCAATTTTTGTCTAGTTTAGGTGTGAATTCCCACGCAGTGTCCTAAATAAGAGTGCTGCATCAAGGTCTGCAGGTTGTTTTATTTGCAATGTAGGTTTATGTTTTTTTTTAATAAAATTTTAAAATGTATTCCAATTCGTTCACTTGTTTGTTAAGGTGCACACTACTTTTTTATTATAAGAATACCCATTATTGTTATAATTGGCAAATAGTCAGATAATATGATTTGATTCAACCTTATTGTAGTTAGTAGATATATCACGCATTATAAAGGAGTTAATTAAATCTGCAATTTTGTCTGGATCTGTTGGTTAATAGGTTAATTTTCATTGTTATATCTGCTTTTTCAGTTGTGTGTATTAAACTCCATAGCTTTTGTTTAGAGTTTCAGTCACCTTTAACAATAAATTTAAATCCTAACTAAAAAACACATTTGATACTATATGGATATACTGCTGATATTAGTACCGACCAGGCCCGAGCACTTATCTACACATTTCAGGTGAATCTATTCGGTTTCAAATGTGAGAAGATTATAATGAGGAATTTAATTGTGAGTCATAATAGTTGATCGATTATGTGGTGCTTTGTTAGAATAGGTTATAGCAGATTATCTAGTTTGCTAAATTTTCCCATAAATTGTTATTGACTTCAGTATAAGTTTGTCATGATACCAAATTTGAGTATGTCTTATCAGGGTGAACATAATCCGTTCAAATATGATGTTTCTTAACCGATCGTCGACATACCACATATTTTTGTGGGAATTTAATTGATTCTATTAATTGTGGGGCGCTATAAGATCGTCTGATATCTATTGCCTTCTGTCTTCTTCAGAACCTTTTGGAAGTAATTGATAACATTGTTGCTGTAGAGATCCCCAATATTATTAACTTTAGCATGGTTTGGGTGCTATTCCAGCCAGACAACTTTTGCCTATTTTCTATCTTGCTTGCTTTCTATAGCGAGCACGCTTTCTATAGTGAGCACAGTTCATTGACACTCCATGTATTAGGCCTCATAATATTATTAGTTTTTTTATACAAATAGTTTATAAAGGTATTTACAATAATTTAGAGAACAATAATCAACCAGTACATAAAAAGTTTATGTATGCAACTGCCAAAAGTTTCGTCCCAGAAACCGTTTAGATGGCAATAATATACAATTCTATAAATGTACTTTAAGGTGTTCTTATTCGAACATACAAATCTTTCGCAAAAATGTTAATTGTCCTCAGTTTAAGCTATTCGTTAACCGGTTACCCACTGTACGTCATTTTAATATCCGATAATTGGATTTTGATATTTAATTTTAGTAGAACATGAAGAAGTCGAATAGGAATATGTAATTTTATAACTATATTTTTTAATAATGGCAGTAATTACCTTTAATGCACTATTTTGTAATTTTGCAATTTGTAAAAATAATTTAAATTTTTCCCAAAAAACTTTTTGTAACCGGATTATTATCATGGATAGTTCAGCTAAGAGCATTCGTTATTTTTTCAAATCAGAAATTTTTTTCTCAATTAGAAGATGGGACTTTACAAACCTTAATAGATAAAGTGTATAGTGTTTTATCAGCTTATAGCCCGTACGAAGTGTAGTTAGGTAAAATAGTTAGTTTTTCTAACTAATTTATAGAGCAAACATTTCAAATCAAGCAACATAAAAATGAAATATCTTACGGCGCGTTGTTATCTATTATGAACTTGTACCAATTGGTTTCCGGGCACCAGTGCACGCAAACATGCGTTTTACGTATTATAAAAAATCATTATATAATTGTCTATTTATTGTAGATTGAGGAACCACTAAACTTGTGACTGTTCACTGACTAACCCGAAATTACAGACAAATAGGAGCACATCGCACCTTTAACCGTCACTAATAGCCACCAGAATAATTAAATTACCGGAATTAACTTCATTCAACACGCACACGTTCTGATAAAAAGTGACCACCAGTTAGGTGACAATAAATTAACTGTCTAAACTGTATGAAAATTCAAAGCAACTTAACCTAGTCGGATGACAAACTTGGCATAGTAAATGCTTGGTTAGCGCAAACAAGTGATTTTGTATATTCGGCTAATAAAAGTGTCGCAGGCATGCTAACATTGAAAATAACTTTAAACTCTATTAGTTGCCGATGCTGCTTTTGCGTACTGTGGGACACTGTCGCTCAGTTAGTTCAAGGAGGAATATTTAATAGAACCGGTTAAATTTTTTTTATTAGTACATAACATTCATTTATTCGTCGATATATTGGAAAACATAATTTGTAAAATCTGATATAATTCCAATACTTCTTTAAGAGGAGTATTTCAGCATTTGTTACAAGTTAAAAACTTATATCTACTTCTAAAACTCTATTTCTTCAGAAATAAAGTTAGTGCAAGTGCCTTATATCGTATATTAAACCATTTTTCAGGTTATTTTTAAAATTTAAAAATTTTTAATTTTGTCATTTGTCTTTCTGTGGAGAACAACATGTAGTAAAGCATAAACACATTTAAAAAACGAAAGTTCTAATAATAATAATTAATTTCTTTTTAAACGCACAAAGGGTTCAGTAACAGTAAATTCCTACATTTAAAAAAAGTATTTGTCGCAATGAATGGAAATAAATAAACGTTGTGGAATATCTGGTAAACTTTGGAGGATCCAAACTTATTCATATTAGTTTACTAATTATTTAGCATAAATGCATAAATTAATAACAAAATAAACAAAATGACTACATTAAGTAATGTATCTAAAAACCATATCTAAAATTTTCATGGTGGAATTGAAAATGCTTACAGTGTGTGATTAGGATTTACCTTAGAATAATAACAACAACAACTACCCTTTTAAATAGCGGTATTTCTAATTTATACCCATCAAGTACGATTTCAGCTTTCTATATCTTTCTGTGTGATTGAGATAATTATTACACCAAGATATAGTGTTCATAGCTCTCAATTTTCGTAGTTAATGTGATTTATGTTACCTAGGTTAAGTTTTGAAATATAGCTTCAACTAGTAAAGCTTTAACTTATGACAATCAAAAGACATGTTTCTATATAAAAATAAGTAACCGATTCAGATGCTAAAAATAAATAAATTTTGGATAAATTAAGTCATGGTAAGGTGTGCAAAGATTAACTAATAAGGCGTTATTACAGCCAAAAGTGGAATGTATCGTAATTTTAAATTTAAACAAAAGCCAAAGTTAAAAACACTAACCTGTGGAAATGGCGCTTTCCTGCATAAATAGATTTTCTGCGCTGTTGGTCCTGGGGGATCCAATAAGAGGAAATAAGGGTGTGGGTGACAAGATAAGACAAGTGACCCCAATCTTCACAGCAAAGCCGATCAGTAGCGTCTTTTCTGGTGCAAAAGTTCCTTTTTGATTCCTTGTCGAGTCAGAAGCAAAGGAAAATCGGACCGAGTTTTACCGGTTAAAATTTTAACTTCAAAATGCAATCGGCAAACAAAAACGATCTCCGGGAAGAGGTTAAGCTGAACGGCAAAATATCTAATTCCGCCACAAATTAGCTTTCAAAAGAACGGCCTTGCGAAAATGGAAACTTCTGTCGCCAATCAAACACGCCGGCGATCTCTCTGTCAAAACGCTCTCGGCCTTAGAAAATTAAAACCCGGTCGCCCGCTTTCTAAACAATCACAACTGAAATTGAAAACGCAGCGAGCGAAATATACAGGAGGGAGCGAAATGCGGTCGGCCCTAATTTAAAATTTAAATAAAGTAATTGGAGATTGGCGCGAACATTCCCCGCCCTGAAGCCACCGCGAGGGACGGACAAAACTCCGAAGACGAATCCAACAAAATTGCAATACAACAAACACAATAAGGATTGTACGCACCAACCGCCTCTTCATAATAGAACAAACAAATAACCTGGATAACTATATACAAATTATATACAAATGTCGACAAACCATAAATAACTCCATTATTGGGAAGGAGAAAATCAGGTTCACCGTTGGTAGAGCAGAAACTCCTCCCAAGGTTCAAAACTCGAACTACCCGAACTATGGGATATATCTCCCATCAAAGGTGACAAATTTTTGACTACTTTGACTACTGCTTTGATCGAAACAATTTTAAAATCGTTTTGTTTGAAAAAAATATTCAAACACTCAAATCACCATTGATGCTTATTAAAAAAATAAAAGTTTGAATATCTGTAGACAAATTCCAATTAGCTTATCCAGTTTAGTTTAACTAAACTATTTTAAAGATAGATAACCATTTTTTTTGCTTTTCTACGAAATTATGTACATAAAGAACATCAAACATTAGTAAATTAAAAGTATTTGCCTTTTTAGTGGAATAAAAACTGAACAGAACAAGTAACGTTCCTCTGCAAATTTTATTACCGCTCCACCCAAGCTATCTCGCATGTGGCTCAAATGTTGGTAAGAGCACGACTGCAAACTGATCATATGGGTTCTACGCTTTAGCACTATGAGACTTATACGTAAACAGGCTTCAAAAATAATCTCACAATTCAATCTGCAAAATTTACAGAAACATCATCTGCCAAATACTATACTGAAATTTTTTTTTCAAAAACTATGTTATTATTTTACAATTTTATTTTTGACGCCTTTACATGTAAAACACGAATCAATCAGGGAGTTTTCCTAAATATCGGCTACCCGATTGGGGTCAAAGGTCTGCCAACGAACAGCAGGAGCTGTCAACCAGCCCAAGACAATCCCCGAACCGGAAAATACGATGACTTTGGACTCTGTGACCCTGGACTGCAAAACCGGACAAACACTTTCAATCAACTCTGATAACAACGAAGCCGCGTGTAGTTCAAGTTGCGGAACAGACAACACCCCTGTTGGCAAAACCCTGGTGTTGGCACACACGAGATGAACAACTAACTTTGCCCATAACAACCCTCATATAAACTACCGTTCCACAATTGTCCCGCCAGGCATCGGAAATCCCAAACGGCGACACCAACCATCCAGGGATTATCATTTCCGATAAAACCGGAATTCACAGCCGGCACAACCCTCGACTCCCGAAACACAATAGGCCCAAACGACCTCCGAGATAAGGAAACGTTGGTCGCTAGAATATCGAATCCCCATACACAATCGGCCTACAATAAACAACAAACGACCACCGGGAAAGAGCAAACTCCTGCCGCTACTCTAACATGCCGGCGAACAAAATAGTCGGAGCCAAAAATTCTCAACGAAACAATCATACGCAACTGTAAACAACACATGCCGCCCGGTACATTCTTGATCTTCCTTTGCCATCCAAAACTCAAAACAACCCGAATGGGGACTCCAAAATAACCCCAACACCGATTAAACGGGTCTCCACAGTCAAACTCTCGGACCAGAACGCCACCCGCTTATTCCGGCTAGTGAGACGACCACTCTACCAAGGGAATCACCCAGCCGCCAACATCAACCGCCACGCTTCAACCTTCAAGTTGCGAGCCCTAACTACATCTTCGCGCGGCGAGGCTGTCCACCCCCATGACTTCTGGTACAACCTCTGTCGCGAATGTAAAACCGCTTGCAATGGCAAATAGGAAGACGCGGAAAGACCAAATGAAACTGCACTCAACTTGAATACCTCTGCAAGACTCTCTAGTTCAGGCCTCTACAGCAGTTTTTTTTAAATTATCATATTTAATGAAAAAACGGTTATACAAAAGAAAATATGCTAGTGACTAGAGGAAAGAAACTTCCAAATGCTAGACGAGTATATACACAACATTTGCCTTGCAGCGGAAACGTTAAGGAACATAACCTTTCACTAATTATGCAATCAGATTTGCAACTAGTCCTTGTATTAGAGACTTAAAGGTTCTACGACACCCTCTCCCGACAAACCAAAATTTTCCACACCCGTTCCACGTCTAACAAAGTAACTGAAGAAAGGCGGATATCCACTAACAAATAAAATATATCGGCTTGCAGCCCTCGCCCCATGGATAGCAAATCACCAAGTAACGTTACCGAGTTCGTTTTTATACTTGTATCAAATACTACGTGGAAGAGCTAGATCGTAGCAGCTCCCTAACTTTTGTAGATTCTCCCTGAAAGGCAATGAAACGATGGGTTTTGCAGACCCCGATTTTTTCACGGACGAAGAAAACAATTCCTCACAAACCTTGTTTTCTTGATTTAGAAGTGTTGTTGAAAGAACCTCTTCGCCTTCCCAGAATTTTTGAAGGGGCGTCTCGACCGGTTTATTCATAACAGTCAAACTTACGGGCTTAGTCTCTTCAGACACAACCGGACCCCTACCCATAACAACAAACCCAAAGGGACTTGAAATGGCAAACGGAAATTTCGATGAACTCTTTATGGTCGTGTTTCCCAAAATTTGGCACCTAAAATCCCGTCTACGCCCCCCGGAATGTAAAAAGATTTAAATGCCAAATCCAGATTTCAAAGATAGTCCAGCTAGGAAATATCAATTTACGCCGACGGCAGCTTATCGACGATCTATTTTACAAAAAGAGGCTCTATAGTAAACGAAATATTGGAATCAAAACAAGACGAAAAAGTCAAATTGGTTTTCCCATAGACTGTTTGTGGGGCTCCTTCAAAACTTAGTACCGAAGACTTTAGGCGTTCGATTGGCAAGATCAAACGCCGACACGCCTTGTAAGTTAGAAAATGTGACTGGTTTCCCGAATTCAACAACAATCTCAGATTTTTAAAATGCCCGGACTTGTCGTAAACCTTTTCGACAACCGTCGACAAAACAACCGTCAACTTTTTTGCGATCTCGGACTTTTGGATTTCTAGCGAACGCATCTCTTTCACCTCCAACAACCGGCCTGCAGATTTAGTCCTTTTAGAAAATTTGAAATGCAAGAGGGGGTTATCAGGTAAGTCACATTTGTTACAGGAGATGCGATATCTAAATCCTGGAGCTCGGTGACTGAGTGGGAAACACGGGAACGCCAATGGTAACTTTTTATCAATTTAAACCTCTCCCACTGGGATGCCTTTAAAAATTTACGACAATCCTCAAGGAATAATCTTTTCCTTAGCAAAATTTACAATTTTTCCCGTTCATACGACAATCTGGATTCACTAGAAAATTGTGTGGTACGTAAAATCTTTTCCTGGGTATTGGATATTGGTGTTTCCGATGTATTAACGAACGGCATAGTTTTTATAGTCTTTGTTTCGATGTGATTCTTTAAACGAACGTCTTGTTATCGGGTCTAAAATTTCTAATTCTCTATTCAAAAACATGAAATCTCCAATGTTCTCAAGACCTAATTATTTCAGTGCCGCGATGGACACACAAAAATTATCTAAAACCACTGTTAAACCTCCTCTAGATTCAGCACGTAAAGTTTTAAAATTAAATACTTGATTAATGTAATTATTTGCCAGCGACTTTTGTCATTAAAACGTTCAAATACGGCTATAATTGCATGCCGTCGCAGTAAGCCCCTGGCAAACCTTTAAGGCCGAACATTGCAATTGCGACACCAAAAGTGACACCCTCTCTAAATCTGACAAATTCGGATTGTCATAGACCAAAGTGGTAAATAACTCTAAAAACCAACCGATTTTGAGGCATACCATCAAAGCAAGGAAGATTTATCGCGTTAAGTTTGAGCGCGTCAGGCTTTGGGAGAGCAAGAGCTGTCTAAGTGGTCACGCTTTTTCTAATTTGTAATTCTCAATCGCCGTAAATTTAGGAGTTTGGATCTTAATCCAAAAAAATTTCGGTAATTTGAAACTCTAATTCCTTAAATTTTTAACCATGTCTTTGTGAATTGTATAGGCCGTTTTGAAGCAAGCGAGATTTTGTACTTCATTGATTTATTTTGCGAAGTCGTGCAATCTTTGTACATGAACGAAAAACCTTTGTTTTGTTGTATTTAAAATTTTCAACATATTTTCCGCCTTTCCTTTGTTCGTCATTTTTGCAATAATCAATTTTTAATAGCCAACAATCAACCAAATTTACAATTAAACAAAGTAAATAATCAAGCAATTTAATTCAACCGTGATAATTTGCTTTCATACAATTTTTAAATAACCATTCTCTAAAACGGGTCTCTCGCAAGCGATTAGGGCCTAACGTTCCAACGCTTAGGCGATATCTAATCTAACGCGCACGACTGATTCGGCTGGAACAAATAACAAAATGTCTCAAATCCGGTTCGGAGGACCAAATGTTACGGCCAAAAGTGGACTCTAGTAATTTCCTGCATAAATCGGTTCCCTGTGTTGTTGGTCCTAGGGGACTCAAGAAGAGAAAATAAGGGTGCGGGTGAAAAGATAGAACAAGTTACCCTAATCTTCATAGCGGAGCCGATCTGTAGTGTATTTCCTGCTGCAAATGTTCCTTCTTGATTCCTTGCCGAGTCAGAAGCAAAGGAAAATCGGACCGGGTATTTTCGGCAAAATTTCAACCCCGAAATGCAGTTGCGAAACAAAAACAACCTCCGGGAAGAGATTAATCTGGACGGAAAAATATCAAATTTCGCCACAAAATTAGCCTTCAACAAGACGGCCTCGCAGAAGTGAAAACTTCTGCTGCCAATCAAACACGCCGGCGATCTCTCGGTCAAAACACTCTGGGCCCTGAAAAATTTAGAGCCGGTCGCCAGCTTCTAAACTATCACAACTCAAATTCAAAACGCAGCGAGCGAAAGAGCCAGCAAGGCCAGGTGGGTCGAGAACAAAGGCGAGTGGCAAGCGGTCCAAGCCGCGGCTTTATAGTTATATCAGCACTCCGCGTGTTCGGACAAATTCGCGACCGCTAAAATATACAGGAAGGTGCAAAATACGGAAGAAATAGATGTAGTTCTCCAGAAAATGTAGAACTAAAGTTATCTGATCCGAAAAGAAATGCTAAATGGGCATCTACAAGAATTGATACCTGGAAAATCTTTTTATGGATGAAATGATAGGCACTATCATTATACATATTAAAGAAATAACATTCAGATATTCTGATAGGCTTGTTAATTAACGGGTTTTTTTTGTATAAAGAGGCGAGAGAATATTAGTATTTTTCTGGCCCCCGTTATATGGCCAGTAAGCAAATTATTTGTGCACTGTCTAATTTTTTTAAAGCAGACGGTATCCTGGTAATTAGAATAAAGTTTCGAATTTTTCTCAATTGCGTTAAATTTTACAATAAGGTAAGCAAAAATAACGACCAAGAGGTGACAAATTCATACTAACTTTAGATGCAAAAAGCAATCTCAGAAAAGAAAAAGTGTAGCTTTAACAAGCCGGATAAATGTAAAAGTAATATTGTAATAATATATGAATTCAAGAGTTTCTACATAATTTCAACGAAAAAAAAACATTATTTACCATAGCTACGCAATATTCGTCAACTATGCGAATTAATTTAGA
The DNA here is from genome assembly GCA_036346155.1 of Sinelater perroti. NCBI lineage: Eukaryota > Metazoa > Arthropoda > Insecta > Coleoptera > Elateridae > Sinelater > Sinelater perroti. The sequence goes on along the minus strand of JARFIY010000005.1, from coordinate 4,091,320 downwards.
AAATTAACAGAGCATTACAATAGTTTTCGTCTTTTGATGTAGCCGCAAAGATACTGTCAAAAAATTTAGCACTACTGAGAACCAGAAATGAATACAATAGACACTCTCAAAGCTTTCTGACAAACAAAATTCTTTTTCTCAATTTATATATTTTTCGGAAAAAACTGTAGTGTGTTTTTTCCCTAAAAGCAAAACACATTCCGTGCCTTTATCAAGCTTCTACTTTCCAGGACTCGTGAGTTGAAGTATCAAAGAAAGCTAAAATTGTTTTATTCTACAACAAAGAACAAGATGGTGACTACTAAAAGTATTTTATAAAATGCTAGAATAGGCAGCAAATAAAACTATTTTCAGGTTTCTACTTTTCATTAATTTATTGGTAAATATATACTTTATCTATATTGTAATTTAATTTATGCGTTTATTTATACAATGAATCAAACCTAAAAAATTGAATAATAATTAGTACTTAAAATCTCACAACATGTTAATGTGTATTCTAGGTGATGCGCTCGTCAAACGAGCATAATATTTCATAGGTCCTGAAGACTTAATGAAGTTTTTGTTAAATGTTTCAGAATATCTTACTATCGAAAATAGCAAGTAATTCTGCAACTTATTTTCTTTTGTTTCTGTATCGCTATTACAATCTCTTTAATACATTTTATTTATATAAATTTAAAATTTCTATATTAGCTATCAAATGTAACAATAGCAATTAATTGACTCTGTCCTATTATTAAAATCAATTTTATTACAATTAATAATATATAATACAATACAATTCCCACACTTTGGAATATGCGTTTTTGTGTAAATGTCGGATCAATCATTAATTTTTATATGTGCATATTAAGCAAAAAGTTGCCATCTCGTGTGTAAACAAAACACCATGTTTTCTTTTTAAGAAGAACAGAAGAAGAAAAAATAATTTTTAAAATATAAAACTAAAATAAAAATATTAATAAACTTAAGATCAAAAATAAAAAGAACGTACAAGAAAACGATCTCATTATAGTTAATACAAACAGTAAGAAGAAGACGTACAGATAATTAGTAAAGAGCAAAGTGAACAAGAGTCGAAAAAAACATTGATCAAAAAGTATCAAGAGAAAAAAGAAGACAGCCTAAATCAGGGTGGTTTTATAATAAATGTAGATGCGTAATAGTACCAAGACAAGTGACTGGAACAAAAAAGCTGGAACATAAAATAAAGCAGAAAGTAAACCGCATTACGTTCAAGAAAGAAGGAAAGTGATTTAAATATGCAAAACAAATAAAAAGACATTATAAATAAAAAATTAAAGATATTAAACAATACCCTACGCAGAATGATACAAGAAACATGTATAAAACAATCAATGAAGTCATAAAAAGATTTTTTCAAATAATTAGTCTGTAAAAAAACAAAGGAAACTAGTAGGTGTATAAATAAGTTCTCAGCTTTTTTCTGCAAAATTAAATTTAAAAGCAAACAAAAAAAGCTTAAGTATCAAAGTATTCTCCGTTGGCATCGATGACCTTTTGCCATCTTTCGGGTAGCTTGCGAATTCCCTGGTGATAGAAGCTCACCGGCTTCGAGACGATAAGGTTATCGATGCATTTTCGGACTTCTTCTGTTTTGAAGTGCGTATCAGCCAAGTGATGCTGTAACGACCGGTATAAATGATAATCGGAAGGGGCCATGTCTAGGCTATACGCCGAATGTGGGAGAAGTTCCCAGCCTAACGCGAAGATGTGTTCTTGCGTCGCCTTCGCAACATGTGGTCGGGCATTATCATGGAGCAGGATGACTTTGCGACTTCCTTGTCCAGTAAATGGTCTCTTTTCTTCCATTGCGTCGCTCAAATTGATGAGTTGCTATTAGTATCGGCCCTCCGTAACTGTTTCACCTGGTTTCAAGAGTTCATAGTACAGCACACCTTTCCAATCCCAGCAGATACAGAGCAAATTCTTTTTGGCGTGGATATTGGGCTTTGAAGTCGATGTCGAAGGTTTGCCAGGGTCTATCCATGATTTTTTGGGATTGTCGTACAAGATCCATTTTTCATCGCCCGTAATGATTTTATGCAGAAAATACTTTTTTCGGTTCCTTGAAAGTAAATGGAGTGCGGTGTCACGCCGTCGATTTTTGTTATCTTCGGACAGTTTATGCGGAACCCATCTGCTTTCCTTTTGTATCTTGCCCATTGCATGCAAACGTATGGAAATGGCTGGCTGAGTGACGCCAAGCTGTTCTGCAAGCTCTTTTTCAGTTTGCGCATTGTTTTGATCCAGCAATGTCTGCAGCTCATCCGTGTCAAATGTTTGAGGGCAATAGAAAAACGTAAATGTAATAAAACACCCATAATTGATAGAAGTGTAGTAGAGATAGAAAGGAGTTATAAAATAATAAAAGCAATTTATAGACTTTTATACAGAGTGATCAATAATACGTATCGGAAAGTATTTGCTTATTACATCTTACGTAGCTTATAGATTTTCAAAAAATATTAGATTTGGCATAATCTAAAGTTTAGTTTAACAAATTTTCAAAATATGAACCATAGCTAGCAACAAGACGACGCGGCCTACTTTTAAAAGTCTCATTTATTGCTTCAATCGTGTTTTATGGCTACTTTGGGATCTTTGAGTGTCATTGGAAACCACTTGTAAGCTGAATTCGTTAGGTAACCTCACAGAAAAAAGTTTCCTAGATACATGTCAGTGGAATATAGTGGGAAATTAATTTTCCCACGGGCAAAATTATCGTAATCTAGGTCTATGATACGTGTTCCAAAATTATCCAGAAGTGTGGAAAAAAATTTAAGAGTGCGATGAGGCCTTACACCGTCCTGTATAAATTAATCATTCTTAAGCATTTTGGCTTTCTTTGCTCCCCGCAGAAACTCTTTTTCGAGCATTTGGCGATAATTTTGTGAGTTAATTTTGCCGTTAAAGAAACATGTTGTGAGATATTTTTTCCTGAAGTTATACACTAAACGGTCACTTTTCCTGAATGAGAAGACTTTACAATTGAAATGTAAGGATTTTTGATATTCTAATGGTGCATGTTTTGCTTATTAACGAAACTTTACAAATAAAATCAAATCTTATTACTAAAACATCAATTAAACTGTCTTTTTTTAGTTATTAATCATCCAATAGGCTAAATTAAAATCTTCTCTTGACATTCTACGGCTTCAGCGGTTGATAGATTTAAATATTGCACGGGAACATTTTCAAATGTTTTGTTAGGATAATTTAGACTGATCCTCGCTTGTTGAGTTGTTTTTCAAATCGACAAATTTGACCGATCTTTGAAAAGTACTCCAATCTTTTCGATGTTTTGTGACATCAGCAGTAGACCGGCCAGAGATTGCTGGTCAAGTGTCCCTGCCTATTGTCTCAAATTTCTAAATCAGCCTAAAAGTTGTGTTTTTTCTCCAAAATTTTATTTAATTTTTCTCACTTGCTTATTGCCATTTAAAATTTTTTGCTTTAACTAAGGAAGACTTCTTAAGAGCCCAACTTCTTCGAAATTTGTAAAATTTATCTACAATAAACAGGCTTTCTTCTAAGTTTAAGGATTCCATGTTTACAATTATGTAATCTTGTGATCAGCGGTTTGGTACAAAATTTCAATTAGCTAACTATTATGTGTGGTAAGTAACTCTCATTATTTTTTAATACGTAATACCTATTATTGCTGGTCCTGTAATAATATTGAGATTTGCAACAATTCCATTTGATTGAAAAACTTCTATTATTTGTCCCGTCTTCGAGAAACGTGATAAACTCAAATAGAATAACTATAAGGGTATTATTTTGTTAGTAGCAATATATAAAAATCTCGTACTCGTTATTCATATGCAGAGAATATAACACACAAATATCAAGTGGGTTTTTGAGAAAATGGATCCATCATCAGCCACTTACTTCCACGCGGAAAATTTTTGAAAAATACTGGGAATTTAATATCAATATACACCATCAATATATACATCGACTTTAAAAAGGCATATGATAACATAAAATAGCACGCAATATATAAAATATAAAATTTTAATTAAACTTTTAATTACGAATTAAACTAAGAATTGTCAAAATGACAATAGAACACAACAGAAGTATATATGGAAATTTTTAAATAAAAAAATGAATGCAACAAGGCGACGTGCTATCACCACTACTACTAAATCTTAAAATAAAAAGCAAAAAGAAACATTACCCACAATCTAAATGGATCGGCACACAACAAACAAATGTTATTATTCTTTGCAGACAATGTGGCCATAATTAGGAAGAAACAGAACTGCAATAAAGCATTAGTGGAATTGACAAATAACACACAACAGCTTGAGCTAAAAGTAAATAAAAAAAAAATAAATACTTAAACATAACGATAAGACCACCTCAACGCAATGAAGGAAATTAAAAAAAAAAGCATATATGGAATATATATAACGGAAACAAAAGAATGGACAACTATAATATATAATACAAAGTATGGTAAAAGATGCAAGACATCATGTACTTCGATCTAAGCTTTTGAACCTTAAGCACTAAAAGCTAAGAATTACTAATTTGATTTGAAAAAAAAAAGTCTTGAAGAAAGTATGTGACCCCACATATGATGAGAATCTGAACAGAAGTGACCAAAAATAAATTACAAAAGATGCAAAATGGACTACAACTATTGCAATTGGTCCAAGTCCAGAAATTAAGGTGGTTCGGACACGTGTGACTGGTAGGAGAGGAAAGATATAAAAAAAATTAAAAAGACCACCAGAAACATGAATTGACAATATCGTAGACGATCTAAGAAGACTGAATTGAAAAGTCTTTATTCAATATAAGGAGAAGCCGCGCTGTGTGTGTGCGTGTTCGCGCATATTTTACTTATACAAATATTAAATCTGTTTTTCAATGTACTACTGAAGTAGATAGTAAAAAAGTCGCGAAGTAACCGTCGCAGTGAGCAGACGTGTTTCGCTGCTCCTGCAAGCTCGTGACGTCACAGCAATTGTTAAATCGGTACTTGTGCCAACTGGATCAAGTACGCGATTCTAGTCGTTATCTGTGAGCGATAGAAAAGTAAAAATTCGCGTAGGGTCAGTGTAAAGTGCCGCCAAGAACGCAAACAAATAGCCCGTTACGGCTAAAGATGGGAGCCAGCTAGCAAGAAGTAATCAACCATCTCAGAGAGCTGACAGCCCAGCTAAACTATGAGAACAGCATAGACTTCAGCAAGGAGCTACAAAGTATGACCAGCCGAAGATGCCTGATAAAAATATGAACACCTAGCCATAAACAACAAGTATCAGCGCCAGCAAGCCCCACGCCCCCGTCACCGACAACAAATGACAACGGAGCGACATCGCCGGGAGCAACCATCGACGACCCAGGTACGCTATCGCCAGCGACGTCGGCAGGCGATTTACCACCAGCGAGACTATCAAGAGAGCAACTAGAGCAGCCCGAGAACGAAAGAGACAACCGAAACCAGAGCAACAAAGAGCAACCTATGGATGTGAGCAAAGTTGAGTCATCCAGAATAGACGAGGACTACACCATTGTTCGGAGAAGGAAAAGAAGACGCTGCCGACCATCCCATGACGAACCGGAAGCGAAAGTACCAAAAAACATACGATTTATTGACTGAATATAAATATAAAACATTACAGGAAATATCTCAATGTTCAATTGGCTAGTGCTCTGCCTTACGGAACTACACCAGCAGTACCGCAACAGCATTAATAATTTTGTGCAAACCTGTCACTCATAATACTTAATTTTTTTTAAATACTATCGTAATATCGTAAATAAGTACTAGCGTAACCCGAGTCAGGGCAGGCGACTCAAAAACGCTGATGGCTCCGAGTAATCGTAACATTTACAATATTATGCAAAGAAACAAACTAAATCTACCTTAATCTACACCGCCCTTAATGTCTATTAATTACTGTCCGAAGAGTTTGTATCTCGGGCCAGCAATTAAGGAAAGACAAAGACGAGATGGTCCGGGAAAACTTAAGAAGGAAATTAATCCCCGTACGATCACACACACGATGCCTCTCGTATTTGGGGAGGCTGATCGCACGGGAAGAGACATCTATATCAGCGAAGTCATGTGTGTGGATGTTTCAGCGGAAAAGCCGCACAAGAAGAGGACCGTTGGGCACTGTCAGAAGTTTAGCCATGCCCAACAAAACTGTTTTGACCCCCTCCCCACTTCTTTGCCTAGCATCAAATGCACCGGATCCCATCATACGAACAACTGCGACCAGAGCCGCGAGGCACCAGCGGTGTGCGCAAGCTATAGAGGGTGTCCATCGTTCCCTCGGCCGAGAGTCATTCTAATATCACAGCAAACACCAGTGCCTTCTCCGCCTCTCGCGTCAACCAACATCCCGGGATGATCATACGCCCAAGTCGCCAAAGAAACGCCAACCACTGCTGCCTGTCCAGCACTCCCAGGACAGATAACCACAAAAATCCAAGAACCACTAGAAACAACAATAGCAATTACCCCACCTTCCAACCTGAAAACACAGTTGAGGTTTTCTATTCGATCTCTTCCAGCAAGTGGACATCGAGAAATTACTGCAACTAATACACACAGACACCCTATACCATCAAACAACAACCCGAATGACAAGAAAACAAGCGTGTCCAGCTCACCTTGACATGGATAGAGGCGCACTCCAGAAGCGCCAAGAACGAGGGCGGTCCGTTGTTATTTAAGTCATCGCAGATGAAGGGGGTTACCCGTGAAAAAGATGGCATAGAATGGAACGGAAGTACATAAATCTTTTTTACATAGTTCACTAACAGAGGATATTAAATATGGCATAAATCTAATAAGAAAATTACTGAATATAAACGTTAACTTAAAGAAGACATAAATTATTAAAATTCTCTAGTCGAAAAATTTTCATACGTTTTAAATATCTACAGAGTGTGCTATTATATATTTAAAGACGATAATGAACAGCTAGGGCGTCACCTGAATAGTGGATACTTAAACGTTTAAACTCTTGCAACTTTGGAGACCTTTGGGCTTTGCCGGCGGTGTCTGTAAACATTAGATAAAACTTAACAGAGCTAAACTTCTAGTACTAATCAGTAAATTACTGTAACAACAACTATGCTTCGGATCCCCATTGCCTGCTTGTGCTTGATTTAAGGTGTTGCAATTATTTGAAGACCCGGCAAACACGCGGCGCCAGCAGCCTAACGCCACGCGGCAGGAGCAAAATTATCGCAGAAGCCATAAATTCTGACGTTTGAGAATAATTTAGATTGGTGTCTGCTGGAGTGCTGCTCAATGCACAGCTGTAAATCATAATATAAAGGCACAAGCGGAGCCAAAATGCGCCATAATAGAGCCTGGCTGTATCTGTATGGGAAACACTTTCTTAGACGAAATTTGACATCACCCAATAAAATAAACCTGCAAAGCTTGCAACGCATAGAGAAGTGGCGAAGCAATCTCAGGTCACTAACGCTGACCTTTGACCAATCAGTTTCAAAATCACTAGCAAACAAGCCTTTTTGGTCACCTGTCGATTGGTGAAAACAGAATTTGGAAATTCCCAGTCGTTCTCGAGTGTTTGCTCAGACGGACGGACGGACGGACTGACGGACGGACGGACTGACGGACGGACAGACGGACAACATGAAGTTAGTGACTCCGCTTCGCTTCGCCACTTAATAATGGGAAAAATTAGGCGAGAAAATGGAACGGTATTGTTTTGGAAACAAAAACTGTTTTAATAAAATACATAGCTCGCTTAGAAAACGAAAAAGGACAAAGCTAAATATATAAAAGACAAAGAGAGAAAGTTAGTGATAAAAGAAGGAGTATTTTGAAAAAATGGTAAAGACAAAAGAAACTGAAAAAATGAACATAGGAGAAGGAAATGAACCAAGTAGTACAGAACAAAAGGAAAGTAAAGTACTTAAATAAATAATAATAAAAAAATTATCAGAAACTAAAAAAACGTAAGAAACATGTAAATCAGCCGGCTGTAACCGAATAATGTAAAAAATGATTAAAAAACTAAGCAATAAGACACTAGTAATACTAACTAAATTATTTAATAAAGTATGGTAAAAAGAGAACATTTCTAAAAAGCTATCATTACATAGCTATCGGAGGAGTCAAGATATATGGAATAATTCTAGAGAGGAGATCAATGAAGAAAATAGAACATTGCAAATTCACAAAAGGCAAAGTACAAGATTGTATACTTTTAGTTAAGCAACTAATACAAAAATTTAGGTTGGATAAAATATTTGCAGCATATTGACCTTGAAAAGGCATTTGATAGCATTAAAAAAATTATGTGAAATCGCCTAAAACGAGGAAGGACAAAATGGCAAATCAGTTAAATCTGTAAATGGTTTATATGAAAATCTACGTGAAAATCGAAAACTTGTTGTCTAAACAGTTCATAGCGATGGAGAGGCAAGGAAGAGTTCTTAGTAATAGACGACGTTCTAAAAGAAATAAAAAATTAAAAAACAAAAATGGGCTTCATGAACATCGAACTAATACAAGAACCAAAAGTGTATTTGTCGATGACTTGCTGATATACGCAAAAATAAAGAAATATGGAAGAACACGCTACTTGCAACAAACTAAAATAAACGTAGGACTGACTAAGATGATGATAAGAAGTTAAGAAAATATTAGTAAAACTAAACCATAGCGAGATTGAAAGAGATAAACATTTAAATATTTAGAAGTGAAGACGAGAGGAACGAAAAAATTAATGCAAAAATAAAGGATAGATTAGAAAGCGCAGTCAAGATCTATCATGCATTAAAAACGCATTCATTGGGAAAGAGAGATCTTTAAGAAAACGAAAGTACAATTTTCAAAACCATTTTTAAATTACTGCTAATGTACGTGATAGTTGAATTCTAACAAGGATTATGAAAGCAAAATAGAAACCACGGAAATTAAATTCTCAGGGTATATAAAGGGGGTTACGAGAAGAGACAAAATCAAAACCGATAAGATGAGAAAGGATCTAGAAGTAGATTTAATTTGTGAGACTATCAAACACCGACAGTTAAGATGGTTTGGACATATGATGCAGATGTGAGAGGAAAGGACAACAAAAAGAATATGGGAGGCAAGATAGCAGTAACACAAATAAGAAGTAGATTATTCTAGAAGAAATGACAAAAAATAAAAAAAAATGGCTCAATAAAATTCATAGTGAAATGTGGATTTGATTTTAGCTAACATTAACCTAATTTAGTAAACTCATATAGTTATATTCTATATATGTTATATATAAAATTGTAACTTACCTTAACACATAACGGTATATTAGGATTGCTGATTATGTATTATATACAGTAAATTATGCAGTTGATAACTCATATTATAACTATATAAATTTGTTTCTTATGCTTATAATTTCCAAATATAGTTCTGTTTTTATTTATATGTATATTTATTATCCTTATACTTTTTCAGACGTTGGATTGAAATTTGATGTCCTTTTCTGTCTAATGTTTTTAATGGTCTTAGTAGTTCAATTGTATATTTCCAACTTTTTCTATTGCGCTGTCTGTTTAGTTTGTTTTTTTTTAATACCTGTAAGGCTTATTTTGTTCTATTTATTTTATTTGTCTGTTATATATACATAATCTATGTTTGACTTAGCGACGCATTATTTATTTTATTTATTATCGAGTAGTGCTTTGTTTAATTTACATGTTTGGTTCGTTACTCTATCATTCATTTTTCAATCTTCGGTCACAAATATTTTATATATCGCCATCTTTTTTAATGATCTGTCTTTACGTTTGATTTCTTTGGTTATTTACTCGCATCACCGTGGTCCTTTGTTTACTAGGATCTATGTTTAAATTTCCTAATTCTCTGGTACGTTTACTAAAAGTTACATTTTATTTTGTTTCTAGTACTGCACCGTGAGCAAATAATAAAGTTGCATGTTTTAATTGGTGGTAGTTTTCTATATCTAATTATAGTATTTTGTTGTTTTTATAAAGACCAAAATTACAATTTTGTTGCAAGGGCATGTTGGTGTAAAATAAAAGTAAAAGTAAAATTAATGGTAAAGGGCGCTTTCTATAAAACATGCGTTTTGTAAGAATAGCAAATGAACATTAGAAATAAATATAACACTCAACCAGTGGGACCAATTTTTTGCCTGGCAATGGTTTCTTTAGAGAGAAAATTTATCAATAGTAATAGAGATCAGTAGAACAAAATGTACACCCAACATCACTGAGGGTAAACAAAGATAGATTATATATATATAGAACTTGGTGGTAACTTTTCAATCTTTTCGGTTCTTTGCTTTGGCTTTCCAGTTGGTTACCTCCTCCTGTAAATTCTCCAACAAAACCTCTCTTCATATTTTCTTTGGCCTTCCCTTCTTTCTTTTCTCTTTAGGTTTCTTCCAAATTATTTTCTTTTTTATTTTTTCCTCGGTCATTCTGTTTGCTCTTAAAATCATGTCTATTTGTGGTTCTTTAAAAATGTTATAGATTTCTTCATTTGTTCTTTTCCCTTGTAAATTTTTTTAAAGTTTTTTTTTCGTCTTTTTAATATATCTTTTTGAGTATCCAAATCTCATTCCTATATGATGCCTTATTACGCTTTTGTATATTATCAGCTTCGCATTCCATAATAATTGCTTTTAATAGGTAAGTCACGGCTCCCGCTACTTTGTTGACTCTGCTTAACCTCGTATCAATTTTCTTATTTTCTTTACATTTGTTGTTAATTCTCACCCCCCAAATAAACAAATTCGTCTTGTTCCTCAAATCTAAACCTTCTGCCTTTCGATTTCAAGTTGTTTCTTTGTTTGGCTTCTTTGTTTATTCTTATTACTATGCTTTTCTTGGTTTACTTCTAGTTTTATTTTTCGCTCCTCATCTATCATTTTCTCTGATGTGTTTTTAATTCATTTTTTATTTCTAGCTGTTATAGCTAAATTATCTCCATAACCTATTGCTGGCTCTTATACAACATGTTTTTTCTATTTATGCAACTCTTTATGTAATTTTTTCTAATTTTAATTAAATTTCTTTTTAATGTTAATTAGGTTAATGAAGAGGCCTGCCTGAAATTTTGTTTAATTTTATAGTTCTTTGATGTAATATTTTTACCCTTACATTGCTGATGGTGCATTTCAGTGTCACCTTAACTAATTTTTTTTAATTTCTCTGGTACCTCGAATTCATCAGGTATCTTATTTATCTTGTTTTTTTTTTCACACAGTCATATGTTCTCTTGAAGTCGATAAATAGGACTACAGTGATTATATTGTACTCATAACATGTTGTTAAGGTCTCTTTCATTGTAAACAGCTAGTATGTTATTCCTCTATCTTTTCTGAAACCGGTGTGGTGCTCTTCTGTTTGTGGTACTACCATCACTTCCAATTTTCTCGTAATAAGTGTTGCTACTATCTTATATATTGCATCTAATAAAAAGCTCCATCTATAGTTATTTCAGTGAGTCTTATTTTTTTTTAGAATTGGCGCAATTGTGCCACTTTATATTTTCTATTGTTATTCGATTTTTCAAAGGGCTTTTGTTGTTCTTCATGCTACTTAGGATCTCTTTTATTTCTTCCTTTGTTAGTTCGGGTAATTTCTTATATTCGCTTACTATTTTCTTTGTTCTGGCTTTTCTACCTCCTTTTTTTCTTTTTCATTTAACAATTCATAGAAATACTCTTTCCATCTTGTTCTAATTTCTTTTTCTTTCCTTATTATTTTACCTTTCTTGTATCTAATATATGGGCCGAGGTTATAGATTATTCTTCTTTTTTGATTTTTCTATAACAGTTTTTAATTTTCTTTCTTTTATGTTGTGTTTAATTGCTTCAATCCCGCTCGTTGTTTTCTGTAAGCTGTGTAACTTTTACTTCCGCAATTAAAAAAATTGCGTAATGAAAGATTTTCTGTCTTCTTGTATCTTCTTGTAATAATCAACTTGTATATCCAACCGTTTAAATTCATATGCATTTTGTAAGGTTTTTGTTCTTGTACTTACCTTTTTAGTTTACCAGGATTGGTCTGTTTCGTCCCTCTCCATATTAGCTTATTCTTCTTATTTCGTGTATTTCCGTATTTCTATCCAAATCTGTTTTTATTTTTTGATTCACACGGTTTATTTTCTTGCCTTAATTTTTCCTTTCCGACAGTATCTGATTTTTTGTGTATCGCTTGATTTTCAAGTTAAAAACAAATATAGTTAAATTAGGGAAATTAGATCAGCATAGTTAAATAATTCTAAATACTTCCGTGAGAAGTTAAATCAGAATTTAGAAGCTTGCAGTGTTTATCTCATATAAGCACCTTTTTGTATTTGCTTTTTATTACTCATATCTTATCTACATTCTAAGCATTACAGTGGGATTCCGGTACCGTGGGACTCCGGTTTGCTGACAAATGTATAAATGCGGCCAACATTTAGAATAGTAGTCAGTAAGTAACAACTGTCTTTAGTAATAACATTAAATGTAAAATATCGGCAATTTGTAATTTCTAAATAAAATTTATTTTAAGAAATTCTGTAAAGTGATCGACTTAATTGGCGCTGCGAACAGGATAGCCGGACGGTAATTAACCGGCGTATTTCAATACCTTGCTGGCTACCCAGGAGAACCCGAAGCCCTGCGAAAGCAATTCAACTGGACCGAAATCAGAAGAATTTCAACTTTACGAAGCGCTTCGCCTGCACGGAGGTCCCGAGTCCACCCGCAGTTCCGCTTCGTCTGGACATTTTCGCCGAAAGAAACCGCCTGCAAACCATCTACCAAATGCTATTAGCAACTTTAGTCCTGTAAGTACCTTTTAATTATCCTTTATCGTCGCATTATACATGTATTGTACCGTATGAATACATTTCGTGAAAGACCGCCTATTAGAAAAATAATTGCGAACTTGATCCAATTGATGGTAATGCAATGGCTAATTACACAGAAATTAGTATTGCTAAAGAAATGATTCCTCAATACTAGGGAGGAAGCAGAAACTTATCATATTTTATTCAGCAATGTGAAAAATGTATTAATACCTATAAGAACACAACACCCGGTCAAGAAAATTGCAAGTTTAATAAATTGTTTTTCGAAATTTGTTACTCAAAACTAACTGGCAGTGCTAGAGATACTCTAGTAACAAACGACTGCTCTAGTTGGGAAAAAGTTAAAAGAACACTTTTCAATCGTTTTGGAGATCCGAGAAATGAAACCGTTTTAGAAAATGATCTTGCTACTTGTTATCAAGGATCAAACGAAACGTACGACCAGTATTACGAAAAAATTAAAAATAAATTACAACAATTGCTGGAGCACGTATACATACGTGAAGTCGACAGTAAAAACCGACTTTTAAAAACAATTCACGAAACAAAAATCCAAATTTAAAATTTACACCCCAATATTCAAACAATTTTAATCAAAGTAGTTATCCAAACCATTTTTACAATCATAATCGCATACCAAACTTTGTTAATGTTCAACATCGACCAGCACAGGCTCAGTTTACAAAAAAATCCAGTAACTTCTAAAGGAAAGCCCAAACCAATGTCAGTTTGCACTAGAAATACAAATAGGTCTTACCAAAACAACATTCCGAATCCATCACAGGCTAATTACTTCCGCAGTACTGGTCCGTGTAATTTTATCTCAGAATAACTTCATAATGTTGAAGAACCCGAAGAACGGCAATCACAACTGCAAAATGATGAAAATTACGAGTATGATGACGATTCCCAAGACTGTTACGTTGAACAAGCCGAAAATTTTCCTATAGGAGCCTCGGAAGAACGATTGTTGACCTAAATTTTTCCACGAATAAACCAAAATTACCATTTATCTCTATACCGACACTAAATCTAAAAATTTTGATCGACAGGGGCGCTTGAAATTCAATTATAAACTCAGGACCGGCTTATGAATATTTTCAAAATTATTTTTTTCAACCACCGTTTACAGTAAAAAGCCTAAATCAGAAAGTAACAGATGACAAAAATATATCATTTCCAATTTTACAGGAATATGGCATAAAAAATAATATCAATTTTCGTATCATTAAGTGGCATGACCGCTTTGACGCCTTAATAGGAAGCGACCATTTTAAAAAATTAGGAGCGAAAATTGATTATAAAGAAAAAACACTACATATAAATAAATTTAAAATTTCATTTTTTATGGAATTAAATCCGAACAATTTCAAACGTTTTAAATAAATTTCCAAAACACATAAAAATTCCCACCAATATCGAAGAAGGCCCTGTAATTATACCTGAAACCAAAATAGGTAACTACACTATTCCAGAATCGATTGCCTTTTGCAAAAATGGATTGTGTACAATGCCATTAGATGAAGAAAAAAATATAGAAATAAATTTTCTCCGCCCTTTAGTAGTGGAACCGGTTAATAATTTTCATTTGGCTACCCCAAATTCTCCCTGTTCATAATTATATATCACGAAAATTATACCTACTGAACATCTTAATTTCAAGGAAAGTTCTGAAATAATATCCCTATGTAAAATATATAAAAACATTTTTTACAACGAAAATAGTGATTTAACCTCCATTAATGCTGTAAAACACAAAATTAGAACTACGGAATGAACCTGTTTTTTTAAATCATTTAGATACCCATACCATTTAAAAGAAGAAATTCAAAAACAAATTGAAAAACTACTAGACAACAAAATTATTAGGTCAAGCATCTCTCCGTATAGTTCACCCGTTTGGATAGTCCCTAAAAAATTAGATGCGAGCGACAAAAAGAAATGGCGACTCATTATAGATGACCAGAAATAAAATGAAAAAACGTTCGAAGATAAATATCCGCTTCCAAGAATTGAAGAAATATTAGATAACCTCGGAAAATGCACATACTTTTCTACTTTAGATCTTGCCCAAGGATTCCACCAAATAGAAATGGATCCTGAATCTATAGAAAAAACAGCCTTCACGGTAAACAACGGGCATTATAAATACACTAGAATGCCTTTTGGTCTCAATAATGCACTTAGTACTTTTCAAAGAGTAATGGACAACGTCCTACGTGATTATTTATATAAGTTCTGTTTTGTTTATATGAATGATGTAGTTATTTTTTCGAAATTCTTACACGACCACATGGTGCACCTTAAACTAATTTTCAAAAAACTTAAAGAATACAATTTGAAAGTACAAATAGACAAAAGAAGTTGGGTTTTTAGGCCACGTAATCACACCAAAAGGTATAAAACCAAGCCCTTCAAAAATTAAAGCCATTCAGGAATATCCTATATCAAAAACAACAAGAGAAATAAAATCGTTCCTTGGATAATTGGATACTACAGACGATTTATTCAAAATTTTGCTAAGATTCCTCAACCATTCACAAAATGTTTTAAAAAGGGATCAAAAATAGATATAAATGACTCAAACTACCTACAGGCATTTCAGTTATGTAAGGAGCTATTAACAAATGCCCCCTTACTCGTTTACAATGATTTTAACAAAGACTTCTGTGTCACTACTGATGCGTCTAACACGGCTATAGAAGGTGTCCTATCACAAGATAATAAACCAATCTCTTTTTACTCCCGAACATTGAATAGCGCCGAAAAGAATTATTCAACTATGGAGCGAGAATTACTCAGTATTGTGGAATGCACAAAACATTTCCGACCCTATATTTTTGGCCGACAGTTTTTTATAGAAACAGATTACAAACCCCTTGTTTGGTTGTTCTCCCTAAGAGATCCGAATTCTAGACTAGTTAAGTGGCGCCTACGTCTTGAAGAATTTGACTACAAAGTAATATATAAGAAGGGAAAAGAAAATGTGGTTGCTGACGCCTTATCTCGAATCGAACTTAATACTAATGAAACAACAAATGAGGATACTGACCTTGATCTGTTATCAATACTACCAAATATCGATTGAAAACAGACTTATCACCAGAGGAACTCGACGAAATATTAAATACCGACGAAATTCAGCTATCGGAAGATGAGACCAGACACACCTCTTTAGAAAACCCCGTTTTTACAATGACCATAAGCGATAAACCAATAAATCACTTTATGCATCTCATCATCCTAAAATTAGGAGACCAATATAATGTAAGCTACACAAGACCTTTTTCTAAGCATCATTACGTTGTTACAGTTAGGAGAGGAGCTGAATTAGAAAACCTCAGACGGTTTTTCAAGGAATATATAAATCCTAACAATGTGTATGGAACTTATTTCAAACACACCGAATTAGAATCAAAATTTTTAACAATCACACATCAACTGCTTGATAACAAAGTAAAAATTATTAAAAGCATTATTCTGGCTAAGGACATGGAAGGATCTAACAATCAATACAATGCAATCACTCAGTATCATCTTACCAATCATAATGGAGTCACAAAAACTTATAATAACCTTAAATTGAAATACTATTGACCAGATATGAAGACCAAAATTAATAAAATAATTAACGAATCTGAAATTTATGTAATTAATGAATACGAACGAAACTCGTATAAAATGCAACTTTCAGAACCTTTATTATCAGAAAGACGCGTCAATACACATACAAGAAAAATAAAAAGAATTAAAAAGAAATTTCCATTCCAGACTTGGCCTCCTGACCAGGAGCCAGGCCCTTCAAATAGAAAAGACCCAAGTTGATAGTTTTTTCGCTGAAGATCTAGGTCCCGCAAAAATTCTAAGCCATTTTCATAGATTTTATTTTTATATTAATATTAGTGACCTATAAATTAGTTATCGTAAAATATTAAGAAATATAATTATTTTAGAAACAAAATCCGTCAATCCAATCACGCTCCAACTCGTAAACGCCCTCAACGAAAATTTCCTATCTATTGAAGACCAATTAGCAAAATTCAAACACAGAACAAAACGAGGTTTAATATATGCTCTAGTAATAACAATAAAATATATTACAGGTAACCCGGATAATAATGATCTCGCGGAAATAAATAAAAACTTAAGTAACCTTTACAAGAATCAAGATAAAATTATCAAACAAATGAACAAATTCACATCTTTTGCAAATCATATTTCTAATAGGTACTCGGAAGACTTTAAAACCATTCAAGAGAACTTATTTTTATAATTTTGTGAAAATGTAGCTATTTTCGAAATACAATTAAACGTACAATATAACTACTATCTTAGTTCAAAAATGATAAGCATCCTCGAACGTATAGAAAGAACCATTTCGCTAGCATTTTCGGAAAACACAAATTTAGTAATAATTTCAAATCCCGAATTAGTTTCTATCATGAACCATCTAAAACTAACTTATAGACCTACACAGTTACTCGAATTAGACAAAAATCATTCTTTTAAAGTATTAAAATTTACAAAATTTCAGATATTATCAACAATGAATGTGATTACATGTATATTGCGCGTCCCTATTCTAAACCCGTCTCTATACCAACATGCAAAAATATATCCTATTCCTAATGAGCCGGATAAGTTGTTGATATCTCCATATGAATATCACCTGCAGAACGGAAGAACCAAATTGTGGAGTGATGAAGTCTGTAATTGATAAACAAACCATATGTCGTAAAACACATCATATTGATAAATGCGTCTTATCTGATAGTAAACATTGTCTTTTCGCTTTAGCCAATAACAACTACCGATTGCTTAACAATGGAAAACTTTTAGTATCTTATAAAACTAATTTAGAATTAATTGAAGAATGTCCTGATAGAATCGCCCATTTTAATTTAAAAAATAGCTCGCTAATCTCATCAAAAAATTGTAAAATAATTATAGGGGAAGAAGTATTTGAAAATACGTTTAACAACTTTACATTTAACAATCCTTTGATCATGACGCTAACATGACGGTAAACCTACAACCTCGCCATTTAAACGATATGAAAGCTTTAAGAGAAGATGCTGTACATTTGGAAAGCGGCACACAATTGTATCTCGTAAATCATGCTGTTCATTCGTTTATAACGATAATTATAGTAATTTTTATAACTATTAACGCTATTATATTATATAAATTTAGAAGTAAAATACAAAACGCAACCAAAGGAGAAAAAAGGATTCTCATCATCTAAGACCCCTTCCAAGAACCGCTATCACGCAGAACGAGGACGTTCTATCTTAAGGAGGGAGGAGTTAAATCAGCTATTGCCGTGGGAAATTAGATCAGCATAGTTAAATAATTCTAAGTACTGCCGAGAGAAATTAAATCAGCATTTAGAAGCCGACAGGGTTTATCTCATATAAGCACCTTTTTGTATTTGCTTCTTAGTACTCATATCTTATCTACGTTTTAAGCATTACCGTGGAATTCCAGTACCGTGGGACTCCGGTTAGCTGACAAATGTATAAATGCGGCCAACATTTAGAATAGTAGTCAGTAAGTAACAACTGTCTTTAGTAATAACATTAAATGTAAAATATCGGCACTTTGTAGTTTATAAATAAAATTTATTTTAAGAAATTCTCTAAAGTGTTCGACTTAATTATATTTGTTCACACTCACCTTACATATTACAAGTTATTATTAAATGTAAAAAAAAGAACCAATGGCTATAAGATTTTATAATACGTTAATTCACTTGCATTATACTTCCATAATACTTGGTGGCGCAAAAAAAACACACCTGCTTTGAAATGAACAGTAGTTGAGAAAGAAAAGACTGGCCACCGTCGCACATTGGAACAGTAAATTGCAGAGCATTGTGTGTTTTAGAAATAACTATATCGTTGTTATTGTTCTACTTTTTTCCGCCGACAGTTCAGTGTCGCACGTGAAGGGGGATTCCTGATTGTAACAATACTCTGGTGGATTAAATCGTTTTGCACAACTGGATTGGTTATAAAGAGGAAATCAACTGGTCGTTTCCGTACTCAGCGCTCTAATAGGCGTATTACTCCAATTTATTTAAGTTTGTATTGTTGCTCGTTGTAACACATGCTACACGACAACTTAATATTCCATCTGTACAAAACCACAATTATTTAAAAGTTACATCTAGGTGATTTTGTTCTAAGAAAACTGTTTCGCGAAAGAAACTTTTTGACATTATTGCTTCTGATAATGTAACTTAGCTGGCGAGTGATGAGTCACTTTTTGGGTAGTTACCTTTATAAGCAAAACTGTCAATTTTGGGCAACAGGAAACTACAATAATTACATCAGAAACCTCTTCATAGGGTTAGAGTCACAGTTCGGTGCAACGCTTCTAAAAAGGAGATTACTGAACTTTCACTTTTTTAAGAAGAAAGGGCTACACTAACAGCAACTTCAAAGCACTATATTGACATGCTACACAATCACTTACACCAAAATTGTTGATGTTTGCAGGTGAACACAAAAAATGCGCTTTCAACAGACGGAGCCATATCCTACCCGACAAGGTCTTCGATCTCAGTTGTTTGAAACATATTCTTCCAACATGTATTTTCATGTTTCTGGAATGTTTCTTGGCTATCATGCTCAGCAGAATGGTTTATTTAGGACATTTTCCCTTGAAGTTACCCAAAATCTAAAATATAGTAGACGAGTTAAAAAAATTACAACCGAGCGAAAGAAAATGTTGGTAAGTGCAATATAGAATTTCGAAGAGATATTATGAATGTGTTGCAGCAATACAGAAGACATCTTTCTGATATAATTTTTTGTAATTAAATAATTAATGTATATTATCAAAACTGCATTTATCACAGAAGGTTATGGTATTAACGCCATTTTTTATATTAAAATTCAACGATGTTACAAGTATTTAAAGTACATCCTGAGCCACAGCAGATATTTAACAATGAGTATTTTAACAAAATGTTAGTGAAAACGAAAACGTAGACAGTGACATCCAGAAAATTTTAACCATAAGAGAAGACGTGCGCAATCTAAATATAAATTTCTACAGTTTACCGAAAAGTTAAGAAGTATAATAACAATGATACAAATTTAAAAATTGCATTGTAGTAGAAGAATTGTTTAGTTTATTAAATTTTCGTTTTTATAAATTACACCTACAATACATAGTCATTTATGTATGTATTTCTCATAAGTTTTATATATCAGTCTTGTATGAGAGTTTAATGAGGGCATATGTTTAGAATGCGCGCTGTGTTATCACGCTGTGAACTTCAAACTGCGATTACAATTGAACTTTTGAACTAGATAAGTATAAATTCGTACACAAACCTGCCAATTTATTTGTAAATTGTTATTCTTACTGAAACGTAAATTCTTTGGGAAGTTAAATAACCAGTGGACCGTGCAGCCCAGTATAGTCGTGTCATTAAATACAACCCAAATCATACAAAAAATCAAAGGAATCAATATTCCAAAATTTTTAGATTAGTTTAAATATCTGTTTTATCAGCTAATTCAGCAAAATAGCACTATCCTAAATATTCTTACCACAGTCATAAGTAACATTTCATCATAATGGATAGTTTTATAAGAATAGCTCTATGGAACTCGAATGGAGTCCAGCAACATAGAGACGAAATTAAATTTTTTATCAAAATAAATTGTGTTGGTATAATATTTACCTTAAAATCCCATTGCACAACGACACATATTAAAATACCTATATATTTAATTTATCATACAGAGAATTTTGATGGAACAGGCCAAGGTGGCACTGCTATCATAATAATAGAAAATAGTACATTACAAGCTGCTATAATTTAAAACAAATTATTTTCAAGCCACTACCACTCAAGTCAAAATGTCTCGATTAATTATTCCCAAAGACAGACAGTTTTAAGAATGCTGATAGCAGTGATGATAACTGATAGCAACTTTGGTTTTTTATTCTCAGAAAGACCTACCTACTGGCCAACAAACTTAAGAAACTGCTTGATCTACTAGACTTCTGTGTTATTAACAGTATATCACCTAATTTTACTAATGTAAAATCCAATAATGACCTCTCTTAAGACCATTCGTCTATTATTGTGATGATTAGTTCTGCATTAACTATAAAACAGTCGAACACCGAAGGTTGATGGTGCGTTTGATTTTTCACCAACATCTAAACTCAGATTCGGGCGGTGTTGTGAGAAATTAAAAAGCAGTAAGGTGCTGGAAGTGAAGTCAATCGCGGTGTTTCTGGCGCTGAATAAAATTTAGGGCGTAAGATACTGAGTAGTATAAGTCTGATATAATTAAAGTGTGCAGCTTATGAAAGTGAGGTTAAAGATAAAGAAAGAAGTAAATAATATTCAGCCAAATTTCAAATTTCAATTTGAAGTGGTATAGGCAACCAGTTATACATTTGAGCATAAGGTGTTGCAGGTGCGTAAAATTATAATAACGACAATGGAGATGACGAAAGTGGAAGAAATGTTTGAAAAAATACAAAAGAGTCAGGAAAATATGAATAATAAAATGGATCAAATATTAAAAGAGATGGAATAAATTAAAATCGAAAATACTGTGTTGAAAAAGCAAGTAACAGAGCAAGAAAAAAGATTGGAGCTATTAGAGAGGGAGGTAAGAAAGAGAAACCTTGTAATAAAAGGACTGAAAGAAGTTGAGAATCAAAAAGAGGAGCAAACAATGAAAAAATTGAATTAATAATTCAAAAAATTGGAGTTGAAATAAATGCTAAGGAAGATGTGGGGGAGGTTATAAGGATCGGAAAGCAGAACGAGATGGGAACGAGACCAATTCTTATTAAAGGTATAAAAGAGGGAAGCAGAACGAAGATATTTATGAACACAAAATTGATGAAAGGAACGGACATATGGATTGAGGAAGATCTACCAAAGAAGGTGCAAGAAGAACGGAAAATACTGGTAGGCAACATAAAAGAGGCTAGGCGAAACGGATTACGGGCGTTTGTTAGGTACAACAAACTCATAATAGATAAGAGTGAGCAAAGACAGTGCGAAGCGTACAGTTCTGGAGACATCACCTGACGGGAACTTCCTTGAAGAACAATTACAAAAAATAACCCGAACGAGCTGGAGAAAAAACTAGTTAATAGATGGACAGGAGGTTATAGGGATGACGAACATGGCAATAAAAAAGGTAATGATTTAAGGATAAGGAATGATGTAGAAAAGGAAGGAAAATGGAAGATGTACAAAAGTATAAATGGGAAGGAGGAGAAACTTGTTGATGAGTTTGAAAGGGCAAATATGGCTGTATTGGGTGTAACAGAAACTAAGAAAAAAGGGAAGGGATGTATTACCTTAAAAAATGGGCATTATTTAATTTATGGAGGAGTCCATGAGACTGAACGAGCTAAAGCGGGGGTGGCAGCTCTAACACATAAAAACTGGTTCCAACATGTTAAAAATTGGAAAATTATATCTGAAAGATTGTTAAGAATTGATGTAGAGAAGGAAGAGAATGAGGTAAGTACAATATTAGTAGCTTATGGACCATCGAAAAATGAGGCTAAAGATGTGAAAGATATATTCTAGGAACAAATACAGGATGAGATGGATAGTACAGCAGATAATGTAATAATTATCGGCGATTTTAATGGAAAAGTTGGAACAAGAAAAGAAAAAGATGATCAAATAGGACCATTTGGGGAAAGTAGAATGAACACAAATGGGAAAAGAATAATTGATTTTTGTATCGTGAATGATATGAGAGTATGTAATACGTTCTTTCAGCATAAGGTAATACAATAATATACAAGAGTGAGGGATTCTAGAAACGAGCAATCGATTATAGATCTGGTTTTAGTGCATAATAAGTACAGTAATGAGATAATGGATGTGAGGGTGAAGAGAGGTTATGAGATTGGATCAGACCACTTTCTTGTGGAAATAAAGATGAAAAATTGGAAACAACATGGAGCATGTAAAAGTAAAAAGAATGATGAGGACAGATACAAACAGGAGAGTATTAAGGTATACAAATTACAATTTGCAAATGTCAGGAATGAATATTGCGAAAAACTAAATGGAAAGATTGCAAAAACTAACTGGAGGGAGGAGTATAGTATAGAAGTATTATAGAAGATTTTTAGAAAAATAGTATGGAAAACAGGAAAGGAAATATGTGGTGTAACTAAGGGGAGAAAAATAAAAGCTACGGCATGGTGGAATGAAGACATAAAAATGGAAATCGCAAAGAAAAAACATTTATGGAAGAAGTTAAATAACAAAAACAATAGTAACTATGAAGAGTACAAAGTACAAAGAAATCGTGTAAAGGTGAAAATTAAAGAAGCTAAAATACGCCAATGGGAGGAATTTGGTGAAAGAATAGAAAGAGATAGTAATGGAAATGCTAAATTACTATATAGAACATTGAAAAATTTAAGATTAAGACGGAACGAGAAGACCAATGGTATAAGGGACGCAAGTGGGAACGTATTACTAAATAATGCGCGAATTATGGAGATATGGCAGGAACATTTTATGGAAATTTTAGGATGGGGCACAAGAGAAAGAGAAAAAGAAAATGAAAGGCTGGAGATAAGGGAAGTGATAGATTATGATGATGAAATCCGTAAGGCAATACAAAAGCTGAAGAATGGAAAAGCTGCAGGTCATGATAATATCAAGGCGGAGTTGATTAAATATATAGAAGGAGAAGTACTCTTACTACTGCTTAAAATAATAAATTTATGTTGGAATAATGGACAAATACCTAGGGATTGGACCGTAGCAACGATACTCCCAATATACAAGAAAGGAGATAGACAAATGTGTTCTAATTATAGAGGAATATCACTGTTGCCAGTCGTCAACAAATTATACGAGATAATATTAGAGAAGAGGCTGAGAGAAATTATAGAAAAAGCGCTGGATGACAACCAGTGTGGTTTCAGGCCAGGGCGGGGTACAACGGATCTAATATTTACAATACGACAAATAATAGAAAAAACCGTGCAATACAATAGCAAATTATTACTATGTTTCGTAGACCCATAAAAGTCGTTTGACACTGCACCCAGACATAAAATATGGAAGTGCTGGATCGGAGGAATGTAGGAAATAAGCCAATACAAGCAATTAAAAGTATATATAGCTGCACGCGAAATGTTGTAAGAACCTATAATGAATCATCAAATGAGTTCATAACCAGAAATGGTGTGAGACAGGGGGGAGTTTGAGCCCATTGTTGTTTGTTGTCCTAATGAATGAAATTGCTAGGAAGTGCAAGGAAAGTGTAAAGAAAACCAGAATGGGAGTATATAAGGTACAGCAGGTCCTCATGTCAGAAATGATATATGCCGACGATCTTGTGATAGTGGCTAGGAGGGAATGAGACATGCAACTAAATGTAAATATTTGGAATGAAAATTTTAAAGAATTTGGAATGAAGGTGAACAGTGCGAAAACGGAGCTACTAGTGATAACAAAGGAGCATGTGAATGTTGCCATCAGTATGAATAATGAGATTATAAAGCAAGTATTAGACTTTAAATATTTGGGGTCGAAAATAGGTGAGAGGGGGGAGCTCGACCCGGAAATTAAAAGCAGAGTAGCCAGTGCATCGAGATTATTCTATGCCTTGAACAACAGTTTTATTAGGAAAAGAAAAGTGAGCCTCAAAACAAAAATTAGAATATTTAAAACGATATATGAGCCGGTGCTGTTCTATGGTGGAGAAACATTCGTATTAAGCGCGCGAAACAAAAGTAAAATACAAGCGTGTGAAATGCGTTACTTACGTGCGGCAGTTGGAGTAACTAGATGTGATCGCATTAGAAATGAACTAATTTGTGAACATTGTAAAGTCAACCTGACATTAGATAGACTTGAAGGGATGCG
Source organism: Sinelater perroti (assembly GCA_036346155.1). NCBI lineage: Eukaryota > Metazoa > Arthropoda > Insecta > Coleoptera > Elateridae > Sinelater > Sinelater perroti. Next base: position 4,066,583 of record JARFIY010000005.1, on the reverse strand, counting down.
GCTAAGGTGGTTTTGGCATATGGTGAGGATGAAGGATAATAGGAAGGCGAAGAGTGTTTGAAAAATGGGAAATGATGGAAAACAAAATAGAGGAAGACTAACCAAGACCTGGAACGATGAAATTGGGGGAATATTGGCAAAGAAAAATATGAAGTGGAAAGAAGCAGAAAGGATGACTCAGGATTGTAAGGAGTGGAAACGGCTAGTGATGTCGTTCACCTCGACACCTTAAGGTAGAAGAGGAAAGGATTATGTATGTATGTAATTATAAAACAAATAGTATGTTATATAATAAATGTACACATTGTGTTAGTTTTAGCAAATATATTAATTTAAACGTCATTGCAAAAATCAAAATAAAAGAACCAGAAGAATTAGATCAAACTACAGAGTACTTACTAGAAATCATGCAAGGATATAGAATAGAAAATCACCAAGATGTCTCTCTTAAAATGAAAAAATTAATAGCAAAAAAGAAGAGCAAAATCTATCTGGCAAAAAACACATAGCACAACGGATAGAAAGGCTATGCTAGATTAATCAATAAATAAAGAGCAAAGTTAAAAAAATTTCGAAATTAAAAATTCAATGCACTCACAGGCATAAATACAGAAATTAAAGACTATCTAGATTTATCAGTACAGCTTAACTTTCCAATTTTATCAGTTTTGCTATATAGAATCAAAAAAGAAATACATTTTCTGGTAAAAATAAAGCACTTGGAATCGATAAAACAATAAGACAAACATTGAAAGAGCTTCCCAGAAAAGAATTAGTTCTTATGACTACCATATTTAATGGGGTATTCCTACTGGCCCAAGTAATTAAAATTGGCAGAAATTATATTGTTGGGGTAACCTGAAAAGCCACCGAATAAAGTTTCATCCTATCAACCCGTAAGTCTCTTACCAGTTTTATCAAAACTGCTGGACAAAATGCTTTTCCAAAGAATACGTGCAGATTCTGAAGAAGGAAATTGAATATCTAACTACAAATTTGGATTGCCATATAAGCGTTCAACAGTTCAAAAGTATTGCGTAATAGACAAAATAAACAAAACTTTTGAAGAAAAGAAATATTGTTCTGCATTATTTCTCGATATTATTCAAGCATTTGATAAGATGTGGCACAAGAAACTCTGGTTTAAAATCATATCAATACTTTCCCACAAATACTTCTTACTCCTATAATTTTACCTGAACAATTGTCGTTTTTAGGGTTCGTTATGGATATGCAACATCCAGTTCCTGTAGTATAAACGAAAGTGTTTTTCAGGGAAGCGTGTTAGGTGCAATCCTTTACATATTGTACACTGCAGACATACGAACCATGCAAAGAATACTAATTGGTACCTTTGCAAACGACACGGCTATACTAGCAATCGACGTCGACCTTATGGTAACCAGCCAACTTCTTCAGAGTCACATTTACTTACTTGAAGATTGTTTTAGAGAGCACGACAGCCGCGACGTAAAGGCTTCGGCCTGCCAGACTAACGCGCGGCGGGTCCTGGGTTCGACTCCCAGGTCAAAAATAACGGCAAACATCGAGTGCTCTCCGGCCATCATACAAACACCTTTGGCGGTCGTAAAGTACATTCTCCTTCTTCTAACGGGTCAGACTAGCCACCTGCCCGGGGTACGCCCAACATGGCTCATAGTACTACACGAAATGTGTAGTTAGAAACAGGCTAATAGCCTATATAAAGAGTAGAAGAAGAAGAAGAAGATTGTTTTCAAAAATAGAAGGTGAAAATGAATGAGGCACAGTAAGTTAACGTAACATTTTTATTAAGATGACAGTAATGCTCTCATACAATTTATAATTCACTAGTACCACAGGTCGAAGAAGCCAGATATCTCGGGATGCACCTAGATTCCAGACTAACTTCAAAGACACACATTAATTGAAAAAGAGTAAATAAATGAACCTTAAAGTTAAGAAAATGTACTAGTTATTAGACAGACAATCATTGTTATCCATTGAAAACCAAGTCCTCATTTACAAAGTAATTATAAAATCATAAAATACGGCACTGAGCTATGGGGTTGTTTATGTAAATCAAATATAGACATCATTTAACATTTCTCATCGAAGACATTACTCGCTATAGTCAAAACTCCTTGGTTCGTATCAAATCAGACAATTCATACAGATTTAAACGTATCCTTCGTTAAAGAGGTCATTGAGGAAAATAGCAGCCAAACACCAAAGTAAATTAAAAACACATCCAAATGAAATTGTATAACCTCTACTAGAAGCCAGGCCAGCCAAAAGGTTAAATATAGCAGCTCCACCTTATTTGTTTCTGTGAATTATGTTCATCATAAATAATTATTATTTTACATTAATACAAATGTTTTGTATTTTGTCATATAATATATTATAATATGAGGGCAAGCACTAACGGGTACCAGTCCTCACTTGTTAACACTAGTCCTACTATTAGTCCAGAGACCAAATTATGTGTAAACTGTTCTGATTGCTAATAAATTATTCCAAAAACATTTTTATCATATATTCTGGTATGATTATTAATGGTATGATTAGTTAATAAAAAAATGTAATGCATGTTTCTTAAAATAAGTTACATAGGCCTCCGAAAGCTTGAGCAACATAGGACTGAAAGCGAGGCTGTTAACGTTAACAAAACCAACCCGTGCAAAAGTTTTCAGGTTGACGAGAACGCTCGCTAACTATTCACTCAGTGATAACGCAGGACGTCAATTTGCCGCTAAACGGAAGGGAGGTAGTAATGAGAATTTACTTAATAAAGGGCTGTTTACGTTTAGTTTCTGGAAATAAATTACAACGCTTAGTAGCTGAAAGAGTAATGTGGAGCTGCCAGTACCGTAAACCGCAAATAAATGGCGAACTCCCCAGCGCCGCTGCCTCTTTTTCTCCGCTCGAACGCAACGGTCTTTTTGTTTTTATCGATTCCGTCGTAGCATTTCAATGGATTAATCAAACAGGAAATTGAGAAACGGAATATAAAAGGAAAATGGCAATTACGACAGGAACCAGGGAAGGAATTTATCTACAATAAAACAAAGCCGGCGATATGTTGCCGTTTTGTAGCAAGTTGTTATGGCATCGATCTTTATGTCTGTACGTTATGCGTATAAAGCCGGTTGTTTGTTTTTGTTGATTTTTGTATCGCGCAGAGATAAGACTTATTTTCATTTAAAATCTCTACGGCTAAAGGCTTTAATGTTCCATTTATTTTTATTTTTGTTATCGTGTTGACATTAAAAACATCGTTGTTTTGAAGAAAAAACCTTTGTGGGTTCTTACAAAGCTTTTTGTAAAAATAAATTAAATTAAATGATAAAAACAACAGTAACTTATTTTTTTAAATAAACATTATTTACAAATGTTTTATGTATAATAAAATTTAGTATAATTTTTTTTATAATTAACAAATACAACAGAAGTAATAATAAAAATATTATAGTATTTATGTTTTTATTCTATTGAGAGAACAGATACTTTTCGAAATGTGAAGATTAGATTTTAATGATATACTTATATCAAAAATTTTAATATTGATGATAAATCAATCTACTCGCACACGAGTAATAAGTAAATTGTTTATAATTTATAATTTTATAACACGTTATTGGGGGGATCCGGTTAGCGCCTTACTCCCCGTAGGCTAAACACTAAGTTATTCTGGGTAGTTACACTGGAAGGTCTTGTGGCCAATTTCGTTTTAATCGTCTGGTGATGGTTGGCTGATTAGAGAGCTGTTCTATTAGCTGGATTTTATGTCCTGCCAGGTGATTCGTGTATGTTCGAGCAAGCTTCGGTATCTCTGGGGCTACGTATGGAATTCCTAGGTCTGTGTGAAGGGTTTCGTTAGAGATGTACCATGGGGCGTTGGCTATTTTGCGAAGGATTTTTGATTGGATTTGTTGCAGGATCTTTGTGTGCGAGGCTTTAGCGCATCCCCACAACTGTATGTCATATGTGCAGATGGGTTTTATGATGCTTTTACATAACAGTAGTTTGTTTGACAGTGAGAGTTGGGAGCGTCTGTCAAGGAGCCAGTGCATTTGTTTAATTTTAAGATTTATTTGTTTTCGTTTGGCTTTGATGTGAGTGCTCCAGGTGAGCTTATGGTCTAGGTGTAGTCCAAGATATTTGATGTCCGTCTTCTGAGGTATCGGAGTATTGTTGATGTTGTTTAGTGGGCTTGCAATACGTCTATTTGTGAAAGTGATTTGTGAGGATTTGTCGCTATTGACTGTAATTCTCCATTTGTTGAACCAGTTTTGCAAGATGTCTAAGTGTGTTTGTAGATGGGCTGCTGCAGTTATTGGGTTTTCGTCTATTGAGAGGATAGCTGTATCATCGGCGAACATTGCAAGTACAGTATCGTCCGTTGAAGACGTGTCGGAAGTATATAGGAGATATAGCAGCGGTCCCATTACGCTACCTTGCGGTACTCCAGATGTAATTTCGTGGTATTCGGATGTTATGTTATTTATTTTAACTTGGAAAGTCCTCTGGGTTAGATATGATTTTAGTATGAGGTACAGCTGATTTGGAAAATAGTTTTATTTTGTATAATAGACCCGTGTGACATGCTTTGTCGAAAGCCTGTTTTATGTCTAGGCATACAGTTATGCAGATGCGCTTGGTTTCTAGAGTCTCCATAATGCTGTTAACTATTCGGTGCCCTTGGTTGATAGTAGAATGATGCTGTCGGAAGCCAAACTGGTAGTTTGGGAGAATTTCATGTAGGTCGACAGTTTCATGGATTCTCGTGAGGAGCAGTTTATCGAATATTTTTGACATGAGTGGTAAAAGGCTGATGGGTCTGTAGAAGGAGTGTTGCATAGCATGTTTGCCAGGTTTAATAAGGGTAATGATTATAGCATGTTTCCACTGAGTGGGGAAGTGGCAGAGCCGTAGAATGCTGTTGTAGATGGTTGTAACACTAGGGCTTTTCTGGGGAGGTTTTGCAATACACCTCCTACGATTAGGTCGTAACCAGGTGCTTTATGTGGGTTTGCTAATTTAATTTGCTGTCTTACTTCGGCTGGTGAGAATGGTCTCAGAGGTAAGGACATTTGGCAGGGCGCGTCAAGGAATGCGGAAATGTCGGTGTCATCGCTATTTCCTACCGGTTGTGGCGATGAGAATACAGTAGCAAGATGATCTGCGAATGAATCAGCTTTTTTCTTGTCTGATCTGGCCCATGTATCATCGGACTTTTTGATTAGAGGTATCGGTGATATTGGTCTTTTAAATTTTTTTGTTGCCTTCCATATCGTATGATCAATAGGTGAAAGATTCGTGATGTAATGCTGAAAGGTGTCGTTCCGGGCTATTAGTAGTTCAGTGTGAAGTTGATGAGTAAGTCTATTATGTATGGTCTTGCCTGGCCTTTGTTTAGTTCGTTGCCATTTTTTTCGTGGTTTGCGTTTTTTTGTGACGAGGTACCTTATATGATGAGGGATATTAATATCTGCTGAGCAGGTGTTTGTTTCACTGGGTGTTGCTTGCCATGCCGCATTTTGTATCATTGTAGTTAAATATTGGGTTGCTTCGTCTAGGTCGTAGGCGTCCTTAATTCGGATTGTTAGATTAATCTCGTGATCCAGTGTGTTTTTGAAGAGGTCCCAATTGGTGTTCTTGTTGCAGAGTTTTGGGGATGGTTCTCTGGTAATAATGGATGTGCTTAAGGTAATTAGAATGAGAGGACAGGTCATAGTTAGATTCCACTTTGGTGTATGTGTTTGCTATGCCGCGGAAAATAGCGAAGTCTAATAAGACGGGGATTTTATTTTTATCTGTACGCGCTATAGATGGGTTCTCCGGTTGATATGTAATTGCAGTTATGATTTTGTATTGCTCTGAGTAGGTTACGCCCTTTTGAATTTGTTAGTCTTGAGCCCCAGGCCGCATTCTTGGCGTTCCAATCTCCTCCAATGAGGAATCTCGCGTCAAGGGATTTTAGCAGATCTGCGTATTCTTCAGTTGAGATAGCATGTCGTGGTGGACTGTATACTGCTGCTTTGATCAATGGGTAGGGTAGGACTTGAATCTTTCTTCTAGAGCTTTAAATTTTGTCGGTTTGAAAGGAGTTCCATTCGTGGTGGGAGATTGAGTTTTTGATAATTACCGCTGATCCGCCATGTGCTGTGCCATCAGGGTGGTAGGAAAGGTATACGGAATAGTGCGGTATTTTAATAACTGTTCTGGCGTTGAGTGGGTTTCGGATACGAGTAACACATCTATATCCTGTAATTGGAAAAAACAGTTTATCTCAGGTATATGGTTTGATAAGCCATTGGCGTTCCAGAGAGCTATACGGAGGTGATTGGCCATTTTTAAGCTAATTTGTTTATAACAGTGGAAAGCATGTTTAAAACCATGCTGTTTTGGGTGATAAGCTGCGAAAACATTGCTTTAAATTCCGTTACGAAGCTAGAGAACAATTGGTTGATGTTATTCTGCTGTTCATTGAAGGTATGAATAGGGGGTCTTCTGTCGGGTGGTTGCAGGAAGAGAGGTCTGTGGTAAGGATGATGCATAGCTTCTGGATTTTGTTTGGTGTTTTGTTTCGGAAGTGGTAGGAATTCGGATATATTTGGTGGTAACTGGTACGTTCTGGATTTGTTTGTGATTCCTCTGTGTGTTGGGTTTTTGGCTCTTTTGATGTCTTGATATACTGAACATCCCTTGTAATTGGCTGGGTATTGTCCATTACATAAGACACAAGTGGCTGGAGTATTGGGTTTTTTTTTGCAGGACTGGGTTTCGTGGTTACCGCTACATTTGACACAGACAAATGGTTTATTACAGTAAGTTTTCGTATGGCCATACTCTTGACAGCGGGTGCGCTGAGGTATGGTTTGTGTCTTCCTGGGGGGTTCAACCGTCATATTCATATTACTTAGATGTTGAACGTTGAAGATGGACTTATTATTTTCTTTAGATTCTAGATCTACCATGAACAGTGACAATGGTTGTTTGGTTACTCTGTGACGTATGCTAATAATATTGCGTACTGTGTGACCAAGATTCCCAAGTTCTTTTGTTATTTCTGAAACTGGTATGGAGTGGTAAAGATTTCGAATGGGGATCCTGTATGCGCGAAATATATTTTCATCTTTAAGGTGTTTGGTGAGTTTTCTGTATGAGTCTATTGTGTTGGTGTTTATTTAAATTTTATCGTTCGGTAAAGTTGTGTGGTATTGCTCTTTTTCCAGGATTTTAGTAATATTTTTAATCATTTCATTATAATTGTTTACTCCATGGATATAAATAGGCGGAGGCTTCGCCATTCTAAAACTTTCGTTATTATTAGGTGTTTGCTCTTGACAAGCGTTTTCGGGTTGAGTTTGTGAGAGGATCTCGTATCTGTTTGATATGCTCGTTGTTGACCATTAAAGACTGTATTAGAGTTGGTTATTTTCCGTTTTTTGATTTTTTGCCATTCATCTTTCGTATTTGTCGAGGTACCTTGCGTGTTGTTGGGGCTGTTAGTATCTGAATCCGAGTCTTCCATTAAATCTGCATTTACACGTGAATCGCGGTCTTCGTGATTGAAATCATTGTTGGTGGCATTCATTATTTGTTGGTTTATTCCATTTTGTGCAGTTTGAGAAAAGGGCAGTTGTTGCGGATTGAATGAAAAAGGATATGACTGGTGTGCTTGACAATTGGTAGAATATCTGGGTTGTGGACCAGATTGGCTGTAGGTGTTTGTTGTCGAGTAAATTGATATCCTTGTACATTAGGGATATTAAACGTGAAGCCGTAATTTTCAGGGGCTGCTGGGGCTCCCGGAGGCCCGGGGCCGTAATTGTTTCCCATTGGAAACATGGGTTAGTACATACTTCTGTTATAGTGATAGACTTCCGATATTAATTTTAAATTTAAATTATACGTACAGTTTTGAAGTGGAGTGATGCGGGTTATCAGTAGATAATTCGACACTCGGCACTTTCAAAGATATCTGAGCGCTGCTGTCTTGCTTACATTTTGAAAGTCAATTGGAAACTCACTAACTTAATTAAACTTCTTTTTTACAAATAAAATTCTGAGAATGGTGGTAATTAATGCAATATGTGACAGTGACAGTTGTCAAACTTGATTTTTATATAATTTTTATATAAAAAAGTTTTAGTATTAAAAGACGTTCAATAGTTGCTTAACTATTTCGTTTATAGTCTAGCGTTTTAAATTTTAAATCGTGATGAGCGCATGATGCTTGATTGATAAGCAACATTTAAGTGCCCAATAAGATAAATGTTATGTTTGGTAACGAAAATGTAATACAAATTAAATTTGTTTTATTTTTATATCTTATTTAAGGTCAGAAAAAATTGAGACCAGAAAATGTTAGTTAAGAACAATCCATAATAAAATAAAAAGATAAACAAGGGTCACAGTTTTATTCCATGCAAATAGTAGTAGTGTTTATTATTTCGAAGTAGAAATTAGAATTAGCTCTAAGTTGAATTTTTTTGTTTAACGTTCCATTCTTAATTTATTTAAATACATAAGTTAGATTCATATGGTTCTAACAGTTTTCCATTCCTCAAGATATGACCCAATCATCAGAATTTTCTTCCTATAATTTCCTCATTGACATCAATCATCCTAGTTCTTTCTCATGATTTTCTATTCCTTATTACCTCTAACCAACACATTTTTAAAGTTGATCTCAGGCATCTATTTATGAAGGTTTATAACTTACTATTTTAGTTTTGCAAGTTTTTTTGCATTCTCACATTTATTTAGATACCCTTTTCTATTATTATCTTGCAACTTTTCATTTTTGCTTATATTGTCAGTACTTTACATTGTATTATTTTACTATTTATAGAAATTATTTGCTCCATATCAATACTCTTGATGTATATTACATTATTACACCTTCTCTGCTTCTACGTTACCTTCTCCTGTGCGTACTTTGTATTATAAAGAGAGTACAAATACGTCTCCGCCGTCTTTTATCAAAAATTGGGCATTTATTGGGAAGGAACGGAATCTTATGTTTTATTCAAAGTATTGTCCATCGCTAGCCACTACTTTTTCCATCTTTCTGGCACCATACGGATACTGTGTCGCAAAAACGCTTCGTTTTTCAGGCTATCTACTAATCTTCATATGATGTGAAGTGCTGCTCAGACAGGCCATATGCCATCGATCGGAACAAGTGATAATCGGAAGGGGTAATATCTGGTGAATACGGAGGGTGGTATAGGACCCAATTGAGTGTTTCCAAGTAGGTTTTGACCGGCGCCGCAACATGTGGACGAGCATTATCATGCAGGAGAGTAATTTTGTCATGCCTGGAGTAGCAGTGGGAGTGTTATTCCTTAACAGTCGCAGCCGGATGCTAAAAGTGCACCATGAGAACCCAGATGAGAGGGTTCAGCAAGTAACCCCAACATTAAATTAAATGTAATTATTTAGAATGAGGGCGGTTAGAAGCTTACTCCAAAGCAATATATGTTTTTTTTAATAAGTTTGTTTTTTTAACTCGTTTTTATTAGAAATAAACCTTCAGAACTCAAAACTATTTTTATTGATAAATTAAACATTAAAATGTTAATTACATTCGATACATGTTATAACACTAAAATGTTCTTCTTTGGCTGTATGTTTCGGGCAGCGGGTACTTCACGCATTTTGTTCAAGATTTCATAAATTTTCTGTCTTCAGATCTTGGACTTATGAAGCATCTTCCTTTGTTAGCTATACTTTTAGTAGCATTTCTTTTTTGTTGCTTTTCCCTTTGGCTCCATTTGAACTGTCCCTTTTGAAACTGCCCCCACTTGATTGAATTCAAAGCCAAATATTTTTAGTGATGTTAGTGAGATGCTATGCAAACCTTGGGAATGATCAGATATGTACTTCATGTTGATTTGTCATAGTAACTTGCCTATACTTTTCAAAAAAACCTTTCGGCCTGACTTACGTTTCGGATATTTTTGGCTCAAGTTTCGTTTGCTTCACAATAAAGCACATATGAGTTGTAAGAAACTAAATCGATCAAGTTAAAAAACACGGCCATTGGTCAACTTCTTGTCTCACGCCGACAACTGTATGCTTTAATACATTTGTCAAGTGTATCAACACCTGCTTTAGTTCAATTATAATAGTGAATAATTTCCAGCTTATCGTTCGCTACTTTCATGCTGTGATGTTGAGTAGAGAGAATACTTACTACCTTATTTATTTTAGGAACGTAACTAACTAACCTGATAGTACCTAGAATAGATTTTTTCAATGATGTGGACCTTAGTTATAATGGAACGTATTTACGCCACACCGTATTGTTCCAACGACAGTTAAATTTTTTTATTCGAGATAAGCAGCTAACGGCACAGATGTAAATTTTCGTTCCATTGTGATGTTCCTATCCGAATTTTCAAGTTTAGCGAAGCAACTTGGTTGATTTGCCACTTTCCCGACATAAGGTTCAGCAGCAAAATAGTAGTAGTCTCTGCATCGCACAGAATATTCGCTTCCATGCCATATTTCCCTGGTTTGGTTGGTATAAATAAACAAAATTTACACCTTCCATGGAATGTAATTAGTTCTTAATCAATAGTTACTGATAGCCCAGGATTTAAAAAATTTGCAATTTTGAAGTAATGAGTTCCCAGAGTTCGCGAACAACTGCAGAATTATCCGTTTTTTCGATTTTTACGTGTGTGATTATCGTCAAATCGCAGACATTTCATTAGAAGTTCGAATCGAAATTGTGAAAAAGTGGCTCTATAAATTGGCATGTATTCTTCACTAAAAAATTCATCAAGTGGATCTCTATTATTTCGATATCCACCTCCAGTTATCAAAACGCCTAATATACTCACAATTTCTTTTCTTCTAAAATCTCTACTGTTTCTAGCAAATATTGAAGATGAAGTGTCTTTCACTTTTTGTAGTTTTTGATTGGTGTAGCGTAGAATCAACTCAATAACATAATTACAAAAAAATTCTCATTATATTAGTAGAGGGTTGTCTTCCTTGATTACTAGGAACAGCTTTCCATTGAAGACTTAATGGAGCTACCACGTCACAATTCGGTGGAATAACGAGGGGTTTCGGACGGGGGCGCCTCCTTGTACTTACTTCCTCATTTGATTCTCATACATATTCTTCTATTTCGAAATCTGAAAATTCTTCGTCTGACAATGCGGACAATTTTTTTTTTTGATATTCATTTGCTATACCTACAGACTCGAATTCTTGAACCGCAACTTCATCATTGCTATCTAACACATCATCTACTAGTTGATTTGAACTGTCTTCCACTGTCATAAAAATAACAAATAATCAGTGTTGAACAATCCTAGAACAAATAGTAACTTACTATTTGAAGATTCATCTGTAGTAAGCACAATTTCATAAGGCACGTTCTGTAGATTTACAAAAGTTTATGAGTATCATCGTCACTCTCAGAATCTGAACTTTATATTATCAACTTCCACATCCATGTATAACTCAGGATTGTTGACAGTTTCTTCTAGTTCCTCAAGAGTCAAATACTCCTTTGTACTCATTTTGAAATCACCTTTAGTTTCACTGTATTTACAATACGAAAAGCTATTTACAATAGAACATAAGTCATTTAACTGTAAACATCCGTCAGCCATAACGAATCAGTGTTGCCAGCTTGCCAGAAAATATACTGACACTGGCAACGCTGTCACGAATAAAAATCGTGCATGCGCATGAAATTTAGCAGTCACTGTCTAAAGTTGCAAAATATAGAGCATGTCAGAGCATACACTTCACAGTATTTCAATCAAAATTAGAGTTATACAAATCAAAATGACATAATCATATAGGAGCAACGATAGATCGCGCATCAACAGATACTTTCTTTTATAGAAACCACTGTAATTATTTGATTTTTGGCAAATATACTTTGAAGTATTCACAAAATTGATATTTGACTGAAATATAACAAAAAATATTAGCTGGGGTCACTAGGTAACCTCCCCTCCCCCAACTGCATGCGACTGTTAAGTGCTCCCTCAATCTCATGTGTTCGGTAAATAGCCCCAGTAATGGTTTCGTTCGGTTTGAGCAACTCATAATACACGACACCAAACTGATCTTACCAAATGCAAAACATGAGTTTTTTCCATAAATATTCGGCTTGGCTGTTGAAGCATTGTCACGTGGTCCTTATAATTTCCTCTTCTTTGGGTTATTGTAGTTGATTCATTTTGCATCAACAGTGACTATATGATGCAAAAACTCTTTCATGTATGCTTGACAAGCAGTTCAACGTTCAACATTTCTCGGCTTCAATTTATATGCAGTTTCGGTTTCCGCTACGTTCTTTGTCTTCGACATCAATCTCACCGTTCTTAAACTTATGACTCAACTCACTACAATTTTTCTCACTTTAAGCAGCTTTTACTATATGCCTCTGCAACCAATCAATGCGCCTTAGCTGCAGATTTTTTCAGATTAAAGAATTAAATTAAAATTTCCGCAAATGACGCTTATTCGGCTCAAGACTCGACATTTTCGTACGAAAAAAATTATGTGATGCTGATAGAAAATCGCTAATATTTTAAGTTTATAGTGTTGCTATATGTCCAACCTTACGATATAATTTTTTACATTTGACAATTTTAACCATAACTTACTGGTGGGGACTTTTTTGATCAAACGGCGGAGACTTATTTGTACTCCTTTATAACAATAGATATGTCAACTAACAAGTTTAAATGCTCTAAGGTTTCCGGAAGCTTCCATGAGATCCGTGTATTATGGTTTATCAGAGCATCAGTGTAGACAATGATATGCAGCCCTGTTGCACCCCTGTTTGACTGTAAACATAAAATAAAATAAAAATTAGAAAATGCTGAAAACAAGGCTGTATTACAGCTCCAAGTTCAACAAACCTTACTGGATGATGGCAATGCTTTTATTTTAAAATTCTAAGCGGATTGTTTGGGATGAATTCTATGCTAAACGAGTTAAAATCATAGTTAAATTCGAATATAAATAATGTAAAAGCGGATTTAAACACAAATATCTCAAATTTGGGATCAAACATGGACACATTAAATAATAAAATAAATGGCCTAGAAGAATTGTTTTAGAACAATAGACGATAAAATGAATCAAGTGCCAGAAGAAATTAAAAGCGAAATTAACAAAGTAAATTTTGTGATAGATAAAGAGGACCAGAAAATTGATGCCTTTGGAGAGAAAATAGAAGAAATTGGGGGTAAGTTGAGTTCACCGATTAAAACCACTTCTGTTAATATACCTGTAGAGGTTAACGAGTGTAGTTACAAAATTCGGTAGGTTCAGAGGCTATTGTCGTGCGCCGACATGGTAAAAACCAAAGTTCAGACTCCAACTTTTGACCGTAATTCTTCTTGGACAAATTACCAAAATCGGTTTGGGGGTTGTTAGAGTAAACGGATGGTCAGAAACTGAAAAAACAACTGCTTCAATCGTTGCTACAGTCAGCGCAGTTCCGTGGTTGACGGGCGGGCTGCAATGCTGATGGTCCGAGTTCATTTCCCGGTACTCTCTGATGCCTGGCATACTCAATCACTAAAAATAATTAAGCGTCAGCATTCACTCGAATAAGAGATAATAATGGCGGTCGTCTAAGGAGGCGTGATCAATGTTAATGGGTATCCTTGGACGTTAAAGGAAGACGATATTCTCGATTATTGTATTTCGGTTTCTACAGTGGTTTGTCAAGTCGATAGCATTTAGCCAAGATCAAGCAGGGGACCTAAAGAATTGAGAGTGATCGCCACATCCTGTAGTAGTTTGAGTCATAATTGACAGACACAAGTTAGAGATCTGCTGCACCGGAATCGAGACATGTTCTAATACGACAAGAGTACAAAAAGCAAACAAATATTGTGTCACAAAATAGACAACGGCGATGCTATTCCCATACAACAGGGTGATAGGCCACTAGCCAAAAGAGAGGGAGCTGAGAAAAATAATTTTGGCGTAATTGAATCTGTAAACTTTGTCTGTGGTGCTAGTTACGAAAAAGACGCTCAACAGATTTTGACTACCGTCAGCTGAGTGATGTCAAAAGAAAGATAGTTATCCACTACCGCGCATTAATGACATGCTAGAACACCCTGGCTGGATTTGAATGGTTCTCAATTTTAGATCTAAAGAGGACATTGGCAAGTAGAAATGGATCTCAACGATAAAGAAAGGAGAGCTTTTTCTAATGAGCTATCCTGAAAAACATGTTTGGTGTATTTGAATGACATCTTAGTGACTGAAAAAACGTTTAAAGAGCGTTTAAAAAACAGCAGTTATTCTGACGACTGGAAGCGTAGTCCAAAAATATACTTTCTGTTCAGGAAGACAATAGACTAAAAAGTTAGAAGCGTGAAAAAATGACCATTGCACTTTCTATTGACGGTACATGTTTGTATTTGCTAAAGTAACTCTGACCTCTGACCTCTGACCCGACTAACGGAAAAAGGTCGAAGTTTAGAGAATCTAAAGCGTGTCTTGGTAAATGTATCAATACTGAGGTACCCACAGCTAGAAGGAAAGTTAATTGTAGATGTGAGTAATGTGAAAATTGGGGCGTGTTATTAAAGTTACAAAATGGCCAAGAAACAGTCATCGTTTATTTCAGTAAAGCGTTATCAAAGTCTTAACTCAACTATTGCGTAACTAGGAGAGAAATCTGTGGAGCACATTTATAAATAGTTGTATGGCCGAAGGTTTCTTTTGAGGACTGATTATCCTACACTGAAGTGTCTCTTGAACTTTAAAAATTCGGAATGACAAGTAGCAGGTTGGATTAAAAGCTCCAACATTTCGATTGTGAGATTGAGCATAGAGCTCGGAGTAATCATAGCAACGTCATAGGCCTTGTCCAAAAGACTGCAGTTAATGTAGTCATAACTAATGACTTGTAGCAACCCAGCGAGTTAAACGTAACTAGAAGGTAGACTCAACTTTGAAGTATACCTGAGAATAGAAAACTCAACTGAACAAAAGTGGTTCTGTGTTCGCTAGCAATAAAATCATATTGGGCACAATGGGATTTCGTTACCGTAGAACACGATACCTTACAGCGCGTGTAGATAAATCACAGAAAAAATTCTAGTTGTTTGTCCTAAAGAAGGGGTTTTTAGAAGTGTTGTAGCAACTCCATAATGGTGTGTCTGATGACCATATGGGAATTGTAAAAAAGATTTGCGAGCGATTTTACTGAGTGAATTGTAAAAAAGATGTTAAAGATTGACATAGCTGGGCCGTTCCCTATAAGTGATAGTAGAAATAAATTTATTCTAGTGGTGTTGAAGTATTTCAACAAACGGGTGGAAGCCTGTGCGTTACCAAATCAAGAAGCCACAACAATTGCGGAGATGCCACTAGAATTACATTCCAACCAAGGTCGTAATTTCAAATCAACGATGTTTGCGAAAGTATGCGGACTACTGGGCATAAAAAACCAGGACGATTTAATTACACCTCCAGATCAGATGGAAAGGTTGAGCGCATGAAGAGGACAATGGAAAAGTAACCTTCAAAAGTCTTCTCTGACTATCAACGAGACTGAGACTAATATCTGCATCTGTTTTTGTAGGAATACTGTTTATCTGTCCATGAGTCGATTGGTCAAACACCATTTAATGTTTTGTTTGGTCATAAACTGATGTTACAGTGTGACCTAGTCTTTCAAAGTAATCCTGAAAAAGAACATCGTTGAGAAAAACTACATCGGTGACTTGAGAAATAAAATGATAACGTGACTGGACGAAAGATTACTATAATGTCAAAATATCGAGTGTGGACTATAAAAAAGCAAGCGAGTATGGTTATATAACCCAAAGGTCTATATGAAGTGCTGAGGAAGATAAACGATGTCGTGCATTTTAATCGACTGCATCCTGTTGTCGGAGATGTAATATTGCGGTCGGGGACCTGATGTCCTTGAACTGTGGGGAGAGTTTGAAGATTTCATGAGTTTAATGAGTGGAACTTGACGTTATGGTGTTACCAGAGAACTACAACAAGACCTGTTCCATGTACCGGCAAAATATGCACTAGCACGTTGATACATAAAGGGATTGACAGTGTATTTTGAGTGAAATTTGGTTCGGTGAAAGAATTAAGGAAATTTCAGTTATCATCATAATTTGCATAACGTAAATCAAATGTCAAGTGGTTTTTTTTATCAGAAAATGGGTACATAAGTTCGAAGAAATCGATTGAACTATGAATAAACCTATGTCGGGACGACCAAGGCTATCAAAAACCGACGAAAACGTAGAGAGCGTACGACTGCTCATTCGCGAGAGTTTAGAATTATCTGTTAGTAAACGAACAAAATTGCACTCTTATAAGATTCAATTGATGCAGGAGTTAAAGCCCAACGATGCCAATCAAGGGCTGAGTATTTTAATTTATTCAACATTTTGTTTTCGAATAAAGCACATTTCCACCACAATGGCCACGTTAACAAACAGAACTGGAGCGCCACGAACCCACAATGCAAGCATGAGAAATCTCTACAATGTCAGCGCGAGGAATAATCGGACAGCATTTCTTTAAAGTTGAAAGGGGCAGCGCGTTAACAGTGTATTCAGACTGTTATATGGAAATGATGAACAATTTCTTGGTACCGGAACTTTAAAATTTTGCTGGCTATAATCAAAGAACATGGTTCCAGCAAGATGATATGATATAAAATGACCTCTACGAAGTCTTGATTTGACTCCTATTTCTTGTGAAGATATCTTAAGTCAAGAGTATATAGCAGCAACTGAGGCTCTCTCGTTCAATTGAAAAAAAATATCCGCCAAGAAATGGTAGACATTATAGAGACCACATGGTGCGCAGTGTTCAGAAATTTTGATTCTTGTTTAAAAAAGTGTCGCAAGCATACAAGATTACATTTAGATGACATTTTTTAAAAAAATAATTTCTCAAAGTCTGTATTTTAATAACAAATAAAAGTTCTTTCAGTAGACGTCTTTACTGTTTTTTATAACTATCTTAAAAAGAAACTTTCTTTTGGGAAACCTTGTATTTATAGATTATTATTAAATATTGTATTACAGATTGTTTAAATATATTTTTGCTTGCCAGTAAAACTGGTACCTAATCATATGCTAATAAATGCAAGCTTATTGCGTTATTTAGATATTTTATATATTTGTAGTAGTTGCTTTTCGAACTTATTTGATAAACATTGACATAATAAATAACTACATTTGTAGATCAATGCAACAAACATTGTTTCTAAATTACTGTGCATGATGATAAAATAAAACAGAAGTTTTTCACCGATTCCATAAACCTTTTCCTTAAACACGCAAAATATGCAAGCACAGAGAACAAATATTGATTCACTTTTTAGGCCTTTAGTTTCCATGCACGTAACAAGGTTTGCATGTACCATAACACGAATAGCACATTTTGTTTACCTTGATCCAGCGTACGAAGCGGATTTGTTTGCTTAGAGCACGAATCGCTGAAAGTTCAAGTCTGGGACCGGACCGGGACAAACAACGCGCCACGCCACATTTGTGTGCAATAAAAATGCCCCGACGCCGCTTGGAGATGGAGGAGGATTCGAAATTGATATCGACAGCTTTAAGTGCACTCAGCGAATTAAGTTTCCTACGTTTTAAATCCCCTTATTCTGTCAATCATCAGCCGCCCTAGTTATTCAGAGCCATGGCGTTGAGATTCAAATACCAAAATTATAATGGTTTGAATAATTCAAATCTGCGAGGCTTCCCCAAATTCAGTCGCAGAGAATTGGAGAACAAAAAATAGCAGAAGTTTGCAGAACGAGAACTACTTGAAGCTATATTATTGCTACACAGTATAAAACAGTTTTATTATTTTATAACACACAATCGTAATTAAACATTTCTTTGCAAATAAAAAATTACTGATTGACAGGGCACAGTAACATGCAAAACCTTGTCGACTAACAACAATGTATTTATATTAACTTTGATTACTTGATATTAAGACTTATTTCCTTCTCGAATAGTACTTCTATATAAATAATATGTTGATGCAAACATTCTGCAAAATTGGCCTAGCTTCCTTTGTTATTTATAATTGGCTAATAATTATAGGGATACTAAAAATAACGCTAATGTTAGTATTACGAAGTTTGTTCAAGTTCTAAGGTCTTCATTTTTTTTTAAAAAAGTAAAGAGCACTTCATTAGGGATGTGTTTTTCCTACTGGAAAAAAATTGGAAAATGAGCGATTCCGAAAAGTGTCCTTCATAGAAGAAAATTCATGGTGGCATTACGTGTCAACATGTCCCAAAACATTCCTCGGTCAGCATTCGTGGGACCCACCTTGAAGAGACTTTCCCCATTTTCAAATCATTATGCAAATTATCTACAGATTTTACAGAAATGCCAAGTTTAGAGACGATATCACGCACACCTAATCGACGATTTTCCGTAACAACTTGCTTCACTCGCGCAATTATGGTTTTGGTTCAGTTGGTCGTGGCCGAGATTGCTTCGATTTATTGTCACAAAACTTTCAATTTCTTTAAACTATACCACGCAAGAGGGGACCAGTAATAAACGTCGCCATTCTAAGTATACAAAACAATACCCATTGCAATGATTGTAATTCGAACTGTGTATGTTATATGGTGCTGTTACCTACATTGCAAGTCAGGAAGCATGTCTTGCGTCTTTTAAAATTAACCATATCTATCTCCTTACTCTCACTGTTGAGGAAAAAATTAGACACCTTAGAACTTAACGCCACCTTGTATATGAACTGAGAAATTGTTTTTATATATTGTATATTTAAAATAAAGAAAAATGACAGCAACAAATTAGTTGTAACGTGATAAATATGTGCTGAATTATTTGTGTACATAAGAACTACAGCAAAACCAAATTTAACTAAATTTATTGTTATACACAGCACCAGTGTCGAAAATTTAGAATAGGATAAACTAACATAAAGAGTGAAGCAAAGGCAATCAGAAAGAAGTAGCAACTGAAGATGCTGTTAAACAAGTTAACGTAGTGATTAAAGGAAAATCTTAATTCATAATGAATAAACTCCTTGTTAGCTTTTCTCAACTTTTATGAGTAACTACTTATGAAGATTGAGATCTTGCTAGGATTTTTACTTAACTGTAACGGAACTCCAGCAGAGACGTATGTCCGAATTTTTGTCAGCGCCTAGACAGAGCAGTATATAAATGGCTAAGTAATGCTAAGAGCATTTCTGCACTAATCACTGAGAACAAAACTTGTGCAGTAGCACGATTTGGTCAAGAAAATCTATAAAAAGTGTTACTAAATTTTATTTCCTATAGCTTATCCATGAATACAAAAATAATAATATCCACGTGTGGCCCTTTAAATAGAATAAAATCTGTTCTGAAATAATGCATAATAAAATCAGCAAATTTGTATCATATTTTACTTTATCATTCAATTTATTTTGATGTGTCTGAATTCCAGTTGTAGCCGAGAACAAGAGTTTCGGAAAGGTACAGCATTAAATACTGGAAAGCAGAACTGGATCAGTGGAAACGTTTTTGCACTGCGGTGAAGAAGGCAATGAGAAGCTACATCACTATTATCTCCAGGACAATCTCATAATTATCATATCATTATAGATTTGAGTACGGACATCCTTTAAATGTATTAAAAATTTTCTGATTAAGCGCCATCAAAGTTGAGGAAAAAAAGATACACAGAATAAGTGCATGGAACATTTAAAGTATGTACAAAGCAGAAAAATACACCATACAAGCATTAAAAAGGCTAAACATCAGTTCACTGTGAATTAGTGAAATAAAATGGCTAAAGTCCAAAATGTGTTTCGGAAATAACTAGGTGGTCTATTATTCCGAAGAAGACAATACTCAGCATTATAATGAAGTGGCAATAATTTTAATACCGGAAGTATTTAAGACTATAAGAGTAATCATGATAAAGTTACAAACAAAGACAGTAACTATGAACTTAATCTATGCTCCTACGTCAAAATCTGAAGAAGACATTATCGAAAAATTATATAAACACCTTGAATAAGCAACAAAATTAACAAAAAATAACAAAATAAATTTATTAATGAGCGATACAAATGCTAAAATTGGACAAGGAAAATAGAATTTTGCGTAGATAAGGTATTGATAATTATCAATACATACTACAAACTACCGAAAAGACGCCTTTATACGTGGAAATCTCCAGCTAATTTATAGGAAAAGATTGTTTGTAATCAAATTAATTATATAAGCATATTGTTGGCTCAAATTAAACTACAGTTTAAGAAAATACATATCAAACTAAAAAAAAACACCATAATTAAACAGAAAAATTGAAGAATTTGGATGTATGCAAAAAAAGCTACACAACAAATAAAAGATAATCTCAACTATAAAAATGAAAAAAAAAGAAGATATAGAAACACAAGTGAAACGAATAGAAAAAAGTCTATGTTTTCTATTATTATTATTAACACACAGGAAACAATATTCAAAGAAGAGAGTCACGATAAAAAGCAAAGATGAAGATTTTACATCTCATGGATGAAAGAAGAAAATAAAAAAATCAAAATCAAATAATATACAATGGAATTCATAAAAAAATTAAAAGAAAAATAAGACATACAAAAGCAGAATGGTACATTAAACAATGTCCAGAAAAAAAGAATATGATAAAAAACATATGTTTAACCTTCACAAAAAACAAAAAGAGGTTTTGGGACTACAAATAAAGATAAACAGCAGGGATTTAGAAAATGATGAAGGAGTGATTATAACAGAAAAACACCAGAAATTAGAATTGTAGAAAAATACATTTTAGAGCTATTGAATAATGATATAAATACATAACACAATGTGAAGGAGGTAACAACAGCACCAGAGATTACAAAAAGCGAAGGAGAAAGAGCAATAAATATACCAAAGAATGATAAAGCTCCTGGGACAGATGGACCAAAAAATAAAGTATTAAAAATGTTTGGAGACAATTTTGAAAAATTTATTGTATAAAATATACAATAACAATAGGTTAGTTAGAATGTGCTTTTATTACGATCCCAAAGAAAAATAGAGCTATTGAATGTAAAGTCTACCGCACCATAAGTTTAATGAGTCATTTTCTAAAAATGTTCTTATGCGTCATTCATGTTACCAAAGAAAAGAGGAAAATTTAAGTGAAACACAATTTGAATTCCGAAGCGGAATGGGGGCACGGAAAACTCCTTTCAAATGTTGATTCAACAATATTGGGATTGACTTTAAAAATGCCTTAGATGAGGTACGACATAACACAGTAATCCAAATCTTAAAAAGTAGAAATTAACGAAAAAAAATGTGCGTATAATTGTTAACCTTTACTGGCATCAAACGGCCACAGTTAGAATAGGACAACAACTAACAGAAGCAAAGAAATAAAAAGTGGTGTCCATCAGAGATGTATATTGTCGCCTCTACTCTTTAACTTGTATTCCGAAAAACTAATTAAAAAAGCTTTGCACGATGTAAAGGAGGAAACCATAATAAATGGAAAGAAAATAAGCAATATCAGTCTCGCGAATACCAATGAAGATCTGCATACGTTTATGGAAAGAATCATTAGAACGTGCAAATAATATGGCCTAAACCTTAATACATCAAAAACTAAATATATGATAATAAGTAAAAACAAAATACTGCAGAATAAGTGCATCCAAATAAATGGGGAACAGCTGGAAAGAGTAGGAAAAGCAACATATCTGGGATGCAACATAAACGAAGGTTGGGACTTTCCATAGAGATAAAAAGACACATTAAAATGCCTGAGCTGTATTTCTACGCATGATAAAACCCTATGCAGTCATAATATAAATTTGCATCTTCCAATCCCAATGGTTAGAGCATACGTTTTCTAAGTGTTGTATTGTAGAGCAGAACGCTGGAGATTAAGAGAAGTATTACTAAAGTAACTAAAAGCTTTTAAAATGTGGGTTTACAAGAGACATAAAAATTGCTTAAACAGAATCAGAAATGAAAAAGTAGCAATAAGAATAAATAAGTCGTTAAAACTGCAAAGAAAAGGAAGTTAGAATATTTCGGTCACATTATGAGACATAAAGAAAAATATGATATATTACATCTTATAATACAAGGAAATTTATCTTCCCTTGTATTTATAAGAGAATAAGAAACCCAAGTAGATAAAGAGTTTCATGGTTACAAAATTTTGAGACAACTTTTCAGATCTGCAGTTAACAAGGTTAAAATCACAAATATGATAGGCAACATGATCGCCAACGAGGGTCAAGGCACCCGAAGAAGAAGAATTCCAAACCTTAACCTTCTCGCTCATTGTTAGAGGACTACTTTTTGGATGCTAGTGTGGGTCACATAAGCTATTCCCTTTGTTGCCTACGGGAGAATTGCAGTTTTCAGACATTTGTTGTAACTGCGCTCCTCTGCATCGTTTTCTACAAGGCTTTTTTTGGTTCAGGTAACCTTGGATGGTGGGGAGTTTTGCATCCCTATGAAATACTATGTTCTTGACGTAGCACATAGTGCCAAAAATGAATCTCAAGGCCTGGTTCAGAATCACCTGAAGATTATTTATGTGAGTTTTTGCACAATATCGCCCTTGTTATACTCTTGTAGATAGCCATTTTGTTCTTTGGGCGTAGGTTACTTTCACAGCAACCAGTCAAAGATGCTCTTGCCATTTTGGCTTTCCTTGATACCTCTCCTATGTGGAAGATCTAGGTAAGTTTTGTATACCTGATAACGCTAAAATATTTGATCTTCTTACTTCATGGATATTACGTACGAAGATATTGACTAGACCCGAGTTTCCTCTTTGAGTTCTTCTTCCCATAAATTTGTATGTAAAATAATTTCTTAAATTTGTTTTCGAACTGTCTCACAATAATACAAATTTGCGATAAATGTTTAAATTTATTACAGCCAGGATGAAACGAACATCCGTCACTATCAACAACCAACTTCAGAAACCTCATAGTTCCGTAAATCTGTTCAAAGAAGGGTTTGGCCAAAGTCGGGTAGTTTTAATTTTTAGATATATTGCTAGTGTTGGACCTTTAATGTAAAATCCAAGTTTTTGACCTTGGCGCGCCACTGGGCATCACCTGGAATCGAAAACCAAACATTTATAATCTATTTTTTCTTTTTTTAAATTCCTTAAATGGCTGGTATTACAGAAAAAAAAGCATTTGAAATTGAAACTAAACTAAAATGCTACATTTAGAACCAAAAAACAGCTATGTAGCTCAAATAGTGACTAAAATAAAGGCTTTCAAATAATCGTATTTTTTTCAAATAGGCAAAAATCGGTTTTCGTTGAATATCTCATAAACAAAAATATTTATAGTTGAAAAACATGGCTCTTCAACCGATAGTTCAAGATACATAGTTGTTCAAAGTCGTTGTTTGTGGAGAGATATTATAATGGAAAAGGATTTTTAATTGCGAGATAAAAATGCAAGGCGAAACACAAAGCAAGCAGGTAGTCAGTTCCGCTCCGAATTACACAAGAGGAAACACACACAAAACAGGTTATAGCACAAAAGAAGAAAAGCGATTTTCCAGCCACAAGACGATCCTGTTTTTGCTCTTCTTCTCTCGCTTCGTGCATACCTCGTCAGTCAGTTGAAAGAGAGCTATCGATTCTTTCGGTACTGTTTTATTTTCACGCTACAAATATTTTTCAATTACTAGTCATGTCGGCGTCCGCGCTTACAGCTTCTATGACGAATGAGTGTTTTATATGACGCAGTAGTTTGAGTGAAAGTAAAGAGATAGTGGTGAAAAGAAAGAGGATAAAAACTAATTAAACCCAGTGCTGATCAAAAAATTCGGGCAACCGAACGTTTGTTAGAAACTTTAACTGAAGTGACCGTTTACAATGTATGTCAAAAGAGGTACAATAACCCTAACTGATTGCTGTAGTTCTTTGTCATGATTGTAGGGATGTTGATTCGCAGCAAGAAGCTGTGCAAACTTGATCTAATGCAAAACAATTTATCTTTAACGGCCATTATGTGGAGAAGAAATAACTGATCTGTTCCTGAAAATCCAGAAGAAAATAAAAATACCAAAATGAAATAATGTGTACTATGTAGAGGTTCTGTAAAAGATTCCTTTTTAAAGGCAACTGAAACACAAGGGAACGAATGGGCTAAAAAAATGGTTGATCGCATCCAATACCAAGACTTGATCGTAAAGCATGCTACATATTATCTATTTCGTTAAAGAAAACCATGTCCGCTACCTGAGACAGGAGCCAAAAGGGGACATCACCAAGTAAGAAACATTGACAAAGAAAACTTTTATTCTTGCCTAGAGGAAACATCGAAAGTCCCAGTTCTTTCTGGAAGAACTACTAAATCAAATTCAGGGATATCTTACCTTAACATTTTAATTGCCAAGCCTTGACTTTTCAAAAATACAATAAAGATATAGTGAAGATTGCTGAAGCAGCCAACCAACAATGCATTGTCTGATTCAGAATTTTGAGCTACAAGAATCTCGCAAATTCGTAGTATGGGAACCAAAACTCAGTTCCACAAGAAGAAAAGCTACGTGTAGTGAAGGTGGCCGCTGATATGCTAAGTAGCATTTGCACTCAAATGTACAAATCATTTGAGTGCATACTGCCAGAAAATTTTTTGGTCAACGTCGAGTTTGTAATCCCGCAATCTTGTTTATTGTTTGTGGTATTCTAACCCATCAATACAAGTAGAAAAAGAAATAGTTTTATCTGTTAAACGCCTTACTTAGTGCAGTGCAACTGAGTTCTTTCATATCATATCTTTTGAATGCCGTCAGCGTGTATTTAGTATCAGAAGTTTGATTAGAAATAGCTGCTAGAAGTTTTGTCAGCAGAAGTTATAATAAAATCTTTATATATGAAATATACACAATTTTACGATCTGAGCAAGTAGTGGTAAACCAGGGTGCTTTCTTTCAATTCATTTTGATAACGCGGATTGCAACGGAAATACGCTACACTTAACGATTTGCACACATTCTATGCTAGGGGAGAGTCATGTTGATAACTCCTTATGAATTCATAAAACCTACTACCTTGGTACCACGAGTAACCAGGTGTATATCCAGCACACTTGTAAAAAAAAATTAGTCGTATTAAACTGGTTGCCTATAAAAAAGAAGAAACTTCTGGATTGTAAACTGTCAAATTGCAGATGTTCGAAGTATTAACCCCGTTCAAGACGAAATGCTGCCTCATATTGTTCATCTTATTTAGCTGTATAACAAGTTTCAAGAAATGTGAGTTTATCAGAATAGGAATGGGTTTATAAAGGAGGCTACCCAAGAAAAGTCCTATAAGCGTTCAAAAGTGATCTGCCTTCTGTTCATCAATAAGCCGCCTCCCAATATGACAGTTTTTACAGTTATTGGATTGCTGAACAAAAATGTGAAGCCTTTAATATGAAAACCTGCTTTGTTATTTTCGACTAACCACTCTACATAAAAGGCCAGGAAATTTTGTTAGTAATCCTAAATTCAAAAATTTTGTGCGACTTGGAGGATTTATACATGCTAATGTCATACGTGAGTGCAAATTATGGCAGCCTGTGGTTTAATTTTGACTACGCACTGAACAATGTTGACAAAGTGATGAGTAGGCATGCATATGCAAGAAGCAGTCCGTGTTCATAGTTTAGCTCATTGTGCTCTGGGCCAATTCATTATGGAAACTGTGATTGAAAGTATTCTAGTAATCATACTGTTGTTGTTGAAAGAACTGTTGTTATCAAAGCTGATGAAAATGACGTTGTTTAACCTTCAATATAAAGTTCAAAGAAGCAGTAATAAAACTGAAGCGTCGCGAAGCAACGGCTAAGGTGTGAGTATGGTACTTCCACCTGACCACTAAAAGATCAGGGAATTGGGACATGTTCTGATCTGGAATTTAGTCTGACTAGACCATTTTAGAAACCCCAATAAAGACAATAAAAAGTTCTAATGGATTGACTCGAGGTCGAGGAATCACAAGTGTTCTCACTGGATAGACCCTTGGAGTGATTTTAATAATATTTGTGAAAAAGTTGAAAAGCACTGTAATACTGCATCAGTAACTTCTTGCATTGCTCGAGACAATGAAGATATTTAGAAATTTGTTTAGTGCTTTTCTCAAAAATGATGTACTGATGTCAATCAGCAGTGACATAGTTGAAATGACGGATCTTAATTTTTAGTTAAATCGCCAAGTTGGTCTCGAAGGAATTTCCAAAATTGTTAGTGGCAACTTTGACACGTTACATTTAAACATAAAAGTAAAGTGACCTCATTTGCTTCTGTTACGAACAGTACTAAAATTGGAAATGAACAAATTACTGTAGATCCACATGATTTGTGTAGTCAGATGAAGACTTGAAAATGTTTTTCACATTTGAACTGTTTTATTTTTTATGTCACTGTTTAGCGAAGAGAAAATGCGAAAGGGAACTAAATCATCATTATTTTCAGCGTCCACGCCAACTAAAGTTGATACTCTCCATGGAAAAAAATTATTTCACAAAGTTGTTGACAGCGGATCATAAATTTCGGGGGCCTTACCTAGAAGTACTTAAGATACTAGATGACGCAAAAGTCATCACCTTATAGAAAGATGCTCTCATTTTTGCAAATCGTGTCTCGTGTTATCGCGACTTTCACATTGAAATTGTGATATATTTAACAGAATTTTTAGTAAAACATTTATATTTGCACTAGCAGGTGTTTTCCAAAAACTGTTATCCGACATATTGTTGTCTGTCTTGTATTGTGACCGTATTTTTTTAAATAGCGTGCATTTGTTCTAGTTTGAAAGTTTTCATTTTAGTGGCTGTGTGTCGGTGTTTAACATTGATTTCGTCGTGTAAAACCTGTTAATTGCATGATGAAGTGCTTATAGGGTTTATTTCACAGGTTATAATGCCTTTGCATCTTGTTTTTGTGTCAAGAATTATAGCGTTGTAACAAGATGGCCGAGGACAACGTGAAACTACAAGAATTATTGGTAAGAGCTTTTGTGCTGTACGAACGATGCACCAGCGCTTTGAAAAGGCGGGTTTGATAAGAGGAAGACCACGATTAAGTCGAAAAAGAGTCACCACTCAAAGACATGACCGATTTGGTGTCCGCAAGTTTGCGGAATAGCTTCTGCAGTTTGGGTGCGAAATCAATTCCAAGAAGTTAGAAATGCAAATGTTAGCGAATAAACCGTTAAAAGATTTTGTGCTGAGATATTGTCTTGTAGAACGATGGCTACGGGTCCACCATTGCAACGCTGGCATCGAATTGCAAGATTGGCTTTTGCCCGAAATCACCTGACGTGATATAATGAGGACTGGAGCAGGGTACTGTTTTCAGTTTTTGCCTCACCGTATCAGATTAACATCGGCAAGCATTAAGAAGGCCCGGAGAGAGATATTGCAGTTTTTGATGACAAGAGACTTTCATTTGGAGGTGGATCGGTTATGTTTTCGGAGTAAATGTCTTCATAAGCGCGCATAGGGTTTGTTTTCATATAAAATAGCTCATTGATAGCTCAGGTACATTTTCGGAGGTTTTACAATACTACTATGGGCGAGAATAGCATTTTTATGCAAGACAATTCTGAATCTCACGTAAGCAGAGTTGTCAGAGAGTATCTTAATGATGTGGGAATTAGGAGGTTTGAGTGGCCAGCCTTCGATCCAGACATGAATCCCATTGAACATGTCTGGGATGAGTTGAAACGACGTATCCAACTGCTCATTAGCTGAAAGAGTTGATATTGCAGGAGTGGAATAACATCGACCAGAATGCAAACCTCAACTTAATTGAAAGTATGCCTCTTCGACTTCAAGCAGTCATGATCGCAAGAAGAGAGCACACACGTTATTAATGATAAGTTTTTTTATTGTTTTACATTTATGTTGGGTTTAATAACAAAAATTCGAGCTTTGTTTAAAATGTAAATTTGCTACTTTTATAAAATAAATCCTAAAAACTAAAAATACGCTTTTTGATTCGGCATTGAATATTAAATTTAGTCCACAAAATATGTACAATAATATACAATTTATAAATATAAGAGTTTAACTGAAAATTCTAGAAATATATCACAATTTCAATGTGATCTCAATTTTTGATCGCCAGTGTATTATAATTACTTTAATTTGCATTACATTATTTTAATTTGTTATAGTAATATACTATTATAAATAATTAACGTATTAATTACTTATTAAATAGTTAAGCAGCCGCATTACATTTTTAAAAAGATTTTAATAATCTAGAACCAAAGCAAGGAATAAGTCGATAAAAAAAATCACTCGGACTTTGCGTTTTCTGTAATCAGGTAAGTAACATGTACAAAGGTGCTATTATTCATTTGGTAGTCAATAAAAAAGTACAAGTTACATAGCAAATAGCTTCGTCTGCAAATGGATAATTTTTTTGTAGCCCACTAAAGAGAATGTAAAAAGAGCGTAATTTCTACTCGCACTCTAAAAACACTTTCAGGTGTCAGTAAAAATTTCTCAGTCGCTATCAACAGCAATATTTTTAGACTTCAACGCGAAAAACAAAATTAGCTTAATATGCAAAGAGACGCCTCCTACTTGAAAAAAAGGGAAACCTGACAAAATAACTGTGGCGACATGTATATCATAATAGGTAAAATTTTCAAGAATTACATAAAAATAAAGGTGTAGTTCGATAAATTCATTTGCTTTAAGACGTGAAACAGTAAGAAACGGTTTAAAATACCGCAATAAACCCTAACAGATAGTTGTATTTCAGTGGCGATTCGTTCATTAGAGACCACGACTTGTTTAACAATTCTATCAAATCAATCTTCTATCTTCCATTTATAGATTTGAACAGAAATTAAACAAAAGATGTGACCTGCCCTACGCCCTTAATTACACGAGGAGATCCGTGTGTACTAAATAAAGACAGCCTATACATTTGGACGAAAGGTAAACAAAGATAGCTGACTTTAAATTTAAGGTGGTGCGCTCTGATCCCTTAATTTACACGAGGTTCGTGCGTTCGTGTACGCACATTGGAGCCGCTCTCGCTCCTCCAGGCGGCCGCGGCTTTCATTGGGCCGCTGCATTGCCGTACGCAAAAAGCGTGTCTGCGACGGCCATTTGATTTGCTCCTTCCGAACGAAGGTTCGCGGAAGTTTGCGGAGGTAAGTGCCCATTCATAATGGACATAAGCTTAACCCGCCTATAAGAAATACGTATAATACAAGTGAGCCTTATGTAAACATAAGATAGTTGCACTTTGTACTGGTTATCCCATTTGTAGTATAAGAACAGATGCATATTTAGTAACTTAATTAATAGTTACCTCTCCGTTGTAAAATCAAAGCCAAAATGTCGACAATACTAAAGTTAGATCTGCAATTTCAGAATCAAAAGAAACGTTCTGTTACTCCAGCCAACAGATGTATGAACATAAAAAGTAAAAATCTGGTGTGAACATCACACAACATTCCTTATCCTTTATTCTATATTATACCGGGTCCATCGTCTCGGCCCTGCGCTGCTCTCGTCTCGGAACTTGTTATTTTAAAAAAGGACGAAGCGCGAGTCCAACACTCGAAAGCTGATTAAAGTAAACAGTGCAAGACAATAATTGACTCGTACTTAAAATTTTGATACGTCACTGAAGGTAACCGTGCGAGCTCGGTCGCACGGCCTTCGCCATTGTCGCCTGCGTGCTCCCTCCTAGCGGCCAAGCGCTCCCCCCCGGTCCCCCCGCAGTCGGCCCGGTAGCTCTCCGAGCGCGCTGTGATTGGTCCGTTTAATTAATTTTTAATCGGTTATAACTTATTTATTTGACCTCGGATCAAAACATTTCATTGTAATTTTTTGTTGGTTTCGGTCTGATATATCCGGTAATATAAATTTCCCGAAACATTTTATGAACACCCGGTATATATAATTTTTATTCTCATGAATTTTTTGTATCTTCAACCGTTTAGATTTGCGACCGCTTTGTGACCGATTTTGCTACCTTGCGACCAAACGACTTGGCCGATTTTTACCAAAAGCTTCGCACTGCATCCCCTACAAGTAACTTGCATACCAAATTTCAAGTCTCTAGCTCTTATGGTTCTCGAGATATGCTGTTTACTGGCAGACCGACACACACACACACACACACACACACGAACCAATGGCCCAAACAAACTTTTTTGGTGTCCTGAGGCTATATTTCGTCCAGAAATGTGAAAAACTAGGTAGGTCAAATTTCCGCCAATTACATCACTTTCCTTATAAGATAAGGAAAGTAAAAATTACGGGAGTGCATTATGAACAACCGCATAAGCTTTCCATCGGTTCAATTTGACGTATTATGCATTTCTTATGGGCGACTTATGCTTACGTTTATTATGAATGGACGCTAAGTCAAATTGTTCCACATTTCTGATCCAATTAAAAATTTATACGTTCCCACTTAGCAAAAATTTGAGGGAAAGTGGGCGAAAAATTGTCAGTCTGGGATGCCAAAAATACGCTTTGGCGGCCAAACCCATGTTTTAAACAAAGGTGTAAACATTGGATGCGCGTTTAGCACCGGAAAATATTGAAGCAATAAAAATGGCAACGACAAACTTTGATGCCATGTTTAGACTGCAGTCGACAATTGCGTGACGTAGTTAGACAAAATAAACCCAGTCAACATAATTGTACATGCTATCTAGATATTTAAAGCGGAAGTAATTTATTTCAATTTCCTTTAGGTTTTTGATTTACAAATATTTCATTGTTGTTAAATCTTCTTAAAGTAAATTTTCAATCTTGAATCATTTAGGAAGTTTTAAAGATATTGTTATGTAATTTAAAATAGCATGCATATTATTTAAAAAATTGTAAAAAAAATATATTATTTGTTTTATATATTTTTTTGCATTTATTATATTATTTAGATAGTAGAGGAAAATAACGTGTATTTATAGATAATATTATTTTATTTGCTCTACAGGTCACGTAGATCTGGGGCGAACATTGGGATATGTACATTTTTCTCTTACTCTCTACTTTCTACCTTTACATTTTATATTTTACATTTTCCATTTACTTGAATTTACCATTATAATTTACAAGCTAATTTGAAACTAATATTTATCAATTATTTTTTGGAAATTCTGTACTGTGGTTTTTCCATTCTTTCTTATATGCTGCTATTTTCTTCTAGTTCCTAACACTCATCGTTTTCAGGTCTGCTTCCACATTATTTATCCATCTTTTCCTCAATCTGTCTTTTCTTCTTTCTAGTTTTTTTAAATTTGTTCCCCAAAGCTTCTTCCTTCTGGTGATCTCTCATTTGCAGTATTTTTTTGTCTAGTACTTCCCTTCTTGTCTTGTCTTTCTATTTCACCATTGCACTAGCTCGTTTACTTTGTATATTTTATTATTTATTACTAATTTATTTTACCTTACGTGCACCTTGTGTCTTTTAGAGCTGGCCTTTTTTATGAGTGGTATCAATTTGCTCTTTTTAGTTTGGGTCAGTCCTCATTAATCCGTATGCCCGTGCTTTTTAATATTTTGCGTTTTTCAAGATCATAGTTTTTGTGGAACTATTTAACTAATTTTACCAGCATTAGTCTTTTCTTTTGTCACTGTATTTTCCGATACTTCTTACTTCCCCAGTTGCTCAGTTATATTAATATTACCTCTTATTTTTATATGATTGTTCCGACTTTCTCTTTTGTCTCACTCTGATTTTCATTTTCTTCTACTACTACTCCCTTTACTATTATATTTTTTTACCTCTATCTCTATGTAACTTATTCTCTCCTCCTGCCTTATTTTTATTTTCTTTTTTATCTGCTTTATTTCCAGCCCAAAATAGTTTAATTTTGCATCCATTTGAGTTATACTCCCCTTTAGTTCTCTAAATATGCTTACAACTTTTTCCATGTCAGCCATTTTATTTTATTTATTCGATTGTTTGTCGCGCAAAAAGACAAACCCCAGTTGTCGAAAGCCCGACTTTTATCTATCCACAGTTTATTGTTTATTTTAAATTTTTGTGCTATCTACATGCGCGTAATTTTCTTCTTTACTAAAACTAAACTAGGTTTTATTTTCATTTTTATTTTTTCATACTTATCCTTTTCATTTACTTTTTGCCCCTATATTTATTACGATAGCCTCCAACTTATCAAATAGGTTAGGCTAACCGCAATATTTAATACATGCCCGCCGTTTTACTCCTTTTTTAGGTGGTGAAAGTGTTCCAGGCTTTGGCACAGGCCTTGAACCTGGTGTTTGGCTTTGTTATCACTTATCGTTATTACTACTAAACGTACTTCGTGCAATTTAAATTATTATATTTATTTCCTTACCTTTCAAAATTTTATTTACAGGCTTTAGTGTACTTACTACTGGTTGTTTTTTTTTCGTTTTAGTTTCCACTTGCTTTCCGCTGCAATGCCCATGCTTCTTAATCACTTTATATTTACGCTCACTGGATGCGGCCTAAT
Source organism: Sinelater perroti (assembly GCA_036346155.1). Lineage (NCBI taxonomy): Eukaryota > Metazoa > Arthropoda > Insecta > Coleoptera > Elateridae > Sinelater > Sinelater perroti. Next base: position 4,034,109 of record JARFIY010000005.1, on the reverse strand, counting down.
TTAAAAGTTAATAACGGAGTAATGTAAATAAAAAAATGAGTAACGTATGTCACGGCGAAAATTTCTATACCAACCACATTTGTAGATAAAGAGTTGTGAAATATGTTGTTAATGTACGTTTAAATTTTAATTGAAGTGACAGATTAGTCAGTATTTTCAAAATATTGGATTTTCTTCAATTTTGTGGCCGTAAAAGACAAAATTTTTAATTTCGTACCCCACTATTCTTGTTTGTTCTTGGTATTTAGCAGAAAAGGCATACTGCGTACAAATAAATGTTTTTTTTTCTGTTTACCAGGCATATTATTCTTTAGAAAAACTTCTTAGTATACTGTTTACTTATTAAAATAGTCTTGTAACGAAAAGGATCAAACACTTGCCAAATGTGTATGTATATTGCATGCTTCTGATAGATGAGTCAAAACACAAGAACTAGTAGGCAGTCAAATATCGCAGATGTTTGGTGATTGAAAACAATAATTTAAATTTAACCAAAAGAAAGCGACAATGAGTCTACCGTAATAATTATCCATAAAAGAAAATTTATAAATGGAAAGATCTTCATCACTTTGTTGGTAAAACTGAGAGTAGATAAGAAAAGAAAAAATAATTATAGTTTAAGGTACATCCGAAAAGTAAGACTGATTACACTTAACATTATTTAAAATATTCCTTAATATCAATAGTTTGCCTGGAAGCTTTGAACTGGAACATGTTACAGCTGCCTGCGCGTTTGTAACAGATCTAAAATGTGTCCTTTTAAGCTAGATCTGAGTCAAAAAAATATAAAAGAAATAGGGTGAATTCAAATTTGGGCTATAGGAATATTGGGACAGCGTTGCCATGGTTTGTTTTGTCAAAACCTTAGAAACAGGTTTAGCAGAAACTTTCTGCATTTGTAGTTCTATTGTGACGATTTCACTTTATCTGATATTAATCTTAGACTTCGATCAGAGTTTAAAACTGCTTTTATCTTATCCACATTGTCTGAAGTGTGAAATGTTTATGGAGACCTTGTGTGTTGCTCATTCTCAATGTCTTTTTTTCTGAATACTTCATGTCCTATAAACACTTGTACTTTTGCTAAATCATCTTTTCTGTAGGCATTTTGTATCATAGCAAGCGTTTCAGTTGCGATTTCTTAGAGTTTAACGCAAAATTTTATCGCGTTTTGCTGATCGACACTCCAATTCACAAATGATCACGCTTTATAAAGACCCAAAAGCGAATGAGTAGGACAAAACCCTTTTTCTAACATCTCTTACCAACCGTTCAACCCAAAGACTCCGCCACCTACTCTTTTGTTTGGACCAAAAAGGTTAGCCAGATTACTTTCAAAACGTACCTAGCACAAAACGTACTACAAGTCTCTCTCCTCTAAGTGTCCCAAGATAGAGTTGGTCTATCTCTTTTATGTTCTTTATAAGTGATCATATTCCTCTTCCATACAATACTGTGCTTTCTAACAAAGTGGTTTTAACTGATTTTGTTGTGTATTACTTCCTATTACGATTGTCGCAAAATTACTGTGAGTACCGCTGAGTATTGCTGCGACCAAAATAGATGTATAAAGCAACTCACTCGACAACATTGATAACGATTTCAACATTAACCTCTCAGTAGTCTCGTCGGAGCGTCAGTTTCAATACAAGTTGTTGAGTGTGACCCCACTGCTTTTCGCTTTTGCAAAATGGATATAAAAGCGGAGTAACGTGCTATCAAATTTTGTTTTTGCGTATGTAGATCCAGTGCCAGAAGAATGAAAATGATAAAAGAGGCTTACAAAAAAATGCTTAAGTAAACGACAATTTTACGTTGGCACAAGGCCTTCAGTGGGGGAAGGAAATCAGCAGCATTAAACCTTCACGGCAGACTTCCTTTAACAAGTGTTAATGAAACAAACGTCAATACTGTGGCCGCTCATTCGAAAGGATAGGCATTTGTGTACCAGACTTCTCGGGTAGCTACTTGTCATTTCAAAAGACTCCATTAATCGCATTCTGCATGAGAACATGTCCGACCCAAGTGCCCCATTTTTTAAAAATAGTAGGGTGTTATAATCTTTTTTTATTTTAACATCTGTGACAGAGGATACAACTGAACGTAAACGGTTAAAGTTTGTACACTGATTAGCTATACGGTTGTTTTATACACCTGTTTTGGCCTCCTGTCGATTTAGATAGTACATACATTTTTCTATATACCTGCTGTGCTTAGAATTTTCGATAACTTTATCCTTTATTCTGATATTCTGTATCAGTTTTCCTACACACATATATTAATATTTTTGGCAACTAAGTTTCAAAATACACTTTTTAAATTCTTCATTTATATTTTAGCATATATTTCCATATCTTCAGCATCTTGCACCAAGAAGATCTAATAGTCCGTGAACGGAAAATGTAATTTTGACATATCCACTATAATTCCCATTATTGAGTATTCTGTGTACCCGATGTCTCGAGATTGTTCAACAGATACATTAAACACACATTTAAATTATGTATATATATTTTTGCTTATATTCACTGTCTTCGTAGCTTCACATCATTTACATATCAGTACTCTGTCATATGCCTATTTAAATATCTTAAAACCCTGTCCTTAATTTAAATGTACATACATGTTCTTCTTTTATTTAAACTTTTATGATATTAGAAGATTGTCTCGCCATAGACGGAATAACGCTTATTCACCGATAGCAAGGCTTATTTAGAATTTATTTTATTTCTGCGGGATATTTCTCATTCCTCCATTTTAATAGATGTTTTCCACCAAAATTTTTAACTTTATTGGCAACGTACTTAAGTAGTTCTATCTTTAAGTTTCTAAATCTTGCTACCCTGTTGCTTTTGGTCTTTTGAAGTGAATTTCGAATACTTTTTTCTGTTATTTCACAACTAATGATCACATTTTCTATTGGGTATAATTTTTATATTCCTGGGAGAGCTTAGTCTATGATAGGTTTTATATTTCTTATCAGATTTATAAATATATATTTATGGATGTTCTTATTTTAGAACGACGGCATAATTGTGTTTTCAGCCAATAAGGCGATTTCCATTATCGATAGTTGTCTCTTCTAGAAAACACCCTTCCCTCGCACTTGTACGCTTTCTCCTACTCTGCCATTTAGATTGGCTATTATGATTACTTATTTATGGTATGGTATACATTCTAAATTATTTGTCAGTCTCTCCAAGAAAGCAACATTCTTCTTGTTTTATGTTTGTTTATGTCAAATTCTATAAATCAATAGTTGTACTGTTCGAATGTGGTAATATGCGGCTTCCATGCTCTACTTATTATTATAGATACTTAACGTTCGGTATCTGCTGCTTAGATACTCAACTCTAAATGTGGTAATAGTTCTTCATCCACATCTTTCCTCTTGGTTTCTGTGGAGATTCTATGCTTAAATTGAATTTTCTGTTTTGTACGTATGCCTTGTATGTAACAAGTTCTTATAAATATGGTTCGTTTTTGTCTCCAATTCTTGTTTCTAGATTTTGGTTTTCTGGTACATTGTTTCTTTGCACGTGAATCTTGTCCCCATCTCATAACTTTTGGGACATACTGCGTTATAACTTCCAGATTCCATGCTAACTGTCCTACTCGCTTGATGTAGTACATTTTTAAAATTTGCAAACATATTGGAAGCAATTAATTAAGGTTTTTTATGTGTTGAGTAATTGTCTAAATGCCACAATCTTTCTCCTTTCTTCGGACCTGATACCAGCAAAAAGGCCTAATAAATTATATTTGCTAAGCAAATTAATTTTTAAATTAAACAGTGGAATTTAAAATAAATTCTAAGAAATATAGTAACAGTCAAAAAAAATGTGAAAGGACATTTTTTACTTGAAGTGTAGTCTATAATTATGTAAAAGAATTAACAAAATTTATCGCAAAATACTTACTCGTTTAGCACAAATGATAAGCGTTATAAATTTTAATCAAGAGTTTAATAGAAGACACTTCATTTCTGATTGATTATAGTAGGACTGACAAAGGTGAAGGTGAAATTTTAATAAATGATTAGCAGGAGCCAAAGGCTCCGCTCCCGCGATTTTTTAGTTCTGACAAACATTTGCGCGTCCTCATTCTAAAGAATCAAAGCGCATAAGGGTAATTGCGTTGCTTTGTGCCCAGAATGGAATCCTTTCAAGTTCCTGAAAAACACGCGATTTGGAATGAATAGGCACCAGACCCGCTCGCATGTGGCGTATCCGTCTCATCACTACACACATGATGAATTGTTGATGAGATGCAAACGAATGTGAACGCACAGCGCGCGTCCGGCTGAACTGCGTCGGGGCGCCGCGTCTAATTCTTGGATCGGCGGCGTTATCAGCGAGAAGGACGTAATAACACCCTGCCATTGTTGGAAAATCAGATGTCAGTACGATTATTGTTCGAAATATTAGGGCCTGCTGCAGGAAGTACATTCTGATAAGAGTAACAATGCTGAATTCGGAATAGTTGGAATTCAATGAACCCGTTCACGGTGTTATAACTCCCAAACTAAGTTTCAAACTATGGACTACGGTTCGCGCTTATAAACTGCATTTGTGCCTTGCTTGCGATTATATGAGCAATGTTTATGATTTCGCGTAGAGATTTTGTGAAGCTACATTAACAAGACAATATATATTTGTTTACGAATACAATTGGCAATGATATTTTACTGGATGAAGAGTAAGTATTATATTATTAGAAAAATATTTTTGATACCATAACATTAAATTTATCAAGTGTATAAGGTGTATACAGAAGAATTTACCTAGCATATAAACACATTGTGGCCAATCTGTTGTATTGATCCTATATAAACTTGTTGAACTCGAAATTATTTTAAGCAAATATATTAGCAATACATTACGTATCGTTTTATTGTATATGAAAGGAGTAAGCTATTTGGGGTATTTTTCTTACATGAACTAATCAAAATATCCAGCTATTAATATTTCACTAAAATGTTAGAAATGCTGTTTGTTTTATAACAATACAATTCCGAATTGCATAAATAAATAAGCAAAATAATAATATTTTGTTGTATCTACAATATTAATAGCCTCAACTATGCTAAAATTTTAATACTGGTAACTTCTTTGGTCACTACGACATAATTTTAAACTTTGATGGTTGTATTTGAACTGTGGGCAAGTCAGTTAATTTTACAAATAAGTAATAGCAATAAAAAAAATTTAATTTAAAATTTCAAAAAATTTACAAGTTTGCCTAAATAAAAAAAATACTTTGTGAAAACCCAAAAGACTGAACTCAATACATGAAAATTAAAATAAGAAAGTAATTATCTAGCAGCAACACTAAAGAATTAGAGAATGATAAAGTTTAGTAATAATAGTTTTAATTTTTAGTTGTTTTGGTCTCTAAAATTTTTAATTTTAGGAATTGAAGAAGTTGTGATTAATTGTAATTTTTATTAATTTTGGAAAATAAAGATTGAATTAATTAAGTAGGAATTATTTAAAATAATACAACATGTTTTGCCATAATTAACATCCGCCAGAGTAAAACATTCGAATTTGTTTTTAAATAGTCATCATTTGTGCATAATTTACATTTTTAAGGCTAGAACTGCGACAGTTGGCAAACTTTATATTTTTTTGTAAAGCTGCGTTCCAAACTGGAAGTGTAATTTGAGAAAGCGTTTGAAAATAAATTGGAGTGAGGTTAATATAAATTAAAAAATAGAAAATTGTTTGTTGCACTCAAGAGATATTCGTAATGGCAGTTTAGTCAGATATTTCAGAATGGATAAAACGAAGAAGGCGCAAAAGTCGGCTTATGACGACATAAAAAAGGAACTGGAGGTTTAATTAAGGCGCATTTACCGGCACAGTTTTACACTAGTTTTCACTTAATAAAACAAGAAATGAAAATCGCAAAAAAACCAAATGGGGATGGACTATCTTTAGCAGATTAAGATATATATTGAAAAACCGAAAGTCACCCCAGCAATCTAGGTATAAAGTATTCGATATTTATATACTACCTGTTATGACTTATGGCACTCAGATTTTGAGGAAAAAATGTAGATAAGCTTATAAAGACACACAGAGCCATGGAACGTTAAATGTTACAAATAACTCTAAAAAGACAAAAAACGGAACACATGGATAAGAGAAAAACAAAAATTACAGTTATAAGAGAAATAGAGTAGCTCGATTTAAGTGGCAATTCGCAGAATACAACGTCCGCCAAATAGATACCAGTTGAAATGCTCTAATCTTAGATTAGAGGCCATGGTTAGGCAAAAACAGAAAGAGGATGACCACAAATGCGATGATTATACGACGTGAAGTGCCACGTCGGTTTCGCATAAAAATAATAATTTAGAATAGGACAAGATGGAAGAAACAAGGGAGGCCTACATCCGCAAATAGATTGAAGAGGCTAAAAACAAAGGAAAAGACCGATATTGCAGCCTCAAGGACTTATTGCGCCTACTAACTTGCAACTAAATACTACCTCACATACATTTATGGGTTTCCAGTGAGATGCGGATATTGGTTCCCAGGGAGAGAAGCAACACCCGTGACTACTAGGCTACAGTGGCGGCCTCAACATAAATTTACTAGAAAGTATGCTTGACATGTTTGAAAATGTAAGTAAACACCCTCTTTTACATTACTAGATATATTTGAAGAAGATGTTGGAATTTAAGTATATCACTGATGAAGGATACACTGAGAAAAAATTTTAGTCGATAAAATTTCCAAGAAGCATCAAAATAAAAGAGAATGTCCAACGCTATATGATAGTGCTAGTATAAACCTGCAAAGCTTGCAACGCATAGCGAAGTGGCGAAGCACTAACGCTGACCGTTGACCAATCAGTTTCAAAATCACTAGAAAATAAGCCTTTTTGGTCACCTGTCGATTGGTGAAAACAGAATTTGGAAGTTCCCAGCCGTTCTCGAGTTTTTGCTCGGATGGGCGGACAGACGGACGGACAGACAGACAGACGGACAACATGAAGTTAGTAAGTGACTCCGCTTTGCTTCGCCACTTAATAATTGGTATGAGAGAAAATATATCTGGGTTTTTCCAAGTCTTGGGGAAAATTTGCAATTAGTTGTCTTTTTCGAGTCAATTATTAAGTGGCGAAGCGAAGCAGAGTCACTTACTAACTTCATGTTGTACGTCTGTCTGTCTGTCCGTCCGTCCGAACAATAACTCGAGAACGGCTGGAAATTTCCAAATTCTGTTTTCACCAATCGACAGGTGACCAGAATGGCTTGTTTGCTAGTGATTTTGAAACTGATTGGTCAACGGTCAGCGTTAGGCTTCGCCACTTCGCAATGCGTTGCAAGCTTTGCAGGTTTATTTGCCTACATATTTCTAGCTAACATAACAAATCAAGGACAGACCCGGAAGATAAGCATAACGTGTTAAACAAAAAATTCTGAAGTGTTATTGCTTCTTCTTCTTTAGGTGCCGTATCCTATCGGATGTTGGCAATCATCATTGCTATTCTAACTTTGGACATTGCTGCTATAAACAATTCTCTTGACGTCCAGTCGTACCACTGGCGTAGGTTTTTAAGCCAGGATATTCTTCTTCTTCCCACGTCTCGTTTTCCATGTACCTTTCCTTGTATTACCAGTTGTAGAATTTGGTATTTGTTCCCTCTCATTACGTGGCCTAAATATTCCAGCTTTCTTTTCTTTATTGTATACAGGAGTTCTTTGTTCTTGTTCATTCGTCGTAGCAGCTCCTCGTTTGTCACTCTATCCATCCATGATATTTTCAATATTCGCCGGTATATCCAGAGTTCGAATGCTTCTATTTTTCTGCTAATTTCTTTATTTAGGGTCTATGCCTCCATTCCATATAAGAGAACACTGAAAACATAGCATCTGGTTGTCCTCATCCGTATTTCCAAGCTTAAATCCCTGTTGGTTAGAATTTGTTTCATTTTTACAAACGTGGCTCTAGCCATTTCAATACGTGTCCTTATTTCATTTGTGTATTCCCAATTATCATTCACCAATGTTCCCAGGTATTTATATTTGTTTACTCTCTCTATACTCACATTATCTATTCTAATGTCAGGAATGTTCACTGGTGTTTTGTGATTGCCATGTATTTAGTTTTATTTAAATTCATTCGGACACCATATTTTCTGCTGATGTCATTTGTCCGTTCAATAAGTCTCTGTAAATCTGGAATATTATCTGCTAAAAGTACAGTATCATCAGCATAACGTATGTTGTTAATTATCTTTCCGTTTACTACTATACCACCGTTTTCTTCCATTAGTGCTTCTTGAAATATTGCTTCCGAGTATAGGTTGAACAGCATGGGCGAAAAATACACCTTGCCGAACTCCTCTCTGTATTTTTATTTCTTCTGTCAGCTGATTTTCTACTTTTACTGTTGTTTTTTGTTGCCAATATAAGTTTGCAATTATCCGCATGTCTTCTACGTCTATGTTCTTTTGTTTTAGGAGTTTCATTAGTTTATCGTGTCTAACTTTATCGAACGCTTTTTCGTAGTCTATGAAGCATGCGTATACTTCTTTATTAATATCTCTGCATCTCTGTATTAGTATGTTTAGTGTGAACAATGCTTCTCTTGTTCCAAAACCATTTCTAAAGCCAAAGTGTGTCTCACTAATATCTACTTCTAGTTTTTTATATATTCTTGCGTGTATGATCTTTAGAAATACTTTAAGCGTGTGGCTCATTAAGCTTATCGTTCTATGTTCACAACATTTCTTTGCGTTGTTTTTCTTTGGTATTGTAATAAACGTTGAATTCAGCCATTCTTTCGGTATTATACCAGTTGAGTATATGGTGTTGTATAAATCTACAAGAATATTTACTTGGTCGTCGTCTATTAGTTTAATTAGTTTAATTGGAACTTCGTCTGGTTCAGTTGCTTTACGCATTTTGATGTTTCAAATGCTTTAATGACTTCTTCTTTTGTTATTTTGGGGCCATGTTCTCCTTCAATAGTTTTACAGTCTTCCTTTCTGTCATCGGCGAATAGTTCTTCAATATATTCTTTCCATCTTTCTATTTTTTGTTTTACATCTAGTATAATTATTCCTTGTTTGTCTTTTAAAATGTTTGATTGCCTCTTCTTGTATGTACCTGTGACATCTTTGATCTTTCTGTGTACGTTAAACATATCGTGTTTCTGTTGTGCCTTTTCTATTTCTTCACATTCTTGTTTCTTTTTCCGTTTTAATTTTTTTCCTTATCAACTTGTGGATTTCATTGTATTTGCCGTCCTCTTTTATCTTACTTTTTCTTCTCTCTTCCATCAGCTCTAAGATTTCGTCTGTCATCCACCTTTTTTTTTGTTGGTTTCTTTCGGTGAGTATTTCTTTCGCTGGTTTCATTATCGCATCTTTTATGGTATGCCATCTTGAGTCTATGTTGTCGTTGTTATCCAAGGAGTGTCTTCCCATGTTGCTTAAATTGTTATTTATTTCATTTTTAACTTGTGTTCTTATGTTTTCTTCCTTCAGGTGTTGCATTTCTATTCTACTTGTCTTCTTTGTTATTTTTATCTTCTTAAGTTTTATATGCATTTTTATGACAACAGGATTGTGATCAGACGCTATATCTGTCCCTGGATATGTTTTTGCCGACTTTATACTATTTCTGTATCGTTTTCTAATTAAAACATAGTCAATTTGATTTCGGAAAATATTCTGTGGTGTGTCTTGTGGTGATTTCCAAGTCCATAATCTTCTATCTGGCAGTTTAAAGAATGTGTTGGCTACTATAAATTCTCTTTCTTGGCAAAATTGGATCAGTCTATCACCCCTTTCATTTCGCATTCCAAGACCGAACTCTCCTACATGTTCTCCACTTCTTCCTTTTCCAATTTTGGCATTAAAGTCTCCTATTATTAATGTCACATCGCTCTTTTTGGTTAGGGATAGAATGGTGTCTATTTGTTCATAGAATTCTTCTACTTCATCCGCGTTTTTCTCATTGGTAGGTGCATAGACTTGGATTATATTTATTTTACCTTCTGTGGCACATATTTGTATTAACATTGCTCTTTCAGATAGTGGTGTGAAACTAGTGACGCTTTTGTTAGTTTCTTTGGTGACTATTATTCCGACTCCATGTTGGTGTTTTGCTTCATTACTGCCTTAGTAGTACATTACTACATTATCTGTTTTTATTTTAGGCCACCGTACTTCACTAATTCCGAGAATGTCCAGCTGTAGTCGATTCATCTCTTTGGTTAGATTTTGCAGTCTTCCTGCTCCAAATATACTTCGCACATTCCATGTTGCAATTTTCATAGCTGACCCGGGGATTCTTCGCACCCTCTGACCATTGAAGGTCTGCCGGGGACTGAGGGCCGTGGTTTGTATGTTCTCAGCCATGATGATTGTACTAGGAAATAAGTAATGAGGTGGTTTTCCGTTGCCTTCCTCATCGCAGTATCATAACCGGTAGGGCCATTATGCGGCCGTCGCCTATGACTATCTGGGGGTAAGCCGTTCCAGAGTCCATCTCCTCCGCCTTAGTCCAGTTGTGATACTTGCTGCTTCCCAATACCTACTAATTTTGGTCCGCACCGAGTATTTTATTTCCCCGGTACCCGCCATATCTGGTGAGCATTCCTCTATCCGCCACCTGGGGAGGCGCCCGATGGGGAACTAGTTACCCCTCACGGGAGTGTTATTGCAAATGCTAGTAATTCATTTGCATAGATCACATAGAACAAGACCAACTCGAACAAATGCCGACACAGAATCTCAAAAGTTGTATAATTTATAGAGTATGACTGAATTAACAAAATTACAGAAAATTGAAGAGTAGTCCGTATTTCACGTTTTGTTTGATAAAAACGTAATATTCAAAGCTCAGAATCCGTTAACAGAAGAGAAGCTTTGATAGGTCTAAATGAAAAATTTGTCTGTCGAGAAGAAAAAAACAAAAGTAGCTAATTGAGAATTAACAATTTAAAGATTAGCGACGCTTTCATCCAGAAATTGTGGTTTCTAGATGAAATTGAAAATAAAAGAAGTTGCGCCCAAACATGTTTAAGAAGCTGTTTTCCAACAAGAAAATATTCTATACAAATACAGTTACCTTGAATAGGTCATCACCCACCACTAACAAGAAGCATTATAGGTATCATATATTTTCGTGGATTAGGCACAACAAGAAATAATTGAGGTTGTATTTAAAAAAAGCACGTGCAACAGTTTTTCCTACTCTGTCTACGAATCTAATAGCACCGAGGCCTAAATCAAAGCAGTTTTTGATGATTTAATGTGGTTGAAAAATAAGCTCAACAAGAGATGCAGTATAATATCTGATATAAAGAAGGTCTCCAGATAACTGTAAGTTTAAAGGACCGAGATATCTTATGAGTTCTTTTCTTTTAGCTACGACCCTAAGTCACCACCTAGACTTTGCCGAAGAATAAGAAAAACATATAGCATAAAAATTGAAAAAGTTGTTTTATACAGATAATTTCAATTAGCATGTCATTATAGAAGAACGCTGTAGCTTTATTCCAAAAGACAAGGTTTAAGTTACGAGAATATAAATTCGGATTTGACATGTTTATAGGTCTCATTTCTTTACTTAGCATCCCCCCAGCAGACAGAATATGATGTAACGTAGAGAGCGTTACCTTAAAGCAATACAGCCTCTAAAGATTCACAAAAGGGATAGCAGCAATATATTCGGACTTCATTGCGTAAGAGCTAGAAATATGGCATCTAGCCCTGACGATTTAAAGAGTTGAAAGAATTTAATTGCTCAGATTACTTTATCTTCATCTACCAAATACTTGACTACTTTTCAATCCTCCTTAGCGGGAGTGAAATCAGGAGTTTCGTCCCTCAATGACAGATTTTCGACTTGGCAGCCAACGTTGGTGGTATAAGTTCCATCCTCACGATTTAAACTTGCTGACCGCTTCTACGGTTTTGATTAACAAGAGATGATTTTTTTGTAGTCACGATTGCATTACAAAAAGACTTCCATGACATATATATCTTCCAATCGATTCTCGATCACGTTTTTTTTGCTTGATTGAACAGTCTACCCACTTTCAATTTTAACTTTACAAGCTCGTTGAAGCACCAGGAAGTGGTACTGTAAGTTGAAGCTGTTCTCAAAGGAAATGCATACTAAAAGTACTCACGATAAAGTTTTGCAGAAGGTTGGTACCTTCCTGGAGATACTTTACAGTCGAGACCCTATTATAGGTTGATAGCAGCCGTAGTCAAGTCTTCAGATATTCTCAATATAGCAGTTTGTCAGTTAACCTTGGGCATCGGTGTTGTCGCACTGTAACCTCAATGTCTTTTAAAGTAAATTTTATTATTCTGTAGGATTGCTGTATTCAACACTTGCTAATCCACTATATATTCGGTAATACTTGAGGTAATATCAATTACACTCTGACAACGAGATATGACAAAAGTTAGTTTACATCTTCGATTTAGTATTTTTATATGCTTACTTGAGAGGAATTCTAGTAATGATTTGCCTTTCTGATTAAGATCTTCACTTTCCCGTACCAGGTGATGAGCGTTTGAGTCACATCCAATGATTAGATATTTGTCGTTTTCCTCACAGCAATTGACAACTTTCATCAGTTCAGCAGTGGGAGGTAATTCTGCAGAGTCTCCTTGGAGATAGGCTGAAACTAAAACATCATTTTGTATCAAAATTAAATCTTATCTAAACTATGGTAATATAATTATCACTCAGGTGTGGTAATAAGAGAGCTTGAATATGGCCTGTTTATCCTGTGTTTTGTCCACAAAAATTGTACCTTTTACACTGCTCAATCTAGAAATCCTTGAGTTAATGGCCTAAGGTTTCTGAATAAAGAAAGTGTCCTACTTACTGCTTAAGTGTCTATAGCCGCACGGATGTTACAGTTTAATTTGTTTAATTTTAAGTCCTAGGTCTTTAGACATAAAGGCGGCATAAGAATTAGTAGGCCCGCGATCCGCTAGATCCAGACTAACAGGATTTTCATAAGATCCTGTTCTTCTTAATTTACCTTTATTATGACGGTAAGATTTATTTCCATTATAGAGGGCATTTCTTGCGAGGTTGTCGCAGCTATGTCATGTTGCAAAAGCTGCTGTTCTTGCAGTAGGTATTCTTGCTTTTGAGGGGTATCCAAAGACCTACCTTTCTTTGGCTTGTTTTTCTTTTTTATTTTAATGTTTATGTTGTTAATTTGTTGTGGGCTACTTTTATAGCGCTAGTCTTGTTTAGATGGTTATTTTTATGAATTTGTTGTTAATAGTGTTCACATCTTTATATATAAGTGGACGGTCTCTTTTGCGTAATACTCATATAGTTGAGGTGTTCTTGCTTTTTTGCAGTTGGTGCTCTACACTTTGCTGCATTTAATGTGTACAAAAGGTTTTAGAATAACCATACAGTTTCTGGTTCTACATAAGTCCATAAAGAACATATTCAAAGGTACCTTGGTTATGTTATGCTTTGCATTTACTGTCTTTCCTAATTTTATGTCGTTGTGTTAGTTTTTACATCGTGCCCTTTGTGTTTATCTTGTAATGTATGTATTTAAAAATGATTCTATAAACTCGTTCTTGTTGTTGTCGCTCAGAGTTGTTAGCCAAAGTTATTATGCTATGTTTCTCGTTTTCAAACAGTCCCTTCCTTGTATTATTATGCTGTTACTATTCTTACTTTTACGCCGATATTTCCCATTAATTGTCATTGGCTGTTAGAATATTTTGTGTAGTGTTTATTGCTATACAATTATAAACATTTCTATTGTCTTTCCGTTTCGTTACCTTTTGAACTTAGTATCGCTTACTTACTGTCATGATGATTGACTTATTTCGCCTTTATCAATCTTCAATAGTCGATGACGTTTTCAGTAATTGTTGACTGCAGCACTTGTGTTGTATTGAATTTACAGTTGCAGTTTGAAACAGGTATTGTTGCTAGGAAATATTTATGGTGGTATTACATTTTATTATATGTTACTGAAGTGTTTATTTGTTGTAATAGAATTGTTGCCTGCTGTTGATTATTTTAAAATTGTGGATGTGTTGCTATTAAAATAAGCCACTGGCTTATTACATAAAAAAAATGTATGTACATGTTCTTTCTTAAGCTAATAACTGTTGCACTTGGTTTTGTATTTACCTAGTGGTGGTGAGACTTTATGCCCCGTACGGTTGTTGTGTGCCATCTTTGATACGGGGAAATGTAACAAGCGCCATGTCCCAAATGCATTATTACCTTCTGTTCGGAATGAACACAGGTACTCAATTATTTTTTGTGACTGAGTGGACCACTCGCCAACCATTTGAGCCCAGAATTAAACACAAGTCCGTCTTTATTGGAGCCAAGCACCTCTAGCGCGCGACCATATTGGCGCTGTATAGCTGGTGGCGAGTTTAAAAAATAAAAATTAGTTTGGAATTAATTTATGAATTGACCTGCAGGTCGATGGTAATACATATTTCGTTTGTTTCCTCACTAACTAAAAGCAATTTCATGCCTCACTATCTAAAAATCAAATGCAAACTCATTACATGTATTTGTAACAGGGTAATAATTGTAATTATTATAATATAATTGTAATAATAGTCTTAGACACAAAATATTGTATCTTATAGACAAAAAATTAGAACAATTTTTCCAATTATTAAAACAAATTTGCTAAAACGTTTCAAACTAATTTTTAAAAATAAGTATTTCATTTTCAAACATTAATTTGGTTTTCGAAATACGCATAATACCACAGGATAAGAAACTAAACGATATTATGCGACAGCGACTTTATTGCATAAGTTTACTAAAAATTTAAATCGTAAATATCACAATATTTATTGAATACACAGTACATAGTTCCTTTGTAACGATAAGTAGCACTATGCACAAGACTAGCCGTATATACAAACATATATTTAATATTAGTAGCCCTATAGGACCAATACCTTATCTAATATATATAGTAAATTTACCAGTTTCAAATATGACTATCACTGCTACACATTGCGCAACGAGACTGTAATTTTAGCGTCCACCAATAGCTTTTACAACTGAACATTATAACGTAATTTGTCGTAAGTTTACAACTAATATTTTAAATTGTATTGTAACGGCTGTTTAATACGAGTTATTTCTTCTAATTGGAATAATAAGATAGTGTACTTATTAACTTTGTCCCTTTAAAAATTTTTGACAATAATAATCTGTATCAATATGATAACTATTCTGTAAAGTTTAAAAATATAAATCTGAAGAAGTTTGGAGAACCAATGACAAGAAATGTCAAAAGATTTTCTTTGAATACATATTCAATATGGATTAGAGTTGCAAATATAACTTTGGGAGAAAGTAGCCGTGTAGAAAACATTGAAAATATAAAAGAGCTGAGTTATGTTAGTGCTTTTTTTTTTGTTGCATAACAACAAAATAACCAATGCTTCTTGTAGGGTTATTGTTCTTGTTACTTAGATTTAATAGTTGAAAATTGATTTGTAGATTTTGATTATTTATTTTATTAGTTTCTAATTTAAACAATCCTGTGGTTTTCGAGTTATAAGACCGTGGTCGGAGTTTGGAAACTCTTGACGTTTCGTCCACAACCGCGGCGCACATTTTCAGAAAAAAATCTTCTAAAAATTAAGTGACTGTCCCGTGCACTTTCGTCTTTATACTTGTACGAGTATGGTAGTGATGGTGTTGTGGGGTGTTGACGTTACCAGGATGGTAGATAACGTAATCGGGTTGTTGCAAGTAATATTTTGGCATTTTCTGACGTCATTCGCTCTCTCGCCATATTGCGGTTGTGGTAAACATAATTTTTTAATTGTTGTTGACGTTATCCAAAATTAGTAAAATCGTTCCTGTTGCTCCTGTAATATATATTGGTTTGTACACTAAAGTTAAATACTTTGTGTTATGTGACTTTTCCTCTGAGATGGTATTTCATAGTTGTGATATTGAATTTCGATTTATCTTTAGATTATGCCTTTGTTATTGCTATAATAAGAAAAAAAGTAAAAATTGCTAGGAATTGACATAAAAGGCATGACGAACTTTCTAATTACTGCCATTCAAGAAGCTGCTTGGAATGCAGTGGCAAACTGGTGACAAAAGTAAGAAAAAAAAAGTAAATGTCTATAATAGACTTACTAATACATTAAAATCTAAGATACTTAAAGTCAAAAATAAAACTTTTGCTGCATATAAGATAAACTCATTTCATTACTAATTAATTAATTAACTAATTAATTTGAAATGTCACTACAGTTTTCAAACGACTTATCCGTACTGTCTTCCTAATTTATAATTTATACCATTTTATATAACTACTAGGAATTGGTAAAATCATTTTTACTGCCATGGCTAACAAATAAAATATAGAAAGAATATCTTTTTCAAATACACTCTGTTAACTCAGACGTCTCTCAGGAAATGTATTAAATCTAATTGTATACTAATTTACACATCTGATCTCTTTTCAACACCGTATGTAAATAAAGGAACTTTTATTTAACTAGCATTTGCATCACAGTAGTTGCATAATTAAGCCTTTCGGAGGTTTGACTAAGGTGTTGGAGAATTAAAATTAACGAAGACAAATGCATGCATCTGATTTTTACTTTATGGAGGTAGCGGTGTCTCCCTGTTTACATGAAATAACGCAAAAATATCACAGATAAGTAAGACCTATTTAGGATTATACAAGATGTTAACCCAGAATAGACACATAAAAAACGAAATATAAAATTAAAAAACGAATTCTACACAAAGATTAAAAATAAAAACCTTTAAAAAGAGATTCGACCCAGTGCAAAAAATATCAAAATCATTTGCTAAATCTACCCAACTCGTCAGTTGACATCTTATAAGAAAAACCAATCTTCAAACAATTAAACAAGAAATGGCCTTGAAACCATCTAAACCGTTAATACTTATAGACTAATGCTAATAATCTGGCTTTATCAATTCTAGTTACCAGAAAATCAGCTTAAAAAACTAATATCTATTATACAGGGTATCTTATGATGATATTCCGAGACTTTGAATATAGGTTAGTTAAAACATTTTAAGCAAAAAGTTTCAATAAAGATGGGTTAAATTATCAACTGTTTTTGAGATACCGATGAAACAAGTTAGGGGTTTTTGGTCGTTCTAGTCCTTTTTTCTTTCTCGCGGTCTCTTACCTGATATCATGGATATCAAAGATATTTTATTTTCAAAACATTGTCTTTTACCATTCATAATGACAAACATGATAGGGAAAATTAATTTTGTTTTTCGAATTAAAGTGGTTTGAATTTTTTAATCAATGAATGTCATATCAATTTTCAAATTCCGAATACGCCGGCATGGTTTTCTTGTGCAGATATTGGAGAAGCAAATGATTATATACCCGAATCGTTGCTCTCCATGTCACAAAACAATTTTATTTGTTTTTCTTTTTCTCTGGGGAAATAAAACGTTGGTGAGCAGAAAAGATGGTAGAGATATTCGTAGAAGAGAGTCGGATAAAGGAGTACTGAGAAAAATTGAAATGATTCTTGAACAACTGTAAAATGAATTTCAGCAGCTATATACCAAAGTAAAAGATCAATTGTAAGAACTCTACGTGCAAATGCACTCTATCCCTACCACATCCAACCGGTAGAAAACTTGCTTCCATTGATTTTGCTCTACGATAGCGCTTGTGTGATTGGTTGACTGAACGCGATGGTTTGATCGATTTATTATTATTCTCTGATGAGGCAACTTTTTCTCTGAATGGAATAAACAAGTTTTACAGCGAACATGTATAGGCACTTCAAAATATACATGAAACTAGAGATCACTTTCAGCATCAATTTACGTTTAATTTACGGCCTAAGTCACTTAAAAATACTTTGATTGTACCACACATTTTTGAGAAAATCTTAAACAGACAAATGTATCGTCAGTTTTTAGAAGAAGAGTTGTTAAAATTATTGGAAGAAATTTCCTGTGGAAATTAGTAATAAGTTGTGGTACTGCCAATTAAACAATAAGTTTGTTTGACGATGGATTAAAATAAATGACCCAATGACCCCGAAGATCCATTGATCTCAATATTTTAGATTTTTTCTTTTGGAGTAATGTAAAGTCACTTGTGATTATTAGAAGTAAGCCTTATTTAAGAAAAATACTCATTGCGGGAATTCGGAACGTTTTCGATGCGATCCGCAAACCGATGGAAAACACCAAATGACGAGTTCGTATAGCTTTATGTTCAGAAATTGAAGGAGGCCGTTTTGTACAGCCTAATTTATTCTAGTATTAATCTATGTTCCTTAATCATTTTAAGTTGTTTTAATTAATTTAACCGTTTGTACAATAAATGCAATTTGTTTTGTTATAAACTAGCGCTGCCGGATCCTCGGGAACGGATCGCTGAATCGCAGGGTTAGCGGCGGGACGGAGAGGCTCGTTTGGGTTGATGAAAAGTGCGCGGTACACCTCGTTTACGGTTTCAATCGTCTTGTCCGCAGGAACAACGTAGTACTCGCCAGTCATCCGATGGGGGTCAATCTGAACAACCAAGCTGTGTAGAGCTGCCCATGGCTGAACACAGGACTTGGCAGAAATATACCGGCACGATCAAGAGTCTGTTTCTGCGCTTTATTGATGGTCATCGCAAACGCAGGGATGAGCGGAAGTTGCCTTCTCACAAAAGGAACGCAGCCGTCCTCTTCGTTGGTGGACATGTCGATGCGAGGGATGGCTACGAGTTGATCGCTATTCGCCAGCGGTCCTGTCAGAACTTGGACCATAACGAAGTCGGGGTGCATTTGTCGAATAACAACTCGAGTTCCGTTGTTCAGGCCGATAGCAGAATTGAGATTTCGGCAGATGATACAGACAGTGCCGACCTTCAAAATGAGCTTGTGAGGCGGCATCCCATTTGGAGTGAGCGAGTTGAAGAAGTCTTCGCCCAATAGTTCGCTCATGCCTCGTAGGCGTTCGTCTTCTTCATTGCGGGCATTCGCACCTTCTTCTCTCTGTTCGTATTCCTGATCGTTGTTGTTCTCAAACTGTTGCCGAACATGAGTTTCCGCGAAACCGTCGATGCCCTTATCGAAGCTGCAGAAGGTCATAATGAGGCCGAGCAAAAACCTGGTGATCATCTTGAAGTTGATTTCCAGGGCGAGATTGTACCGGGTCACGAGAATGGCTGATTTACCGTGTCGGGCAGCTACCGTTGCTGGATCGATCGATTCTTCGAAGGTCCGAGTGAGCAGGCATTCGCAATCATCGAGTCCATAGGTGCAGTCGGCCGGTGTCATAGAGAAGAAAGGCGGAATGGTGACAATTCGCTGCTCGTTGCCGTTCTCGTCCAGCCTGTTACCGATCTGTAACAGCCAGTCTCTATGTCTAAAGTTGTCCGGCGCATTGGTCGGTTCACAAACTACTCGAATATTTATCGTGAGACTGCGGTGGGCCATCGATGTCCACATGCGATTCGCTCGAATACAGGCACCGATCGTTGCCGCCTTGCCTCCTCGTTGGACAATTGGCAATGTTTGCCGAAGATCTCCACCGAAGACGACGATTTTCCCGCCAAAGTCCCTATCCTCGCAGGTCATAATCCTCTTGAGAGCCATGTCGACGATATTGATGATATCGTTCGACAGCATCGAAGCCTCGTCGATGATGATGACGGAAGCTTCGCGCAAACGCTGTTGTTGGTTGGCATCGCGAAAATTGTTAAGGTCGGTGGAAGGCACAAGAGGAACGGGTATGCGGAATGTCAGATGCAGGGTCGCGCCATTAGACAGGAGACTAGCAGCCAGTGCCGTGGGTGCAGTGCAGATGTATCGTCTGTCCTGGGATCGGAGAATCTTGCAGAGCACTTGGAAGAGATACGATTTACCGGTACCTCCGGGGCCGTCGACGAAGAAAACTCGGTTACGGTCCCGTTCTGTGGTGTTGCCGGCTTCAACAGAGGCGAGAATCTCCTCAACGATCGCTCTCTGATCTCCATTAAGAGGCTGGAGGATACGATTGGTTTCATTCCGATGAACTGGCGGTTCGGTGTTCGGAGGCACGTAGAGATCGCCGTACGGCAGATCGTTCAATGGCCAAGCAACTGCAGTCAAGATTGATCCCATTTGGTGGAGGCAGTACTCAATGTGACGGAGAGCACGGTTTCGGCAGTCGATCAGGTCATGGTTCCTCTGCAGCTCGCGGTAGTCTTCGGTGAAGTTGATGAGATGGCGATCGAAGAGCTCACGAGGCTGGCCAACAGTGTTGTTAGACAAAATGATTGCAAAGAATTGCCGGTGCTCGAGTGCCGTGTTATAGACCCAAGCATCGTTCAGCGCCCGATCAAACTCATCGTCGTTCTCGGTTAGGCGCATTGCAACGGCTGCCTCGCTGAAGGTTTCGTAGATGACGCCGTTGAAAGTTCGCAGGTCTTGGTGGCACGTCGCACCCTTGCCGAATTCACTTAGGACAATCTTGCGCAGATGATAGAGCTCGCTGTTGCCAGGGTATTCAGGATAGACCAGGCTGACTACTCGATAGTTGCCCTGGCGACTCTGTCAGATGCACTGCTTCGGAATTCAGGTATAGTGGAGCGGAATCTGAACGAATCGAAGTGTCCGAGCGAAGGGATCGGTCTGATTGAGAAGAAGTCCGTCGCAAGAAACAGAGTTGATTTCAACGCGTAGACGAAATCCGACGCAACGAAACACCAGCACAGCACAAAGTGAGCCCAACACCGGCTACACGAAACGGAAACTCAGCTCTGTCGCCAAAACTCCACAGGCACATACAAACAGTGGCGTCAGAATATCAGGCAAACGAAGGTCAACTCATCCCACCACGTGGCACCATTCACATTCTCAACGAAAAGACGCGTATGTGCGGGGTCATTGACCTCCAACTTCAGTCGGCGCAAGCCAGCGCATGTCGAGCTCTCACTTTCCGAGAACTGCCGATCTCGGAAGAAAATGGCCTCCTGATGCTGCTCCGGACGTAAAAAGCGGCAAGTTTTACGGTGCACATTCCGCGCCAGTTCTTTGCGATCACGAGGAGACCCTCGCCAGAGCCATACTCGCCGGCAGTGAGGAATGAGGACGGCAAACAAAGGCCGAGGTGGCTAAATGGTGAAATAGTTCAGGAGGTTGTTTTCCGAAAACAGCGAGCCCCTGCCGGCATATAGCTAAGTTTTTTCTTGGCGATCCGCCGCAAGCCGCGGGCGCCAGCGGGCAAAACGTGTTTTTTCACATTTTTTTCGCACTTCACTCGCCCCCCGAAAGCTCTGTTCCGCACTCGCCGCGACGCTCACTTTAAGCCCACAACCGTCGCCGTACGCTGACCCAGTCGCAACTTCGTTATTATTTTATTAAGTGTAAAATTTATTGTTTTAGATTGGTCATAGCAATTTCACTAAGAACATATGGTTTGTAGAAGGAGTACTGAAAAAAACTAAGGAGGATTTTTGAACCAGTGTAAGACAAATTTCATCAGCTGCAGGCCAAAGTAAAAGTTCAATTGTAATGACACTACATAAAAATGAACCCTAGATCTAGTTACAATGATAATATTTGGAGGATGTATAAAATATTAGAAGAACCAGACATCTCCAAAGGCTCCTAATTTGCTTCATGGATATCTAAAAAGATGGTTAAAAATTAGACCCAAGTTAATTGAAATTTTTTGCTTAAAATGTTTCATAAAACCTATACCCGAAGTTTTGGAACATCGTTGTAGGACACCCTGTATATAATTAATACATATGTACGTAGTTTTGGTTGTTGCTGTAGTTTATCAACAAGAAAATATCTTCGAACTTTTATTACTTACACCTAAAACAAGTGGTTAAGCGATAAACATCCTAGTTTGTGTTACATACACTTATGTGTTACAACTGCGTTTAGATAGTTTTTAAAAATCGCAATTTTCTTTTATATTAAAAAGTAAATTTGTTTTTTAAAAACTTGTGCTGACTTTAGCTTTTGCAAATTGGGTACACATGGTACACATTGTATATCTTTCACGTAGTTACGTAAAAGTGCATTGCCTTTTATGTAAAGCCTTCTTTCTAACCATAATTAGTTTGTTTTAGCAGATCTACCCAACATAGTTTTTAAAGTATTTTACAAGTTTTGAGGTACCTAGCATATTTCTAGCGTTCTAATGATAAACTAATTGAAAACTTATTGTTACAGTATTGAAAAAAGCAGCAAAAGTTTGTAAGTAGCCGCAGCTTATTCTGTCTGGTAACGGTGTAGGCTGTAAACATTTTGACCGCGATGTTTATTCCCTTTGTTGCATTATAAAAGTCGTAATTTCTACGTCAACATTAATACATTATTTATTGGTATTAGTGCCACGGTGCATTGTAAAATAAAAAATAAAAATCTTTCTTCCTTTGAAATGTAGTATATGTCGCTGCGCTAAAACCAAAACGAATAGATTCCCAACTTTTTGTTTGCACACAAATATCTAGTGGCACTTCTTTCTTTATCCTTATCTTAAAAACAAAGTTTAGATTCTGTTTTTCTAGGCAACTTACACCCGGAACATAATTGCCAAAAATCACTTTTTATATGGTGTCACCGTCACCTTTGTGCAGGTTTTAATACAATTGTTAAAAAAATCATACACTACGAACACAGGTTGTGATATATTTTTTTTACTTTAATATAGTATAGATTTTGCCGAGCATTAATGTTACAAGAAACATTTGGTATCTGAAGCTTACAACAACGAACAATATTTTAATATCACTGCTATTAGAAAACCAAATTTTTTTGTTACTTTTTTGTCATACTTGTAAAGTCTACTTTAAAGAAAAAGCTGTTCGTTTGTAAGATATACAATTAATACTTGTCTTACAATAATTCATGCTTTTTCATCAATGCAGTGTTAAGGGATTATAAAATATTTTCAGTAATAATATACACTTGAGAGCAAAATAGTCGACTCAGTAACATGATCGAGTTTTGAAAGAATATGTATCCACTCCCATAGCATTCCAAGTAAAGTTGAGTGTACCGTTTGAAAGCTAAAATGTCTGGTTTTAAATTATTCAACTTTGATTGATATCGGACCTGTTCTGACAAAGTTATGGGCCTGAGAACATGTGTAACATAAAAGAGTTGAAAAGTAAAAGGTGATTATGAAAGGAAAAAATAAAATCTTCAGCTAAAATGAATTTAATAATTTTTTTGATACATGATGTTGCCACATCTACTCCTAATTGCACTTTCTAAGCGATTACGAACGGATTGGAGAACTTTTTCTATGCCGCCTTGAGAGATTGCTTCCCATTCTTCAATCAACGCCGCTCTCGGTTCCAACACGCTCCCTGGTGTAAGATTTCTGTCCCTGACTCTTCGCTTAAGCTCATTCCAAACACGCTCAATTGGATTTAAGTTTGGGCAAGTCCATTTTTGGTATACCAACATCAGCCATGTAGGTAGTAGTCACTCGCGCGGTGTGGCATTGCCCAGTGTCGTGCATTAGCATGAAATTCTTACCAATAAATTCCGCAAACCAAACAACATGTCCCTGTTGTAGTGGTGTGCTTTTAAACCTCCTCTGCACTAAAATCAATTTCTCCCTGCATGAAAATGCCCGCTCAGAACATGCTTAGCCACTTCTATACGAGACAGTTTCTTGAATACAGCAATGAGTAAATCGTTGCCCTAGCTTCTATAAACCCAACATCTTCGCCATCGCCATGTGATCACATTCTGGACACGTTTGTGAATAATATCTGACTCCAATGGCCAAAGTCCCAATCGAGATGTTTGCAAGCATATTCCAGTCGTCTTTGCTTTTGGACCCGTAGCTGTCTTTTTTGAGTCAGGTTGGTTGCCTTCGGTCTTCTTCTCACTCTTCAATTGCTGACGATCACACCTCTGATCGCACTCAGCTCTTGCTTGAGATCAACGTCAGTCATTTGTCGATTTCTGAGGGATATTGAAACGAGATGTCGATTGTCCCTCTCCGCTGTCACGTGACTACGGCCGCCTTCTTGCCGGCGGACGTAACCACCGGTTTTCCAGTACCGACTCTCGAAATAGCTGATTGACTCAGATTTAGTTGATTTGCTACGGTCCTCTGACTACGGCTCTTTTACAGTTGTTGCGAACTTGCGTTCTAATTGCAAGTTAATGTCTATGTGTTCATTTTCCTTAAACTAAAACAGGTACGAAAATGCGCGTGCAGCTAGTGAGTCGATTGTTTTGCTCTTAACTGTAGTTTCTAAAAAGAGCCTTTTTGAGTAAAATATTTTTTCTGTACGACTTGATGCTTTGCTAATAAGTCACGGCACTGTAACTTATTATATCATTGAAAAGCAGTTACGTTTTCTTTCCAATGGTTCTATTTTAACCAATATAAATAATTACCTTTATCACAAAAATATTACTTTTGTCCGGAAACAATTTTTTGTTGTATGGGAAGGAGTCTAACATACACGATGACTAAATAAATAATATTTGAGCATTGAAAGCTCCTGCACCTCTTTCTGAACTGATGGTTGAGAAATACTGACTTAGAGTGTGCACTGTTTTTTCACTCTTTGGTGTTTGTATCAGTAAATAACGTGTCCAATTTCAATAATGTTGTAGGTTATGTACGTCTTGAGACAAAATTGCTATTTTTTATGCTGATAATAATATAAAACATATAATATTTAGTGCTTGCATATGATACTTTTAGATAAAGCAGATTAATGAAAGTTCTTTACGCCTTCTTAAATTAACATAAAATCTTGTTCTTTTCAGTGACTATGAATGAATGTTGTATATATTTACATTTACTTTTATGTTACCATTTTTATTCGGGAATAATGAATAGCTATATGTCATTAATAGCTGTTTTTATAATAATTATTTTTGTTTTATATCAAATAGCAAGCAAAAGCGGTTTGTGCGCGTACAATAATTAAAACAAATTCTGCTTTAACGTGTCAATAGCTTACAAAATTGTTCGAAGCTAATGAGCAAATAATATGGAAGCATATACATAAAATAGAAAATAAATGAAAACTAAATAAATGGGCATCAAACGAATTAACTCCTACAAATTATATTTCTTATTTCATGACTAAAATTCTTCTCTATGTTTGGTGGACTTAGTTTTATGATGAATATCTACGAGTTGGTCAAAACCTCACGGCAAATCTTTATAACAAACAACTTCAACGAGTGTACAATTATAACAAAAACAACTAGCACTGGTAAATCGTAAAAAAGTTTATTTTTGGAATACAATTTAATAGTGAAATAAAATTAAAAATGTTTTTTTTTAAATAAACTAATCAGTGAAATTTTTAATTATCTCCACGCTGTGAAAGGGGTTTTTAAAAATGGGTATTTTATTGAGAGTGAAAATTTGTGAAATCGGACACTAGAAATGGACCTGCCAAATTCCAGTCGGTTCTCTGCACAATTTTGTAGATATATACGCAGGAAATACTTATAAAAATTTTTGTTAAAAATTCGAATTTTCGGCGATGTTATAAACAAATCAATTTTTACACGCCTTTTTTTCAAATTGCAATTTCTCTGAAAATACATGATGAAAGTTAACGAGACTTTCAGGGTAGATTCGTGAACAGCAATAGAAATAAATACAAAAAAAATTTCAAAAACCCGGAATTTGTTTATAAATAATTAATTTTTTAATAAACAATTAGAAAATTAACCAACCTTCGTAGGGATAGGACAAAAATCTTTAAATTGTAATGTTCCTTATACTCTAAGCTACACCTACGCAAAAGAAAATTATTGCATTTCCCATGAGAAGAGAAGTTATTGATATTTTAGTGGAAGGGTACGTGCGCGAGGTCTAGCACAAAACGACTCGCCCCGGATGGTCTATTTTACCGACTCGCTTTTCTGTCATTGCAACCCTTGAAATGAATAATGTCAATTAATTGGGAGTGGTAAAATGTTTATTGTATCACATAAATATTCATATAAATAATATACATGCCTATACATTCCTCTCTACGCTACGTTATGTTTTAAGAAACTTTTACATTGCACAATAATTGAATTCAATATTTTATATATTTTTTTGTTTAATCCATTTATCAAGTTTTGGTACTCGTAATCTGGATCCTTGAATGACACATTGATATCCATATCATCTTTTTCTCTGTCTTGCGTATCTATCTCTTCTCTACTCTCTTCCATTGGTTTTTCTGTCACGTTACTTACTGTTTTCAATTGATCTTTCTTCTTATATAGCTGTGTCTTACATAAATTACAATTATATCGACCGTGAAAATCGCAGAATTTTTCAACGCACATATTTGTCGAGGACACTAAATGTATTCGGTAGCAACTGTGGCCTTTTGAAAGGATTACCACATTTCGGCGGAGGTGTCATTACGTAGACAATAACCTTATTCAACGACGACAAGCCAACTAATGTGTCTGCACACAAAAAAACACGCCGACTGTTGCTTGTTTGTACTTGCATCATACTTGAAACAGCGGTCCCGAATCGTATGCGGCACACGCGGTGCATTTTTCTAATGAAGCGCGCTACGTTCAACTCGTACACGATTAAAGGCAAGTAGTCAAAAAAATAACGAAAGGTACAAATCGATAGATTTTGACCTGCTCTTTCTAATGGTGCTATTATATTTGGTCAAAAACTTCTCCGTCACAATGATAATCGAGTTACAAGTTCAGGCTGTTTTTTTCTTAAAGTATGTATTTTTTAACTTATATCAATTGAAAGAGAAACCCGTCAATAACATGTAAAACAATTTTCAATGTGGAAAACGAAAATTATGGCAAGTAAACGAAGACGGCGGCACGTGGTCTAACCTGGTAGCACGCGGCCTCGCGCGTAGAGCTTCCCATGGGAAATGCAGCTATTTTCTTTCGTGCATATGTGTAGCTTAGAGTAGAAGTAACATTATAATTCAAAGATTTTTTTCTAGCCCTACGAGAAGTTGGTTAATTTTTTTATTGTTTATTGAAAAATTAATTATTTATAAACAAATTCTGGGTTTTTGAACATTTTCTTTTGTATTTATTTCTATTAGTGTTCACGAATCTACTCTGAAAGTTTCGTTAACTTTCATTTTGTATTTTTCGAGAAATTTCAATTTGAAAAAAGGCGTGTAAAAATTAATTTGTTTATAACATCGCAGAAAATTCGAATTTTTAAGAAAACATTTTTATAAGTATTTCCTGCGTATATATCTACAAATTGTGTAGAGAACCGATTGGAATTCGGCAGGTCCATTTTTAGTGTCCGATTACAATATTTTGACTCTGAGTAAAGTCATTTTATGTAAAAATATAAAATCTTATCTACATAGTATTATTTAAAGCAGCTTAGTGGTTATACATTCAAAGAATCGTTTAGTGTTTATAATTAAAAGCCAATAAACAATTAAGGATAAACTTTATATTCCTCTATATTAACAATTTTCATAGTTACTACAATTACAAAATGATTTTGACTACTGTACTAATAATAATGGATACTATAATACAGAAAATATAATGACCAGCTTCGCATCATCTGTTCGCTTCATTTAGACAAGAGCGTCACTCAAAGGTGCAGGACTTACCGTCTGGCAAATAAAGCCGAGCGCGCCATAAAGGCTGAGTGGGCCAAATTTATTAAAAGAAGTTAAGGACGTGGACGATGTAAATTCTGCAATTGTCTTTCTGGAGGATGTTCGGGGTTTAAGCACTTTAGACCCACATAATCGAATTTGTCGCCGCTCTCTGGAGCGGGATAATTCCGTTCCAGGGCTTGACAAATGTTATTGTGAGGTATAACTTCCTCCCGACTACTTCGAACTCGGCAGTTTCGTAATATCGAGAGCATTGCGAGTACTTCTATGCAGGGGAAGGCGGCAGATTTGAATTTAGGGCGAATAGTGCAGCGCTGAATTGATTAGGACGGAGTCAAAATTGGAAAACCTTTAGAGGCACTTTCTCTCGAAGCACTCAGTTCACTTACATGAATTAGGAAGATCTAGCTTAATATAGGTACGTATATATGAATATCCATAATTCTGGGAGCAGAGTGTACTACTGCTGCTTTAGCGTGTCTGTCTACAACGAAAGAACCGGAGCCAAGTGCAGCAGCGCTTTTATCTGCTTTGCACGTACCTAAATGTGTCCCCATTATTTATTCAATTACTCAGATCAAGTGAACGTGTTTAAGCGAGACTCTGCCAAACACCCAAGTCTGCGCCCCTTAATGGCTTTGAAATTCCACGTTCTACAGGATCATTTCACCATGTAAGCTCGATCTTATCGCGTTTTATAGTTAAACACTTGCAAACTGCTATTTCCTGGTTTACATTTCACCAAAATTGCCTTAGTTGTTAAATGCTATTATCGTTTATTGTCTCCGAGAGGTACTAGAAAGTCACCGGTGAAATTAATGCGCCGAGAACTGAGGACTTTGGAAATTTGGCGCGGGCTAAGTATTTAATAAAATGGCTCTTGTTTAATCTAGATTGCTTTTAAGTTGCGTGATCGGTCATGATAGCATCTAGCTGCAATAATAATAACTCCCTTACTTTAAAGTGAGCACAAGCAAACACAAAGACCTACATGCAAAGTTTAAAGTTTAGTGCTTTCTATAGTTAGTTAATTATTATATATGTATTATGTATATATATATATATATATATATATATATATATATATATATATATATATATATATATATATATATATATATATATATATAACTCACCAAATTTAATGAGGTACATTATAAAAGCTTCAGTTTCGGGTAACTAAAAATATTCTTTATTACGACAATGGATATTCACCCGGTCCGTGCTGCGAAAATTGTAGGAGTTCTAATAAAAAACCCTTCAGTAGCTATTGTATCTTTAAGCATTGCTAATTTAGACTTTTATCTTGTTTCTGTCTCCGCGTAGTAGTTAGAATGATAAGTAATGAAGAAGAAAAGTCATCTAATTCTTTTATTAAATGTCGTAAAATCGCCATAGAAAATAATACAGATTTTATATTTGACTAATAAAACTTTTCTTAAATAAAATGACTTGTATCATCTGGTGTTTATTAGACAGATTTGAAAATATTTAAAATTATTGCTCTTAGAGTAATAAATAAAAAGCTAAATTTATTTTAATATACTTATTTGTTTTATATAGAAAAATTAAAATATTTATTGATATTTATGTGAACTAAAAACGAATTCACTAATTTAATATCACTTTATAGACAGCCTTTTTTTCTTGATAGGCTATTTTTAATTTTTTAATTTTTTAAAGTTGGGTTTTATTTAATCGCCAGATGGTGTAGTATGGGTTATCCCCGGTACTTGGTCTCAATGACCTCTCTATTTACCAAAGAACCAAAAATAGTAAAAACCTGCTATGGTCCTATTTAATCAGCCATAAATTTTTACATCAATAGCATACATTTGGACAACATTACTAGCTGCGTTGTGACAAAATATGAGGCTGATAGCTTACTTTCTAACAGAGTGGCAAATAAGTTTCTCAAATATTCTATTTTTGGAATTTTTGATGTGGCAAAGAGAAGTAGTGGCACATTGAAGTAATTACTTTGGCCATAATTACTATGAATAATGCAGATGGTCGCAAAAAAACCGATGTCAAAAATTTACCATTTTTGATTTGGCGAGACGACTCACTTTGAAGCCCTGTATCTCCTGGAACATATGTTGGATGTACTTTTGTGTGGTTTGATTTGAAAGCCCTGGCTTTGCTTATTATTACTACATGCACAACATAGGCAGTGTTTAAATAAAAAGACAGTATGGAATCATTGTACAAATTGTCCCTACTTAGCATTACCAAAAAATGTGTGTTCCCAAAAACAAAAACCACCAACACTTAATAGAAATTATAATAAGTGGAATTATAAAAAAAATAGGACAATAAAATCCAAATGGCCTTCAAAAAGTTATTATTTAACCTACATTGCCAAAAATACAAATTTTTCTTCTTCTTCTTTACCTTTGTCCCCATTTATAGTTTACAGAGTTGGATTTTTAATTCATTTCTTAAAGGTGTTTATTTCTCTTGCCATTATCCGTGCTTCTGTAATGGCCTTCTCTCTTTTTTTTGACATTTCATCTATTGTTTCTTCCCACTAGATTCTCCGTTCACCTCATTTTCTCCTTCCTCCGAGTCTCATGTTGAACATTTTCTTGGATATTCTCTACTTTTCTATTCGAACCAGATGGCCGAACCAGTTTAGTTGTTTTCCCTGTATTTCTTCTACTACAGGTTTTAGGTCTAGTTCGTCTTTAACGCTTCTGTTGCGGTCCCTGTCCCTTCTAGTATTTCCTATTATTTTTCGGAGGTATCTCATTTCTGCAGATGTTATTTTGGATTTATGCTTATCTAGCATTGCCCACGTTTTGATCCGTAGTTAAATGTACGTATGTGGATGGTTGTGTACAGGTGTAATTTTATATTGGTTGTTTTTCTATCAGGCTATTCTTTATATGGTAGTAGGCTCTGCTTGCTTTAGCTATTCTGTTTCGTATATATTAATCTATCTGGCCGTCTTAATTGATCATAGTTATTAGGAATTCGTATTTTTCTACACACTACTTATTGTCCATCTATTCTTATGTCTATGTTTTCTTCTCTTTTCTTTGTGATATGTTGAATCTTACACTTGTCCTTGTTTAATACTATTCCATTTTCTTCCAGACAGGTTTTCCATATTTGAATGTTTCTTTGTGGGATATTTACTTATGTCGTCTGCGTATATGAGGTCTTCTGCATATGCTGGAATTAAGTTGTGGTATCTATATCAGATATATAGCAAACGTTTGATAAAGTACGACAAAAAGCTTTATAACATTAGAAAGTATTCAGTATTTAAAATGGTAGATAACTGATAATAAATGTTGTGAGAAATTACTATCAAATCAGCAGGGTGTTGCACAAAGTGATGTATCTATTTTATTTAATATATGTACATATTGCTCGACTGCCTCATTACCAATAATACTTTATTATTACTTTTGCGGATGACACTGCCAAATGTAGTAGCAACAAAAATTCAGAAAATGATCTCAATCTTATGTACTAGCGATTTACTAGTCCACAATAAAAAACGTTCTCAAGTCTCTTCATCAAACCTTATATCAAATGTACGCAACCATTAGCCAATAATCAGAAGATAAATTTATGTGATGCAACTAGATAAAAAATTAACATGGGACACTACTGAAGCTAAAAGCTGGGTTAGATCTATCAAACAAAATTTATGAATGTAATCACAAATAAAACCGATGGCTATAGAAATCATTTAATTTTCTATTGATTTAAGTGTTTTTTAAATCCCAGATGTGTTATTTAAATTGGCAGATAAATAACAAAATAAATTAAGAAATATGCAATGTATAAGGAGATATTTGGAGTGCTCAAAGTGATTTTTTAATATAAATACGAGAAACATGTAACTCATAATAAGTTATTTTATTTTATTAAGAAATAAATCATAATACAAATTTAACTTTAACTTCTCGACATAGTCCTATTGTTTAGCCATACATTTTTTTCTGTTACTCTATTAGTTTCCCGATTTTATTTCCATGTAGGATTTCTGGTTGTTAACAACTTAAACTTATATTTCTTGATTCTTGGGGGTTCTTCTAAAGACAAAAGAAATAAAAAGCATATAATAACCAATCTGGGCTATAAGGATCGCCATTGTTCTTTTAGTAAATCGCCATAACATTTATTGTTGGAAGTCATATTGTCTCCAAGAAAATCAGAGAAAATTATTCCCGAGGAGTTCCAGAATGCAGTGTATGAATTTTTCGAACTAAAGCATACACTTTGAATTTTTTGGGCGAATACTATGGCTAATGTTGCCATTGAAATCATTTGTTTTCAGATATAAAGTGATTGACCCATCTCTCATTGTAACAATGCTCCTTGGAAATTCATAACTCTATTTTCAAAATATTGGAGTAAAGCAATGTAGACTTGAATTCGGTGGGCATTCTATTCATGAGACAATCGTTTGGAAATCAACTGAGCACTGACCTTGTTAAATGCAGTTTATAATAGACTTATGTTTTCCACCCTTCCAAAACTTGTTAAAAGAATATCAATAGTAGTTTTTATCGCTGTTTGTCGACTTTTACAACTTAAACGGTCAACACGTTTAATATTGATATACTGAGTGTCTAAAAGTCGAACACAAATATCTTGTCAGGAGCCACCAGTTGACAAGATTTGAAGGGGGCTATTTAATTACGTAGTCCGGCACCCTGGCAAAAGGCCTTGTGGTATCCAACTTTGCTTTTTAAATAGAAACTCTTATTTTTTTATTGCAGAATCTGATTCTAGGGGAAAATACGTCCGAACGTGTTTTTAAAAAAATGTTTATAAATCTGGGCCTTATCCGGGCCCCATTTGAATATTTTTTTCTTAATAATTCGTTAGCGGGCAACCAACCGACAAGTAATCTCTACAAAAGATGTCAAGTCGAAAAGTGCCATCTAGTTATGTAGTCCGGAACTCTAATTCCCTAAGACGTCCAACTTGAAGCTATTTATTTAAAAACCTTAATTTTCAGTACATTGTTTCTACGAAGAAAAATAGGCCATAATTTTTCAAAAAAAATGTCTTACTTGAGAGCTTTTACAATGATCATGGTATTTGTCAAGTTTTAGTTTATTTTTAAAAATATAATACAATTAATTTCATTAAAAAAAAATAAATAAACAGAAAAATTGTAAGGAAATGTTGTTGTGTCCCACCTTACAAATCTATTCTATGAATGGAATACCAACAAAGCCCTTTAGCATTTATAAATTTTATTTCAAATTTTTATATGAATAAGGTTTTTAAACAATTTTTTATAAACAATTAAAAATAAACATAAAAAAACACATGAACCTTATTTCTTAGCTATGCTATGATTCCAATAGTTAGTTTGGCGCTATCTATGCTGTGCTAGCAATGGCATTTAATGGGTTAAGGCAAAAATGAAGGTTCAATACAATGTAATTTACTTACATACGAAACTATTGCCTTCTACACGATTTTCACGCGACCGCATAATACAAAGACTCGAAAGTTTTTAATCAAAACAGGCTCAGGCACATTATTATGCTTTGTTTACTAACGTAGCATCAGCTCTTGTTTACCAATATAGCGAGTGCGATATTATTTTTAATGTGCAGATTTCTTCTACTACGAGCTGATGCTACGTTAGTAAATAAAACATAAGAACGTGCCTGAGCCTGTTTTCATTACAAAATTTTAAGTCTTTGTACTGTGCGGTCGTGTGGAAATATTATATAAAGTATTAGTTTCGTATGTAAAAGTTCATTCTTTAAAACTAAATACGCTGGATTATACACGAAATGAGATTGTTGATATTCTCATGATTCTTGGGGAGTATTGTGGTAATTACGGAGCAGCAGCACAATTGTATCGTAAGCGTTTTCCGGGTAGAGATCAGCACCCAAGTGAGTCATTTCACGTATCGAAAGGCCCGAGATTGACCTAGACGATCCACTAGTTCTTGGCGTGTTGGATATGGTTAATATCAATATGCATATTTCGCTTTGAGAAATTAAAACCGAATTGGGCATACCAAAATCAACGGCTCAAAGAATTCTAAGGCTCCACAGATTCCATCCTTACCATATTACTTTAACCCAAGCATTAACAACTCTTGACTTCCAGAGAAGATTAGAATTTTATAACTGCGCTCAAACAATGTTACATCGTGATCCAAATTTCTTCAAGTACGTTATGTTTGATGATGCACCTTTCACAACACAGGACAACTGAATCGACACAATTGTCATCATTGGCCTGCAGAAAATTCACACTAGTCTCGTATGATAGATAATCAAAATCAAGATCACTTGTCGATTGGTTGCACCCTAACGAGATATTAGAAAAAAAAACATTCAAATGGGGCCCGGATAAGGCCTGGATTACTAAACATTTTTTTTGTAAAACATGAGTTGCATTAAACGATGTTGGGTTCCGCTTCTCATCCTTAGAATCGTGAAGATGGAGATGTTATTGTTGTGAAGCTTTCGTATTCCGCTACGCGAGCCGAGCACCTGTAGTTGTTGGATGTTACGGTATTGATAGAGATTCCAGCCGCCACATTGTTGGCTTGTTTTGCGCACCAGATGACGGACAGGATTCGTTCCCGAGAGGAGCATTCACCACGCGAACTTCTGTGTCCGAGCTGGGGCTGAAAACGGCAGGCATTTTGGCGGACATCTCGGCATCTTCGAATTCGCTTAGGACCTTAAAAGCTTTGGTGTCGCAACCGGAAGAAAGGTTGAAACAATCAATAACTTGGCTTGACCGCGGACACGGCGGCGCTTACGAGCAGGTTTAAAGTTCTACTTCTTGTATGACTGATCTATAATTCACTCTCCGGCAGGGGCGGCAGAAACGACAGGGGGGCGGTGGTGCTAGTAGAAGCTGTTGGAACAGCTGTGACGGCTGAAGCAGCTCGGTAGGTGGATGCAGGTGTGGTCCGTGTACTTTCTTGTAAACGATGTTGCAAGAAATTTTCGAGGTATATTGAGATACCCATCGGGTCACGTAGGTATTTCTTATATAATGACTGCCATAGTCGACGCTAATCCGTATTGACGGCAAATATTGTTTATTGTCATACATCCGAACCGGTAATGGTTGTTATTTTCTGTTTCTGTGGACAAATTTTGCACTTTACACGGACTTTTTCTTAGCCGGAACAAATACCGACTCAAAAATTCCCGTAACGTCACAAAACGGGCGTGATTACTGACATGTCCACATTTAATAATTATCTCACGGAGACTGTGCAGTCTCGGCTTGTCACAACGGTAACGCCTTTGATAATTGTGAATTACGTTTTTCCTTTTTAAAATTTAATACATTAGGCTAGCCACTTACCCAGTTCATAATATCGCACAACTGTATAGTAAGAAACATGCGACAAGCCTGTAGATAAGAGTAGCAAAAAAAATGTTTCCTTATTTGGAGCAAAGGTTTGTAATATTTATCAGATTAGTCTAGAAAGTTAGCTCCTTCCAAAAGTGAATGTTTACATCAACTATCTTTACAGTTAAATATATATGAGACTGTTTCATCCTTTTATTTCCTGGAAATGCTTGTGGCATTCATATGTTTATATGGATTACAGCGACTGGAAATCAAACCAGTCACTAATCTATCGCGGTGTTTTTTATTATTTTCTTAGATAGAGTTCAAAGTAAACAATGCCACGTATGTTCCACTGATCTGCAACGCGGAAAAGAAGAACAGAGAGAATTCCTGTCACAAGCAAGTGAGGATAGACACCAATTCAGGTGGAAATCTAAAGACTTTTGAGAGTACGCAGGTAGTGGGGGGCTCTTGCGGTATTTGTGAAAAGTTGTGAGAGTTACACGAAAACGTGAATTTGTATTGGGCAAATTATTGCTAGTGCGCGATGAAAACCTAGGAAAAGGACTATACAATCAAAAGCTATGTTAAGGATAAGGTACATCTTTTTTAAATATTAGAACGACTCAAAGCAATTAGTAGCTTTTAAAAACTTTCTCTTTCGTTGTGGTCCACCTAACGGCTCCACAGACTGAAGAGTTTATTGTGCCCACCAACATGCAACCTAATACTATTCATAAACAAGATCAGGGGGCGAAACGGTAATATATACAAATGTTGAAACTCATAAACACCTTGGAAACTCAAACTTAGACCAACCAATCAACTATGAAGGTCTCAGCACTCTATATATTATCGTTCATGAGATATGTCACTTTAAAATAAATAAAGCAGGAAAACCCCCCTTAGGGGTGTTTCAATGGGTCGGGTTTATGAGACGTTCCTATTCTACTTTTTAATGAGGAGTTCAAAAAAGGTGATCAGAAGTTTCGACCTAATTGTACAATTGATCTCTATACTCAATTGTATATATTACCTCTAATAAACTATGACGTGACTTATACCATGGACTCGAACTATCCTGTGACGACTCAGACAAATCGACAACTCTCTCAAAATTGCGTTAAAAATTTTATAAATATAAAATAATCTCTAGCTACTGTTTTTTAATTAAAGCAAAAGCTCTTCGATTTTGTGTAGCTGGTAAGGAAGTTTTAATTTTTTTATCGACATTGTTTTAATAAACGTAGTCGCTGTTTTGTAAGAATCTTAAATTTGTAAATTGAGGAGTTACATTCATTAATGGATCTTCAGATTTTAAGGCCCCAAGATAGAATAAGTAGAACTTCATGGTTTAAATTACTCGTATCATCTGTGAAAATACAGATTGCATATAAAGTTCGTCTATGTGGTTTTTACTTCACAGATTTATTTAAGGAAGTTATTTTTAAATTTCAAAAAACTAAAAGCACTGAGGACGTATATTTGATGACGTGTTCGGCAATGAAATTGGAATCGAGAGAAAAAAACAAAAAATGAAGCTAAAAAGAGACGGAGAATAATGGTAACGAAGTAGTTGTAAAAAATAAAAAATTTAGAAAATAGGTACATAAAACATTTGAAGTCTATCTGGAAAAATAAGAATTAGAGGAGGAATTTGAGAAAATAGGGTTAGATTTACTCAGAATAACGGAAACTAAAAAGAAGAAATGGTGAATTAAAAATGATAGGAGGTCATTTATTTATCTACAGTGGAGTAGGCAACAGGCAACAAACAAAGGGGGAGGAAGATGTATAATAAAGAAAAAGAAAGTGACATACATGCACAAATGGACAGAGATAAAAATAAAACTAAAAACAAAAATAAATATAAACAGGAACATGAAAACATCAGTAATAGTAAGATATGAACCCAATGAGAATGAGTCAGTAGAAAAAAGATTACTTCTGAGATTTATTATCGGAAATGGTAGAAAATGACAGATAAAGATAATGATGGGAGACTAAAATGCATGAGTAGTTAAAATGAATGAAGAAACAGGAGAAGTAATCGGACGATACAGGGAAAGCTTAAACTGGCTAAAAATATTATATATCTGAAATTAAGTCCTGCAGCATGTATTAGATGTTTGAGAAATTCTCAACCAAGGTCCTTTATTTTCTATACCATTGCATTTGCAATGTGATTTCTTTTTGAAGCTACTTTGTGGAAGATGGACGCCGGACTCAATCTCGTTCATGTAGTAACTAATTCTTGTAGTCCTTAGAATTGATAGTGTGTTTCCACAGAAGCATCTCTCAATGGATGACATTCTGTAAGCTCCATTAAATAAAAGCTATTGCTTCAAATGGAGTTGCGTTAAAATGTCCATTGTTGTCTGATCACGTAATAAGCACTGGTTCTCTTGCGTACAATTTTCATAAGTATATTAAAAAAAGATTTGATCCAACAGAGTTGAACAAATTTGTTCTCAGTTTTTGTAAAGTGTCAGTTTGTATAGAACAGTTTTATCTTTTTTAAAGCTGTCTCTTACTTGAAGGTGCACATTGGAAAGCTATAAATTTTTTTGAGCTTACAATTTGTATTTATGGTAGGATTCTCTCAAACATTGTTATAGATGGTGCACCCGTCGTCACAACATTTTGAGAGTCACCGCTGGGCAGTAGACTCTTACAATAATCTAATCTAATGCTTTGGCTGTTAAATGGACAGCTGGAAATTGGTGAAGTAAGAATTTTTACAGAAACTACTGCGCGTCAGATACATCAACCCGGAATACAGGATAACAAAGCATACAAACCTGGTGTGAACATCACACAACTTTCCTTATCCTATTATTATATATTATACCGGGTCCATCGTCTCGGCCCTGCGCTGCTCTCGTCCCGGAACTTGTTAATTTAAAAAAGGACGAGGCGCGAGTCCAACACTCGAAAGCTGATTAAAATAAACAGTACAAGACAATAATTGACTCGTACTTAATATTTTGCTACGTCACTGAAGGTAACCGTGCGAGCTCGGTCGCACGGCCTTCCCCGTTATCGCCTGCGTGCTCCCCCCCGTCCTCCCGCAGTCGGCACGGTAGCTCACCGAACGCGCTCTGATTGCTCCGTTTAATTAATTTTTAATCGGCTATAACTTATTTATTTGACCTCGGGTCAAAAAATTTCACTGTAATTTTTTGTTCGTCTCGGTTTGATCTATCCGGTAATATAAATTTCCCGAAACATTTTATGAACACCCGGTATATTAAAAATCCTGAGCTTCAATTTTTTTTCGAGTTCCTGTTTTACCAACTTTTATTTTAAAATCATGTTTATCTCATGATAAAAAATCATTTTTATTCTCATAAATTTTTTGTATCTTCAACCGTTTAGATTCGCGACCCGTTTGCGACCGATTTTGCGACCTTGCGACCAAACGGCATGGCCGATTTTTACCAAAAGCTTCGCACTGCGTCCCCAATCTACAAGTAACTTGCATACCAAATTTCAAGTCTCTAGCTCTTACGATTCTCAAGATATCTTGTTTACTGACAGACCGACAGACACACACACACACACACACGAACTAATGGCTAAAACCAACTTTTTTGGTGTTCTGAGGCTATATTTCGTCCAGAAATGTGAAAAACTGGATAGGTCAAATTTCCGCCGATTACGTTACTTTCCTTATAGGATAAGGAAAGTAAAAAACATTATTTGCAGTTTAACGATGTTACCATTATACATTTACAAACATGCAGTTATTTACTTTCAGAACGGATAATTTTAGAATGTGCAAAAATTTTTTGACAACCTAAAAAAATAACGGATTTCAGTATTAAATATAATCACTTTACTAGAAGGGTTGTCCTCTGTAACCTATAAGTAAATTATAAAAAGGGACTATTTTACCCAACATTTTTTCAACTTGGTAATTTTTCGAACGTTAAAGACGTATCGTAAATGTGCGTTGACCCGCGAGTTATCAAGTGACCGTAAGATAATCTGAGTATTCCGTACTATTAATAAATATTCCCTTCTTATTTTATCAATGGTCAGTATTTAAAATTTATATTTTACTGCCGGAGGCCTTAAGAACAGGTACAATGGCCCACGCACAAAATGACGTATATCCAACAAACTTAAATATGTATAATGGTCAAAACTCTTTAACACCGTGTACACCAATGACGCAACCATTTCCAGCCCAACATTACCCACAATTTAGTACGACATATTGTTCACTACACAAATAGCAAATCAAACCTACAACCAAGCATCATACTCGCAAAATTGGCTTATGCCAACACGTTCAAGAAATTAAATGGTTTCTTAATATTTATAGTATCGACGTAATGCTTATATTTGTGGCTCGACTTACAGATCAAAGTCGTGTAAAAATACAAAATTGCAATATTTATCACACCAAACATCCTGATAATGATGCTTATGCAGGCTCTGCAATACTTATCAAGCAATATATATATATATATATATATATATATATATATATATATATATATATATATATATATAATAAATAACACAAAATATACAAGCAACTAGCATCACTCTCTATAGCCATCTAGGCAAACTTACAATTCCCCCCCAAAACATAACAACAAATTTGAACACTTTAATCATCTCTATAGCAAAATAATCAGCTGGGACCTATTCCGTAATATACTAAACGAACATATCAGCTTAGACTTTCCACTTAAAAACGAAGCCGATATTGAAATAGCAGTTGAAACATTAACCAAAATAATTCAAACAGCAGCATGGAGGTCAACACCCGACCAAACGGAAACGCATATTCAAGAAATAGTTTCAATCAACGTCAAATAAATAATATCCACGAAAAGAGAAGCCCGAACTAGATGGCATCTAACATACTCTCCCGACGATAAACGGAGACTAAATAAAATTACCAAAGAGTTGAAGTAAGTGTTCACAAAACTCAAAAATAAATCAATTCAAGACTACTAAAGTAAACTAGACCCGACACAAGTTACGGATTATTCACTGTGAAGGCGACAAAAAAATTCAAAAGACTTCAGATCACAATAGTGCCTGTAAGAGCCGAATATGGCAGCTGGTTAAGAAGCAGCATATGAAGAGTAGCCGCGTTTGCAGACCACCTCCAAAAAAACAGTTTAGAAGATAAAAACGATATCAAAAAAATACTTGATGCACCATATCAAATGAGTCTACTACTTAAGCCTAGCACAACTACAGAAGTCGAAACAATAATCCATAAAGAATTAAACCTAAAAAAGGCTCCAGGCTTTGATCTTATTTATCCCAAATCAGTGGAAAGTAGCTCAGAAAATAATGCTACCTAAACCGGGGACCAATCCAATGCAATTAAAATCATATAGGCCGATAAGTCTGTTGCCCCTTCTATCGAAAGTTTTTGAAAAACTCTTGATGAAACGACTGCAACCAATTATAAAAAAACCTAATTCCTAAGCATCAGTTCGGATTCCGTAAAATGCACAGAACAACCGAGTAAGTGCACCGAATCACTAAACAAATAATGCAAGGTTAGGAAACCAAACGATACTGCTCGGCAGTGTTTCTCGACGTACAGCAAGCTTTTGACAAAGTATGGCACAAATGACTATTATAAAATGAAATTACTACTACTATATTAGTGCTATATTATTCTAAAATCCTTCCTAACTGATAGACAGTACTACATAAAATATTAGGATGCATTCTCAAACTTGTGCCCAGTATCATCTGGTGTCCCACAAGGTAGTGTGTTGGGACCAACACTCTATTAGATTTATACCGCAGATTTACCAGTTTCCGAGACAACATTCACTGCCACATTTGCAGATGTTACTACTGTTTTGGCATCACATACAAATCCTATCTCTGCTACACAAAATCTGCCAGCTCATATAAGTGACATCGAAATTTGGTTAAAAAATGTAAAATTAAAGTAAACACCGGAACATATTTACTTTAAGAAGAGGAAACTGTCCTCTGTGACACTCAATGGTCATCAAGTACCCTAAGTAGATAAGGCAAAATACCTTGGTCTTTACCTGGATAGGAGAATGACGTGGAACATATATTTAGTAAACTCAAGCAGCTAGAACTTAAATTTACAACAATGTGCTGGATGTTGGGTAAGTAATTACTGATGTCACTAGAAAGTAAACTTCTGCTATACAAACACATGTTGAAACCGATCTGGACGTACGGGATAGAGTTATGGGGTACAGCTAGCAGTTCCACCTTAGAAATCATCAAAAGATTCCAGAATAAGGTGCTTCGCGTTAATGCACCATGGTATGTTCCAAATATTCTAATTCATAGTGATCTAAAAGTGGCATCAGTACGTGACTCAATTAAAAAATTTAGTGTAAATCACAGCACCAAACTTCAGGTGCATCCTAATAATCTGGCAGCCACGTTGTTAGACGACGAAGCTAAAACCAGACGCTTAAAAAGGTTCAAACAGTCGGACCTTCAAAAGAGATTTGATTAAACTGTATCAATGTAAGATAATTTAAATGTTATCGAATATCATTACTTAAGTTTACTTAATTAATCCTATAATGTATATGAGTTTAAGTTAGTGTTAATTACTTAATAACCTACTATGGAAAATCTTCATTGGAAGGCTCTCTACTCGTCTTTGGGTTGCTTTATTACTATTAATCGTATCATGTACCCAGGATAGATTGTATACATATTTTGAGTCTTAATAAATAGAAAAGTAATTTTAGATAACAGCCATACGATCAATAACTTTCATTGTGGTGTTTGTAGAAACATGAACAATAGCAACATATATTTAAGTTTCCGAGTAATAAATTAAACCCCCATTTAAGTAGCATTCATTTTTAATTAAAATAAGTAAAAAATAAATTTTATAACAGGTTCTATGTTATAAAAATTTACTAAAGCAAACTTTGCCTCCATTCGTGAAAAAGCAACATTCCCTTACTCCAGTGGCGCAAAGTTTTGCGGAAATATAACTCCATTATGATTTCCAACTGTAAACATCTTCCCAATATAGCGTTTCAAAGGCTTCTTCAATAATGTAGCAGAATACCTACACAGGTACTTTTTACTTTTTGTATTTTAAACGGTTGCTTCAAATTACCAGTGTATTTTTAACGCATTTTAATAAAAGCTATAGAAGGCACCTCGTCAAGCATTTTATTTGTCTTCCTAGCTGCATTTCTTCGAAATGTATGATTAGCGGCAATCCTCATCTGAATTGAATGAAACAAAAATAGACGTGTGTTAGACCTTTAACAGTAAGTCTGTTTCTTTTCAAAATATTTATAGATGAGGCACACGCACTTTTTATAGAACGGCATGTATCTTAATAAAGAGACTATAACGGGTAGATATCTCTTTTTATCCCTTTAGTTAAAACTTTCCAATACGTCCGCCTGGACCTATAGATCTTAATACTGTCGCTCAGTGAAATTTATCCCAAATTGTTAGTTACTTAGCCGCACGCAAACTCGCTAGGATGTATTAGAAGATAATTCTAAATCAGCTTGTTGTAAATACCTATTTTAACTACTGCGCTACCGAAACTTAACTGCATTGCAGGCTAATTTAAGAGTTAATTTGTGATATTATTGCATTCGCTACATTCAATTATATATGATTTTGTAAAGTACTTAAACAATACTTACAAAATTGTAATAAAACCTCTGTTTTATATTTCAAGAATTGCTTTTTACAAAATAGTATACGTCTATATGGCATTTATTGAAATTACTGACAAATTATTATCTTTATTGTGATATTTATATTTAAATCATGAAACGCTATATCCGAATAACACTTAGTCATTTGAAAAAAGCCTGACATAGGCATTTAATGAAAATATAGTGCAAATGTATTTGAAGGAGGTACCCTGCTCCAGTACAAAAAAATGTACAAATAAAATCATTACAAAATTATTCAGGTATTATATAGTAATATAATAATAACGGTAAGACTCAACGCCCCGCGTAGGAGCATGGCTTGCCAACTGAGAGGTTAAGACTCTCATATGTTCGCCCACTGTGCCCGGTCGTCGCGCATCATCTCTGATGAGCGATGATATAGCAAGCACCGCGTCTTAGACGACCGCCATTATTACCCCTTATTCGAAATGAACGCAGATACTCAATTATTTTTAGTGACTGAGTAGGTCACCCGTCGGGCATCAGAGTGCTCTGGGAATAAAACCCGCGTCTGTACGCACCGCATCCCGCGCCTCAACCGCTTAGACTACTCTGGAGATTTTAATTATTTTTTTTCAAAATATTACTGACTATAGGATATACGCTCATAAATCAAACACCTCTATTTTGAAACGTTCATTTTGGGTTCATTCTCACGACTGCAAAAATGATCGAATCTAGAGTAAATAAAAAAAATTGAAGAAAAACTCAAAATTTGCAAAATAGGGACATTTTCAAGAAAGAGATATGATTTTTCAACAAAAATAGTTAAAAGCGACTTAAAAATGAGGTTAAAAAATAATTTTTAAAATCTTTTAGTTCGCCTGTGTTGTTTTTTGTTGTTTTCATTAACAATTTGAAAATCAAATTAAGCTATTAGTTTTTGAGTAAAAGACAAAGAGTAAAGACAAAATTTAAATACTGGTTTCTTAAATAAAAATTACAATCTGTTATGGTTCAGACGACTATCGCCGGACCATATTAAATGCCTTCATCTTTTTCCAAACATTCTTACCTGCGTCTTTATCGCCAAAAATTCATATTTTTGGAAATTCTATGTGAATGCGTAGTCATACTAATCTTTGGCCTGACTTCTTTTCCTTTAGTTTTTTATCATTTTTAATTTTACACAGTCGGCATCTTATGATTTTCTCAACATAACCTATACACCTAGTTAACTCTTCTTAACTTAAAACTCATCAGTATGTGCATTTAGATATAAAACTGGTTTAAAGGTTTTCGAATAGCCATCGGCGATATAGTTGTC
Organism: Sinelater perroti; assembly: GCA_036346155.1. Taxonomy (NCBI): domain Eukaryota; kingdom Metazoa; phylum Arthropoda; class Insecta; order Coleoptera; family Elateridae; genus Sinelater; species Sinelater perroti. Next base: position 3,990,259 of record JARFIY010000005.1, on the reverse strand, counting down.
TTATGACATCAAATTTTTCTTTAAAATTGTTAAACATCTCCATTGCGGTGTTTGCCTCTATTTTGTCTAGTGAATCTTTGTGACTACAAGTACAGTTTTCTTTGTGGTTCTCGTACCAATCTTTGATTTTTGTGGATTGTTTAATTCTAAACAAAACTTACAAAAACTACTTTTTATAATCAAATTATGTAATAGCCGATCAATGTACTATTTTGTATTATTATTGTAATTAAAGGTTTTTCATGTTTTTTATTTTCCTCTTTCTCTTCATTTACTACCTTCTTACACATAGCATCATTTTTAAGGCGCCATACATGTGTCACTATAACCGTATAGGTTCCTGCTAAAGGTCTTTCCGATACCCTTAGACCACACAATAAGTCGGTTGCATCTCATCCAACATTTAAGAATCGCATCACAAATCCTATGCGCCAATTTATTTTAAAGTCATTATTCAAAAGAAAGCAAGATACAATTTTGCAAAAATCACAATTATTTTAATTTCAAGTCTTTTAAAAGTCGACTCCTCAAAGCGCACATTTTGTTTACAATTTATGAAAATACGAAATTTTGACAACACATTGGAGACAATGACAAACTAAATCATTCCATAGGAATGAGTTGAAATGTGTACTTTCACTGTTGGCTAATGATAATTTTTGCGCAGTTGCGCTTTCTTTTCGACTCTTTATCTATATCTATGAACTGACATTCAAGAAATTTATGTTTTGTAAAACTACATCTATTACTTCCATGTAAACGCTTTGGATAAGTCCATATTATTAAATCTGTTTGAAACGACACTCAAATGGATAAGAAATGAAATTGAACTTTCTACCTAATCCTAAAATACTAAGATACAGTGAGCATTGTTTTTTGGTAAGAAGTCACCGCAACGCCAGTTATCTTAATTTATTTGAATCTTTATTTTGTGTTCTTTAGCGCAGTATATAGTTTTCCGGCGTATTGTGTTACTGATGTCAGTGAATTCGTTATCTTTATAATGAGTGATAAATTTCCGAAATGATACTATATTACCTTGTATCATAACTTGAATCGAGATTGGAACAATGTTATCTCCACAGAAAAATCCTCTATCTAGCCGTAGCTCTGCTTGTCAAAAACGTGTCCAGAAAAAGCAATAGAATTTTTTAACCTACAGTAGAACACACTAGAAAAGTGGATGTTTGGAAATACTTCTGTAAACACAATTTTGGTTGCTTATTTTTATTTACGGAAAATTTAAAAGCCACAAAAATGTATACCATCTATCAAAAATGCGAACAAAAGTTTGCTAAAAATTTTTGGTTTTAATAGGACAAGTTTGGTACTGCTAACAGATATGCATTTACAGGTTTGTAATGTATAATAAACGTACTTACTTACTTACTTAATCCTTATGGCCTTTTTACCGTTAGGTGTAAGGCAGGTGGGAGAAGAGTTTGTTATGTTGCTGTATAGTTTTCTTTCCATAGTTTTCTGTCCTGGGCTACTTGTTTTATACCTTCCCAGTTTATTCCCTTGTTTGCTGCTGCCTCTCTTATTCCTTCTTCCCAGGTTTTCCTTGGCCTTCCTCTTTGATTTTTACCCGGAACTCGCGATTCATACACTCTCTTCACTAATCTGTTTTTGGCATACGACACACATGACCAAACCACCTTAATTGTCCTTCTTCTATTTTTTCCATTATAGGTTTTATCTTTAAGTCTTGTCTGTACGTTTCATTTTGGATTTTATCTCTTTTCGTTTTATTTTGTATCCTTCTTAGGAACCTCATCTCCATTGCATTTAGTCTTATTTTCTGTTTTTCTGTCAAAGACCACGATTCACTACTATACGTTATTGACGGTCTCACCACTTTTTTCACTACTTCTGTTTTTATTTTTCTTGGTACTTCTTTCTTTCCTAAAAAGTTCGTTTTCAGAGTATTGTAGATTCTCCCTGTTTTCTCCATTCTATCATTAATTTCTTTATCTATTTTGCCGTTGTTCTCGATTATTGATCCTAGATATCTAAAACTTTCTACCTGTTCAATTTGTTTTTCTTGTATTTTTATTTTGTGTGTTATATTCTCTCTGCCACTACCATACTTTTAGTTTTCGCTATGTTTATTTTCCGTAGCTCTGTTTCTAACACCTCTAGGTTGTATTGTAGATTCTCTTCTGTGTCGGCTATTATCGTCATATCGTCAGCGAACATGAGTTCGTTTATTTCTGTTTGTTCCATTTGCCAGTATCCCAATTTTATCTTCTTCATCTTTTCTTTGCATTTTCATCGCCTCGTCTAGCACTATTGAGAACAGCAAGGGCTTAGCACGCATCCTTGCTTTACTCCTATTTCTGTTACGAACTCTCGTGACTCTTCATTGTTAGTCCTTACTACGTTTTTATTACTTCTGTACATTGCTTTTACTATTTCTATCGTTCTTTCCTCTATTCCTCTTTTTCTAGTGCTTTCCATATTTGTTCTCTTTGTATTCTGTCAAAAGCTTTTTCTAAATCTATAAAGCACATATGTATTTCCTTCCTTTTTAATAAATTTTTCGCTGATTTGTCTAATGATGAATATTAAATCTTGTGTGCTTCTCCTTCCTAAAACCACATTGAGTCTCTTCTATTGTATTTTCTATTCTGTCTCTTATTCTTTTCTCAATTATTCTGGCCAGTATTTTCAGGGACACTTATTAACGTAATTCTCTATAATTACCACATTCTCTTTTGTCACCTTTCTTATGTATGGGGAGTATGATTCTATATTCCAATCCTTTGGTATTATCATTGTCTTCATTATTTCATTTAGCAATTCTGTATATTTAGTTATTCCTTCATTTCCCATAAACTTTATCATTTCCGGTGTTATTTTGTCTCTTCCTGCTGCTTTTCCTAACTTAATTTTCTTTATGGCCTCCTAACTTCTTTCTCTTGTATTTCTTCGATTTCTTCTCTTTCGTCTAGTTCTTTCTTTTCATCTGTTGTACTGTTTTCTGCTTTTGTTAGTTCTTCGAAATGTTCTTTCCATCTTTCCATTATTTGATCTTCTTCTGTTATTATTTTTCCGTCCTTTCCCTTTATGTTCATCATATTATATTCCTTTTCTTCCTAAGTTGTTTTAAGGTTCCTTAAAATAGTTTTGGTTCTCCTGAAAGTTTTCTGTCATCTTTTCTTCAAATTTTATCCATGATTCTTCTTTTGCTTTTCTCACCGCCGCTTTCGTTTCTGTTCTTGTTTCTTTATATTTTTCGTAGTCATCTGTTTTTTTTGTACTTAAGTATCTCTTCCATGCCTGCTTTTCTCTTTGATCTTTGCTTTTATATCTTCGTTCCACCATGCTGTTTTCTTCATATTTTTATTAGCTATTTTCTTTGTCCCGCAACTCTCTCGCAGCATTTAGTATGGTATCTTTAAATCTTTCCCACTTTTCTTCTACCCCTTTTGTATTATCTTTTGCTCTAAATTTTGGTTATAATTTCCTATATCTTTTTGGTTCTCTGTTTCTTTTAGTTTATATGTTTTTATAGTTTCCACTGATTTCTTTCTCCTCTTATCTTCTTTTTCTTCTTTTTTATTCTTTAGGTCCATTTTTACCAAGTAGTGGTCGCTTCCTATCTCTGCTTGTCTTGTTACTTTGACGTCTTGTACCTTTTTCCATTTTGGTTTATTTATTAAGAAATAGTCAATAATTGACTTCTCGTTCCTGCTTTCTACTACTCTTGTGAATTTGTGTATATTCTTTTTTTGAATTTTGTGTTTGCGATCACTAAATTGTTTCCTGTGCTGATTTCTATGATTCTGTCCCCGTTATTATTTCTGGTCGTTTCTCCTTCTTTCCCTAAGTATTTTTCTATACCTGTATTCTGTTTTCCTACTCGTCCATTTAAGTCTCCCATAACAATTACATTTTCTCCTCCATTATCTATTTCTCTTTGTACTTCCTCAAAGAACTTATCTTTATCTTCTGTTCTAGCATCTTCGTTTTCTCCGTATGCTATTATCACACTCCATATTTCTTCTCCTATTAGCTTCATTTCTAATCTTAAAATCCGTTCATTTATATATTCTTCCTTTATAATGTCTTTTAGCATGTCTGGATTTATTATTAATCCTACCCCACATCTTGCTCCTTCCGTTTCCTTCACTCCTGACCAAAATAGCCAGTATCCTTTATGGATTCGTTTCATACCTTTTCCTTTCTTCTTGGTTTCTGTTACTCCTAGGATTTTCACTTGATGTTCTATCATTTCTTCTACTAAATCTTCTTCTGTGTCTTTAATTCCCTCACATTCCATGTTCCTATTCTCAACTTTTCCTGTTGCATTTTGCTTATTTTCCTCTTATCCTTTTCTTTCTCTTTACTTTTGTCTATTCCTACGCTCTTCATTTTGTTGTTCATCTTATATTGTTTATCGTCGTCCATGTCCATCGCATATTTCTTTATAAGTTCGGCCTGGTTCTTTTTGTTATCAGTTTTTGATTCTCTATAACCCTTTTTCCTCATCATCCCAGACGTATTCCACTCCTTCTATGATGATTTTCTTATAACCGATTTTCGTTCTTCTACCTTTACTTCTCTTCTTTTGCAATTTTTCTTATTTCGGCCTGTATTCCTCTCTTTTGGCGTCATATCATTGTCTATGTATACGGTGGATCCTCTCAGTTTATATTTATTTTCATAACCTTCTGTTTATTATCCCAGTCTTTCATTTCAACCAGACTTGTAGTTGTACCTTTATTTCCTTGCAGTGTTACTACATTCTTTACTTCTACTCCCAATTTTTCTGCGAGGAATTGTTTTGTTTCTTCTTCTTTTCGATTTTCTACTAATTTTACACCCTTGATTATCAACCTACACTTTCGTTTTTCTTTTTCTATTTTTCAAACTTATCTTCCAGTTGTTCGATTCTCTTTGGAGTTGTTTTTCTCCGATTCCCATTTTATCTCCTGTTTTGCCATTTCCTCTCGTAGTTTCTGATTTTCTTCTGTACTTTTCTTAATTTCATCTCTCATAATTTTAATCATGTCTTTAATTTCTTTTAGATCTCCCATTTTCTTTCACTTACTTTTATTTTTCTGTTTTTAATGTTGGTGATCTAATTACTATTTTACTTTTCTTAAAGATCTCTTCTTTTTCTTCGCTACTGTTTAGATCTCTATCTCTTTTGGATCCTGAACTCATTTATAATCCCCTTTTGTCAATATTTTATCTGAATTTAGATTTTTGTACGTTTGGTAAATAAACTTTCCGTATCGTCCGGGTCGCGTTATCTCCCGTCCGCCGGCCGCGCAAGGCAGGGAACGTTTGGCCTTCGGGTTAAAAACTCTCTTCGTTTGTATTCTTGATTGTTCCTATTTACACTGCCCTGTAATCGCTCCTTATTTATAATTATCTGCTCACTCTTATTAAATTGCTAATAATGTTCACTGTCAGATTCAGTTAGCTACACTTCACGAAAAAGTCGGTGTGACAAAGCCCGTATTCGAGTATTTTATCGCCACCAGCCAATTTCGCGTCTATCCGCTTTCGCTCCACAACTCAACTCGTATAATAAACTATTAGTTATAAATATAAGTAAATAACAATACAGTAATATGCTACCTGCCGTTTGTCGTTTTTAAACTTCTCTGTCTTTGTTTGATTTGTTTGTAAATTTTTATTTTCATAGCTCTACGGGTACACTCATTCTATGATCGTCGTGGTATTTCTGTTTTTTTTCTTGGGGCGACTATTTTAATTCTCGTCGTTTGATCTTATCTACAACTGATTCTGGTGCTTGCATTTTGCGTCTTATCTCATAATTTGTTACCTTGTTACGTCTTGATACCCTAGCACTTCTTCGAAGTCGTTAAAGTCTAGACTTCGCTACTATAACACAGCATTGACTTTAGGATTACTTCACAAAGTATTCATCTGCTGTGGCACTAGAGATAATTTAAGCAATCTAACATTTTTCTGCTTTGTAGTATTATGGTTTTGATTCCGTCTTCTTCCAAGTCCTCTCGATTAACCGTGGCACCAAGGTATTTCACCTATTAAGGTTTTGTGTTGTGCTGTGCTTCAGAGTTAATCATTAAATATTTTTTTAGACTTACACCTAAACGCCATTCTTCATAATATTGATATAGTTTTTTAATCATATATTCTAAGTCTAAGGCATCTTGCCCTATAACGTCTTGGTTGTCGGCAAAATGTAATGAAAATTGATTTTGTGCATAAACGGGAAGCTTTATACCTCCAACTTTATTTTTTTATCTTCTGAAGACTGTTTTAAAATATGTATTAAATAATAGAGGAAATAAACTATACTTTTGTATAAAGCCTGTAGACATTTTAATCGGATTTGATAGCTTTCCTCCTGCTTTGAGGTAAGTAAGGTTGTCTTTATAAAGTTCTTTTATAAGGTTGGTCAATTCTGTGCTAACTCCTATCTCTTCGTAGGTTTTCCATAGTTTCCTTTTTTTTCGGAGGGGACCGAGTCGTATGCTTTTTTCAGATCTATAAAGGCTAGGTGTATTTCTTGCCCTTTGGCATTCATTTTTTCTAATAGCTGTTGCGGTACGAACATATTGTCTATACACGAGCGACCGGGAGTAAATCCATTTTGGTCTTCCAAAATTTCTTGACCGACTTCTTCTCTTAATTTATTTTGGATACACTTACTAAACAATCTATTGAATGTGCTCGTCAGTCTGTTTTTCGATGACACCCTGTAACTTTTCTTTGTTTGTTTTTAAATATAGATGTTATATGGAAAACCTTCCATTCCCGAGGGATTTGATTTTCTCTACAACAGTTATTTATTAATTTATAGATCCTTCCCAACAGACTATTACCTCCATTTTTAATTACATCCACTGGAATTCCTCCCAGTCCTAGAGATTGGCCGTTTTTCATCTGTATCAAGTCTTGTTTCACTTTATTTTCTGTTATTTCAATTTTTTATTGAGGTTTCTGTTGCCTTGTATTTCATCCAGTATATATTTCTCGTTCTTTTCCACTAGCAGCTCAGTATAATAGGTCTTTTAGTCCTTTAAGCTAATTAATTGACGCATTTTGTTATCTGTATTTGCTTTCATCTGCCTAACTATTCTCTATACTTCTGTAGATTAGGTGCCTCCAATTAAGCTATCCATTTGTATACACCTTTGTTTCCAAAAAAATTGTTTGTTTCTTTTATTTTGTTCCATACTTCTTTATTTTTTTCATATTGTTCTTGGTGTTTGTTTATCCTGTTGTTTAGCCAACTGTGGAAGAGAACATTCTTTTCTTTAATTAGTTCTTGTGTCTTCTCTATAATCCAAAATGGTTGAGTGCACTTGTTATTCTTTGCTACTTCTCTCAATACTTCCATAGCTATCTGTGATATACTTTTTTTAATATTTTCGCGTCGTAATTATATAACCTTAGTTGGATCGGGGTTCCTTAATTCTCATCCTAATCGATTTTGGTATGGCTACTTTACAAAAAATCTAATAAATACGGTTTGTATCTCTTAATATCTTCAATATGAGTTTGTGATTGTAGATTATCTATTTCTTTGCTGTTGATACTATACGGGCATAATAGTTTAGTTAGCAATAGACAGTGGCCTGTTTCGTAGTTAAGTCCTCTTTTAATTCTGCTATCTGGCGGCTTCAGTTTTAATTTTTGTTTTATTATTGCTAGTTTATTACAGACTTTTTTTTGTAATGATGGCCGCTCCTACGTGTAACAGTGAACTGGTTTATGTTCGAAAAACGTATTGGATTTTTAAATTATGTTCGTAGCACAATTCTGCTAGCCTTCTTGAGTGATTAATTGTGTTTTTTCCAAAATGACCAACTGCTTCGTCACTTTCTCAGGAGCCTACTCGAGCGTTACTGTTGTTTATTTATCTCTGTATTCTCTAACGTATTTTCCGGATATCCCCAGAATTTGTTCTTAGTATCCTGATCAGTACCATCTCTTGGTCCATAAACATCTACAATTTTTGTTTCATACTTTGTTTCATAATTTTTTATAAATACTGTTGCTATTCGTTCTTAGATTAATATATAATTTTTAATACAATTTTTTAGTTTTTTCCGGTAAGTATGGACACTCCTGCTCTAGCTCTCTTGGCTTTTTCAATACCGTATTATGTATGTATATAAGACATTTTAGGGTGTTATAGGGTATTATGTATGTATATAATTTTTCAAGATTTTTGTACCACTTTATTCTTTTTTGGTTTCTAACAGTACTATTATTTTTATATTATAATTTTCCATTGTTTGTGATTAGTTCGGTTATCTTGTAGGATTTGTCCTGGACATTACGTGTTCCAAAATTCTTTGTTTTTTTTCTAAAAGTTGTCTTGTTTGCTTTCCATCTTTTTTTAAGGTTCAGTTAGGATTTCAAGAGTATTTTAAAATTATTTTATACATAGCGATGTGCTGACCCGCCCCAAAACCCCAGATTTGGACCACCAGAATTTTTTGTTAATGTTCACTTCCTTAACCGAAAAGTATCGGTTTTTAGGCGCCAAAAGCTCGTCTTTCACCCCTTTTTATTTATTACGACTACAATCAGAGAACACGACAAAAATGTATAAATTAGGTGTTGTTAACAGAGCCGCTAAGAAAAGTCACAGAAGCATTTCTTGAGATCGCAACAAACTGTGCAATGTGGGAAAACAATAAAATAATATTATTGTGATGAAATGGTTGGCATTGTCCCCAAATATTCATTGAAAACGTGTAATCATACGTGATAACAAAGGGCCAAAAAAACTATTGTATACCGTAAAGCAGTTGCCATTTTATATAAAAAAAATCTGGTGTGAACATCACACGACTTTCCTTATCCTGTTATTTGGGTAATTCAGGCAAAAATCCTGGGTTCTACACTTTTTTTCGAGTTCCTATTTTACCAACTTTTGCTTTAAATTCATGTTTATCTCGTGATAACAAATCATTTTTATTCTCATGAATTTTTACTTTTCTTATCATGTAAAAAGGAAAGTAATGTAATCGGCGGAAATTTGACATACCCAGTTTTTTACATCTCTGGACGAATTATAGCCTCAGGACACCAAAAAAGTTGGTTTGGGCCATTGGTTCGTGTGTGTGGGTGCGTGCGCGCGCGCGCGTGCGTGTGCGTGCGTGCGTGTGTGTGTGGGTGCGTGCGTGCGTGCGTGTGTGTGTGTGTGTGTGTCTATCTGTCTGTCTGTCTGTCGGTCTGACAATACACAGGATATCTCGAGAACTGTAAGAGCTAGAGACTTGAAATTTGGTATACAAGTTACTTGTAGGTAGGGACCTTTTGGTAAAAATCGGCCGAGCCGTTTGGTCGCAATGTCGCAAAATCGGTCGCAAAGCGGTCGCGAATCTAAACGGTTGAAGATATAAAAAATTCAAAAGAATAAAAATTATTTGTTATCATGAGATAAACATTAATTTAAAATAAAAGTTGGTAAAATAGATACTCGAAAAAAATTGAAGCTCAGGATTTTTAACATACCGGGTGTTCATAAAATGTTTCGGGAAATTTATAGTACCGGATAGTTCAGACCGAGGCGAACAAAAAATTACTATGAAATTTTTTAATCCGAGGTCAAATAAATAAGTTATAGCCGATTGAAATCAATTAAACGGACCAATCATAGCGCGCTCGGGGAGCTTCCCGGCCGACTGCGGGAGGAAGGGGGGAGCGCTTGGCCGCTAGGAGGGAGCACGCAGGCGACAATGGGGAAGGCCGTGCTTGCACGGTTACCTTCAGTAACGTAGCAAAATTTTAAGTACGAGTGAATTATTATCTTGTACTGTGTTGGACTCGCGCCTCGTCCTTTTTTAAATAACAAGTTCCGGGACGAGAGCAGCGCAGGGCCGAGACGATGGACCCGGTATAATATATAATAATAGGATAAGGAAAGTCGTGTGATGTTCACACCAGATTTTTTAATATTGCAGTGATTACTTTATTATTAAACGAACTGTACATGGAACCTGACTGACTTTTTGACTGCAAAGATATAGATATAAAATAACCGTTATAAACGTTTTAAGTGGTGTTTGAGGACTTGCCGGATTTCCCAGGTTTGGGGAGCATCACTACGTCTGCCACTTTCCAGAGATTCGGAAAATGGCTGAACCGGAGGACAGCATTGGCAATGTTAACAATGCAGACGACTGCTTTCCTTGAAAGGGCCTTTAGCGCACGGTTCGGGATTCCATCGGTTTTGCGCGGCTTTAGGCTTTTGATCAACTGGAAGACTTCGGGTTAGGATGCTGGTTGTAGTGGTGGTTGGGGCTCTTGCCCCCGTAGGCGTTCTACTGCCCTGTAGACAAAGTCCATGTGGTCAAGGTCGGCATTTGTGTAGTCGAGGTCACACTGACGCTCCAAGCTGTCAGCGAAAGCCTCGACTTTGTCTGTTGCGTTATAGGCGAGACCGTTTTCCCCATGGATAGGTGGAGTTGGGGAGCGACGGTTCCGTAGGACCTTGACCAATCTCCAAAGAGAGTTGTCGACAACGTAGAGGGTCTCAAGTTTGCTCTCCCAAGAGTTATGGCGGTGCACGTCTTCGGGGTCCTAGGATCGTTGCGCGTGCCGTCGCGCCCGGCCTTTCTCTCGGATTCGTTCCTTAAGTTCCCTCTCGAAGAAGTCTCTCCCGTCTTCCGTTCTGACGGGATTTGAGGGGAACTTGATTGAGTTTTGAATGGAGACCGTGAGGTGCTGGACGGCTTCCTCCAGGTGTTCTTTTTTTGGAACGGATAGTGGGGTTGGGTTGCATGGTCGTCTGCAGGTGGTCTGTGTAGGCGGCCCATGAGACCAAGGTGCGAAAAGAGACGTCATCCGCCCCTTCTGGAATCTCCAGGTGAGAAGGACCGGGTTATAGTCGCTGTCTAGTTCTGGAACATTTTCACTCGTGTACTGCATGGGCACGTCTTGAGGATTGCTATGTCAAGGACGTCTGGGCGCCCCGTGACGCCAAAGTGTGTGGGTTCCTGGGAGCATACCACCACGATGTCCCCTGGGTTTGCCACTCGATTGTTCAACAAGGAATGTTTTGCGTTGAGATCCCCCGCGATGATGGTTGGGATGTTAGCCTCGAGGATGGCGTCCAGGTTCTCGGGGCGTAGGACTTTCTGATGCAGGGGGAAATTATAAGCTGCAATAAGCCTGATAACTCCTGATCTCTTCTCTGGAGCAAATGACTGTGGCCTCCAGATAGTCGCTGGCGTAGTGCTCCAGGCAGGACTTTACAAAGCTTGCTGTTCCCCCCTTGGCGAGAAGTTGGTCGTTTCGGTGGCATGTATAATTGGGAAATCGGACCGCACCTCTTCCTTTGCGATGAGTCTCGTTGACCAGTACTAGATCCAAGTTATACCTGACAATTAATTCTAGAAATGCGTCTTTTTTGTGTTTGAGACCATCGGCACTCCAGTATGCTAGCTACAGATGGACAGGACGTATAGGCTTTCTATCTATTGAAGGGATGCAGCAAGCTACCGATTTCCTGTGCCTGAGTATCTGTGTCCATTATTAAGTAACTTTAAGTAGTATGAATTGATCCACATTTGATATTTAACCCTTTTTTTCCTGTGAAACAAATAAAGGTAACCTAAGTTTATAGGACACTTGAAGTAAAACTTTCACTAAATTTTCTATATTAGCTGGAACATTAATAGTACGTCCCTTCGTGCGTCAAGGAGAGAATTTGAGATCATAAAGAGTGCTTTTCTAATTGACCTGTTTTTTAATTTATTACAGTATTATTGAAGTTATTGCTAGTTACCCACAGTGAAGGTTGTTTATTATTCTTTATATTCCTTGCGCAACCATCACATAAATGTCTATCTGTAAGATTTTCTAACATTTTACGTCGTTTTTCCTTTGAGATATCTAAATTTTTTAGACACGCACTATAGATTTGGCGCTGACCAGATAAATCAAGTCGTTTATATTGAGATAGTCGTAGTTTTCTATGTTGCAGACTTTTATGTTCTGAATCAAGTATTTATTGTGCCTTTCCATCATTTTTATGATGCTTTCTTTTTTTTTAGATTGATGAGACGTTTAGTCTGAGATTTTCGCAGCTTCATTCGTTGAAGATACTTTAATTCAAAATTTATTAACCCAGTCACTTGACATTTTGAAAGTCTTCAATGTATTCAACGTATTAATTTTCTCTAGGTGTTTTGCAACCTTTTATTTTGAGATATCCCTAGTTATTTAGGCATTTCTTATATACATTTGCATTACCTAGTTTTTTTCTTTAATTTATGCTTTTCTTTTATTTACTTTTTACTTCGATAAAGTTTTGTTCTATTTTTACATTTAAGAATATTTTCTATGCTAGAAATAAACTTCCATTGCCTTAAATTAATGGCTTTATCATCACAGTTTTCTTAATTCGTGTTCCGCTCGCGCACGGAAGTGAACATCGTAGGGACTTTAATTAATACCGGCTAGACGTTGCAACTTAAGTAGTTTTCATTAGATTTTAATTATATAATGCAAATTTATTCATTGGTTTAACATCTTAGTAAAGTACTTAAATAAACAGGGGCGATTAAGAGAGTAACGTTACATTTTTGCATAAGTGGCAGCTAATTTTAAAGTGTAGTATTAACTATTTTTTATAAATAGAAATATACAAACGTAATAAATAACCTCGTGGTATTTTTGGCTTAAATATCATTAGTTTTAATGTAATTATAATGTTAAGTTTGTAATTTTAAAATACTTATGTACTTCTTCTACTGGATAGTTATTCATCTAGAGATAACTTCACAAGTTTCTTCTCCTTTTTTGGGTAAACTGTTTTTATTATTGTGTAGAAGAGTATAGAATATCAAAAGACGAGATAGGACAAAGCTATGTAATAATTTTATTAATAAATACCAAATATATAAAAGCATTAATAGTGTGAAAACAAATTGTATCAATAAATTAAAAATAAATTGTTCTTCAAATTAGACACTTACAAATAAAATAAAAATGGTTGATTTAGTAAACTACTATCAAAACTTTTGCATTTGAAATTGTACGCTTCCCAACCGGCTAAATTTATGCGGGACGTCAAGATTTCGTTACCAGCTAATGTATTTTCTACCACCCACACTATGTAAGAATGAATTAAAAATTTAAATCCAATCTTATCGGCTAACGTTCATCGATTAACGTATGTACTTCGTATGATTTATAAAACAAATATTCTATCAACGTTGAGAGCGACTCGTTAATATTTTTAACAAAAAAGAGCAAAAGAAAATATATAAGTATCTTTAGCTTCTTTTTTTATTTCAATTTATTATTATTACAGTACAATACAAACATATAGACTGAAAATAATAAACATTAAAACTAGGAAAAAAGGGAAAAATGTGTAGGTTCTAATAATTCCTTCGTTAAATGTTATAACAGAAAAAAATCAATAAAAAGAAATAATAATATTGTTGGCGAGCAAACTATTGAAGTCACATTGAAATTGTGGTACATTCTTAGAATTTTTAGTTAAAGGCTTATATTTGTAAATTGTAAACTATTGTACCGTATTTCGTAGACTAAATTTAATGTTCAGTATCGAATCAGAAAGCACATATTTTTATTTTTACGGTTTATTTTAAAAAATCAACAAAATTACATTTTAAACAAACCTAGACTTTTTGTTATTAGAATCAATATAAAAATGAAACATTGAAAAAACGTCACATTTTGGTCGATGTTATGTCAATTCTATAATAGCAATTCTTCCAGCTCCTGGGCAGTTACTACAGCTGGTGTATGTCCTCGGATACACTATTTCAGCTCATCCCAAACATGTTCAATGGGATTCATGTTTGGACTGAGGGCTAGTTACTCAAACCGCCTAATTCCTACATTATTAACATACGCTTCGACTATGTAAGATCTAGCATGAAAATGCCATCCTTACCCATAGTGACCACAACATGATCTTGTAGAATCTCCATAATGCACCTGTGAACTGTCAATAAACCATTTTGTATGAAAACCAACTCTGCGCATGCTTGTGAAGATATTCTCGGCCAAACCACAACCGACCCACGTAGAAGTAGCTTGTTAATACAAACTGTAGCGTACCTTTTTTTCGGACCTTCTCCATATTCACCGATGTTCGCCTGACCCAGTGAGACAAAAATGCGACTTATTTGAAAACAGTACTCTGCTCCATTTCTCATTATTCCATGCCAGATGATTTCGAGCAAAAGCCAATCTTGCAATTCGATGCGGGCGTTGCAATGGTGGACCCGTAGCCATCCTTCCACAAAACAATTCCGCTGCATGAAGTCTTCTTCTAACGGTGCATTTATTAACATTTACATTTATAACTTCCGGGGTTGATTTCGCAGTCAAGCGGCAAAAGCTGTTCTATTCCACAGACTTTCGGACTCCAAATCAGTCATCACTTTGGGAGGTGACTCTTTTTCGACGGTTTTCCCAATCTTCTCACCTTTTGTATAGCACAAATGATTTTACCAATAATTCTTGTAGTGTCACGGTGTTTTCGACCATCTTGTAACAACGCTATAATTCTTGCCGCAACAACTGGATTAAAAGACATTATGGCTTGTTAAATAAACTCTAAAACCCCTTCATCGTACAATTAAAAGATTTTACACAACCAAATCAACGTTAAAGACCGACACACAGATACGGAAATAAAAATGAATACATGCTATTTAATAAAACTCGTAACTATGACAAATAACAATATGTCGGATAAGATTTCTCTGAAAATAAATGATTAAGCAACTACCAATACAAATATAAGCATTTAACTGAAAATTCTAAAAAATTATCACAATTTCAATTACCTCAATTTTTTGCTCACCAGTATATTAATTTAATTCATAACCTAATTGCAAATAATATATTTAATTGTAAGTTAATCAAAAAAGCAAACACTGCAGCCTCAAGAGCATATTGTATTTATTAACATGCGCTTACTTAACTAACTTAAATCTAGAATATCACAAACATCCATGCATTTTTAGCGAAACTTGAACTTGTCCGCTTCAGCTTGCGGACAGAAGAGTAGTGCTTGTGTTCATTACGCTAAATGAGCGTCTAAGCAAACATTAAAACAGGTACAACCTTTGTCAGAAATGTTTCAAGATTAGCCTTTTAACAAATAATTTATTTAACAAACAAGCGAAAATTTGCTTTACGGGTAAAGCAGAGCGGACCCTATGCATGAAACTAAACTATATGGTTTAACAAAATTTTATTGAAACGAATGACAGTGAATTATATTCAAATGAAAGTGAATAGCGGCCGGAACCGAAACGTTTGCGGCCACTTTCGGTCAAACCGATCTCTAGATTCTCGGATCAAGCTGATTTTTGGCGTCTGGACTTGACTTATAGTGCTTAGTTGAATAGTGAAAACGTTATGTCTTTCTCTATCACACATCAAAAATTATAAGGCGCGACAAATGTCAGAAATGACAGAAATAGAAGCTGGTCTCCAGATTGGAAGCTAGGTCCGCTAAAAATAGCTATAAACAGCAGCCATAGCTTTTAGAAGCAAGCAGACAAAGTTTCCTTTGGGATGCTTCTCAAGGCTTGTTTTGGACAGCCGTTCAAGTTGCTGCAAAATTTTCAAAACGCTTTATTTTAGCAGTACCTTCACACAAGGAAAATTTACACCGTGCGTGAATATGAGGCATATGGTAAAGCAGGGGTATGTTTGGCCAGACACTCTTAGATTGATTCAGCAGCATATGGCCTAGCATTTTCTTGCAATAAGAACAGATACCAACAAATCAAGAAGACACCGCCAAAATACTTGACACAAACATTCCAATATGTCAATGTAAAAGTTTTGGTTTATTGTTTTGTCTTTGGGCAAATATTTGTTGTGCATTAAAACTTTAGCATTATAAAATGAGAACAACATTGTCCTTGTTTTCAAAGGTTGTCGTTTCACTTTTTTGTAGTCAATAACGTTTAATACAAATGTAAGATTGATTTTGGCTCTTTCCAGCAATGTAGCAGTAATTGTTTGTTTGGTTTCTTCTTGTTTCTTTCTCAGTATAGAAAACCATTTTAGCTGTTTCCTTAAATCGTTTGGTAGAATTTGAAGACACACATCTCTATTCAATTTCAGCTCTAACATTATGCTTGTAGAAACAAACACCACGGTCTTTTTGCAGTAACTACCACACATGTTTCCAGATTTGCAACTGTATGTGATGTAGAGGGGTTTAATTCTGGGATTATTTTTACTAAATATCTGCCCCCCGAAACCTGTGTATCATTTAAAGACATATCTTTTCAATAATATTTTGTCATTGTATGCTTTTCTATCACATTTTGTTTCTCTAGCGGTTTTTCCCAGATTAACGCAGAATTTAATGTTAATTCTACTCAGAATACCAATCTATGACGTTTAATTTATAAATAAAAATGCTAACAGTGCAAACAGTAAATTACTAAAAACAACCCTGCCACCCAATAACTTTACATGAAAACGCTTTCAATGTCAATACCCACTTTTTTGTTGGAATACTACGGGTGAAGGATTAAAAAATCAGTTCTGGAGCTCCTGAGAAATAATGCAAATGTAAAACATCCAGATGTACAGTCTTTCCGAAAATGCTGTTATTCTACTTAGACTGACTAAATAAGCGAAATCTGGAGTGGTAAACGGTTATCCCTGGCAAATACCTGGCACAAGGCGTTACGGTCTGTAAAAAACGTTAAACGCATTTTTTAAATGTTTATTTTCTTTTGGTACAATATTATAATATGTAAAATGTATGTCAGTATTCATTTACTCTCGTATTTCAAGGGGTGCTATATAAACCTTGCCTAATGCCCCATATTGCTAAAACTATTGTTATATGGACGACAAATTTCTAGAAACTAATATGCCTTAAAGTGTACGGATAATGGATTTTGCTAAAATTTAGAAAACTCTATTTAGAAGAGTACTGTTTCATTCTTTTTTCTTTTCTTCTTCTTGTAGCTGCTAAGAAGCGAAGAGCGTCTAAGGCGTTACTGAAGCAGAGTGTATGGCAAGGTTACTAGGTCTGCGCATCGTTGGTTGAGTCAGTTGCTGTTGATATTTTCTGTACCAGATTCCTTCATTTATTTTTGTCCTGTGCTATATATTTAGCTTGTCCCCATGACATGTTCTGTAGTTGTAAGTTCTTTAAAACACTTCTTTTTTATGCGTCTCTAGGTCTACCCCTCTTTCGTTTTCCTTCCTTAGTGCATGGCCTATCCATTCCTAACTTTTTTAATAGTTGTTTTAATCTCTTCTTCTTTAGAGATTGTCCATAGTTTCTAGTTTGTTAAACTTTCCAGTTAGAATATGCGATGTATATGCTTAAAGCATTTGTTTATAAACACTTAGTTTATTCACCATTTATTTATTAATCGACTACGTTTCGGCACCGTATGACAGCTTACTTTTAACCTTATTTAAAAAACGTAAATTAATTTTTGTTTTGATGTTTCTCGTATTCTAAATTTCACATATTGAATGCACATTGTGCCTAGGCTATTCTATTAATGTTTTTCTATGTAACCCCGTTAGCGTCCAATATGCTGCCCAGGTAACAGAATTCGTTGACTTTTTCAATCGTAACTTCACTGAATTTGATATTTGTTTCTTTTTGGTTCCTTGCTGCAAGTATTTCTATTTTCTTCCCATTTATTTTCAGTCCAACCTTTTCCGCTTCAGATTTTAGTTTGCCGAGTTTCCTTTGCATTGCTTTTTCATTTGTTATGAGTACGCAGATGTCATCTGCAAATTCTAGGTTTTCTGTCTTCTGCCTTCCTTACGTTTTATAATCCAGTCTACTATAATGAAGAAGTGTTGGGAATAATATGCATCCTTGCCGAACTCCTGTCTTTATACTGATTTTCTCTGACAATCTGCCACTGTGTTCGAATATTGCGGCGTAGTATACAGTAATTTGATTATTTTTATAAATTTATCGTATCGTTTAATATTTGAGGAAAATTATTAAAAATATATAGACGCTATAGTTCTACAGTTTTGTTCTACTTTTACCTAGCACTACCGGTACAAATAACATTTTTAGTCCATCTCTGCAATGTACAAATCTAAAAGATAATAAATTAGCAGCTTTTTATTTGCGTAACTCATATGTTTTACTGTAAAAATGCAATAACCTATCTTTCTTTGAGGCGTATTAAAATGTTTAAAAACCTATTTGTATTTAACAAGCAAACAGACAGTTTGTTTTTATAATCATAAAATTCATTTTTGTTGTATTTTCATATATTATAACAAAAACAAGTTCTGCATATTTTTACTTAGAATTTAAAAATGTGTTAAATAACATCTATAATCCTAAATAAACAGTTACGCATCACAATTAGTAACTACAAGTTAAAAATTTTAGAAAATTAGTTGTGGTAATCTTTATGGATATACAATTTATATTATTTTAGCCATACATATCTTCTAGGTAAGTAAGTGACGCATCTTCTATTGTATTTACAAACCAATTACAATAATGGGTCCTTACTTTGTCTTTTGGTTTATTTGCGATCAAACTTACAGCTTTACTAGAAAAGAATTAACCAACAAAAAGAGAACGCAGTTAATTAGAATGCAAGGATTATCCTAGTGTACACTAAGCGTGAGTAAGTTTTTCATATTTTTCTTAGAAATATAACATTTTTTAGTTTTGCATAATGCACAGGAAAGCTAGATACCAGATCTATCACTGGTAGAACTCTTGATTTTTTACTTAGAAGCTCTAATAAAGTAATGGCGTGTCAGAAATTTATAAATGGTTAACACGCAGGAAATTCACAAACATTAATTTTTCTTATTTTTCTGTTATCTAATAGCCTAAATTAAAATAAATAAATGTTCAGTGAAGGAGAACATAAGAGAGCCTGAACCTCTTACTCTCTTATTTAACCCTTTAATTGCCTAAACCATTTTTTGTTATTTGGGAATACAATATTAAAATATGCTACTGTATGATGCATATGTAACGCAAAAAATGTTAGATAACCTTACCTTACTTAACTGTTTTTTTTTTATAAATACGGTAAATAATGATTTCATTTGATATGCTAAAATGCAAAAGAATTGTTGTAAAGTGCTATATCACATATTTTACATATAAGAACATTTTTAAAATTCTTAACTATAAAGCCACTAGCTATACTATTTTTGAAATGTAGATGATTCATAAGCTTTTAAATTTTATATCTTATTTATACAAAAAGTAACTATTAATTATGGCCGCATATAAAACGAAAAAATATTTGCATACATGATCCTCTTGATCTTCAGCTAACCGGATATGCTAAATGACATCGGTCGATAAATCAACCCTTTATATAAACGAGTTGCCACAAGTAACTGCAATAAGGCAAGATAAACTTTATCTTGCGATTATTTAAAAGCATTATGCATACCAACACTTTTAGAATAAGCAAAGAATAATGCTCAAATAAACGCTTAATTCTTTTTTGTAAATATTTAAATTATTGTGTAACTAAAAAGAGTATACATTTCATTCTTGTAATATCAGGTATAAAATCGTGTTGTTACAAAGAGGACTTACGTCAAACATTTCTCTGTTTGAATAATGAATTTGTCAATGTTGAACAAAGTCAAATCTTGAAATCAAAAGAAGATGATGATTTTTCTGGATCTAAGAAAACATTACATTATTTGGCAAATTCTCATTCCGAATGTTGTATTCAGTATATCCGACAAATCTTGAAATGATTGATGCATTTTCCTTCGATGCTTCACATATGACATTTTTCCAATGTCATATATTAGATCCAAATTAGAACAATCGCCATCAGAATAAACGGAATTTCAATATTCTTTGAATTTGGTGTTTTTAAATAAAATCTGCTTTTATTAATAAGCGTGCAAGTAGAAACTCTGCTTTGTTGGTTACATTCAACTTTATTGAAAAAATACTTGTTACAAAGATTAATAATCAAAATATTCGCTATTACTATTTATAGTCTTTTGCGATTTATCGGGTAGATGACGAATTCCTTCGCAATAGAAGCTTGGTGGTTTTGAAGCGAAATAGTCATCGAGCCATTATCGCACATCTTCAGTTTCCGTAAACCGCTGGTTTTTCACATATGAAGACATCGATCTGAATAAGTGGTAATCGGAAGGAGCGAAGTCTGGAAAATACGCCGCATGTTGGACGACTTCTCATCCTAAGGAGAAGATGAGTTCTTGAATTGGTTTTGCTGTATGTAGACGAGAGTTGTCATGCAGCAATATTACTTTCCGTCTTCCTTGACCCGTAAATGGTATTCTTTCCTCTAAAGCATCACTTAAATTGATGAATTAGGCCTGGTAACGTCCAGCTGTAACAGTTTGACCAAGTTTCTAATTCCACCAGACACACAGTAACACTTTCTTGGCACGAATATTCGTTTTTGCAATTGATGTTGATGGCTGGCTTAGATCAACGCTTTTACGTTTAGGATTGTCGAAAAATCCACTTTTCATTACCCGTAATGATTTTGCGCAAAAAATCTTTCCTTTGTACCAAGAAGGCAAATTCATGCAGATGTAAACTCTTTGGGTTTTGTTTTCTTTCGTCAGTTTATGAGGAACCCATTTTACTTCCTTCTGTATTTTTTTCGTTGCATGCAATTGAAGTGATATTGCTTGATGATTAACTCTTAACTGCTCTGCAAGCTCTTCTTGTGTTTGACATGGATTTTCATACAGTAAAACTTAAAGTTCTTTGTCTTCAATTTTTTACTCCACTTGGACGTGGATCGTCCTCGACACTAAAATTTCTATCAATAAATCTTGAAAACCATTTTTTTAATGTTGAATTACTCACATAATACTTACACAAAATCGAAATAATCAATTCTATAGCTTAAGGAGCATTTTTTTTTCTTAGAATAGAATGACATACTGTAAATGTTGCTTATCGACGTCCATCTCTTATAAAATTGATACACACGTAATGACAGTTTTTTAAACGACTGATACTTATGTCATAAAAACAGTAATGTCTAAGCTACATATAGTCAAAACGTTGGGTGAATTGGTTGCGTTCAAGATGGTTTTTTATTATATTTGTTCTCTGCAGTTTTATTAGTAACTCATCTCCACGAAGCTGAAATTAGAAATAATTTTCGTTATCATAAATAATTATCTAAATAATAATAGTTTGTTATTTGATAATAATTGCTTTTTATATATCACGTTAGTTGTGATAGGTGCTCTAGAAAAATAATAAATCCGAGAAAATATAATAAACTCAAAGTAAAAGTACAGTAAATACATAACTGTAGGCTTTTTGAATAATAAACTTTACATTTCATCTGTTAAATATCAACATGTAGAATGGGAATTCTGTATATTTAAATATTTTCTTACGTTAAGTTTAGTAAAAATTGTAGCAAAGCTATAAAAATATTATGTATAAAGTATGAAAGTGGTATGTACCATAAACCATTACAAATTTAAACGTTAACATCACAAAATCTAGGAACTAAAATTTGTTGTTTACTTATTTTTAGAAATGTGTTTTGCCGTTATTTTACGTTTCTACAGATTTCTTAGTGATGGCAAAACTTTTGATAAATGTATTTACCGTAGCAGCTTTGAAAAACTAAAACGAGAAATCACTTAAAGGATTAATACGATAATGTATTGTAATATCACTATCTTTTATAACAAATTTGGTTTTTGATGAAAGATTCTTGATAAAGAAACAAAATTAAACGTAAATTAATTTTCTAAGGCACCTCAAATCAAAATATAAGTGCTTAAAAGTTAATCTGTCAATAAAAGGAGATGAGTTTTGGGTAGTTTCCAATTTCCTTTTTTGATATATACAATAAGAAACGTCGTTTTCAAAATTGGCAAAAATAGAAAAGAATATGTCTATTGTTTGTATTAATGCTTTCAAATATCAAGTATCTTACTGACTTTCAATTTCCCTATCCATATGCTTTTAGAATGTTAAGACCCAGACAATGGTTTTACTAGTATTTGTATAAGGTTTTCAAAGCGCCTCTTCAAACATGTAAACATAAAAGTATAAAATTGTTTGAAATTTTATAAAACTATACATCTATAGAATGAGTTTTGAAGCTTTTTGTAGATTATAGAGGCTTAAGCGACCAAAGAAGCTCTTCCTAAGCAGATGCTTGTATTTGCCAGATACGTCTACTTGACTTGACTTCATTACTCTGCTTATTTAATTACTTAGGGTAGAACAACGCAATTTTATAAAATACTGCACATAACATTGTTTATTTTATCAATCAAACTAATAGATTAGTAAAACAAAGATTAAACTAGAATCTAAGGAAATCTAAGAAATTAGAATATAAATATTATATATAAAGTACTGCACGGTGCGGCAACTAACTTCCTTATTTCAAAACGCAATAAAACTCATTTTATGAATCGAAACTTTTTATTTTTTTTATAATGGAGGTACACAATTTTGAAGATCATGCCAGGTAGGTGGCGCCCCCCATTGTCGATACACTGAATAAGCCAATTTCTAGCATGAGCCATAATCCTTACCAGCATAGCAGTGGGTATGTTGGCAATTTCTGACCGGATGTTGGCTTTCAGGTCTTGTGGGGTTTTTGACGGTTGACATAAACGCGGGATTTTAAAAAACCCCACAAAAAATCGCAAGAAGTCAAATCGGGGGAGCGGTCTGGCCACTTCAAATTGCCTCTTATTAAGATGAGGCGCTCCGGAAAGTGTTCCCTCAAAACAGCCATTGATGTCCTTAAAGTGTGAGCCGTTTCCTAAGTCTAATTCATCAAGTCGTAGAAAAAAATTCCTCGAACATGTCTACACTCTGACATCATTTTCTTAAAAAAAAAACAGTGATCAACAATTCCAGCTGAGGAAAGTGTACACCACACTGTAACTTTAGGTGAATGTAAAGGCCCTTGATGCAATTCTCGGAGATTAGTGTCGGCCTAGTAGCGTATGTTCTGCTTATTGACGCTTCCACTCAAGTGAAAATCGACTTCATCACTGAAAAAAACAATTGCGTCCTCAGGAACGTTTTCGAGAAGTGTCTCACATGCGTTTCTCCGAGAATTAAAGTCCAGTTCTGAGAGTTTCTGCACAATCACCAACTTGTAGGGATGGTAATGAAGGTCATCGTGAAAAAATCGCATTACTGAACGATCGAAAAGTCCAAGGGCAGACGCATGTTTGCGCGCAGAACGCCGTGGGGATTGCAAGATTGAAGATCTCACTGCCTCAATGTTCTGAGATGATCTGATGGGACTCCAGTTCTTCTTGTCGCACTCCCGGTTTGTCTAAACGTAATGACCCATGTAACAATTGATTGCCGTTTCGGGACACGACCCAAGGGATCTACATTGAAGTGATTTCGGAAGCGCGCTAGCTTGCGATCACAGAACATTCGTTCGAAAAGTAGGCCTCGACGGCAAACTCACGTTTCCCACTGTTCCAACTGACAGGGGTAAGGAATAAAAACTTTAGAACCACGCCTCTTGAATTTTAAATTACAAACAATAAAATAGTAGAATAAACTTCAGTACATAGAGAGAAAATAAAAGAGAATCCAATAGAAAAATTAGTATTAAGAATTTAACGACTACACAAAAGCAAATTTAGAAAAGTGGTTAAGATAATTATCGAATATTAATCATTAATTCCTTTTTTGAAATATATTGAATTTTATTAATTATTTTTTCTTTTCGAGAGGTTAATGTACACATACTTTCTTTTTCAATTAATTTTTTAGAATGAACTGGTATGCTCATAAACTAAGTGAGAGTAGTGGCTTGGCAACGTCCCCGAAAGGGAATATAATATGTTGTAGAAAATCCTTCTGGGTCAGATAGCTTAAATTTTAATGTAATATATGTAGTATTCTTAGCATATTAAAACCAAACCAAATAGACATTATTATATGTTATAGGTAAAGTTTTTTAGAGAGAAATTCTTTTAGACATTACCCTAGCCAACTGGTCAATATCATTTTTAAAAGTAACGAATAGAAATTCCATAGGCAGTAAGTTCATACCATAAATAACTTTTTCAAATTGTACTATTTGATACAACAACGATATAACATATTTAATTTGTTATTACGTAAAAATATGTCTCTTAGGCCTAAAGCTCGTACAATTTATGTACTAACGAGATATTTTGCATTAATTATAAAGCAATGGAATCTCATATCTTCAACTAAGTTTCATTAGAACATTCAAGATGACAAGCGCTGACAAAGAGTAATTGGAACTTCATTTGTTGTATATTCCTTGAAGTTCGTATACTTCCAGCCCGATCAGGATGTTTTTTTTTCTAATTTCCATGTTATTTGGGGTGTTGGTAGGTTGTTTTTTTAATGGATGCAAATATATTGCTTAAACCTATGCTACTCTTATAAAATATTTTCACGGCAACGTTCAATGTATCCACAATCAATGTTTTTTAGAGATCAAAGGTTATAAGCGGCGCATCACAGCAACATGTGTTTCGGGACGTTAACTATACTTTGAGGATAGCGCCAAATTTGATTATTTTAAGTTTATTTATAGGGCTTATACATTTCTTTTTACTTTTTAGTAATAATATGTATAAAAAAACTGGTAAGATATTTTTATTTTTGGGCGTCTTGAGACTATAATAAAAAATAGAAAATTCAATTTTGAGATAGTGGAGAGGCAGGCGTGTAAATAGCCGCTCTCGTGGATGCGGTGTTGGATACGATACCGATGCGGCTCGTAAGGACCAAAAAATAGAGAGGCAGGCGTGTAAATAGCCGCTCTCGTGGTGCGGTGTGGAAAGGTAGTACGGCCCGTTTGGAACGGCATCCGAGAAGGCCCAAATCGTCCCTTAAACGGCCGTCGCGTAAGCGGATGGGGGCGGCTACCGATATCCACCAACGAATATTGCCAAATCGCTCACCTGAATCGGCTTCGGCTTCGGCTTCGTCGGCGATTCCCAGGGCCGCCTCTGCGTTGCGGATCGGGTTGAGACACGACCGAATTGGTCGCGCTGAGGATGGCGAGTTTCTTGCGGGTTGAGACACGACCAAGTTGGCCGAGCTGCGATGCGTGAATGTGCGGTGTTAAAACACGACCAAATTGGCCGCGTTGCGGATTGCGAATGTATGCGGTGTTAAACACGACCAAACTGGCCGAGCTGCGGTACGGGAATGTTGCCGGGCTTTGCGCCTGGCTTGGCGGCAGGTCTTTGCGGGCAATTTGCATTCGCCAGCACCTTTCAAATCAAAAGGTGCCGCCGACGGCGTATGCAGACTTGTCGGCTGAGCAAAAGCCCATATGCCGTTTTGTGTGCGATGGCAAAACGGGCAGACATCACAGCCGCCAGCATGCCGCCGCGAGATAAGCGGTTCAAGGGCGAAAAGGCCGCCACACCAGATAGTAAGCTTTAACTTATACGTTGGTTTATACAGTGTTGCAAAAATACATGTTTTTCAAAGAAGTGCAACTGTGATTTTTAAAATATATTTGTTATTAATACCAAAACAATCTGTAATAAATGCAATTGATAAGTATGCGCCAATTATTTAATTATAAAACATAATTTTTAAAAGATGCTGCCCTTCTTTCTGAATAGATCTCCTGAGTCCCTTCTTGCAGTTCTGCATTGCACTTACCAACATTTCCAGTGGTACAAACAGATGTCTGTTAAGGGTGGGGGCAAGGGGTATTGCCGAAACGTAAGATTACATGTTGAAGAAACTTTTGTTAAACAACCGACATCGAAGTCTTTCCATGTGGATTGTGGCTTCATCTTGCTGAAAGCGCATTTTGTCCTTGTTGATTTATAAGCCTCAAAATTATGGATGCAAAAAATTTGATAACATGTCGACTAAGCATGTGTCCTAAAGTCATTATTACCCTTCTTCAAAAAAGTAAGGCCCAACGATCCCTATTTTCAAAACGTCGCACTAAACTGTAATGTTAACACTAAGGCATGTGCAAATCAACAATTTTGTTTATTGTCATAACGATACAAATAGAAATGTGTCTCATCTGAAGCAATAAATTCAAGCATTCCTTCCAAAACAGTTTGCGTTAGACAAAATCACTTTAAAACTGATTTTGAACAAATTATTACTTTGTACAGATGAAATTTTAATTTGCCGTGTAGATGCGCTGCAGCGAGTGACAAGACAGACCCATAGTTCAAGCACGACGACTGGTAGAGCGCCGAGGACTCTGAAGAACCGACCATCTCCATCTCATTCTATTAACATTTTTTTGGAATTAAAGTTATACGGGGACCCCAGTTGCGAAACGATTCAACCCATCGGAGTATCGTGTTACGATCACACGATATATTAAACTAGCGACGTTGAACAGTAACAATGGAATTTATTATTAAAAAAAAATATTCGACTGCAAGATCGCAATGTTCAACATTCCGCATTGGCTACTGAAATTGATACATCTAAATTACTTGGAGGTGGTATACTATAGTCATCGATTCCCTCTTCCCAACTTTCACCCACTTCAAAACCGACCTTTCTGCGTCATCCAGTATCTCAGGAAATTCCACATTGAAAATATTTATATATCTATAAAACAAATTTATGCATAGTGACCTTCACTGGCTGCAAAAAAGGAATTGCCCTATCCAGCAGGTGTAATAGCTATAAATGCAAAACTAAAAAAGAGTTTTACATAATAGTTTCAGGCCGTTTAAGTTTTCAAATGACGCCAACGGTGATATGTTTATTATTTATTTAATATATGTCGACTAACGTTTTTCCACTGCATATAAAGCGCAGTTCAAACTTTGATGGCCTACTATGGGCTGTCGAATCAGCTGAAACTTGCATATAAACAGATTTATGTAAATATAACATAAGTTAATTAATTTTTGTTGAAAAACTGTTCATAATGTATAACGACCACATTGCCAATTTTTGTATTATTACATTTTTATTGTATTATAACAGTAGTAATTTTTTTACTATTAAATAATTCATTGCTTTATAAAATTTAACATGGGCTCTAAATAAAGTATTTTTAAGGAAACATACAAGAACTATCCATCAAATCAAAGGTCAAAAGTTGATCACATAACTCAAAATCCGTCAAAATTGGCTGATTTATGCTCCGCATAGTTGGAACAATGCCGGCAACTACACAGGCGTTGTGCGCGGCGGCAATTTTTAATTTGTTTTCGCCTCTCCATCCAGCACACACCTGGTGTCCTTTGCGAGCGACGTCATTAAAACCAGGCTCTCCAGTTTATTTCGGGATTTAATTTCCCTGTAAGTGCTGGTAGAGGTTTACGGCGAAATAATATTTAATTAAATCCGCTACAAAGCGCGACGTTTTTTACAGCAATAAAGATTGCCAATTCCCTACAATTTAGCAGGCAAACTTAATAATGGAACCGGAATGAAATAATTTAGTAGGGACTGTTCTAGATGCTGTATACCAGTATTAAGGTAATACTTTAGAGCGGAATAACCGTTTAAGCCGGGCGAACTCGCTTTACTGCCCAAGTCCTGCAAGCGATTTAGACTTATATTAATTTAGGCATAAAGTTAGTGCTATTTTTTATGTAAATATGCGTTCTTTAATGCAGAATAAGGCAGTAAAAAACAGAAAGAAAGTTGCAACTTTCCTGCAAAATCAAATGGATACTAATAAATTACGATTGTTATTTAAAAATTTAAAGTTATGTTTAAGTAAATGAAATGTAATGATATTTTGTTAAATTTACAGAGCATCATATAAATATATAATTATATTTTTGCATAGTCCCTTAACTTAAAAATATATTTTGATGATTGTGATATGAATAAATCGCACACAAATGTTTCAACAACAACCGAGCCATCAAAATCTTTGTTCACTAAAGTGATTTTTTCAGTATTTAAAACAAACGATAACTGTAAAATGCTAAATCATAACTATAGGGAAAGTGTTTTAATATAGTTAAGAATAAATAATCACTTTTTTTTAGTTTAGGCTAATATATCAGCCGGGCGTTGATAAGGTTTTGAATTTGAAACTAGCCTTCTCTCTGACAATATGTGAGCATTGTTTTGTCTAAAAATAAACAGGAATAATTTACACAATGTCCAATCATAGTCAAGCCTTAAGCAAATGACGAACAATGCAAATATTTAGCAGTGGTAAAATATTAATATGTTTTTGTAATCCAACCAAAAATAGAACTTATCGTAAAATGTACCTTAATGCTGTGTGTCTAGTAGAATTACAAAAGTGTGATTTTCTTTGAGCAGATTTATGAAGATCGGACAATTACTGTTGAAGTCATTAAGGGGTTGGCCAAATATATCTATTCTACAAAAACATTTTGGTATCATCAATCATATGGGTAACGTTAGACGACGTACACGAACCACACAGAATTTGGAGAAACTCAAAAAATAAATTGATATTCTAGTCATTTCATAATTCTCATTTGGCACTATCGGATTATTCTATGACCGATTAAAACTTCTTGTTTACCTGTCATTTTTTTAACTTTCAAAAAGTAGGAAAAATGAGTTCTTTAATTTCAAACCATATTTTTTCCCATAAACGCATGAAACCTTAGTTTATAGATGGACGGATATCATAGAAACAATTATATATATATATATATATATACATAAATGTAAAATAAATAATTTATATATTCAAAAACGATAATGTATGTGTGCCCGTATGAATGTGTGTAAAATTTCGGCAGGAAATGCACTGGATGGGAAAAATTTTGTTGGCCTGGAGGCCTGGCGAAACTGGTGTGGAGTAATCAGATGTTTCTATATGACAGGTAAGCATCGGCCATCATTTCTTGTATTCGGACAGTCCAGTAATTGTTGTATTTCAATTGCCTCACAAATTATTCAATTGGTAGGACGGAAGATGAGAGTAACGATTTTTGCATAGCTGAAGTAAATTTTATTGCCGGTTTCTTTATTATATTTGGCAAGTACCGGACAATTATCGCATTCCGTGTGGCCAAATACCATCATTTTTCTGATAAAATCTATTTCAAACCGCGGAAACATATCCAAACGTTCCATACAAAAACTTTTAACTTAACGAGTGCTTTATTACCAGCTCTCAAACGAAAATTTTCTATCTCTTGCGGTTTCGGAAATATAATACCTCGATCGCGCCTGCCGCCGGGCCGAAATTTGTCATTCGGAGGCGTTCGGGTCGGCACGGAAAGGCACGAACAATTGTGTGACAGCAATAGTTGAACTTTGACCTGTATGACAGCAGCACTCATAATTTTTTTTATATATATAATTAAGCTATATTTAAAGCTTACTTTACTATGGAACAGTTGGGTTATGACTAAAACAACACTATGTTATTATCCTTAACAAATCAATGCTGTTTCTGTTTAGAATCTCTATTTACTCAACCAAAGGAACCTTGATAAAACTAGTTTAGAACCTTATGGTAGTTTCATAAATT
Source organism: Sinelater perroti (assembly GCA_036346155.1). NCBI lineage: Eukaryota > Metazoa > Arthropoda > Insecta > Coleoptera > Elateridae > Sinelater > Sinelater perroti. The sequence continues at coordinate 3,960,857 of JARFIY010000005.1, read as the reverse complement.
ATGCTTATATCACAGCCACTCTATTGTTTAAATTTTTTTCTAGATGATACATGACAAAAGACAGCTGATATGAAATATGGCGTGGTTGAGCGCCGAGTCTACGTTTGGTTGCCTATCTTCAGGACCATTTTGTATATTTCACTTTTGTAAGGTTACTGCACCGACTTATCCCACTGTTATCATTTGTAAATAAATTGTTCTAATTTTCCACGCGAGTGAAAATTTAGCCCAGGACGACAAAAACACTTTTTTACGGAAACCCCTTGTTCAGATATATTTAAAAAATAGCTCAAAAACGGAAATGTTTCAAATTGTGCCTTCGGGCGATTTGATTGTTCGGGCTCTTGCCAAACATTGTAATGTGACTGTTACCTGAAATTATGTACGTACCAGACTTACATTCTCCGTGAAAACGTGGCTAATGAAACCAACCAAGATGCGCCTAATATACTACGCACAGCGCTATTACCAAAACCAAATTTTAAAGCCTCTGAATAACATAATTTAAAAGCATTAAAACAAAGAAATAATATTGCAAATTTTACAGATAAGCAAGAGCAACATCACAGTAATCTGAAACGCTTTAGACTATATCAGCTTTGTGAAAAAATTACTTAAATCATGCAACTATAGTTATATATCTAGCGATCCCATTTATCTTGAAAATAAAACCAAAACCTTGCTTTCTAATTCAAATCTGCCATCTGATAGTGAAAAACTTTTCTTATACCCCGACTAAAATCTATTAAAATTCCAAAATTATATGGTTTTAGACAACTTTATAAAAAAAAATTTCTTTATTATAGTTATTCCATTTGGTTTTTCCAACTGTAATCTGGTTAAATATCTTGCGAAAATTCCTCAACTTCTGTCACAATAGGTCTTATTCTACGTCCAAAATTTTTAGTATTTCTTATAAATACTAAAAATTTTACATATACACAAAGATGGCATCGTGTTTAGCAATATTTCATTTTTGTGACCTTACAATTGTTGAAGCCAAATTGCAATAATAAAAGTATATCTTCTCGTTAACTAATTATTGTTATCTAATAACTATTTGACATATTAAAATAAATTTTACCACTCTACTAACTGTGCTTCTATGACTTTCCCACTTTTACTTATTCATGGTCTATTTTGAAACAAAAGCTGTCATCTACTTTCATCTGATATCTACCTGTTAAATACCAACATCAAGTTTACTAAGGAAACTAAAAAAATAATGCTTTCTTTTTTCTAAACACTTTTGTTACTAAACATTCTTTAATGGACAACACTAAGATATCACACAATCAGAAATATTAATAAAAATACCAATTTCCAATCTCCAGACCTTCTCATATTACAGAAGTGTTGCTGATAAAATAAATATACATTTGATTTTTACAACCAGTAATAAAATAGCTTACCATTTCGTTCAGCCAAGGATCACTGTCTTCAGAAACCCCAAGAGTATATGACGGATTATATATCAACTTTCTAGTCATACAAAAAAGCTATAACTTTTATGGAGTTCTTTTGGAATATCTGGAATGTCACTCTTGGATTTTTTATATTTTCTTGATTAAATCTATATATCTATAATTAATCATGTATCTCTATAATGCATTGACCAGCGCCCACGTTTCCACCGTGTCAAATGCCTTTTCAAAATCTTTGAAGACTAGGTAGAGGGGTTGGTTATATTTGTGCGCTTTTTTTATAACTTGTCTTACGGTGTCTATGTGATCCAAGGTGCTATACCCCTCTTCTAAAACCTGCCTGTTTTGGGGTTTGGAATTCGTCTAGACATTTCGTTATTCGTGTTGATATTATTTTTGTTAAAAGCTTACACATGTGGGATAACAACAAGATCGATCGATAGTACATTTCTGTAGGGATCCTTTTTGTTCTACACCTCTGTGTGATTTATGTTTCTAGTTCAATTTTCAATTAATTTTGTTCTCTCTAATCTTGTATTTATTTTTACTCGTGCTCTTATCGTTCTATGGTCGCTAATGTTTATTAGATTGAGGACGGATACATCTTGTATAATGTTCCTACGATCTGAGATTTTAAAATGAATCTTTTGTTCTGTGATCTTATTGGGGCTTCGGGCAGCACCTCGTGAAATTCCTAAAGTAGGTTCTGGGCCTATATAACACTCACTAGATCCCTGCTTGGCCAATTTATCGGCATTATCATTGCGTGGATACCGCAATGCCCAGGTGCCCATAACAGTTTCACTGTGTTATGTTCTGTCAGTGCATTGAGTTCGTTGATGCATTCCCGTACCAGTCTAGATGATGCTTTTGTGCTTGATAAAGCCTTTAAAGCTGCCTGGCTGTTTGATATAATATAGATCCGCTTGCTCCTGTAAGCCCTCTTGCCGTTTTCGCGCACATACTGTAGTATACCGTATATTTCTGTCTGAAAGACAGAAGCAGAGAAAAGCTTAGCTCTACCCTGGGAGCCTCAGCATATATTCCAGCTCCAGTACCCAGCTCGCTTTTAGAACCATCTGTGTACCAGATTAGGCTACCAGGTGCAATTGGCTGTCTAGAAGACTCGCTCCTATTTCGATCCTGCATGATCACCTCGAATATATATATATAATATACACATGTTTGGTTAACCTTTTGTGGTTAACTAGGTTTGAAGAACTTAGTTCACGGTTTAAACCGTGTCGTTTTTGAGAAAAAATTGTTCTAAAATTTTGCTCTAAAACAAAATAATATTACAATTTTACAAACAGACAAGAACAGTACTACAGTTATCCTAAATATAGCAGAAAAGATTTTAATTTTACTTCAGTCTTCTGGCTATCGTCATGTATGTAATAATCCCGCCATTTAAACGGGAAAAATCCAAAAACCCTATTACTAAATTCAAATCTACCGTTTGATACCAAAACACTCTTCATACTCTTAGGAATATTTCCCAGAATTTCTAAATTGTATGGTCTTCTAAAAATTTATAAAGATAACATTCTAGTTAATGTTTTCAATTTTACCATCCACAGTCCAGCTAATACCTTGCCAAAACTATCCAATCTTTTACAGAGCAGGCATCATCCTACGTCTGAGGCTCTTATCATTTTCTAGAAATACTCAAAACCTTCTCCATACGCCGACATGGTATTATAATAATTTTAGACGTCTTTTCTTTGTTTATCAATATCCCACACCCTATAATTATCGATGGCTCCCTTATAAATCGACATTTAATATAAATAAAAATATCCTCTCCTTATCCCTTTAACTACGGCTGTCGTCAATAGACGACGGAACGAAATTTTCGTGTGATACGGGTGTCAATAAGCGATTTGATGAATTATACAGGGAACGCACGTAGCTTTTTGACTTTTATTTATTTTATCTATATTTTCTTGATGAAGCATGTGCGTTAGGTGTTTATTTTCGTTCTTGCGGTATCAGATCCATAATAAATACCAATTTGTATTTGTTTACATTTATTACAGTCATTTGGTAGTTTTACTTGGAAAATTTAATCAGCGATGTCAAATATCTAGGTGTAATAAGTATCCTTCGTCGATGATATACATCGTATTTTCAATTTGCGGCGCTCGTAAGCCAAAACTATTACGAAAAAAAGGAAATTTTCCCTAGTTTCATTTTGTATATAAATGTTTTTATCGTGAAATAAGTCGGAAAGGCGATATTGTTAAAAAACTGCTTTTAGGGGCCATTTTTTCAATATGGCGGTGTAAGCGGCAACAATACGAGGTGGCAAAGTTGAAATTCGGAAAGATCACATCAAAATCTATAAAATTACCCATTTTCAAAACTCCCGGTGAACTTCCCAGGTAACCCCCTTTTTAGTAGTACTTCCGACAGCGCACACGAAATGTCAGTTTGGCAGTAATATTTGAAGTGTCGAGTTGTTATTGCACTAAAAATATTTTTTATTTGCCTCATTATAATATCGAAAATGGGTTTACCGTCAATACCTCGTGGTACGCGCGGTTAAAGCGTCTGAGGATCGATTGATTGATAATGACATTTATAGTGATGAAGAAGAAATTCTTTTACTTAGAGACCTGGATAGTGCAAGTGAGTTTAGTGAAATAGACAATGACTCAATTAGTGACAGTGATGAAGAGACTGTTGCATGAGATTTACGTCGGCAAAATTGCGTTATTTTTAATCCCACAATATACAATTTTGACGATGAAAATTGTGGCATCTCGGAGGCGTTTGAAATAGAAAATGAATATAACGAGTACGAGTACTTTGTGAAGTATTTTGATGAGGATATGATGACAATTGTAGATGAAACTAATAGATACCATGTGTACAGTGCCGTAGACGATCCGGCCTCAAAAAGAAAACCATGGGTGCCCATCAATGTACATGAAATGTATAGCTTTTTAGCAATAATTTTATCGAAACCGCACATAAAAAAACATAAAATATCGGATTATTGGTCAGCAGATCAAATTATTGCCAGTAATTTTATTAGCAAGTATATGACAAGAGGCAGATTCACGCAACTGTTGCGTTATATACATTTCGCTGATAATAATAACCCTCCGCTCCCGGACCACAATAACAAATTGTGGAAAATACGAACTATATTTGAAGAATGGAATAGAAGATGTTCAACATTTTTCAAACCTTTTCAAAAACTTGCCATCGATGAGTCGCTGATATTATTCAAAGGCAGGCTACATTTCAAGCAATTTATTCCATCCAAGAGACATCAATTCGGAATTAAAATTTTTGTGTTGTGTGATTGTGAGACGGGAATTATTCTAAAGTTATTAGTGTACACCGGATCTGAAATTGACATTCCTCGAAATGATCCGTTGGGTGTTTCAGGTGCAGTAATAAAAAAACTAATGGTGAACTTTGAACAAAAAGGGCATCTATTATACACAGATAACTGGTATACTAGTCCCAAACTTACTATTTACTTGGACCAGCAGAGCACCAGTTTTTGTGGCACAAAAAAAATCGAAAACATTATCCAAAATTTTTACATAGGGTGGAACGTGGAATGTGTGAACGCAAAAAGTGCAGAAATGTGTTGGCTCTTAGGTGGAGAGACTAACGTGATGTGTTAATGCTTTCGATATTTCATCAAGGAGTGATGAAAAATAGCGGAAAATTGATAAATGTGACATACATTTAGCCACAGTAGAGTGTGTCCTAAAATCAATAAAGTGGTACAAATAACTATTTTTTCACCTAGTTGATGTTGCCATGCGAAATGCGTATAATATGTTCCTCGTAGAAACAGGAAAAACTTCAATACGCTTGAACATCTTCATAAGAAAAGTTGTGCAACAAATTTTAGAAAAACACGGAACTCTGACTGCTGCTAGACCGAGAAGAGAGAGCATGGAAGCTATAGATCGCTTAGCTGCAGTGAATTTTATGGAAAGACATTACCCCGCAAATGTTCCACCTACTGGAAGTAGACGAAAGGGGCAAAGAATTTGCCATGTAGGTTCTAATACTGACCGAGGTGAAAAAAGGCGGAAGTATGCTACAACTTGGTGCGCTGACTGTAAAATAGGACTTTGTATCGGTAAATGTTACAAAATATATCACACCAGACAATCGTTTGATGTAATAAAACTATTACATAAATTGATTTCAATTTGCTATTTTGTAATTATAACTTTATTTAGATACGAGTTTTAGTGTGCTTACTTATATGGATATTTTGTAAAATAAAATTTTGTTATATATTTATTTTTGACAAAACATGTATATTTTCATATTTTTTACATTTCTATAGCTCCCACTATAATTTGTAGGTCGTAAGCTAAATAAATAAATCTTCTCTAAACGTTTCGACGGACATGAGAGTCATCTTCAGGAGAAATCCAGAAAACATGTTTCCCATGTATATAATTATCTTATTTTTTATTGTATTGTGTGTAATTCGCCGGAATATATGAGAATGGAGGGAAAGTGAGAATAGAAGGTGGAGATAGCGAGAGCAAGTTGTGGATCGGAGGAGAGATCTATATACGCATAGCTTGAATGTTGTACTCAAAATTATATTTTTTTACTTTTGCCCCCATGTAACAAACCCCTATTTATAAAAAAGGGTGTTCATATTGCAATAAATAAATATATATGTACCAAGGGGGACCCAGATAACAAGGTTGGAGAGACTAAGTTTCTTAGCAAAGCATTTTTTATATAATGTGGAAGTGTAACTATATCAAAAGGGGGAGGTAATTACTCCGTTTAGCCCCACCAATTTTGTCATTCTTATGTAAATAAATAATCACATATAGATAAGAAATGAAAGAAAAGGCATTTGTAGAACTTTTCTTTTTCTTTTGATTTGCGTTCAGACAGACAAATTTGTGAATACGTACCAGTAGCTAAAGGGTTAATTAATCAATGCCCATCTAACACCTATTTCACTTTTCAAAATAAATTGTACAGTCAAACTAACGGTACTTTTATAGGTTTTCCACTTTCATCTGTCATAGCAAACTATTTCATGGCCGATTTTGAAACCAAAGACTTTATCTTATTTTACCTTAATCCCACCTACTGGATACAACATGTTGATGATACTTTTCTTATCTACCCTTACGGACAAGTTTTTTCTTTGCGAATTTTCTCCCTTCTAAACCAAATGTACAACAATATCAAATTTATCATGGAAACCGAATAAAATAATTCTCTTCATTTAGTAGATACACTTATAACATGAAATCCTTTAAACGACAGCTTTCACTACACTTTATATAGAAAATCCACTCATACTAACCGTTACCTAAATGCCAAATCTCATCATCATCCTGTTAAAATTCGTTCGGTTGCAAAATCTCTCTTTGCCACATCTATCAGACTTTCTAATAAGAGAAACTGTCAGACAGAAATCAAAACAATTACTAACACTTTACTGCAATGGATATTTTAATAAATTCTGATCCTACATAATCAAAAATATAAATAAAAATATCAACTTGCAATTCCAATAAGAAGGACACTTAACTTACATCAGAGTCTTCACCAATTAAATAAACTACATGCTAATGAGGTAAAACATATGTACGGTTTTTAAGACCAATAACAAAATAGTTTATTTTATTCGCTCAGAAAAAATCACTAACCAATGAGTTTATAAAATAACTGGTGGAGACTGTCAAAGGATTTATGTTGTTCTGAAAGATACTTTTAAAAATTTCAACTATTTTGGACACTTAGTTGTTGTTTGACAGTGGTTTACATCAATCGGTCAGTGCTTTTGTAAAAATGGAAAATTACTGTGCCTTAATTTAAAAGAAAATAAACCTATGCGAATTAAAGTTGAGTTAGACGCCGTTTACGGAGAGTCTGTCCCATAATTTTCCACCGTGAAAGAATAGGCACCTAAATTTAAACGAGGTCATATCAGATTGGCTGATGATGTGCATTCGGGACGGCCAACAACTGCAACCTCTACCGCTAACATACAAAAAGGACACTAAATGGTACTGGACAACCCTCGAATCAATGTTAGAAAGATAGCAGAGCCTGTGAGCATATCAAAAGAACGCGTTTGTCATTTATTGACTAGGAAATTGGACATGAGAAAACTGTTCGTGTGTTGGATTCCGCGCTTTAATCACAAATTTATTTGAATTGCAGTTTGAGTTGATTAACCACCTAGCATATTTACCTTATCTGCCCCCACCGACTAGATCCTGTTTTCTAAGTTTGGCTTGGAGGACAGAGATCATCGCAATCGTAGACGTCAATTTTGCAGAGCACAAAATTAACTTTCTCCAGGCAAAAACAACTGCTCCTATGTTTCATCTCACCAGCAGAATTATTCGTAAGGCAATTGAAATAAAAAAAACTCCCACAATTCCTGAACACAAGAGATCATAGCTAACGATCACTCGTCATATAAAAATTCCGCATCGTCAATTAGGCAATACCTTTAAACCAACAAACTTTGCCCAACCCAATTTATCTCTACCAAACAACAAAGTGTCAAACTTTTACTTCCAGTTCTATAAATGGCAAAGAAAGATCAGTGTTATTCAAAGACTTTTAGCTCTCCTTGGGAAAAAGTTATGTATACATATATTATTATTATTAGTATTATTATTATTATTATAATTAAAAATTAATTTTACAATTTTTTATTCCCATCGCTGCATTTTATTATGAACTGCGTCCACCTTTTGTTTTCCAGTTATTCTGTGATCTATATTACATTCAAAGTTGTTTATAACACTTAAGTTTTTGTTATTATTTTTTTATTAGTAATTTGTACAAAGTTAATTTAATTGTTCTATGTTCTAGTTGGTGATTTACATGTTATTTTTAGCTTTTTCTTGCTTTGAAAGAACGTATTTTGATGACACAATGTTTTCCCTCTCCATATCTAGGTTTTCATGTTACAAGTTTGCTTTTTTCAAGTTTGTTTTGCTATCAAAATAACCCATTAGTAAAATGTTATTTGTTTTATTTCTTGCGGTTTTTATTGCTTCATCTAGTTAATTATAAGTAATTTTCAATATCTTTCTCTAGAGCAACTTCTGTGGGTGCATATATTTGTATTAAAACTATTTTTTTTATTATTTAATTTTAATATTACTGTTGCTGTTTTGCTTAAGTATTCTTTATTTCCTCTATCATCTTTAGCATATGCGTTTCGATATAAAACCAACATTATAATTTTTTTTCATATTTTGTGTATGGTATGTGGTCCAATTTTATTTGAAGGATTGCAATGCTCATTCGTCTAATTTCTGATATTAACTATCAAGTCTTGAACATATGTTCTGTGGTGCAATTTGAAATTTCTCTGTGATTTCTCATCTTTTTAGTATTTTTAATTTATTGTACATATTTTTAATCTATAGGTTCTCTTTTCTTTTCTATTGTTGTTTGTTGTCATATTGTCTGTAATTTATTATATTTTTATAATATTTTTGTGTGTGCGGTTTATGTACTCTTTATTTTATATAGTTTCTTGAAGCTTTTCTGAAGAGTTTAGTTTTAGTAAACTTTACAGTCTGGCTTTAGATTTTTGGATAATTTAGCTTTTGTTTGACTTTTACTTTTGATTGTTGTAGGAGAATTATTATTATACAGGGTCTGTATTTTAAGTATGAAAATAAATCCACAAAACAAAATTTATTACAGATATCACTACAAAACTTTAGTAGTCTTCAAAGTATGCTCCTTGAACGTCAACACACTTCTGGAGGCGAGTTTTTCACGCTTCGTACGCTCCCTGAAAGTCAGAAAATGAAACATCCTTCAGAGCACGCGTGCAAGTTGCTTTGACATCATCCAAGGTTTCGTGGTAGCGTCCTTTGAGGGCGGTTTTCACTCTGGGAAAGAGGAAAAAGTCTGCAGGGGCAACGTCGGGGCTGTAGGAAGCTGAGAAATCGTTGTGATGCCATTATTCGTCAGGTACTCTATTACCACGAAGCAGGTGTGACATGGCGCATTGTCGTGATGGCTTTCAATCAGTGGCAATTTCTGGTCGCAATCGGTTGACCCGTCTCTTCAATCTTTTTAGCACTTTACGTAGAAGGCACCATTGACTGTCTGTCCTTCAGGCACAAAAATTCCAAATGGACCACACCTTTCTTGTTGAAAAACACAATCAGCATTGCTTTGATTTTGGACTTGGACATGCGAGCTGTTTTTGGTCGAGGCGATTGTGGAGTGTGCCATTCGGTGCTCTGCCGTTTTGTTCCGGGTCGTATTCAAAGATCCAACTTTCATCTCCGGAAATGACGTTGTCAAAAAAACTGAGGGTTTTCTTCAATGTGCTCCAAAAGATTTTCAAAACGGCCTCACAGTTTTACATTTGCTCGTCCGTTAAAACTTTCACAACATTCCAAGATCCTCGACGATGATTTTGTGAACAACCTTTTATCGATTCCTAGCTTATCCGCGATAAAACAAATACTTAAACGCCGGTCCGAGTTCAGCAAATCTCGCACACGTTGTTCATTGTCTCCAGTTCTTGAGGTTGACGGGCGACCTGTACGCGGTTCATCCTCTACGCTCTCCCGGCCTTCTTTGAACATTTTGTGCCACTTAAAAGCTTGAGCTTGTGATAAGCTTTCACTACGTACGCTTGCCGAATCATTTTCAGCGTTGATGCACCAGATTTTCCAAGGCGAGCATAAAATTTGATTGCGTAACGCTGTTCAATACTTTTCTACATTTTAAGCTTGCACACACTTCTTTGCAGACGTCCGCGCCGCGCGTGATCATGCCTCAATGGAAGCCAGCAGGCGACTGCCGCTTAAGCGTATTCAAGGTCAAACCCCCCTCTACCAACTCCAATCGATCCAGCGCCCTCTGACGTATATTCGCGTCAGGACATAAATATTCTCATTACTTAAAATACAGACCCTGTATCTTTGTGTTCCTGTTTCTTTTCTTTTCTATAACTCATTTTTTTTTGTGATCGCATCTTAATTTTTTGTTTGGCTTTCTGTTCACTTTCTTCTTTTTTTTCTTCAGAATCCAATGTACTAATTGTTTTTAAATTTTTATGTTATTTTTTTTATAATTATCCAATTCATGATTAGTTAATTGCTCTTGACAGTTGCCTTATTTTATTTTAAATGCGTTCGTAGTTTTGTATAATGTACCAGCTCTTATATTTTAAATCTCCATTAATTCCTACTCTAGTGCCTCTTAATATGGTGAAATTTTGCATTATTTTTATTTTCTTCAGTTTGCTGGTTAAGCCAAATTTATTGGGGCTGTTTTTATTTTTTGTTTTGTTCTAATTCTGAAAGTGCAGTCTATGTCTTTCTAATCTACGTGCAAGTTCATTTTTCATCTTGTTTCTTAGTCAACATTCCTATTATTTTATTGTTTCCTTTTCAATACTGTAAAGTATCAAATTGTTTTTCCTTACTTCCTTTTACAACTCATAAATTTTGATTTCTGGTCTTTGATGGTCTTTTTGTAAGTACCAAATTTTTTACTGTTATTTTAGTTTTCTTTACTTATTTCTTTTTCTATAAAATCTATTTTATTGTTGTGTATAATAGCCTTATAGTCATTTGTAACATTACTTGCATTGCTTCGTAATTTTCTTTCTGTTTTACCATTTTCTGACAGAACTTTTAATTACTTTAATTTTTGTAATAGTCTTTCTTTTCTTCGGGCATTTTAAAAGAGTTAAATCGATGATTTGCAAAAATATTTTATTCACACGGCTTTTTGCTTCTGCGCAAAATTTAAATTTTCAAGGTTTTATTAGAATGTTATCAACACATCACAACTAGTAAATTCACGCATCCGCGCGTTGTCGGTCATGGCCTAATCAAAATTTACCTCGTGCTATTTATTTTTATATTTTACTCTAAAATTTTTGATTAATTAATATCCGTTCTCCGTTAATGAACATTTTAATTACAAGCTTATTCCTTATTTTATTATATTTCCACTTTATGCATTAGTAGACTTAACAATTAGTTAAACTGCTCTTTATTTACTAGTAAGGCATTAGTTTCTAAAAGTCGTAAATATTTAAAATATCAAAAAAAACAATCTTAAGAAATAAAAAATTTCAAAGTCATAAATTTACTTTTGTAATAGATTTACAAGAGAACAAAATAAACATATTTGACCAATTTATATATAAATGTTTAAGTTCTTCATGTATTAATTTGTAATAACTAAAGTAACAAAGAGCCTCTGAAGTCTAGATGTGCGCGAAAAAAGACCGGGCTAAATTTAAATGCGGCCGAAAACGGCGCGGTTTTAAAATTCGGGGATAAATAGCGGACACCGCTTTGATTAATGGCACCAACCTGGTCACAATTTATTATTTCGTGTACTTTACCAAACCGCTGGTTACTGCTACATAATCCACCAGTAATCACGTTTATTTAGTCGCGATTAATTTATCTGCGCACCACCTGCGGTTTGCTATACTCGCATAAGTTTTACTTTTTGGTTGTTTCATTTTGTTCGCTTAATTAATTTTACTCTTTTTGCCAACTGCATGCCGGCGGGTGAATATTTTTAAGCTTGTTATCGCTCTATCTGCATTTCAAAGGGAGCTCGCAAATCCGGTGAAATTTCTGCTTTATTTGCAACAGGTGTTTACGTAAAATAGACACAATTTACAGCTTCGTTTTTATGATCATAATTTGGTTGAAGACAAAATCAATTTAATATTAGCGCAAAAAATTTAATTTATTTGCGAATGAGTGAAAAAGCTCCACAAACATCTTTTCGAAGGGACCCATCGCGATTTTCATTAGCCTTAGTCGTCTTAGGAATGCCGGAAAGGTAGCAAAGGCACATAAGGGACTATCGAACCTTAAATATCGCTGATTAAATTGTATCAAAGCTCCGCCAGAGCAGTGATGCCATCGAGGGGCCTTTGTCGAAGAAAGAATACAAAATATGAGCGGAGGCATTGGTCAATACCAGGAAAACGCCGGGAGTGCTTTGGGTTATAGTTCCAATATCACGATATTACCTGCCATAAAAAACAGAAGTTAGAAATGGCCGAGGCTGCGTGGCATTCTTGGCCAGGTATACCGTAAAATGTCACAACGGTGATGGAAATCGGGTGGTATGACATTCCGCTAAAAGCATTTCCGGATCAGCGACCGACTTTAACGTTGTGGATGGAAACAGCCACTCGATATGGCTGCTATTCAATTTCCTCGAATATAAATTTTGCCATGCCATGTAGAAATGATAGACCGTTTACTGACACTCGCTCAACGCATAATTGCCTCTGAAAGCTGTTCACTTGAGCTCTGACTAAAGTAATACGCATTTGGTATGTATATCTATTAATTAGCACCTGCGTCGCTTTAACATATTTTTATTAGCGAATATATAACAAGATGTAGCTAATTTTAAATGTAAATTACAAACCTTGATATTAGAACACGATCAATAAAGAGTTAGTTACATTTTCCAATTTAAATGAATGTACCAAAATGCAAAAATACCAATGTTTGATAAAGTTTAGAAATAACCTTATGTCTTCTTCAATAAAAATTGTAATGTTAGTGTTTATTCGTTTTGTTATGTATTGTGTGCTCTTGGGTCCTTTAGTGCTAAATTCAAATACCTTTATTTTCATTATTATGATACCAATCCAATAATGTTTTTGAACGTAAGAAATATGTATCCGACAGATATTCATCAAAAAATTAGTGAAATGTACGCTGCAAATGCAGTGAGTGATGAAAACATAAGAATATGGGTTGAACAGTTTAATGGAGGTCAAGAAAATGTACATAATGAAGAACATAGTATGCGGCCATCTGTCGTTATTAATGACTTGATGCAGTTTGTTAACAAAAACAAATTTGAGAGAACAAATGGTTTACAATTTTCTTTCTATTGAATAAACTTCTGTAAATGTTAAGAACTATTCCTTAAAAAATTGTTCAGGATTGACTACAGACCGCAACATTTTATCCTGGGGGAATAGATAAACGGGTCCCAAACTTCCTCAAATGTTTTGATGTTGGTGAAAGTTACTTCAAATATAGTTTAAAATTTATTCTTTTACTTAACCCTAGGATGCATAAACCGGGCCTTTCAGGCCCGGAGAGATTTCAATAACTTATAATTTGCTTGAAATAATTTAGCACTCGGTTTGAGCATTTAGATATGCTCTAAGCAGGTCTTTACTTAACACACACTTGATTCAAAAACATTCAAGTGTATTTAGAAATTGAAAAAAAACTTTCGGTTAGCACCCCATATTTACATAAACGGGGTCTCCGACGCCCGTCTACTTGTAGTTTCTATAAAACAAGTATAGACTTGATCATAGCTGGCTAAGAGTTGGCTGATATTGTCATTCAGTTGAAATAAAATTTGCATTTAGTGAACTTGTGAGACACATATAGTAATAGCATCAAAGAAGAGTGTGAAAAAGGTGAGGGTTAGTAGTGCCGGCTATGAAGAAATAATGTAGCAGCTGAAGATGATGATTTGGCTTCCGTGGAAAGTGATGTGTCAGAAGCAGAAAATGATGACACAAATTTCGAATTGTCTTCTGGCGAGTATTCTGGATCCAGTACTGATGATGGGGACGATAATTCAGAGGTGATGCTGATGATATTAGTAATCCGACCTTTGCTTCAACGAGTGGTTACATTGCTCTAAGTGGTCTGGATGGAAGTTTGGAACCTCCAACAAAAAATAAAATTCAACCACATAACATTATTCGGTGTGGACCAGGACTGGCAAGAAATAATATGGCTGCAACATCAAAAGAAGAGTTTCGGTTATTTATTAATCCAGTTATGATACACGAAATTGTGAACTGTAGTAATTTAGAGGGGAAAAGTGTTTACGGAGCAAAAGGAAAACCGTGGAAAGATGTGACCGTTGATGAACTTCTTGCATTCTGTGGTTTACTTATACATGCGGGAGTTGACAGAAGTTGGGATGTTCCTGCGAAAGAACTTTTTATCTGGAGAATTTGCTAATCCTATATACCGAGCTACAATGTCCATATTTCGCTTTGATATGAATATGAATACGAAGATTCATGAGATTTGACGATAAGAAAACTCGAAATACGCGTTTGGAAACCAATAAATTAGCAATGATATCCTATGTTTGGAATTTATTCATTCAACAATGCAAAACCTGCGTCATACCAGATACTAATGTAACTATAGATGAACAATTCGTTGGGTTTAGCGGTAGATGCAAATTCGTTCAATATATGCCAAGTAAACCGGCGAAATATAGACTCAAAATATTTTGGATGTGTGAATGTAAGTCTGGTTTTTCTCTAGATGGTTTAGTTTGTTGGCCGCCAGCCCGGAGAACCTCCCCATATAAACCTGGGTCTTGAAATCGTACAAACTCTTGTACGTAGTGTTCATAATTCTGGTCTCAATCTCACGACAGATAATTTCTCCACTGCTGTTCCACTAGTTGATTAAAAATATTACTGTTGTGGGAACACTACGTCAAAATAAGCGTGACATTCCAAAAGAAATAAAAGCCTCAAAAATCGTGTAGTCTACTCTTCATTATTTTGCTTTCGAAATATCTTATCCATGGTAAGTTACGCATCTAAAAAAAACAAATGCGTAATTTTACTAAGCACCATGCACCACGACGCATCTATCAATGATGACGCTAAGAGGAAGCCCGAAATCATCTCTTATTACATTAAAACAAAAGACGGTGTTGACATCTGTATCAAATGGTTTCGACATACACGTACAAAAGACAAAGTAAACGATGGCTCATGACATTTTTTCCAACATCATTGACGTTGCAGCACTGAATGAATCCATATATAGTATTTGCGAAGGAACATCCAAACTACAACGTAGGAGTGACTCACAAGCGCAGAATATTTTTGAAAGATTTAGCGAAGATACTAGTGATAACCACATGTGCAGAGAAGATCTACTAACCCTAATCTACGGCGCAGTGTCCGGGAGAGTATGAGCAGATTTATTGACATCTCTAATCCGCCAGCCGCTCAAACAAGTGCAACGAGAAAAAGATGCTCAGCTTGCCCGTTAAATATGGATCGCAAAAGTACAATAGTATGTATTAATTGTAAAAATAATATCTGTAATGAGTATAGTATTAGTATGTGCACTACCTGCTTCTCTAATCTCTAAGATTTTTGTTTATATCTTTTTAAAACAATGTTCACTTTCCATATTTAATCACACGTTTGTAATGTATATGTATAAACAAATAAATAAAATTTTAATTCAATATCTGTGTTTTTGTTATGACTATACACGCATTTACATACCGGGCCTCACAAGTCCGGATTATGTAAATGCCGATATTTTATTGGTTAAGTATCCTAGGGTACATAAACAAATTGTTAAAAGTAATTGGTTGTTGTTAAAGCTAAAATAAACTTACTCTCTAATCACGTTTCATATATTCTTCATTGATTTAACAGCAACTAATAATAACATTAAAAATGAGTACCTGTTGTAATACAGTATCATATTTTAACCACCACACTGGAAGAGAAAAATAACTTGATGTGCTGGGTATTAATGTTATGGGCACACTAAAAACACTTGTTATAACAATGCATAATAGACTGATTTTCGTGCTAGTCTAAATGTTAATCTTGAGAGGGTAATGAACTACAAAGGCTCCATATATAAAGACTTATTAAACCTAAAATTATTTATGCCTGAGCATGAACTAATAAGCAATAGTATGATTTTCCACGTGCAGCTTAATTATTTATCTTAAATAAAATAACTGACATAAATAATACATTAAACTGCGCAAGAAGTTAAAGTTTTTATAATTACAACAATCATATAATGCTTTTATCAAAGAGCAATTTTACAAATCGAAGGTATTTTAGACTTTTCAACTACTCACTCTATCACACAGACGGTACTAACCATAGAAAAAGCTATTAATGTTAAATGTTAATTAAACCATCCATAAAACAATAATGAAAAATACTTACAAGTAACCAGTAAAATTATAAAATGTTGGCGAAGTCTATTTATAATTTCCCCAAAAAGAGAATTCTTTTTGGACATAAAAAGCAATTTATTAAACATATATTTGATGACAAACATACTTATTTGGCTAACTACAGTAATAATATAACTAATTTAGCAGACATTGGCGTTATTATTTATTATTTACTAGCACAATCTTTCTTTTACCTGCTATTGGACACTTACTATTTTAATGTTGATATAATCATTGAAACCTCATTTGTGCGTAAACAAGCCGCACTGCCCAGCAGCTGTACTACCTTGAGGGTTTGGAGCCACAAACTCTACTCTCGCTCCTGTTTAAGTTAAAACCTGTTCAGTTCTGTTTGAAAGTTGCTAGAATAACGAGCGAACAGAAAGTACCGTGGAGCGCAAAATAACGTATTGTGATCAAATTCCTCGTTGGAGAAACGTCCCGTCCGTTGAAATTTATCACAAACTTCAATAGTATAACAAAGAGTGTCTTTTACGGATCCGTGTATTTGAGTGATGTAAGAGTTTTAGAGAGAGTAACAGAGAGCGTGTGGAGAATAAACCGCATGATCATCGGTCGTGAACATCCATCACCAAACATTGATAGTGAAAACGCGCTTATTCGTGAAAATAAGCGCAGCATTGTCAAGGAACTTTGAGAAATGCTGTCCATCAGTGTTGGTAATGTAGAACACATCGTAAAAAACCACCTGCACTATCGCAAAGTGAATGCAGCATTATAACAATATCAGGTCTTGTTCTTCTCTTCCTCCCTAGATGTTATCATAAACTTAGATTTGTTTTGATTTACTCTGAGTCTTAGTTTTGCGGATTTTTCCAACTGTATAAATATTTCTTGTAATTTGGACTTGTCTATTGATATGAATATACAAGTTATCAGCATATGCAAGTATTTGCTTAGTGCTGTTCATTATAGTCCCTTTTATTACTGCTGTTATTTGTCGTATTATCCACTCTAATAACAGGTTAAATGAACTCGTTTATAGAGCATTCCCTTACCTCAACCCTTCTTTCGTTTTGAATTTTTCGGATAAAATCCCTTATATTGTTATTCTCGCTTGCGAATTCAGTTGTTGAATATTGATAGCACTTGAAATATATTTAATATTTTATATAACTGTGACTTCTGAACCGAGTCGTATGCTTAACTGTAAATATATAAATAAGTAGAATAATTTAAGATCACTTGCCTTATACTAAAGATCCTGATCTAATGTGGATCTCTTTTTTTCCATTATGGGTATTTTCCTTCTTAGTATTATTGAGCTTAGTATTTTATATCCATTACTTAGCAAGTAATTACTCTTCCTCTACAATTTTCACATATCATTTTGTCACCTTTTGTGTAACGGGCAAATTATTGCTATACCCCAGTCTTTAGGCATTTTTTATTTTTCTAGATGTTTTTAATATTTTTCCTGTTTGAGTACTTGAGCATTTCCGCTGCAATTTAACTTTTCCTTGAGCCTCATGATTTTTTAGGCTTCTTATGATTTCCTTTAACTCCTGTTCTGTTGGTGTTTCTGCCTCATCCTTTTCTTGATACTTTATTATTAGCTCTTGTGCGTTTGTTATCTTACCTACACTTCCTATATTTAGTAACCGTTTGAAGTATTCGTTCCATCTCTTCATTCTATTTTGTTTGTCCCCGACAAAATCCCCTTTCTTTGTTTTTACAGAATGCCACTTGGGGTTGAAACCACTTCTTTTGTACTCCTACTTTTCTGTAAAACCTTTTTGTGTTTTGGCTTTAGTCATATTTCCTATTTCCACTGACCTTTGTCGTTCCAATTTTTGTTTCTTTTTCCTGCATAATTTTCCTTGTATATCTCTGTTATTTCTTCTCTTGTTTCTTTTAGCAGTGCAAGTCTTGCTTCGTTTCTTTCTTTAATATCTAACCTGCACTCTTCGTCGAACCACGGTTTCCTCTTACTGACTTTTTTTCTTCCTAACATCTCCGATACAGACTATAATATCTTCTGTATTTCTCCCCAGTGTTTGTCCACTGTGGTTTCCTTTTACTATCTTTTTTGATTTTTTATGATATTAATTAAATTTTACACCTACCGGAAAACGATCTGCTTCGCTATAATCACGGACGTCCAGTTTATCTGACATGTATCTAGCGCCAAGCATGATGTGGTTTATCTGATTCCCACGTCTTTTTATAAATTCTTAAATGTGAAAATTGTGTACTAATAATCACAATCTTATTTGTACTTGCTAGGTCTATTATTCTTTTCCCTTAATGGTTGCTTATTCTGTATAGGCTGTGTGCGTAATGTTTCTCGGTTTCGACTTTTGCTTATAGTCGTCCATTGTCAGTTTTACTTCGTGTGCTGCTATATTATCCACGGTCCTTTGCAGCTGTGCATGAAATACGTCCTTCTCGTGCTCCTGCTCGTCTTCTCTGAGTGCATACACTCTGAATATGCTGATATTCCCAAATTTTCCTCTTACTTTTGTCGTACCAATTCTCTCATTCATAGGGTTAAAATTCACAATTGCGGTTTTACATTCTTTTCTTATTATAAAATCCGTTCTGTACTGCCCCCCCTTTGCTTAGCTACACATAGTGTAACCATTACTTGTATCCCAAATGGCGCTCGTTTTCCATCTCACTTCTTGTACCTCCGTAATGTGTATTCTATATAACGAGATTTTTTCTTTTAGATTTTGTAGAGCCGCTGGTTTTATCAAACTATTCACATTCTATGTTACTAGTCGCATATTTTTTTATTTCTTTGCCTTTTTTTCAGTATCTTAATTTAATTTATATTGTTTTCCTTTTTTTGTCATTTTACATCGCGTTTGTCATCTCTATTTTCCATGCCATTATTTTTCGTTACTAGTTTCTTGACGACCCTCGCCAGGTTTTTGTGATTAATCTCATCTGTATTCTTATTTTTTCGGTCTTTGTGTTTTCAGAAGATCTTTCGCTTCCTGCCCTAATTTTTAGATGTTTGTTTTTTCTCCTCTGATTTCCGCTTATTGTATGTTACAGTTGCTCGTAATCCATAATTCCTTGCTGCCTTCATATGTTCAATACGAATTTTCCTTTGTTCCCGAATTCTTTTTGAATAGTCCTCGCTAATCCTAATATTTTTTCTTTGAGATTTCTGGCTGTCCTCATAATTTCGTATTTTCTACTTATTGTTGTTAATTCGATTAAAATCTGACGTCCTTTTAGCTCTCTTGCGGTCAGCTTACCTAATCTTCAAATCTCTTGCACTTAATATGTATATTTATATCAATGCGCTCCTCTTGAACCGTAATTAGCAATTTAAGTTTTTCATTTTCTTTATTCATTATAGCATTTTTTACTTTTCTTATCCTATGATAAGGAAAGTAATGTAATCGGCGGAAATTTGACCTACCCAGTTTTTCACATTTATGGACGAAATATAGCCTCAGGCCACCAAAAAAGTTGGTTGAGCCATTGGTTCGTGTGTGTGTGTGTGTGTATCTGTCTGTCTGTCGGTCTGTCAGTCAACAGGATATCTCGAGAACCGTAAGAGCTAGAGACTTGAAATTTGGTATGCAAGTTACTTGTAGGTAGAGAACTTTTGGTAAAAATCGGCCGAGCCGTTTGGTCGCAATGTCGCAAAATCGGTCGCAAAGCGGACGCGAATCTAAACGGTTGAAGATAGAAAAAACGTATGAAAATAAAAATGATTTGTTATCACGAGATAAACATGAATTTAAAATAAAAGTTGGTAAAATAGGAACTCGAAAAGAAACTGAAGCTCAGGATTTTAATATACCGGGTATTTATAAAATGTTTCGGGAAATTTATATTACTGGATATATCAGACCGAGGCAAACAAAAAATTATAATGAAATTTTTTGATGCGAGGTCAAATAAATAAGTTATAGCCGATTAAAAATTAATTAAACGAACCTATCACAGCGCGCTCGGAGAGCTTCCTGGTCGACTGCGGGAAGACGGGGGCGCTTGGCCGCTAGGAGGGAGCACGCAGGCGATAATGGGGAAGGCCGTGCGGCCGAACTCGCACGGTTACCTTCAGTGACGTAGCAAAATTTTAAGTACGAGTGAATTAATGTCTTGTTCTGTTTATTTTAATCAGCTTTCGAGTGTTGGACTCGCGCCTCGTCCTTTTTTTAAAATAACAAATTCCGGGACAAGAGCAGCTCAGGGCCGAGACGATGGACCCCGTATAATATATAATAATAGGATAAGGAAAGTCGTGTGATGTTCACACCAGATTTTTAATTTTATAGTATCGAATTCTTTACGTATGCTGTCTAATTGATTATCCATGCTCTGCTTCGAGGAATCCAATTTATTTAGATTCAAGTTAATTTCCTCGAGTATTTTTACCATTATAACCGATTCTGGTTATGTTTTAATTTGACTGTATTTACTATTTTGTTATTTATTATGGTTGGTTCGCCTTAAAACTTTGGTTATCACTTATCTCGCTCGACCAAGCTTTCGATTCTCCCGCCCGTACTTTACCCTGCAGGCCGCGTGAAGTATTCTCAATGCGTTTACTTTTAATTAGATCTTTTACTGGTGTTTTTTTTGTAATCAAAAAACCTTTTACTAAACATTGCTATCACATAAACACAACTCCTTCAGTTTGATATAAATTTTTTCCACTTGTTTCTATTTGCTTCTAACTTTTTGGCCTCTGTCCACGATTTTTCCTTCTTCTTCAGTACTTTTTCAATTTCATCATTCCAAGTTTGTTTTGGTCTTCCTCTCTTTCTTGTACCTATTGCTTTGGATTCCCAGATCATCCGTGTCTCCGCTTGTTCCTCCATCCTTTGTAGATGTCCCCACCACCCCAGTTGTCTTTTTTCAATAGCCTTCTACAGATTCAATCTTTAGTTCTTCTCTAGTTACTTCATTTCTAATTCTATCAAGCTTGGTTATACCTTTTACTCTTCTCAGATATTTCTTCTCAACTGCCCTTATCTTACTTCTATCTTTGTCAGCTAGCACTCATGACTCGCATCCGAAGGTAAGAATTGGTCTGAATACTGCCTTGTACACCTTCATCTTCGTTTTTCTTGATATTTCTTTTTTATTGATAAGGCCTTTACTCAGTGCGTGATACACTTTATTGGCTTACTCTATTCTTTTATTCACTTCTATACCTTGTTCTCCTGTTTCTTCTATAGTTACCCCCCGGGTATTGGAAGTTGCTCACTTGTTCTATCTTTCCTTTATCTATTTGGATCTTTACTTTTTTCATTTGTTACTATAATTATTTTAGTTTTTGACTTATTCACCTTCATTTCATTTTGGTTTAATACTTCGTTCCACACCTGGAAATTTTCCTTAAGGTCCTTTTCATTTTCCGTTATTAACGTTACATCGTCTGCAAATGCACATTCGGATATAACAACATTCTCCATCTTTCTGTATCCCACAGCTAAGGGCTTTGTTCTTGTCTTCGCAATTTGTATTAAATGGTCCATAAAGATAATGAAAAGTAGTGGGCTGAGACTCTGCATTCTTGCTGATTATCTTATTTCTTGTGTCTTTGTACATACATTTCGTGATCCTTATTAATTTCTCATTTATGTTTTTTTCTCTTAAGCACTCCCATATTTTAGCTCTCGGCACTCGGTCAAATGCCTTCTCCATATCGATAAATGCTAGGTAAATTGTTTTTGATCTTACCAAAGTTCTGCTTATAATCTCTTTAATTGTGAATACATGGTCCTGTATACTTTTCCCCTTCCTAAACCCACTTTGTACCTGTAATAACTTGGGTTCTACTTCTTTCCTTAGTCTCACTTCTATAATTTTTTCAAGGATCTTCATTGGGGCACTCAGTAAGGTTATATCTCTGTAATTTTGGTATTCCATTGCATCTCCCTTTTTGTATATTGGCAAAATTAATCCGATTTCCCATTCTCTGGTTATTTGCTCTTCTTGCCAGACTTTACTAATTATTTTGAGTATTTGCAGTTCATTTTCCCCTAGGTTCTTAATCATGTCTGTCATTGTCAAGTGCATTCCCCTTTTTTATTTCTTTTATCGCTGCCACTTTCATAATTCCATTCTCGTCTTCTATTTATTGTTTCATTTACGGTTTCTTCAGATTTTTCTCTTACGTGCTCTGTTTCTATTTTAAGCAATTTTTGAAAGTATTCTTTTCATCGTTGCATAACTACGGTCTCACTTCTGAAAATTTCTCCTTTTTTATTTTTTAGTGCTATTACATCTGTATTTTTGCTTTTTCTTAGTTTTTTTTTAGAACTTTGAAGAATAGTTTCTGATTACTTTTACTATCTTTTTGTAGTTTTTCTCCGAACACTTTCTATGTCTGCTGTTTTTCTTCTTTAAATAATTTTATGACTTTCGTTCTTTCTTCTTTGTATTCTTCATAATTTTTTTCTATTCTACTGTTTATGTAGATTCCCCACTTTACTTTCTTAATTCTAACTTGTTTTTTTATTTCTTTTGATCACCACGTTCTTTGTTTCTTATCCTTGCTTTCTTTATAAGTTTCACATACCTTTTTGGCGGCCTCCACTATTATATTTTTAAATATTTCCTATAATTCCTCAATGCCTTTGTTATCTATTTTATCTTTAATCTTCTTTATTTCTTTTTCAGGGTATTCTTTAAACTATTTTGCTATTTCTTCAGTCTCCAGCTTATAAGTACTCATTGTTTCTCTGCTTTTGTTTGTTTCTTTCTTGGCACATCCGTGGGTAACAGATGCCACCTGTAGTAATGATGTGGGGTAGAGGTTCACGCAAGTGACCTCGCCGGCAACTCGTCAAACGAGGCAGGAGAAATCCTGCCAACACGAGTACTATCGACGGAGTATTTGCTACATCGATTAGGCCCCAGGCCTACGGAGACGTTAGACCACATGACGTTATCCCGTTAAAACTGTTATGCAGGCCATCCGATCCTACACTTGTGGGTAAAGGACGCCGGTAGCAGTAGCGATATGTGGTAGAGGTTCGCCCAAGCGACCTCGACGGCTGCTCGTCCAACGTGGTGGAGGAAACTCTACCGACACGAGTGGGCTGCGTTTCACTCTACGACGCAGACTCGTAAAGGTGTTGAGCCACCCTATCCCACAATAGTGTGGGTAACGGGCGCAACAAGTATCAACTGATGTAGAGTAGAGGCTCACGCAAGTGACCTCGACGGCCGCTCGTCCAACGTGGTAAAGGAAACTTTACCGACACGAGTGGGTAGTGCGTCTCACCCCGTGGCGCGAGATACCCGTAAAACTGCTAGTGGAGCTACCCAATCCCACAATTGTGGGCAACGGATGCCGCTAGCTAGTAACAGAGGGGTAGAGGTATCACGTGAGTGACCTCGACGGGTACTCGTCAAACGTGGTAAGGGGAACCTTACTGACACGAGGACTAAGGGGAGGGGGGTAGCCCCTTGTTTTATTTCTGCTATTACAAGGTAGTGGTCACTGCCTATTTCGAATCCTCTTTTGACTACTACGTCCTTTCTACAATTGTGTAATCAATAATAGAATATTTTTCCCTGCTTTCAACTGCTCTCGTGTACTTGTGGAGGTTCCTATATTTGAATAAAGTGTTTGCGATTATTAAGCAGAAGTTTATCAGACTTCGGCCGTTGTTATTTTGTGCTTCTTCTCCGAATTTTCCAATGTTTGTGTGTGTCATTGCTTTTTCCTATTCTCGCATTTAGAGCTCCGGCAATCATAATATTCCCTTGGCTGCTTCTACTGTTAGATTTAGTTGTTCCCAGAATTTATCTTTATCTAGTACTCTCTCATCTTCATTCGGTCCGTATACTGGTATTATAGTTTCTTCTTGAGTTGCTTGTTTAAATTCAATTGTTATTATTATATCAAATGCTGCTTCCCATTTATTTAACTTAGTTATAATATCTTTGTGGAAGATGCAACCAAACCCTGATTGCGCGCTTTTCTTTATATCTACTCCACTCCATACTATCAGATGTCCCTTATCTAGCTCTTCTATTCCGCTCCCTTTCTTTTTAGTCTCCGAGACTATTAGCATATCAACCCCGGATCTTTCAAATTCATCAGTTATCTCCATTTCTTTCCCTTTCATGCCCCATGTTCTTATTTTTCTTCTTTGTAATTTTCCATGTTCATTGTCTTTGTTTCTGCCTTTATTCCCGTTTCTATCCTTTATAGCTAGTTTTTTGCCTATTAGTTTTTGTTATTTTACGTAACTGAGCTACTAGGGGGTCTTCATTTGGTGATTTTTCGCTGACTGATCTTTTAAAATTCGTATGTTGTTTTTTTGCTTTTCCCATTTCTCTCAGAAGTTGTTTTACTGTTGTACTTACATTAAATCGTTAATCTACCTCTATCACTTATTTTTCTCTTTATTATTTGCATCTTACTTCAATTTTATCTATCTGCAAAAGTAATAATAATGCAGCAGATATTATATTTGCTTTTATTGATTTTTGTTACAATATTTTATTGCTATTTAAATTCTACAGACCCCTTACCTTTCAACGACTAGAAAAAGAAATCCCATGTTTAAATTTCTATTTAGTTTTCTCAAACTGTTCGTGTGGCTTAATAAAGTTTCCGGGGAACTCCGGGTATCTAATACAGTGGCCGCAGTCGACACATACACAACAATTCCGGATCTGAAATCTGGGCCATGCTAGAAAGACGCAGCCAGTTTCTTGATTTGCATTTATATTGCCCACACCTGGCAACAATGCGGAATCGCACGTTCCTTCAAATTCAGCTTTTGCGCGGTCTTAGTAGAGGTGAGCAAAAAACGCACTAAAATCCGTTGCTTGTTGGCAGGCTTTTTGAGGCGCAAGGACGGCAGTAAAACAAATTACACGCGAGTTCGGCTCTACAATCGGCTTATTTGTCAGAAGCCATAAAATGCAGGACCACGTCGGCGTGCGTGATACTGCGAAAAATTAAAATGAAAAATTAAGTACCTGAAACATGCGAAGTTTCATTTTAATAAGTACCGCACTCGGTGTTAGCAAGCACGCCAAATATCCAATAATTTGGAACATCGGAGCGGATGTTCTCATGCTGTTGAGCTGCGTTAGGAATTCTGAAATGCTTGACGTTTCTCTAACTATAACAGATAAGTTCGAATATCTGAGCACTGAAAGCTTAGTTTTGAAAGGTCAGTAAATTAAATTATGCTTTTAATGCCACTTTGCGTCTAACATTCATACCATTTTTATTTCAAAAAGTGAACTTTTAGAAGCTACGCTTTATCTAAGCGTATACTAAAAATTGTGATATTCAAACTACAATGTAGTACATAAAATTATATGTATTTATGATCACATTTTTTGTTCTTTATGTATCATAGAATAGTATATTTACATTTAAAGTGCTTCTTGTAGGTATCAAGCCGATATCTTTATTTATCTCTTCAAATTTTATGAAGCTATCATGGCATTGTGCCTCAAGCGGAGCCACCGTATTACTTGCGCTAACGCTTATTTGATTTTTAGAAATTTACTTTTCAATGGAATTTTCATATAAATTGTTTACTCCCTATAGTTTTGCTTATTTAATAAATCTGTTAAATACTAATGATAAATGATCTGACATTGTGCGACCTTTGTCACCAAATTCTTCTATGAAGCAGCTCTTAACAAATCAACAAATTTATTTGCAACAAAATATAAAATTACACACGGCCTTATAGCACCGTACAAATGTAGAACCGCATTTACAATTATGCATCATTATATGCGTTAACGTAAAATATATTCAGAAACCAACGGGAAACAGTTATACACGACAAAAAAAAGACAGAAACGTTGAAATTGTAGTTCAAATCAGAAGTTAGGATTATTGGCTCGGCGATTCAGTTCCAACCAGTAACCGATTTGAAAATCTCATGTAAAAAGAAATGGGGTCTAGCGACCATTTCGACTAAACGAAAAGTGAATGAAACCCACCACCAATATACAAGGTATTCCAAAAAATGAAATATATAAAAATAATAAATGCAACACTTGTTAACTTAAAAGAATAGTTTAATTGTGTTAAATATACGTTAGTATTTGCTGGGTCCAACTGAGTAACAGGCAAGGTAACATTGACGACCCTTGTGATTTTTAGTGTGTGCTGGATTTTTGTTGGTTAGACGTGCAAAGCATATTTATAGACTAAATATTTATTTTTAGTTCACGAGATATTCAGGTTTGTCACCGTCAGGTTATATCATTTATTTCAGCATTAGATATTGGTTAGTGTACATTTTTTTCTCTACTTTCTACCTTTACATTTTATATTTTACATTTTCAATTTACTTGAACTTAACACTGTAATTTACAAGCTAATTTGAATAAAGTGTTTGCGATTATTAAGCAGAAGTTTAGCAGCCTTCGGCCGTTGTTATTTTGTGCTTCTTCTCCGAATTTTCCAATGTTTGTGTGTGTCATTGCTTTTTCCTACTCTCGCATTTAGAGCTCCGGCAATCATAATATTCCATTGGCTGCTTCTACTGTTAGATTTAGTTGTTCCCAGAATTTATCTTTATCTTGTACTCTCTCATCTTCATTCGGTCCGTATACTGGTATTATAGTTTCTTCTTGTGTTACTTGTTTAAATTCAATTGTTACTATTATATCAAATACTGCTTCCCATTTATTTAACTTAGTTATAATATCTTCGTGGAAGATGCAACCAAACCCTGATTGCGCGCATTTCTTTATATCTACTCCACTCCATACTATCCGATGTCCCTTATCTAGCTCTTCTATACCGCTCCCTTTCTTTTTAGTCTCCGAGACTATTAGCATATCAACCCCGGCTCTTTCAAATTCATCAGTTATCTCCATTTCTTTCCCTTTCATGCCCCATGTTCTTATTTTTCTTCTTTGTAATTTTCCATGTTCATTGCCTTTGTTTCTGCCTTTATTTCCGTTTTTATCCTTTATAGCTAGTTTTTTTGCCTATTAGTTTTTGTTATTTTACGTAACTGAGCTACTGGGGGGTCTTAATTTGGTGAATTTTCGCTGACTGATATTTTAAAATTCGTGTGTTGTTTTTTTGCTTTTCCCATTTCTCTCAGAAGTTGTTTTACTGTTGTACTTACATTAAATCGTTAATCTACCTCTATCACTTATTTTTCTCTTTATTATTTGCACTACTTACTTCAATTTTATCTATCTGCAAAAAGTAATAATAATGCAGCAGATATTATATTTGCTTTTATTGATTTTTGTTACAATATTTTATTGCTATTTAAATTCTACAGACCCCTTACCTTTCAACGACTAGAAAAGAAATCCCATGTTTAAATTTCTATTTAGCTTTCTCAAACTGTTCGTGTGGCTTAATAAAGTTTCCGGGGAACTCCGGGTATCTAATACAGTGGCCGCAGTCGACACATACACAACAATTCCGGATCTGAAATCTGGGCCATGCTAGAAAGACGCAGCCAGTTTCTTGATTTGCATTTATATTGCCCACACCTGGCAACAATGCCGAACCGCACGTTCCTTCAAATTCAGCTTTTGCGCGGTCTTAGCGGAGGTGAGCAAAAAAACGCACTAAAATCTGTTGCTTGTTGGCAGGCTTTTTGAGGCGCAAGGACGGCAGTAAAACAAATTACACGCGAGTTCGGCTCTACAATCGGCTTATTTGTCAGAAGCCATAAAATGCAGGACCACGTCGGCGTGCGTGATACTGCGAAAAATTAAAATGAAAAATTAAGTACCTGAAACATGCGAAGTTTCATTTTAATAAGTACCGCACTCGGTGTTAGCAAGCACGCCAAATATCCAATAATTTGGAACATCGGAGCGGATGTTCTCATGCTGTTGAGCTGCGTTAGGAATTCTGAAATGCTTGACGTTTCTCTAACTATAACAGATAAGTTCGAATATCTGAGCACTGAAAGCTTAGTTTTGAAAGGTCAGTAAATTAAATTATGCTTTTAATGCCACTTTGCGTCTAACATTCATACCATTTTTATTTCAAAAAGTGAACTTTTAGAAGCTACGCTTTATCTAAGCGTATACTAAAAATTGTGATATTCAAACTACAATGTAGTACATAAAATTATATGTATTTATGATCACATTTTTTGTTCTTTATGTATCATAGAATAGTATATTTACATTTAAAGTGCTTCTTGTAGGTATCAAGCCGATATCTTTATTTATCTCTTCAAATTTTATGAAGCTATCATGGCATTGTGCCTCAAGCGGAGCCACCGTATTACTTGCGCTAACGCTTATTTGATTTTTAGAAATTTACTTTTCAATGGAATTTTCATATAAATTGTTTACTCCCTATAGTTTTGCTTATTTAATAAATCTGTTAAATACTAATGATAAATGATCTGACATTGTGCGACCTTTGTCACCAAATTCTTCTATGACGCAGCTCTTAACAAATCAACAAATCTATTTGCAACAAAATATAAAATTACACACGGCCTTATAGCACCGTACAAATGTAGAACCGCATTTACAATTATGCATCATTATATGCGTCAACGTAAAATATATTCAGAAACCAACGGCAAACAGTTATACACGACAAAAAAAAAAGACAGAAATGTTGAAATTGTAGTTCAAATCAGAAGTTAGTATTATTGGCTCGGCGATTCAGTTCCAACCAGTAACCGATTTGAAAATCTCATGTAAAAAGAAATGGGGTCTAGCGACCATTTCGACTAAACGAAAAGTGAATGAAACCCACCACCAATATACAAGGTATTCTAAAAAATAAAATATATAAAAATAATAAAGGCAACACTTGTTAACTTAAAAGGAATAGTTTAATTGTGTTAAATATACGTTAGTATTTGCTGGGTCCAACTGAGTAACAGGCAAGGTAACGTTGACGACCCTTGTGATTAGTTAGTGTGCTGGATATTATTTTATAGACGTTCAAAGCATATTTATACACTAAATATTTATTTTTAGTTCACGAGCTATTCAGGTTTGTCACCCGTCAGGTTATATCATTTATTTGCTCTACATTTTTCTCTACTTTCTACCTTTACATTTTATATTTTACATTTTCAATTTACTTGAACTTAACACTGTAATTTACAAGCTAATGTGAAAATAATTTTAAAAACAATTTTCACCAATTATTTTTTAGACATTTTGTACTGTTTTTCCCCATTTGTTTTCTATTTGCTGTTATTTCCTTCCAGTTCCTAACCCTAATTGTTTTCAGGTCTGCCTCCACATTATTCATCCACCTTTTCTCGATTTGCCTTTTCTTTTTTCAATTGGGCTCCGCCAACTGAGCGTTGACAACTGAGTGCCGTTAGGTAGGCGCCGAGCCAACCGGGCGCCAGCCAACTGGGCGCCGAGCAAACTATACAACAGGTATAAACGAGCGGTACTTGCGTGCCGGCGGTAATAAATTGAAAATTTCACTGTTCATCAGAAGCACATTTTATTGATTCAATTACCGAAGAATTAAATAAGAGTCTAGCTTGGCATTTCATAATTATGGGCAATGCCCCTTAAAAATTCCAATGCTGAAAGATGATCAAAATCAGCTGCTAGAGTTTCAAGCGCCAGTCAGCTTCGCGGTATTTCTGCAGTTTTAGAGGTAGTGCAGTGCAAGCTACCAATTTTTTATAACACGTATCGCGCTTTTTTTTAGTGGCGCCCAGTTGGTAACGCTCAGTTGGCGGCGCTTAGTTGTCCCATTCCCTCTAGTCTGCACTCCAAAGCTTCTTTTTCCTGGTGATTTCTTGTTTGAAGTTTTTTTTTGGTTGATACTTCCTTTCTTGTCTTGTCTTTCTATTTCACTCTCTTGTTCTCGCTCTTTTATTTTGTATATTTTATTATTTATTACTAATTTATTTTATCTTACGTGCGCCTTGTGTCCTTCATTTGTGGCCTCTTTTATGTCAGCTTGTACCTTTTTGGGGTAATACTCATTAATCAATATGTCCGTGCCTTTTAATTTTAAAATTTTTTACGTTTTTTAAAATCCTAATTCTTGTGTATTCTTTAACTAATTTGACTAGTTTTGGTCTTTTCTTCTCTCCAATGTATTTTTCGATTATTCTTATTTCGTCGAGTTTCGCATTTATATTAACATTACCTTTTATTTTCTGTATGATTGTTCCGACTTTCTTTTTTGTTCCACTCTCGTTTTAATTTTTTTCTTTCACTATTCTCTTTACTATTAAATTGTTCTCTTTATCTTCATCTGTAAGTAATGTATTTTTTCCTCCTACTTTTGCATTTTTCTTTTGTCTTTTTTATTTTCATTTTTTATTTGCTTTACTTTTAGCATAAGAAATTTAATTTTGTTTCTATTTGAGTTATACTCTAGACATACTTTCCATTCCAGTCATTTACTCAACTGTTAATTGCGCAAAAAACAGGCACCAATCGTCTTGTTAAAAGCCTGTGTTTTATCGATCCACAGTTTATTGTTTATTTTATATTTTTGTGTTGTCTATATGCGTGTAATTTCTTCCCTACGTTGGTACGGAATTTGTTGGTTATCCTCTTATTTCCAAAGAGGCCTTGCACTTGCTAGTAGACTTTATTTCCACTTTTTTTATTTCTATCTATCCCTTTCGTTTACTGTTCGCCCCTAGATTTATTACAACCTCCAAATGATCAAACATTTTACGTTAATCGCAATGTTTATTTGGGTGGTGAATGTGTTGTCTATCTTTCAGACTTCGGCGTGGGCCTTTGTTTTGTTATCGCTTATCTTTATTACTACTAAACGTACCTCATGCAATTTTTATCCTTATATTTATTTTCTTAACCTCCTTCGGTGTACTTACTGCTGGTTGTTTTACTTTTCGTTTTGATTCCCACTTTCTTCTTGCTGCAATTCCCCTGCTGCTTACGCACTTTTCCATATTTACACTTACTCGATACGGCCTAATTTACGTTAATATCGGAGTAAACACGTTTGTCACGGCAAAAATTTCTATGCCAGTCCCCATCCCTTAACTTGAGTTTAATTCTCAATAAAGCTTTAACCATTAGTTCTTAGTTTTTTAACTTGTGAATACCTGCTCTATCATCGCAATTAAACAGGTTATAGTAGCAGTGCATAATTCATTTAATTAGGTTGATTTAATTATGCTACTCACTATTAGTCGCAGTTTTGTACGTTTGGCAAGTTTGAACAAATTTTAATCGTAGTTAAAGGTTCTAGTGGCTCCTATTTGTTTGTTATTTTGTGTTGGTCAGTGAACAGTGTCAAGTGCTGCGACTAAAAGTCTAAACACAATAAAAATGGATACAATTTCTATTTCTAATTTTGACGGTCCTAATTTTTTGGTCTGGAAATTTCATATGTGGTGCTACTTCAGCTATTTGTTAAAAGTAGTAAAGGGCCGAGAACCAATCCGTAATTCGAGTAACAACACCATCTCGGCCAAGGAGCAAGTTATAAAGATAACGGTCGAGATGTGGAAACAATTGTCCACTATTTACAAATATAAGAACAATACGTCAATTTTCTTTCTACATAAGACATCCAACAGTTTCTGAAATCGACCAGACGCAGTCATCATGGACCATATGGCGAAAGTGGAACAGATTGAAACACATTTGATCTTGTACCCCCAGCAACGATTGAGTTATCCACAAGATGCTCCACATGTTGCCGGTGGCCATCTACATAATGTCAGAATAGCTTTTTGTTGACATAAACGACTTACAAAAAGCAATGGACGTGCTGATATAAAAGTTTCTGACAAATACAAAAAAATTAAACTTCGGCAAAAAGACGACGACGGCAACGTAACCTATAAGGTTAACATAATGGTAAGTTAAAATGGTAGTAAACTGGTGGCCAAAATAACCAGCAGCGCAAAGATAAAAAATTTGAAAACAAATATTATTTCTACCGGAAGCCAAGCCAAAAAGACCATTGCTATAAGTTTAAGAGTGCACAAAATAATATCAATTGCTAGGCTAAGTCGAAAATAGTTTAGATGATGATATAACATTTGGCTTTTCAGCAAGTGTAGTTAAATAATTTTGAAGAGTTTGATCCATCGTTTGAAATATTAGTTGGCAATTAGGCCGAAATAAAAGTGCACGGGCAAGGCCCCGGTACATCTGGTTATATGGCCAAGTAATCGTTGCAATCACAGATAATATGTGCTGTTTGCAAATTGTTTAGTAGCGCAATAGATAAATAAATGATTACAAATTTTAAACATGCTTGATATACATTAACATCACAAAATAATGAGCATTATGAAAGAGATATCCGAATATAAATGTGTTGTAAATATAGGTGTAAAAGTTTCTGCGAACTGTCCGAAAACCGGAAGTTTTATCCGTGCCCAATACATACAAGCATGACGTTCGGCAATTGCATTCGGAAAAAAACGCCAGAAAATAATGAAGTAATAAAGACGTGTCTGAGGTAAAATCTAATTCAGCAAGAGAAACAAAATGGTACGTACCTTACAACCGGAAAATTGGACACTCACCAAGTACCATGAAGCTGCTGTTATACTGAACAAGGCTGCACGTGGGCACGAAAGACAACGAGACAGAAGATCAACTGGTAAAGAAAGTTGCAGAGTTAAAAAATCTCTGGATTTCGACATGACTTGATTATTGTTTAGAATCGAAATCCGGGCCCGACCAAAATAGAACGAGAGATATCAAATAATTCTTATAAAAATGTTAGGTCACGGTTTAAAATAATAAAAGGTTATTAAATACTTTAAAAAAAAATACAATGATTAGCCATACATCCCAAGTAATTTAGTCAGTTTGGGTTCTTACAGTAATATTTTTGAAACCAAAATACATATTTATTTCGAAAAAAATACAAATGAGAAAAAACAAAAGTTTAGATCTGCTTAAATAATCTTTAACAATTAAAGGTGGCCATTTTATCTAAATCATATATTACTTTGTTTATCTTTCTTGTTCAAAACAAATGTTTTCAATTAATAGAATTTTTGACTCAACGTAAAGATCACGTCTTTTGCTTTAACTGTTGCAACAGGAACACTAGTATGTATTTCTGATAGATATTGGTAAACTACAATATATAAGTTCAATAACTTAAAGATTACTAATACTAAAAAATATAAAAAAATGTATTTATGCTTTAAAATTAACTTGATACATATTTCTATTCAAGGAAATTAGTACTTGTTATATTATGTACCCACATACATAAGCATTATTTTAAATTGAATTTGTATAAATATATAACTAGCTAAGGAATATAATTGAAATATTCTTTCGAAAAGTATACCTGGTACAAAACATAAGGATGCTGTAATAAGAATGATTAATTGGCGTTCGATAAAAAAAGTGTCAACAACCGGTTGACACTGCAATTGATAGATGGTTTGCCAGAAAATAAAATCTGTGTCCTCTAACAGCTGTTTTTCTGAGCGGAAAAACACTAAACCATTAGAATAGGCAATAAAGCATTTTGTATTTCTAATTAAATAGCGCCTGTAATTTCACGGATGACCCTTCTGGATTAATGCTAATCATACACTTCCTAACATACGAGCTTCAGACGTAATTGGTTATGCACGACACACGGAAAGCCCTAGTGTCGCAGAGTGCCCTTAATGCTACGAACCGCAATGTTAACATACGTTGATAAACGGCTGCAGTCGTTGGCCTTATGTAGCTTTATCATAAATACAGCCCTCCTGTCAAGCTCTGCAAGTGATGTGTTTGAGAAATTGTTGGGATTCGAGAGCGGC
The DNA here is from genome assembly GCA_036346155.1 of Sinelater perroti. Lineage (NCBI taxonomy): Eukaryota > Metazoa > Arthropoda > Insecta > Coleoptera > Elateridae > Sinelater > Sinelater perroti. The sequence goes on along the minus strand of JARFIY010000005.1, from coordinate 3,926,776 downwards.
GACCTTTTTCCTGTTATTAGCATGTAACTGCAATTGCCTTTGGTAAGTTTTAAAGCGCGCAGCGCACCTGCACGCATTAGTCAATTGACATGTAAGGACATTAGCAATTATTAATCAAGGAGTAGCACGGCCTCCGCCCATTGAAGGAGTTGTAACATTAGCATTCATATTAATACATGTTAACATGCCATAGGGAAGCGCGTCGGAGCACAGCAGCGTTCAGCTGCACCTTCGAAGTGCATGTTTGGGGCAATGAATATTAATTCGCGCTGCTATTGTGCGGCACATCCCCGCCGAACGTGGCCAATGCGCCTAGGCGAAGAGCGGGCCTAGTCAGGAATGAAATACAGCGTTTTCAATCTCGAAACCAATTTTACCCTAAAATGCACATTACGGTTTTATTCCTCGGCATGGCAAGTGAACTGTCAAATGGCAGGTCCAGCATATTTCATATGCGCCAGGAATGGAGGCGATAAGGGATGACGAATGACCGCTCTAGATACAGCCGCTCGAATATCAAACTGCTGCTGTGTGACACAAACTGAGTCGAGGAAAAAGGAAATGGTGGAGCTGGGTGCCGGCTACAAGGTGCGGCATAAGTCACAAGTAAATTTATGTGACTCCATATGTTTAAGTTTTATAAATATAGCGAAAATTATAATTTTGCATATAAGTGCATAACTGTAAATCTCTAAAAAATAATCTTATTTTGATTTACAAAAATTAATATGACAAATCTGCCTTATAAGGCTAATTATTACAATTTCCTAATTAGATATTATATTAATATTGCTGAAGTAAAACATTGTTAATTATTGCTAAAAAACAAAATATTACAATAATACAAACTTTTTATTGTTCAGAAACTAAAAAGTTTGTTTTATGTTAACGTAAGCAACGTTGAAAAGTAATAGGGGTAGTAGATTTACACAATTCTGCATGTATAAAGAAATTAGCTTAAATTCTTGTACAAAATAAGGAGCAATTACATATTGCCCCATATAAAGGTAGCCTCAACATTAGCCTCTTCCTGGGTCTAAGCCCTTATCCTTTATTTTCTAGGAAAACCTGAACATTAGAACGCTTTAGAACATTTAGACGCTTCCAGAATAGTGAGGGTCTATTGGTGACTCAGATGTTAAGGTGCTTCCAAACAAGTAAAGTATATCTTTTATAAATTTCTTGCAGGACATTAGCTCTGGGACGACTTCCATAAAACTGCTAGTGTTTTGGATTGCCAACTAGCCAGCAAAGTTATAGCCCAGTAGGAGTATGTACGTTCCCGCGAACCGTTACTGCGTAAGTCGCTGGTTTAGGAAATGCAGAGTAATTGGTAGTTTCTGCGGGTTTACTTCAGAACTTCTTGCATCCACCAGAATAATGGTCTTCACCTCACTTCACGTATTTTAGGACAGCACGACAGCAGCACTTTGCATTCTCGAAGTGCTAGCATGAGTGACACTGGCTCACTTTTTTACATTTTTTGGGTGTTCTATTGTTGTGCCATCTGAAGGATGTTTCACAAGTAAAAAATAAATTTATCCTTGTTGTTACGTTCGATGGGCGGCGTTGGACACACTTCGTCATCCTCCTTATGGTAAGGATAGAATGTAGTATTTTACGAAATGGTTTTTAAGCTTTTTCTCCAAAACTTACTTAGGACAAAAAGACTTGTCTGCTTTTAGCAGATGGAAGTGGTGCTTTGTCTTCGTTTCCTTCAGGAAGCGAGTCAGATACCGATAACTACTTGATGTAGTAGCGTGGATAGAAATTCCATCCGTTACATACTTGACTTTCAAGAAGCCAATCCTCTTTTTATAGAGGTAGCCTCAAAGAGTAACAGTTTTAATTAATCAATTAGATCGATGGAAAGTTAGCCGTATAAAAATAAAAGATCCTTACAAATTGTGCTCAAGTGTCATTTTAAACGTTCTGACATAATTTAATTCGATATATTATAGCTATAAAATTAATATCCTGGTTTGTACAAAATTAGTAATCAAAAATGACTTTATTTATCTGGCAACGTAGATTCTCAAAAGAAACTAACAGAAATCCTCACGAAAGGTTTTTGAAAAGATTAACAAAATATTTGATGTTATATTTCAGTGGCATATAGTAATACACATTTTGTCTATTAAAACTAGATAGCGAAGAATTCAACCATCATTATTAACAGAAGAATACACCGAAATAGACTATTGTGGCTAATATGGCTAAAGAGTCTTCCCCCCTTTAGAACAGAGTTATAACTTATAAAATTTAACGCAGTTTAACTTTACACTGTTTTTGACGCATCTGAGAGTGTATTCAAACAAACAATTTGATTCGAGCGTTTACAAGACAACATCCGGTGCGAAATCTAGGTGATGCCTCTTCAGGTTGTGAAGTAATGTATTCACATATGTTTGAGCATCTAAGGAGGACATTTTATTACATCTGATCGTCTAGTATGTTACGTAAAAATAGATAAGTTTAACTTTTTCTATTACTGATTTGGTTTTTCTTCTTCTTTCTATTACTACTATTCAATTCTATTCCAGATTGTTTCTTCACCATTTCCTTAGTCTGCCTGGGCTGCGCCTTCCTCGTAATCTTTTGCCTCTAGCTATCCCTACTCGTCTTGTCTCGTCCATTCTAGATATATGTTGATTGCATTCTTCTGTTCGATTTCAATCTCAATCTTCTATTTTTTAAATGCTAAATTATTCAGGTATATCTTCGCTCCGTATTTGGTCTCGCAAAGCTCGTCTAGTAATTTTTTAGCGTTTTCATTTTCGCAGTTTTGGGCATTTCTTGAGTATTTTCTGTATCCGTGAGTTTCAGCAGCGTATAGGCCTTACGACCGGTTATAAATGTGTTACTTTGTTTATGTTCTTAAGTATTTATTTATTAATTTGCAACTATTGAAACATCCAAAAATTTTAGGCACTTTGTTTATTTTTGTACTTCTTTGTTTAATATTTTATTTCCACTTTTAAGTAAATGAAACTATTGACCCGTTTGATTATTTTCCCGTATAATTCGAGCTTGCGCCGTACGGACTGTAAGACATTTAATTTTTGAAGTAAATACTTTTAAATTATATTCGTTGTATCTTTGTGAAAAATAAAATAACCGTCTGTAAATTGTCCGCATTATCTGCGATTAACGCCGCGTAGTCTGCATAACAAACCATCCTAATTTGGTCGTTGGTCATTTTCTCTAGATGTGCCATTTTTAAATTATTTCATTCATCACTAAACTGAATAGTAATGAGCATAATGAGTCACCTTGTTTTATGCCTTTATTAATAGATATCATAAGTCTGCGGTGGTTTTGTTTTTTAACTTTTGATAATTGATTCTTATGTAATTTTTAACGCTGAATTCGAAAACGATCTTCATCTTTTACCATTACGTCAGGATTTTTTAAAAAAGGCAAATTTCAAAATTGTTAGAAAGTCAAAAATGCGAAAATTTAAATTTATAAAATAGACAAAATTTTTTTTAGCAATAAATAAATATAATATATTTGCCTTTTGCAGACGACGGAGTAATACTTGGTAGAAAAGAAATAGATCTGCAAAAAAACCTAGAAGCACTAGTATTAAATAATATGAAAATAAACGTAGAAAAAATAAAAGCAATGGTAACAGACTGAGACAGTCTACACACAAACATTATGTTGATAATGGGGGGATAATGGAGCAAGTGGAAACGTTTAAATACCTAAGACTACACATCAACAACAAAGGTCACCACAAAGCGGAGATAAACGCAAGGTCAGAAACTACATCTAGACTATTTCACAGCTTAAGAAATATATTCAAAAAAAAGAGAGATTTCAAAGAAAATCAAATTATCAGTATATATAACTGTGTTTGCGCCGATACTTATATTTGGATGTGAAAGGTAAGTCCTGTCGACAGCGATAAAGAGAAAATTATATGAAATTTAGTTGAAATATCTGGACCAAGCAACTGAAGAAACCAAATAAGTAACACGAATATACAAAAGAGACTAAATGTAAAACCTGTACTAAAAATAGTTGAAGACCGAAAACTCACCTAGTTTGGTCATCTCATTAGATTAGGAAACGAAATACCCGTGAAACAAGCGTAGCAAGCTAAAAAAAACACAAGAAAAGACCAAAAAGAAGAGCTAGAAAAGTGTGGGACGATAGTGTGAAAGAAATATTAACAGACAAAGAAATTAATAAGGTACAAGCAAAGGAGAAAATGTATCAATAGTAATAAAGATAAAGACCAATAGAATAAGATGTTCACCCTACATGCTTAAGGGTAAACAGGGGTAGATTATAACTAATTTTCCGGGTTTTTTTGTTCAACGAAAAATTTCAAAAGAAATACAAACAAATAATTTACTCAAAATGTCGTTCCTCGCTAGCCACACATTTTTGCCATCTCTGTGGCAATATATGATACCACGACGATAAAACGACGCGTCTTTGGATCAAAACAATTTATCCAACCAATTTTGCACTTCTTCGAAATTGGTCAAGTGTAACCCAGCCCAGCCATGCCCCATCGATCGGAACAAGTAATAATAGGAAGGGGCCAGGGCTAGCGAATACAGCGGATGTGGTATAGCAGATCCCATCTCAGCGTTTTGATGGTTTTTTAGACGATGGCAGTGCGATGACACGGAGGGTTGTTATGCTACAATAAAATCTTGTTCGTATCTAGTGTCCCATTCTGGCCGTTTTTTGAGAAACGCATAGTTAAAATTTATCAGTTGTTGTTAGTAGCGATGCCCATTGACTGGTCCTGACATTTATAAACTTCTTAAAGATGGTAGGTAATTTTGAGAAACAATTGAAAGTTTCAGAAAAAGAAGCCTGGAGAGCTCTTAAAGACGTAGTAACCAAGTATATGAGAAATAAGAAGGATCCAAACTTCAAATTAATCGTTGGTAACGTGCTGCAGAAGTACAAAAATTTAAGCTGTTCCATGAGCTTTCACTTTTCGCTTTTCACTTTCTAAATTCACATTTGGACTACTTTCCTGATAATCTAGGTGCCGTTAGCGAGGAGATAGGTGAGAATTTCATTAATACATCGAAGAAAGTATCACGGAAAATGGACAACTACGATTATGGCTGCCTATTGCCCGATATTACACCTAGATGAACCCCATTGAGAACATAAAAAAAAACGCGAAGCGGAGTATGAGCCGTCCAAAAAAACTTTGACACATAGAATAAAATTGTAAGTATGTTACATACTTTGTCATTAAGGATAAGTGAAGTGGGAGAATGGTTTCCAAAGACATTACGTACCTCATAAAAAGTAATTAATAAATAAAAATAAATTAATTTAAAAATGCACTAAAATAGACATTTAAGCTAATTTTGTGTCAATTTTAATTAGAAATTAAGGTTTCAATGCCCTCCCCCGTCTTTCTCTTCAAATTTCTCATATGTTTAGCTATATAAAGCTTAGCATAAACCAAAAAAGTAAATAAATTATAAGAAAAAAACGTAACGTTTTAAGTCTATTTTTAAGTCTCATATTTTTGCAGTTTTTCGACTTACTACGAATTTTTAAATTAGCAATTTGCAAAAAATCTTGACGTAATGGAAAAAATAAAGGTCATTTTCAGATTCAGAATTACAAAATACCTATTAATCAACTAGCAAAAGTTAACAACATGACACAAGTGAAATTTTCCAAGCTTGTGTATTTCTTTAGTGATTTTATTTTTTAATCGCACTTTACTAGTATTCTTTCTATGAGGGTAAGGTGAAAAGTTCTAGGCCTGATTAAAAAATGATTTTATTTTTCTACATAATCTCCCTTGACTTCAACACACTTGATCCAGCGCCTATCCAACATCAGTATTCCTTCTCGGAAATGAGAATCTGGAAGATTGTGAAAATATTCATCAACTTCTTCGTTGGATGCGAAGCGCTTCCCAGAAGCAAATTTTTTTAAGTTTGGGAACAGATGGAAGTCTGAGGGTGCCAAATCAGGAGAATAGGGGGGATGGCCGAGAAAATCATAACCCAAATCCCGCAGTTTTCCCATCGCCAAGGCAAGTGCGTTGTCATGGTGAAAGATGATTTTTCTTCTTCAAGCCAGGCTTCTTCTCGCGAATTTTGGCATCCAGCTGTTCAAGAAGGTTGGAGTAATATTCGCCTGTAATTGTTCTGTCTTTTGCAAGCTAATCAATTAACAGGATCCCTTTCGCATCCCAAAACACGCTGACCACCTGTCCGGCAGATGTGATCGACTTCGCTGAACCACCGACTTCCACCCACTGCTTGGAATGCTGTTTCGTTTCTGGCGTGTAGTGGTGGACCCATGTCTCATCCATGGTGACAAATCGCCGCACAAAATCGGTCGGATCCCTGTTGAATCGGCCTAAAGATTGCTGAAAAATCGTTTGCGCATTTGCTATTGATCGGCATTCAGCAAATGCGGCACCCATCTTGCGCAGAGCTTTTGCATCCCTAATTCTTCGTGCAAGATGTTTCGCACCCTTTCTTCCGACATCCCCACAGCCTCAACTATCTCACTCACCTTCACTCGCCTATCGTCCGACACGATATAATGCACTTTTTCGATGGTTTCCGGTGTGGTTGCGGTTTTTGGCCGTCCTTCACGTGGGTCACCTTCGAGGGATGTGCGACCACGTTTAAATTCAGCTGCCCACTTTTTAACAGTTGACGTGGAAGGAGCAGAGTCCACGTAAAATTTTGTCAACTTCTGATGAATTTCCTTAGGGGTTAATCCATCCAAAACGAAGAATTTTATAACAGCATGATATTTAAGTTTATCCATTTTAACAAAAAACATGCATGATGTCTACTGAAAAATTCGTATAAACAAACTACTTGAGCGAACAAGTTGAAACTAGTCATACGAACTAATGACACATGCACCCAAGCAGGAAGCATAATTGTTTGCCGATTGCAGCACCATCTCTGTGTCAGACCGAGAGCTTTTCTCCTTACCCTCGTATATATGCTTTCTAAATGGTGTCCCAGAATTAACGCAAGATTTAAATTTGCCGCCATTTACACAGTAAAGTGTTGACAACCCTAAAACAAAAACAAATCGACAGCTAACAACGTGTCTTCATTATTGAACAATATTTCAAAAATAATGAAAGCTTGGCGTCAACTGTGAAGAGATTAATTAAAAAATTCCGAGAGACAGGATTCGTAGGAGACGCCAAACACACTGGTCGTCCAAAAACAAGCCGTTCAAATGTCAACATCGAAGCAGTGCGTGAGAGTGTCGGTGACAAACCAGGAACCTCAATTCGGCGTCGTGGACAAGAATTGCAAATTTCAAGAAGCTCTCTACAGCGTATACTCACTAAAGAACTGTGTCTCTATGCTTACAAAATTCAATTAACACAGCAACTGAAGCCTAAAGACCATGCACAGCGAAGAGAGTTTGTTGATTGGATTATTGAGCATCAACAAATGGATGCTGAATTTTCGAGCAAAATCATCCTAAGCGACAAAGCACATTTTCACATTGATGGGTTTGTTAATCGCCAAAATTGCCACTTTTGGGTTTCTGAGAACCCACATGTGATTGTCGAAAAACAAATGCGTCCACAACGTGTCACTGTTTGGTGTGGATTTTAGGCTGGAGGCATAATTGGACCATATTTTTTTGAAAATGAGGCTTGTCAAGCAGTGACTGTTACTGGTGCTCGATATTGCGACATGATAACACAGTTATTTTTGCCGAAATTGGATGATACTGATGTGGCCAATATGTGGTCTCAACAAGACGGTGCCACATGCCATACAGCCAGTGATGGGGTTATTTAAAATCACAGGTCTATGTCAACAAGACCACAACCACGCGTGCATTAAAGGAGAAGATTCATCGTTGCATCAACGCAATTCAGCCACATTTATGCAGAATAGTCATGGAAAATTTCGACAAACGAGTGCGTATGTGTATGCAAAGCCGTGGAGGCCATTTTCCCGATGTGTTATTACATAAATGACCCTATCCCATGTACTTTATGATTCAATAAAAAAATTACAATCAAAAGACTAAAAACTGTGTTTTCTATTTAATTCAAATCTTGGGTTAATTTTGAGACACCTTTTATTAATAGATTTAAATTATCTGGTACATGATTCTCTTTCAATATACGTGAAATGTTATGTTATAGTACATTGTCAAATGCTTTTTTTATGTCAAAGAAGCATACGTACACCGATTTACTATATTCTAGAGTCTTTTCAGCTTTTTGCCTTACCTGTAAATATTGCGTCATTGCATAATATAAAGCCGTGTTGTTCTATGATCTCTGTTAATTTTATTTTAATTATTTTTGTTGTTAGTTTTAGTGTAGTTTTAAGGAGATTAGTTTCTCAGTATTTATTAGATACTTGTTTTTGGTCTTTTTTAAATATTGGTATTATAATACCTTTCTTCTAGTTACATGGTATTTTCGACTTTTTCAGTAACTTAACTTAATAATTTCCAAAGTCAAACTTCTGCCACTATGGTAATACTAATTTCACCTAGGAATTTCCTGTTTTTTAACTTTTTTAATGTGGTTCTTAAATCTTCATCATTGAATTTTAGTTTAGTCCATATCTCTTCTGGTCGCTCAACACTCTCCATTCTATTTAATAGACTGTCTGCCTATCGGTCTCTAAAATATTTTAACCACACTTTTTTATCTATTTTTGTATTTTCTATATGCCTTAATTTGTTTCTTTGGGTACGTATCAATCTCTAAATTTGCTTTTGTTAACCGCAGAAATCTTGTTTTAAATCTTTAGTGTACTTTTTGCAACAGTTTACTTTGATATCTCTAACTTTAGCGTTTATTTGTTTTTGATTACTTTTGTTCTTCATAGCTTTGTAAAGTCCGTTCCTAACTATATTTTGGATAAGTCTTTTTTCTCGTGTGGTTATTCTTTCACTTCCGTAGAGAACCATTTTGTTTTATATACACATTGCTTATTCTTTGTGTGCCAAGTGCTTCTGTTGAGTCATTTATTATATTTGTTTCTAGTTTCTCCCAAACCTCATCTGTCTTGTCTGTTTATAATAAATAATTTTGAGAAATTAATCGTCTCTGATAAAGGTCTCGTATGCCTGGGTCTACTAAAAATTTTCTCTTTACTTGTTCTTCAGAAACTTCAGAACTTTTTGACTTCTGTATGGTTAAATAAATGTTTCCTAATATTAGCTTATGGTCGCTATCAATTTCAGCGGAACTTAATGCTCGGACATCTAAGTTACAAAATGGATGTACATAATCTTTTGAAATTATGTAGTCGATAACAGATTAGCAATTTGTGCTATTGCTCCAGGTATATTGATACCGCATTTTATGATTAAAATTAGTATTTTTAATTCGTGGATTGTTAATTGTCGAAATTGAGTTAATGTATATTCGTTATTGTTTATAACATTTTTGTTGAAGCGCTGTATTACAACTGGTATAATGTCATGTCCTGTTCGTGGGCTCAAATCTTTAATTAAGAACATTGGGTGATAGCGTGGGACTGTATTGATGTTCTTGTATACTTTCGAAGAATTCTTTAGTATCTTATTTAGATTTTGTATCCTCCAATGTGTATACATTTAAAATATGCGTTAAGTTTTCGTTTATTCGCAGTGATATCGATACGATTTTTTCAGATATGTACGACATGTTGTCAATGTTAGTATACCCACTCCTCTTTTTCCTTGTTGGTATTTCTCTACACCACCATAGGTGATGATATAGTGTTTATATAAAATATCAATTTTTTGTCTTGAGCTACTCAGTCCACTCAATAACTGGCACAGGCAGAGTTATAGTTAGGTTAATATAGGGAATTCGACTTTATGTTTTTCCTAAACAAAACAAAAAATCATGAAATAATCCAAATTTAATTGCTTTTAGTGTAATAAACAAACTTATCAGTTAGGTATAACATGTGATGTCGACCATCAATGCCCTACACGACTCAACTGACATTCAAGCATTCTTTTAGCAAAATTTTCTATAATTGTTTTTTACAAATGTGGCTGTAATTTAGCAATTTCACATCTAATGCTCCCTTTTAGCCACGAACTTGTAGTTAAATTACTGACATAGACATTCTTCTTTAAATAATCTCAGAAAAAGGCTAAAGGGGTTGGATCGCAATCGATATCGCTTCTCTGCAAAATAACACAACCAGAAAATTTAGTTTGAAGCAAAGTAAGTTTTTATGTGCCGTATAACATGTGGTTCCATCTTTTTAAGCCAAATACAAACTTAAGTTGTTAATTTAATTAAAAACAAAAATTGTTTAGCCTCTTCCAAAATGTACACCACTCACAATAGCAACTTTTTCATTTTGTTCTCAAAACAGTACGGGCTAACAATTTCTCCATCCCAAAATACACACTGAACAGTGCGTATTTGTGATTGCATTAGTTCTTTATAAATAGCACGTGATTTTTACTGCCCTAAATACGTGCAACAATTTTCATTATCTACAAAGCCATTTAGTAAAAAATGATTATTTTTTTTGTGTAATTTTAGTATTGACTGCTATGTTCTCTCCAGTTTCTAATAGTCTTTTGTAGACATTTTTATGTGCTTAGATACTAAATATGTAAACGCAAGCTTTCAACATTCAATTTGAATAACTCTTTAAAAACTAACATTTTAGGATTACGTATCCTTGAGTAAATATGCTGTTTTTAATTTTGATCACTTGAAAAGGGGCTGCCATTTTAACTTTATTTATATGTAAATGTAACAAATTAAATTCTTCGTGCTTAAGCGCTTTCGATAAGAAAATGTGAATGTCTCACTAAACATACAAATTCGTTGATATAAATGATAGGAACATAATTACACCGAATATCAAAGTTTCAGTTTAATAATAAAATTTTAAAACAAGAAACAAATTGTTTTCATTATATTTTGGTCATACACGCGATGTAACTCTATAGCTAAAGGCATACTGCAAAGATTTTGCTTAAATGTTTTTAAATGGCAGTATTTTTCTAATATTTAGACATTTATTAATTATTATTAATCAATGCTAATTTTTAAACAGTACTGTATAATAAAATGCTTTTTTGTAAACAATATCTACAACATATATTATCATAAAATGTAATTTATTGTCAGCACTGTTTAAATCTATCTATCGTCATATTCAATTAAGTAAAGAGTGCCCAAATCAAACGTCGGATTTAAACTCCGAACCTTTTTCTGTTTTGTAGTCTGTAACTATGCTTCTGATTCGCAAATATCGAACGCTGTTCGAACTAACAACGAGTTATTATTGCTAAAACCTATTGCATGTTCGATGAAAATTTTAGGTAGACGGTACAAAAACTCCGTAAAATCCACCAAATAAATCAACTGTTAAAATAGTGTTTGCAAAATTTAAAAAAAAACTGGATCGATTTTAGATACAAGACTTCGTAAATATCAGTGCGGGGCAAGCTTTCGTGAGTATATTTAGTCGAAGTGTTGCTGCTAATCTAAAATTGTTGTATCGGCATCGTGCATCGTGAGTATTTAATGAATACTCACGAAAGACCAGCACCTTTATGGATATAAATTTTAAGTGGCGCAAAAGCTTAAACTTGTTGACCTTTCTCACAATTGACAATTGATTTTAAGAACATTTAGTTAATAAATAGTCTTTAATAATAGAGCGCATTATGGACATGATGGATTAGTAATTACTAAAACCCGAATGTTCAGGCAAAGTGCCTAAAATACCTAAAAATGCTTATTTTGACTATTTTTATTTATAAATGCCTTTTTTGCTTATAACAGTTATAAGTGCCTAATTAGTCACATAAATTTGGTTTTTCATAGAATAAATAGCAGCAACAAAAATCCCATCTTATTATTACCTAGGTTAATTACTTGTTCCCCGTAATATGTTAATCCCTTACCGAGAATTCCAACTGAATATGTATATTTACTTTAGTATTAATACCTACTTTCGTTTGGTCATTTGCGTTCATTCTCACAAAAAGGTTTGTTTCTGCCACAATGCCGAAAGTGCGTTCTTCTGTCACCGACAAATTAAATAAATTTGTGCGAGAGTTTGGAAATGATATTTTTTTTTAAATGATGATTCTGTGCTTTTTGTAAAATCTGCAAGAAACCAGTAGATTTCGAGAAAAAGTATTTTGTTACTCACCACATTGAAGGACTCTTCCATAAAAAAGCAATCGAAAAGAAAGTAGCCGCCCCAAGAACTCCATTACTGAAAGCGTTTGTGTCAACATCTAATGGACAACCTGAGTTTGCGTTTGACTTATGTAAAGAAAGCCCTTGTGAGTGCTGGAATTCCATTATAGAAATTACAAAATCCGTCATTGCGGTCATTTTTCAAAAAGCATGTCAAACAAAATTTACCAAATGAGTCAATGCCCAAAAAAATTATTTCGACAAAGCTTACGAATTCACAATGGATGAAATTCAAAGAAACATGAAAGACAAGAAGATTTGGATGTCAATAGATGAAACAACAGATACTACAAGAAGATAAGTTGAAAATTGCAAACTTTATCTTTTTTGTATCAATACAACCTGATTTTGCAAGCATATCGCCAATGTAATTGTTGGATATTTGGAGCCAAATCAAACATCTAAAATTTATTTGTTAAATACCGAATCTCTTGAAGAAGGTAAATCGCTACAATCGCTCAATTATTCACGATTTCCCTGTCACTACTTTGCCCAGAGAAAATTCTTCATGACAACGTCCTTATGTTCGTAAGCGATGCTGCCCCATATATGAAAAAAACAGGAAAGTATTATTTCCTCGTATGTTGTATTTGACATGCCTTGTCATGGGATACATCGTGTAGCAGAGGGAATACGTAAATAATTTTCATATCAATTTTCATATCTTCAGCAAAAAATATTTTTCTAAAAACACCATCTAGGATAAGACTTTTTGAAGAAATGGCACCTGACTTAGCTCTACCACCTCAACCAATATTAACTAGATGGGTTACGCGGATTTTAGCAGCATGTTGCTACGTTACCAATTTTACAAAAATTAAGAAAATAGAAGTTTAGACGAAACTGGCAGTATCAATCAAAACAGATAAGAAACATTTTGAGAAAGAAAGGATACAAAATAATCTGGCCTTTATTTAAACTACGCTGTGATTCCTAGTGCAATAGTAAGTTTAGAAAGCAGGAACTTAACTTTAGTTGATTCCATTAATATTGTAAATAATTCCATACGAGACATATGTAATGTCTCAAGCAGTAAGGGACGCACTATTAACGAAGAACTTTATTTACTACAAATCAAGATTTTGAAGTTGTAAAAAATTTAGATCGTATTTTTTCTGGAGACGCAAGTGTAAGAAACCTAAATTACAATGTTCCAGAAATCACGTCTTTCACATTTGCTCCAGTAACATCAGTAGATATAAAGATATCTTTTTCTCAGCTAAAATATTTATTATCCCATAGAAGACAACCCTTAACGACAAATAATTTAAGAAAACATATTATTAGTTGTAATTCTTATAAAGTTTTTTTTACTATTGTATCATTAAAAATGCAGTCTCTATGATAAATTGTATAATAAAATCGCCTATTCATTTTCTTATAATGCCTATTTTATCTTTTGAAATGTCTATTTTTGAATTTTTTAATGCCTATTTTAATGATACTTACTACTTAAACATCCGGGCTTTAGTAATTACATAAAATTTTAGGTATTCGAGCAACTTCTGAAAAGTAAATACACCCTCAACGAGGCACTGTTTGCCTTAGATTTTAGTGGGGTGGTGAATTTGATTAGAACATGTCCAAAATCGTGTTAACATTTTTCTAAAAACAACCAAAACTTGTAGCCAAAGCTGAGGTAGTCACTGGTCAGACATCATAACATAAACTGTATAAATTTGTTTTATTCAAAATGTAAATCTGCCCTCAATTTGGAAACATGTTAATGCACAGCGACACCACATTGACTTTCCCTTCAGCAAATGTTGACAGAATTAAAATGAAAGATCATTCCATATTAATGTTGTGTGTCTGATTTAGCTCTCCGAGGTTCTTCTTATTCTCAAAACTTATATCAAAAAAATCAAAATATTCGTAAATGGAAAAAGACGATTGAGACGATAAACGTGTTAAAGTTATTTGGATTATGTGACAGTATAAATTTACAATTTTCAGTCATTTTCATTTTTTTCGCTGCTATTCCGAAACTTTACCCACATAATGCATGTAAATAATAAGAATTAGAGCATAAACGCATGTACTACTATATATGAAAATAGTTTTTAGAAGTAATAAACTTTAAACGGGTACAAACGATATGATTTTAGCAAGATGCTGTCACGGCAGTTCCTATAATAGCTTTAGTGTAATTTGTTAGAGATTACCTGGATACGAGAATAACATTCTTAGCCCTGCGCAGTCCCGAGATCTTCAATTTAAAACGATGTTCTACGGGGCTACCACTAATAATAACATGAATTTGTGTGTTTGTGTTATAAACTAGTTAATATCTGACTTGTGTCGCCTTTTGTGGTTACGCTCGTGACAAAACGCTACAGTCGTCCAGTTTTTCACAAATTTGCTCGGTTAACGAGGCTGCTCATTAGTAATTTAATAGCGTCCTACTTGCTGTTTGCGTTTTTATTTGAGCAGCCGGACGGAAGGTAGCGCAGCAACGCTTTCATTAGAGTTAATGATAGAAATGCATCCGCCTTCAAAGGGCGAAAGAAAATTACGAGCCGTGCTCACAGCCACTGTCGCATGCAAACTACCGGCGAAGGGAGCGAGCGAGACTGTTACGGAATAAAATACGCTGTCGCGACTGATTTGTCAATAAAGACCGCCCGCTCACGAAACAATATCAAACCGGATTGTTCGAGTTTGCAATATATAAAATTTGTGTGTATTATAAAATGTGGTTTAGCAATATGCTATTGCAGGATAGCGTTTGAAAGAATACTGAACGCTTTTTTTAGATCTTCGTTCGACGCAGATCTAGATAAATAATAAAGAAATTTGTTTTAAACAAATTTCATAAATGCTCAATTTTTAAATATTTTGATTGGGAAAAGTTTCGACGTTTCTGCATCGGATTTAATGCAATTTTCAAGAATTTAGCTCTTCGCTAGAAGTTTCAATCTGCCTATACCCCAAGAAGATCTACGACTTTGATTATAACTGATCTTTTATGCATACAGATTTGCTATTAATAGGGTTGAAAAATTTTAGTAGGAATATTGTTTTTAGAGATATGCATTGTATTGGCGAAAGTTTGTTTGTTTAAGGGTATCGTGTAATTGATGGTGCGAAGTAATTGGGGATTTTCGTATGACGGGTATGCATTAGCTATTATCTCTTGTATTTATATATAATAGGCGTTTTTCTATTTCAGTTGCCTCACGAATAATCCTGTTGGTGGGGTGGAAAATGGAAGCAATTATTTCTGCCTTCTTCTTCTTCTTATGGTCCTTCTCCTTCTCGGAGGTTGGTTATCATCATTCTTATACGGATTTTGTCGACGGCCGATCGAAATAGTTCAATGCTGCTGCAATTAAACCAATCTCTGAGATTTTTTAGTCAAGACATTTTAGGCCTACCAACATTTCTTTTTCCCTTTATCTTCCCTTGCATGATGAGTTGGAGCATTGCGTATTTGGGATTTCTCATTACATGGCCTAAGTACTCTAGTTTCCTCTTTTTTATTGTATTTATTATTTTACATTCCTTGTTCATCCTTGTCAAAACTTCTCTGTTAGTTATTCTTTCAATCCAGGCTATACGCAACATTCTGCGGTAACACCACATTTCAAAGGCTTGTATTTTGTTTGTTTGCTTTTTCTTAAGTGTCCAAGCTTCTACGCCATAGAGCGATGATATTAAATACATAACAGCGAAGCATTCGTATTCTGAGCCCAATGTTTATGTTTCGGTTGCAAAGTACTTTCTTTAATTTTGCAAAGCATGATCTAGCTATTTCTATACGAGTTCTTATCTCCGTTGTTTGATCAGCTGTTTGTTCTATCCACGTCCCGAGGTATTTGTATTTCCTTACCCGTTCTATTAATATGTTTGCAACTCTTAAGTTTCCTTGAATGTGTGGAGTTTTTGTAACTACCATCCATTTGTTTTATTAAAATTTATTTAAGCCGTAGTGGTTACAGCGATCATTTACTTTTTCAAGCAGATGTTGTCGTAGTGTTGTTTAAGAGGATTGTGTCATCTGCGTATCTCATGTTGTTAACTATTTCTCCATTTATAATAATTCCCGCAGATTCCTCATCTAAGGCTTCTCTAAAGATGGCTTCGCTGTAGATGTTAAACAGAAGTGGAGATAGGATGCATCCCTGTCTCACTCCACGGCGTATCTCAATTTCCTCGGTTATTTCTGTTCCAACATTTATGTTAGCACTCTGTCCCCAATATAGGTTACTAATTATCCTCACATCTCTCCTATCTATGCCTTTCTTAAGTAAAAGTTCTTGTAGTTTACCATGTTTCACTTTATCAAACGCCTTTTCGAAATCAATGAAGCAGGTAAACACATCTTGGTTCATATCCATGTATCGCTGGTACAGCACATTAACCCCAAAGAGAGCTTCTCGCGTTCCAAGACCTGCGCGGAAACCAAACTGGGAGTCACTTATTCCTTCTTCCAATGTTTTGTAAATTCTTTTATGAATTATTTTCAAGAATAGTTTTAAAATATGTCCCATAAGTGCAATAGTTCGGTAATCTGAGCAATCTCTTGCGTTAATTTTCTTGGGAATTAAAATAAAGGTAGATAGCAACCATTGTTTGGGAATTTGCCCAGTGTCATAAATAGTGTTAAAAAGGTCTAAAATAACATCTAATGTTTCATCGTTACAAAGTTTAACAATTTCTATTGGTATCTCGTCCGGGTCAGCAACTTTGCCTGTTTTCATGTTTTCTAGTGCATAATTTAGTTTCGATTTTAGAATTTTAAAATTTTCGTCCTTTACTTCTAAACTGGTGTTTTCCGGCCTTTCGTCATTGTAAAGTTCTTGGATATATATCTTCCATCTGTTTATTTGATCTTTTATATCTGTTAGTATATGTATATATATATATATGGCGCCACTTTTCTTTTTATATCCTGTTACTTCTTTAATCTTTTTGTACATGTGGAAGTTGTCATGCTTACTTTGTAGTAGTTCTATTTCTTCACATTGTTCAGACAGGTGTTTTTCTTTCGCTATTTTTATTTTACTTTGTATTGTTTTATGAATTTCTTTATATTTTTGTACATTTAGCTTATTCCTTCTTCTCAGATCCATGAGATCTAAAATATCCTGTGTCATCCAAGGTTTCTTTTTTATTCTCTTACTTACTAGATGTTCTTTGGTTACAGATGTTAGTAGATTTTGTATTTTGTTCCATTTTTCATTAATATTGACTTCGTCTATTTGCATATTTATATTTTTTATCTCATTTGTTATTTTCTGTTGAACTGTATTATATATTTTGGGTTCCTTTAAACGTCTTGTATCTATATAGTCATTCTGGGGTCTTATTATCTTCTTCATCCTAACTGTAATTTTTGCTACAACTGGATTGTGGTCACTGTGAATGTCCGCACCAGGATACGTTTTCGCATACTTAATGGAATTTCTATAGCGATTATTACAAAGAATGTAGTCTATTTGATTTCTTACTGTTTTCCCTGGCTTATCAGCTAGAGACTTCCATGTATACAGCCTGCGAGCTGGAAGTTTAAAAAGCGTGTTTGCGACTATTAGATCTTTGTCCTGGCAGAATTGTATCATACGGTCTCCTCTATCATTGCGATCTCCCAGCCCAAAACCACCGGTACATCTTTCTACTTTCGCATTTCCAACTTTTGCATTAAAATCACCCAACACGATTGTAATATCTTTTCGCTTAATGCTTCTGTAGATTTCTTCTATTTGTGCATAAAATTCTTCGCATTCTTCGTCTTCCTTATCGGCAGTTGGCGCGTAAATTTGGATGATATTCATATTACCGTTGTTTGTTTTCAACTGTAACATCATTACTCTGTCTGAGAGTGGTATGAAGGTTGTGACTGCCGTTGCTGCTTTCTTCTTTAATATTATTCCAACTCCGTATCTGTGCTGAGGGCCATCATTTCCCGAGTAGTACATTATACCATTGCTTGTTGTACATTTACCATTTCCTGACCATCTAACATCACTTAGACCAAGGATGTCTATCTTCAGTCTATCCATTTCTATTACAGTATTGTGCAGTTTGCCTGGTGCCAGTAAACTGTTTACATTCCACGTCCCGATCTTTATATTGTTTGTTGATAACTTTATAACTCTACTCACAACTGTTCCCCCGGAGATCCGATTGGGGAACTTGAAACTCCGGATTTAGATTTAGCTCTGAACGTTGTCATATTGATAATGATAATGATGATAATTTTAATAAGGATATCTTTTTAGACCTTTAATGCAGTGGTTTCCACTTGCCTTCTGCATTCTTACGCCGTTGACCATCAATTTGGTTCCTCCGTCTTTAAGGTCTGTTTTTTCAACCTGAGGGCAAAAGAGTGTCCTATCTCTGCTGGTTCTTCTACCCGAAGCTGTTGACCATGCAAGAGTGTGACCACTTATACCGGCAGCCGATCGGTTATCACCATCTCTGGTTCCTCTCATGGTTATCTAGGAGCCATTAAATCCATTATTTGGAAGTTGCCACCTGTGTCACCTATGCTAGTTTTGGTCCGCCCTGGGTATTTTATTTCCCGGGTACCCATCATATCTGGTGGGCATTCCCCTATCCGCCACCCGGGGAGGCGCCCAGTTGGGAATCTAGCAACCCCGCTGGGCAACCCCTCCTTGAGGAAGTTAATTTTGTAGTCCGTTTTTTTATTATGATTGGCAAACATTATGTTTGTCGAAACATTATCGCCTTTCCGTACGGTCAGAGAGTGTTCATATATTCAGCTGGATATTTTTTGGTTTGTTTGACTATGTAGGTCCTTTGACAGTCTCCACAAGGTATTTCATAAACTCCTTGGGATTCATTGGGTCAGTGATCTTTCGTTGAGCGTTAATTGACGCCTCTTATGTGAGATATGAATGCTTTTTATTGGTCAGAGAAATTTTGTAATTAGGAGTTGATATTGTTATTAATATTTCTGATTATATAAGTTAAGGATTTATTGGAATACCCATTCTGGTTTTGAGTCCTATTTGGCAGTTTTTTATTTATAAAAGTCTCATGAATCTGGTGAAGACGAATTTTGCAATCAAATGGATTTGGGCAGGGTGATGAAAGAATATGACATTTAGGTAGCGGTTAGCATGAGTGAGTTTATTATAGACAGCGCAATGAAAGCTGCCATTTAAAAGAATTTTTGTTATAAGAGTGTCTGGAAGGAAATAAAATTATTTTGTTTGGGTTCCATGGTGAATTTAATATTAGTGTAAATTTGGTTAAGCTGCTAAAGAAATTCGAGAAGCGCATCTCATTCGTGAGGTTAGATAACAAAAGTATCATCGACATATTGTATACAATAAGCACGTTTAAGGTGAAATGAGATGAGGGCTTTCGTTTCAAAATCGGGTGTTGGAAGGCAACAATTAAGGAGAGGTTATTGTTATTTATATTATAAGTTTAACTTCAATAACTGTAAAGTATCAAAAATTGGGATATTGGTAAACAAAGAGACGACATCAGAGCTAACAATGATTTCATCTTTGTAGGGAAGGTTTTGAGGGTTCCTAGGAAATGGTAGGAGTTTCGGACGTAAGATGCCGCTTTTTCTGTGAGAGGTTAAAGAAAACTGAAAGTACTGACTATGAGACGTAAGTTATTCTTTTTATGAATTTTTGGGAACATATACAATTTAGGAATTTTAGAGAAATGTTCTTGGGGTATGAGGAGTTTTTTGGTACTAAATAGCAGGTTTGAATTAGTAAGGAGGATTTAAGTTTTCTTTGAAGGTGGGTAGTGAAATTATTAGATACATGCCGACAGTTGAAGGATTCAAGTAAATTTTGCATCTTACCGATGTGTACTGTGTTTAGAGTCAGTATAACGTTGCCTTTGTCTGCCTGTAATATTGTAATGTTATTATTTTGTTTGAGATCTTTTAAGTAACGTAATTCGGGGGATTTAATATTGGGTTATGGTAATATGGTTGTACGTAGCACTTTAGCGTGCCTGGTTTTATTTGCCACGTTTTTAGGAAAATTGAAAAAGGACGAGTTTATTTGGGATGCGTTTAATGGGAATTCCATTTGGCATAATGGCAAATTAAAACTTTTTTTAAGAACCAGAATGGTTAGGTGGCCTACATGGTAGTCAGAAAAGTTATGTGTCGTAGTGATGTTTAGTGATGCTGTGGCTCGATTGTGGCACAACTTTTAAAATTTACGTTTGTGAGTATCGGTTCTCTTTTCAGATATACGTAAGACTTTGTTAGGTATTATTTTAGAAAAACTGTCCTAAATAATAGAATAAATGTTAGAGAAATTTAATTTATGGAACATACCATACAGTTCGAATTGAGTTTAGAGAAAATTCTTCTTGTAACATTAATTATCTAAGTAGAGATAGTAGATGATTGTTGATAATGTTTTAATCATAATCCAACAGGTATTACCTGTTCATTGCCTGTTTATCACTCTGTCTATTGAAAACTCACTCATACTAATCGCTACCTAAATGCCAAATACCATTAACACCTTACCAAAATCCATTCGGTTACAAAATTTCTCATCATCAGATCCATCAGATTTCCGACATAAAAAATCGCCATATAGAACTTAAAATCATTACCACCATACTATCAGAAAATAAGTATTTTAATAAATCCTTATCCTATATAATCAGCAATATTAATAAAAATATCAACGTCCAATTCTAAAACCCCACTCACCAACAAAAAGCATTCCTACGTTACACCAGAGGCATTATCAATATAATAAGCCTCATACTAATGAAGCAAATCATACGTTCGGTTTTCACGACCAACAGCCAAACAGCTACCCCAATAAATCTCAAGGAGTTTATGAAATATTCTTTGAAGACTGCCGAAGGACCTATATAAGTCAAACGAATCGGCAAATATCCAGACGAATATATGAGCACTTTCTGTCCGGGCGAAAAGGTGATATTGGTTTGGCACTTGCCAAACATAATAAAGAAACAAGAGACAACATTAACTTCCTCCAGGGGAAAATAATTGGCCCCATTTCTCATCTCACCAGCAAAGTTATTTGTGAGTTAATTGACTTAGGAAAATGTTCACAAAGTTTCTGAAAGGAAGAGATGATAGCCAATGCTTGTTTAGGAAACATATCTAAACATATCCGAATATATATATATATTATCGCTTAATAGCACAGTACCATAAGGATCTTGCCTTGTGTTTACATACCAACAATAAAAATGCAAACTTTCAACATTCACAGAACCCAAACTGCGTCTAATTAAAATGAAGCTTAATTTGAATCTGGTCTAATATGTTTAAAGCCTAATGCGAAGGTCTCCGGTCTCCGGTCTCCGGTCGCCTGGCCGTGTGAAAAGCATTGGTTGCCAGAGTAACGCGTTCGGGGCCACGCGAATGATCGTCGTGTCTTCAAAGCACACTGCAATTTTAAAAACTTAAAATTAAATTATTTATCCTATTGTTTTAGTCTTTCTGTTCTTTTTGCAAATAAGCATTCTTTGGTATGGAACGGGTACAAACAGCTGAGCATCACAGAAATTACATGAGAAAACAAATAAGTCAGCAGACTGCGGATGAATGGGCAGCAATAAATGAAGCGAGGCGACGTATATGTGCCGAAAGAACTCCGGAGAAAGTTGAAAACCCCCGTAAGAAATAGCAGCAAGAAGTCAAGTAAGGCGTCTGCGACGTTTTCAAAGAACATCGAAAGAAATAGCTGCAGAATAGTAACAATTACTACAGAAAGTTCCTAACACTTGCATTCGCTATAGCAGTCAAGCGTAGCTGGTTGGATTTTCTAATCTCTCTACATGTGCTTTATTTTTTATGGTACATTTAATTATTATCTTGCCTTGGATTATTTTAAAAATTTTTTTAATATAATTTTTCTTATTTACACCAAACAACTTAAACTGATATTATTAGGACTGCATTTTTTCTATTAATATGTGGGTTTAGTAATGTAGATATAACGTGGTTTTTCTACCACATTATTGAGGTTTTAAGGGCAATTTATGATCTATTTAAATTAATATAGACAAATTATTGTAATTAAAATGCGTTATACATGTCAGCTAAATAGTACTTGTCATATGACATTATCACAATTGTTGTCTTATTTCTGTTTTCCCTTATCTATTTAAAATTCTTGCAATTTTTTTATTCCAGTTTATTTTTCGCTTCTCCTGATCTCTTCCTTTGCGCTTTTACCTCCCATATCTGTTTAATTGGTATTGTCTTTTTTGAATGTAAATTACAAATGAGTTCATTTGTAATTTTTGTTAGTTTGTTAATTTATGACTATTTATTATTATGTAAACGGTCATTTTTGTGTGTTTTATTATTTCTTTTTGTTGATAAATTCTGTGTTAATAGCATAATATACCTTATTAGGCTTTTTTGTTATTTAGTCTGTATTTATACCATCCCTTCCTATGTAATACAACTCCTAAGTAACAGATATTCCTAACTTGTTCTTTCTATTTCTCCAAGCTGTATATGTAGGTTTCTTTATTCTTTTAACCGCCCATTGGACCCCATTAAATTTTGTTTTTCATAATTCGGAAAATACTTGGCATAAGCTACTGTACCTTTTTTTAATTATTATTTTATTGATCTTTACAGGTAAAACATCACAATGGGTAGCGGTCATCACTTGACTCAAGAGAAAATAAATTCTATTCTCAAAAAAGATGAAGTGGAATCTTTCGACAACAGTACCGACGAGTTGGGCATGGAAGAAGTGTGTATTGATCAAGAAGATTATGATTCGGCTACTCGGCAGAGTGGAGAAGAATCAGAAGATGCCAGTGCCAGTAGCTTCAGAATATTCTTTTACATTTACTTGAGCTGAGGAAGGTGGAAGGTGACCACGGGAAAGTGTTTAGTGGCGATAAATTTACTCGTTCTACGGGCTCTATCCCACATATAAATATTTTTCACGAAGCAGTGACAAGTGCAAGCAGTGTAATTACTAGTAGAAAAATAGGGAACCAAAGTGCGTGGATATCTAAGGCAAAAAACTAAAAAATAATATAGTAACTTCCTCAAGTATACTAGGGGCTAACAAATTGAGCGGCTTGAAACGATGCATCGCGCGGCTAATCGCGGGTAAGCGGTCGAGGTCAGGCGCCGCGGCTGAACTCCGTGATAAACTGGTGAACGATAAGAACTGTATACACAACAAATAAAAATAAACAAAAGACTAGAAGGTCATTACAGTGTGTGGGACGCGCTACCGTAAAGAAGGGCGTGTCGTACAGAGAGTATCGCGGCCAGTATAAAGTAATCACGGCGGTGTGTAGGATCAGAGAGTGTAGAAAAACGCAAATACATGAATAATAAGAAAGAAGTTAGAAAGCAGGAAAGAGTAAGGGGTGCAAACACAAATTTAGAGTGTAATAACCGGGAAAGTAGTCTGGAAGATCCGGAGGAGTTCGATAAGTGGGAAGCAGATCAGATAGCATTCCAAAAGAGTGTAAAAATACAAAGATCGCCAAAAAAAGAAGACACAATACAGAAGAGGTATCATAAAGAAGAAAAACTTACAACAGAAATACAAGTTACAGATATGGAGGCAATAATACAGAAGTTAGATGAATTAAAGACCGAGATAAAAGCAGAATTCAATTAGAAACACAGCGAATTGTAGGCGGAGCTTACGAAAATAAACAAAGAGTTCAATAAGGTCAAAATGGAATGGGAGAAGAAAGCTGAAGAGTGGAAAGCAGAAAAAGAAGATTTTGGAAATAGAATTAAGAAATTAGAAGCAACGATTGAGAAACAGAGAGAGAAAAAGAAGGAATAATGTGGTCATAAAAGGTGTGACAGTAGATAATAACTTGATTAAAGAGGAAGTAGAAAATTTAATACAGAACAAGCTAAACATTGAACTCAAAGTCAAGAAAGGATATAATATTGCAGTAGGAGAAAATAAAAAATAGTGATTGTGGAATTGAACTCGTGGGAGGATAAAAGAGAACTCATGTCAAAAAGAAGCTGCTGAAGGAACAAGTATTTACATCGAAAACGACCTAACATATGAAGAGAGAAAATGCAGGCCCAAATAAGAAAAATTATGAGAGAAGAAAGAGAAAAGGAAAAGAAGTTAAAATGGGATACGGAAAAATAACTATAGATGGAGAAAGATATAACTGGAGTTCCAACACACAAAAATTGTATAAAACGTATCGAAAAATACAACAAGCAGGACAACAGAAGATATAGAAAGTTCACAAAGGGGATGGGATACAGAAGGGGAGTACTCGAAGAAAGGAGAACTCTAAGCCAAAGATCACCGGAAAACAATTCGGATGAACTGCTAAGAGAAAAGATGCTGAAGATAACTAAAACTGCAAGGAATACAAAAACTAATAGTACTTAATAAAGGACGGATAAAGGAAACAACTCAAGCTATGGATAAGGAAAATGAACATAATGGAAAAGCAAAAATATATAATATAAAAGAGGAAAGGTACAACAAAAGAAAGGTATAATAAATTTTGGTACATGGAATGTGAGGAGTATGACAGGAAAGGAAGACGAAATAATTGAAGAAATGAAAATGCAAAATGTGGACTATCTAGGAGTAACAGAGACAAAAAGAAAAGGACGAGGAATGAAAGAATTGAGAGAAGGATACTGGCTGTTTTGGTCAGGAGTAGAACAAAAGGAAAGAGGAGCGGAAGGAGTGGGATTGGTAGTCAAACCAGACAAAGTGAAAACGATTATTGAGGAAAGATTTATAAACGAAAGATTAATGGCCGTAAAAATAAAGATGGATGGAAGTAATACATGGTCAATACTAGTGGCATATGCGCCAAATGAAAATGCAAGAAAAGAAGAAAAAGATACGTTCTACGAAACATTGCAGTCCGAAATTGATAAAGAGGAAAGAAATATAATAATAATGGGCGACATAAATGGGAGAGTAGGAAGAGACAATAGGGAATTGAAAGATATATGGGGAAAAACGGCGAGGTAACAAGAAATGACAACGAAATAGATTAATAGGACTGTGTATAGAAAATGACTTTGTTATAACAAACACAAAGTTTACACACAAAGAGATACATAAGTATACCAGAGAAATAAAATCCAGAAATGAAAGATCCATCATTGATTACTTTATAGTAAATACTGAAAATTTGGAAAAGGTGAAAGATGTCAAAGTAAAAGACATGCAGAAATAGGCAGCGACCATTACCTACTGAAAATGGAACTTAAGATAAATATAACAAGTAACCAAGCAGAAAAAGACAAAAGATAACAAAGAGAAAATTAAATGCTATAGGTTGAAAGAAATAGACATTAGGCAAAAGTACCAAGAAAGTGTGGACAAAAACTTGCGCAAACTTTAACTACTACCGGCATAGAACGTAAATGGAAAATATTCAAGGAGACCTTACTGGACGCATCAAAAACTAGCTGTGGTGTAACCAAGTGTACAAATACATCTATTAAAAAAGCAGGTGGTGGACAACAAATATTCAACAAAAGTAAAGGATAAAAAGAGAAAATGGAAGAAATTCATGCAAAGTGGATCAGAAGAAGATCATAACATATACAAGGTAGCAAGAATAGAAGTAAATAAACTGGTCAAAGATGCAAAAAAAGAGGCATGGGAAGAATTCGGACATAAAATGAATGAAAATTATACAGAAAACCAGAAACTCTTCTATAGTACGTTAAAGCATCTGAGAAAACAAAAAACTTCAAGGCTAAAGAATATAAAAGACAAAAACGGAAATGTATTGACGGAAGCAAAAGAAATATTACAAAGATGGAAAGAGTATTTTGAACAGCTGATGGAGATAAAAGAAGAAGAAGAAGGAATAGTGGAAACAGAAGAGGACATAATAATAGAAGAAGAGGAAGAAAATAAGGAACAACCAGTTACAAAAGAGGAAATCGCTGAAGCTATAAAGAAATTAAAAATGGCAAAGCACCGGGTCAGGACCAAATTACATCAGAAATGCTAAAGCATATGGGAGAGAGAGCAAAAGAAGAGTTCCGTAACCTGTTAAATGAAATTATGAAGAAAAGGAAATGCCAAAGGACTGGAATATGAGTGTAATTCTACCATTGTACAAGAAAGGTGAGATGAAAGAATGCTCAAACTATAGAGGTATTTCATTGACAAGCACACCTGCAAAGTATTTACAAGAATACTAGAGAGAAGACTGAGAGAAACGCTAGAACCAACATTAGAAGATCAACAACATGGTTTCAGAAAAGGAAGGAGCACTCAAGACTTAATATTTGTTGTTAGACAATTGGGAGAAAAATTACTAAAAAAGAACCAGGAAGTGCATATCTGTTTCATAGACCTTCAAAAAGCTTTTGACAGAGTGAGACGAAAAGATATATGGAAAAGTTTAAAAGAGCGAGGGTAAGCAGTGATATGATTGAGGTGCTAAAAATGTTATATAGTAACAGTATAAATATAGTTAGGACACACAATGATGAATCAACTGAGTTCGAAACAAAAATCGGTCTAAAACAAGGATGTGTTCTCAGCCCCCTATTGTTTTCTATACTAGTTGATGATGTGGTAAAAATATGTAAACAAAAATGTGTAAAGATGAAAATAGGAAACTGGAAAATGAAACAAGTAACTCTCCAAGAATTACTATTTGCTGATGACATGATACTGTTGGCAGACTCAGAAAAACCTACAAAAGAACCTGAACTGTTATCAAGAAGAACTTAAGAAGATAAATATGAAAATAAACATAAACAAAACAAAAACCATGGTAATATCGACACATGAAATAAAACACAGAATAAATCTAGAAGGGAAGAGCTAGAACAAGTTAGTAGCTACAACTATTTAGGTACAACAATAGAGGACAGAGGTAAAATAGATAAAGAGATAACGGAGGTTAGGAAAGGTTGGAAGATCTTATAATATGCTCAAAAACTCATTCTTTGGTAAAGGGAGATTTCAAAACAGTAAAACTGAAATATATAAAAAGTAATAAGACCGTCATTGATTTATGGCAGCGAATCCTGGACAATATCAAGTAGTAATAGAAGTAGGATTACGGCAATGGAAATGAGATTCCTCAGGAAAATTGAAGGAATTACTAGAATAGACAGAGTCAGAAATGAAAAATATTAGAACAAAGGAATATAAAATCAATAGGAACTATTATAGAAGAAAGACAACTGAGATGGTTAGGACACCTGCTACGAATGGATGAAAACAGAATATCAAGACAAGTCTACGAAGCTAGAACCCAGGGAAAAACAAAGTAGGAAGACCTAGGATTAGATGGGAAGAACAAGTAAGACAAGCAGCGGTTAAAACAGGAATCTAGTGGTGTGACATTCATGGAATAGCCCAAGACAGGAGGATATGGAAAGATAAAATTCATGAAAATGTAAAATGAAATGTATATATATATTTAAAATCCGACACCTAACGGTACAAGGATTTTAGTTTAAATAAAAATAAATAAATATACTTGAGCCAAAACCAGAAGCTCGAAGTGCTAAGAGTAAGACTTGTTTTTTTTAATTTTTTTTTGATAAGAATATAATAGATCTGATTCTAAGATATGCAAACCAATATATTTAAAATATACGCGCACGTTTCCAGAGAGAGCGTGACGCAAAAGAATTGACTGTTGAAAAATTACAAGCATTTTTGGTTTGATGTCTGGTGTCCTTAGATCTTCACATTTGAACTTTCTGGACCTATGGGCGACAGACAAAACCGGAATATAACTTTTTTCTAATGTGATGTCTTCACACCGTTTTCTCTTTATTCTTCGTTGTCCGCGATTCGATGATGCACCGTCTAGAGAACATAGATTACAGCTTGATAAATTGGCACCTATTTGTAAATGTTGTGATCTGATTGGTGATTCCTTCAAAAAAACATTACACAGTGTCGGAATATGTAAATACAGACGAACAGCTTCCAGCATTTAGAGGCAGATTCTCTGGTTTAGTCTACATGCCAAACAAACCGAATAAATATGGGATTGAACTCTATGCTATGGTTGACGCCAAAACAACTTACCTACAATTATTTAAAATATACGTAGGTTCTTAACCAGATAGTCCATATAAAAAACCAAACGACACAATAAGCATCGTGTAACGACTTGCCGATTCATTCAAAGGCACGGGGTGTAATATTACGCTTGACAATTGGTACACAAGTGTTCCTTTAGCTAAACACATGTTGGACTAAAAACTTACTTTGGTCGGTACTCTGCAAAAAAAAGAAAATTTTTGCTCAGTCAGTTTTTATGTCAAAGGACAGCTTAAATAAATTAATTAAAGTTTGGTTTTTGTACCGAACTAACTCTTGCTTCATATGTGTCAACAAAATCCAAGGCTGTTGTTTTACTGTCTACAATGCACCATGGTGATGCTATATGTCGCGAAGTACTATCATTGGATATTACTTCCTCATGTTACGTATTATATGCCAAACGATTTAATGAATGTTATCCTATAACAGATTGTAAATACTCAATTAATAAAGACGTGAAAAAAAGGAAGATGCTATATGTAAAAATAACTAAAAAAAGTCAGAAATAATGAAATTTTTTAATAGAACCAAGGGTGACGTTAACACCAAAGACAAATTGTGTGGAACTTATAACGTTGCTCGTCGTATCAAGACACGGCCTATGGTAATTTTTTTCCATCTTTTTAATGTGGCGACAATAAACGCTTACGTCATTTACAACATCAATAACAATATGAAAAGCACTCAAAGATAATTCCTAAAAAAATTGCCAACGGAACTCGTTGAGAACCAAGAAAGCTGAATTTCCCACATTGCCACGTTCTCTGAAACGACTCGTAGATAAAACTAAAACCAATTGCTTCCAAAGGCCATTGTCACCTATGTCCGAGATCTAATCACAGGAAAACCAAAAGCAAGTGCGGTAAATGCAACAAATTTATGTGCAATGAGCACCATACCAAAGTCTGCAATTTATGTGCCGGTTAATTACTAAGTATTGTTGAGAAACTGATTTCGAAGTTACATTCAGTTATTTTCTAGAAGTTTTGTGTTTTTGTTAAGTTGAAATGCTGTACTTTAAGTTCGTAATAGACATAAACACTTTTGCCAATAAAATATGGAATCTTTGTGGACTCACGCAACTAATAGCGTAATTATTTCGACGAGACTAGCTAAAGGTTAATATAACCATTATCTTAATTTTGTTTTTACTTATTTATTTATTATCTAATAATGTCGTCCATGAATATTATAAATAGTAAAAAATTTAATCAACCTCTTTATCTAACTTCTTCCTTTGTATAGAAAACATCAAATTTCATATTCTTGCTGATTACGCATTTAGATGTTTATTCATGTAGACTATTGATTACTATTATCTTACTATTTACTTCTCGTTTGTACAGATATTTCCATATATTATTTCTGGATGCCTTGTCAAACTATTTTGGAATATCTAAATACTCCAAGTATATTCTTTTCCTGTGGTTATTTTTTAAATATATAATACGTTTTATTTTAAATATGTAGTCTTGAATACTTTTAGTTTTTATGAACCCACTCTGTACTTCTATTAATGTCTCGTCTGTTTGTCTTAACTTTTTATCTAATAGTTTTTTGTATATCTTAATTACCGAGTTTAACATTATTCCTCGGTAGTTATAAAGGTCTTTATATACTATAAGACTCAGACCCTCAATGTTTGGTATTTTTTCTTCGTTATTATGAAAAAAATCATAATTTTGAAAGAAATATAACAACATTGTCCTGTTCTTATTATTCATAAATTCTCCTTATCCAAAAAAATTACTGTTTTGTGTAGTCAATCTCGTTTTCTTACTTTGCTGTCAAAGACTTCCGCTATACATATTATTCCCTTTGCTCATTCTACTACCATAGCAAAATCTATCCAGAATATGTTTTTTTTTAATTTGTTATTTTTATTAGGTCCATATAACCACTTCATGTGTGTTCGTACCTTAATTCTACAACCATAGAAAATCTATATTATACGATATAATTAACAAGCATCCTATGCTGCAGTTATCTTTTCTTTTCTAACTTCATTTTGTGTGAACATGTGACCATAATACAGTTTTACAATTCTGTTTCTCAGCTCATACATAATAGTAGACGTTTTACTAAAATTTAATAACAAAATTTAAGAGGCTTAGGGTGCAAAAAAAGGATCCCTCAATAATGGAAGTGTTTGGGAAAATGTAAATAATTTTTTCGTCAGAATGTAATTATATGGCGGAAAATGCATTTACTAAACAAACGACGAGATAATTCGATTTTCTAATTCAGCAAGGACGCTAAACCCACTTAATCCATCAAGGTTTACATTGATCTGCAGATTTAAGCTTGCCAAAGTGCCCCACAAATCCACTTAATTAAAAACGATGAATAACTTCCCCTTATTCCAACTTTTGCGCGCTAAATTAGAATCCGTACTCGGCCTGAGCGTGGCGGCGCATCTGCTCGCAAAATTAGTGACAATTCCGATCTCCCGCAATTAATAAAACACTGATTTGTGGACTCGCCCTGATCTTGATTTACAACTGGATTATCCTCCGCAAGACACCCGCAAAATGTATTGCCAGCGGGTCTTGTAATACCAAATGCCCCACCCCTTCGCATATCATGACGAAAGCCCTCTTAAGTGGCATAGCGAGATTGTTTATAAAAAGTATTAAACAGCAGCGTAACAGTCGCCACCACCCTGACGCTTTATCGATGTTTTATTTAGATTTGATAAATCGTGCACAACTCTGATTTGCCATTTCAGTAAAAACGTAACGGCAGTCGAGCGAAGTAGTTTTCGAGTCACGCTCGCCGACCTAATCCAGTAATTGATCATAAAAACATTAATTCCTAAAGCTGTGGCGGTAAATATTTTTACTCCAGTAATAAAAAATCCTCGGCAAAGATAATAAACCCGTTTGAGTGATATCTGGCGTTATTATCTAGAAAGCTGCGCGCCGCTCGTGAAACTTCCCGGTTTGCATTAAAGCAGTATTTCGTTTATTTGCATGTATTAATTCTCGGGGGTGTACTAATTTTTTCGTAGTAGCAGTTAATCTTCGGGAATTATCATAAAAAGGCCGTTATGACTAGTATTTTGGATAGAAAAACATGGCGTAAGCAGATTCCGGCGCGATAAAGCTGACGAGGGCGACAACATGACTGCCGAAATTGTTGAGCGTCACGTTCGAGACAGAATGGAATTATTGCAGCGCAAGAAAACTGTGCTTGCTGGAATTATTTTGCTCTCTATCGATTTAACAATTAGCCTGATTTGGCAGATTAAAATTCTGCTCGAATGCTCCGCCGAATGCCTGAATAATTTCAAATACGAGGTGCCAACAAATTTGAACGGAATTTGTGCCCAATATTTGATTAACTATTTATGATAGTTGTTATTGCAAATAACAATTAACATTAATAAACTATATCAGTTGATTGAAACCTTAGAGTAGTATAAACGTAAAAATAAATAATAAAATAAAAAATATTTTTTTCTAAAACAAAACATTTTTGCTTAATTACATCAATTTTTTGATTTCCTGAAATCAAATATATTTTACCCTAAATTTGTGCTAAGTTTTTTTTTTTTTTTTTATATATTTTATTGACACTAGTCATTTCTGACTAACCTTCAATTTTTCTCTACAGTGGCTTAAAACTAAATACTTGTCTAAAAAGTCCCTTCGGTCTTAACTTAGTCTCTTAAGAGGATTACACAATTTTCACGTGTTTTTAGCACTTTACTCTGCTTTTGCACTATTTTCACTTCACTGCACGAGCTCGAAGGGCTTGATTCTTCTAAGCCTTCGTTCTAGATCAGCATTGTTCAGAAGTTGCAGTACTTCGGTGTTCACGTGTGAGTGGAGTCTCTCTTCATGTTTTCCTGCAAACTTTTTGATCTCATCCATGACTGTAGGGATTTGTAAGTCCCTATGTAGATGGTCATTCCGGAAGTACCATGGTGCATCCACGATGCTTCTGAGAACTTTGTTCTGAAAAACTTGTATTTTATTTATATGATTTTTGCGGCACATCCCCAAAGCTCGATCCCGTAGGTCCATATGGGCTTTAATACTTGTTTATACAGTAGTATCTTGTTATGTATGGATAGTTGGGATTTTCTTCCAATTAACCAATACATTTTCCTGTATTTTAGGTCAAGCTCTATTCTTTTCTTTTCACGTGTTCCTTCCACCGGAGTTGTGCGTCCAGGGTCATCCCAAGGTACTTTGCATTATTGCTGTATGGTATATTGGTATTGTTTATTGTTATTGGTATATGTTCACGGTGCTTATAAGCAAAATCAACATGTACCGATTTACTTTCATTGATTGTTATTCGCCACTTTTTAGTCCAAGTATTTATGCTGTTACTTGCTTGCTGTATTTTCCTAGCTGCCTCTTCACTGTTGTCGCCGATAGCTAATATCGCCGTATCGTCCGCAAATGTGGCGATGGTGACGTCTTCTGTTTGTGGGATGTCGTAGGTATATAGCAGGTAGAGAATTGGTCCCAATACGCTACCTTGGGGTACCCCTGCTTTGATTTCTCTCATGCTGGAATATTCGTCTTCTTGTTTAACCCGAAACATTCTTCCTGAAATATAGGATTCTAGTATTTCCGCAATTTTTAGGTAATAACTTTTTAAGTTTATATATTAAGCCTTCATACCAAACTTTGTCGAATGCTTGGGCTATGTCTAAAAATATGGCCGAGCATATCTTTTCCTTCATAGGCTTTCTCGATTATGTCGGTAATTCTGTGGACTTGATCGATCGTTGAATGGTTGTTCCTAAACCCGAATTGATGTGTAGGTATTAGGTTTTACTTTCAATTATTGGCTTTAGTCTTTTTAATATCAGTTTTCAAATAGTTTAGAAATTACCGGCAACAGTGAGATTGGTCGGTATGATTTCACTTCATTTGGTGGTTTTCCCGGTTTTGGAATCATAATGACTTCAGCCATTTTCCAAGCGTCCGGTACATGCTTTAATCTAATCGCTGCGTTGATCAAGTTGGTGAGCTTAACAATTCCTTTTCTAGGAAGATGTTTGAGAATTTCCCCAGTAATCAGGTCATAGCCTGGAGCTTTCTTTGGGTTGATGTCAGTCTTGATTGTCTTCGTAGTTTCCCTGGGTGTTACCAAATCTATCATGCTATCTTCGCCTTCATTTTCTGGCAAATCTTGGTTAATCTGAGTTTCGTTTGATTGAAAGGTTTGTTCAAGGTGGTTGGCGAACGCTTCAGCTTTTTGTTGGTTATCGCGTGCCCAGCTACCATTTGCAGTTCTTATTGGCGGACTATGTATACATGGTCGTTTCAGTTTTAGTGGACTTCAAAGAGAATAGTCCGTTTCTTTGTTATTGGTTAGCTCTCGTAAATAATGGTTTATGGATTCGTTCTTGATTTCCAAAATTTCTCTTCTCAGTCTTTGAGTTATATTGTTTAGTCTATTTTTGTTGGCAGGTGTTCTAGTCTGTTGCCACTTTTTTCTAAGTTTTCGTTTTTCAGCTACCAACTCCTTGATTTCTCTAGGGTAGTTAATTCCCTGTGTTTTCTCTTGATTTCTGGGGTATTATTCCAGGCAGACTGTTGTATGTTAGTGACAAATCTTTCAGCTTCCTGTTCCAGTTGATTTATTGTTCTGAGTGGTACATTTAACTGAATGCGATTGCTCAGTTCTTCCTTAAATCCATTCCAGTCTGTTCTTTTATTGACCAGTGTTGGATTATGTTCTTTTCTAATTATGTTTTCACTCAGAGTTAGAACTACTGGCGAATGGTCAGAGTCCAAGTCAAAATTTTCTTCTATTGTTACGTAGTTGATCGATACTTTCCTTGATATAAAGAAATCCAGCAAGTCTGGAATCTTATCTGGATCGGCAGGCCAATATGTTGGTTTACCTGTTGTCAAGTAGTTGCACCCCAGTTCAGCAGCTGCTTCGTGTAACTCCTTGCCTTTGGTAGTGGTCAATCTCGATCCCCATCTTGTGTTTTGGCGTTAAAATCGCCACCTATTATAAACCTTTCCCTAGACTGTTTAACACGTTGAGGTAGCTTTCTTTTTCTGATTATGTCTCGGAGGACAATATATTGCAGCTAGGGTAATCTTTTGCCCTCTAGGGTTAATTGTTACAGCTGTTACTTGGTTTTCTTCTAGTTCAAGACCCATTTCTTCATAGTGAGTAATGTTATCCCTAATTATTACCGCACTCCCACCTAGCTGTGTTCGATGGATGGATAGTGTGATAAAACTTGTATCCTCTGAAATTAATAAAAGAATCTCTAACAAGGTGGGTTTCAGATATGAGGCACACATCTATTTTTGTTGTTCTAAGAATGCTTGCAGGTCAGGTTGCTGCTGCCTGATTCCATTAGCATTCAAGTTGCAATCCTAATATCTTTGTTGGTCATTTTGCTGGTTGAGGCAGCTGCTCTGTTGCTATTCTCTAGCTTCTGAAGTCTTCCGAAAACGATTCAAGCATCTTTTCTTGCCGGTCTAGTTTTGCTATGAGCGTGAGGAGCAATTGGTTAGTGGAGGCTTCTGGAGTTCTCAGTTCGGTCTGTTGTTCGGGTTTTTAACGCTTTGGGCGTATGTTTTCTCACTGTTGACTTGTGGGTAGGATTTAACAGGTTTCGTTATATTCGGCTCCTTATGTTTTCCTTGTGTTGTTTTATTTCTTCGTTCTTGGAACGTTTTCCTTCTGACACATCCTCGATAGCTAGCCGGGTGCTCCTCGCTGCAATTTGCACATTTTGGCTTTGTTTCTTTTAGTTTACTACATTCTGCAGTTATGTGTTTTCCTGCGCATTTCACGCATCTCGGCTCTCTGCGGCAGAACTTTTGCGTATGTCCGTGTAATTGACACCGCTTACATTGTGGTACCAGTTTCGTTTTTGAGGGGTTCAATTCTCACTTTTGCTCCTAATATGCTTTTGATTCCGTATATAACTTTGATATCTGCTTCGTGGTGGAAGGATAGCATGAATAGTGGGAGCGGCTTCTTCCTCACTTCATTTTCGCCATTTTGTTCTCAAATTTTTCTTTTTTAGTATGTTTGTGGCGCTAACACACTTTAGTTTGCAGTTATTCAGCTCTGCAATAATTTTTCTGGGGAGAACTTGCTGGTAGTCCTCTTGCCATTACTTTTATGTCTCTGCTTTGTTTGTCCTCGTATGAATGCCACTGTAGGTTCAAATCTACAAGACATTGTAATGTTTTGCTAAACTCTTCACGATTTTCAGCATTGATTTTTATTTGATCATTATTCAGAGCTGTTACCTTGAACAGTATTTTATTACTTTGTAATTGGTTGTAAAGTAAGTCATAATTTGTGACATTGCTTACAATAATTGGTGGTGGGTTGGGTGTTTTCTTTTCTTTATTTTGTTGTATCGGTTTGCTGGTTGTTGGCTGGTCTTGAGTAGAACCTGGTGAGTCGCTTGCTTTTCTTTTCTTGTTTTTCTTTTTAGTGGCTGTTATCCAGCCAACTTCTTTGGCTAATTCCTCTTCATCAGTTTCGTAATTTATTGAGACAGATGGCTTATTCTTGCTGGCGTTGTTTTCGTCGCCCTGGTTAAATACTTCTTGTTGCTTATTATTTTGTCTGCTCTGCATTGATAATTGCTCCCGGAGCATGTTTATCTGGCCTTGCATATTATTTAAGGCAGCTGAAAGTTTTCTCTTTCTGTACGTTCACAAATCCAGGCCTTGTATAATGCTTGTTCATTCTGACTTCTAGATTGATTTTCCTGAAATAAGGCTTGATTTTGTTGTGCCAGTAGTGCTTCTCCTGGTGTCGCTGGTCGCGTATACGGATCCATGTCGATTATTTCTCGGGTTTCGTATTTACAATTTAATATTTAATATTTTAATTTTATTTTTACCTTGTCTTATCACAACCGGCCTCGCATGTTCGCGACGACCGGTTATCACGTTTGGCTTGTGCACTTTCTTATTTACGAGCTCGATCGCAACACGTCTTTACTCCGCAAAAATCAAACACACACTTGTGCTAAGTGACATCACTACGCATCAATATGTAAAATACTAATTAAGTTTCTGTCAGTAATTTATCTTATAATTAAGTTTTAGTTAAAATTTGTAATTTAGTGTCTATCCAAATTTTGGAATTATTTTTATATGTTATATTTCTTGCATGCTAAAGTGCAAACTCAACTGTAATAAATGTGGAGGCGGACACATTACACCTTCACGCAACGTTCCTGCAGGTTGTGCCTTATGCGGCGAAAATTACCATACGAATTACGAAGGGTGTTAAATATGTAAAAACGCACAGAAAGTATTAGACAAATTTAAAATCTAAACTTTTAAATAACAGCCAGAAATAGATATTTACATTACAAAAACGATATTTTCACAATATATTTCAATCAACCTCCCATACAGATAGCGCAGACACTAACAAGAAATAACAAAGCATTTAACGGAATGAGCAATAATCTACAAATATCGCAGAGCAATTGACAGTTTTTACGTCCATGTTTAACCAACTAATTAATCAAAACATCATACTGAACACCGCCGTAAGCAAAATTCGGGACTAATAAACAATTTAGGAAGAACTGCTTTCTGAAATTCCAACGGACGTAATAACCATAAAGTAAAATTAAGATGCTTCTTAAAAATAAACATGGTAAACGTTGCATTAATCTCTGAAATTCATTTCACGATAACTAGGACAATGTTCCAAATACCATATTACACAATCTTCCATGTTATTCATTCTGACGGAACAACACACAGGGGTGCAGTTGTTCCTTTCAATCTCTAAACTTTAAATTTATGGTGAAGAAAAATTTAAAATCTAAACGATCAAAATAGGGCTCTAGACCTGGCACAAGAAAAAGAAGAAATACCTTAGAGATCATGACTAACAACAACTGCAGACGTCTTTCAACTGGTGAACCGACCCTAAAAACACAAGATTTATTAATTTATTTGTCTTTCATGGTATTGCACCGAACTGCACAGAAATAAAATTTAAACTGTGAATTGTCATCGGATAATAGCAGTAGCATTGCAACCCCTAAGTACTTACCTACATAATAAACAAACCTACGATTTTTTCGTTAAACTCTAAACGCTACGATAAAGCAACCTAATGAATTAAATGATGTAACACAATACAAGATATATATATATATATATATATATATATATATATATATATATATATGAGCCCGTCCAATAATTTTCGAAGATACGGTGCGCGCGAGGGTAAATTTTGATTTGTTGTTAAATTAAGTAACATAATCAAATCACGACGAAGTAAATATTCAAGTCAAGATTAAAACTGGTAAATGGTTTTGAACCAATACAAGTGAAAAAGTAAATAATGTTCTTAAGTAAATTGAAACAATAGCATTAGTTGTTTCTCTATTTTGGTATACCATTAAATCTTATTAGAAAGGTAGCAAATTAAAAGTTTGTATTTACACTACCTAAAAATTACGACCATTCTGAAAGACTATGTAATTTTGTTTTGTTTATCTATTATCAAGATAAAACAAAAATATCAACTTAATGGAAACTTTTGCAATAACATGTACAGTAACAACTTTTTGTTTAAAAGCTCAGTTGTTTTAAAAAGAATAATAAATTTAAATAATCAAAACTAGTTAATTTAACAGCAGCCCTTGTAAAGAATTTGATTTTTAATCCAGACGCCCTATTATTTTCTGTAAATAATATGCGCTTTGACCAGGGATTATTGGACATGACTACTACATTACTAATAAAATTTATATAAAGGTATGTAAACATATTTATATAGTTTTGAAACTAAGTTTGTAAATGGGCAAAATTTATGAAAGAAGATGACCTACAAATGTTTTTTATTTTTACCAAACTTTCAGTTTTCACTAGGTTTAGATTAAATTTAACACATACATTTTTCATAAATATATACCTATATATTTATTAATTCATTAATTTAGTAGATTAGATAAGAGAATTTGAAAGATACAGTTAGTAAGTTTTTTACTTCTAGACTTCAATGGTTAAATTATAATTAGATTTAAATTTCCATATTAAGAAATGTGCCGGTCTATTGGAGACTGTCCCAAGGGGCTTTCTAGACTTAAAAAGAGTATTAAGTAAAGTAGTACAAAGAGGACAAAAAGTACTAGAAAGGCAAAGCAAACTAAAATAAAAAATAATCAATATACATATAACAATAATAAATGATATTTTTACACTTCTTAATATAATATTTAATAAAATTTATGTTAATTTCAAATCTCTTTATTTCTACAAAATAATAACTAAACATGATGTAACTGATACACTTATAAGGAAGACCATCTATTCGTGTTCTTCCTATGTGGATCTCGTGGTGATAGTAAAAGTTTCAGTTATAGATGTCCAACAGTAGTAACTCACTTGGCTAGTGTCTAATCTTAGTATTACATTTGGAGTAACTGCTAGTTTGGTGACGTATTCATTTTTATGATTTAGTAGAGAAATCCTAATTCTGTATCATGTGTTCGAAACATACAGAAAGCATTTTTTATTATTCTAAACACTTTCAAATAGAATCATTGATTAAATTTAGAATTTGTTGATATTATATACCCTCGTAGTTGAATATTGTAGGTCCATATCCACATTTATAAACAAGGATTTTATTTTCTAGGGATAGTTGATGATTTTTTCACAAAACCAGTATAGTTGTTAGAATGTTAGATTAAGTTGTTGACATTTAGTCTGTAAAAGTTTTTCCGAGCTAAACCTCTGGTCGAGCTGTAGGCCAAGATATTTAGCTTCAGATTAGACTAATATTGTTGTGTTGCGTGAGATGGCTTTCATTATAGTAAGTAAAACGAAACTTCAGATACATAACACAGCATCCGCTAGAAATAAAACAACTCCAATACACACTGCAAAGAATCAGTATAATACAAATTTCCCACATCCAATACAGAATGCATGAGATTTGGTTTAAAATAAGAAAAAACAAGTTAATATTAGTGATTATTGGTTATACAAGCTGATCTCAATATACAGATTTTATCTGATGATTTCGAATTTGATATAAACGCTTCTAATGATGCAATAAAAAAGTTCTCAAACTGACACTAATATTCGTAGGAAACGTAAATCATGTTACGCCATTTACATAGCTGCTAAATTAGTTGGCTGTAAACGATTACGAAATTAAAATTTTTCCAATACGTCAGTTAAAGGTTTGAAAAAAACTTCTGAATTATATTCTTATTATAATAAAAATATAAATGGAAAAAAACTGGCCAGGCTCATAATACTGCACCACTGTCCGGTTAGAAACAGGTTGGTGGCTTATAAGAAGTAGAGGAAGAAGAAAAATAGAATATTACATCTATAAACATTAAGAAACCTTGTTTTAAAGTAATATTGCGGAAGGTACATTACATAATCAATGTAGAAAGTGTATGTATCGATGAACATAGCCACAAAATTTGAAACATATGCACTGACCTAATCTACATTAATCAAGAAGCCAAAAAAAATATGTTTAACAGCTTTCTGGTATTATACGAGTTTTTCAATAGATATGAGGAGTAGAATTTCTGTACAATAATTAACATAATCTGCCCCACTCTCACTACAATGTCTTATAAGTATATTTTATAAACAAACATTTTTTTTGTAAAGCTGCGGTGTTTTCGTCCTTGAACCGCTTGTGTATGCGGCGGATGCTGGGGACTTTGATATCTGCCGCCACGTTTTGCTATCGCACACAAAACGGCATATGGGCTTTTGCTCAGCCGGCGAGTCTGCATACGCCGTCGGCGGCACCCTTTGAGACGAAAAGTGCTGTCGAATTAAGATTTCCCGCAAATGATCTACCGCTAAGCCAGACGCGAAGCCCGGCGAAATACTCTAACTGCATCGCGGCCAGTGCGGCCGCATTTAACCAACTCGCAATATATACTCGACCCGCAACGCGGCCAATTCGGTCGTGCTTAACCAACCCGCCGATAACTACCCCGCAAGAAATGCTCCATCCGCAACGCGGCCAATTCGGTCGTGTTTAACCAACCCGCAAGACTTCCACATCGCATCCCGGCCAGAAGACATCGCAACAAGGCGGCCACCGTGAAACCAACGCCGCCGAAGCCGAAGCCGATTACAGGTGAGCGATTTGGCAATTACTCATCGGTTGATATCGGTAGCCGCCCCCATCCGCTTTCGCGCCGGTCGTTTAAGGGGCGATTTGGGCCTCAACGTTTTACTTTTCAAAACGGGCCGTACTTAGTTCCCACACCGCACCACGAGGGCACGGCTATTTACACGCCTGCCTCTCCACTGAAAGAAGAATGTATATTACTTTTTCTGATCAATTTGGATATGATTCAGGAAAACGTGTTGAAGCCAACATCATGTCTGTTATACATTTTTGATCTTTCATCTACAAATTCGACAGTAACACTCTTCAGCTATTATTGCATTTTACAGCAACAATTATATTGCATTGTGTTACTTACAACACTATTTAACTAAAAATAAAACATGGCTCAAAAAATAGTGTAACAGAGTGAATTAAACCAAATTATCGCACGTGACCTTCACTTTGTGCAAAGAAACTTATCTTCAAGTTTGACTGAACGATCAACAGCTTTTTCAGACGAGAGTATGAAGTATTTCAGCATCTTGAACGATGACATATAAGCAAAGTGCTTTTATATAAAGCAATACTAAGCCATTATATGAATGTGCTTGAAAATGTA
The DNA here is from genome assembly GCA_036346155.1 of Sinelater perroti. Lineage (NCBI taxonomy): Eukaryota > Metazoa > Arthropoda > Insecta > Coleoptera > Elateridae > Sinelater > Sinelater perroti. Next base: position 3,885,888 of record JARFIY010000005.1, on the reverse strand, counting down.
ACTTGGGATTACTTTAGCGATTACAATCAGAGGTATTGCGTGTTGTTGTAAATACTTCATCTTATATGCTTATGGGTATTGAAGGGATTACAAAGCTTAGCATATAATATCGAAGTAAGTTGTCACTTCTCCCTAATACGATGGCAGTGGACCTTCTACAATATGAGAAAAGAACGCATAGGCTTAAAGGGTTTCAACTATTAAAATTATTAAGCAGATTCACTTAGATTTAGTTCAAATTTGTCTCTATTATATTTATAATTTAGTTATTGTTATATTTTTAAAATGATTGTACATTGCTCATGCTATTGTGATTGTTAATTCTTTGGGAGATAATTACTCAATTTCTAGTTGCTCAAGACAGATTATAAATAACAACGAGAGGCAATAAAAATTTCTGTAGCTATGCCATGTTTTTCAGGAAAATAAATATTGAAAAAAAATGCGAAGAAAAAAGCACACAAATTTGTTAATTCAAAATATACGTAACTTGTCAACTTTTACATTTTTATGCTGATCCTCCCATTTTTGACGTTGCACTAATACTACTTCAGTTATCCTAATCTTGTTTTAAGTATAACGTAACCGCAATTTTCTTATCCTAGTATCAATATTAGTGAAGAATCCGAAAAAATAAACAGAAATCCAAATTAAAACAGGCGCTGATGTGCCCTTTAAGGATTAATTTTTTAATGAAAAAATTTTAAGCTACCATTAAAATCCCTGTTTGTTCAGTTTTAATTTGTTAAATTTCGCATTTTGCACAAGCATCCTTCTTGCTCTTATTTTCTTTAGTTAGCTGATTCGTACGCTTGTTATCGAGTATTTCGTTGTCCGTCTAATATTGGTTTCTGCTAACAACGCATTTGCAAAGTTGTGAACTACTATTTACAAATCTATCAGTGTTTTTATACCGCTGAGAGCAACTAGCGCTTTTTTTGTTTTCGATTATGATGGGGCGTCTGAAGATACTTTGTGTTTATTTATATAGCTTGCATAGTGCAATATGATGCTCAGATACGCAAGCTTAGCGTGTTAGCTATGGATCTTTTCCTGTTTTTAACGATCGCAAACACAATATTTATTCTCTAATCGTCCACTCAACAGCCAATTGTATAGTGGTACAGTTGTCTCGACTCTATTTGCCTTGAGTGAAAAGCTGTTTCGCTTGCTTGGGTGCTTAATTCGCTCTATAGAGCCTTTCGCTTTTTGTTGCTTCACTCGTAGATTATCTCTGACACTTCGTTTAAACTAAAATGCACTAAAGATAATCGAGTAAATACTAATGGAATCTTAGCATTGAAAGCACCAGTTGCTTTAATTGTGGATACCCCTTAACCCTTAACAAGCTCCTACTTTCTTTGTAATTTCATTTTTTGTTTATAGTTTGGTCACGTACAATATTACCGGCTACAGCTATTTCTCAATATGAGTGCTGCCGCCTATCCGTAAAAAGACAATTATGTAATTGCACCTCAAAGCACTGAATATTTAGTAAACTCGTTTCTGTCCGGAAAGAATATTGGCCACTCTTACCTTAGTTGCTTCCCGAAAAGCTTTGGCCTTTTAACATTTTAAACTACTCGGTTCTAACCATTAATAACTTGCTGTTGATAAACCCCATAATCTGGAATTTTTACAATAATTGTATTCTGAACATACTCTTGCATAGCTGTTTTCAGTGTACTTGGTCATTGGCACAAACCCCAAACATATTGACCGGTGAAGTCATGTTGAACTACTAAGAGTAGATTTTGTGAAAAATTCTTATTAGCTAGTTTCTTGGGTGATTTTGACCCAATTAAGTGTTATTAAACATCTCCACAATACCTAATCCGAATAGCACGCAGTACACTTTCATGTTCTTCACATCTACAATGTATGCGATCACATGCGTTGTTGACTTACCTGTCCTATTTATTAACTTTTTACAGCGGAGCTTATAGAAAGTCAATGAGAATTATCATCCTGTCTGTCTGTCTGTTTGTCTGGAGACACTTCCGTTCTATTCAACGGATTCACTTCAAAATTGGCATACACACATATTAGGTCAGTACCTTTCATGGGATTGATTTTCAGCGAAATCGATTAACGGCAACCGGAAGTGACCATTACGATTTTTAAATTCATTATACTCACATATGTCATGCAGCATGTCATTCGACTTTAAAAGTTTTTATCCTAATTTCATCGCACCGCTGTAGAAGGTTTTCTTTACGGTATTGCACAGTTCTCGTTTAACTCACGTTTTTTGATCTGACGATTACCGGTAGCTAGCTTATTAGGTGAAAGCTATTAAGCTCGGTGGAGCATTTTTCGGCAATTTGAAATTTTAAAAATAGCATTAAAGATACTTTTGAAAATATGTAGTGTAATTTCAAAACCCTTCAACACAGCGTCCATCACCACACTGTTGTACAAAAACATAATATTTGAAACGTGTGTTTTGCGCCTTAGACTTTAAGAGGCATCACCGATATCAATTTCAATTAACGTTATCTTTTAAATCAAAATAAGTTACATTTAATATTAGTATCATACATGGTTTGTCAGCATATGTCGTTAAATTAAGATAATAATCTGGAAACTTTGAAAATTTAAGTTTGGAAACAAAGCAATGCTTTCATGATAAAATTATTCCTAGCTATCTTATTAGACATACATATACCAGGTGTACCGGAATGTCTTTACCGGTTTTTTTTTTGGAAAAAATGCATAATTTTCGATATAATGGAAAAATTTATTTATTCAAAATATTGACCATTTATTTCTGCACATCTCCCCCATCTTTCAGGCAATTTATGAATCCCATTCCAAAAAAAATTGTTTTTCTTTGAGCAAAACCATTCATCGGTCCATTTTTTAACTTCTTCGAAATTGGCGAAGTGCTGCTCTGCTAATGCAGAGCCCATTGATGCGAAAAGGTGATAGCCGGACGGGGCAAGGTCTGGAGAGTACGGTGGGTGCAATAATATTTCCCACCCAAGCGCTTTCAATGCTTCCTTGACAGGTTTGCTGTATGAGACGGTGCGTTATCGTGCTGTAAAATTACTTTACCAAGTCTTCGAGCCCATTCTGGATGTTTTGCGATCAAAGCATGGTTCAACTTGATCATTTGTTTTCAGTAGCGATCACTATTAATTGTTTCACCAGGTTTCAACAGTTCATAATACACCACGCCACTCTGGTCCTACCAAACACAGAGCATCGTTTTCTTGTCAAAGCGACTCGGTCTCGCGGTTGATGGGCCAGCTCTTCAGGTGATAACCATGATTTTTTTTTAGGGTTTTCGAAATAAATCCACTTTTAACCACCCGTCACTATTCGATGCAAATATGACTTTAGATCAAACATTTGAAGTAGCATTTCACAGACGATTTTTCGATTTTCCATTTTCCTGTCATTCAATTGATGTGGCACCCATCTTCCCATCTTTTGGATTTTTCCATCAATCGTAATCGGTCGCTAATAGTTTATTGGCCACATTTAACGCTTTTGCCAATTGTTTTTGAGTTTGTGTTGGATCTTCATCCAATAACTCCTGCAGTTTTGCATTTTCAAATTTTTTCGGTCTGCCAGAACGTTCTTTGTCTTGCACATCGAAAACACCACTTCTGAATTGTCGAAACCACGCCTCACATGTTTTTATAGTTGGAGCATGCTCGGCGTATGTTTCAACTAGCAAACGATAACTCTCAGCCTCTTTTTTCTTTTCATTAAATAAAAAAAGTAACGCATGCCGCAAATGCACGTTTTCAGGCACATAACTTGACATTTTTGAAGAGGTATAAATATATGACGGTGATACTTTCACAAAATATAACCTACGACGTTGAAGCTTGATGTCTGTGAATAAAATGAACACGTGTTAAATCATAATATTGTATATTAAGCCGAGCGACGCCTACTGGAAAAAAACCGGTAAAGACTTTCCGGTACACCTGGTATAAGCATAAATAAGACGACTGAACCCCCGGACAAAGTCAATGATATTTGTTTTAGCTTGGCAGTCTTATGACCGGCGTTTGCTATCCACCTAAGGCAGACCATAGAATCCTTTTTTATTATTTACTTTGGCGAATATCTGGATGAGAAAGTACATCATTGCACCACTTCCATCCAGGAATCCATTCGTTTCGCCACTAACCTGTTTAGTACGGAGATGGAAAGGACTTTCTACTTTTTAAATTTAAAAAAAACGCAATTGGGTGCACAACGATCTCTAGACCCTGTGAGAGTACCTAAAAATCGCTGAACACCTTAAGACCATCGTCGCGAGCACCATAAGGCATTAAACCCGAATAGCATTTCAAACCCCACGCTACAGGCTCTCCCTAAAGGGGGACAGTCATCATGCTTCCTAATTCTAACAAATCAAAGACCTTTTCCCAGAATTACCAGCCCATTAGAAGATTGTGAAACAGGTGATTATAAGACCTCCAACTGATTCCGGAGAGTCAGCTTAAATTCAGTACCGACTACTCTTCAGCTTCTTAGGGCAGTAAAATGCATCACTCAAAGCTACAACAAGAAGCAAATTACAGATGTAGTTTTCTTTGATGTTACCAAGGCATTCAACAAAGTATGGCACAACGGCCTGTCGGACAAAATGACCTCCACCGTAATCCAGCTGTCGATAGTTTTACTAGTCTAGAAAAAGTTTAGTAGCAAGTTAGGTGACGCGATACTAATGGGAGAAGCATTCTACAAGTTTCTGTCTTGTCCCCGACGTTCTCTAACGTTTACAACAGGGACACGCCGGTGAGGCCCTCTACTACACCGACCTGGTATATATATATATATATATATATATATATATATATACGGCGCTACTGTTCAGCTTATTGCAAACATAAATCATGACAAGATGACTACAGGAAAAACTACGTTTCATTAAAGGCATCAACCTGGAGAAGAGCTTGGTGGTCTCGTTCTTTACCACAAGACCACTTTATTAGCGAAATAACCTGGCAAAGGTCAGGATTTTTGAAAGAAGAAACAACTTACCTCGGGGTGGCTTAAGAGGACAACGTTTCTGCAATCCAAGAGTACATATCTCGAACCGCTCAAGCTCTACACGGCAGTGTCTATAGATTCACAGCGACTCAGTGCCCTTTATAACTATGAGGTCGATAGAGGTATCCGTCGTAAGCACCCATAGATCCTGATATCTCCATGAGGTAGCACAGATGTGGACTAAGCGACCATCCATCATTGATACCAGGTCATATTAACAAAACTAAGATTAGGGACTGAACCTAGGAACTTTTGATTTCGCCAATTAAGTCAACGTTAACGATTGTACTTACATACTGGTTGATAATATGATTTTCCAAAAATGATTTTTGTTTAATATTGTCAAAATTATTACATTTTTACTTTTTATTTAAATAGACGATTTTGTAAATGAATAAATATTTTGTTATGCCGAGTGTTGATTATTGCTACTTACAAATGGATTACTTAAATGCTAAAAATATAACTGTTGATTCTCATTTTAGTAGACTAGTCACCATAATCTATTTTATTTTAATTACATTTAAATCTGGTAATTGCTTTGCAATTAACGGCTTATAATTAAATGTATGCGCAAAAGTAAATGACACTAAATTACATAAGACTGTAGTGTGAATTCTAATACATCAAGTTTAGTTTTTTGTAATGCAGTTAAAGTAAAATATCATTAAATTAAGTGTATGTACCTTCCTACAAATCACGTGAAAATTGAAGTTTCGCTGGGCTCGTTGCAAGAGGTTATTAATGTGGCACAGCTGCTAAAATTGTGGGTAACTAGGAATTGAGGCCTAGCGAGTTTAAGAAACATTTACGTGAAAGTTTACAATTTGTTGCAGAAAGTTACGTAATAATCTAGATATATCGCAGTGCGTCGGAGAAGTGAACACCGGCTCCTTTTGAGGCTTGCATTTGCGGGCTTCGACAATCGTTTGCAATTGAGCCGCCCGTTTCTATCCCCAGCACGTGCAGAGAAATATAATCAAGGCTTAAAGGCAACCTACTGTACCACTTGGGGCTGCCGGCTCCCAATTTGGCATTAAGTTATTTGACATACAAATTAGGCTGCAATTTTCAGTGGAATCGTACCAAGCCGAAGAACTTGATGAAACGGGCTCGGCGTAAACACTGGCACACCCTTTATTACGGTCTCGCGCATCAAGAGGCCTCCAAATCGAACCGAAACCGTACTATCGAGTATGTAATTTAAATCACAAATGAAGTGATTTTTGCAATTGCCAATTTCGTTCTGGCGACGACGCGTCAAGCGCCCTGCTTCAGAATTTTTAATACTGCCTGTAGGTACTTTCTAGCACAAACATACATTTTACTAATGGCACAATGAAAAATAATTATATTAGTATATTTGACAACACAGTTACGTTAATGATTTTCATAGTTTTCTTTTTTAATTCTTTTTTAATTAACTAGTTGTTTAAATATCAATAGTAACACAATTTATTTGACTACAACTAACAAAACATAGTGTAAACTTATTTCATGGTATCAGGGATGCATTTAGATAAACACGAAACCTCTATATTTTGTAGGCTTGATGCAATCTACTTTATAAAGACGTCAATTAGAGTGATACGTACATATGGTGCGAATGAATGAGATCAGAAAGGTTAAAATGATATGTAGGACTACAGTCGATAAGAGAAAAAGAGTAGCTCAAACAGAAGTAGACAAAAAATTTAAGTAGCCGGTCGTCGTAGATAGACAACTTCTGTCATGACATCTGGACACCTCCACACTGTAAAGTAGAAAAGGAACTATTACGTATGTATGTTATTTTTTACAAACTAAACATCTATATACATATTTTATTATAAATGCAAAATTATAATCTACTCTTAACATTATTGAGTATTTAGTAATTGTGATAGCAATGAAAATGTCACTAGAGGAGTATTAGCAAGCGCCAATCTCCCGTTGGAAGTTCTTCGGTCTTGATTGGATTGCTGCACTAGGTCCAGCGGCCATTGTCGTTTTAGTTGTCGTGTGACTTCTGGTTGACGGGTAAGTTGGTTTATGAGGTCGTTCAAGTGCCCGTGTAAGTTGTTATTGTATGTAATAGAAAGCTTCTACGTAAGATACTCCTAAGTTAGTGTGGAAGTTTTTGTTGGTAACATGCTATGGGACGTTTGCTAGTATCCGAAGTGTCTTCGACCGCAAGCGCTGAAGCATTTTTGTGTGTGACGCTTTTCCGCAGCCCCATAGCTTGACTCTATATGCCCATATTGGTTTTAGGATGGCTTTGTAGATTAACACTTTGTTTGCCAAGGAGAGTTGCAAATGTTTTCTTAGTAACCAAGTCATTTCTTTGATCTTAAAGTCTAGGCACTTCCTTTTGTTTTTAATATGTAAGATTCAAGTGAGCTATTGGTTTAAATGCATCCTGAGGTGTTTTACCCGTTTTAAGCGGGATGGATACGTTGTCGTTCTGGTTTGCGGGCATTCAGTACGCTTGTGCGGATATATCTAAATTCATTATAATTTTTCACTTGTGTAACCAGTCTTGTAGTGTAGTTAGATGAGTTTGAAGATGTTCTGCGGCCGTTTCAAGCAAGCGATCAACTGACAGGATATCAGTGTTGTCTACGGTTGGTGCGTCCGCAGTGTATAGGAGGTATAGCAGTGGTCCTAATACGCTTCCAGATGGAACTCCAGCGGCAATTTTTTGCAAGTCAGACACTAGATTATTTACTTAACTTGGTATATTTTCTCTGTTAGATATGATTTGAGAACTAGATAGAATTCACCGAGGAGAAGTAGTTTAAACTTGTATATTAACCCTGTATGCCAAATTTTATCGAACGCCTACATGTGTTCTTTGTTTCTAAGCTTTTTATTATATGGTTAACTATTCTATGGCTTTGGTGTATAATTGAATGGGATTGCCAAAATCCAAACTGGTGTGAAGAGATCAGGTGATCGACGTCTACAATGTTTTATTTCTGTTGAGTAGCAGTCTTTCGAAGACTTCGGAAAATAGGACTAATAGGCTTATTGGTCGGTATGTTTGCGGTTGGGTAGGAGGTTTTCCAGACTTAGAGATTATTATAATTTGGGCACGTTTCCATAGTAAGAAAGCAATAGAGTCGCATATATAAAATATCAATAGTAATATGTAATTGTATTATATTTTTTCATCTGAGTATAACCAACTAAACGTGTACACTCTAGACTTATTTAATAGTATCAATGAGGCATTTAGATAAACACAGAATCTTTGTTTAATTTTATAATGTAATTTTTTCTTAAGATAAAAATAAATGGTACCATAAATTAACTGCCGTTTATCTTCTATAAAATATCAAACAAGTATGGACGTGAAACTCCAGTTACACATATGTTTGGGGCTTCTATACGTAAACAAAAAATTACGCCCACTTCCGGTTAAACCAATATCGAGATTTTCCGATCAGACTGATTTTTGGCGTCTGGACTTGACTTACGGTCCTTAGTTGAATACTGAAGAGGTTATTGCTCTATTTATCACAGATCAAAAATTATAAGGCCTGGCAAATGTCAGAAATAACAAAAATAGAAACTTGTCTCCAACTTGGAAGTTTTAAAACATATGACATTATTCTCTATATAAGACTTCTCATTTTAATGTATAGAAACCTAAAATCAGGTATGAGTGTCACAAATTCGATTATAAGTAATAATACAACAATTTAATAGCTTTGAAGCAAAGTATACCTCATGTTATATAAAAAATAAAAATTGTCTTAAATAATAAACCGAGAAAATTTTTTTTTAAATTCATTTGATGTATTACCTACAAAATATTTCCAAAATTAACAAAAATAATTACAAAGTGACAAAATTCAGGCTTACTTTACTATAGTAAAATGCAGAAAACACTAAAAATGCATTAATATTAACTTATTATGCCTATATAATAAGAATTGTAATACAAAATTATGATTTATGCTATAACATTATTATTATTTATTGTTTTAAAAGAAAGTAAAAAAAACTTTAGTAAATATGAACTTGCCTATTGTTAGCTAAAAAATATTAAGATGTAGACTCTTGAATTTGTTTATGAATACCGCAAATATAATTGCCATTAGATCTAGTACATACATTCTTCTCATATTTGTTTGACTGTTGAACGATAAACAGTGCCAATAGTTCTCCGTCACAAAGCTAAAAATAAACGGACACCAGTGTACGCCAGAGATATCTGATGACCTTAATACGATCGTAAAATTATCACATTCAATAAGTTTCTCCAACAACAATCCGTACATAAATCACAAAATGAAGTAATATTAATGCATCAAAGTAATGCATTATTTCAAGAAAATTATCAGCGTTCGCAAAATAAACAGCAACTTTATAATAACTGGAAATTATCTAAAAACAAGGAGATAAGCGCCATAAATAGGGCGGACCAACTCCAAATCCAACTAAATAAAATCCATAAGGTGTATAAAAAACTGAGCAAAAAATACTCAACGATAGAAAATAAACTGTTTAACAACATCGAAGAAAAAAGACAGTTGAGTACCACAACAATGAAGAGGAACTAACTTATAAGACAAGGTGAATTTACCAGAAAAATTGGAAGAAAAGAAAAATAAATAGCACCTCCACAAAGCAACCAAAACAATTGGTAGTCAAAAAATATATTTTCCTCCCCCGATAGTTGTGGATGGAATTAAAAACTTCAAACAGTTACACGAACAAATTAGTAAAATCTTAAATGTTTTTCAGACTAAGATAATGAATGATATAAACATCAAAATCAACGCCACGGATGAAAACAGCTTTAAACTGCTTAGAGCAGTATATATTAGAAGAAGAAAAATACTTGTGGCACTCCTACAAGAAAAAAACAAAACAGGTCCAATCAAAGTAGTAACAAATAAGTTACACCACTCTTGTCACTTAAAAAGAGAAATTTAATTTAATTGTTAAGCAGTATCCAAATTAAAATACAAATCCAAGCAACCTCTGAATATGTTTATCTTAGCGTTTAGACATGATGAGGTTATTAACAAAGTTTTTGCAATCACCGATATAATGGATTAGAATAGAGATCCTGCCGATTAGAAAATTAAAGTAACAGACGCCAAACCTACGAACACACAGAGCTACTGTGCAAAAGAACCCAGGCGTGTCAGGTGCACCGGAAAACATTTAACGGCAGGTTGTATCAAACCTAAAAATGCAGAACAGAAATGCATTAACTGCAGAAAAGATTACCCATCTTACTATTGTGGATGCTTAGTGGCCAAAGAAATGCAGAAAATTAAAAACAAACAAACTAAGGAACCTACTTTGCTTGGACAGCCCCTAAGAATCGAATAAGGAAATGTGAAAAAACCGAAGCAAAAAATAAATTAAAATCTATGACCCTCAGTCAACTGGTAAATGGAAAAATTAAAGAGAATTATAATACATAATATGGTAGATTAATTTTAATAATTAAATCAACTCTTTAAACTATTGGAAAACTTAAATAAAATGGATGAACACATTACCAAACTATAATTACGCAATCAAGAAGCAGTACCTAAAAATAAAAATGGTTAACCAACTGAATAAAATGAAATTAAACGCCAATAGACTATTGCAACATCAACAAGAGTTGCAAATATTCTTAGACATGGAAAAAATTAGTATATACCTTATTGCCAAAACATATTTTACCAGGAAGTCATATATCAAGTTTAAAGGATACAAGCTATATCACAACATTCACCCTGATAACGACGCAAAAGGTGTAATCATTATAAAAGATGCCAAACAAATATAAATAATACAGGCAACATCTATCATAGTTAAAACTAAAACGTATGACGTAATAGTTATAGCACTGTATAGCCCACCAAGAAATAACATCAAGGAAGAATACTATCTTAATTTTCTTGTAGAACAGGGATATAGATTCATTGTTGGAGGTAATTTCAAATTCAAAGAACACCCAGTGAGGATCTAGGTTAACAACGAAAGGTAAAAAACTTTTGAAAGCCTGTAACCGATTGAACTGTAAAATACTATCGACTGGTAAACCAATATACTGGCTAATACATTTGAACAAAATTTCAGACTTAATATATTTTTTATCGTTAGGAATATTTCCTCAAATTACATTAATGTTGATTAAGCAAGGAATATGAACACAAACCACTCTTTCATACTTTTAAGCTTAAGTTATACTGTAATTCAAACAAATCTTTTATATAAGGTAGTTAATAAATGGAATGATTGGCAAAGTTTCAAAATCAAACTTAAGAACTTTATAAATTTGTTTGTAATGCTAAAAACTGAAGAATAGTTAGATAGAGAAGTAAAACTGTTTGTTATGAACATCCACCAAGCAGCATGGAAAATACTCCTAAAATTAAACACACAGTCAAAGGTAATAATTACCCCAAAATATTAGAGATTTTATGTCTGAAAAAAAGGAAATTAAGAAGAAAATAGCATTAAACAAAGGCACGAGTAAGTAAAACTTCCCTGTACAACGCCGTTCAAGAACTAAGGAGATAAATACAACACATCAAAAATGAATCATTTGAATGTTATCTGAGAGAATAAACCAAGGACAATTGACTACTCTTTGTGGAAAGCCACCAAAAAACCTACTCTTTAAAACCCATTAATCAGAAAGGCAGACAGAAGTTGGACCCGGAATAACCTACAAAAAGCAATTAGATTTGTAGAACTGATCTGCCAACCAAATGCAGAAGACCCCCCAAGATTAGACTGAAACAAGACAAAAGGATATCAAGATTACACTCACCACCCAAAAAAAAAACTTTTTGAAGAAGTCATAAATAATATTAACCCAAAAAAGCACCCGGATTGATCAAATTACAGGAGAAGTTCTTAGGCAGTTTTTAAAGGAAACAATAGTGAAATTAACATATTAAGGCTACATTTAGATTAAAATATGTTTCTATGATGCAGAAAATAGCGGAAGTGATAATTATTCCCAAATCAGAAAAGTCATCTCAAGAAGTGCTGTCATATACGCCTATTCCTTTGTTGCCAGTGATCTCAAAATTGTTTGAAAAACTACCTTTTAAAAGAGAAAGCCATTCTATAATATATCAGGTACACAGAATTTCAGATATTATCAAAACGTTTTTCTGCTCTGCTATGTTCTGCTAGATGTTGCCCAGGCTTTCGATAAAATCTGGCGTGAAGGTCTGTTTCATAAACTGAACAAAACTTTGCCACGACAATACTATCAACTTTTAAAATTATTCCTTTTAGAAAGACACTTAAAAATAAAGCAGGAAGAGGCATATTCTAAATTAAGAGAAACTCATGCAGGAGTGCCGCAATATAGTGTACTAGGTCCAGTACTCTATTTGTTATACAATAGTGACATTTTGACCTTGAACAGAACACCATCGCAATATTTTCAGATGAGACAGCCCTTATTGCAATAGGAAAAAATCATAAAAAGCCTGCAAGACAAGTTATAATCCTTTACGGACAGAATAAAGATCTTGACAAGAACTTAGCGTATCAAGCTCAACAAAAGCAAGTCTGTACATGTAGACTTTACTACTAAATTAAAACAGCTCTTACCCATCAGAATCAACGGTGCCCAGATTCTTGGGCGTGACTCTATACACAAGGCTACGCTGAAAAGCATATGTGAAAAAGAAAAACGAAAAGTTTAACCTAAAATATAGAAATTCCAAGTTATCCATTTACAATAAATTGCTTCTTTATAAGCAAGTATTAAAAATAGTATGGACATATGGCCTATAACTCTAGGGCTGTGTTAGCAAAATTAACATCCAAATCATTAAACGACTACAAAACAAAGCACTGAAAAACATGATCGATGCACTTTGGTACTTCCACAACTGTGACCTCCATAAGCACCTTAAAATAGAAACAGTTAATCAAACCATTCTCGAAATCGCAGACGTCAGAAACCGCGACTTTTTTAACATGTAACTTGATAAGAAGATTCAAGAGGACTAGATGTTTTGAACTAATATACTAAAATGAGTGAAGAGCAGAGTATTTGTGCAATAGCTACAAGTTAAAATTTATCGTCATCATCATCTATGTCATCCATCGTCGGATGTAAGTCTCCCCTAACGTATTAAATTCGACATCCCATACTTTGTAGGGGGGTGTTTAGCCATGACTCACCGCGCTGGCCAAGCTTGTTGGTGAGGGGGTGAGGATAGGTAGGGATATATAATGTAGGTAAGGAATTAGGCTAGGGCATGATTGCTCCCTGTTTCAGGAGATGGGAACAATCAAGAGCTCGCGTAAGCAGGATCGCTAGGTTCCTGAAGCAGGTCTATACTTTACCGTGATCGTAAAGTGTACTACCCGCTACCTACACGATAAAATTAGTGTAGTGTAATTATTAGAACCTGAGGTGAACTAGCGAATAGAAGCTTAGTTAAGATATTCACTTATTAAAGTTGTTTCATAATTAAGCACAGTTAAAAGTAATTCAATAAACAAAACAGGAAAAAACAAAACCGAGCTGTGTAAACTATATATTGGGCACAAAGAAATTAATAACAAAGTAACAATGAATTAAGCAAAACAGAGAAATTGAAAAAAAAAAAAACAATACAACTATGACTAAACGACTCCAAATACTGTGGACGGCAGGTCAGTTGTGCATTCTCCAGACTGCGTTAAAAAAGTGCTGTTGGGAACAAATGCACGACGGAACAACTAAAACGAGACTTACCGCACGTAACGGTCTCTAGTAGCCTGGGCGACAGATGTCGTCGGCATGCTGTTCCTTGGCGACTTCAAACCCAAGGATGGGTTTTCCTTGGCCAGCGCGCAAGCAAAGCGCTGTCGGTTCCGTCGCTCACGGGAGTTCGAATGGGAATGCCGGGCGGCGGTAAAAATCAGGTTTAGTTGTGACTAGGATAAGTTAGCGGACAGAATCAAGGTTGCAGGTAGAGATGGTATTCGGGACAAGGGGGTTTAGAGATGTGCACCAAACAAATGTTATAATCAGATTATAATGCTACAAAAGCCCAGAAAAAGGTATTCAATAAAAAAAACATTCTAGTATTTGCAAAAAAGTTTCTAATAAGGAATACACAAGGAAAGTCACTATCATCTGGTTTGGCTTGTCATGCAAGTCATTTAACTGAGTGCCAACTATACACATGTTTCTTTTTTTTATTATGAAGAACGTGTCTTTAAAGATTCCCTTAGTATTCCACCCAAGGGCTCCCAATGACAAAATAGTTAGATAATTGTCTTTCTCGGAATGAATAACATTAAGATTGCCAACATAGCTAAAATTTCCATTTAATAACAAGATAAGCATTGAAGTTTCGACTAAAAATTGCAAAATGTTGGAATCATTTAATGAAAATCTATCTTCTACGGATAAACGATATTAACTGTAGCTGCAGGAGCCTCTCTAACGATCTCGTAATTTATATTTTTTCAAAAGAAAGGAAATTACTGTTAATGTTGAGGCCCTTTCGACAGCAACAATTTGCCCATTTCTTTGCCAATAGCATATAAAATATTGTTTTGAGCAATGGTTAATTCCGTTTTACCTACTCATCGGCAAATTTGTACTTTTCATAAACTTTTTATAATAAATTTAAAAAAAGAAAAAACAATAAAAGGAATTTTTGATGGCTAATAATAAATTTAAAGTTATGGTTATGTGATAATGCAACGTAAATAATTAGTTTCATAAAGGGTATGCAAAATTAGCTGGCAAAGATTAAGTTTGCATAAGTTTTAGTTGCAAAATTAAACAAACTTTTTAAATATTTTAATTCTCGAAAAAGTATTATGTACAAGCTTGTAAACCCATAATGATGATATGTGAGCATATTACGTTGTTAACTAAAATTAATTTAAGGAAACATTGTTTTGCAGTTGATACGTTCGTAGTCTTATTTGTCTTTAGGCGTAAAGCGTTCCGTTTTAGTTATGTTCGTTTTTTATAACTAATCATTTCTGTCCTTTTTCTTTTTGACATAATTCATGCTTAACCCATTGTAAGCTCTTCGTTGTCTACCATCTTTTTATGTTGCAATTTCAAGTTGTCTTGGCTCTTTTAATCAGTCTGATCTCATTCATTCACTTAACATCTCAGATAGTACTATCAAACCGTTTTATTACGGGTTACAGTATATATTTTTTGACTCTTGACGTTCGTCCCAAATATTTAATTTCCATAATGTGAATAGGGCTCTTTAGCCTATTTGTTAGCACCCAGGTTTCACTGTTGAATATTAGTATAGCTACAAATAGGACTTTGTATATATTTATTTTTCTTTTTCAGGAAACTATTGGTAAGGCTATAATACACCTTTAATGTACTCTCCATTCTGATATTGATTTCTATTTCATAATTTTCCTTATTCTTTCAGGTATTTGAAAGCGCCAACCTCTTCTGCTACCTTTTTATTTAGCTTGATGTTGATTTTTGTATTTGATTTCCTAGTAACTATAATTTTTGTTTTCTCCTTATTTATTTATTGTATATATGTTAGTTATTATACAAATATATTATTTTTATATAAATATAAAGTCATTAGCAAATGCACATTTACTTATTTGGAGTAGTTCTAAATTTTTGTAACCTACATTCAATGTATACGTTCTCTTCCTCGCTTTTTATAATACATCATCCATTATCAGGTTAAATAAAGTGGTACTTTTAACTCCTTGCCTTACTCCCTCCTTTACCAAAATCTCATCTGACTGCATGTTTGTTCATACGATATTTCCGCTGTTTTGTACATACTCATTATTGTTCTTATTAGTTTTTCATCAATTTCCCTATTAGTCATAGTATCTTCTACACTTGTTCTTGATTTTTTGTCAACTGGCTTTATTATTAGAAGTTATACCAGCTCAATAAATAATTGTTATACATGGTAAGGTTCAGAGTAAGAGTAGCATAACAGAGTAGCATATAGGTAAGTATCACCTAATTATATTATAAGCTGTTTATGTTAATATCACCGCTGTTTAACTAATAACTATCAGTCCTCATCACTACCGTTCGTGTAAATGTCTTGAGATAGTTTCCGTTTTAGCCGCGTGTGGATTCCTTTTCGTCCTAGTTCGTAATAAGTTGCGCCCTCACTAGTATTAGAATCTAGGTGAAATGTTTTGGTCAGCTTTTTGATGTGTTCTTGAATGGTGTCCATGCCAAGTTCGAGGTGTAACTGTCTGTTTGTTATATACCAGGGTGGATTAATTGCCGTTCTGAGTACTTTGTTTGCAAAACTTGAATTCTCTTTATGTTTGCTTGGAAGGTATTCCCCCAAATGGTGCATCCATATAATACGAATGGCCATATCAGTGATTTGTATAGTAAGGTGACGCATTCGGCTTGTAATAATTGAGTAGAGTTGTACCAATCTAGCGTGACCCTCTTTAAGTTTTCTGTTAATATGAAAATTCCATGTGAGGAGAGTATCTAGATAGATACCTAAGTATTTCACGGGGTCTGCAGCATTATTCCATGGTATTAAGTGATTATTAATGTGCAGGGTTGGCGGGTTAGTTATTCGTCTAAGAGTAAAGATTTTAGAGGCGCACTTGGAATGGTTAATAGTCAGGTTCCAGGACTTGAACCATCTTGCTAAGGTATTCATTGAGGCTTGGAGCTGTTCAATAGCCATTTTCAGGTTTTCATTTTTGGTCAGCAGTACGGTGTCATCTGCATATAATGCTAGGTTTATAGTGGTGTTGGGATTGTCATGAAGGTAGATGTTAAATAGGATAGGCCCTAGGATGCATCCATGCGAAACATCTGTGTTGATAGGTCTGGTAGAGGAGATAGCTACTTTGGTAATAATAACTCTTACACATTTTTATTCTTAATTATCACTAGACTCTCTAAAACGCCATTTATATTTTATATTTCTTCTTTATCCTTTGGGTAAATTTTAAGAGTTTTTTGTATTTCTATTTGTTTTGCTGACATGCTATCATTAATGTATTTCCTTATTTACAGTTTTATAATTTATTTTTGTTTTTTTGTTTGTATTGTCGCGTTCCACAAGGTACATTACCCTGACTAGTCTCATAGCCGATGTAATATTTACATCTGTTTTTTAATGCTTTTTTAAATCTTTTCATTTATTGATTTGGTGTTAATATTTTACTATCTGCCATGAATAAACTTTAAATTAAAATTTGTTTTTCTTTTTTTTTTGCAACAGATTTGAGATTTATTACTTTTTTATGTTTTATTGTTATAATAGATTCTTTTCTTGAAAACAAGAAAATTTTTCAATAATTTAAAATCACTTATTTTTTTATTTGCTTCCTTTTTCGATAACATTTAAAAATATGTTTGTAATGTAGTTAGTGCAAAATCAAATCCAAGAACTAACTAAATTAGTTTAAAAAACAAAGGTTCGGTAAAACGGAAGGTAAAAAGTATTTTAAAATATTTTATTAGATGAATTGTAAAAACAGTAGTGTTGTCTTATAATACTCTAAGTGGGAAGGTTCAATTTCGCAAAAAGCATCAGTACTGATCAGCTTTTCTAAACTTGACATATAATTATATCGACATTAAAAAACTACTATAAAGCTACTTGTAAGTTTACTGCTTTTACTATTAATTGCTACAATACAGTATAATCATCAATTTGATTAAACTGACTGTTTGTGTAAAGGCAAAAGCACGAGTCAACTGCGTACAGCGGAGGGCAATGCAAAACGAGCTAAAGAGAGTTTAGAGCGTAGTTCAATAAAGTTAACCCGTAGAATAAGTAGACAATTTGGACTGCCACGTTGGCGTGTGCGTTAAGGCTCTGTTCAATGTTTAAACCATATCGCCTGCCACGGATAATCTCTCCGCGCAACCAATAGGCTAGAGAGTGTAAAATTTCTTGATGTTCGAAAAATAGAAAATGAGCCTTTTCTGTTATATTCAATTTTTAATAATGAGGCAACGTTCTTTCGCAATGAGAAAGTGAACCGACATAGCCTTTAAATATGAGGACTACAAAATTTTCTTGTGAGGGACTTCTTGAAAGTTATTGTGTCCTGCACCGTATCTGTAACAAAGATTTATGGACCTTTATTTCGCAAAGTTGCAAAACTAGCTTAATGCTTAAATAAATAAAGATTTAGAAATTTTATTTTTTAACTAGACGGAGCTGTACTCCATTCGCTGCAGTGTTCGAAGTTTTATGAATGAAGGGAATACAAATTTGACATTTATGTTCTTGCTCTTGAAACCTGATTTTACACCTTGATACATTTTCTTGTAGAGGTTTGTAAAAAAAGTAATTTATACATCACTTCTACTAACCACTTTGGATGACCTAAAAAGCCATATCAGTACTGCACTGAACTTAGTAAGGTAAGACAGTCATCATCATGTGTGGGATGAATTTTGCTACTGTCTAGACGTTATCCGTGCAGTCTAGGCACATTGCAGCTTTATAATCTTAAATATGAGTACAACCAAATGTAATTTACAGTTTGCTAGATAAAATTGTGACGGTGATCATCGGCAATGCGTTTATCGTAGTCTTATACTTTGTTTTTGTAAATGTAGAGGGAACTTTTGTGGTAAATGGTGGTGGTAAGGCTCTACGCCCCGCGTGGAAGCACGGCCTGAGAACTGAGAGGTTAAGGCTCTCATACGCATGTCGTAAATGCTTTATCAAAATAATCAGCTCTTTATTTGATTTAGCTAGATTTTGGCAAGTTAAACAAAATGAGTATCGGTTACGCTTCGCGCTATAAAGCCTAATTTTTATTCTCACATCTCAAACGTCCAAAAATGGTTCATACAGTCGTCGCGAAATACATGAGAAAATAGCGGAAATTTGTAAACAAGTGAGTGAACCGGTATTTGATAGTGCATAATGTCGATGATTTTCAAAATCATGGGTGTTCTAATAAAGTGTTGAAGAAAGTCGAAAAAAACCATTTGTTTTCCAAAAAATTCTAACTTAACTCTCCGCAAAACTGCCGAAATTTAAAAAAAAAATGTTTCAAAATATCGTGCGATACTAGTCATGTGCATTTGCGTGCTAATGACGTACAATAATAAAGCATTTTGCAAAAAGCTTTGTTGGATAAAAAGCACGTCACGAAACGTCTCGCATGGGTGCAAGACTGGGGCAACGTAAGCATTTTTTGGGAATTTTAGATTACGAAACGCCCCTGGGTAACATCGAGAGGCAGATTGTTCTAAGGGACCATAAACTACCTGGCCTTATTTAGGGATGTGTTTCACAAAATAGTTTAGGCACTTTATACCTGTTCGTTGACAACTTAAACGCCAAAAAACTAAACCAAATTTTCTGTAAAGTTTTATTACCGACTGCAAAACGCTGGTTTGAAGAAAAGGACTAGAATTGGAGTCTCCAGGAAGACAATGACCCAAAATATTGGAGTAAAGCGTGTAGCTGAAGGAAGGAGTACAATAGCGACCTTACTTTGAATTATCTGGCTCAGTTGCCCGATGCCAATTCCATAAAAAATGTTTGGTGCTTAGTTTGATTTTAGATAGCACATAGTATTGAATTGTACATGGGAATTTTAATTAGGTTGTAGAAAATAACGTAGCGTGTAATGTTATAAATATAGCATCTACGTTAAACGCTAATTTACACCATACACTACACAGGTCATCATGTAAAATTGACTACACAAACCCTACGGAAATGCCAAGTTTAGAGGCAATATTACTCACACCTAATCGACAGTCTTCCATAACAACTTGCTTCACTCGCGCAATCATGGTTTTGGTCCGGCTGATTCGTGGACGAGTCTGCCTTGGTTCATTGCCATACACCTCTTGACCTTCTTTAAACTTTCACACCTACAAACGCACATTTTTAACATCCATAACCGTATGTCTCACTCAATTTGTGATAAAGTTCGATGGTCGCTTTACCACGCAAGAGGAAAAAACGGATGATTACACGTTGTTTTTGAACAATAAACGTCGCCATTTAAAGTATACAAAACAACACTTACTGCAATGGCCACAATTCGACCTGCGTACGTTGTATGGTTCTGCCATCTATATTATAAATTCAGAAATATTTACCGCGTCTTTTAAAACTAACTGCACCTTACTATTTACTCTCACTGCTGAGAAAAAAATTTGGAGACCTTAAAACTTGAATGCACCTCGTACGCCAACACTTTATTTAAAATTACCGTTTGTGTGTATATATATATATATATATATATATATATATATATATATATATATATATATATAAACTGTACTAAACTGGAATTAAAATAATTTTTCCAGGAAATATTTTAGTGATAAGATATATTTTTTACAAAGCTAAGGTCCTAATAAGAAGACATTCTTTATTAGATACGATTGTATCAAAATTTCTATATATTTCTATTATGTATACTTTACAACATTTTTCTATCCTATATATTAGGTCTCTACAGCTAAAACATTTAAATTTTTCTTACTAAACTACATGTCATTAGAAAACAAACATTTAAAAATTTATTAATTAATTAATTTGTTAACCATACGTAATATTTTTTGTATTTTACTATAATTAGTTAGCAAGTTAAATAGATGTATACATAAAATCGTAGTTTTCTAAAACCGTATTAATAACTATAGGTTAACAACAAAGCTTTCCATACATAATTCCATCCAGCTCAACCACTCCCAATGTAATTAAATATGAAAATAAATAAACGCTGAAAACTTTAGCCTCAAAAGAACACAGGTGTTTGCAAAACGCCGGATTAAACGCGGATTACGGAGTCCGTGCGCAGGCGAGGGATTGCGCTGATGAAATTCCGATGTTAACAAGACCCTTATTGTTTTAAAACAGTAAATGGAAGAACAGGATTAGATTGTCCGTGCGGGAATTACTTTGCATCAGACACAGGCTGCGTATAAATGCGTTGGGGTTGCTCTAGTAATCAACGAACAATGACATAGTGGAATGCAGTAAATGCATTGGATTAATCATTTTGCTTGGTTTTATGGAATATTTTCGATGTTAATTTACTGAAGACAAAAGCTTTTATAATACATAATAGGTATTATCAAAATAATTATTACTGTTTTTATTAAATAACACATAAATTATATAGGGATAAATCAATATTACAATACTGTAATTTAGAAGTTAATACAATAAAGTAAAATCAGAACCGAGTGTTGAATCCTTAACAATAACACAAGAGATACAGTATATTAGTTGAAATAGTATACTAGACCTTCTGTTTTGCCAATACTTAATTAAAAGAAACAAAATACAAACAAAGACTAACTTTGAATGTGGAATCTTCTTCTACTATACATTTGAATAGAAAGTAAATAAAGGCAGGTGATATGAAATGTGGGATGGCTGAGCTCTGAGCGTAGGTTTGGTTGCCTATTTTTAGGGTCGTTTTGCATATCTTACTTTCGTAAGGTCACCACTTTGACTTATCATCCCACTGTTATGACTTGTAAATAAATTGTTCCACGTTCCCACCTCGCAAAAATTTGAGAGATAGCGGGTAAAAATTGTCAGCCTAAATGCCAAAAACACCTTTTTGCAGACAACCCTTATTTTACATAATTGATCAAACTTAACGTTTTAATATATACCTATTTTCAAATCTAAGTAATAATCAAATTTAGTTTCCTAATTGTCAAAGCCCACAGAATAGGTTTGCTATAATCTAGAGCCTATAGTACACAAGGAGAGTAACGTGGCTAGCGCTACTCACCGACCGCCTCTTATTATATAAGAGTTTGACCTCCGGTGCCCATTTATTGCAAGCTGAGTCGAACAGGGGCCAATAATCGAATTGACAAGAGCGGGATTCGAACTCGCATCACTAGGTTTCGTAGTCTACCAACCTATCCACTAGACAAATTCTTACCATGCGTTTATTAACTTTCTACAGCGGAGCTTATAGTAGAAAGTTAATGAGATTATCATCCTGTCTGTCTGTTTGTGTGTCTGGAGACACTATAACTTCCGTTCTATTCAACGGATTCACTTCAAACTTGGCATGCACACATCTTAGGTCAGTACCTTTTATGGGATTTATGGGATTTTCAGCCAAATCGGTTTACGGCAACCGAAAGTGACTGTTACGATTTCGCACCGCTGTATAAAGTTTCTTTTGCAGTATTACACCGTTCTTGTTAATTGATATTCAAGATGATACTTATTAGCATTGTACTGTAGTAAACAATTACTTAAGAAACAAATATTTTTTAGTAATACATATTTTAAGATAATAAAAGTTTGTGAAACTAATATTGATAAATTTTTGTTATTATTTAAACTATATTACAATTTTGTTAAAATTGTAGTAGTTGTAGTGATCAATATGAATTAAGAGGGTATTATACTATGACGGGTACTATTTCATAGCTTATTTGAGAATTTTTATCAGAAAGTGGTTATATATATTATTATAAATATTTTTTATTATTTAACATTTAAACTAATAAAAAAGTTTTGCTTGTAAAGCAATAAATAAAAAAATTACGTAACAAAGCTTCAAAGTTAAGTTGAAAAAAACGGCGTTGGATCGTTGACATGTTCTCCAGATAATCTAAGACCAAAAGGATTCTTAAAATATATGCTTGTGGCTACAACTGGAACTACAGTAAAGTAAAATTACTATAAAGTTTAAAAATGCAGTGATTTGAAAATAAAATTACGAGTTTTGTGCTGTATCTTTTGCAAAAATAAATATTTCAATTTTATTGTAGTTCCAACTGTAGACATGAATCCCTTGAAGATGTGCAAGTAAGTATTGCTCTACAATTAACAAAAAACAGAAAAGTTACCATTGTTATGAGTGAGTTCAATGCAATAATATCCCTTTTCAGATCATACGAATTAGACAAAAAACCTCAAGAACATCGTTTTCTCCAGTTCTGTACAGAACATAAATCTGTTGTGTCTAACACAATCTTCAAACAACATCCCAGAAAATTGTATACTTGGATATCATTACAAAGCAAGGCAGGCAAAATTGTACGAAACCAAATAGATTTTATACTCGTTAAGCAAAAATATAGGAATAGAGTTACCCAAGTTAAAACATACCCAGAAGCAGACATAGCCTTGTACCACATCCATGTGGTAATACATATAAGAATTAAACTTATATAAAGACAATTTTACCCTCAGAAGAAGATTGGCACACAAAAGCTAAATTTGGCTGAAATAGGCGATAAGGTATCAGAGCACGTTAGACAAATATTTGCAAAAATAAATATACAAAAATAATATTAAGAAAAGAAGGTCAGTAACAATCTATGGATAATAGTCAAGGATGTAATAACGCAAACACAAAATTGGGTGGTAGAGTATCGAAGTACGGATAGACGGAAAGCATGGATCACAGATGAGGTGCTAAACTTAATGAGCCCGCGTAGACAGTACAAAAATAAAAATAAAGGTAAGTATAAAGAGATTCACAAAAGAATCAGGAAAGAAATAAGAATAGCAAAAAAATAGATGATAAGCAAATGTGAAGAAATAGAGGAATTACAAAGGCAATATGATGGTTTTAATTTACACAAGAGAATCATAGAAACAGGTACTACGTGTCCAAAAAGTCTATGCATTAAGAAAAAGATCATGACAAAGAGAAACTACAAAAAATGTTCAAACCGAGTAAATTGCATTTTATTTACGAAATATTAAACTAGATAGTAATGTCTTCAAAGTGTCTTTCTTTGCTCTTGGAGACCGCAAACAGACGTTTTAAAAAGTGATCCGTCGAGTTTTGTCGGAAATCGATTCAATGGTTTCTGAAATCATTTCTTTCAAGACTTTGAGGTTCTCAACCGAACCCTTACTCAGATCGTAAACGATGTTTTTAATAAAACACCATAAGGAATAATCAGGGATTTAAATCAGGAGAATATGGGCCAGTTTATACCTCCTCCTGTCTTTGTCTTTAGTCTAAAGCGATGATATTTGGACCGAAAACATTTGATGGCGTCTATATTTTCTTGCGTACGATGGACTCTGCCACTATCTTGCATCAACCAAAATCTACGTTTCATCGAATTACGCCTTATGTGATCAGAGAATTTGTCCAAAATTTGTAATTTATATATTTGACGAGTGATGTTTTCGGTTAAAAAGTAAGGACCCACTATGCCATAATAACTGATGGCACACCAAACAGTTATTCTCTTCGAATGCAGAGGGCAGACTGTAGGGATTTGTGGCTTTTGTGACCCCCATATGCGGTAGTTTTGGGTGTTTACGAACCCTTCCAATTTTAGTGGCACTCATCAGGAAACCAAATCTTTCGATAATAAAGTTTTTTTGATTTTATCCTTTGTGTGAGAATAGTGGCGAATTAGAATCTGTCCTTGATTGCCTTTTCACTCAAAGGCTGGTTGATTTGAATTTTATATGCGAAAGCTCTAAATTCCATCTCAGAATGTTACGAAAAGATGATCTCTTGATAGCCAACTTTTTTGAAACATGTCTTATTGAAAAATTTGGAGTTTCTTCAAAGTGTTTCTGGACTTTGTCAATGTTCTCTTCTGTCTTTATCGATCGTGGTCTTCCGGTTCGACCTTCGTCGTCATTATGAACAGTCCCTGCATTGTGTCTTGTTTTATCCAAACTATACAAATAATGTCTTTACACTAGAAAATTTTACGTTTTATTAAAATTAGAAAAAAATTAAGTTAAATTTTTTTTTAAATACTTACTCACCTAATGACTCCTCTTGAATCTAATGTCGACTCGATGTCCACCTCCTTCTTTCATATCTCTTTGAACGATCGAGTATTTCTTGTTTAAAGAAAATATTTTCAGTAAACTAAAACTTGTGTTTTGTGCAAAATTCGATAGCTTTTGATACTACGTGACATTCACTCTAATCGGATAAGTCGTTAACATATGGCAATACCTAGGCCATCTGTCATTCTTGACAGGGTGTATAATAGAACAGTAAATAATCTCAAACACAAAGATAGAAACATTATACTAGATCTGCTAAACGAACTATTAAGATGGAAAGAATATATCTTGAAATTGTTAAAAGACAGGATAATAATAACAATCTTAATATTCAGCTGAGCGAAATTGAACACGCAATTAAAAAAGCAAAGGATAAGCAACAGATCCTGATAGGGTAAAACTTTTAAAGTGCTTAAAATCTGAAGAACTGACAAGGCTAGTAGAGTTATTCAATGTAATCTATAGCACTGGTACCATTCCAGATAATTGGTTGCCCTCAATATTCATTCCAATACGAAAACAACAAAAAGTAAATAAATGCAAAAAATTCCGTACGATAAACCTAATGAGCAATATGCTAAAGCTGTTTTTGTGAATACTACATAACCGTGAAATGGAGCTAGACGAAACTCAATTTGGATTGCGCAATGGTTTCAGCACCAGGAAACCTCTGTTGGCCTTTAATATATTGGCACAACGCTGACAAGATATAAATGAAAAATTATATGTATGCTTCATTAACTATTCGAAAGCTTTCGATTCTGTAAAACACGGAAAACTTATATCTATTTTGTAAAATCTAAAGCTGATCTCGAAAGTTATAAAAATACCCGTATATTTATATTGGCACCAGAAAGCAGTCGTAAAAGTAGAAAATACTCTCTATGAACAAATAGGAATTAAGAGAGGTGTAAGACAGAGATGCATTCTCTCACCACTACTTTTTAATTTATACTCGGAAACTAACTTTCGCGAAGCCGTAGAGAATGCCTCAGATGGAATAATTGTAAATGGTAGGAATCTCACCAATCCCTAGATACCGCTATCTTAGCGGATAATATTGAAAACTTGCAAAAAATGGTAACAATCATTAATGAAGTTAGTGAGAGATATGGTTTGAGTATTAACACGTAGAAGACTAAATTATTGGTAGTTAGCAAATATCCACAAGTATTTAGGCTACAAAATCAACAATGAGGTAGTAAAACAAGTAAACTGCTACAAATATTTAGGTACTATAGTAAATGACCAGGCTGACTACCTCCAAAAAATAATAAGTAAAATTGAACAAGCAAGGGTTGCCTTTGTTAAAATGAGGAAACTACTTGCTTCAAATGAGCTAAAATTAGATCTTGGAATAAAAATAGTTAAATACTGCATATTTTCACTTTTACTGTATGACATGGAAGGTACTAAAAAATAAAACCATGAACCAAATAAATGCCTTCGAAATGTGGAAGTATCGAAGAATGTTGCGCATATCATGGACTCAAAAAATCTCCAATAAAGAGGTGTTAATTAGAATAAATAAAGCTTTAGAAATCATGCTAATAATCAAATCTCGTAAACTGCAATATCTTGGACACATTACTCGCAATGATAATTATAGACTGCTGCAATTAATAATGCGGAAAAAAATATAAGAAAAGGAAGCGTTGGGAGAAGAAGATCTTGGATGCGAAAAATGCGCGATTGGTACGAACGAAAAAGCTCAATAGAATTCTTTCGAGCTGCCATCTCAAAAAAAAAAATGATTGCCAATCTCCGGAGGGGAGAGGTGTAATAAGAAGAAGTTGAGAAATATGTCCAACTACAGTTTTAATAATTATATTACTGAATCTAACTTTTACAAGGATAGACAACCAACAGTTGTGACAACGGAAGAGTAAGTTACATTATACCGTTAGAATAAGCTGAAGGGTTATTAACAGACAAGAATAAAAATAAAATAAAAGTATTTGGGAATCTACGCTAGAAGGTTGGTGTATTAAGCCTGCAACTTATTATCTTTAAAATAAATTTAACAAAGGTAGACTTAAATCTCGGAACACAGATGAAATTAACATAGGACAGATTAAGGCGAGAAAAAGGTTCATTCTTATGGCAACTTGGATTGTGAAAGAAATACAAAAATAAATTGGGAATTTAATAAATAAATTAAATAACTCTAAATAGATATAACAGCATTAACACCAACAAAAAAGAAAAGTAGGAAAAACATGGAAGTATAAAGATACATGTTACTGTTTTCTGGAGTATCAAGATAAAAAAGAACTAAGAGGATATCAAATACGGATTAGATTATGTCAGGACAGAACTCTACCATTCTCATAAAAAATGTCAGAATATTTAGAAGCAGACCACCATTTACGTAAAGCAGAAATGTATTTTTACTTAAAAGACAAACCTGAACAAAAGATAACTAATTAAAATTTGTAAATACCCTTTACAAAACTCTTTACAAGGAAGAAATATTGCATATTTTTATAAACAAAAGTTGTATTAAAATATAGAGAAAATAACTACTAGGTGTATAAATAAGTTCTCAGCTTTAGATTTCACAGTACGCAAATCACCGTTTGTTTACATGTAACGTATTAGTCCACCCTCTTGCGGTTTTAAAGCAATGACATTTAGTCTTTCTAAACATTATGCGATTAGGCGTTTGATGCAGATAACCTCAATAATCAGCTGTGTTCACGATGGCAATCAAAAAAGAGCATATTCGATTTTCTATCCACTTCGCGTTTCGTCTTAAGAGAAACGCTGCTGAAGCCACCGAAATGATTTGCGCTGCATATGGTGAGAATGCTGTAAGTCATGCAACGTGCAAAAAGTGGTACCAAAGATTTCGCGCTGGACGCCCTCAGACATTTGACACGGATGAGCTGCAGACGCGTTAGGCTGGGAACTTCTCCCACATGCGGCTTATAGCCCAGACATGGCCCCTTTCGATTATCATTTATTCCGCTCGTTACAGCGTTGGCTGATATGCACTTCAAAACAGAAGAAGTCCGAAAATGCATCGATAACCTTATCGTCTCGAAGCCGGTGAGCTTCTATCACAAGGAAATTCGCAAGCTACCCGAAAGATGGCAAAAGGTCATCGATGCCAATGGAGAATACTTTGATACTTAAACTTTTTTTGTTTGTTTTTAAATAAAAATGTAAAAGATACAAAAGCTGGAGTTGCAGGAAGTAATATTGCGGAAATATTAAAAATAAATTAATTAATAAATGTATTAATAAAATTGTGGTACCCAAGAAATGTGACATCAATAACAACCAAATATAGTATTACACACAATCAAAATAAATATTACATCGGCCTATTCCACAATTGTAAATATGATATTATTCACACATCGAGCTTGATCAGATTAACGGTCAGATAAGAATAGTCTATTTATTTTGATTATAAAAGTACAATACAGTTCTGTAAGATTAAAAAACTTATCGAAATCAAGTACGCAACATGTAATTGTTGGTCGGTTGCGGATATTTTAGTGGCAGGTTATAAAATAAGAACTCTTTAAGTAATTCATTTTTTAAATTTAGTTATAAACATGTAAATATTGTATAACTGTTACGAAACTTAATAAATATTGAATACTGGTGTTTTTTTTCATAAAGAGGTAGAAATGCATTTACGCACGTAAAAGGAGTAATCAGTGATTCCTCAAGTGTGAGACACTTAGCCCTCTAAGCTAGACTAATCACACTAAATCACACCTCCATTTTTGCAGTAGTCTCCAACCCGGAACCGATTTTGCATTACTTCTGGTTAGAATTCGCCTTGTCCATATTTTCCCATAGACACAATTTTGTTTAGTCTTGCTTTTCCAATTATGGTCGATATTTTCAGTCATTTATGCGTCCGTTCGTTCGGTCTTTCAAGCAGCCATCGTATTTTTTCCTGGCGAGTACCCGTTCTACAATCCCGATATCGCGTTTTACCGTTCTTTGCTCGATATCATATCGTCTACTATATTTTCGGGCGTTATATATCTTTGCATAGCCTTTCGCATTTTAAATAGGTAGTATCGAAGATATCCATGTTCGGAAAAGAGTTGCATTAGATAGAAATTAATCTCTCCAAAGCGTCTCTCAATCCACACTCCCATCATCCATTTTTATCGCCTCTCCATCGTTTCTGTCACTCGATTTTTCTTAGATTCGCTTTCTCTCGAGAGCGAGTAGGTCCATGGGGATGACGTTAGAGATCACCAGGACCTCTGTCTCAAAAACCGTTGTGTAGGCACATGCCACTCTGAGGGCTCCCCTGCGCTGCAGTATAGAGGAGGATGGAGTAGGTCGTCGTATTTTCTTTGTCATCTGCTTTGTTCGCCATAATCTGTTTAAGTTTCGCAGCTTAACTCCCGTTTTATCCGATGCGTTCTTTAGATGAGTTCAGTTTCGCGTCTAAGGTCACCCCAGGTACTTAGCCGTTGGGTTAGTCATGACCTTGTTTATTTAGACTATCGTGTGTTCTCTTCCTCGTCAGCATTACGATTTCCGTCTAGCTCCAGTTACAGGTCGTGTTTTGTCATTCACCGATTCACGTTCCGCATTATCTGATTTTGTTTTAGCTGGAATATATCCATGTTAAATTAAAATAAAAACAAAGTAAATAGGAAAAAGAAAGAAAAGAAATCTATGAATATAGAAACAACTAAAACAAATTTCTCAAAAAACCCAGGGCACATAAATGAGTCAATCAACGAGGCCAATAAGAAAATAACAAAAATATAAATAAAACAGGGGAAAAAGTAGCCAAACTCCAGAAGGATAGTAAAAATAGTTGTTTGCTGAAACTAAAAGACTATTAGAGAAAAGATGGTAATTGATCAAAAATGGAAGAAGAAACTAACAAGACAGAAAAATAGTAAAGCAAGATATCTAAAACACCAAATCGCAAAAATCAACTATAATTTGTATTAGAAAATAACCGAGGTCTAAATATATTAAAAAAACAAAAACAAAACCACACAAAAAACAAAAATAAAAGACAAAGCTGGTTGCAATTGAAGATAAACAACAGATATTAAAGATAGCAGATTCTATTATAGGGACCTATATCCATCTAAAATATGAATCATAGAGATGTAAGAAAAAAAGGCAATAAAATAATAAATGTCAATTCAGAAAAAATACCCAAGATATTTAATTTATTTAATAAATGCATCACAGAAGAACACATCCCAAGGATTGGAAGAATGGAGTAGTAGCCCTGCTTTATAAAAAAATGATACGGCTGATCTTGAAAATTATAGATCAATTAGTCTGCTATCTCTAGATATATAAACATTTCACTAGAATAATCATAAAATAGATTAGAGCAAAAACTTGAGATCTTCCAACCAACAGAACAGGATGGTTTTCAAAGAGAATACAGCAGGGTAGAACATTTTTATATTGAAAGACAGGTAATAGAGAAATCTACAGAATATAATATAAAGTATGAATAATATGTTCGAATAGGTTTCCGAGCTTAACTATGTTTAAAAAACTTAGTTCACGGATTGCACTGCGTCTTATTTGAGACAATTCATGACGTTCGCGCATAGGCTTTGATGCCATTTTCAAGAGTTTAGCTCTTCACACGGGGTCTCAATATGCCTACTCTCCAAGGAGTCTTTGCGTAAGACTGACCTTTAGTATGTGCTGGAAAGATAAATCATTAAAAATACAAGGAAAATACTTATATAATCTGAGGTTTGCTGATGATATTGTATTCTTTGCAAAGGATAAACAGGGGTTAATAGACATGCTAGAAAAATTGCAAGAAAAAAATGCAAAAGTAGAACTACACATGAATAACACAAAACACTAGAAATGTACCAAATACAGACAAAATAATTTTTATTCATGGACAAACAACAAACAAGACACAATTATATATGTACCTAGGACAATATATAGCACTAGTCAACAAAATCAAAAAATGGAGATAGATAGGAGAATTAGACTAAAATGGGCAGCCTATAGGAAATTAAAAACCACACTGAATGTGATTATATTAATGGCATTAAAAACAAAAGTTTACAACGAGTTCATACTCCCAATTGTTATATTTGGTTGGAACAAACTAATTGTAAGAGTAGACTAGAGGGTCGTAGAGAGAAGGATTCTAGAAATATCACTGAGAGACCACAGAACAGATCAATGAATAGGAGAAAAAACCAAATTTATAGACATCATAAAAAAATCAGCTATCTAAATAATAAAATAGCTATGACCGATCCATGTAACCAGACATATAAAAAAATGAGGCGGCTTACCAGATGGAGACCATGGGGAGAACGAAAAAGTGCTGGAAGACCCCAGCGGCGCAGGTATAATGAAATAAAGAAAGTTGCGGGACTTAGTTGGTATTAAGTTGCACAAAACAGAAACACACAGATAAATGAGAGAGGCATAGAAAACGGCTGAAGAAGATCTCCGTGTTATGAGCAATGATGACAGCAGCGCGTCATCCGCGTAGCCCACCAAAAAGGCATCATCTAGCATTTCCAGTCTGAGTAAACCGTCGTGCAGAGTATTGCAGAATTCTGAACCCAGAATGGCCTTCTGCGCCACCCCGGTGATAGATCTGGTCTTCCATCTCTTGTCAGTCTTATATATCAGTTGTTAGTTGCTCAGGTAGTCGTCCGCCGCCATTTGGAGACACTCCATGGGTCTCTGGGGCCCTTAGGATGTCCGTCTACTTCACCGAATTAAAAGAGTTCTTGAAATCCAGCGTAGCCAACAGCACCACTGGTTTTGCTGCTATACTGCATCTGTCACTCCTCGTATCGCGGCTATCGTGTTGCCTGTCTGAAAGGTTGCCGGTATTTTGTATAGCGTTCATTTTTTGGGGCTTTAGTAGCACTTCTTCTGCTAATAAGCTTAGAGGTCTATAGGCAACCGGGGTATTCGCATCTTCCTTATATGATCTTCATGATAAGGACTAATGTTTATTTTTCTCTGTCGAGAGCTTAGAGAATCCCTTTGTCAGACATGTGTTGGACGCCTCCAATAGTAACTTCGGGCACCACAAAGCTACTATTCTGAGAGCTTATGTTGGGATGCCATTTGATCCTTGTGGCTTGTCCCTTTTGAACGACGACATAACTTTGAAGAGCTCGTTTTTGGTTAATAACGGGCATCTCGTTTATCTGGCCTCTGTATCTTACTCTTCATTTTGGTAGGTGAGATAGGAGACCGTTGATTATGTTCTGACCACCGCGCACCCATAAATTTTGTTGGTTTAATTTTTCCTAGTTTGTGAGAACACAATCTTTTAGCTCAGTCTCTATCAATCTCTGCGTAGATCTCCATCTAGCAGTAAAATTTGCTTTGTTTAATGCTCGCTAGAAATAATTGACACTTAAGGTCTATCTCGAGCACGCTGTGCTTTTCTTTTGAATCTTAGGCATTCTTTGCGTAGATTTGCTATTTTGTCTGTTCACTAGTAAGCCGGCTGTCGTCAATTACGCTTTCTTACTTGCGGCATAGCTGCATCACATGCATGTGTGACCAGAGCTATCGTACGGTCAACAAGGGTCTCCGCCCTTTCCTGTTCTCTCAAAGGCAAAGGTTACATTAGGTACAGAATTGTCAACACAATCTCCTCTAGGTTGATACCATACCCTCGTTCATAACCAGCAGTCTGAGCTTCGCCTCCATGTCGAGTAGTATCTTATCTCTTCTGTTAGTTTTAGGCATTTCCCACTCGACTGCCCTCACGTTAAAATTTACAGCTACTATAATGGCACCAAGGATCGCTCTCGGGGCATCCTCCAAGTCTTCTGCTGTCTAGGCGAATTCCTCCGAGGTGAGGGTAGATAAGAGAGACAAATTAACGAAAGCGATGTTATCGAATTACGAGGTGCATTCAAGTTATAACACTCCTTTTTTTCTCATAAACTAATCACACCTAATCTGTAAAATTTGTGTTACTGCTTTGCGTAATCTTCCTGTGCACATTCTTCACAATGTCGATATCATGGTTCCATGGCCACTACGAACGCTTCTCTAGGGATGTGTTTTACCTACTACATCGTTGTAAATAGCCAAAAGTCGCTACGAGCCAAGTCAGGTGAGTAAGGAACATGAGAAATCACCTCAAAGATGTCAGCATTCTTGATACTCACTAGAGGACATTTTTTGAATTTTCAGGTCTTTATGCAGGATTGTGTGCACAGATTCCACAAAAATGCTAACTTTGGAAGCGATGTGTTCCACACTTATTCGACGATCCTCCAAAACAAGACGGATATTGTTTGGTTTGTTGTCACACGATGTTTGGCCTTCTTTGAACTATCGCACTCACAAACGCACTTTAGACACATTTATAACATCATTACTACATGTCTCATTCAACTGGCCATAAATTTCAATCGGTGTCACGCCACGCAAATGATGAAAACGAATGTTCGGATAGGTTTCCGCCGTTAACTATGTTTAAACAACTTAGTTCACGGGATGAACCGCGTCTATTTTGGGTAAATTCTCGACGTTTCGGCATCGGATTTGATGCCATTTTCAAGGGGTTAGCTTTTCACTCGGGGTCTCAATCTGCCTACTCCCCAAGGAGAGCTACGAGTCTTTGAATAAGCCTGAGCTTTGGTGTGACCTGCTTGATCTTTTATAGGGCTGGAAGTGAAAGTTTGTTTGGCGGGAGATGCGTTGGGTTGGGGAAAGTTTGTAGGATTAAGGGTGTTGCGTAATTGGCGGTGCGGAGCAATAAGGGACTTCCACATGACAGGCAAACGCTGGCTGTCATCTCTTGTGTTGAGGCACTGTGGGCGTTTTTCTATTTCAATTGCCTCACGTACTATTCTGCTGGTAAAATGGGAAATGGGGGCAATGGTTTTAGGCCCAGAGAAATTAATTTTGTGGCCTGTTTCTTTGTTGTGTTTGGCAAGCGCCGAACCATTATCGCCTTTCCGTACGGCCAGAGAATGCTCGTATATTCGGCTAGATATTTGCCGATTTGTTTAACCTATGTAGGTCCTTTTGCAATCTCCACAAGGTATTTCATAGACTCTTTGGGATTCATTGGGGCAGTGATCCTTTGTAGAACGAATAAGCCCAGATATTTGGTTGTTGGTCGTAAAGACCGTGCGGATATTTTGCCGCATTAGTATGCGGCTTATTCTATCGGTGATGCCTCTGTTTTTTGTTGGTCAGAAGGGTTTTGGGATTGAGAGTTAGTGTTTTTATTTATATTTTTGATTATATTGGTTAAGGATTTGTTGGAATATCCATTTTGCAGTAGGGTGGTGGTAATGGATTAAATTTCTGTTTGGCGATTTTTCGTATCGGAAAGTCTGATGGATCTGGTTATGAGGGATTTTGCAACCGAATGGATTTGAGCAGGATGGTGATGGGATTTGGCATTTAGGTAGCGGTTAGTGTGAGTGGGTTTTCTGTCGACAGTGTAATAAAAGCTGTCATTTGAAGGATTTTTTGTTATGAGAGTATCTAGGAAGGGAAGGGAATTGTTATGATCAGTTTTCATAGTAAATTTGATTTTGGCTTTGTTTGAGCTTGTATGTTAGACCGTCATGCTAAACCTTGTTAATTACGTTGACTAATCGGAACACTTGTTTAGTAGTGTCATGCTGACTTCTGAAACCGAATTGGTAATCCGGTATGAGTTCTTTGTCCTCTATGATAGGTTTTGGAAAGATTTTTTCGAATACTTTCGATATGATAGGCAGCAGGCTTATTGGACGATATGATGTTTCATTTGAATTCGTTTCGAGTTTTAATAGCATAATAATTTAAGCTACCTTTCGTTAGCTGAGAAATAACCAATTCTCAAAAACCAATGAATATTTGCTGTGTTGCTTTGTATCCTTTTGCTGAGAGATTTTCCAAGACCTTTTTCAGATTTATTTGTTGCATTATTGAATATTTGAATTTTGCGAGACTGATATTTTTTATTGAAAGATCTATTTGACAAAGTATTGTATAAAATTTCCGGATTTGCTCCTTATGTTCTGAGGTGTCATTAATGGAAACCAACGAAAAAACGAAAAATGACTAAAATTCGATATAAAAGTCGAGATCGTGAACAGTATATTAAAACAGTTCAAACTTTTGGCCAACAAACGATTCAGCTCAATGATCGACTCGACAATGGATGATTGGAAAATTGCGGCAGCTATTTTAACAAACTTATCAAACCAAACGAATCCGATCGATATTTTGGGTCTTTTGTAACCGAGCGAATGTTGGCGGTAATCAACACAGAGTGAAAGTTGAAAGACATGGCGCTGGAATTGGATCGGAAAATGATTTGAGAACACCTGGAAAACTTTCGACCAGAGTGATGGATTTTTAAAAACTTGACCAACACAACATTATGTGTTTCACATTACAGTAAATCCTATGTGATTGAACACGTTGCCAAATTATCAAAATCTGAATTCTATCTCCATTATGCACTTATAAAAAAGTTAAATATCATATGTGCAAAAATACAATCACGACACACAGAGTTCAAGTCATATAATGTTTACATCAAGTATGAACCGAACGGCCAGGGATATGAATCGATTGAGGGAAATTACTGTAAATGTAAGTCCGGATGTCGAACTGTTGGGTATTGTTCGCACGTTTGTACGATTGTTTGGTATTTGTCCTATGCCAGAGATGCTAAAGTCAATTTGTAAAACTTATCATCAATTTTCCACAACGAAGAAGTAGAGATTAATTATTTAAATCTTTTTTAAATAATGTTTATTTTTATTATAATATCATTTATATTACAAAATAGATATTTTGCGAATTATATTTCAGTTCATTTCAATATTTTCAACATAAATTGTATTCCAATTAGCACACTTAAATATATTTTGTCTGATATGGTATTTAATGACATATTCTCTTGAAAATAAGCAAGTTACCATATTCATTTGATTTTAATATTAAAATTTCAATTTTGGCGCCTAGAGCATATGATTAGGCTTGATATTATTATTTACATTATTTTAATCACACAACATCGAATTAAACCCATTTTTAGCGTAATTTTATCAAAAATAGCAAAAAGTTTGACACTACCTAGCGGTCATAAAAAATATTAATTTTTTTTTACTAAAACATGTTTTCTGACAGTATCTTTTGGCTCTGAAAGTTTCATTTCCAATTTCACTGTGGTCACATGCGGTCATCTAGTGGCCTAAAGCTCGAATTTCTCCCATAGACGTAATGGTTAAGAAATTGATATTTTAATTTTTTAGAAAAAATTGTAATTATTTTTTATAATATTTTAGCATTAGTAGCAGGTTATCATGGGTCATTCAAAGTCACAATGTAAAATGGGTTCTTGATGTTCAGGATGATGGATTGAATCTAGGCCCACCCGCACGTTCTCAAACGCTTCAACTGCTTGTCCACACTTATAGTTGATCTATTGCTAATAGTGTGAACGGCTAAGCTTTTATTGAAATATTATGTTCAGACAAATATAGTTACAACGATAAATTATTAAGAATTTACACAATATTACTATTAAAATATAAGAATGTGTTTATGAAGGCGAAATTATATTATAGTAGTAATATTAATAATTATTTGATTGCAAGCAAATTTATCAAAATCAGAAAAAATTATAATATGATTTGGTTTCTTGCACTTGTGCGTTTATGTAAAAACTTACGGAAAGAAATGTACTTTGGAAATCTCAAATTTAAAGGCAATTCTCAGTAATAAACTAGCAAAATAAAACGCTTCATTAGCACCAAATAAACCGTCCGTGTTTTCACAAGCAAAACAGAAACAGACACTGCTTCAGATTGCAGGCTGCGTTCGTTTGCTAGGTGTAGATTTGTGAAATCTTCACTGTTCCCCGAGTCTCATTAGTGTCGTAAATTCGCAGCCCCAGAACATCAGATATTGAATTTCGCGCACGTCTTTACCGGGAAATTGCATGCTCTCTATGTTTGCGCTACCATAAAATGCACCTCATACTATACTAGGCCATGCATTTGCAGTGGCTTTCCCTAGATTCTCCAGATTTTAATCAAAAATCTACCTTACAACATATTTAATTCAGTCCTCTAAATTATTTTAAATTATTCCTAAATTGCTGTTTAAGTTTGTTATACATATTTAAAGATATTGCTCTTTTTATTCCTTTTAAACATCAAAGGTTATTGCCTAAAAATAAAAAGTAAAGGACATCAGTACAACATATTTATCAACTAACATAATAATTTTATGAATTGTGTTTCTGTTTTAAAAACAATTAATTTGTTTTAAGAAAACTAAAATTGGCTAACTAAAACCTATATCTCTTCATATAGATTTTACACGTGCTTAAATAATGATGTAATAGGGGATGAGTGTCGTGGCTGTATTGCAAAATTAATCTTAACAATAAACCAGAGTTCAGCTGTTCCATTTACTGATAGATTCTACAAGATGAGTTATTCTTTAATTACATTTATATTGATAAATTAAATAATAGTTTTACAAATTTATTTCTATAGAGAGAAACACTAAATCATCTTATTTTTATAGTTAACAGATTACGTTAAATTTTTCTTTAAATTGCCTGACAGGTATATTGTACTTAACCTTGTTTTATAAATGCGATGTGTGGCTGTTGCTAATAGGTAAAGAGACTGAAAATCCTTGTGGTATAGATTTTCGCATCGATACAGAACAACTGATTTACTACATTTTGAAACTTATAGGTTTGTTGGGTTACTACAATAGCTGTTTTACGTGATGCAGAGTCAAAAGTTTTCGCTGTCGATGTTGGTAACAAAAGTAATGTGTAATTAATTACATTACATATTAAATATTAACTATTAAAAAAATGTTACATTTAGTATCCTAAAATTATAAATATCTTTTCGAAGGTGTTTTAAAAGAACACTTTGAATTAACTACAACTACATTAGAATATTAGTTTCCTGTGGGTCATAAGCAGCGTCTCTATAATTAATTTTGATTTGTAACTGGAGTACGTAGAATAATATTCGCATTTGGCAAATTTTTATTTCTGCGTGATAAGAGTTCAAATGTGTCCTATATCGTGCGTGATAATTATAAGAGACCGGCGAGTCACCTATCGACTCAACTGATTTGGAAATTTAGCCGGTGGCTGTTAAATATTTTACGTAGTAGCATCAATTGAGTTCAACGCAGTTAACAAGGAATGTAGCATTCGGATTCTCTACTAATCAGACATCAAACTACACTAATTACCAACCTAAATAATTTACAAGCAACAATCGATTTACCAAATACACCAGCATTAATACCTACACTTAATCAAAATGATGTATTTTGGCCACCACACTCACAATGTGTAACAAAAATGAAACAAAATATTACTTAATTAAGAAAAAGAGAGTCCGGAACCAATAAAAACATACAAAAAACTTAAACCAGGTATATGCAAGCATATAGTACGCAACAGATTTACAATACTATTTAACAATGATGCCGTGTAATAAAACTAAAGCCGCTGGTATTCATTTACATCGTAACTGACTTTAAAGGCATAGTATAGAGTCTTAAGAAGGTCTCATACGACACAATGTGTTATAGTACAGCTCTATCAAATAATACTTCAAAAATTAAAAACTACACTGTAGACACATGCAGATAACCAATTATCCACTTAAGATATGAAAAGGCAATTTGCCATACATACTAGTTAAAGTAGGACAGAGTCTACAAAATTGTTATTAGAAATGTACACTTCACAATTGCAAACTATGATATAAGTGCAGAACTCAAACCAGCTGGTCACGAAGTCCGCAACACACTAAACTTAAGATACAGAATAAGCAAAGCATCTTTCTCGTTGTTCTATGTGGACCTAGAACCCCGTGAAAGCAACTACAAAATATTTTATCTAAAATTTATTTGTGGAACCAAAATAACTCTTGGGTTGCCTAGAAAGGAGAACGGAATAATACAGTGTACAAAATGTCACTCTGACATACTGTTCCAGGACATTTAATTGTGTGAAATGTGGAGGGCCGCACAACACATTCGCATGCACTAAGTCTAAACAAGTACCAGCAAAATGCGTCCTTTGTGGCGACGACCACTTAAGCACTTAAGAGATAAATCAAGAAACATATTTCAATACAATACTAATACCAAATACCCGCACTTTAACACCCCTTTTAAAACCATTGTCATCACTCACATTACTACTCTAGAAACTATAAACATCAAACTAATAAACAACCAAAATTTAACATATGCCCAAATAACAGCTGGTGTATTAGGAATCAACAATACCATATATTACAATAACTCAACAATGAACCACATTTTTTATCATAGTTCAAGGCTACGTTTCCCCAGATTATGCAACACAGCACTATGATACAAAATCTACTAAATTATTGTCAATAACATTAATAATAGCCAAGTACACAAAAATTGCCACCTAAAACACAACTGGTCTGGTTAACCATAAACTTAAATTAACAGAATTCCTTCAACTCTAAAAATTGACATCATATTTATTTTGGAATATTATTTTATTGGCAGAATTAAAATTCTTATTTCTACTGGGCAGGGTGGTTTTGCAATTCTTATCACACTCTCTGATCTATCTAAGTACTAATCAGTACATATTTAGGCTACGAATGTGCAAATTACTGCTCCACCTTGGTCATTTACAATAACAGCCATTTATTACTCTATTTGGCACGCAATATTGACAGAGTAATATAAAACTTTATTCTATACCCTGACTCAAAGGATTATTATTAGTGGTGAATGGAACGCAATGCATATGTACTGGAAGTTTAGGTTAATTACTACCAAGGGGTGTAACCTATTTTAAGTAATTGACAAGAATTATTGGACTTTTTCATAGCTGCAGGCATCTCCGTAAACTACTTCCTTGTTGAAGATAACTATAAACTTTCTTGTGGTCAGTTCTCTGTAATAATTACTCTTGGCAATGAAGTCATATTCAAACCATTAAACTTAATGTCACCTATTTAACGGACTAGGAGCAATTGAAAAACTGTATTTAAGAAATTATTAATTTACTTTACTTTACCGCATCAAAGAAGTTCAAGTACTAAACAACGTGGTTCAATATGTTACAAAACATATTCAAAAACCAGCGTTGTTCTTTCAACTAAGATCCAATTCATGACAATATTAATAATGTACCACTCCGATCAGAAAATTAATTGCGGAGAAAGGACAGGTCAGGAAACTGGAATCGGTCACGAAATTCTGAATACAAACGCATATACAACAGATTGACCAGAAAACTTAGCATAGTACTAAAAAAACGTCAAAACTCCTGTTTTAAAGACTGCATTATAAAACTAAATAAAGAAGATTAAAAAAATTCAAACGCTTACAAATCAATATACCACCAATACAAAAAACATATGGTAACTGGGTACGATTGCATAAAAAAAGAATTAATAAATTTTTTAAATTTCTCTCAGGTATTTTCTCACATTTTGAAGAAAAGGCAATCGTAAACACAGAAGAAATAGTTAATATCTTGGACATTTCATCTCAATTGTTATCACCAATTAGGCCTTTTATTCCTACTGAAGCAAGTGTTGGCATTAAAGCATTAAAAAGTAACAAAGAGACAGAGTACGGTTTAATCATAACACAAATACTCCTGAGAAAAGCTGTCGTCTCCTTAACCACTATTTTCAATCGGATACTCCGCTTGCCATACCTTCATATACTATAAAAATATGTCCAGGTTCTCATGATACTCAAGCGGGGCATTAATTTAATTTTTATTAACCTATTATCCT
The DNA here is from genome assembly GCA_036346155.1 of Sinelater perroti. NCBI lineage: Eukaryota > Metazoa > Arthropoda > Insecta > Coleoptera > Elateridae > Sinelater > Sinelater perroti. Next base: position 3,845,423 of record JARFIY010000005.1, on the reverse strand, counting down.
GTTGCCCCTATTATAAAAACTGTTAAAAAAACTACTCTTGTAAAAAGTTTAAGAAAATCTGGTTTGGTTATTAATGACAGACATTTGTAAAGAATTTTTATTACACACAAAAGCTGACAATACATTATTTTCTACATAAATACCATGCAAATTTAGGCACTTGCCATAACATTTTACAAGATTCAAAACTCTTTCTACAAAAAATACTTCCACTTGGGAATGAAGCCATCTTGTAAGAGCACAGTGTGATCATCAAAGCGATGCGACGCAAGCCACTATTTTATGTGCATAAAGAATTATTTTGTCAATATTTTACAAGTCCATCGGTGACTATAAATGGGCGGATACTTCTTGCCTCATTGTGTGCATTAGTGCATCCAAACATGCAACACCACTGACGTACGACACTTTTACTCATTATGTTTGTTTCGTAAACATTACACTGTTGGCAATAAATAGCAGCTACTAACTTTGTTGCACACAGAAATAGTATTACTGTACCCACTTCACATTTGGCAGAATTTTCTATGGCAGCGTTCATGTTCAATTTATTTAGCAAACGAGGAACTGATACACAACTTTCTTCTTCTATTGCGCACTGCCTTCTGAACTACTGTGTACAGCGCTACAAGAAAGGAGTCGGTCTGGGAACTTATTTCTCACGCATGCGCATTAAAATGTTTCTTTCCAAAAGATCCTTATATTTGCACACAAGTAATGTATTAATGGTGTTTGGTAACTATCCCAGGAAACCCGTACCACTGTGTGGGATGGAAAATTCGAACAACAAAGGCTACTGCTATAATTTGGCTAAATGCATAAATACTTGGTAATCACAGGTAATAAGTAAGAACTGGTTACACACGCGAGTTTCCGCGCTTGGTCCCACTATTACTTTCAACCGCAACCCAGAGTAGTATGGTTTTCTCGAACAATTCCCAAATACCGTGTATATGATAATATTGTTCTTGTATACTCTGTATTTATATTATTGTCCTTAGATGAGTGAAAGAATTATTGTTTGTATTTATATAATATGAATTTCTCGTAGCTTAAATTATTGTATTGTACAATTGAATTTTTTTTTTACATTTATCGACAATCAGAATCTACTTTATAAAACTGAACTTTGTGTGTAACTAACATTGCAACTCATCCTACAGTTATGAACCGATTTTAAAGGTTTATTCAAACCGGTTTGCTACCAAACGTTGCATAAAGGTTTTAAATTTTCCATTTAAGTCAAAACAAAACATTATTAAGTAATTAAATAGTTTGCGCCGCCTATTGGTGTTTAATGCACTACGTGGCAATTCTTGCCGTTAGAAGCCGCACGCGGCACAAGTCTAATTTATTAATAGTTTTTGTCATTATTTATTTAGTCATTATGCTGACAAAAGAACTGTAAAGCTCTTTAATAACATAAGATTCTTCTTCATTGAGGAGTTTTCGATAGTCTTTAGGTTGGCGGTTTTTAAATCTTTTATTGAGCTGTGATTTAATCAGTTGCAGTAGTGTGGCATTTGTATGATATTCTAGCTTGTTGTAGTGTTGGGCACTTTTTTATGACTTCTTTAGCATATGATATATTTAGGTCTGCATGTAGCAAGTGATCGCTTATATATTAAGCTGGGTTCATTATTGTTCGAAGTAGTTTTGACTGACTTTGTCGGATTATTAAGATGTTTGATTTGTTTGGACATCCCCAAAGCTCTATTCCATAGATCCATATCGGCTTGATTATTATTTTGTAGAGAAGAATTATGTTTTTAAAGGACAAAGCTAGATTTTTGTTTAATTAGTTAGTATAGATCTTTTCTTTTTAGATCTATTGGTCTTTTTGACTATATGATCTTTCCAGGTGAGCCTGCGATCCAGGTGTATACCAAAGTGTTTTGGTGCATAGAAATTGAGGTATATTTACATTATTTAAGTGTACTTGTGGACACCGTTTCTTTTCTGAGTGCGAAGGTAACTTGGAACGATTTAGTCTCGTTAATCTTGATTCGTCATTTATTGAGCCATATTTGTATTTTATTTAGGTGGTTGTGTAATGCTCTCGTTGCTGTTGCTGAATCTTCATGTGTTGCAAGGAAGTATCATCGGCGAAGGTTCTAATGGTGGTGTTTTTGTCGAGTAGTAAATCTGCCGTATACTATAAATGTAATAGAAGTCCAATCACACTGCTATATAAAAGCCCAGATTTTATTGGAATGTTATTGGATACAACTCGTTTATCTTGACGCTGAATTCTGTGTCACTTAAGATATCACACAATATGAAGTAGGTGATGGAGAGAAATTGTTTAATTTTGCCTAATTCTCTATTCCAAACCTTGTCGTAGGCTTGGCTAACATCCAAGAATACTGATGTGCAGTAATCCTTATCTACGAGTGCCTCATTTATAACGTAACATACTCTACGGATTTACTGAACGGTTGAGTGATGTTCAGAAATCCGAATTAGTGGTGCAGAATCCATTCATCTATGTTGGTCGGTTTTTTGAGGAGCAGAAGCACTTCTGTGCGATTTTTGAGTTCGTCGATAAATTTGAATTTGTTCCGATAAACCCTAAAAATTACTTGAGTTTAAATCAAGAAACTTGGAAGCCTCTCGATGCCACCTTCTATCTTATGGGGTGCCCAGACTTATCCTCTTTCCAAATATTTTTGTAAGAATGTCAAAAATGCCCTGAGTCCGATGGGCGGTGGCTTCATCTTGTTGATTAGTTGACTTGTCTTCTGTCTCTCACAATTGGAATAAATTACTTAAGAACTTTTGTGCGATAAATTTCCTCATTTATATATTTTGTAAGAAATAGTGGGCCGACAATCCCATATTGAGAAATTTTAAACCATCACTAACTTTTTCTGGGTGCAACGGACAAACTTAGGTTAAATGTGGATTTAAGGTACCCCAATGTCGGTAATTTTGTTTATTGACATAGTCATTTAGTTGAAAATAAACCCCATTTGTAAAATAGACGTTCTTTGTCTAACTTTTTGGTCCGCACCATCTCCATGATCACTTTTGCAAAGGTACATTTTTGCCAATATTGACTTCAGTCGGACGCGTTTACAATTAACTCTTATACGGAAATAGATTCAATTTATTGGCGAGGATGGTGTGCGTAGAGCTCACACTTGCACCGAGTTGAGCTGCGCTTTTAGAAACCGAAGTTGTAACCTTTTGTTCATAAATATCCCAAGCTTCTACTGTTTTGAAACTGATCACAGTGAGTGGTCTGTCCGTTCTTGAAAAAGTATCACGTCTTGTCTTCTCAAGCTTTCCAATCGGCCTATTATAATAACATAGTAAACATTATCATGGCATTATTTACCTTGCTATCGTGGAGCCAGATAAGGTAATGTGTTTGTCAAACTTGGTCTTGAAGGGAGTTAGCACTCCACTAACTCTTCGGCCCCTCTCGTAAAAGGCGGCCACAACGAAGATCCTTTATTTGGTTGAATACCTGGTTTTAGCTGACGCCACATTCAGTGTGATTTGGAGTGTAAATAAAAGTCTAAATATTGACCTACGTATAACTAACGTCATATAAAATTGGCTAAAAAGTGTGAATATGGTAATAAAAACCTTTTTTGCGTGACATAATAAAAACCCTGTAAGAATTCTCTAAGAATAGCGGTAGCTCCTTTATCATTTTTGGTGTAATTCTGTCTACGCCTGGAGCTTCTCAACCGCTTAGATGATTAATTTCTGTTTGTACTTCTTTTGGGTTAAATGTTTTGATATCTGGTATGATTAGATAAATGTTTGGAAGCTGTTCTTCTATTTCATCATCATTTTTATCATTGGAAGGACCAAATACTTTGGTAAGATGTTTTGTAAACACCACTGTCTTGTTTCATCGCTTCTAGCTCAATATGGATTCAGTGCCTTATCATCACATATCGGTATCGGGTTGGGTTTTCTTCAATGTTAGACTGGCTTATAAATTAAGTTATCATATTTATTTGAACTAATAATGTAGTCATGGAATGTATTTAATTTTTAATTTTAACTAGTTTATTGCCATATTTAAAGATGTTTTGTCTTGAGGGTCTGTGTTCGTTGCTAATTAGCCCTTTCTTTTTTTTTGAATGCTATTAATTTTTTTATTTCAATTGGAATATCATTAAAATTTCGATGCTGTAGTTGCGAGATAGGCGCGGCATGTTGAGTTACCTGTGCAAGAATGTTGGTTAGACTTATTAATGCTTTGTCCACTTAATTTGAGTTTTGGAGTCTTACATTTAAATTTGTATTTTTTTGTAATTCAGTTTGATATTCTTTCCACTTGGTTTTATTGTTATGTAAACGAAGCGGCAGTTTTTTGTGCATGATAAGGCTGTTGATCACCTCTATATTTGGGGAGTAATCGGAAGATCGGTCATAACTAAGTTCTACCGTCATATATGGCAAAGAGACATCATCAGTAATAAAAAAATCCAGGAGATCAAATTTTGTTATGGTCGAAGGGCCAGTATGTTGGGGTGTCAGTTGAAAAGAAGGAATAACTGTTTGCTTGTATTACGTTTACCAGCTCTCTGTCTTTTGTTGTGGTAAAACGTGAACTCCAGATCGTACTTACTGTTGTACTCACTCCTACGATAAATTTAGGTCCAAGTATCTGAAAGAATTCTTTAAACAATATTTTTTATATTGTGTCGTGGAGAACAGTATACTGTAGAATTGGGCGATTTTATCTGGATATTTGTATAGTAGTGTATTGAGGTATATTCATTTATGATCTGTCTGTAAAGTAAATATGTTTTACTTACTAGCATGATGTCTATTCAATTATGAAGGACATTGGCATTCTACTCGGCTATCTTAATAAACTTATTAAATTTTTCTAATTAGAACTGATAGAAAATTTAACACCTTGCTATTTTGTTGTATTAATTGATCAAACATTAATATTATTTTTTCCAGATATGGTTATGAAGATTTCGCCACATTTGACACAAACATATGGCCTGTTACAATATGCTCTGGAATGATCATACTGTTGGCACACTGTATAATACCATTTATTTTTTTAGTAGTTGTATGATTATTGCTTTATTTTGAAGATACTGTAGTTTATACATATCTTTATTTGTTGAAAGTTATAAATCGACAAAAAATAAGTTTATAGGTGCTTTAGTCATTTTATGTTTTCCATTTATTATGTTGCGAACTTTGGAGCCTTTATCTGAGAGCTCCTTTTAGATTTCTTCCGTTTGCGTGGTGCGATGTAAATGTTTTATTACTACTTTAAAAGCTTGTTCCTCTTTTAGTTGATACGTATGACAGATAATATTGTTTTCTTTTAGGAATATTGGCAGTTTTCTGTAATTTTCAGAAGTATGGTAATTTGTGTTTATAGAATTATTTGCTAAACATCTGATTTTTAGAGTTCTATAGCATTCGATTAATTTTTTGGCCATTTTATCATAACTTGTTACCCCACAGATATAAAGTAGTGACAGTTGTAGTACTTAATTTGTTTGGTTTGGTCAAAACGCTGAATTTGTTGTATATGTTAGTATTTTCGGTGGATTTGAGTTTTAAATTTCTTTTTTTTTTGTTTTTACTTTCTACCAAGAGTCTATATCAACTATCTCAGTTATGCCTTTATGACTGGTAGATGACATTAGTAGTGCTAGTACTGATTACTATTATTTATTATTATTATTAATGAATTGTTGGGTGATAGGAGGATTGTCTATAAACTGCGGCTGCGGCAAATTAGTTGTTGCTTGTCGTTGGCTGGATAAGGAATAGTGAAATTACTTTTGGAATTTGCATATTTTGTAGTTGGGTATGCTGTAAGACATTATTATTATTATGTAATGGTTGGCTGTAGTTAATTCTGGGTCGCTTAAAAGGTGGTATCATTTTCGTTTTAGTTGTTTATTGTATATATTTGTAAATTTTGTTTTGAGTTATCAGTACACTAACCTGTTCCGATAATTATACTCAAGACGGTCACTTTCAGCTTTTGTATCGCAGGGCTAATGATAATACGAGCACTCAATTGACATCTATACATCACGAAACTCAAATGAAAACTGAATTGAGATTTGACTTCAAAAAATTTTATTTTACTTTTTATTTTAATACATGGGATTTTACTTAGTTCTATAAATGATTTGGATGATTATTTGTATAGAATAAAGTACAACAGGTAGGTATGCTTACCATTTGGTATTTTATTATTGAATGAAGTTTCTCATGAGGCCAAAAGTCGCTTTTTAGCTTGTTTATAATATATACAAGATTATTAAGATTGGCTACACGTTTTAATTTCGTTTTCTAACATACGTTTTTTTAATCCTTAGACGTTAAATTTTTTATTAGTTTTATATATAAATATAATTAATTTTAGTTATTAACATAAATGGTAAATGGAGTGTACTTTAGTTTATTTTAATATAATTTTTGTTAGATAATAGGTGTATAAATAAGTTTTCAGCTTTAGATTTCACAGGACGCAAATCACCGTTTACATGTAACGTATTAGTCCGCCCCCTTGCGGTTTTAAAGCAATGACATTTGGTTTTTCGAAACATCATGAGATTTGGCGTTTGATGCACATAACCTCAATAATCGACTGTGTTCACGATGGCAATCACAAAAGAGCATATTCGATTTTCTATCCACTTCGCGTTTCATCTTAAGAAAAACGCTGCTGAAGCCACCGAAATAAGTTGTGCTGCATATGGTGAGAATGCTGTAAGTCATGCAACGTGCAAAAAGTGGTACCAAATATTTCGCGAAAGAGAGTTTAGTCTTGAAGAACAACCACGAGCTGGACGCCCTCAAATATTTGACACTGATGAGCTGCAGACGCGTTAGGCTGGGAACTTTTATTCCGGTCGTTACAGCATCACTTGGCTGATACGCACTTCAAAACAGAAGAAGAAGTCCGAAAATGCATCGATAACTTTATCGTCTCGAAGCCGGTGAGCTTCTATCACCAGGGAATTCGAAAGCTACCCGAAAGATGGCAATAGGTCATCGATGCCAACGGAGAATACTTTTGTGCTTAAGCTTTTTTTCTTTGTTTTTAAATAAAACTTTAATTTGCAGAAAAAAGCTGAGAACTTACTTATACACCTACTAAAACAAAATAAGAATTATTATTTATTTTTATAATACAACAATTTGCTAAAAATAATACAGTTTATATTTTATATTATTAAATAAATTTTTAAATGACTACTGTATAACACTTTCGCTATTTGCCTTTAAATTATGCGCGATGGCAAACTTGTTGACACGGGATCAAAGGTTCTGACACAGAGAGTAGCGCTACTACTTTATTCCATACTGGTCCCTCACTGTAATATGTACATATTAAAATTTAGAACAAACAACTAACAAATACACAACTGATAACTGATATTCTAATTAGATTTCTAGTTGTTTAAAGTGTGCCTCTTTATTGCCTACTCAAAACCTTTACATAAAAGCACCCTGTCTATAGATTTCTTCTATTTTGTCTTTAAGATTTTCTTTTAATTTTTTTCTTTGTCTTTTTCTTTAAATTGTATAGCTACCCATCGATCGGCAGTTACCAATATCTTTCAGATCATTATTATTGTAGATAAATATAACGATAGATTGTATTTGTTGTCAAGGTAGTATTTTGTATATCATTATTTTATAGAGTAATCAATGTAAATTTTTCATAAATTTTTTGACGACTTGTTAAAATTTATTTAATTTTTTTTAAATACAGGTGTTTTCTTTTCAATTTTCTCTGGTTCTGTATTTTTATTTGTCACTAAGTCACCCCTGCTGTTTTTAACTTACCAATTTTGTTTAATAATTTGTTATTTTTTCTGGAGCAAGATTTATTTATTTAATTTTTCTTTTTTCTTTCAGTGCAGTTGCTTAATTATATGAATAATTTTAGGCAATGTTATCTACTTTGTTCTATTTGCAATTTGGGAATTTATGTTATACACAATTTAAATCAAAATAGTTTTCCATTCTAATAATGATTTTTATTGCTTTTTATTTCTTTATATTTGTTACTTGGTATATTACACCTCTTGTATTTATTAAATGATATAAGAGAGAATATAGAACATGCTGGGCAGTAAAGGTTAAAAAAAAGAAGAAAGGGCTTTAAAACTCAACTGATACTATAGGTTACATTACTTAAGCTACCATCAAAATGAGAAAGCAGGGGCGAGTTTCATGAAATTTAAAAGCATGCTGAGAAAAAATTTATAAATTATTATCAGCAGCTTATATAAGCATACTATTAAACAATAAAACGTCTATATAAATTACGCAAGCATGTATATGCTCCTATGAAATCATATAAAATTGAAGTGGAGATTCTAGGAAACTGTATCAGTAAACACTTAAATGTTACTTATCTCAAGGCTAATCGCAGAAAGAAAAAAAATGGAAAAGAATAGAGGATAGGAAATTTCTAATACGATAAAAGTAAGGATAAAAGAGACATACAATTTTTCAGAACAAGAAAATTTATAACCAATACTTTTTTTGAAGAGAAACTTTAATGTAAATGGACATGGATCAGTCCAAACTTCTTCTTTAAATGCCGTGCTTTCCCAAAACATTGGCGATCAATAACATGGTTTTCACTTTATCAACTATTCTAAATAGTATTGTTGAGTCCATACTATTGACTTAAATTTTTGAGCCACGATATTTTGTGTCTTCCGGGGGCGCGTTTGCCTTAAATTTTACTTAAATATAATACTTTATACTACTACTATATACTTTATGCTATAATACTAAACTACTGTTTGTATTTATTATTCCTAGTAACATGGTATATACGTTTTTTTCTTTTGATGGTATTAAAAATTGAACGTTGTTTGTTTGTGCGATGTAATACTTCCTCATTTGGCCCTATCCATTTATGAGATCTTCAAAATTGTAAATCTTGTAAGCGTCTATGTTTCAACGCCATACAAGAGGATACTAAAGACATAACATCTTAATAATAATACGTAAGAGAATGGACAAAATTCTACACGTCAAAATTTTCTTTATCTTTTAAAGACTTGTTTTGATTGCTTTATCCTACATCTAATTTCCTGTGTTAAGTCCCAGTTTTCGTTGACATAGCATCCAAGATACTTATACGATGTTACTCTCTTATCAACTTTTCTTCCACATATATATTATTCTGTATGTCATTATGTTGTTTACTAACGATTAGCCATTTAGTTTTTTTGACGTTGATTTCAACCCCATTTGTTCACTATGGTATGCCATTTCTAATGAGAGTATTTGTAGATTTTCACACTTGTGGCAGCAGAATAGTGTCATTAACGTATATCAAATTGTTTATTATAATTTCCTTGATTATGACCCCTTCTGCTCTTTCTTGGGGAGCCTCAGAAAATATTTTTTTAGAGTATAAATTGACTAACAGGGGGAAGAAAACACACCTCTGTCTTACACCTATCATGTTTTGTGATAGCTAACCATCGACACTAACAACCGCTATCTGACCCCAATATAGGTTGGCTATTATATATGTCTCTGCCGTCTAAACCAATTTCCCTAAAAACTTGGAGTAATTTATCGTGCTGAACGGTGTGAAATCCTTTTTGATAGTCTACGATGCACATGTACACATTCACATTGACATCCCGGCAGCGTTGAGTAAGCACCTGTATGTTAAATAAGGCCCTCGTGTATCAAATCCATTTCTGAAGGCAAATTGGGAGTCACTAATATTTTGTTCACATTTCTGACATATTCTGGCATGTATAGTTTTAAGAAATGCTTTTAGGACGTGACTCATTAAACAAATAGTTTTATACTCTTTACAGTATTTTGCACCGGGTTTTTAGGCAAGGTTATAAAGATAGATTTAAGACACTCTTGCGAAATCATTTTATGTATGTAATTGAAGAATTTAAGAAGCAAGGTAAGAGCACAGCTTGCCTTCAATATTTTCAGGACGTCAACACGTATATTATATGGCCCAGGTGCCTTTCTATTTTTTGCTCCAGTTAGAGCACGTCCACTTTCTGCTCTGTTAATATCAAGGCCATCATTTGAATTTACACTGTAAGTTAAATTTCTCGTGTCATTGAAAAGTGTTTTTATATAATTTATTCAATCAGTTAGTTTTTATTGAATATATTTTAATAGTTGTTTATTTTATTCATAAGAGATTGACTGTTTTAGGCTTTTATACATTAAAATGAGAAGCCTTATGTAGAGGGTAATGTCGTCTGTCTGTCTGTCTTTCTTTTTATTTCTCAACTTTTGATCAAGTCAGTTTCCAAGCTAGAAATAAGTTTTTATTTCTGTCTTTATCATTTGTCAAGTCTTATAATTTTTAATCTGTGATAGAGAAATGACGTTTTCAGTATTCAACTAAGGACCATAGATCAAGTCCAGACGCCAAACATCAGTCTGATCGGAAAATTTCGTGACCGGTTTGACTGGAAGTGGCCGCAAATTTTTGTTTATGTATAGAAGCCCCGGACTAGAGTTCCACGTCCTTAATTGTTTGTCTTTGGTTTTGTTCCTTTGTAATAAATTATTGTTTATCTCTTGTATTACTGTTTTCATTGAATTCCAGGTTGCTTCAATATTATTATCATCTGGGGTCTATATTTTCAAAATGTGTACCTATTAATTTGTTTTCAATTTTTTTTGCCATTCCGTGAATTTAATTCCGGTTGGTTTTTACTGATATTATATTTTTTAAGCTTAATCTCTATTTTGCTGATAAAAGTATGTAATCAGAAAAGATGTCAGGTCCAGAGTAAGTCTTTAAGTTTTTTATGATATTTCTGAATCTTTCATTTCTGTCTATATCAGTGGTCGATCGCGAACTACCGGTAGCTCGCAAAGGAAATTCTAGTAGCTCTCAGCATATTCAACGAACTTAAAAAGTTCGTTACTGAATTCTATATGTGTGTCGGTCGGTCTGTCGGTCCGTCACAAAATTTGAGATTTTTTAAAATTTGAAAATGGATTATTATTGGAAATTTTACGCTGATTTCGAATTAGAAATTAAAAAATTTCCATCTCGAATAGTTTTCGAGATATTCGACTTCGAATTTCGGGAAAATTTTCGAAATTACGATTTTAAATGTGATTCTTATAGGAAATTTTACGCTGAATTCGAAAATGAAGTCGAAAAAATTTCGAGATATTCGATTTCGAATTTTTAAGTTCGTTCTAGGATTTCTTACAGAGCAATCTCTTCGCCGGCTCCATGTTTTAAATTTAAAAATACAAAGGTGTAAAAATAATAGAAGCTTCTGTAAGTCTGGCAAATTCTATAATAAACACAAGCAGCGGCAACACTGCGGTGAGCAATTTGGCGCCAACATTACCTTGCTAGAATCGCCTGAAATCGGCTAGAACCGACCAGCGCTCTAGTATTCGAGAACGATCTGGATTGTTTCGAACGGGGTAAATACGCATTACGTGACCACATTGCACTCAATTTAAAACTGAACGGCGCATGATTAACGTTTAGCAGTTAGATTAGTAGAGAAGTAGAGAACAATAAAAAGTATTATGGCAAGCAGTAGTAAGAGGTAAAAACATAATTTACATTCGGAATGGGAAGAACAATACTTTCTTACAGAAGATAAAAGTAAAAATGTATGTTTGCTATGTAATATTTCTCTCTCCCTTGCTAAAAAAGGAAATATTAAGAGGCATCATAAAACTGTACATTCGAATTCTCCCATCAGAAAAGAAAAACTGAAACAATTTAAAAACCTATTGATTGGACAACAGTCAATATTTTTAAAACAATGGACAAAAATAACGCTGTAACTGAGGCATCATACCGTGTGTCCCAGATAATTGCACAAAAAAAGAAACCTTATGAAGACTGGGAATGATAAAACAGGCGTTTTTATAAGCTGCAGATTCGTTATTTGCCAGTTTTAGAAATAAAGACGAGATAGTTTTAGCTATAAAATCTATGCAACTTTTTGCTAATATAGTGCTGAGCCGAGTAGAAGTAATGAGCAATGAAATTTTTTACAGTTAAGAATTGACTTAGATAACTGTATTTATTTTTCACTGCAACTGGATGAATCAATACATGTGGTTGACACTTCCCAGATGGCCGTGTTCGTCAGGATGTTTTTAATCTTTTGAAGTTTATTCCACTGAAAGGACATACTACTGGACAGGAGTTGTTTTCTCATTTCAAAAATATTATTTATTCTGAGAAAATTCCAATATCGAAAATGGTAGGCTTGACAACCGATGGCGCTTCCAGCTATGATGGGTTGTGATAAGGGTCTGGTGGCGTCATAAATATGAAAGTTTTCCGCAATTTCTCTATTACCACTACATTATCCATCAGCAAGCATTATGTGGAAATTTTCTAAAACTAAACAATATTAAGAAAAATTGGTAGTAAAATTTGTGGACAAGATTAGAGCTCAAGCGTTACAAAGAAAATTATTCAAAATTTTAGCCAATGAAATTGACTGTCAATATAGGGAGCTATTTCTTCACTCTGAAGTCCGATGGTTAAGTAGAGGACGAGTGCTGAAACGTTTCGATGGTGTCCTATCTGCCATAGTTTCATTTTTCAAACATCCGATGAACCGATTCTGAAACTGAAAAATTAAATCTGGCTTAGAGATTTTGGTTTTCTTGTGGACATTACAAAAAAATTAAATGAATTTAATTTGCAGCTTCAGGGGAGAGACAAAGAGCTAGCAGAATTGATTTCTGATATAAAAGCATTTATCAAAAAGCTTGAGTTTTGGGAACAAAACCTAATCAATCGTGATGCCAAGCATTTTCCTATTCTCTCACAAAAGAGATCTCAAAATCCATTGGAACCCTATGACACTAAATATCATGTAGAAAATAGTTTCTAACTTGAAGGATAACTTTAAAAATTGTTTTAAGGATTTTAACGAAATGGCTTTAGTGGCGCAATTCGTTGTTACACCTTTCATGGAAATTGATATCCAACAGTTTGCAATTTGTGTTATGCAGAACTTTGGCAAAGACATCATTGCAACAGAAATGGAAGTGATTGCGTTTCAAAATGATTTAGTCTTAAAATCGTTAGTCGAAAGTACAAAAATGTATCTGGCCTATAGTAAGTAAAGAAAAATATTCAATTCTATGTCGTGTTGCCTTGAAAGTGAAAGCGTTATTTAGTTTAACCTGTTTGTGTGAATCTGTTTTCTCCAATATGAAATTTATTAAGAACAAGTATCGCAATATATATACCGAATATATTCGAATGGCTATATACGTATATGTATGGCTGTATACTGCAAACATTAAAAGACTTATCAATGAGTCTGAGCGTCAGCCTTCTCATTGAACATACATTTTTTATCTGCATATGTTTTTTTAAAAGAATGCGTTGATTTTTTGTTATTTTTATTCACTGTTATTAAATTGTATATGACATGCCATTGTGACTGCATAAAAATTCTGTTTATTTTAATTAATTAACAACTACGATTGGTAGGTACGGATGTAGTTATGTAGTCTGTATTAGTAATATTAGTTATTCTGTTATTAGTTTATTATTAATATGTATTAGTTAATTAGTAAAATAAATATATGTATGTCAAACACAATTGTGCATTATTCCATTTAGGTTGGCTTATGTCGCTGACGACTAGATAGGTCACTGTTTATTCCAAAATTATCAAAGTAGCTCAACACATTGAAATGGCTAGGCGACCACTGGTTTGTATAATCGATTTGGTTTTTGCCTGTATTGGATATTCAAGCTTGGAGACGTCTGTTACTTAAAATGGGTACTAGTCAGTATCATATCTTCTTTGTGGAAAAACTGTACGAATCGGTGACGTCTATTATTTAAGTTACTTAAACTATATTCGCCCACTGCATATTCCTATCTTGACGTTGATGTCACCTATAACAATGTTTATGTTTAATGGCTTTGTTACTTCCAGTGCCTTTTTTATGTCATTATAAAGTTGTACTGCAGGGTCGTCAGAGGCAGTACGTGTAGGGGCATATACCTGCATAAAATTACATATAAGTGTTGTGTTGATCTGGAAAAGACATACACGATCTGACACCAGAATGAAGCTAGTTACTGCTTTGTGTATTAATTTTGCTAACTATAAAATCAACACCGTTAAAATGATCGGGTTTATTATTACTTGAGTAATATATTGCATGCCCTTCGACTTGACACATCTTATCTCACTGATTACGTGGAGCTCGACCTTCAATCTTTATAACTCTCTTATTGTATTATGAGTTGTACTACTTTCAAAAAGACTACGTATATTCTAGTTTGCTACTTTTATTATGGTTGACCCGGTTATTCTTAATATCCCTTGCTTATCTAAGGGCTGCCTGGGACTAGAGGCCGTATCTTCATTATCCTCAACTATGTCAAAGACTCTCCAGGGAAAAAATGTTTGTTTTCCGTTGCCTTTCTTGCGCAATGTTAAACCATCGTAGTTGTCGCTTGTGAGTGTCTGATGTCAAGCCTGTTGAGAAGTTATTCTTTGTTAACCTGGACTTGATAATAACGTAGCTGCTGCCCTATGTCATAGTCGCACCTGACCTGTATATCTGAAGAACATTTCCTATTAGCTACTGGTATGCGCCGTGTCGGGGTTGAAAACACCCCCATTTGAGCCTGTTTTCCGTGGAGTGTTAAGAAACCCCCTGCGCGATTCAAGTTCCAAAAAATTCAAAAATACTTGAATGTTGTTCCTTCCTACATTGACCTACATAATGTTCGTCAAATCTAATAAAAGTTATAAGCGTGATCGTGTTCATAAGATTTGTTACATAAATAAATGCATAAAGCTTTGAATAAAGAGAGATTGTAGGTTTAGGGCAGCGAACCAAGTACACTATACCAAAGTTTTTTGAAATTAGTGCGGGATTAGTTGTATTTGTACAAAATATACTTAATAAAATATATGCTGAAGTAGAAGGAACAGTTAATACAACAAAATAAACAACAAACAGTAAAATATACAGAACTTAAAACCAATAAAAAGACATAAAAAGTGTGTAACAAACGAAAATAGAAAAACTATGTATTAAAATTAAAAATTGGTTAAAATATCTTCATAACAATAAGAGACAAAAATGGACAAAAAACGACAAAATAAGAGAAAGCATCTATGAATACTATATAGAGTTACATAAGTCCTAAGAAAAAGTAAAAAATTATAATAAAAATACTGAAAATATTTGTATCAAATGGAGAACAGGAAAAGTAACAAAAGAATGAAAAAACTATTATTTTACTGCTATACAAGAAAAAATACTTTAAAAACACCCCATAAAAAATTTAGTAAATTGTTACAGAATATCTTGTATTAACAATTTTTAGAATGAAATATCTAACACAACCGAAACATTGGAAGAAGCAAAATAAATTTTGATAGGTAAGAGAAATCCACCAAAGCAACTTAATCTTTCCTAATACCTTCTAAACATTTATTTAAAAGTTTCAATTAGAAAAGAAGATAGACAATATATACGGTACCTATTTGAATAACTTAAAATACACAAACGACGTAAAACATTTTCATCAAATCAATGCTGATTGAACTGAATGGGAAATTTAAGAAAGTCCATCTTAAATATACATTTTTCAGATAAAAATAATAACAAATAGAGAAGTTGTAATAAAAATTAAAATCTATCCTGTATCAGGTAAAGAACACCCATTTCGGCAAAATAATAAAAAAAAATAAAATAAAATAATATAAATTTAAAGTAGATTAGGATTATTTTGAGTAGACTTTAGCACACTAAGTTATATAGTGTGAAATTCATTAAGTCCATATCTCTACTTGACCTCTCCTACCCTTAACATTATTTCTTGAAGACTTTCGAAGCTGTTCGAAATTACCACCGCGTCATCTGCATGTTTTATGCTATTAATATACGAGGGGTTGCCCGCCAAAAGGTATTTTTGGCGTTTTAAGCTTTCAATTTTTCATCCGCTTTCCTTCAATTTTTTTTAAGGTAAAAATATATAAATTTTTAATTGGATCGGCTTTTTCCCTGGATCAGAAACTTGAAACAATTTAACTTAACGCCAATTTATAATGGACGTAATACGTAATAGGTAAAGTTAAATCAGTGCGAAGTTTATGAGCTCGTTCATAATGCACTCTCGTAATTTTTACGTTGAAACGTAAGAAACACTTAAAATTGAAATCGGTTTAACTTTACTTGTTTCTTAAGATCGTTTTCAGTAATTCTTAATTGTTTCATAGAATAATGTTGGCAGCAGTAACAAAACGTTTGATTGATTTTGAAATTCCATAACCTAACTTTAACATTGTTGACGTTTTACCTTTATATTTACAATGGATAGGAAACAGTTAAATTTAGTTAGTAAATATGCATCTGTTCCTACACCATAAAAGAGGTAACAGATACAAAGGCAACATAATTTTGCAAAATGCCTGGAAAGACATTACTGCCGCTACTGTGTTTGGGCATGCGCAACTTTCATATGTTTACATAAGGCTTACGTGCATTATATGTATTTCTTATGGGTGGCTTATGTTTACGTTAATATGAATGGACGCTTACAATCTAAATTTCTCTCAGCGGAAGCAATCGAAATGTAGTAGTCACGGCCGCCCGGCCATTCGGCAAGGAGCAAGAGCGGCTTTGACGTGCGTGCACGAACGCACAGATCTCAGAGCGCGGCACGCCAAATTTCATATCAGCCGTCTTTGTTTACTTTTCGTTCAAATGTATAAGCTGTCTTTGTTTACTACGCACGGATGTCCTCATGTATATCAAGGGCCTAGAATCGTGCCACATTTTTTGTTTACTTCCTGTTAAAATGTATAGATAGACGGTCCGTTAATTTTGAGACCGCCATTAATTTCTTCCGGGGCTTCTCTTTGGCCAAGAATCGACGGATGGCGTGAGAAGTGGTCACCAACCAGCGGGAGTGGTTAAGAGCTAGGATCGCTTGAGTGAGTGCTTTTTTGGAGATGTCGCTGATTTTGCCGGTCTTGGCCGCCAGACACAGGTGGTATAGCTGGGATTGGTTATTGCACACCGATGTCGAGAGAAAATCGTCAGGCCAGGTAGGAAAGGGAATGCTCTGCTCGTTCTTCCAAGAAATGGACCGAAAGTTGGCAATAGAAAGAGAGGAAAGATCGTTTCTTTTGATTTCTTCACCCAGCGGGCTTTTGTAGGTTGATGTGTCTCGTTTTTCCCAACAGGTTGCACATCACTGCTCGAAGAGGAAGCTCGTTGAGATGCCGACTGAAGTAGTTTCTTTGGGGCGTTCTTCAAGTAGCCGAATGATACCAGTCTACTTTCCCATATTAATCACGCAGCCATCACACCCCACGAAAATCAGGCTCGCTGTAATGTCGATCCTACGATCTTCAAAATGTTCCATCAAAACTCGAGTTTGCAACACCGGCAGCCTGCAATTAAATAGATACAATAAATTTAGGTAATGTACAATAGTAAACATACCTTCTTGTCATTGTCCACCTCGGGAATGGTGAGTAAGGTTGCAAAACTCCAGCTAAGTGTCCACCTGAGTCATTGAGAGCATTGTCACATGCTCGTTGGTTACTGGTTTCCGAGTAAAACCACCGTCTTCCCGCCGTTCACATCGCTGGCTAATCGATCGCTTTCTATCGAAACAAATGGCATTGGGTGGCTTGTCTTCATGCTGAGCAGTGCCAAAGATCGCAAAGAGCTGTCGCCACTTTGGATAGCGCCTTTGGTAATCTGGTAAGAAAAAATATTTGGGGACAGTGAGCCGGCGGCTTTCCGACTTGGGTGTAGCCAAATCCGGTGATGAGTCTTTGATGATTTTAAATCGATAAATTTGAGGCGTAACTTTATTTCGGTTTGGCAGACGTTCCAGCGCCTTGCATTTTTGATCTTGGTTGTGATTGAACTTGTCACTCTTCGCCTGGAGATTCTGCGATCCAGTCTAATTAACGAAAGGAGTCATGTGACGAAGCCGCTTGCCTCGCTGGTTGTTTAGAAACTCGACGTCACTCTTCTCCATTAGCTTGGTGCACACAATACACCTGCACCCATTTTCAGCTTAGATTGGCAATGCTTGTAATGCTCCTATAGTCGCTTAACTTTTATCTTGACGGCGTCCAGATTGGGCGAGTAGATACTTCCGCCTATTTTCCAATAATGGACGACTTCTTTGGCCACTGTATCGACCCGTTTGCTGATTGTCTTCGAGTTGGCGCGAGGTTGGTGATAGAAGAACTAGTAGAAGCGTAAATTGTCGACTAGTTGAAAACTCTGCAAAGTGGCCCAGAACCGGACACAAGGTCCACTTGGAAGTTGAATAAGTTTTGGGTGGCAGAATTGAATAAACCGCTATATAAATTGGGTAAATTGATTAAAACACGGAGCCGAACCGATAATGTAACGCGCGCAACAACCGCAAATGTCCACTGTGCGTTGATGGTACAGTAACGTAGTTTTATTGCTTCTTTCTCCATTAGTTTAGGCCGTTTTGCCGCGTATTCGCCTCGCCAACTGGATATCCTTTGGCATGATGGTAACGCGCTCCGCGTGGATGGCGCAGAGGTTCGTGTCCTCGAGGAGGTCGACCAGATAAGCCTCTCTGGCCTTCTAGAACGCCATCATGGCCGAGCTTTGGAATCTCAAGTCCGTCTTGAAGTCCTGGACGATCCTGACGAGACGCTGGAAGGGCAGCTTGCGAATCAGCAGTTCGGTGCTCTTCTGATAACGCGTTGGTGGCGAGCTGCTTACAAGGCGCCTTGCCTCCAGTAGACTTTCTTGCGGTTTGCTTGGTACGGGACGTGACTGCTGCTGCTGCTGTTAGTTACGATTAAACATACAGACGGATACGCAGCACAAACGACTGACTTCTTTCTCTCTGCTAGGAGAAATGAAGGCTCCGCGTTTCGAAGCCCCGTATTTGATACCTGGGAGGGGCCCCGAGAACGCTCGCACCTAATTGGCGACGCCGCTGCCCGCGATCGCGCCTACCTGAAGGTGTGGCCACCTGATGAGACTACCCGGAATCATTATTTTTTTCCCCAAAATGTTTGGATCGACTAGACTTGACCTTAAACTCGCCTCTAAACTTTGTCAGATTTTTATAATGAGGCATACGTGGGTGAAGATCAAAGAAAAAGATGTTAAGTGCATTCTGCCCTAATGTATATAATCTGGGCCAGTTGATTTTCCATTTTTTAGCGATGACATTACATTTTTCATTTTGTTTATTGTAATTAACAAAATGTCTAAGCGGTTTAGCACTGGGGGTGTTCCTGTCTGTTGTCGTCAAAAAAGTCATTTATATATTTTTTCAGATGTTCATCCTTTCTCTGTAAAAAGTTGCTTGTAGAATATTTTATTAAAAATTTTTGTTATTGCATTTGATTTGCATTTTTTCGTGATTGTTTCCATGTTTCTTTTTCTTTCAACAATTTCATATCTCATCGCCTTTTTGACGTTTTCTTCATGATTTTTTGAGTTTATTTCTAAATCTTCCAACTAGTGGAAAGTGGTCCGATAAAATATCCGCACCAGAGTATGTCTTAACTGACAAGCAATTATTGCGGAATCGTTTATTGACAAGCATAGAGTCGATCTGGTTCCTCACTATATTTTTATTTAAATCTTATGGTAAAATTCACGTATAAAACCAACGTGGAAAAAGTTTGAAAAATTTATTTAATAGTACGAGTTCTTCTTGTTCTTCTTCAAATTCTATAAGTTTATCGCTTTGTTTGTTCCTTCTGCCCAAATCGTATTTACCAACAAATTTGTCATGCTTTTTTCCCTATATTGGCGTACACGTCTCCCATAACTATTGCTGAATCATGATTATTAAATTGTTTTAAAATGTCTGTCACTGCCCTATAAAACTGTTCTACTTCATCTTCCGGTCTGTCAATAGTAGGTGTATACATTTTATGGATATTTAATCTGACTGGAGTACTTTTTAGTTGTATGACTAGTATTCTTTTCTACTCCATGTATATGTTGAATTTCCTCATTACCCGAGAAATAAATCTTATGTTCTCCAACTCTGCATTACCTTGTACCGAGCCATCGCATCTCGGTAATTTCCATTATGTCAATTCCTAGCCTGGTCATCTCCTAAATAGCATTGTTGACTTTTTCTGCTTGGTACATTGTTTTTAAATTCTATATTTTTATGACTTTCCCGCAAATATTAAATGTTATTTTGCAGGGATTTCGCTGGCTGATGACCTGGAAAGCCTTGTAATATCTTGGATCTCTTTCCATGCCGGACCTTAGATACCGATTTCCATGATCAGTATTTATTTCAAAAATGTTATCCGTTATCATTTTGAATATTTTTGCGTTACATGACGAAGTGGTTTTTTCTTGCCTTCCTCATTGCAATAACAGAGCCTGTTTGATAATTAATAATTAAGCACAGTTGAAGTAACTCAATAAACAAAATAGGAAAAAACAAAACAGACCTGTGTAAACTATATATTTGGCAGGCACAAAGAAATTAATAATAAAGTAACAATAAATTACGCAAAACAAAGAATCTGAGAAAAACAATACAACTAGTACTAAATAACTCCAAATACGGTGGGCGGCAGGTCAGTTGTGCACTCTCCAGAATGTGAGAAAAAAGTGCTGTTGGTAACAAATGCACAACGGAACAACTAAAACGAGACTTACCGCACGTCACGGTCTCTAACAGCCTGGACGGCAGATGTTGGCGTGCTCTTCCTTGGCGGCTTCAATCCGGGGATGGATTTTCCTTGGCCAGTTGTACTGGGGCACCACCAACGGGGCGGAACGTACAAAAGGCAATAGGCAGAGCCCAAGCAAAGAGCAATAATACAGCACCTGGTCGGCTAGCTGGCTCCGTCTGTCACGAGGGTTCGAATCGGATTGCCGGGCGGCGGTAAATATCCCGTTTAGTTGTGACTAGGGTGGGTAGCGGACGGAATCAAAGTTGCAGGTAGAGATGGGATTCGGGACAAGGGGGTTTAGAGATGAGCACCAATCAGAACCGTTTCTCCATAACACTGCAGGCTTCTCTGAGTTTCTAGCATCATGCTGCATCAAAGTCCTTCTTCTCCATATTTTATTTATTTGGTAGCCACCATATCTGGTAAGCTTTCCCCTATTCACTGCCTGGGAAGGAGCTCGATGCGGAACTAGCAACTTCAAACAGATAGATAGTTCTTGGTATTTCTTTATTTAATTCGTTATAGAAACTTTCACTTTTATTATATGAAGAATTTTCAAACATTTAATTAGTTTCCAAATCCCTGTAAACCTTAAGATGTATTTTATTGTATCTACTAATTTTACCTCAAATATCAGTTATCGAACATGCAGGTTTGTCGACCTAGACGGCCATAGGATGTTATCATGAAATGAAATGGAGCGGGCTGGAAACATTTATACCAGAACTTTTTGAGATAATCCCGCCAAGTATGTGGTAGCGCCATCTTGTTGAAACTACAGTAATGCATTTTCGGGTTAGATAAATGTAAATACCTATGAAAAAGTCGCTGTGTTACACTTATAAATTTAAAATAAGATTCCAACACAAATGTATGGTGTTCACCACTCCACACCATAATGGGCACTATAACGGTATACCTTGTGCCACAGAAAATGTACGACTTAGGTACCGTTTAATAATACATTGCGCGCGGCTGTCAATTCTAAAGGAGAATCTCATTCTTCCAGACCCTGTGTAAAAATAAAAGATATTTTCTTTATTCTAATTTTTTCTCTAAATTCTTAGTTGTGATCGTGCACGCTTATAAATAACTTTGAACAATGGGATTTGTAAATTCGAAAAAGGGTCACTAAAAGTTGGTGTGAAGATAATTTTGTGTATGTATATTATAAAAAACTGCGAATGGTGAACATAGTATTTGCGTTTGTGAAAAAAGAAGGAAATGCAAAGATCATGTTTGGACAACAGGTAAGTAATACCAATAAGATGATGGTTGGTTCTTAGATTACTTTAAGTATTTGTGTACATTTGAAACTTTTTTAGATTTCGCGAATGTTAGTCACACTGTCGTTACATACATTCACGCTGCCGATGCCATAAGACAGGGTACTTTAGAAGTCCCTCGCATTTTTAAACAAAGAGCAACCGAAGAAACACCAGAACAAATTATGGCCACCTGCTTAGAAAATGTCCATAACAATATTTATTATATGCCAGTTATCTAGGAAAGACATTATGAAGCGAATGGTTCGTCGCGCTCGGAATGAAGCCGGCATTCCTGCAATTCCAGTGGATGCTGAGAATTTGCTAATTACACAAGAATATCGCACAATTACCACTAATGGTACAGAACATCAGTTTCTAAGTTATGATTCGATAGAAACGATGTTACCTGGTAGGATGCTTATTTTTTGACAACGGCAAATTTAAATCTTTAGCAAATAATGATAAGTGGTATGCAGATGGTACGTTTTCTGTTGCTCCAAATTTATTTTACCAGTTGTATATGCTACAAGTGCAGTACCCCGGAAATATCATATCAGTTGTTTACGTTTTACTGCCAAACAAAACAAAGCCGACCTACATGAAGTTCTTAGAAGAATTACAAAATATTTGTCCATGTATGCGCCCAGCTCAATTACTTCTGGACTTCGAAATGGTTGCAATAGGATATTTTAAAATAGCTTTTCCCAAAATGCAAATATCTGGATGTTTTTTCCATTTAGCAGAAAACGTATGAAGAAAAGTTTAGTCTAAAGGATTACAAGTAAACTATCAAAGAAACCATGAGTTTGAATTATGTACGAATGATGTACGAATGATGACTGCTCTTGCGTTCGTACCACCGGCAAATGTGGTAGAAGTTTTTGATATTTTAGTAGAGGACGAAAATTTTCCTCCAGAAGCTCAGACAGTTGTTGACTACTTTGTAGACAACTACATTGGTAGCCGTGGGCGCAGACAAAGACGTCCGGCCAAATTTTCTATTGACCTTTGGAATATGCACAATCGAACTGTTGAAAATACGTTTCGCACCAACAATCATGTAGAACGCTGGCATCGACACCTTCAAGGAGTTTGTGATGCTTCCACAAACATATTTAAATTTGTAAACGCCTTAAAAAAGGATCAAGTTCTGAATAACTTCCAAGTAAACCAATTTCTAGCAGGCGGGCCTGCTCCCGCACAAAATAAAAAATATGCCGCTCTATCGCAACGTTTGCAAAATATAGCCGTGGATTACGAAAATAGGAATGCTTTAAATTTTTTATGAGGAATTGCGCATAATATTACATTGTAATTTATTTAGTAGATGCACCTGTTTGTGTAAGTATATTGTATTGTGTTAATCTTTTATACAATAAAATTTTGTTTTTCTAAATTATTAAGTGGCGAAGCGAAGTGGGGTCACTTCATTTTGTCCGTCTATCCGTCCGTCCGGGCAAAAACTCGAGAACGGCTGGAAATTTTCAAATTCTGTGTTCACCAATTGACAGGTGACCAAAAAAACTTGTTTGCTAGTGATTTTGAAACTGATTGGTCAAAGGTCAACTAGAGGGTTCTGAAATTTGGGAGACTGCGTCGCCACTTCATTATGCGTTGCAAGCTTTGCAGGTTTATTTAAATTTTAAACAAAAACTGCTCTAGTATAGGGACCGATATACAAGATAATTAAGACACGGGGGCGAAATGTCCGGGGGCGAAGTGTTCACGGGAGCGAATTGTCCAGAGGAATTGTCTGGTAGCACTGCAAGCTTGAAGTAAAATGATTCTATTATATATTTTTATAGAACAACAAAAATTATTTTTTTATTAATTGATCATAATATTCAGATTATCTAGTAACTTTTAAAATAATAAACAAAACTTTTAAATTTATATTCAAATGTACATCGAGTAATACATAGTACTACTCGATTAAATTTAAGCAAAAGTAAAATGTTCCGTCTGTGTTCGTTTACTTGTTCGCTGACGACAAGTATTTATTGACAAAACCTTTCAATCGTAAACAAGTTGATGTTCAAGCAGCGATAACGTCACTTGAAAAGATTTTCGCTGCGTAAATAACAAAGTCGCTAGCAGAAGCAAACATGATGAAATAGTAAAATGTTCAATTTCAAAACGCGTGACTGCAAAAATCGCTTAACCTATTCAATTGTTAATTGCTAATTAAAAAATAAAAGTTTTATGAAGATATAATTAATCTTCATCCATTAACATACAAAATATATATGACAAACGGTCGTACTATTTTTTTAAACATCTACGAGTTAAATATTGCAGTAATTCATTTGTGTAATTAGTTAGTTATTTAATGCTATATTAGATTTTAAATAATGCAAATAAATAATAGCAATATTTTAGTGACAAGGAAATTATCAACATTTGCAAAGGTTTGAATTTTTTGCAGTAATACCAACACACAAATTCTTAATTTTATTAAATATCATTATTGCGTCTCAAGCTGGCTCTATAAATTTAATAAGTAACTCTTTATTTAAGTAGATTCTGAAGAATGTCAAATTCAAATATAAACATATAATTAGAATAAACATCATGGCCATGAAACAATTTCGTGTTTTTGAACCGAGGATTGCAGTTTCAAACCCGATAACAAGACGTTCGTTTGCAGAGGCACATCGAAACAAAGGTATCCCCACTTATCGAGACAATTTTTACAAAACCAAATAAAAACTATGCCGTTTGTTAATGCCTGGGAAATAACTTTTCCCAAGACTCAGAAAAAATTTTCACAAACCACACACAATTTTTTAGTTAATTCAGATTGTCGTATGGGCGGCGAATTTTTTTTTTTCGTGGAAAGGTTTAGATTTATAAAAGGTCATAGTTGGTGTTTCCGGTGCTTCTCACCCGGTCACCGCGCTCCAAAATGTAGACACCGCATCTCCTGTGATAAATGTACCTCATCACCCCCTCTTGCACTTCAAGTTTTTGAAAGGAATTGAACCTTCAGGCCGGTTGTCGGAGGCGAAAGAAACAAGTCTGTGTTCGCTGAAAAATCCGAAAAGGTCCGTTCTTATGGAATAGTCGACAGTTGTTTTGTCTGCAGTTGTCGGAAGGGTTTATGACAAAACTGGGAATTTTAAAAATTCTGAGATTGTTGTTGGATTTGGAAAGCCAGTCACATTTTTAACTTCCAAGACGTATCGACGTTTGAACTTGCCAATCGAACGCCTGAAGTCTTCGGTATTAAGTTTTGTAGGAGCCTCACAAACAGTCTGTGGAAAAAACAAATTTGGATCGTTTAAAGGGGGGCCACTGGTCAGAGAATTTGACTGTTCAACCAATGTTGGGATTGCTTTGCAGTTCCCATTCGGATTGTCTTGGGTTTTGGATTGCAACAGAAGATCGAGGATGTATCGGGCCGCATGTGTTGTCTACAGTTGCACGCGTGTTTGTTCCTTTGGGAGTTTTGGCTCTGACTATGTTCGTCGGCATGTTTATTGGTAGCAAGACTTTTCTTGTTCCCGGTGGTCGTTTGTTGTTGGCCGATTGTCATACCGGTATTCAATATTCTGCCGAAAAGAGTTTCCTCATTCCGGAGGTCGATTTCGGCCGATTGTGTTTTGGGAATCAAAATTTTGCCGGAGGAAAGTACCGGTTTTGTCAGAAATGGAAATCCCTGGATGGTTGGTTGTCAGAAAAGGCGGGTTGGTGACGCTGATTGGGTTTTCTGGTGCCTGTCAGTAAGCTTGTAGAGCGGTAGTTTATGCGAGGGTTGATATGTGCGACAAGTTGGTTGTCCATCTCGTGTGTGCCGGGTCCAGAGTTTTGCCAAGAGGGGTGTCGTCTGTTCCGCGACTTAAACTACATGCGACTTTGTTGTAGACAGAGTTAATTGAAAGTGCTTGTCCGGTTTCACAGTCCCGGGCCACGGTCAACGAAGTCATTGCGTTTTCCTATTCGAGGATTGTCCTGAGCTAGTTTAGAGCTTCTGTCTATCGTTGGCAGACTTTTATCGCCAATCTAGTAGCCGACATTCAGGAAAACTTTTTAGTTGACTCTTGGTTTCACAATGACGGCGTAGAATATTTTGCGGACTGTCTTTCAGGAGGATTAACACTACAGGAATTATTTGAATATCACTTATGGTGGAAAGGCCCACCTTGGCTGAGCGCTCCCAAATAGAGGATTTTCATCTCTAGGAAACGTCGGAAGCGCGCCTCTAGGCCCAACAATTCTTGAAAGGTAAAGCAGCGATGAATTTTCCAGAACTCGATCTTTTTACGGTCGAAAAACAATTTCTCACAATCCTTGTTTTCTTGATTTAATAAGTGTTGTTGAAGAGACCTCCTTCCTAGAATTTTTGGAAGAGCCTCTCGACCGGTTTATTTATAACAATCAAACTAACGGAATTGCTCACCTCAGACACAATAGGAGCCCTACTCATAACAAAAAATCAAAGGAGACTTGAAATGGCAACCGGAAATTTCGATAAACTCCTTATGGTCGTGTTTCCCAAAATCTGGCTAACAATTTTAGCACCTAAAATCCCGTTGACTTCCCCCGAAATGTGGAAAGGCTTATCCACCAAATCCAGAGTTTGAAGATAAGCCAACTTGAAAATATCAACTTCCGCCGACGGTAGTTTGTTGACGATCTTTCTGACAATAAAGGACTCATTCGTCAACGAGACGAAAAGTCAAACTTAACATAACAAATTAAAAATAAACATACTTAATTTCTCTAGAATATATAAATTACGAATCCGCAGCTATTGACCAAAAATAAAAAGAGTTAGAAGCAGAATTAAGCAAAGAAATTAGAAGCATAAAAGAAAGTTACTGATAGAAGTACATTAACTACTTGCAACAAGGTTTTGAAAATGATGCGGGATAAAAAAATAAGTAAAATAATATACAGAAAATACTAAACAAAAAAATTTAGCTAGAACATTTTAAAGATCTGTATGGAACAAATCTACAAAAACATACATTAATAAATCACAAAAATTCAAACAAAGTAAAACATAAATTAGAAAGACATCCAATAAACGGTACAAGACTTGAACAAATATGTAATTCCGTGGAAAGTGGTATCACAAACGAAAGATTGAGATTTTAATTAGTTCGACGCGTCATTCGAGCTTACACAAAAGTTATAACACATAAGCTGACAAAGGTCATAAAAATAAAAGACAGTAAGAATTTAGAATTGGACAAATACTAGAGCCAGCGTTGAAATTTAACAGGTCGGTCTACATTTACCTCGTTACTCTACAAAAGTATACTAAAGCCTGTCTGGGCGAACGGGCTGCAACTCTGGGAAACTCCAATTTGAAAATTTTACAAAGATTCCAGTCTAAAACCTTAAGGAAAATAGCAGAGACACCGTGGTACGTTAGAAAAGAAGTCATCCGTCGAGATCTCTGAGTGAAACTAGTGAGAGAAGAAGAAGTGCGTAAGTGCAAAAGTATATTTTGCGATTAGAAAATCACACAGACCATATTGCTGTGAGTCTGCTGGATAAGAGCAATACAGTCCACAAGCTGAGGAGAATTATCCCCCTGGATCTTACAAATCGATACTAGCCTGACTTGTGTGTTAAATATTATCTGTATATAGCTAATATGTAATTTTTTGGGGAGCCTTCCACTGAGACGGTATCCAACATGTACTCCTTTTGTAAAATTCACCTGATCTACTTATTGCTCCCCAGAGTAAATTGTATGTATAAAATAAAATTGCTTTGTTTTACAGTAAAAAGTTACGTCCTGTAACACAGGTATTAGAAAAACATAATATTCCTATTTACTTGATATTATTGATACAAGATATATATAGTAAAGTTAAGGTAAGTGGTATATATTATATAATACATATTAACCAAAGGAATACCTGCAAATACAGGGAGTCTTAAGTTTTCTTGTATGCAATATAGTAATCATTTCGGCTCGCGTCTTGAAGCTGAGCGATCGTACATTCCAAGCTACCCTGGATACCTGTGCTATCGCAATGGCGGAGCCGCAGCCTTGCTTAAGGTCAGGTAAATTTATTTATCAATTTAATTTATCAAATTAATTTAAGTTTATTATTCTTATTAAGTTTGTGTCGACTGCCGCTCTCCTATCTCTGAGAGTTAGCCGGGAGATAAGCGCATGCGCGCAAAAATAGTTTGTTAAATACTATAATATTCTAAGCCCAAACAATTCATATCGTAGCGAACAAGTGTATACAGCATAAATAGATTTATTTACCTATGTAGTAAAATGTACTCAGCCGGGATGTTACCCGGGACATCCAATAACCTTTTGAACAACTATAATGATCCGCAGCCGGTGTTTACAACGTAAAATCAAACACAATCGCAGCCAATCTACGAAAATCAGATAAGTCAAGTGCCACATTTTCAACTAACGCAAATGTACCAAAATAAATTTTCCATGCTCCCTACTTATCAACAGCAACCTCCTCAAATCCCAGCTTCAATCAGTCTTATAACAATAAATAAAAACACATTACAAATTAACCCATCTAACAAATTTCAGTTTCTTTATGAAACAGAGCCCATCAACGACTCAAGTGAAAACTATATCAACAACCTAAAGAACCTAGACCTCTGCCTGTATACATTTACGGAGTGACGCGAGTCTTGACTTTCTCTCAACTCCCAAGGCAGAGATAAACATGTCCCAATCCTAAGTCCTACCTATTACTATGCAATCCATCTAACATTTCCTCCCCAGTCTAACTCGCACTTGGCCAGTGTGGAATGGTAAATCCTAATATCTTCAAGAATCTCACTGAATAGGTGGTTGTTGGAACGCCAGAAAGAAAAGAGTGCTAAGATTCATTGGGTCGGCCCGAGCTGCCAAAAAACGACTCATCAAATAGAAACTTACAATGTAATATTCTTAGCGGATAATGATAAGCTATATAAACTGGAAAAAAACTAGAGAGTGAAATTAAAAGAAAAGAAAAAGAATATATTACTCTAAAACCAGAAAACATTTTTTGTGCAAAAGAGAAACTTCTAATAGTGTAGCCTTTATGATTAATAAACGTATGGCTTAATACACCGAATCATTCAAATTTAAGAATTAAATTAAGAATTAACAAAAGGGCAAATTATAAAAATAATATAAGTTTATGCCCCAACTAGTACACTGATAGAAGAAATAGAACTGTTTTGTGAGAAACTGAGAGACGCACTCTACGACCAACCTACAACATTTAAAATTATAATGGGCGACCTCAATGCAAAACTCTGTGTAAAATAGAAAGAATGTAAAACGCAAATAGAATATTCGGCTTTGGTCATCGAAACGAACCAGAAGGAGTACTAATAAACTTCATAAATGAATTTAGATTATATATGATGAAATTATTCTTCAGAGTAAAAATTGCAAATGTACATGATCGCCTCAAACAAAACCTCAAAAAATAAAATCGATTACATCTTAACGAACTATAAAAATATTGTGCAATATGTTACAGTACTAAATAGTTTTGACATTGGACGTGACCACAGAATGGTCAGATCAAAGGCAGTAGCAGTTATGAAATTATTATTCTAAAGAATATAAATATGAGACGTTAAAAGAAATAGGTAGGTAACGATTTTAAAACAACCATAAAAGAAAACTAGAAACGCAACATATAAACGAGGCATCCCCAATAGACATCGACCAACTTAACAAAGAAATAACATCTACAATAAAGGACACTATAAACAAGTTAACTATAGATATAAATACTCCTAAAAACCTTTAATAGATGAGAATAATAAAAAGTTAGTAGAAAAAAAACGCTAAACAAACAACGTAAAAAAGGGACGACGGAATACTTGGAGATTAATAAAATAATGAGAGCACGACAGCCGCCAGGTAAAGGCCTCAACCTGCCAAACTGGCGCACGACGGCTCCGGGTTCGAACCCCGGCAATGACAAAAACATTTAATGCTCTCCGGCCGTCATACAAACACCTTTGGCGGTCGTAAAAAGTACATTCACTATCCACTCGCCAACCCGCCCGGCAAGCGTGGCGTTTAATTGCCAAATCCCCCCCAAAAAGGGAGGCCTATGCGCAATACTGGGCGCTACAAGGCTGAAAAAAAAATAAATAAAATAATAGAAAAAAGAATAAGGAAATTTAAAATAATGTAGCAAGATAATAAATGAAACATTGGAAAAAAAACAATAACATAAAGTGATTGAAACCAAATTTAAGGCGAAACCATATATACACATATAAATAACGAAAGGAGATTATAACAAATATTAAAGACTGTTGAGGAATACTGTACCAACTTATATTAATACAAAGTAAAAAAAATATATAAACTAACAAAGTAACCCAGCATGAGAGATAAAAATGTGGAATCAGAAAACTACCAAAAATTAGCAGAGATGAAGTAGACAAGGCTTTGAAGCACATGAAAAAAAAACAACGCACCTGGAGAAGACGAGATTACCACGGATATGATAATGGAAGGAGTGACACTGTAATAATAATAGTAATAAAACGATTAAACAAATGTTTTCATCAAGATAGGATTGCCCATTGGCAAGCTCTTTAAGTGTATTTCACATTATGTGAGTTTTATGACTACATGGATTTTATTAAATTAGATTAAATTACTTAATATAATAGTAGTACTTAAATTCTTTGCGGAAGTTTTAGTGGGTCGTGTCGCTTGAGCCTCTTCACTCTGGGAGAGATAAGTAGGTCCTTGGCCAAGGTGTTCGGATGATCTCTTAGGCGGTCCTGGTATCTTGCAGTCTGGGTGGCCATTTCTTTTTTGACAGTTTTGTTTTGTAGATCTCGATAGATAACGTGGTTTGGTACATACCATGGTGCGTTACAGATAGCTCGTAGTGTTTTGGACTGAAAGCGTTCCAGTTTCAGAATGTTTGAGTCACTGGTAGAGCTCCATATTTGGATTCCGTAAGTCCAAGTGGGTTTTAATATCGCCCTATAGAAGAGGAGCTTATTGTCCAACATCAGGTGAGAGTTATAACCCATCAACCAATACATCTTGCGGTAGTTCAAGCCTAGCTGGAGACGTTTATTCCATATGTGTTTTGATCAGTTTAAGCGTTTGTCCAAGTAGATTCCGAGATATCTCACCTTCTCCTTTTGTGGGAGTGGAGTGTTGCACAGGTACACGGAGATATCGCTCTGAGAAAGGTAACTGTGGTGTGTGTTGATTTCGTGTTGTTTACTTTGATACGCCACTTTTTAACCAGCACTCAATCTTGTTGAAATAATTTTGTAGAAATCGTACTGCTATATTGGGATCTTGGTGCGATGACTTTATTGCAGTGTAATCTGCAAAGGTGGCAATTTGAGTAATGGTGCTAGTTGGCAAATCGGCTGTGTATATTAAGTAAAGCAGAGACCCAAGGAAACTCCCTTGTGGAACCTGTGATGAAATTTGGAACAGTGATGTGTACATTTTTCCGAGAGGATTTGAGCACTTTATAGAGCGCATGAGGTAAGTTGACCTTCATCTTGTAGTTCAGATCTTCATGCCACACCTTGTCAAATGCTTGTCATAGAAAGGCAACAGAGCAGTATTTCTTGCTTTCTAGATCATTTTTTATATTTATGGCTACTCGGTTCACCTGTTCGATTGTTGAGTGCTGTTGACGAAACCCAAATTGAAAGCTGGATATCAGGCTTCTAACTTCAATAATGGGTTTTAATTTCTTTAAGAAAAAATTCTCGAACCCTTTGTATATTATGGGTAGACGGCTGAGGGGGCGATAAAATGGTACCTCAGCTGCGTTTGGCAAGTTTCTGGATCATTATGATCTGCGCAATTTTCCACTGAGATGGGAAGTGACCAGTTTTTATTATCGCATTGAAGATGTAAGTAATTATTCTGTAGCCTTCTTGTGGAATTGCTTTAAGGATTTTATCTGTTACCAAGTCGTAGCCCGGTGCTTTGTTGGGATTGAGGTTGGTGGTTATAACATCTTTTACTTCAGAAATCTTGAATTTACTATAGAGTATCCATTTGATATAGAGCATCTGATAGTTGATGGATAGGAGCTTCCTCTTCTAGCGATATCTCCTTGGGTTTAAAATACATTACTAAGATGTTCTGCAAATGCATTGGCTTTGTCATATTTAGTTCTGGACCATTACCGCCAGCTCTTCTGATTGGTGGATTTGTTCTTAGGGGATTTTTAATTTTTTTAGTCGGTAGATTCAGTCGCTGACAATTTCTCCAAAAAGTTCACGATTCCTTGATTCTTTAGTTTATTTGACAGTTCCTTTTATTGTCTCGTAGCTCGGTTGAGGTTTGTTTTGTTGATATGGGCTTGTGTGATTTGCCGTCGTTTCTCATTTTTTTTTCATTAATCTTTTTTCTAATGAATTCAGGGTAGCATTTGGGTTTGTCAGTTTTGTGGGAGGGTGGGGGGTAGTTTTCTATGCGGCTTGTTTTATCGCTTTTGTAAGGTGCTCAACATCTTCGTCAATTTTTTGATTGTTTTCAGTGATAAGTTTAAATTTAGTTTCCTGGTCACGTTGTTACAGTAGGCGTACCAGTCAGTGTTTTTATTGCTTAATTTGGGAGGTTTAGTTTTTGTTGTCGTAATAAATCCTACTCTTGATCTTTATTAGACATTTAAAGTGGTTTAAGGGTCAATAATTACACCTGTTTTATTTTATTAATACTAGGGCAATAGCCTTTTTATCTAACAAACAATGATGCTCTCTAATTTTATTCTAGATTACAACTAATAGTTGACAGAAAGTAAGAATAAAACTTAAGTGTATGGCCAAGAGCAGGTCAGTGGACTTTTTCTTATGTGAATTAACATAAATGAGTTCTTAAAGTATTTTAGTTACAAATGTTTGAATTGAAATATATAAGTGTTATTTCAAATATCCGTAATTGATATCGTTTTTATGAATAATTGTTAATTGTATTTAAAATAAATATATCTTTACTGCTGCAAACGACAGAAATAATTAAATGTATTTTCTAAAAATATTATTAATTATATATCATATAAAACGTATTAATAAATAGCTTTAGAATACTATCTTGGTTGCTTTATAAAACAGACATTATTTTCAGAACACAAAGCTTCAGTTAGGACTTCAACATTTTTAATTAACTTTAAACTTGCGCGATAACAAAGCGTTTAACTTCTGCTGAACGTAATTGCAAAAAGATTAAATTCAGAGAACAATTTAATAATAAGATAATATCTAAGAAGCAATCGGAATCCAGTTAACTGAAAAAGACGTAGCCTCTCGGAGAGCAAATTAGCTTTATAAGTTGATAAAATTTCCTTAGAACTAGAAGAATCCAGTCTAATCATAAGTTCCTTTGATGTAAAAATAAAAGCTTTGCTACGGCAGCGTCTAGCAAGACTGCGAAAGCTTTTGCATAAGACCCCACCTAGAAGCACTCTCCTGCAACATAAACCTCAAATCCGATGTAATTGAACGCTGTTTTGGTTCTAAAAGTAGCATAAAACCGAAAATGTGGGGCGACAAGCAAATTCTCTTGCAAATTGGGTTTTTTGGCAACTTTCTTAATTTATATCTTAATAGCAGCAAAAGCCAATATTATTTTCTTATTTCAATTTGGGGAACTAAAATTGTTCGAAGTAGATGGTCAAACTTGGGGTTTAAATGCGTTAAATTATGAGGATACAATTTTTTAAACATTTCACGTCGCTTAATTACCTTACAACTAGTCTACAATATAGACTAACGAGTAATTTTACGTTATTACAATATTAAAGTTAACCAGTTTATCCCAACGCAAAAGGTTTACGCCTTTTGAGCCGTCGTAGTATTCTAACTCCATCCAACAGCTGAATTGCCTCAATGTTGATGTAATTATAAAGCTGGTCATCGTGCTTCTTAGCAAATCGTCTAATCTCATTTGTTAGCATTTCTATCTCTAGGTTCTCAATGTAGATAATTACTTTTAATGTACCGAAGAGAATCTGTTATGCTCCTTAGAACCTTATTATGAAAACGTTGTATAACTTGTATGTTGCTTTCGCTAGCACAGCCCCACAGTTAGCTGACATACATATAAATAATATGTTTATACCCTATCCTTTCGTCCATGCATAAATTCTATCTATCGTCTTTTGTACAACGTATCCAAAAAGTCTATGTATTACCGGAAAAATCATGACAAAAGAAAACTACAAAAGATATTGAAACCAGGTAAATTGTATTTTATTTAAGATATTAAACTAGATAATAATGTTTTTAGAGTGTTTTTCTTTGCTTTTGGAGACCACAGCCAGACATTTTCAAAAAGTGATCAATAATTTTCTCTCAAGTTTCGTCGGAAATCTATTCAATGGTTTCTGAAATCCTTTCATTTAAGACTTCGAAATTCTCAACCGAACCCTTACTTGGATGGTAAACAATTCTTTAGTAAAACCCCATAAGGAGTAATCGCAAGGGTATAAATCAGGAGAGTATGGGGGCCAATCAATACCTCCTTCTGTTTTCTTCTTTGTGTCTAAAGCGATGATATTTGGACCGAAGACACTTGAGATGGCGTACATATTTTCTTGCGTACGATGGACTCTGGCACCATCTTGCATAAACCAGAATTTACGTTTATTTATTGGCCTTTGCACAAACCTAACATTTCGTATAATTTATTATAATAAATGAGGAATTGTAGAGTGTTGAAGGTTGACGTATAAACCAATCAATAGGTAGATTGTTGTGACAAAAATCTTATTAGAAAGCCGACTATGCCATCATATAAAGGATATTACGTAGTTTATTCCGGCACTTTTTGCTACTCGAAAATCGGTGTGGAACATTTCATTATTAACATTTATAACAAAAAAACCGTACTTTTTTTAGTTTTTTGTTAATAATATTAAAAGCACTAGTGCAATCTTAATGATAACCATAGCAAAGTTATATAAAATTAAATTACGAAGAAAATGAGATGTTGTGCGACTCGATGCGATAAATAGGAATGGAGAAAACTCGGAAAAACGGGAAAATTCTTCGATTTGCCGAAAATTTGTATCTCCCACCATTTTTTAACTTTAAAGGCTGAGATTTCAGATCCAGGTAGTACTACATGTATACTTTTTACGCATGCCGTTTTCATCAAACAGCGATAACGGTATTGGAGAAAGTTCGTAAGTACTGCTGTATTCTTTGATATCGCTATCGCTTTTGAAATTTAGCTAAATTTTTTGAAATATCAATGGTGATATATATATATACTTCTTCGTCGGCAGCATTTTTCATTGTTGAATTAGCGGCCGCTAAATGTACTACTTTACTATTTCTTTTGAATTTAACGTCGGAAAACTTCATTCATCAAAGTTTTGGCGATTTCGTATGCTTTATGGTAGTTTACATTCGCTACATCACCAACTACACCGGAATATATTTCCATTATTTTGTAGGTTTCAGGAAATGGCTCATACATTGAAAAAAATTGTTGAATTTTAGCTAAATCATCGGCATCTCTCGATATTCGAGAAATACGATTGTCAACGTGTTACTCTGAAGAAGGAAATGTAACGTTGCAAAAAAGTTCTATAGAGTTGCCAACTTCTAGTACAGCTACTCTCGACAACATTATTTTGCAATAACGTTGTCTGTCAAACCAGGACCATGAGTTAACCCGCCGATGCATTTCATTGTTCGCATCAGCACTTGCTCTATAGTCATATCTGACCAAATACCACACCAAAATCGACTAGAACGTTTTACTGTAAAAAATCCTTGCTTACAAAATTTATCAAATTCTACTATATCCATTTTATTTTTCAAATTCAAAACATATAAAAGGGAAGCTTCCGCGTACAAATGGTGACCCGACGCGAAAAAAAATGACATCATCGAAATATCTGTTTTCAAGTGTAAATCGAAGTTCCCGGATTTTTCTGCATCAATAAACTGCTTGTTTCAACTGCTGCGAACACCGAAAACAAGAGATAGAAAAAGAGAGAAAGAGACAAACATAGATAAATAGAAAAAGACAGCGAGAGACGCCGAGAGAAGAGACGCCAGATGCTGGAACGTTTCTGGCAGCTGCTCCAAAATCGGAGAATAAGAATGCGTCTTAAATATCACGAAATAACATTTTATTTCATTATTTTTAAAATCAAAGATAAAAGTCGTTATCCTGCAATTTAGTTGGACGATAATGTAAAAAAAATAATGTAATTGAAAGATTTACGTTTGCGCGCCGTAGTGTGTGCATACCTATATACATTGCCTCTCCTCCGACCCCTTTCACAAGCATTTCTACCCTACTTACGAAAATTTCATTGAAAAACTAAAATGACAGTTTTGTTGTCCTAACCGTGTATTTTCCAAAACCATTTTCAGATTTGAAATTGGTTGATCTCCAGAGCATAGGGGCATTTTACAATAAATGACGTTAAAAAATTTACATTGTAATTGCGCCAAAACTGTTTGTCGTACAGCAACCGTTTTTCGCAGGCTTAAAGTATACATGTAGTACTACCTTGATCTGAAATTTCAGCCTTTAAACTTAAAAAATGGTGGAGATACAAATTTTCGGCAAATCTAAGAATTTTCCCGTTTTTCCGAGTTTTCTCCATTCCTAATTATCACATCGAGTCGTGCAACATCTCATTTTCTTTGTAATTTAATTTTCTATAACTTTGCTATGATTATCTTTAAGATTGCACCAATGATTTTAATGTTATTAATAAAAAACTAAAAAAGTACGTTTTTTTTTGTTATAAATGTTAATAAAAAAATGTTCTACAACGATTTTCGAGTAGAAAAAAGTGCCGGAATAAACTACGTAATATCCTTTATATGATGGCACAGTCGTCTTTCTAATAAGATTTTTGTCAAATATTACTATTACTATAGGCTGCATTGCTTGGCATAGTATGTGGTTAAAAATCTCCAGGCTACAGAGAAGTATTACCGCAGTGTACAGTGTAAAATGTGAAAATTGAAAACGGCACAAAACTGAAGCTGAAAAGCGGCGGAATTGCTGTAAATGCGGGTGAGTTCCAAACCACACCAATACAATAAAAATAAGTAACGCAATATAAAGTGGAGAGATTTAGGTTAAACTCAAATATTAAAGAAAGATAAGAACTTAAGCACAACTAAAATTGTTCGAAGTAGATGGTCAAACTTGGGGTTTAAATGCGTTAAATTATGAGGATACAGTTTTTTAAACATTTCACGTCGCTTAATTACCTTACAACTAGTCTACAATATAGACTAATGAGTAATTTTACTTTAATACAATATTAAAGTTAACCAGTTTATCCCAACGTAAAAGATTTACGCTATTAAGCCGTCGTAGTATTCTAACTCCATCCAACAGCTGAATTGCCTCAGTGTTGATGTGATTATAAAGCTGGTCTTCGTGCTTCTTAGCAAATCGTCTAATCTCATCTGTTAGCATTTCTATCTCTAGGTTCTGAATGTAGGTAACTATTTTTAATGTAACGAAAAGAATCTGTTGTGGTCCTTAGAACCTTATTATGAAAACGTTGTATAATTTGTATGTTGCTTTCGCTAGCACAGCCCCATAGTTAGTTGACATACATATAAATAATATGTTTATACCTTACCGTTTCGTCCATGCATAAATTCTATCTATCGCCTTTTGTACAACGTATCCAAAAAGTCTATGTATTACCGGAAAAATCATGACAAAGGAAAACTACAATAGATATTGAAACCCGTTAAATTGTATTTTATTTAAGATATTAAGCTAGGTAATAAAATCAGGAGAGTATGGGGGCCAATCAATACCTCCTTCTGTTTTCTTCTTTGAATGTAAAGCGATGCCATTTGGACCGAAGACACTTGAGATGGCGTACATATTTTCTTGCGTACGATGGACTCTGGCATCATCTTGCATAAACCAGAATTCACGTTTATTTATTGGCCTTTGCACAAACCTAACATTTCGTGTAAATTATTATAATAAATGAGGAATTGTAGAATGTTGAAGGTTGACGTATAAATCAATCAATAGGTAGATTGTTGTGACAAAAATCTTATTAGAAAGCCGACTATGCCATCATATAAAGGATATTACGTAGTTTATTCCGGCACTTTTTTCTACTCGAAAATCGGTGTAGAACATTTCTTTATTAACATTTATAACAAAAAAACGTACTTTTTTTAGTTTTTTGTTAATAACATTAAAACCATTGGTGCAATCTTAAAGATAACCATAGCAAAGTTATATAAAATTAAAATACGAAGAAAATGAAATGTTGTGCGACTCGATGCGATAATTAGGAATGGAGAAAACACGGAAAACCGGAAAAATTCTTCGATTTCCCGAAAATTTGTATCTCCCACCATTTTTTAACTTTAAAGGCTGAGATTTCAGATCCAGGTAGTACTACATGTATACTTTAAGCATGCGAAAAACGGATGCTGTACAACAAATAGTTTTGGCGCAATTACAATTTAAATTTTTTAACGTCATTTATTGTAAAATGCCCCTATGCTCTGTAGATCAACCAATTTCAAATCTGAAAATGGTTTTGGAAAATACACGGTTAGGACAACAAAACTGTCGTTTTAGTTTTTCAATTAAATTTTCGTAAGCAGGGTAGAAATGCTTGTGAAGGGGGTCGGACGAGAGGCAATGTATATAGGTATGCACACACTACGGCGAAAAGCATAACAATTCAAATAGCTCGGCAATTTAGCAAATAACAAAGCGCAAAGAGCAAAGAAACAGAGACGCGATTTCAGAAGGTAAACAAAGAAACAGATAAATAGAAGGGAATAGAAAAAATATGGATGAATTTATAGCAGAAATAAAACAAAAATTAAAAAGCATGGATGACAGAGGAGAGTGAATTGAGCGAAAACTGTATAGAATTGATGCAGAAATTATAGAATTGAAAAAAGAAAATGAAAGAATTAATCAAGAAAACAAGAATATCAAGAATGAAATGGTGAAATTGACTGAAAGAATGGAAGAAGCACTTGAAAGGGACAGTAGAAAGAAGAAACTGGTTGTACACGGGATAGAAGAAGATGAGGAAGAAGACACGAAAGCAATAGAAAATAAAATGCAAACTATATTCGAAAAACTAGAAGTACGAGTAAAAGAAGCGGACGCAGTAGAAGAAATTAAAAGAATAGGCGAAAGGAAAAAGTATATAAACAGACCAATCTACATGGAAATGAAAAATTCCAACAAGAGAACAAAAATCCCGAAAGCAGCGAACAAACTGAAAGGAACGAAAGTGTATATAAATGAAGATTACAGTAAAAAAAAATACAAGCCCAAAGAAAAGAGCTCATACGACACATGAAAAAAGCGGGTTTGTAGCAAATATTAGTTACAACAAACTACTAGTAAATGGAGAAAAATACAAGGTAGAAGACACAAAAAATGGCAAAAAGAAGAGATAATTGAACAAGATAGAAGAACGGAAAAAAAATCAAGAACAGTCAGTGAAGGGTCACCAGGGACAAGCGAACAAAGGGAAAAATGTTTAAGATAACGCAGACAACTAGAGTAAATCCAAAAAACAAAAGTACGAAAGAAGAAGAAAATACGATGACCGCAATGACTAAAGACATGAGAATAAAAAGAAGCAAAAGAAAAACGTTTCGTAATAATGAACAAAAAAGAATAAGATGCAAAAATCAACGAATAAGAATAGAATCATGGAATGTGAGAACTTTATTACAACTAGGCAAATTGAAAGAAGCACCAACGAAATTAAAAAAATATAAAGTAGAAATAGCAGGACTACAGGAAATAGATGGGGAGGAATAGGAAAAATCGATAAAGGAGAATATGCAATCTGGCATGCAAAAAAGACAAACAAGAACATGGAGAAACAGCATTCATAGTAAGAGCTAAAACGGAAAAACAAGTAATGTTATTTAAAGTTATCAATGACAGAATCTCATATATACGAGTAAGAAGCAAACCATACAACCTGTTAATCATTAACGCTTATGCACCAACTGAAACAGCAGAAGAAAATGTGGAAGACACGTTATTGCAAAGATGGAGAAACTATCAAAGAAATATACAAACACGATGTGAATGTAATAGAAAGAGATAGAAAAGACTAGAAGAAGACATGGAAAAACAAAAGACCAATGCATGTAATCAAGCACAAATGAAATGCAAATAATGAGCACTAAATTTATGCATAAACAACAGCATAAACTATTGGTTTGATACTGAATGCGAAAATTGTATAAATGAAAAAAATAAGGCCAGGAAGAAATGGCCCGACACAAAGAAAGAGCAAGATAAAATAAACTACCAGAGCAAAAGGAAAGAAGCAAACAAAATGTGCCTACAGAAGAAAAAAAATATGGATAGATAAAATACTGGAGGAAACAGAAAAGCAGAATGGAAAAAATAACTTAACGACATTGTATCAATACATTAAAAAACGAAACAAGAAAAACAAAGGAACACTAGATGAAGTCGAAGAAAAGAATGGAAGAATTACTTTAGCAATTTATATAAAGAAGAAAATCACACAATAGAAGAAGGAGAAAAGACATTGAGAGAGCAACTAGGAAACTTAGAAAGAGCACCAGATATAGAGGAAGTACAAGAACATATAACAAAGATGAAAAACAGAAAAGCCGCGAGAAGTGATAACATACGTGCCGAAATGATAAAACAAGGGGAGGAACTGCAGCAGAGAATTTATGAGTTAATAACAAATATTTGGACAAAAGAAAAAATCCCGGAAAAATGGAAAATCCGACTAATAAGACCTATACCAAAAAATGAGACAGATCCAAATGTGTAAATTACAGAGCCATCACCTTATTAAACATCACGTACGAGATAGTAACAATGATAATAAAAATTAGTCTTGCAAAACATGCAAAAACATTTTTAGGAGATTACCAGCTAGGATATAGAAATAATAAATCAACAACGGACGCCATACATACAAGTAGACAAATCACTGAGAAAAGCTACGAATATGACATAGATCTACAGAACTACAAAAGCCTTTGATAGCCTAATAAGAAGAAAAATCATAGAAGAATTAAAGGCAACACAAACACCGCAAAAGCTTACAAACCTAATTAAAATGACAATGAATTAATCACGGGCTTCGGTCATACTCAGTCAAGGATTGACAGAGAAATTTGAAGTAAATAGAGGCGTGAGACAGGGCGACGCTTTATCGGCGCTGCTCTTTATCACAACTGTAGATGGCATTATCAAAGAAACAAAGCGGAATGGCACAATCAATAGCAAATCAGTGCAAACATTAGCCTACGCAGACGACATCGCAATAATAGCAAGAAGAAGAGACGAACTAGATAGGACATTTAATACAATAGAAAAAAAAATCAAAAGAAAAGGGCCTTGAAATCAACGAAAATAAAACAAAATACATGCACTGCAACAGGAAACAAAAAACATTGAGAGAAATAAAAAGTACAATTTCGAAGAGGTGGATGCATATAAATATATCGTGTTCCTAATACATAGAAGAAATGAAATAGTGAACACGAAACATAGAATCCAACAGGGATACAAAGCACTCTAAGCAAATGAAAAATTACCGAGGAATAAGAGGCTAAGCAGAAGAACGCAAATACAAGTATACAAGACAATGATATGACCTGTTGTAATGTATGCAGCAGAAACGGCAAGTTTAACAAAGAAAGAAGAGGAACAATTAAAATTTTTTGAAAGGAAGATCATTAGAACAGTAATGGGACCAAAGAAGGAACGGGAAGATGAAATAAGACTACTAATGAATCATGAGATAGATCAAATATTGAAAGGCGAAAACATCGTAAGATTACACAAGGCACAAAGAGGCAGATGGTATGGACACTTATGCAGACAAGAAGAAACATCTTCACAGAGAATAATCATGGAATGGACACCACTACACACACGACCTAAAGGATGACCCAAATCAAGATGGAAGGAACAAGTAGAAGCAGACATCAGAAAAATGAAAATAACGAATTGGAAAGAAGTATTGCAAAACAAGAAAGAATGGAAGGAAAATTGTATTAAAAGCGAAAACACACTCAGACCTAACATATAAAGCTAAGAGAAAGTAAAAGCCAACGTCAACAAAAAGATTCAATAGTTCGCAAGAACAGCTTAAATTTATTCGGAAATGTACAGCTCAATATGATTATTATTATAATAAATATTGTTTTTAACAATTTGTTTATAAAAACAAAAGTGATTTTTTTTCCAAAATGTCCTCACATTTTCATTTTTTTTGTTTTTCCTAAATTTAGGTTAGTTCGAAGCCGGATAGCTTATTTTAATAAAAAAATTTATTTCGTTTAGTTCAGTTAATTATAAGGACCTAGGCGTTCCACGGCGCAAACTCGAGGAGCCAAGTTCGAGCATCTCTAGCGCCGCCATTTTGTTTTTTTTACTCATAAAAAATTTTGTATTAATGTATTAATATTAATAATAATATATTATATTAATAGCATAAGAACAGTCTACTAGTTAAAATACTCCTAATTGAACATAGCGCTAGCATGCCTAATTTGTGCAACATGTAAACAAGCACAAATAAAGCGCTCAGATCACTAATATTAGGTGGGTATATTGTGTTTCTGTGCGATTACCAAGTCATTATTATATTTATTATAGAACTAAACATGTCTAATATTGATACGGTCACCATAAATGTTGATAGGTAACTAATTAGGAAATAATTTATGACACAAGTTGTTAAATAGGTGCTTCCATAGATACTAATTAAAATAACTGATGACTTGGTTTTACATGAGATCTCACAACTTTTTGCGGTGGGAGGACTGCGTTGCGAGACTTGCATTTTTGTTCATTTTATGTTTTTGATAGGATCTCATTTCTCTTTGTAGGTAGTTCTCCTGTTTCTCTTTTCGAGTAATATTTCTTGTAAGTCAGCTACGGATTTTTTAAAGCCCACTTCCTGTCTCTGTGGGTTTTTCTCAGAGGCTTTGGTGTAACAATTTTTGACAAGTTTGGACGGTAAGTGCTTCTAAGTCGATTATATTCAGCGATTGCGGACTTCTGAGCTTTGATATTGCCGAAGTCGACATTAATTAGATGTAATCCGCCCACACTTGTCACTCTCAAAAGTACAGCATACGCTTGATCGCATGTGAATACTGAAGCACTGATGTCCATCAGTACACTGTTTAGATTTAGCCCCTAACTTTTGTGTACGGTACTAGCATAGGTAATACATATCGGAAACTATGAACATAAGATCTATTAATAATTTCAAATTTAGTTTTGAGTGGACCAAGATCGTAAAGATGTTCATTATTAAGTGTAATATCTGCTTTTTATTTTTTTTTTGTATTGTGAAGATCAACCTTTACTCCTTTTACTATACCGATAGAACCGCTAACTAAGCCAAGAGTCACATCAATATTTTGTCTTAACATGACTTTTACTCCTATTTTAATAACAATATTCTCTTCCAACCTTGCTGTCATGAAAGTATCATCTTCATACGTTTTTACTTTTTAAGAGGTACCTGGGGCAATCTATGGTATCTGTGGCTATAAGTTTTATTTCTGGATAAGGAAGAGATTTGAGCATTGCATTGTTTAATTGTTAGCACATGTTTTTTGTAAGTAATATGCAAACTGTGTCATCGGAAAGTTTAGAGAGGTATTCGGTAATTCTCTTTGTGTAGTCACACCTAATCTTATTCTATTTAGCATTTCAACAAAGTCGGAGTCATTCACTTGTCCCATGTTTATGGTAAGTTCATCGTAGATAAAAAGTTCTGTAAGAGATCCCCGAAAACTACAATGTGTTTTTCCAAACCACCCAGTTTGATTTTCGCCAGTATCAAATATCTCGGACAAGCGTAAGTGAATATCTGTCAGTGTAACGTTGGATATCATCGACACTTCATCTATGACGAACAACAACATATCTTTCAAACCTGATTTCAGCACTTGGAGGACTTTGTCAGAAAGCGGCTTGTATTTAAGTAATTGTTTATGTTCCACAGGCAGCTGCAAGAGTCTATCTATTGCCAAGGCATTCATTTTGAATGCAGCTATTCCTTTCGGAGCACTAATTGCCACTTTTTTATTTAAATGCGTTTAAACCCAGACTTTCAGTTTTTTTATTAAAAAGCTCTTTCCAGTGTCAGCAGTTCCACTTAAAAAACAACGTAATACATCAGCGTTATTATCAGTGTTGTCCATTTTTGTGTGATCGACATTAAGCTTTGCCATTATACTTTGGAGATCTACATTAGGCTGCTCATCTTCTACCATGTTGATTCTTTGAAGGTCGTTCATTGTGTTTGTAGCTGCCAAAGCTTCAAAATCTAAAGGGTTTTCAGGACTCTCGTCATGATCAGCGTTTTCTCTCTCTTCGTTTATCTCCGCAACTTTTGTTTATATCATTTCAAATGCTTTTTGCATATTGTACCTTGACTCCATCCTTGAATTACCATAATCGACTTTTTTCTTTAGATTCTCTTTCGACAAATTAAAAGTCCCCTTGTAAGTATCCCAACCTATTTTTAGTTCATTCATGGAGCGCCATGGTTTGAACAAAAG
The DNA here is from genome assembly GCA_036346155.1 of Sinelater perroti. Taxonomy (NCBI): domain Eukaryota; kingdom Metazoa; phylum Arthropoda; class Insecta; order Coleoptera; family Elateridae; genus Sinelater; species Sinelater perroti. The sequence continues at coordinate 3,800,980 of JARFIY010000005.1, read as the reverse complement.
AAATAAAGAGAAGAAGTACTTCTCTGTTCTACGTCGTAGAAATAGTGGTTGATAAGATATGGCTTACTCCTTCTTTTCAGGAACTCTTTGCCGTCATGTAACTCATAGCACTCAACTTTGACAAAGACTGTACGAGTTAGTTATCTCCAATTATTTAGGCTCGTTAAGGTAATAGTCATCAATCCAAGACTAGTAATAAATATCGATAGACTCTGGTTTGAGCATCATCATATCAGCCTTAGATTTAACGCGCGTGAGTTTTCTCACTTTTGGTTGTATATTTAGTAACATAATTAAAAATGGCTATTTTTTCGGCTACGTATTGGAGATCTGTATTTCCACTCCATGCCAGCAAAATTGCAGGATTATGATTAATCATTACCCACTATTTTTTGCGAACATTATCGTAAAGTCTACTATTAGAAGACAACGTTTTTCTTGTAGCTATTGATTCAACGATATCTCTAATGATAAGGACTCCAGTTACTGGGCGTGAGAATTCGAATCGACAAACTGACAAAACCTTTCCTTGTTTTCTTTTTTCTCATACAATAACTGTTGTGCTTAAGGGTTTGATACAACGTTACTCGTTGATGAAGAGTAGGTGAAAGATTCTTGTCGGATATAGCACAAGTTATATAGTTTGATATCAATGAGGCCACCTCTTCAATTGAGGACTCGTGAAGAATAGGGGCGTCTTTAACTCGTAACATTAAATAAAAGAGTTGCGTCCAACGGGATTGGTATTCTAATCTCTAAAAGTAATGTGTTACTTTTCCAAGCGGCTCATCTGACGACGTAATGAAATCCAACATAGTTTTAAACTTGTTGTCAATGAATTGGAAATTGAGACAGGATCTAGTGCAACTAACTCACTAATGCTTTTGTTCGCCATTTCAGGACCATTAACTTCCTTTAAATATTTACCTAAATCATCCCACATCTGTTCAGAAGGACTTATGGTAAGGAACCACGGTTCTGGCCCATAATTTTGTGACATACAGTTAACATTGTTTCTCAGATTATTCCATAAATGTTCCATGTTTCTCAATCTACTAAATATAGCAGTTAAATCACCTGCTAACTCATCTTTCTTAAGCATCTCAGAATACTGTTCAACTATGATGTTTTGCTTTTGATTAACATAGATCATTTTATAGAATATGCCTGAATTTGTTTAACGCAGATTACGATCACTTAGTAAAAAGAATAGGTATTTTTGATTTAAGCGAAACCGAGAGTGCTTTGACATTAATCTGGCTTTAATAAATTTACTAAATGTTAACTTTTGCATAAACTGACCATATTTACCTTCTATATAAAGATCAAGGAAAGCACTTTACATCTAAAACTTTATTTTTGAATCAATAGGAGCAGCGTTGACTTTAAGAATTTGCTATAGCTTTGAAATGGAAGCGTTTCTCCTCCTTTCGTGCAAAGGGTAAATGGTGTATTTATTGTTCATAGTCAGTCTTTTTTTTAGAGGTAACTTAGGATAGTAGTGCCCCGTTTCCTTCTACAACGTTATCTAATTAAGATTCTGAACGATCTAAAATATGTTGTAAATTTTCATTTTCATTTATACAGCTAATTAACTGGTGAGGTGAATGTGGAAGTTGTATTTTAGAGTAAAAGCATTTACACCTTTTAGATATTTTAACGCTTGATAAACCTTGTTAACATCTACAATATCCTTTCACATTATTTTTGACTTTGTCGGCATACCGCGTACTATCATATAGAGTTCAGAGTTAGTAATCAGTTGTTCTGGTCTAAGGAGCTTTTTAATTGTTCATTAAGTTTTATTAATATTATTACCTGAAATGATTTGAAGCGTTAAATTAATATCTTTTTATAGTCATTCAAGTCACTTATCTGTGGTGAAACAGTACTAACGTATAGATTATTTAGAACACACGTCGACGGTAGTTGATTTGCTCTAATTTTTTGTAAACATGAGTGACAAATGTGTGGGCTGTGACTTAGATTATTTTTTTGTAATAATCGAGTAGAATACTCCAAACACTAGTATCAATAGGATTTTTTAAGCAGTTCATAGATGAAATATCTTTTGAATAACAAAATTTGATACATGACATGCACTCAAGCTTTGAAGTATCAAGGCATTTCAGTTGCAAGTATTCGAACGCAGCTTTATGTTTATCTATGATCTCATCTTCTAAGATTCCATGCGATTCTTTACTTTCCATAACCATACTGACAACTTTTGTTGTTTTCCATATTCCTTTATTCTTTCTATGTCCGATCTTTCTACCTATATCTTTCAAATGTTACAAATGCTGTACTTGATACATTTCCCTTAAAATTGTTCTTAGGCGAAGAAAATGCAATTTTAAAGTGTTGATATGAGTTAAAGATTCAAGTAGTTTTCTTGCTCAATGCGTAATACTGGACTGTGGTTTAGTTAACTAAATTTCCGGAGATTTTCGTTAGTTGTACGATAACGTTTTCATCTAGAGCACACAAATCATTACAGCAAGACCAAACCAGTCTTTACCAAGTTTTCTGACATCCCCAATGGCCGCTTTTCTAGTATCATCAATTTCAATTGCTTTATCTTTAGTTTCATACCTTTGTAGGCTTCTTGTGTGTAATATGGTTTCTGTTTATTCCTATGTTCTGATTTTCCCAGAAATACTTCTAACTTGTCATGTAAAGTACTATCTGGAGGGCATGCACTCAATTTGTCTAACTATATTTTGAATTTTTTTTTCATTTTATCAATTGTTTTAATAAGGTTCTTTAGAGCCTGTTGTCTACTGTGAACTGTCTACTTAATCAGTTTTCTGCTTCTAATCTATTCTTAATTTTATTTGTTAGTGCTTGAGTAATTTTTTCCAAATTTTTCAGTTGCAATCGTAATTTATTGTTCGATCTTTTACTTCGGACAGATTCAAGATTTACCTCAGGATATAAGTTTTTGTAACGTGCTACAGCTTCTCGATGCTTTTCCGAGTGGGAATCAGTGTAACGTGCTACTGCTGCTCGGTTAACATCTGGATATGAAAAACTGTTACGTGTTAATGTCTCTTTGTGTTTTTCGAGGTTGTCCTGGCGATAACAAGCAGCTGCTTCTTTCAATTGTTGAGAAAGGGCAGTTCCGAAGTTTTAGGCCTTTCTCTATTAACATTTTCAGGCCTTCCTCCTTTTTAAAAAAGTTTTCAACAATTGGCGAGTTAAAGTATTTATTTAACTGATCAGAAGATCTATAGAAAAACTAGTATTAGGAAGGAGCACTTTATAAAAACCTTCTACCGGAGAACCGTAAAAGATTTCATTGGCTTCCCAGGATCACTACCGAACGATCCTCTCAAACGGCTATTTTTGTAAACCTTGAAAGTAAACGGATATAAAGCGCCGGTAGCTATAAGTTCGGATACGGAACCGCAGGTGGTAGTTTTCAAGATTGCCGTCGAGTACAGGTCAGCGTTAATGTAAGTATCTCCACGCTCGTCACACGTATAAAGTTGCATTTCGTCCCACTACGCTACCACATACTCGACTATAGCACGCCTAATGTCATACGATGACACAATATTCCCATACACAAAGAATGACAAAGAATGGAACAAATACACAAATAATATCAGTAAACAAATAAGCAAGCCTTTCAAACCAATAAAATAATAGCAATCGAAATTATAAAACGAAAATAGCAAATTTCTAGGTAGCGTTTCGGGGCATATCCGAACAGCACGTGGGCGCTCGGACTAACGAGCGCGGCTGCCGTTTACGAGGGTGGTCCCATAAGAATCCCGACTAGAGATGGCGGTATTTGTTTGAAAAATATCACTGTATTAGAAAGTACACAATCTATAAAGCATATGTTTCAAGTTTGAAGACGCCACGTTGTTTAGTATTTGTTTGGCAGCCATCAATAGTGAACGTTGTTAGTGAATTTGTGAAAATGGAGAAAATTGGCTATCGTTATGTGTTCCATATTTAAATTATTGTTAAAATTTAAAATTTTAAATTTTAGTTAATGAATTAATAATTTTATTTATATTATCAGTTATATTTTCTTTTAATTATTTTTTATTATTTGGGTTGCCTTTTTCTCATGTCTAATTTATATAGATCTTACTTCTTTTCATCTCTTTATATTTATAGAGTTACGTGTAAATTGCTTCTGCGGGAGTCCCCAATTTGAGTTTATTTACGGGATAACTGACACGTATGTGCACACAATACGCAAATAAAAATAACTACATACGCTTGTATAACTAAAATGTGAGTTATGAAATACTCTAATTTATATAATTAGGCATTGTAAAACAGTATGTTACAAACTAACATCTGCGAAATTTAGAAGCTTGCAAATTTCATTTCGTTTCGCTGCATCCAGATATTGATAGCAATTATGCCGAACAACTGGGTTGTTGACATGTAATTAACTTCCACATGCAATTTGAAACATATTTATTTGAGATAATTAATTTATCTTGCTTTGAGTTTATGCGTTGCTGAACAGAAGGTAGCCTAATGAAGGTACGCCAACAACCGTTTGAGTTCTGTCAGTTTAATAGGGGAGTACAGAAGTTGTTTTAAATAATTTAATTTAGAGAAGTGTACCCATAAAAAGTAAGGATGTAAATATAAATCGTGCAAATCTTGGAGCAGAGGAAGTTAAAAAATTTACAATGGTAAGTTTGGCTCCAAAAAAGGTAAAATTTTAATAGAGCCCTTATCAGTAATTTTTCATTAAATTGTTTATATTAAACAATAATTCAATAAGGATCTAATAATTTAAAAACTGGAGGATCTCTGGAGTGAGCTTAAGTCATTAAACTTGCAATTAAGTTTCTGCAAAAACCTATTTTAATGCTTTGTAGTACTATCATAAGTTAAATAAAAGTACTTTTTATTTATTTTACGTTTTCACTTAAGTTTGTGGTTTTCTACTTATTTAATAAAGTTTCCAGTAAAGATCCGTCAACATAATGGTTATTCAGTAATACCAGTGTGATATTTTTTATTTATTGAAAGCCCATATTAAAATAAAAGTAATTTTAATTTCAATGTAGTTATAATTAATTTAATTTACTTTTGGGATTTTATTCGACCACTTCTGGAACTCTACCTAGCTGTTCTGTTGGTGACATAGTAATAACGGCTGTATATCTTGATCAGTAGCGATAGCTATAAACATCGCTTTACGTGAAACATAATGCAACTCGTATTAATTATAATTTAATTAATATTAAAGCCCCCGCATGTTTCCATCATTTCTCGGCCGTTTCCTACTTCCGAGGAGTTTTCTCCCAAGTTTTATATGAAATAAAAACTCCAGCGAAGAACGAGTTACCTGATAAGCAGTCTAATAAAAAAGTTTTTCTATTTATGAAAGTTAGTTAAATAGCGGTCGACTCTGACACGGAAATCTGATAATGATTAAAAAACTAATAAAACTTGTTTGATGCAAATCGCTTTCTATATGCCAATATTCGTATTTTATGTTTATTTTGGTAATATGCACGTGAAAGGTATTTAAAAAATAAAATGTTCACCAGACCCTAGTCTCAAATAAAACAAAAGATTGGTTAGTAAGGACACTATCGAAAATTTATATATTGCTAGTTAAATGAATATAATGAAAATGTAAGACAGTAATCGTGTCAGCATCGAGAAATTTTTAAAATGCAAATTAATAATTTGGTAAATAAATTAGATCAGGAGTATTTTAGGCTAATTAATACAGAATATTAAAAACAAAAATACTAAAACACTCTTAATGGGCCAAATAAAATACGATATGCGATTCAATGTTTAAATTTGAATTTTGATCTCGAAGCGTAAGGTTGTGTTACTTTTAGAAAATTAAAATTTAAGTGCAGTTATAGTCGAGGCCGCAACACCGACATATTATTGGAAGTGAGTGGTATTTCGTAATTGTTTGTGAATACGCGGTGGTCTACACCTTCAACCCTCACAGCATAATAATAATCAAATTCATCATGACTCAAATATGCATCTGTCGCAAAAATTACATTTGCATTTATGCAAAACGTGCCACAAGAATGCTTTCAATCAAGACTCGGAGTTGCCGCTTGAGTTTCAAAGAATAAGGACGTCCCGTTTTCGCTGAGATTGAAAGTGCGCAACATATACGGCAGGTGTGACCGTAAGGCCGAATGATTATAATTGTCAAGTAATCGAAAAACAATAATTAACTACTTGAATATTAACACACGAGGGCGTATCAAACAAAATGAGCCATCCTTACGGCATTAATCCGCTTCATGCTAATCAGTGCGGCCAAACGCAGCAATCAGCGACCGCCCAGTTCCCCTTTTATCAACAAAAATTCTAGCCACAATCAGCCCCACCGCTATCTTTCTCACAAATGCTAGTGAACTATCGGCTATCAAACAGTTAATATTCTTTCAATACCCAAGAAATCAATAATCCACAACATAATTATTATTCTCAGCCGACTAATCAGCAACAAAATACAATAAGTACAGTCCCCGCAGATGAAACTTACAGTAATATTAATGAATTAGCAATGCAAGTTAGTAACGATGATGAAACCTCTGTGAATAAACATGGATGGCAAGTCATAAAAAAAAGCGTAGTAATGTTCAAAAAATAATAAATGCAGCTGGACCATCTAATATTATAACATCAAACAGGTTTAACTCTCTAACAAACGAAACTGTTGAAACACCTGTAACCTAAATTGAAAATCTCCGAAAATATCAAAACCTCCACAAAGAGTAGTAGATTTTAAAAAAACGACTAAAAGCCTATCCAAAGTCACTCCACAAGAAACTTATCAAAGTAAAGCTCTAGCTAACGATACTAATAAACTTAATGATAACACTCCAGATACATACAGGAAACTTATAACACACTTAAATGATAAAAAATCGTTCATCATACCTACTATATGAAAAATAATAGAGCTTAAAGAGTAGTCATTCGTAATCTCCATTACTCGATTCCTATATCGAAAATCAAAGAAGACCTGATAACAAAAAGCAATAAAGTCCGCAATATTATAAATATAAGACACCGAGTTAGTAAATTACCTTGAAATGTTATTCTACGTTGACCTTGAACCACAACCAAATAACAAAGATATATACGATCTTAAATTCCTAAATAACATGCAAATCCAAGTAGAACCGCCACATAAAAGAAAAGAATTACACAATGCACAAGATGCTAAATGTACGGCCATTCAAAATCGTACTGTACAAGACCCTACAAATGTGTGAAATGCAGAGAAAGCCATAATTCTACATTATGCCAAAAATCTATAGATACGCCAGCTAAATGCGCACTCTGTGAAGGCAGTCATACAGCCAATTATAAAGGATGTACAGTCTACAGTGATTTGCAAAAGACAAGAGGCAGGCCTACAAATATGAACCATCAAACTCCCAACATCACAACTTAAGGAAATATACAGCAGGGTATAAGAACCAATCAGTCATACTCTGAAACAGTACAAGGAACTACTTTGCAAAACCAACAAAACTTATAAATTCAACTAAACACTTTTTTCAATGAATTCAAGTCAATGTTCGCTCAACTTATCAATCAGAACGGTATTATATTAAACATGCTGTCTACCGTCATAAACAAAATTGCTAATTGAAATGGAAATGAATAATGGACCTTTCTTCAATTTGTATTTTCTCATGGAACGCAAATGGTTCAATCAACCATAAAACTGAATTAATTAACTTTCTTCAATACAATAAAAACGATGTGCTACTGGTTTTGGAAACACATTTTACCGAAAGGACAGTATTACAAATACCACAATACACAATTTATCACAATAATTACCTTGATGGAACGGCACATGGTGGCGCTGAAATTATTATTCGGAACACCATCAAGCACCATAACATACCTACAAATCTTACAAATAAAATCCAAGCACCAATTATCGATATCACTGGACAGCCGTGGTCCTTTGATCCAGCTGCTATATATAGTCCACCCAGACATACAATTTCAACTGAAGAATATGAAGCACTTTTTCAGCAGCTGGGAAAGAGATTTATAATAGGAGGCGATTGGAATACCAAGCACACAGACTGGAGGTCAAGACTTAATACCACCAAGGGTAGAAATCTCTTGCGGGCCATCAATAACAAGAATTGCTTATATCTTTCTACTAGAGAAGCAACCTATTGGCCGACAGACCAAAACAAGCTGCCGGATTTAATCGACTTTTTTGTGCTTAAAAGTATCTCACCAAACTACCTTAATATAACATCAAACTGGGATCTCTCTTCTGATCACATTCCCATAATTGCTACGCTAAGTACGCATAAACAAACAAAACAGATTGGGATTCTTTTAGAGCTTATATCGACGAACATTTCAATACCAATCTCAACCTGAAACATACTGACGATCTTGATGATGCGGCAAACTACATCACTTGTGTAATACAAGAAGCATCTTGGAAATCTACCCCAGTGACAAGTCGAGATGCACATACCGCAAACAACACACCCATACATATTCGCGAACTTGTTGCAAAAAAAAGGAGAGCCAGAAGCAAATAGCAAAGAAGTCAAAATCCTATTGATAGAAACGCATATAATAGACTTACAAGACAACTAAAGTCAGCATTGCAAGAAATCCAAAATGCTACATTTGAAAACTATATTACTGCGTTATCAAAAGAGGACCATTCCATCTGGAAAGCGACGAAAAAATTCAAAAGACCAGTCGCCCATATACCTCCTTTAAGAAAACAAGACGGTAGTTGGGGGAAAACTGAACAGGAAAAGGCAACTATTTTCGCGGAGGATTTATCAACTGTATTTAGTCCACCTCAGGCAAACAACAACAATAACGATCAAGAAGTCGATTACTTCTTGGACAGTCATGGCAATGACATTGCCTATTAAACCTTTTTCCCTGGCGGAAGTGAAACACTAAATATTTAAAGGAAAAAACTATAAAGCTCCTGGGTTTGACTTAATCTCGCCGCTAATACTTAAACAACTAGCCAGGAAAGCAACAGTGTTACTGACCACCATCTATAATGGCATGATGAGGTTAGCTTACTACCCAGTAACTTGGACGTTCATGCAAATAATTATGATCTACAAACCCGGTAAACCACCACAATATGCTGAATCATACCGACCCATTAGCTTTCTTCCAACTATGTCCAAAATATTTGAAAGACTCTTGTTGAAAAGGCTTACACAGGCAGTTGATCTTAATGAAATAGTACCATTACACCAGTTCGGTTTCAGAGAGCGTCACTCAACAATCTAACAAACGCACAGATTAATGAATGACAACTTAAAGGTCTTGAGGAGAAGAAGTTATGCACTGCCGCCTTCCTGGACATAAAGCAAGCCTTCTACCGCGTGTGGCATACTGGATTATTATACAAATTAAAGCTTACTCTACCCACACCCTATTATCTATTACTCAAGTCCTATCTATCCGACCGCTATTTCCAATCAAAATTCAATCTGGAAACATCCACATTTTATCCCATCAAGTCAGGAGTGCCACAAGGTAGTGTGCTGGGACCCTTCCTTTACCTACTTTTTACTGCCGACATTCCAACAACAGTCAGCACAAAAACCGCTACTTTTGCGGAGGATACTGCCTTAATTGCTACAAATGAAAACCCACAAGTGGCGTCAGCTAACCTTCAGCACCATCTTAACCTCCTCGAAGACTGGCTCGTCAGGTGGCAAGTAACAGTGAACCAATTGAAATCAGCACAGGTCACATTTACAAATAGACATATTGAATGCCCTAAAGTAATAATAAGCGGTATCTGACTTTGAAAAATGAGATAATGTATCTAAGATTAACATTAGATCGCCGACTAACATGGAAAGCACACATCATAAACAAGAGAACTCAAATCAACCTTAAGCTACGACAGATAAATTGGTTAATCGGTCGAATGTCGAAACTAACAACTGATAACAAAATTCTCCTGTACAAATGTATAATCCGACCTATTTGGACATACGGAGTTCAACTTTGGGGTTGTGCTAAACCTTTAAATACCAAAATCATCCAAAGGCTACAATCCAAAATACTAAGGACTATATTCGATGCCCCTTGGTATGTCGGGAACAAAACCTTACATGACGACTCAGGCGTACCCCTTGTAGAAGAGGTAATCTGCAACCTAACCAGCACCTACTTAAACAACCTACCTGGACATCCAAACGAAGAAGCTAGTACTTTAAACGTTCCCCCACCAGTATGAAGACGACTAATAGAAGATGGCCTACAGATGTGGATCCATAGCATTATTATTGTACCATTATTATATTATTAATTATTATATGTAAAATAAATTACATAAGTAGTAATTAATTCGGAGTGTAATCACTGGATTACTGCTCCCTTCATTGTAACTTTAAGCTAATTTACTTATTGTTATTTAAAGCAGATTGTAAATCTTCATTAAAATAAAAAAGAAATCAAGACTCAAACCAAACATTTTCCTCATAGCAACAAATGACTTGGCTGTCAGTAAATAGTCAAAGTAGTATATCAATAACTCCATAAAACAGTAAAATTACGTATAAGAATCTAGAAAAAGAATCTTTTGAACCAAACGAGAAACTAAGAAGGAAAGGAACAAATAGACAAATTACTCCTAAGCACTAAACAACCTAACAGAAATAGGGGAGCATTAATCGATTTTCATTACAAAATAGAACGTCGACAGAACATTAAAAGAATTAGAACGATATCAAACAAATAATGACAGTATTGGACAGAGTAAAAAACCAAAAAACCTATCTTTTATAGATATCGAAAAAAAGGAGAACTGCATAAAACTATCCTTTGTTAAAGAGTATATCCAGATAACTATAAGGGATATGAGGTATGTTTGAAAATAGTAAAAGAAATATTTCCAACACGAAATGAAACAACATGGAACCAGCCAAGCACACAAATCAAACAAAAACTATGACTGTCTGTGATCATAAGAGCTTCACAGAATTTAAACAACTTACAAATCCAAGCAATGCCGCAGTATGTTTCTCAAACAGCAACATCACAATTTCAACAAACTTATTAACCCTAATTATATCAATAGCAACCTGATTTTTCACTAGAACTCTTCTACAACCACAAAATACATGCCTGCAACAACAAAATTTACAAGTGTAACAACAAATTGATTGAAGTCAGACAGCCCAGAGGAGAGTTACGGAACATTGCGATACCAATAAAACAATGGCGCAATTATACAAAATGATTTTATGAATCGTAAATGGTACCATAAATAGAAAATGGAACTATTTTTGACTCTACATAAGATTGATTGACATTTTGCTTTTAATAAAATGTCATTTAACAACTAACATTAGTTTTAACATATCACATTACGTAACATACAACACTGACCATCCTGACATACAACGAAGGGCCATCTATGGTACGGCGATGATTATAAGTCAGAGTATTAAATATTATACGCATATGATTGAAAACATCTACAGGCTATAAGCGTAGTTACGAAAGTTTTAAAATGGACCAATAACCGTTTCCACAGCCTAATGCCCACTAAACTATCATGCAAATAAAGACGGCTTTATACAGTGTTATAATCAATTAGAGCATAGATTATTAGTGGGAGGCGATTATAACGTGAAATGTACCGGCTGGGAGGATATCTATTAACAAAAAAATACTACACAGGGCATACAAGAACTTAACCATCTATCTATATACAAACCAACCTCATAGCAAACAGACTCTTTGAAAATATAAGTCTTTCTAAACTTTTTTGTCACTAAAGGCTTTACATTAAGACAGTCGGGCGTTGAATGAAATTTTAAAATTGCGTTTGACTATACTCCAGAGTAAGTCAGCATCTACTCCAGAATAGAAAGAGAATCATGCAACAAAACTTTATAATCAAAAACCTAATTGAGAATTTTTCAAAATATCGCTCAGTATAAAGATAAACTTAAGCGTTTCTCTCAAATCGTCAGGAGAGCTAGAAACCAAAGTGGGAATATTTGCAGAGTAAATGTAAAGAGCTACCTGGAAGACAAAATCGAAGAAAACGACAAGCTATTCGGTAACAATTTAGGAAAAAATATTAGAAAAAATAATACTTTGGAAAATCTGACATCAAGACATCTACAAGATAAAACAAACTACAATTAAACAATCAAACAACTAAAAGAATTACCAACAAAACTTAAAAACGGCTTATTTTGATAATACGTTGCAAGTCTAATACGATCAGCTGACAGCAGATATTTCTTATGAAAGGTTATAACAACCTACTGATAACTGTGTTAAAACTGACACAAAAAAGGTTATAACCTTTGATGACCTTTTGATGACTATCTAAAAATAGTTTTTTGTCACTTCTAGTTGCCAAAAAGGAAATAATAAAGTTGAAACATTTGAGAAAGACTTGGACAAGCACTATATAACCAGTGACACAGAAAGAAATAAAAGACATAATTATAAATGAAATGAATGTAAAGAAAACGTCCGGTTATAGTCAAATTACAGGCAAAGTAATCAATATTGCAAAGGTGTAACTATGTTGATACTTATAAACGCAACAGTTAAATTAAAATACCTCTAAGCTCAGTGAGCTATACATTTTAAAATAAATTTTACCGACAAAATAACAGTGCTCCCATGGGTTTCATATTTTTACCTGCCACAGTAAACCTTTTCATGACCAAGTTCAAAACAAAGGCCCTCACTTGTATTCACCTTAAACTTACCCGTTTAATATGATATGTCTACGAAACTATTATTATCTAGTCTTATGGACAAGATACACTTTTCACATTCGTTTCCCACCTAAACCAAATTAACCATGGAAACCAAGCAAAATACTTTCTTCCGCCGCTAGATATTATTATAACCTATTAAAACAAAGAATGCTTTAAATGACATCTTTTATTACATTGCCTATAATTATCATACTTAAACTAACAACTACCTAAATGCCGAATCCAATCATCATCCTGTTGAAATCCATTTGGTTGCAAAATTCGTCATCACCAGATCCATTACACTTTTTGACATAAAGAACCGTCAAATAGAATTAAAACCATTACCACCACCCTACTACAAAATGAGTATTCCAACAAATTCTTAACTAATATAATCACAAATATAAATAAAAACACTAGCTCCAAATTCCAAAACTCTCCTGATCAACAAAAAGCATTCCTATCTTATATCAGAGGTATCACCGATAGAATAAACCCCATACTAATGAGAAAACACATAGCTACGAACTTCAGGACCAACAACCATATAGCTTCCATGGAATTTATAAAATACATTGTGTACACTGCCAAAGGACCCATGTAGGTCAAACAAACCAGCAAATGTTCAGTCGAATATATGAGCACTCTTTGGCTGCACGGAAAGGTGATAATAGTTCGGCACTTGCCAAACACAACAAAGAAACAGGCCACAAAATTAACTTCTACCAGGCTAAAACCATTGTTCTTATTTCTTATTTTATTAGCAGGATAGTATTTGAGGCAATTGAAATAGAAAAACGCACATAATGCCCAAACACAAGAGAAAATGGTCAATATTTACTCGTTATATGGAAATTCCTCATTATCCAGCATCATTAATTACGCAATACTTCTTGGATATCTGTCTTTGGGTGTTTTTTTTTCACTTTTACGGAAAATATACCCACAGAATTGCAATATTATTTTTTGTACAATATTGTATAATTGGATTGTTGGTACGATGCTTTCTTTATTTTATCTTTAACAGTATTCTCTAACATCACATTTAGAAACCCCTCGTATTTTGTTTATGTACTTTTTTTAAAGTCTACGATTCTGAGTTGTTCAGTGCTATCGAAAATACTAGTGTATTCATTATCTTACTTTTTGTTATATTTCCAGATACATTGTAGCTTAGTTACGGCAATTCTTGCCATTGGCAGTCTTCTATTTATAAACAGTTTTTATCTATTTCTATGTTTTCTCTTGTTTTTATCATAATTTTACATCTACTTTTAATGAGTGTTGGTCTTAGTTTACTGCTTTCTAGCTCTATGATGTCCAATAATTTCTTCATTCCTTCCAGTGTATTAGTTGTTAAGTCTGTGTCTATTGGAATATCTTAAATTGCTGATTGCAACGACGCCAATTTTGATCCCACAACACCGGTCTACAATTTTTCTTATAATGTATATTATGTGTATGTTAAAAGGGGGGATACCATTTTCGTATAATTGTTTAATTATATAGACCAATTGTTGGGGTGTGCCCATTTTGATTAAAACGTTCCATAACTTATCCCATTTTATAGAGTCAAATACTTTTGGATTGTCCAAAAAACGTATACCTATACATAATTAAGTTAAATCTGCAATTTTCTATAGTTTGCTTTAAATTATTTATGTACTGTTTTGTGCCTCTGCTTTTTTTTAAAACCAGTTTGAAACATAGGAATTTTTGCCATTTTAAACAGCTCTTAGTTCAGCATAATCTTGCTAGTACGTGATATTAATGCAATTGTTGCAAAATTTTGCATTGTTGTCGATCCTTTTCATGAAAACGATTAGTATATATTTGGACCAGTTTGTTCCATTATATATATATATATATATATATATATATATATATATATATATATATATATATATATATATATATATATATATATATATATATATATATATATATTTATTATTTACTATTTTCAGTATCTCACTACGGTCGTCGCTCTTTAATGCTTTTTTGTATGTATGGTTTTTTACAATATATTCCACTTTATTTTTTTGTACTGGTAGTTTTTAATGCGTTGGGTGTTTACAATAGCTCTCTATATAAATGTTTGTAGTGCCTTTTCCATTTTTCAAACGTTTTTTCAATGTCTTCTAGTGTTTTTCCATTCTCATCATCAGCTGACCATGTCGATGGTTTTAATTCTCTTGTTATGTTCTAAACTTTCTTAAACCGATTTTTGTTTTATTTTTACTATTAAGTTTATCTATTTCTTTATATATTTTACCTAGATTTTTATCTTTTTACATAATTTCTTATAACTGGTGCATTTTCCATCTGTATTTAACATTCTTGTCCTAATTTATTTTTTTTCTTCTACCAGACTTCCTGTTTTTAGTTATCCAGTATTTACTTTTTTGATTTTTGATATTGCACTCTTATTTATGTATTGGTTTCCATCAAAAAATTATTAAATTTAGTTCACATCTGATTTACATATTTATTTTGATTATTTTTGTTATCTGCTCTAATTGGCTAATCACTTTTTATTTTAAAGTTTAGTTTAGTGCTTGTTAACTTTTTGGTTTTTAATGATTTTTAGATGTATATTTAGTTCTGTTGTAAGTTATGGTCAGATCCGTATTCCTTTCAGTTTTGAGCGGATAATTTATACTTATTATTGTTAATGATTATATAATAAATTTCATTACTGCATATATGGTCAGGAAATATCCATGTGTATTGCCTTCTTTAGTGATGTTGAAATAGGGTGTTCAATATATCATAATTATTTTCAATACAAATAGTTTTTCACCTCCATCATTCTTAGCGCCTAACCTATATTTTTCTATGTATTTTTAAGATTATATATGCACTCACAAGTTTTATATAAGATTGCCTTGAATAATAGTTAAAAAAATAACTAGGCATAAAAAATTAAGTATAAAATTTATAGCATCACTGGAGTCATGATGGAAAAAATCTCTAAGTAGACGATAGTAAATGGGGTTTCATATTTTCCGCGTCTATAATATAGGCATCGGCCCCGAGGAACAATACAAGGCCGTATATTATGCGTAACATCGTAGATGCAAAGCGTTTACATTAAGATACTTGAAAATTACGCGTGGCGTACCGTATTTGGTTAACGACCTTATATTCACGCAAGATGAAGCACCAATGAGAGGAAATTAATATTATTCATAAATAAATCTGGAATGGTTCTAATTAAGGTGTGAGACACAGTTCTGTGGTCACTAGCTATGCCATCTTTTTGGAATAGTTGGTCTATGAAGTAATCGGATTATTTTAGCGGCCCATGAGAGTGAAATAATATATACGGTATCCTTAGATTGTTATAAAAAGTTAAGTTGATTACATATTAAAGGGCGTTTGCCATCATATCAAAGGATTTAGATAAACAATAGTCAAAAGTTTTAGTATTGCACTTTTTTGTGCACTCCTAGAGCTGAATACTACAAGTTCAAATAGATTTTAGTATCATTTTGTACAGTAGGGTGTAGTTTTCTAAAAACAGCTAAGATCGTCATCCAATTAACCAGCTAGTATGTTTTATTTTAAAGTCTAGATGTTTGTTTTTTTCTTATATATAATGTCTAGATAATTTCTGGTCGAGGTGGAATTTTAAGTATTGTTTATTATTACTTATGTGCTATATTTATTCGAACACATAATAATTTTTGTTATTAATTATTTTCCATTTTCCAAATCACGTTTGGACGAGGTCAAGCTGATTAAAATATTATAACTGTGTAGTCAGCAAAAATAGGAAGTTTAGTGTTTGTGTATAGTTAGAACATCAGCAGAAAAAACAGATTTACGCTCAAAACTGCGTATTATAAATTAAAATCTCTTTTCTGTCAAAGAAGATTTCTCATAGTTTTTCAAAAGCCCGTATTAAGGTGTTACATATAACCCATTTTATTATACAGGCCCGAAACATTTTCACTTAAAGTCAATAAATCAAATTGAAGCATTTGAAACAGGTAGACCATGTCAAAGACCGCAAAGTAAGGAAAAGATAAAATATGGATAAAGAAATGTAGTTGTTTTCAACCCTTTATATATATATATATATATATATATATATATATACTGCTTTGTCCTGAATTTTAAGTTTCTCATTTAAATTTTTCTTATATCACAAAAGATTCTACAGTTCTAGTAAGATTGAATCAAACGCAGCTTTCCAAACAACATTTTCTATTAGCATTATTAGATAGTCTACAGCTTCGTCAAAATCACGAGGTTTTATTAGGTTAGTTTTAAGGTGCGTTAATATAATGATTTTTTAAGTAGTTTCTAATTGGTTTATTTGTCACGTTGGACTTTTTTTATTGATGACGTTTGAAATTAGCGTTATGATGATAAGTAAATGATCACAAAATAAATAAAAATTTTCAAAATTAAAAACTTTGTTGCACATTGAATCTGAAATTTTAAGCAAAGCTGTTTCCAATTAACAAGGTAATTCGTATTGATCTTATATATATATATATATATATATATATATATATATATATATATATATATATATATATATATATCTAGATATAATTGAAAAAGAATCTTGAATCAAACTATACATTTTTTGGCAAAATAATTTGAAACGCATTTATGAAGATTTTACTATTATACAATCTCAACTATTTTCATCATATTATGCAATGTTATTAGAGCCGTAAATACTTCATAATAAAATCCAACAGTTTACAGAAATAACTGAAATAGTTAACATTAGCAAAATGTTGCTCTTGCAAAAAAAAGACATTGTGCTGCCAAACTAAAATTTCAAAAATGTTTTATTTAGAGCATGACTGCAAAGTGTTACCTTGAAATTATATGAACCTTTTAAAAATTATTATTTTAAGAGTGAAAAATAGAGGGCACGAATTCTTAATAATAAATTAGATTTTAGGAAATAAATTGTGCTAGTTCTTCAAATGAGAATAATCTATTACCGAATATAAATCCTTAAGAACGTATTTTTTATAGCACATATTTAATTATTATTGTAAATTATAACAACATAAAATAATTAGGTATTATACATATACAGTATTGTGGCGGTATATGTTGCGAAGTAAGTATTTATCATGTATGTATTTTGAACATACATAGTGTAATTATTTGTAATGTTACTGTTTTTCGCAGTTAATTTTATAGAATGCAAGCTTTCTTACTGAGTAAACGGAAGTATTTAAATTATTCTTACAAATAGTAGAATGCAATTCCATTACGCCTTTTTGTATTGTACATTTCCGTTTCCTTTCATCCTGTTCGAATCCATTTGGTTATAGCGCTCGTTTCAGTTTATTCAGAAACGCTGGTACCTGTAAGTTGCATTCAATTTACAAGATTGGACGATGCCAGATGACAATACGTACGTAATATGTACGTTTGTATTTATAACCGCTTAAAATGTTATTAGTTTGTTGTGCATTCCAAAATAGTCCTAGTTAAAGGACCACAAACTGATCGGTTATTTACAGAATTTGCAGAGTTAGTTATTAACTTTTAATATGAAAGTAGAATTTGCCAAACAAATTATGACACTTTAGAGCGTAATCTACAATTAAGCAATACATATATATATATATATATATATATATATATATATATATATATATATATATATATATGGAGATTGAATGCTTTATTGAACTGAACTACATGTGTTTTGAGCACTCCGATAAATTAAAGTCCAAATCGGGCCTACAGAAGTTACAGGAGTAGAGGAAGAAGCCTGCTGTTCAAAATAGGAGAGATACAGAAATAAGACAGGAAGTACAATAGTGAGTAAAACAGATATAAATAAGAGCAAATTTATAGGTTAAGGAAAACAATAAGGAACAAAATTGCATGCTAAAGAATAGTCGTTAAGTCGAATAAAGTCGTTAGGATAGGCAACCCATCATACGCCGCAATCCGCAATCGTCGGGACACCAAAAAATGAATGAGCAGCTGAAGTAAACATTGCACAGAAGAAGTGAAGGTGGGAAGAGCACAATAGCACAAAAGCTACTAAGGCAAAGCCAAAAAATGGAACCAGAGGAGATAGACAACAAACAAATGAAGAAAATAGAAGATATGTTTGAAGCTATAAGCGGAAAGCTATTAAAGATGAATGACAAACTAGAGCATCTAACGAAAGAAAACGAAGAAGTGAGACAAGAAAACGCTGTGCTAAAGAAACATGTAGAGGTTCAAGACCGAAAGATAGAATGGCTAGATCACGAGGTAAGAAGGAAAAATATTATAATTAGAGGAGTAGAAGACAAGAAGAAAAAAATGGCGAAGAAACAAAACAGGCTCTAACAACAGTAACACAAAAATTACGAAATGAGGAGAATAGAAAAGTACAAAGCAAACAAGAAAAGCGAAATACTTAGCAAGATCAACAAGCTGAAAGGAACCAGCATATGGATAGATGAGGACTATACGAAGGAAACGATAGAAGAAAGGAAA
This sequence comes from Sinelater perroti, assembly GCA_036346155.1. Taxonomy (NCBI): domain Eukaryota; kingdom Metazoa; phylum Arthropoda; class Insecta; order Coleoptera; family Elateridae; genus Sinelater; species Sinelater perroti. The sequence continues at coordinate 3,781,775 of JARFIY010000005.1, read as the reverse complement.
AAGCTGATTCCAACGATGAAAAGAGGCCAGAAAACAGGGGCACAGAGCACATCTGAAATATAATAAACTGGTAATCAACAATAAAATATATGAGGTAAAAGAAGATGGAGAAGATAAAATAGAAAGAGAGAAAGGAAGCTTGCAACTGGGGACCAGAGGCAGTAGCAAAAGAACGGTAAGTGAAAGGTCACCAAATAACAAATAAAACTAGTAAAGACGAAAATGGCAAAGATAATGGATATGAATTACTAAAACAACAAACGCAAATTAAACAAAAAAGTATAACATGGAAGATAGGGACATGGAATATACGAAGTATAGCAGGAAAGGTACAAGAACTAGATGAAGAATTTAACAAAGCAAAATTAGATATATTGGGAATAACGGATGCCAAAAAGAAAGGTAAAGGAGGAGAAATGCTACAAAGTGAAAACGTGCTAATATACGCAGGAGTGGAACAGGATCAGAGGGCAAGAGATGGAGTGGGATGCCTAATAAAAAGAGAAAACTATGACCACCTTAAAAATGGGTAGCTGTTACAGAAAGAATACTCAAGATAGAAATGTAGTAATAATAGTAATTAGTAATAGTCTATAATATATATCGGTCCAGGAGCAGATGACAGAATGCAACTAAAAGATCAGTTTTGGGAACAATTAACAGAGATAATAGAAAATATAACAGGAAGAATAATAATAATGGGTGACCTGAATGAAAGAATAGGGAGGAAAGATGAAGAAACAGGAGAAACAATAGGTGAACATGGAGAAGAAACACGGAACAACAACGGAAGAAGACTAATCGATTTCTGTATAATTAACAACTTAGTCACAACTTACTCGTTCTACAAACATAAAGATATACACAAGTATACCAGAGAAGTACTGAGTAGAAATGAGAAATCGATCATATATTACGTAATAATAAATAAAAAATACAGAAAAGAGATACAAGATACACGAGTAAGAAGAGGAGCGGAATTGTACACCGACCACTATCTAGTAGTATCAAAATTGAAAACTGAAATGGAAACAAAAGATAACAAAAAGGAAGCACAAATGGCCATACAGAAGAATTTAACATTAAGAACTTCCAAGCTGAGAGAAGAAGAAACTGCAAACAAATATACAGAAGAGATAGAGCAAGAAATGAGGAAAATAAATCGAAAGGTAAAAACCCACAAAATAGAAGAAATATGGACGCAATTTAAAGAAGCAATAGTCAGAACAGCCAAATCAACATGCGGAGTAACAAACAGCAACAAAAACAAAAAGAATACACACTGGTGGAACGAGGATATAAAAACAGAAATAAAGATAAAGAAAATAAAATGGGAAAAATACCTAAGAAGTAGAACCAATGCAGAGTATAAAGAACAGAGAACAAGAGTTAAAGAGCTGGTGAAAAATGCAAAACAACAATCTTGGATAGAATTTGGTGAGAATATTGAAAAAGATAGTGTGGGGAACCAGTAACTGTTCTACAAGATGTTGAAAATGTTGAGGACAGGTAAAGAAAACAAATGTCAGTACATCACAACGAAGGTAGGTGAAATATTAACATAGAAAGCTGACATAATAAAACGCTGGAAAGAATATTTCGAGAACTTACTAAACACTGAACTAAACGAAGACCAAGGTAAGGGGGAGGGAAATATAGATGGGGAGGAGGTGGACAACCAACAAAAAGAAGAATATAGACCAGAGGAAGTAAGAGAAGCCATAAAAGAACTTAAAAGAGGCAAAGCGGCAGGACACGATGGCATAACCATTGAAATGGTAAAACTATTAGGGACTAATGGAATAGAGACGCTAACAATATTGTTGAGCAAAATCCCGAATGAGTGTGTAATACCAACAGAGTGGCAACTGGGAGCGATATTACCAATAGTTCAGAAGGGCAACAAACGGAACTGCAACATTTATAGATGGATCACACTTTTAAGTAACGTATATAAAGTTTATGAGAGGTTACTAAATAAAAGATTGCAAGCAAAAATAGAGACACAAATGGAGGAATCACAAAGTGGATTCAGGAAAGGGAGAGGAATACAAGATCATATATACACAGTCAAACAATTGATAGGAAAGCACCCCAATACGGATATATATGTGGCATTTTTTGACCTACAGAAGGCTTTTGACAGTGTACCAAGAAAATTACTATAGAATAGCCTAAAGAAAAGAGGAATAGGGGAAAAATTGAGGAAAAACATAATCAATTTGTACAAAAACACCAGGAACTATGTCAAGACAAATAACACAGAATCAGAAGAATTTGTGACAAAAGATGGAGTGAGGCAGGGAGGAGTCCTAAGCCCTACACTCTTTAACATAATACTGGACGATGTGACAAAAGAAGTTAAAGGGCGCAGCAAGAAGATGTATGTGGGGTATAATTATTTAAAGCCAATATATATATATATATATATAACAGAGTGTGCGTTTGCGAATGACTTGATGATATATGCCAAAAATGAGAAGGATTTACAGGAAAACTTAGAAATATGGAATAGTGCTCTACAAACACGCGAACTGAAAGTAAATACCGATAAGACGAAAATAATGGTAATAGGAAAAAACAATATACAAACAAATATACAACTAAATGATAAACGAATAGAACAAATAGACCACTTTAAATACCTGGAGATCACGATACAGAAGGATGGGAAATATGAAGCCGAAGTTAACAACAGAATAGTGAGTGCCAACAAATTATACTGCGCCCTAAGTAATTCCTTCACTAGGAAAAAAGAAGTCACTAGAAAGGCCAAGCTAACAGTATATAACTCAGTCTGTGTGGAAAATTGGTGCTAAAGGAATTTCTGCTAAGTTAGGTTTAAGAATGCGTATTGTTTGAGGAAAATATTAAGAACAAACTAGTTTAAGTAGATAAAAATTAAACAAGACAATTAATAGCTTTAGTAGATAGGTTAATCACCCTATACCGAAAGGTATACAGGGTTTCCTTTAAAGTGACGTTTAATTTATTATTTCATTATATTTAGATTTTTTTGTCATTATTAATGCATACAATAATAAATAATGTAAAACATGGGGCCGGCGAAGAGATTGCTCTGTTAGCAATCCCAGAACGAACTTAAAAAAACCTTTCGATTTCGATTTCGAATTTCGGGAAAATTCGAAATCGAATATCTCGAAAATTATTCGACATAGAATTTTTTCGACTTCATTTTCGAATTCAGCGTAAAATTTCCTGTAAGAGTCACATTTAAAATCGTAATGTCGAAAAATTTCCCGAAATTCGAAGTCGAATATCTCGAAAACTATTCGAGATAGAAACTTTTTGATTTCGATTTTGAAATCAGCGCAAAACTTCCTATAAGAATCCATTTTAAAATTTTAAAAAATCCATAATTTGACAGCGAGAGACAGACAGACAGACCGACAGACCGACAGACCGTCAGACATATAGAATTCAGTAACGAACTTTTTAAGTTCGTTGAATATAAAAAATATTAACTATGCCAATTTATAAGATGTCTTAGTTCTTCTTTCAACGCCTTCATATGTTGAAAGTAAACCTTGGGGAAGTCTGCGTTTTAATCGGGAGTGAATGTTTTGTCTGCTTTTGACTAGTCCTGCATATTTTTAAGTTATTAAAAAACCTTTTGTATTGATATAATTCGTTCTTCTGTGTACTCCTAATTACTAACTAAGCTATATATTAACTGCTAAACTTAGTAGCATTTGTAATTTGATTATATTTGTTTTAGAGGTGATACTTCATGTTTCTTCTTCTTCTCTCTATTTAGAGGTTGGCAACCACTTAGTTAAATTTTTCTATGTCAATCGCAGCTTGGATAGTCTATATTCTTATGTTTCAGAGCCAAGACAATTTTTTTCTTCCCACCCCTTTTCTTCCGTCAAGTTTTCCTTTAATTATTAGCTATGGCAGTTTGTATGTATTATTTTGGAAGGTATATCCAAAGTATGCAGTCTTTCTTTTTTACTTTCCTTATCCTATAATAAGGAAAGTAATGTAATCGGCGAAAATTTGACCTACCCAGTTTTTCACACTTCTGGACGAATTATAGCCTCAGGACACCAAAAAAGTTGGTTTGGGCCATTGGTTCGTGTGTGTGTGTGTGTGTCTGTCGGTCTGTCGGTAAACAGGACATCTCGAGAACCGTAAGAGCTAGAGACTTAAAATTTGGTATGCCAGTTACTTGTAGATAGGGGACGCAGTGCGAAGCTTTTGCTAAAAATCGGCCGAGCCTTTTGGTCGCAAGATAGCAAAATCGGTCGCAAAGCAGTCGCGAATCTAAACGGTTGAAGATACATAAATTCATGAGAATAAAAATGATTTGTTATCTCGAGATAAACATGAATTTAAAATAAAAGTTGATAAAATAGGAACTCGAAAAAGGATTTTTGCCAGAATTACCCAAATAATAGGATAAGAAAAGTCGTGTGATGTTCACACCAGATTTTTTAACTGCACTTACTAATTCTCTAACTTTCCCTACTGTTCTTAATACTTCAGCATGACTCACTCTATAAATCCAAGATATTTTTAATATTCTTCTTATTGTCCACGTTTTGAAGGATCCTACTCATTTCATAATTGCTTTTTTAGGGTCCAACTTTCCACTCTATGCAGCAAGTTGGACTACACGTAGTACTTAAAAATTTCAATCAAATTGCAAAGTTAAAGCTTTTATTGTTTAACTTCGATTGAAATTGTATGAAATCACATCTGGCTATTTCAATTCTTGTTAAAATCTCTTCATCTGGTTCTAATGAGTCCTTTATCCTGCATCCAAGATATTTGTACTTCCGGACTCTTTCAATAGGTATGTTATTTAGCGTAAGATGTATTTGTCGTACTGGTGTTTTGCTGATTACCATGTATTTTGTTTTGTATAAATTTATGTTTAATCCTGCTGCTTCGCATTGGTTATTTAATCTCGTTATAATATTTTGGAGATCTTCAGCGTTTTCGGCTAGAAGTACAGTGTCGTCGACATATCGGATATTAATAGTTTCTCCGTTTGTCTTAATTACATAGTGTTTTTGAAATACTTCCTCAGAATACACATTGAAAAAGATCGGCGAAAGTACGCAACCTTGCTTTACACCCCGTTTGATTTCAATTTTATTTGTATTTCTATCTTCAGTTCTGATTATTGCACTATTATTCTAATTTTCCATTTAATCCTAATTTTATTAGCAATTTGATCATTTGAGCATGTTTGACTCTACAGAAAGCTTTCTCGAAATCAATGAAGCAGACGAAAGCTGGTTTTTGGAATTCTCTGCTCTTTTGCAACAAGACGTTCAGACTAAATAGAGCTTTTCAAGTGCCCAAAGCACTTCTAAAACCAAATTGCAAATCGATTACCATAGTATCACATTTTTTTGTATTTTAGATCCAGCAGCTTTTCCAGTCTTTGCTAACTTTACAGAATGTTCGACTTCGGACTTGCGTATATCTGGGCCTTCTATGTCCATCATTTCCTGTAGATTAATATCTCACCTGTCGTTATCAAATAAGGTTCCTTATATATATAAAAAAGCTTCCTGTTATTTTATTTAATTCTTGTGTAAATTAAAATCATTTTGGTTGTTTTGCAATTCTTTGCATTCGTTTTTCATTGGTGGTTTTATTTCTCTTCAAATCAAGATTTGTACATTTTTATATTTGTTTTTATCTTTGTATTTGACGTTTCTATGCTCTTATATTACATTCAGAATTTGTATTTTTGCTTCTTTCTTATACACGCTTAGTACTTTCAGTTAAACTTCCCTAATGATTTTTTTTTATATCTTCTGTTTCTGTGTTACAGTGACTTTCTTTTAATTTTTGATTGAGTTTATTTTTAGTTCTTCATTTTTGAGGTTTGTAAGTTAATTCTTGTGTATGATGTTTTTTTTGTTTTTCTGTTTTTAGTTTTATTTCTATGTTGGCTACTTACAAATTGTGGTCAGTGTCGGTATCAACACCTGAGTAGGTTTTTAGGCTTTTGATCCCATGTCGGCATCTTCCCTTAACAACTATAACATCCACTTGCTTTCTTACAGTTGTGTTTGCGTTATCTTGGGGAGACTTCCAGATATACAATCTTCTAAGTGTTAGTTTAAACGTGTTTTCTAAAGTATTTTGTTTGCCTGTAAAACTCTTCTGTTTTATCGCCTTTTTTATTTGCTGCTAGTGCATATGTCTGTATGATATTAATGTTCACCTGTTTTGTTTTTATCTGCAGCATCATAACGCGATCAGGGTCCGGAATAGAGCAGATCTGTTAATTCTGCTGTCAATTAATATCCCTGCGCCGCTTTGATGGATATTATTTCTTCCAGAATAATATATAACAATGTCGTCTAACTCAAATTTCTCTGAGGATTTGCTGATGCCATCCATCGCGCCTTATAATTTTTTATCTGTGATAGATAAAAAAATAACGTTTTCAGTATTCAATTAAAGACCATAAGTCAAGTCCAGACCCCAAAAATTAGCCTGATCGGAAAATCTCGAGACCGATTTGACCGAAAGTGGCAGCAATTTTTCAGTTCCGGCCGCTAAAGTTTTGCCACTATTCACTTTCATTTGAATGTAATTCGCCGATATTCGTTTCACTAAAAATTTGTTAAACCCTATTGTTTAGTTTTATGTATAGGGCCCGCTCTGCTTTACGTGTAAAGCAAATTTTCGCTTATTAGTTATGTTTCTAACTTTCCCGTCTGGTACATACTCGAGACATTCCATGTCCTTGTCCTTTTACTGCTGTTTTTTTTGTCTGCCCGGGGATTTGTGACACCCCTGTCCAGATTGAGAGACGTCGAGAACTTTGAGCCGCATCTTTATTTTAACTTTCCATGGTGGTTATTTTGTTAATAATAGTTTAGTAGTTTTCCTTGCTGTCTACACCGCAGTACTTCAGCCTTTCTGCCTAAAGGTATCTGTTAATTATATTGATGTCTTTATATTTGCCATAGTTGCAGTATTGGTAGTTACTGATGTCCTCTACCCCTTAAAATAACAACCGCTCACTATCAGACAGACGCTGTTGCTGTTAGTTACCATGGGAGCCATTACATTCATTATTTGAAGATTGCCTCCAATAGCCTCTTATTTAGTTGAGACTGTGTTCCGATACTGTTTCTGAGATGTGCGCGTTTATAAAGTTTCTAGAAGCCATAAATGAGAGTGGGAATCCGTCCGGAGTCCAATATCCTAGGATGAGCCAAAAGTCCGGCAATCCTGATTATAGAGATACTACTCGTGGATGGAACACACCCCCACACTCTATATTAGTGCAGTATATACTGCTAAGAGCCTTTCATTCGATAATTTGGTTGTTGTTGTGGATATTGGTTAGCTTGCATATTCTGTTTAGCGTAAATATTTTAGCTTAGTATTTTATTTGATTGATTTCGATGTTCCAGTTGCTGAACTACGAATACACTTTGGCAGTTGCTGTCTGTAGGAAATTGCTACATTATTATTTTGAATTAATATAGCCGTATCGTAAGAGAATATTAGTAAAGCAGCATCTACATTTGAAAGTAGTGAGGTGCTGTAATTAAAAAAGTAGTGGTGCTACGATATTACCTTGTTGAACTCCGGCTCATATACTTTTGTCTTCGGAGATTTCGGTATTTATTTTTACAGTAAATATTTTAATTTCCAGAAAACGTAATGTTATACCTTTGAGATAGTTGAATATACCTACGTTAAATAGTTTTCTTTTCAGTTTGTCTAGCCAGACATTGTCAAATCCCTAGGCTACATTAAGAAGATCGCAGCAATATATTGCTTATATTCGAATCTATTGTTTTGATTATTTTTTAGAACTGCTAAGTAGTACAGTAAGTTTTCGTAAATCCCAACTGGCAGCGAAGAAGGATGTTAAGTCAATTCATCAATTAACCGAGAGTTAATAACCTTTTCTAGTCGTTTAGATGATGATATTAGAAGGCCATGGGGCCAGAAATTTCTATGATTTTCTTGTTTTTTCCCGGTTTGGGCATGTTTCCATCCTTTGGTGTTGCAACGTATGCTAGGAATTTTATAGTTCGTTGTGGTAACATAGCATTTGCTATGAAGTCACTTCCAGGATTTCATTCTTTTGTAGTGTTTAGAATTTAGAGTTTGGAGTTGGTTAGGTGGTGTCTGTTTGATAGATTCAGAGATAGCAGGTATAGTTCTTTCAATATAATTTATAGTATATGCTATTTCTGTTGCGGCTGCATATAATTATTGGTGTGAATGTGTCTTCCAAGTGATTGATAAAAATCTCAGCTTTGTGAAATAGTTATTAGTGTCTTCAACTATTGGTGTAATTTCTTTATATTGCTTTAGTATTCTGTTTATTGCTTTTGTCAGCCCCGGCTCGTTTTGTTTCAGCTTTTTTACGAATCTTAAGTTCAAAGTTATTCTGATTTCGTCTAGCTCTTCTTCTAGTTGGCGATTTACGTAGTTTAGTGTTCGTTTTATTAAAGATTTTTTTTGTTATCATTCTTATTTTGCTTGGTTAATAAGATCGATTTTGTAACTTGAGTGTTTGAATTTATGAAATAACTTTTAATTGGATATTACCTGGTGTACTCTATTTACCATGGATGAAATTTAGATACTGCCTTATTTATGTATTCTGCTGTTTTTAATTTGCTGATTGATTAATTAATTGGGATTTCTTCTAGCTGTGTGACCGGTCATTACACGAGAAATGGGTCAGTTTATTTGTGGGATATTTATGAATAAAATTAGAACAAGTAGAATTATTAATGACTTTTTGATATTATTTCCTTCTTGAAGCCTTATTAAAAATAACATCTAGAATGTCAGGCTGGTCATTCTACCTACTGAGTAGTCAGTACATTTTGGTGTATTTAAAAGCCAATTTAATTGGTATATCGTTTAAGTAGGATATCTTCAGGGTTAAACGTTTTACACCTTTATAATGTATTTTTGCAGTTTAAATCGACTATTGTTAGTGTAGATTCGGATGTGTTGAATATTAGTTGCATATCTGTTATGTTGAGTTTTTTGTTAGATTGCTTATAAATTAGGGTGTGTTATTGATTATTTAATGTTACTTTGATACAAATTATTTCTATATTAGGCATATAAAAATCGAATACGACGTGTTTAATCTACTTTTTCGTAGGCATGACAATTCCTTCTGCTGCTTTCATTGGAGTTTCTGTCTTTTTGTTACTTGACAGACTGAGAGTTTGAAATTGTCTTTTGACCCAAAATGGATATCTAAAAGACAGGCTATGTAGACGTTGTATCTTGTCTTTAAAAATAATTCTAATGATCGTGGGCTTTTAATGCTATTGGAATTCTAATTTATGATTGTTAGCTTTCAGGAATTCTTTGCTTCTTATGGACTATTGAGAAGAGAGGTGTAAATGTGCTTGTAATAAGTACTTTATTCTAAGTTATGAATGGAATTAAATGGTTGAATAAATTTTTAATTAGGCTGATTCGCTTTATGTTGTTCTAGATAAACATTGGACATATTGGTATTGAAGTTCAAGGGGTTATTTTGGTAAGATCACTATTGCTTTATACGGGTATTCGATAAATTTTTTATTTGCTGCAGTATCTTAGTATTTGGTCGACTTTTTAAGCATTTCTGTAGATGTTCAGTATGATGGATACATAATTTTCGCCGCAGTTAGCGCATTTGTGTGGTTTATTTGGTTTCTTGGGGTATTGATTTTAAAGATGTTCAATAGTATAATAGTTTTTAGTACATAAATATGATTGGCAACGATGGAAATAGAAAATGTTTGTTGTTGGCTTTTTCCTTACCTTCGTGGCCACAATTAAATGACGGCGATATTAGTGAAAATATTCTTTTTCTGCTTTATTGTCTTTTAAGTCTACGGCACGTACTGGCATTGATTGTTTATTTTGGTTTGAAGATGTGTGACTTTAGTAAGAGTAATTTAAGCTCAATCTTAATTTCTTGTATTGTAAATTAAGTGGGAAAGTTTTTTGATTAGAATAATTACAATTGTGATAATTGATTTTATATTTATTAAAATATTTTTTTAATTTTCTGCAATTGTCCTGTTTTGTTAAAATGTATTCGTAGCAGTATGTTGTGAATACGCCTGTTGCTAGGTTTTTAACATTGGAAGTCAGTCCTTTATGGATGATATGACTTAAAGAATAAATTGATGCAATTTTTATTTTTGGTGCTGTAATATCTGGATCGGGTTTATCATTTACCTTATCTTCGATATGAGTTGTATAAGTAGAATTTATTTTATAACACTTATGGCAGTATTTAGATATAATATATTTAGATATATTAAGCATCGTTCAATGTAGTTAGGGCATACAATTTGTGTTTATTTAACATTTCAATTTTCATTACAAGTTATTTTCCCTGATAATTGGTATTTTGAAAATTTTTACTTACTGTTTCAGCTGTGGTCAACGAATTGGTGTATATTTGATAAGTGAAGGCACTAACTTGATAGTACTGAGTTGCGGTAAACACGTCTTTGCGCTACGAAAGTCAGAATCATAACTGAAAATGCCGATTTTGTTTCAATTTTGATTCATGACAACTTAAGTTTTTAGATTCATTATTTTTGATCTTCTAAGAACTTGTTTAAAGTAAATTTTGCGTCTAGCGAGTTAAATATTTTGTAAGCATATAAGGCAACTTTAATAAATAGTAACCATGGAATGTCGTATTAGCTAAAAACTTTAAGGTTTATTTACTTATTATAAAAATTTGCTCCTATATTTTCCTATATTTGTAGTATCTAACAATATATTCATATTACGTTCCGACTTGCAGATAATCATAGGCATTTCAAGGTTGATGATTATGTTTAAATCAAATAAATATTGGTTTTGTTAAGGATTTCTTGATTGCTATTAAAATATTTTATCGTCAAAATTTATTAAGTACAACTTTTATTCTTAATGCAATTAAAATAAGTTTAAAAGAAATATTTATAGAGCTTAGTTTTTTCTGTACATTTAAGGAATGCTCTATTTTTGATATTTGTCTGTTTATAACTTCTAAATCGCTAAGGTAAATAAAAATAATATTTATAAAAATATTGGTTTTGGTATAAATGAGTAAACAAAACATTTATCTGACTCGATTTTACCCAACAGCCCTGCATTTACGATTATAATATTTAATTATTAAGTATACTAATGAGTATAATAATTAGTGACGACATCTGAACCACGCATGTCTGTTAGCCATTACATTTTCAGGCATTTGTTCCAGTTTTCCTGCTAAATCGGCGTTCAAAGATAAGACGCTCTCCTTCTCCGGCCGACATCAAAACAAAATAAATCTCGCCCTTATTAATTATTAAACAGAACCTACCGGATCTGCTTAATTCATCTAAGTAATTACTCACAGCGTGCGCTACGTTGTCTGGATCTCGAAACTGCTAGCCCTTTATAACGGCTGCAGCTGCGGCAAAGCGGTTTTCCATCAAATTTCCAAATATCTGAATAAAGCTCTTGCTGGAGAATATGTTGGCTTTAAGATGCTTAATTCCATAGTTGCATAGATCCATAGAGAAAGCCAAATAAGTTACTTAATTTAAATATTTACCCAGCTGAAAGTTACTAAATAGTTTTAATAAATTAGAATTATGTGACTTGTGTGTAAAAACCTTGTTTAGTGCACTGCAATTTTGTGCATATAATAAATATATTTTTTTGCATTTTTCCATGAGTGTTTGTGCGTGATAACAGTAGAACCGAAAACTGTCCAAGTTATTGTCAATTGCATTATAGCTCTGAAGTATCTATTTTAATTACATAGTAGAGAAGAATTTTCATCAATAAAATTACCAAAAATCACGCATAAGTTGACCCGCCTGCTATAAGTCGACATTTAGCAGAAGGGTTTGCTTTTCAGCAACTTTTTTGTTTATTGAATTTCCAACTATAAGATATTGGACAAAACCACATCATACAATATCCATACATTTATATTAAAGAAAGTATTTTGCGCATTTAAACAAATAAATATTTTAAGCAGCTATGGTAATGAATTTCACGATTCGAAAATTCAAAATTATTTGCTTTCCATCGAAAAGGTCGCAACAGAAACTAATTGCATATTAACAAAGAATAGACATTTTTAATATATTATATATTATTTATATATATTTTATATATATATATATATATATATATATATATAGGTTGACTACCTAAAGAAAGCAACAATATGTAAACCATCCTAATATCTATTAGCAATGTTGTCATTAAACAATGCCATGTAACTTTTGTGACATCACTAAACAGAAAAGGTATTTTACAAAAGGCCTAACAAACAACGCAAAAAAATATAAGATAAAAAGAACATTATGTATCGTACTTATTAAATGAAATAAAATAGGGGATACTGTGTAGCAGCAAAAATAACAAGAACGGTGTAATACCGTAAAAGAAACTTTCTACAGCGGTGCGATGAAATTAGGATAAAAACTTTTAAAAGGAATTAAGATGTTGATTAATATCTTCATAATGGTCAGTGTCAAAAATGCTGTCGAATGATATGCTGCATGACATATGTGTATAATAAATTTTCGAATTCGTAACGGTCACTTCCGGTTGCCGTTAACTGATGTGGCTGAAAATCAATCCCAAGAAAGGTACTGACCTAAGATGTGCGTGTGCAAAGTTTGAAGTGAATCCGTTGAATAGAACGGAAGTTATAGTGGTGTGGCGGCCTTTTCGCCCTTGAACTGCTTTATATCGCGGCAGCATGCGGGCCTTTGATATCTGCTACGTTTTGCCATCGTACACAAAACGGCATATGGGCTTTTGCTCAGCCGACAAGTCTGCATACGCCGTCGGCGGCACCTTTTGATATGAAAGGTGCTGTCGAATGAAAATTGCCCGAAAGGACCTACCGCCAAGCCAGGCGCGAAGCCCGGCAACATTCGCACTCCGCAGCGCGGCCAATTCGGTCATGTCTTATCATCCCGCAAATACCAGATCCGCAGCGCGGCAAGGTGGCCACCGTGGAACCATCGCCTACGAAGCAGAAGCCGATTCAGGTGAGCGATTTGGCAATACTCGTTGGTTGATATCGGTAGCCGCCCCCATCCGCTTTCGCGACGGCCGTTTAAGGGACGATTTGGGCCTTATCGGTTGACGTTCCAATACGGGCCGTACTACGTTTCCCACACCGCACCACGAGAGCGGCTATTTACACGCCTGCCTCTCCATATAGTATCTCCAGACACACAACAGACAAACAGGATGATAATCTCATTAACTTTCTATAAGCTCCGCTGTAGAAAGTTAATAACGCTAGTTATTGAAAAAGCACAAATTTTGAGTTTGAAATATAAAAAAAATAAAAAGTAGACAAGTCAAAACTTACTACCATTACTTGTAAATCTTGTACTACCATAAAATGATCAAAGCATTTATATGTCACACAATGTTTTCGAATCTCACAGGTTTAAAAATGAGTTTTACGTTGTACCAGATTTAAAAAGTACAACCACCTAAAAATTATTGCAGATGACTATATGCCTGTGAAAGTTTATATGACATTAAAACAAGATCAACACAATCAATTAATTATAAAGTGTGCACAATCTATCACAAACCAAAAAATATATGCTGTTTAAACAATATCACTTACTTCAAGATTACATCCTCAAATCATTCCTTATCTCAACAAAATAATCTGATTTTTATAAATAAAAGAAATTTCTAAAACGAATTTTTAAATTTCAATTGTCGTACTTCCAGAAACTTAATTATCGTCAATATTTTGACTATTATTTTATCAGTTACCACAAACATACAGCATGATTATCAATAAACTAATTATTGTCATTTATAAGGTTCTTTTAATTATATTGTTCTGCAACAACCACAATTTAAAATATGTTTTTGCAAGCTGTAGTAATCAAAACATAAAAACGTCAAAGGCAGTTAAGTATTTCATATCCTTATTGTCTACTAAAAGACAACATTGGAAACTAAATGTGGTAAGCTTTTTAATTTTTTGTGAGCAAGGCTACTATGTAAAGTACACTCATTAAAGTACCAGAGTAACAGTATAACAATTTTAATGTTCAAAAATAATCACAGTAAGTATTACTAATAATTCGGCCTATTTTAAACTATGGTTTAAAACCAGACCATAGTATTCAATATCATAACTAAAATATACCCTAACACCACACTTAGTAATTAGAAAGCTCCGAAAAAAATTTGTTGGTCAGTGTGCATTTTACTGTTAATATAAATGTAACAAATCAGAAACATTTGTAACAATTGAATTCAAATATAACACAAATTATGTTATAATTACAATCTAACGAGCTACCTTGCATTTTACCACAAAAACTGTGAAACATTTCTATAGAGAAATATTAGAATTGATAAGCGACAAATTAAGATTGAACGTTAAATAGGAATGCAATCACAACTGTAGATAATTTATTTACTTCAATAATAAACTGAAAAACAGATTCGAATAAATTTGAAATGAATCATTTTATACAAGTATTAATTCACTTTACGCACAGTAATACAATTTAGAAGGTTATTAGGAGCATTAAATGCCCTACAGCTTACATTTGTCTTATGTATATCTTTTTCTTTTATTTATTTTTTTTATAGAGGAACTTTACAATCTGTCAAAATCTGACATTTAGTAAATTATGTGGTACTGTACATGCATATCGTGAAGGAAAAAGTTCAATAACAAATTCCTTAAGTGGTAGTAAGTCAGTTTGGCTTGCAGCTAAATGGCACTATGAACTCGCGCACACATGCTATCATTCACTCGAAGCGGTTTGGAAGATCCAGAGTTTTAATCCGTTTAAGTCGTGGCTCATCTTCGGCAACATCGATAAGGCCCTCGACAAGGGCTTTTGGGTGGACATGAAGCCTGTCACAGTAGTGTACCGTGTGACGCTGGATTTCTTCATTTACTGAAGGTATGACTAGGTCACGACGTATAATCTCGTTGGATACATACCATGGTGCGTCCATGAGGTTACTCAACGTCTTGGCTTGAAAGTGTCTCAGAATTTCGATGTTGGAATGATTAGCTGTTCCCCAGAGCTGAATGCCGTATGTCTAGATCGTTTTAAGTATAGTTGTGTAAAGTAGGATTTTGCAATTCAGAGACAGTTGCGAGTTGCGTCCTAGTAGCCAGTACATTTTTCGAAACTGAAGGCTTAGTTGTTTTCGTTTCGTCCAGATGTGAGTTTTCCATGTCAGCCGCCTATCAAGGTGAAGTCCCAAAGTATTTGATACTTTCAGATTGTGGGAGCTGTTGATTGTTTAGCGTGACGGGTGGGTAGGTGCCTCGTCTTGTTGTAAAGGTTATGTGGACTGACTTTGTCTCATTGACCTTAATGCGCCACTTCGTAAACCACTGTTGCAGATTATTTAGGTGAGATTGCAGATTTTGGGTTGCCAATAGAGAGTCGAAATCAGATGCGAGCACCGCAGTATCGTCAGCATATGTAGCTATCAGGATTTTTCTGGAGGTTGGCAAGTCGGCAGTAAATAACAGGTAGAGGACCGGCCCCAGCACGCTACCCTGAGGGACACCAGAGATGA
Organism: Sinelater perroti; assembly: GCA_036346155.1. Lineage (NCBI taxonomy): Eukaryota > Metazoa > Arthropoda > Insecta > Coleoptera > Elateridae > Sinelater > Sinelater perroti. The sequence continues at coordinate 3,766,208 of JARFIY010000005.1, read as the reverse complement.
TGCGAAATAAAGTTGTTGTATATTCACCATGTTTGACCAGAAAGTGTCTGTCAGCGAGGTAGGACTTAATAAGTAGAAAGCAATCCGGAGGCATTAAAGGTTTGATCTTAAATAGCAGGCCATCATTCCAAACCTTATCGAACGCTTGCTTTACATCTAAAAATAAAGTCGTTGGTGATCTTCTCTACGACTCGAATCCAAAATCCAAATTGATGATCAGGGAGTAGGTTATTATCCTGTATTATAGGTGTCAGCCGAGTTAGGAAGAGTTTTTCAAAAACCTTGGATAGGACTGGTAGCAGGCTTATTGGTCTGTAAGACGTTAGTTGTTCTTTAGGTTTTCCAGGTTTGGGAATGACAATGATTGTAGCGACTTTCCATTGCAGAGGGATAAAGCACAGTCTTAACATCGCGTTAAATAAGTAGGTGATTTACAGAAAACCCTTCTCAGGGAGCTCCTTTATAATTTTCCCCGTTATTAGGTCATACCCGGGAACCTTTTGGGAGTTAAGGTTGGTCAGAATTTGGGATTTTATTTCGGCTATTGTAAATTTTGTTAGTGGAAGACACATTTGGAGTGGTGCCTCCAGGGATTGTTAAATTATATTTTCCTCAGCTTCTGTGATTTCTGACGGGAAGGGTTGAAATACCTCCGCTAGGTGTGTTGCAAAGGCGAGAGCCTTTTCATTGTCAGTTCTAGCCCAAGTTCCGTTCTCAAGACGTACGGGTGGTTTATGTTGGATTGATCGTTTTGAGCTTTCGGGTTGCTCTCCAGAGAGAGTAATCAATTGCTTCCGTCGGTGTTAAGGACTTCAAATAGTTTTGAATACCCTGATTCTTTATGTCAGACAGAGTTCTTTTGAGGTCAGCTGCGGCTTGGTTAAATCTCCGCTTGTCTGCAGGATGTCTGGTTGTTTGCCACTTTTTCCGGAGTTTGCGCTTTTCGGCGATTTTCTGTTTGATCAATAGGGGGCAATCAGTGGTAGAGATGCGTTGGGGTTTCTGTGGAGTGGCTTGCTAAGAAGCTTGCTAAACAATTGCAGTAAAGTGCTCTATTGCTATGATCAAGTCGTTTTCTGTTTTTAATGGAATATCCGTTGGAAGAGTGTTTTCAATTTGCTCTCTGAACAGGTCCCAACCCGTATGTTTACTGCACAAGGTGGGATTACTTTGATTGATTAACACATGCGTTTCAAATGTTAATATGATGGGTGAGTGATCAGCAGATAAGTCTAGGCAGGACTGAATGGTTATATGGTTAAGGGGGATTCCTTTAACAACAGCAAAGTCTAGTAGATCAGAGAGTTTCGTCAGGTCTGTTGGCCAGTAAGTAGGCTCACCAGTGGAGAGATAATGTGCTCTAACGCTAGTAATTGCTTTTAGCAGTTCTCTGCCTTTGGTTAAAGTTATTCGAGAACCCCATTGTTCATGCTTGGCATTAAAATCTCCGCATGTGATAAATCTGTTGCCCAGGGTAAGTAGATAATGTTCATATTGAAGTTGTTTGTTGTTGTGGCGTGGAGGACAATATACCGCAGATATTGTTATTGGTCCTGTCCAATCTTCTATTACTACTGTTGTTGCTTGGAGATGCTCTAGCTTATATTCAGAGAGTTCATGATGTTTAATAGCGATTTTAATTATCACCGCTGTGTCGGCATGAGCCCCACCGTCAGGGTATTTGGTTGAGTAGACTGCAAATCCAGGGATTTTGAGAAAGCTTCTGTCAGTGAAGTGCGCTTCTGAAATCAGCATAACATCTATTTGTTGATTTATAAGGAAAGAAGATAGTTCCTCTTTATGTTGTAACAGTCCATTGGCAATCCATTGTGCAATTCTAATGTGATGAGTCATTGTTGGGTTTAACGACGAGAGCGGTTAATAGGTTAAGCATTGTTCCCATTTGTTCCGTCAGACGTGTAATCTGTTACAGAAGGCTGTTCATCATTTTTTTCATTTCATTTATGTCATCTGATGAAATAGTTGGTGAAAGTTGTTGAGGTTGGGGTTGGTTTGGAGAGATCAGTGGTAGGTTACTTCTCACCGCTTGGGCATGTGTTAGATTAGATTGAGTGCGTCTGGAAAGGATATGGGAGGCATTATCAAGTTGCTTCCTTCGTAATGGAGTGTACATTTTTTGTTGCAATTCCTTATAGACTGTGCAACCCCTACAGTTGGCGGGGTGATTGCCGTTGCAGTTGATACAGCGTACCTCATTATTTTTATCTTTACGTAGGCGTTGAGATGTCGCGTGACTTCCGGTGCACTTAACACACCTTGGGCTCCGATTACAGAAGTTCTTCGGTATGACCAAAACGCTGACACCTGGCGCACTGTGTGATTTGTTGGGTAGGACGAGGTGGTTCAATCTTTACTACTGAGTGAGCAAGTCTAGTAATGTTGTATACTTCCTTATTACTATCGTCCGGTTTCAGATCAACAAAGAATAGCGGTAGTTCTTTCTTAGTGTATCTTTGTTTAATGTTCCATACATTAGTAACTTGATGGCCGTGCCCATTTAATTCTACCTTTAATTCTTCCAGGTTAGTGGAAGGGTGTAAATTTCTGATAACTATTCGAAAATTGCGCTCTTGCTTTGTCTGAATCTATTTTCTCCGTTAATGCCTTAACTATAAGCCTGTATTTATCTGAGGTTTTAGGTGTGATTTTAACCTATCATTATATAATATTTAACAATGCCTTTCAGTTCCACAAAATAAAGCAATACTTTCACCAAAATAAAGATCGCGTTTGGGCCTTAATGGGTTTCCGGTCCCGGTTGTTCACAAATAGATGCCAAATCCGATTTTGAATTTAACCAGATTTAATTTAAAGGTTGCTTGTTTTGTGGGATATTGATAGTTTTTCATAATCCTTTAGCTAGGTTTCTTTTGGGAAAATGGGGTTTTTAAATTTAAAGGGGAAAAAACCCCTTTTTGGGGGGTTTTTAAAGGTTGGTTGAAATCCCGACCTGGGCCCCCGGGGGCCCAAAATTTCGGCACCCCCGGGGTTCGCCGGTTTCCCCCGGGAAAACGGCCCCGGGCTTTTTCAGGGAACCCAAAAGCTGGACCCGGTCGCCCCAAACCTTTTAAAAAGTTTAAGGGGGGCCCGAAAATTTTGGGCCCCCCAAAAGCCCAAAAATTTAAAAAAAGGGGTTTTCCCTTTTCCCCCCAAAATTGGACAAAGGGGAAATTTCCTTTTACCCAAAAATCCCTCCAGGTTTTTTGGGAAAACCAAAAACCATTTCAAATTTACTTTAATATTTGGGTTATTTTTACCCCATTTAAGGGGGAGGGTTTTTTCCCCCTTCCCGTTCGTTTTTTTGGGGGAAAAAACCACAAAAATTTTCCCGCCCTTTTTTCCCGTTTTTTCCCAATAAAAATTTTTAAAAAAGGAACAACAATTTAAAAGAAAAAAAAACCCCTTAAATGCTCTAACAGCTGTTACTGAAATAGAACAATATAAAACAAAGCAATGGCTGATAATATAGTTAAGCTAAGTGCAAATACTCCAGACACATACCGTAAGTTAGTAACATTCATGAAGGAAACAGGTATAATTTACCACACATATCAGATGAGAGAAAATAAAGCTTATAGAGTTGTCATTCGTAACCTCCATCCTACTGTACCTGGTGTGCTTTTCGCCCTTGAACCGCTTTATATCGCGGCATGCGGGCCTTTGATATCTGCTACGTTTTGCCGTCGCACACAAACACATCTGGGCTTTTGCTCAGCCGACAAGTCTGCATACGCCGTCGGCGGACTTTGATATGAAAGGTGCTGGCGAATGAAAATTGCCGCAAAGACCTGCCGCCAAGCCGGCGCGAAGCCCGACAACATTCGCTACCCGCAGCGCGACCGTTCGGTCGTGTCTTCACCGCAAAAACGTTCGCACGCAGCGCGGCCAATTCGTCGTCTTATCATCCTGCAGATACCAGATCCGCAGCGCAGAGGTGGCCACCTGGAATCGCCGACGAAGCCGAAGCCGAAGCCGATTCAGGTGAGCGATTTGGCAATATTCGTTGGTTGATATCGGTAGCCGCCATCGGCTTACGCGACGGCCGTTTAAGGGACGATTTGGGCCTTCTCGGTTGACGTTCCAAACGGGCCGTACTACGTTTCCACACCGCACCACGAGAGCGGCTATTTACACGCCTGCCTCTCCAGTACCCTCTACCGAAATAGCAGAATCGCTGGTAGAGAAAGGTTTCAAAGTGAGAGCTGTAACAAACATCAAACACAGAATTACAAAATTATCCCTACCAATGTTTTTTGTAGACTTGGAACCTGCTGAAAACAATAAAGACATTTACAACCTTAAATTCTTAAATAATCACGTTATAAAAGTGGAGCCGCCACGTAAAAATACATCAATTGTCCAGTGTACGAGGTGTCAACAATATAACCATACCAAAGCCTACTGTAACCGTCCCTACGCTTGCGTTAAATGTGGAGGACCGCATGACACTAAGACATGCAAGAAATCAAAAGATTTGCCGGCTAAATGTGCTTTATGTGGCGGTGATCATCCCTCCAACTACAGAGGCTGTACAGTACACAAAGAATTACAAAACAGACTTAAACCAGACACACAGACTCAAAACAGGTTTATCAATTCAAACCACTTACCACCCAGCAACAACAGACAACACTCAAAGTTCACACCCTCAGCATACAGCCAAGTAGTACAAGGTGACACTGTACAAGCCAACAGTCAAGACACAATCTTACAAAAGTTCTTAGAAGAATTCAAAATGATGTTCACCCAGCTAATGCAACAAAACTACATGATAATAAACATGTTGTCTACTGTCATAAATAAACTTGTCGTTAATGTCTAAGTCCTTACGAATATGTTTATGGAATGCGAATGGCATCCAATCAAAAATTCAAGAAATCGAATTATTTTCAAAACTCCATAATATAGATATATTTCTTATATCAGAAACACATCTTACGGACAGAACTTATATAAGAGTTCCGCACTATACATGCTATGATACGGAACATCCGGATGGTACCGCCCACGGAGGAACAGCGCTACTCATAAAGAGCTTAATAGTTCATTATGAACTACAAAAATATGAGGATCCATGCCTACAAGCAACAACAATACAAGTTTGTAAATTACCAACCCCAATTATCATATCTGCTGTCTATTGTCCACCAAGACATAATATTACCGAGGACCGCAAGCCGTTTTTCCAATCACTTGGCAGTATATTCATATGCGGTGGAGACTTCAACTGTAAGCACACCTACTGGGGATCTAGGCTAATTACCACTAGGGGTAGGGCTCTATATAACCTCCTACGAGAAGAAAAATATGGATACCTATCAACTGGGGAGCCAACATACTGGCCCACGGACTATAATAAAACACCTGATTTGCTGGACTTTTTTGTTACAAATGGAATTTCTTCTAATTATACGGATATTATCAGCAATCTTGACTTATCTTCAGATCATACATCAGTTATCGCTACAATCAGTACAACGATAATTAAAAATCACTAAGACCATCACTTTATAACAATGAAACAGATTGGGACTCATACAGATCCATTCTTCAAGAAACACTACAATCAAATATTAGCTTAAAAACTCCCCAGGAATTAGAGCAAGCTACTGATCACTTTATCACTACTCTGCAAAATTCAGCATGGAAATCCACACCTACGATCACAAACAGCGTTCAAAGAGATATAAATATTCCTAATGACATACTTGAATTAGTTCGACAGAAGCGAAGAGTGAGAGCTAGATGGCATAGAACACAACATCCAGCTGACAAAACAGTGTATAATAGATTAGCAAATACCTTAAAGAACCAACTACACAAGATAAGGCAGGAAACTTTTAACCATTATATAACTGCATTATCAAGAACAGATAATAGCATTTGGAAAATCGCCAAAGCAAACAAATGGCCACAAAAAACGAATCCCCCACTAAGAAAAACAAATAACGAGTGGGCTAGAACAGATCAGAAAAAGGCAGACTTATTTGCACGACACTTTGCTAATGTTTTTACGCCCTACTCAGATGATCCTGATGATACAGTAAACAGTTTCTTGGACATACCATTGCAACTGTCGCTACCTATCGAGAGATTCACCTGTGCAGAGCTGGAAGAAGAAATTCAACGTCTTAACCATAAAAAAGCAGCAGGGTACGAACTAGTATCTGGTAAAGTGCTTGCTGAATTACCTAGAGTTGGTCTGGTGTTTCTAAGGAACCTTTTCAATTCTATCTTACGTCTCCATTATTGGCCGTTACCACTTAAATATAAATAAATAAAACCAGGTAAACCTGTTGAGGAAATTACATCTTACCGTCCAATAAGCTTACTGCCCCAAGTTTCTAAACTGTTAGAAAAACTTTTAGTCAGGAGAATACATGAAACAGATATATTGGAAAACTGCATCCCGGACCACCAGTTTGGGTTCAGAAAGTATCACTCTACCATTCAGCAATGTCATCGCGTCGTAAATATGATCAACACAGCACTGGACTCTAAATCTTACTGTCCAGCAGTATTTATTGATATACAACAGGCGTTCGATAAAGTATGGCATAAGGGGCTCTTATACAAACTCAAATTACACCTTCCAAGTGAATATTATTTACTTATAAAATCCTATTTATCAAATCGACACTTCCAGATAAAGTATGGCCAAGAATATTCTGCCATTCATTCAATCAACTCCGGAGTACCACAAGGCAGCGTTCTTGGACCTCTTCTATATACATTGTACACGGCAGACATACCTACAACAGTAGCTACAACTATAAGCACCTTCGCTGACGATACAGTCCTTCTCTCTCATCATACCAATCCTCAAATAGCCTCCTTAAACATCATCTGTCCCTCTTACAAACCTGGTTAAACAAATGGAGAATCCAAGTGAACGAAGCCAAATGCACCCAGGTAAATTATACCCTAAATCGCTTGGAATGCCCGCCGGTGCATCTAAATAATATAGCAATTCCTCAAGCAAATGAATCCCGCTACCAGGGCCTTCATTTAGACAAAAGACTCACGTGGAAACTGCATATATTAAAGAAACGAAAGGAAGTTGATCTACGACTTAAAAAAATGTACTGCTCACTTGGTAGGAAATCGTGTCTATCTTTAGAAAATAAGATTCTACTTTATAAAATAATAATTAAACCTATCTGGACCTATGGCATTGAGCTGTGGGGATGCTCCTGTAAGTCAAACGTAAACATAATCCAACGCATGCAATCCAAAACACTGAGAATGTTATCCAATGCTCCCTGGTGTGTTAGCAACGACACCCTGCATACCGACCTGGAAATGCCGACAGTAGTAGAAGAACGTACTAAAAGAAGCAACAACCATTTCCTGCGACTTCAAGTTCATCCCAATGTTCTGGTATCCAGCCTGCAACATGATCCACCTCCTAGACGACTACAAAAAACGTGGCCCATTGATCTAAGAAGAAACTAACGGAATAACATCGATGGATGGACTCCCCTCACGTCACTACTGTCATCTCATTAGCTCATAGGACCTTATTATATGTTTATTATGTAAAATGGTTCTGATTGTTAATCTGCAAATAACTATAAAAAAAATTTATATTATTCATGTGCTGATTCCATTCTTTCTTTTTATTAAACACCCATACGTTAATGTTACCTATCCTGCATTTTAGAATAAGGTTTTGGCTTTTTTTTTCTGTTACTAATGTTGTAGCAGCTATCCTGTCTAGTATTTTTACTTCTGTTGTATCTAATTAGGAGTTGCCCACCAAAAGATATTTTTGGCGCCCTAAGCTGACAATTTTTCACACGTCTTCTCTCAAATTTTTTTAAGGTGAAAACGTATAAATTTTTAATTGTAGCGACTTTTTCCGTGGATTGGAGACGTGGAACAATTTTTACGTTTTACGTTCCTTTTACAAAACACGAGCCTCCTAGTATAAATTAAAATCTCAGAACACCACCACGCCAAATTTAATGTCAGCCGTCTTTGTTTACTTTTCTTTCAAATGTATATTTCTAATAGTCGTCAATATGGCGGGTATAATAACAGTTTTGTAAATTCAGGATTTTATTTCGATACCAATATGCTTATTTCGCTGTCCATCTATTGTGTTCTTCAAATATGCCGCAACCTTTATCGTCTTTGTTGTTTGATTCCTTACTTCTGCTTGGGTGTCAACAAATGCGGATATTTCTATTTAAAAGTAAAATGTTGATATTATTATGTTAAGCAGGTTTACTGTTTTATTGAACTGATTTAACAATCTTTGCAGATAGTTTTAGTTCTCACTAACTAACGTTACTTCATTAGACTAGCAAGTAAGAACTTTGACTTTTTCGTCTTTAATTTTATACCCCTTCTGTCTGCACACTTGCTTGATTGTTTTATTCATTATAACGCGAATTTAGTTAATCTTCTTGTCAAATATTTACTGGTATATGTTCATATGCTTTATCATTTATTTTTACTTGTATATATTTTTTGCTGCATAAGCATTTTTTTAACTCTATTCAGCCAAATGCCTTAGTCATGTAAATAATGTATATGAAAGCCGATCGATTGTATTCTATTGACTTCTCAGTTATTTGTCTTATAACTAATACGATGTAAGTACAAGAACTTTCTGACCTAAATCCTTGTTGCTAATTAGCTAATGCTAGAAGTTTATTTTTTTCTTGATTTTAGTAGTAGTTTTAAAGTATCACATTTCTTAAATAAAAAAGTAATTATACTGCTTCTCCATTCATTTAGAATTTTATAGGAACAGAGAATTGCAAATCAAAATTGTTAATTGTTGCTTGGACTTCTCTCTTCCACATTTGAACGGTTCATTAAGAATTTCGTTTTGGTCAAAGCTTCTTATTCTTTAGTGTTCAAAGTGTTATTTCTGTACCAGTAGTTTCTATCAGAACATGGTATATTCAGTACTGTTTTAAGTTTTTCTTTCTAATAACTTTCTTTTAAGTATCTTTTTCTATGTAATGTGCAGTAATGTATTCACTTGCAACTTTTTTAAAATTTTTGATTGATTTATATTTTTGCATCTGGATCCCATAAAATTACTTCTCATAATTTTAAAAATATTTTCCAACCTTACAATTAGTTTGTCTTACTAGTAAGTGTGTCTTGTTACAGATTTTCTTACACATATCATAAGTTTTTGTTATTTGTATTGTTTTATATATTATATGTTCCTTATTTTTGTTTTTGATTTTTTTTATTTCCTTTCGGAACCGTACTGTTACCCTTGGTATTTATCCTCGTGGTTGTTTTTTAACGCATTCTTTCTATTTTTTTATAAGCGGTTTCGATATAAACTTTTTACTTTCCTTATCCTATAATAAGGAAAGTAATGTAATCGGCGGAAATTTGACTTACCCAGTTATTCACATTTCTGGACGAATTATAGCCCCAGGACACCAAAAAAGTTGGTTTGGGGCATTGGTTCGTGTGTGTGTGTGTGTGTGTCTGTCTGTCGGTCTGTCAGTAAACAAGATATCTCGAGAACCGTAACAGCTAGTGACTTGAAATTGTGTATGCGAGTTACATGTAGGTAGGGGACGCAGTGCGAAGCTTTTGGTAAAAATCGGCAGAGTCGTTTGGCCTCAAGGTCACAAAATCGGTCACAAAGCGGTCGCGAATCTAAACGGTTGAAGATACAAAAAATTTACGAGAATAAGAATGATTTGTTATCATGAGATAAACATGAATTTAAAATAAAAGTTGGTAAAATAGGAACTCGAAAAAAAATTGAAACTCAGGATTTTTAATATACCGGGTGTTCATAAAATGTTTCGGGAAATTGCTATTACCGGATAGATCAGACCGAGGTGAACAAAAAATTATAATGAAATTTTTTGATCCGAGGTCATATAAATAAGTTATAACCGATTAAAAATTAATTAAACGGACCAATCACAGCGCGCTCTGAGAGCTACCTGGCCAACTGCGGGAGGACGGGGGGGAGCGCTTGGCCGCTAGGAGGGAACAAGCAGGCAATAATGGCGAAGGCTGTGTGGCCGAGCTCGTACGGTTACCTTCAGAGACGTAGCAAAATTTCGATTGTTGGACTCCCGCATCGTCGTTTTTTAAAATAACAAATTTTTAGACGAGAGCAGCGCAGGGCCGAGACGATGGATTCGCGCCTCGTCCTTTTTTAAAATAACAAGTTCCGGGACGAAAGGTATAATATATATAATAATAGGATAAGGAAAGTCGTGTGATGTTCACACCAGATTTTTTTACTTGTATCCCATAGTGATTTCAAAGTTATCCTTTCTGTGCTTATTCCTGGCTCATTAGACTTGCTATTGGATTTTGGTGTTATTATTATTTTTTGAGTGACAGGCTATAGTTACTACTCACATTAGCGAAATTTACTTATTATGACCAGTATTTCTAAAGAGTGTATTCGTCTAAATTCATCTAGAGATTGTGATTTGATCTATCATTGACTGTTGTTCTCAGATAATCCAAAATGTGCATTTATACTGTGATATGTGGTTGAAGTAGGAATTATTAATTGAGCAGAAATTTAACATAAGGTCTTCAATGTCACGTATAGTACATTCGTTAATCCCCAAAGATTACTTCATCATCATTTCAACGTCATAAATGGTTTATTTCGTGGCAGAGACGAAATACAATTTTGCAATTTGTTGTAAAAAATATCTAGTTCTTGTTGTGGTTTATTGTTTTCGGGCGCGTATATGGATGTGTGTTTTAACATAGATTTTCGTTCTTTCATATTTAATGTTTGGGATTCCAAGTACCGAAGAATAGGATATTTTTCATTATCCATTTTGAAAAACAGTTTAGTCAAAGACAAATTTTGTTTCTATGGATTGTTTTTTTTATACCAGACAAAGAGTTAACATAACCCAGAAATCCTGTTTATTTGTTCGAGCTTCAGACTGGCAACATGGTCAATGATCTGTTTAGCATATCCAATAGTCGTGCAGGCAGAGTTTGACTTAATAAATAAACTATCTACTAATCGTAATTTAAAATTTAAGTTCCATATTAATAAATATTTTAATGGGATTTTATTTTCTACTCATTTTAATTTATATTAATTGTACTAAAATAAGTTAATATAAAAACCAATAGATCAAAATGGGGCGCAAAACAAGTAGTACAAAAATAACTAATTTGCTTTTCGTTACCAACACCGTGCAACGTTTCAAACAGTTTTTGAAAACAAAAAGTACTGTTATATATAATTTTGCAACATTGGCTAATACTTAGAAACTACCTAAAAAATAAAGGCTCCAAAATAAGATAAAAGATTAAATCTCTGATATAAAACAAATCGAAGCAGGTCAGTTTCAACAGAGTTGAGACGTCCGCATTATTTACTTCATACATGAGATACACCAATTATGGAACAATATGATATGGGTGTCATTGTTAAAGATGCAGTAATTTTATTAACAAATTGATTGGCATAAAACCTTAATCTAATAAAAGAGTTGTAAAAATAAAAAATTAAAGGAAATGAAGCTGAAATAAATAACGTAATTTTTATATTAAACAATTAACTTATTCTTCAGTTACTATTAAGAATACATTAGTTCGTTGAGGAAACAATAATAAATAGGGGTTGTTACAGTTTTCGATTTATAATTTTTATTTTTTTTAAGACATGAATAGAAAGTTTCCTGGCCATATATTGTAAGTCTACTATTTGAGATTATAAATGTAAATGCTGATTATCCTAAAACGAATATAAGTATGTTTACTAAAATAAAAAATTATAATATATACAACTGAAACAATCTACGTCGTTACCGGGTTGGTTGTCACAGACCTTGGCGTTGATTGTCACATCTATTTTAGGTTTACCAAACAGGAATAATAAACAATTGAAAAACTTTTATTAATACGTTTTTGTTTAATATAAGTCCCATCAGAATTGGACTTAAAAATATAAGTATAGGTAGCTAACAGAATGGTATATTTAATTCGCAATATACAAAAAAATAATGTTTTGTTACAGATTATTATATACGACTGAGTTAGTACGAGTCTAATCTAACCAGTTGAACCATCACGCTCACAATTATGGCAAATTATATATATATAAGACTTTCGTTTGTCCAATTTTTGCTTTCGACGCGCTGCACGCACTTTTTTAAATTTTCTGTTTGAAAATGCATCCAAGCACACAATACAATAGCAGTGTTCTTTATCTTTGCTATCTTCTTTTATTTCTTTTTGTACATGGTAATTATAATACTAGGACCGGGTATAGCTGCTCAAGAAATGGATGTAACTTTGCCACTAGGCCTAGGATTTGGCGATTTGAGAAATTGTTGAAGATTCGGTATTCTTACACGCATTTATTTCTTCAGATGTTTCCGGATTTTCTGAAGGCAGATCTCCCGAATCATCTAAATTTAGATGGTATGTTACAAAACTGGGTAAAAAATCATGGTCGCCAGAGGATACGCAGATGCAACTATTTCCGGTATGTTGTATATGATCATTGTAGAGCCAGGATGATTTATCCAAGCATCGCAAAAAAATAACATATTTCTTCAATGTACCATATACGGTTCAGTCCGGTAGCTGAAGACAGCGAGTACAACGAGGAGAAAATGTCAGCATTATTACACCGTTATCTTTAGAGTAATTTAATTTATCGATCGAAAGATGGGGATCATAATTATCGAGCAATAATAAGCAAAGATAATCATTTGAACCCTTGGCATGGTTAACAGAATGCTGCATAAAAGTGAAGAAATCTTCCTCCTTTACTCACCTTCAAGTATTGCTGGTCCCACAACAATCTACTGGGCTATTTCGGATAAAATTGTATTTAAAATAGACCCTGGGGAAAACTAAAAATGGCAGAATACAGTTTCCGCTAGTAGATATTGCCGTGGTCAGTGTAACAAGGGTGTCTCACCGGATGGCATGGTTTTTAATTACTTACAGCCTTGGCGTGCCACAACGTTGTTCAATTTCTGGACGACAATGATCCCCGTTTTGTCCATATTACAAATGTTTTAAGGTAGATATTTGTATTTGCCCATTACCAAAAATAACTTCTCAAAAAACACATTTTTGTTGTTGTTGTTGAAGTTTGTTGCATGGGCTAGGCTAGTTACCTCTGGCGTTCTGAGTGAAAGGATAGGATGTCGCGTTAGGAAATTGCTAAACCAATCAGCTACAGTTTGTTTAGTTTTCGTCTACTTTGCAGGAAACTCAAGCCAATGCTAGTTAGTGTGCTAATTTCCTAACTTCTTTAGGATTAAATCCGTAATATATGCCTGGTGCTTATTCAACATGTTGTTCAAGATCTCTTTCAAGTGAATCATAAAAACTTGCTTATTTTTTATGCAACCGACTAATGTTGTAGGTTGCAACAAATTGCTTTCTATCTCTTCAGCACACATTTTAGCACAATATCTGGTTACCGTACGGTAATTTATATTTCTTATATTTATAAATCTTTAGAAACGGTTCGAATTGATACGTTTTGCGCTTTATTGTACGAACTGCTCTAAGTATTACATCAGGAGGTGTTTTCCATGATTTGTTTTTTTAACAAATCTTTGAGGCATAGTTGCGATGAAATAGAATAAATAAAGAGCAAATTGCAAAAAATGGTCTTATCGGGTTTGTTGTCACATTTAACAGCCATACCCGTTTGTTTTGTGACAACCAATCCCAAACTGCCATTTTATACAAATTTCTTGATTATTAATTGATGTGATATTCCTACGTTTTGAAAACACTTTCACAAACTGCATAGAGCTACAGTTGCTAGATAGTTGAAGAAAAATTAATATCATGCTTTTCTTACCTGCTATTTTTGTCCAGATCTGAGAACAAAGTTTTACATTAGAGCACCGAAGATTAATAAACTGCTATAACTTTGACTCTGTGCAAATGAGCTAATACTTCGTAGGACTTGCAAGTAAGCAACCCTCAACTTAACTACGTATAATATTTTATTATTTATTATTGAGTTGCGAATAAATAACTTTGTGACAACTAACCCGTGTGACAACCAGACCAGGTCTCCTCTATGGTTTATATTTTGTTAGCTATTTATTCTGAAAGATGAATAATAAAAAAAATGATATCCAAAAATTTAAATAAATAAACATAATTAAGAGCAATACAAATAATATATAATAAATATATATAATAAACAAATACAATTATTTTACATTATTACAGTAGGGTATTTATTACAAATTATTCTTTGTAAAATGAGATATGAATTTTAAAATGTCATATTTCTATAACGAATTATACAGGGTGTCTCACAAAGATTTTCTAAGACTTCGGCCATAGGTTTCTTACAACATTTAACCAAAATGATTCCATTGTTAAAAAAGGTATATCTATTAGATTCTTGCGTTTAATTTTATAAAAATGATTGTGTTATTTATATTATCACTAGTTTATTTACTACTTTACACAAGGTGTTTTATAAGGTAGTTTCAAGACTTCGTGTATAGGTTTTTTGAAACATTTTAATCAAAAAAATTCCTTGTCAATAGAACGATAAAATGAGGAAATCACAGATAAAAAGGATATTCATTGTCTTTTTTTACTGTGAATGTGTTTTCTATAAAGACCTACGGTTAATCCTGTATTTTACGTATAAATGTTTAAATGGTTGACAGGAAAGACTAGTGTATCTATGTGAAGATTGTAAATACCTGAGTTATTCATTAGACCAATATTCCAAGCACGCACTACTAGTGAGAGAGTTTGTAATAAAGAAACTGTAACAACGCTGCTCTACCATTGCTATATCCCGGAACTAGAGCTCTCTAACATTTTTTTTTGTTTTGTCTACAGTGCATTACGTTTTTGTAATTATTTTTGATAATATATCGTTGTTGAATTGTAAAATTACTCTGTAACTTGTAATCTATAGTCTGTACGATGTCATTGGGTAAGGAGACACGCAGCACTAATTATGTTATTTTGCCTAAATCTTTATTTCTCACTCTTTTGCGCAGCACATAGTTTGCTGGCATACCATATTGTTGATGTCAGTAAAGTAATTATTCTTGCAATAAATGTAAAATTCCTAAAACAAAACAAGGCAACATATATGTGGAAATCAAAAACACTTGTTAAAAAGTGCATAATGCGACATTTGGAGCGTTGAAATTGTAGACTATCTACCGGAAAGGAGAATAGCCCACATCATAACAACGAATAAGGATCAAGCAACCTTACGTCTTTTTGAAGACAAGTCAAACTTTTTGCTGCATTGTGCTCAAATGAAATTTAGTAAATAGTAATTCGCGTCTCCGTAAATACAATTCAAAGCTACGTGAAAAAAACAAATTGAGTAAAATAATAAAATTGTTGGTCGGGATTAGAACAATGTTATTTTCAGAGACAAGTACTTGTTCGGACATGGCCCTCTTTATCAAAAGCGTGGTGAGCAAAGAGTAATAGGATTTCTTAGCATATAATAAAGGTTCATGATGGGGAATGCTTCTGTAAACGCAATTTTGGTACTCTTTCTACTTAGAGACAATTTAAGAAGCAAGAAAATCTACATCATCTATCAGAAATGCTTGTTGAGGTTTGCCCAACAGTTTTTTCACTAAACAAGTTAGGTGCGGCAAGAAGACAATGGCTCTAAACATCGCATCAAAAGAACGTCGCTACAAATAAGTAATAGAGGTGATTGAACCAGTTATTAGGTAATTGCGGATAACACATAATTAGGGCCCAAGAGTTCGCGTAGGATTCGGCATAGTCGATCTACCGCTGCTCGAAAAAGCGCATAACATTCAATTTTTTCCGAGTATTTTGAAATGTTTTGCTTTTATATACATTTATATAGTTTTTATTTGACTTTGAAAGTGAGCACGTTTGCTACACCCTGTTATCTTTGGAAATTCTGGGTGCATCATATCACTTTGAAAGTGTATGTATAATTTAAATTTATTACTGTAACAAAAGTATGTATTAATTCACGTTTCCAATAAAAACGGCACAGAACCTAAAATTCCGGGTGCACAAGCAGACTCTAAAAATTACGATTTTACGTTCAGTATTCCTATTGAACAAGGATATCAATAAAATAATTACAATAATCAACTTAATTCACAGCCCGTGTAGCCAACGCTTCATCAGGCATACCAGTCATCTCTTTTTTAATTAATCCGCAACCACTGTCTTTTTCTCAAGCAGTGCAAACTAGCAAAACTAACAATTAATGAATACCGCAAATAATAATTTTAATCGAAGACTACAATACGCACGTAAATGCAAATTTAATCGAATAATTGAATACAGATTAACAGACTTTAACGGCATAAGATAACTCGACAAAACCAAAACATAGTTAGCAAACAATCAAAAACGGAAAAAGAAACCACCCAAATCTAGGCTTTAGCCGAAAACAATTCATCTCTACGAATACATCAAACAAATACGAAGTCCTCTCGCAAACTCAACGCGACAATGCTAGTCAAGAGCAAACACCTAATAATTGACAAACTAAAATCGTGAAGCCATTACCGGTTTATATCCACGAAGTATACAACTACAACTAAGTTATTAGTAATATTAATAAAATCAAAGAGAATAAACAATACTACACAACAGTTTTGTCAAATGATTAAACTAAAATCAATACTAATATAACAGACTCATACAGAAAGCTTACCAAACACTTTAAAGATGAAAATATATTTTATCACACATACTAGCTAAAAGAAGAATATGTATACAAGGTGGCTATTAGACATCTTTACCACTCTATGCCAGTTTCGGAAATAATAAAAGTACTTGGAGCTCTTGGCTACATATTACGTAACATTATTAATATACGTCGTAGAGTGACCAAACAAACTTTACCACGATTTATGGTAGACTTAAAACCTAAAGAAAATAATAAGTTGGTTTTTGATGTAAAACATCTAAGTAATATGCTTTTTACAGTTGAACCTCCCAGGAAGACACAAATCATACTTTAGTGCACCCGCTGTTAAGAGCACGACTATGCGAAAAGAAATTGTAATAAACCATGTGTCTGTGTCAAATGCGATGGTAGTCACGCAACCCATTTATGCAAAGAAAAACCCAACACTTTAGCCACTTGTGCTTTATGCAATGGACAACACCTGGCTAATTACAAGGGGTGCTCTGTATACCAAGACACCCAGATAGCCACAAATTTAACATTCAGATTACTCACAAACAAAACCAGGCCATACCAGTCGCAACCAAACATAACCGAATTCCCACCACTTGCAAGACAAAATATTAACTTAAATTCGAAAGCCATAAACCATCCTTGTCACAGACCTCCCTTTTTGCAACCACCAAACAGAAGACCTCCTACTCATACATCCAACAAACAGCAGACAAGCATCAATCAAATATTCTCCAACCATTTAACAGAATTTAAAACCATGTTTCCTCACCTTACTAGTCAAAACAACGTCGTTTTAAACTTGGTCTTCTCTGTTATAAATAAATTAGCTTAATAATGGCGAACTCCCTCTGTCTAACGCTCTGTAACGCGAATGGCATATCAAACCACATACCTGAAATAATAACATTTTTACAACTACAAGATATCAACGTGTTACTCGTTTCCGAAACTTATGCAACCGTTAGAAATCAAAATTTCACGCTACTCTGTATATCTCTCCAATCATCCAGATGGCACAGCACATGGCAGATAAGTTGTAATTATCAAAAACGCAATCTCTCACCATGAATGGAACGCCTTTCAAACTGACAAAATCCAAAGTTTTGGTATAAAAGTTCAACTCTTATCCTACTCATTAATCATAGCAGCAGTATATAGTCCGCCGCGATACGCTACTGCTACCAAAGAATACGTAGATCTGCTACAATCTCTTGGTGAGAAATACATCATAGGAGAAGACTGAAACGCTAAGAACGTAGCGTGGGGATAGAGGCTAACTAATCCAAAAGGACATAATCATTTCCGAGCTATACGAAATCACAATTACAAATACCTGTCAACGGGAAAACCCACTTACTGGCCTACAGACACAAATAAAGTGATTTGCTCAACTTCGCTATTTCCAGTAGTATAGCAAACACATACACCAAAGTAGAATCAAACTATGACTTGTCTTCTGACCGCATACCAATTCTAATTACCTGAAGCATCTCTGTTATTACCATGGAACCATCCCCAAAAATCTTCACCAAAAACACAAATTGGAACCATTTTAGAAGTATACTGGACCAAGAAATTAGTCTAGCTATTCAAATTAAGGGCGTCCACGCCCTAGACGAAGCAACTCAGTACTTAACTGCGATACAAAGCACAGCATATCAAGCAACACCCAATTCAATAATCATCCACCTAGCAGATATCAAAATTCTTCGTTACATACAAAATCTTATCACAGGAAAAAGCGGCAGCGGACTAAACAAAAACAAGACAACACTCCACACTGAACTGTTTTAAAGTCCGTAACGATAGCATTACATTACTAACTGTTGAACACACGATATGGAAAGCAACAAAAAAATTCAAAAGGCTAGATCAGACAAAGAAAAAACAGTTTTGCCAACCATCTTGCTAATATGTTTCCAGCACCTCAACCGATAGGAAACAATGATTTTTTATTATTATTAATATAGCAATCAGAAATTACATATTCTATAAGCTATTTGGCTAACTTAGAATTCATTTATTATACTAAATTCACTAGTGTCCTCATGAGGACCTTCTTCAGTAATCAGACCTCTACTATTTTACTTCAGGTCTATTCGTCAGTGTCATTTTAATCATCTGTTGCTCAGTTCTAGCAATAGTGGTTGTATGAGAGGGCTAGTCTGCTGTGGTGTTTATTACTTCTCTCTTGAATAACATCCGTGATGAATGGTATTCGTAAGTCTCGATGTAGCGTTTGGTTACTCACATACCATAGTGCATCAACCATGGCTCTGATGATTTTGGATTGCGAACTTTATATAATAGAATTTTATTCTTTAATGACAGCTTAGATCTTCTTCCAAAAAGCCAATATAATTCTCTAAAACGTAAGTCCATTTGTGTCCTTTTCTGTATGTGTTCTGTTTATGTAAGTTTCGAATCTAGGTGAATTCCAAGGTATTTTACACTTGTTGATACCGGCAACTGTATATTGTTGATGGTGACTCGTTGACGTAAGTTGAAAGTTACTTGTAGAGACTTTGTTTCGTTAATTTTAACCTTCTATTTATCTAGCCATTGTTGAAGTAGGTTAAGGTAGACTTGTAAGCGTGGAGATGCTATTAGGGGATTTTCGTTTACAGCCATAATTACTGTGTCGTCAGCAAATGTTCCTGTGGCTGTGGGAAGATCGAATGTATATATCAGATACAGGAAGGGTCTAAGAACACTACCTTGAGGAACATCTGCTTTAATTGGGTTCACAATTTTGCGTGTCATCCTTGCGCCGGGGCTATGCTAATATATTCTGTATCGTTCCAATTTTAGTATATGTACCTTCGAAGCGAGTACAAAACAATGATGACATCGAAATTGCATAATTTCTTAATGTGCCCTGTCAAATGTCCCTACCACACAAGCCATTCTCACCAGCCGAAGTAAACCAACAAATTAAACTAGCTAATCCTCGTAGAGCACCTGGTGCTACTTACCACCATACACAACAGCATCCTATCTCTTTGTTATTTCTCCTCCCAGTAGAAACATGCCTTAATTATTATGCTTCCTAAGCCTGGAAAACCCACACACAACCCTCCTCATACAGATCCAACAGCCTGTTACCATTCTTGCCTAAAATATTTGAAAAGTTGCTACTCACAAGAATCCATAAAACTGTAAATCGATACCAAATTATTCCAAACTACCAGTTTAACTTCTATCAGCATAATTCAACTATTCACCAAAGATATCGAATTGTTAACAGTATTAAAAAGACCTTAGAGACTAAGTGCGTTTCTACAACGGTATGCCTAGACATAAAGTAGGCCTTTGACAAAGTCTGGCACACGGGTCTGTTATATAAAATGAAACTTTATTTTCCAAGCCAGTTATACCTAATATTAAAATCATATTTAACCGAGAGGACCTTCCAAGTTAAAATAAACAACACAACTTCTGAATACCATAAAATCACTCCGGGGTACCACAGGGTAGCGTTATAGGACCACTACTTTATTTTCTGTATACCTCTGACACACCTTTAACTGACAATGCTTTACTTGCCATGTTTGCTGATGATATAGCTATTCTTTCAGTCAACGAAAATCCAATAATTGTAGCAGCCCATTTACAAACTCATTTAGACGTCCTACAAAACTGGTTTAATAAATGACAAATGACTGTCAATAGTGATAAATCCGCGTAAATTACGTTCACTTATAAACGCATCGTAAGTCCAAGAAACAGTATCAACAATACCTTTATACATCAAAAAACGCACATCAAATGCCTTGGACTTTATTTGGTCCACAAGCTAACCTGGAGACACACATCAAAGCCAAACGAAAGCAAATAGATCTCAAAATTAAGCATCGGCAGGCGCTGCCAACTCTCACTTTCGAATAAACTATTGCTATATAAATGTATTTCTAAACCCATCTAGACATATGGAATCCAGCTGTGGGGCTACTCTAAAGCCTCTCACGCCAAAATTCTGCAGTGATGTTAGTCAAAAATTCTTCGCACAATAACTAACGCTCCTTGGTATGAAACCCTTCATACCGACCTAAGAATTCCGTACATAGCCTCAGAGATGCAAAGGCTTGTCCGAACATAGACAAAAACCTGTTAGGGCATGGAAGTCAGCTAATAGAACAGCTATCCAACCAACCAAGCATCAGCAGACGATTAAAACAACGTTTGCCACAAGACCTATCTGTGTAACCACCCAAAACTACCTAGTGTTTAGCCTACGGGAGAAAAAGCGCTGGCCGGATCCCCTACTGACATGTCAAATTACATAAGATTTACTTATTACTCCCGTCCGAGTAGATTGTAAATAGGCAACTTCAAAACAACTGTGTACACTTGAACACCGAGAACTACAAAGAAGTCAACCTGTGCGTTTAGAATGATTCGAATATTAACCTAGACTACCCTTTTTCTATGTCCCTCGCCGAACGAAATATTTATAGTGCAGTCGACACAAAATATTTCAGAGTCCAACAGCTAGAATTTTTTCTACGTCTCGTTTTAATAAAAATATTCTAAGTGCGGCAAACGCGAAACATTTTAGAGTCCTCGGGAAAAATTGAAGGGCGCGTGCTTTTTGGAGCAGCGGCAGTCCGACCTTAACGAATCCTTTGCGAATTTCCGGACCCTGCTCATAATGTTTACTTCAATAAAAAAAAAATGTTATTTTGGTTTATATTGTTAGTACTACTTGTAAAACGAGTATTTAAATCCAAATGGGCCTACTAAAAGCAGAAAATGGTTGCGTAAACTAACTTTAAATAATTCGTAATGGAATTTGTTATGGCATTTATAATAATAGTGGATAGAACTGAAACAAAAATAATTACATGACCATTACTACAGATTATATTACATATACCAACGTGTGTAAATTGTGTTATATACACAAAATTATAAATAATCTGAACTAAACTAATATACGCAAATTTCTTGTGTGTAACTTATATACAATACAAACATATCTAAGTGGGATATAATGCATTTAGTTTTTTCTTAGCTTTATTTTATATCTAAGAAAATTTGCTGCACATAAATCAGTCAAAAATGTTGATCAGATATAAGAAATGCTTTTTTATTTTAGTAATGCAAATATAAAATTTTATGAAATGTCGTATAAAAGTAGATTACCTTTGTAGATTTAAAATATGTGTCGTAATTCTAAACTCAATTTTTTCTTATCTTAGGTTATTTTAACGGAAGAGCTTTTTATCCCCGGTTTTTGTCTCCTTCATAATATAATATGGTTATTACACGTATGAACATATAAGACACTGTTTTTATAGTACACTTTTAACAATAGACTTTTGTATTCAAGTATTCAACATTACTAAAGTAGCATCTGATTTTCGAGCTAAAATATTCTATAAACTAACAGATAACTTAAATTTTTAATAAAAAAAGAAGACCAGAACGAGCGTATCTAATTTCTACTTAATCTTTCCATTTGCTCTATTAGCGGCGTCTTACCATTCGAGAAAGTTAAAGTAGCGCATTTCAGGCAGCAAAAGGGCCGCGATTGTTGTCTCTGTGATGATGTTTACATTGAGCTAATATATTTTCTCATTAACTTAAATGGATGACGGAGTACTTCGAGTTATGAATAGCAATTACGAAGAATTTAATTTAACGCCGGCGTCACTCAAGGGTTCGCTCTTTACTCTTCGTTTTGCTTCTATCTGACCGCGACAGCCTTTGATGATGACAAACAGCCACTCTAATACTGCAAATGATCAAAGCCGTAGACGCGCCTGAAACAGCTGTTGCCTCAAAAATTCTAATTCGGTAGCATAAAAGAGGTTTCTTCCGTCGAGAAGTATCGATACCGACGGAATTCAAAATGAAACTCGCTGCACCAGCTTAGCTTGTGAAATTAACTCGCCGTGCCGCGTCATTCGGTTAAATGCAACATTCGTCGAGCACTTTAGCAAATGGAATAGCGTTCTGTGGTTCGGCCCCAATGGAATTTCACTTATAATTTCGCCCAAGTATTAAACATATTCATTCCCCAGCTAAGTGCATTCATGCACGGTGATGCACAGTGCAAATTCCAAAAATGCCGGACTCAAATTGCGCCGCTCTTATAAATAATTGTAATACATCCTAGTTACATTCCAGAGAACAAATTGCAATTAACTCTAGACGTGCATGTGAACACACCAAGCGTCCAGATTGTGCATTGGAAAGGAAAAGCTACGCCGGTTTAGAGATAAATGGCGTGCTTAATTGTCACACAATATATACGTTGGCAATGTAATTAACAAACAGTAGTTTACTAATTTCAAATGCTATAGCGTGAACGACAAGACCAAGTCCAAATCGTTGTTTTGCAAGCATGTAGATTTGTTGTTAATATCAATTTTTATGTATGTTAAACATTTATGTTCTGTTGGTTTTTACAAATATGCTCGTTGTGCTTTCCGTTTCTATTTTTTCTTTCATTGGAATCAGTCAGTCCAGTCAGGCCATGCAATAAAAATGTGGGTTTAGAACTTTAAAAAGACTTCAATAACAATAAAAAAAGTATAGAAGATCACAGTCAGTGCAAGCTCCCAAATACTTCGAGCGCGTAAGAATTATGATAGGAAAAAGCTCACACTTTTTGCATCAGAACGGCTACACAAATTTTACACAATAATCTTCACCATTGCCGTACGAAATTAAAATCGTTAAACCTTCCAATTAAGTAGATTATGCCACCCAAAGACGTTTTTGGGGAAGGTTTTTGAATTAGGTTGATTAAGTCGGCGATATCGTACGTAACTTATAGATGAGTGACGAGCCCCATTTTGATCTCTTCAGCTACTTCAATAAACAAAACGTCAAGTTTTAGAGTAAGGTACGCCCTCGACAGCTCTATCAGCAACCTCTCCATTCCGAAAAAGTTACTGTGTGGTGCGCTATGTTTTATGAATAAATAAGAAAATTACTTTTTTTTTCTAAATACCTAAGTAATATGTAACTTTTCCAAGGTTACACTTATAAATTCATAACACGTTTAAGGTTTTTAGTGTTATTTTTTTGTCGATAAAAACTAATGCAGCTGTATATTCTAATTCTAACGCAAAATATGCCAACCTACATCTTTTAAACTTGAAAATAATTATGATAAAATAATTTAGAGAAGCCTCTACAATAATATAATATTAACAAATTTGAAAAATCTATAAACATACAAAAATGTCATTAATATTTTACGATTAACATTGTATAATAAGAACAAATATTTTTGCGTATACATACCCATAATACGTATCACTTTTATCTATACAAACAAGAACGGTGTAATACCGTAAAGGAAACTTTCTACAGCGGTGCGAAATCGTAACGGTCACTTCCGGTTGCCGTTAACCGATTTGGCTGCAAATCAATCTCATGAAAGGTACTAACCTAAGATGTGTATATGCCAAGTTTGAAGTGAATCCGTTGAATAGAACGGAAGTTGTAGTGTCCCCAGACATATAGACAGAAAGACAGAATGATAATCTCATTAACTTTCTACTATAAGCTCCACTGTAGAAAGTTAATAATGTTATAACTACTATTACAACAAAATAACAATATAATTTAAAAAAATACAAAATGCCACAAAGAATTCATTCCTATAATATTTAAAAATCTATATCAAGAATAATAGCAATTAATAGGGAAATATAAACTTGGTGGAGATTACAAATTTGTGCAGCTTATTGTATTAGATAAATTATATGGCCTATTATCCTTAACCTAATAGTAACATTGAGAGAAATACTTGAATGTACTATTATTTTTATTGTTCTTTTGTTGATATGGATGCATGTTAAATTTAGATTCTAATGAGTGTTAAAGACTTGTATATTGTGCTTATAATAAACATCAAAAGATAAAAAGTTATACTAAAGATATAATTAAATAATAAACAAAGAATAACTATCCCATAATACTGGGTGTCTCAAAAATTGTTTCGAGTTCATTGGATCACTACGTGAACGCAACGAACCAGAGGAGCGGTTATTTCATAGAAAAAGTTTCGTCAGAAAATGGGTAGGTAAATTCGAGGAAACCGGTTCAACTGTGGATAAACATAAGTCGGGACGAACAAGGTCATCAAGAACTGGCGAAAACGTAGAGAGCGTATAACAGTAATTTCGCTAGACTCCTGACCTATTTGTTCCTAAACGGGCAAGTGCTTTGGATGTGCCTAAATTATCATTACACCGCATTCTGCGCAAATATTTGTATCTGCAACCCTATAAAATTCAATTGGTACAAGAACTAAAGCCCAACGATGCCAGTTAGAGGGTTCAATCTGTTAACTGTATAACTAAGCATTTCGGTACATTCAACAACATTTTATTTTCGGATGAGGCACATTTTCTCCTCAATGGCCACGTTAACAAATAGAACTGCCCCTACTGGAGAGATATAAGCCCACACTACATGCATTAAAAACGCCTTCATTCACGAAGAGTGACCACATAAGCAACAATGTTCTTCTTTAAAGATGAAAGACATCACGCGTTAATAATGACTTTAGAGCGTCATGTGAAGATGCTAAACAATTTTTTGGTACCTGAACTGAAAAATTTTGCTGGATATAATACAAGAACATGATGGAGCAACATTGCACACTTCTAACATATCTGTACCACGACTTCGTAAAATTGATTTTCAGAAGAGGTGATATAAACTGGCCTAAAGAGGCGATTTTTAGCTCCTCAGTTTCTATTTTATATTTTATTTTTGTTTTAACAGTCTTAGTAATCTCGTCCAAATTGAACAGCAGAGGGCTCAATGTATTGCCCTGTCTAATGCAGTTTTCATATTTTATAGGTTTGGTTAATCCGTCTTGTGTTCTAACGATTACTTTGTTAGCTTTGTAAATATTTTTGACAGCTTTATTAGATCTAACGGGATAATTTTATCATATGTATAACTAATGTATTACGCTCCTTGTTGAGGTCTATTTGACATAGATATGCTGATACGTTATATAACAGTGACTTCTTTTAGCTGCCTTATTATAAACAGGGCATCATTTCATGATCGACCTGTTCTGAATTCCTGCTGTTCTTCTCGCAATTGTATTTTTTTTATTTATTTCTTTTTGGTATTTCCTCGTTGTTAATTTTAGTGTTGTACTTAGCAGGTTTATTCCTCTGTAGTTATTGGGTTTTTTTTGGGATCACTTTTCTTAAACACCGGTATAATTATTGGTCTTTGCCACTTATCTGGAATTCTGTTAAATGTTACAATTTTTTGGCTAAGTATTTGGAGTTGTGTAACCAGTTTGTTGCTTCCGTATTTAAGTACTTTATCTACCATTGGGTCTTCATCTGGGAATTTCTGTTTTTTAGTTTTTGTAATGCCTCTTTTACTACTTCTTCTGTTATTATTGTTTCTTTGTTGTTATGTTTGGTGTTTTTGTAGAATATTACTTGACGTTTTTGTATAGATATGCTAAGCAAATAACCCATGTTTTCTTTTCAATATGTTTGTATTTAACAAATTTCTTCAAGAATTAGGCTATTAGTTAACAAAAATATCAAAACTAAACAAAGTATTGTTTACGTATATTGTAAACTGGGGTTACATTGGCTCAAAATTCCACGTTTTTTCAATTATTTAGTATAATTTTAGCGAAAAGACTGTGTATGAGAACGTCTAGTATTTTTTTACACAGAGAACATGAATAGAGAGAACAGTTTGAGCAGAAAATCCTTCATCCATACAATTTTTTAACAATTAGAAATGAAGTTATATAGCATTAAGGTGACTTTAGCCCACATCTGATTTTATTCCTAAATTACATGTAAAATGTAAAACAACGCTTCATTTTAATCATAAGAAATTGAATCCTTCTTTTTAGATCATTTCCAAAATTTGAGACCTCTTTCCATGCAGTCAACAGTGGGTTCTCTCTCCGAGATTCTGGTAATTCATCTTTCCACTATTGAACATAACGACAACAAAATCATCGACCACATAATCAAGAGTTTACACTTCTTGTGATAGTACAATGGGGTAGTTTCAGCGCTTTCTTATAAATTAGAAACCTTCCTGGTTAGATTATAATGTCACATCAACATCTTCTTTGTCGAACTCTTTGTTTAAGGAAAAAGAGAATGTCTTTTTTTTATGGGGTATGGCGTTTTTTAAATACCAACAGTGTTTTTGAGAACTTTAATATTCTGACAATTACTACTTTACCGTTATAAGCTGCTACCTGCAATTTCTTCCTACTCTTTGTAGCACCTTATGTCCCTAGGAAATCTAATCATTTTTTTTCCAACTACTCCAAAAAGGCTTCTCCAATCAGATTTTTATCCAACTCATTTAGATTTTAAAGCAAACGTTCTAACAGCATGTTTCTATTAATCGGATAAATTCCACAGTTTTTGAACCCAGATTTTAAATTTTGCCCAACTGCTTCATTAATTTCTTTAACAGCGTAGGAAAGACATTTTTAGGAATTGTTGCAAATTTTAAACTATTATTTGACTTTTTCCACTTTGGCAAAAAGGCTAGATCCAAATGTTGTGTAAGATGTGTAGTGATAGATGGCAAACACACAAACTTTATGTTATGCTGCTCACATTTTTCTAAGACTCGGATGGTAATATTTTGTTTATTTCTTGCTTATTTACAATCTACTCTTTAATTGAATAATAAGTAAATGGTAGAATATTACAAGTCATGTGGGGGGATATAACCAGTGCTATTCTCCCGAATAATTAATGTTATGGTTGTGGAAGCTAATGAATGAGGTCTTGTGGGCAATTTCGCTGGAGTCTGCGGACAATTGCAGGTGGATTGGAAAGCTGATCGATGAAGTTGTTTTCGTGCTCTACGAGTTGGTGGTGGTAGGTGGTGGCGAGTCTCTGGATTTCATATGCAACAGTTGGGATGTTCAGATCTGTGTGGAGGGTATCGTTCCGAATGTACCAATGCGCGTTAGTAATCAGGTGGAGAATTTTAGATTGAAACCGCTGTAATATTTTGGTGTGGGAGGCCTTTGTGCAGCCCCAAAGTTGTACCCCATGTGGGTTTTAATATGGTCTTGTATAGAAGGAGTTTGTTTGTGAGGGAAAATTGAGAGCGGGGCCCCAGTAACCAGTAACAGTACATTTTAGGCCGAGTTGTTTTCTTTTGGATTTAATATGGGTGCTCCAAGTAAGTTTTGCGTCGAGATGCAATCCTAAGTATTTTACTTCAGTTTTCAGGGTAAGGGGGGTGTCATTGAATCTGGCTTGTGGACAGATTGCTCGTCTGGTGCTAAAAGTTATTTGGGCGGATTATTCAGTATTAATTGAGACCCCCCAATGTTTTGCCCAGTCCTGTAGTAGGTTCAGATGGTGCTGAAAGCGATCGGTTGCAACCTGCGGTGTTTCACTAGCTGCTAGAATAACCGTATCATCCGCGAATGTGGCAATCACTGTGTCGTTTGTGGTTGGCAGGTCGTGTAAAGTACGTAGAGTAAGTAGTGCCTTGCGGGATGTTAATATGTGATGATAAATTGTCCCTAATCAATACCACTAGCCCTTGCTTATTTTTGACAGTGTGTAAAAAGAACTTTTCAAACCAGCCTTCAAAAGCTATTGCATCAAACCATCTAATTTCAATCCTATAGTAAGGGCATATTTTGGACCGTTTTTAGTCCATATCGCTCACTTATCATTGGCCTTATAGACAACATACGGTTGAAGACACTTGCTACTAGCGTTCCCGCAGAACATCAATGAAGTAAAGTTCTTACTAAAGTTGCAAATTTTCTCAACTTGCCTCGCTAGCAAATTGCCTTCCGATTGCCAGGGACATCGCTAAGATTAATTTCATAATAGTTCTATAAATACAGGACGGTAGAATAATTTTTAAAACGACACCAAAATTGTCTATGTACTTGGAGTTAAGTTTCACCAACATTAATATTAGCAGGTTCTGATTGAAAGTATCGAATTTCTTTTCAGAAACTCTGCGACCATTCGTAACTAGGATCATTTTCCTAAAATTAGAAATTCTTTTGTCGAGATGTTGTCTAACTATTATTTGAAAATCTTAAGCGACAGCTAGAAATCCATACTTTAATAATTTCATCAGAAATTCGGCAATGAACACCGGCTTATGCGCATACCTTTCAACTTGTTTTCAATTTTAATCTCGCAATTTTGTATTTTATTTCAGCAGCTCATTGAGTTCGTTGCCTAGACCTAATACTTTCAAGGCATTTTTGCAACACCTGCGGATTGTAGTTCTTGTAGGAATGCGAGCCCAACCTTTTTTGGTGACTCCGTGGCATGACTACCAAGGAATCACACAAACTTTTGCTAAACTTTTCAGAAAACGGATTTATTACGAAAAAAAAAAAAAAGTGAGGTTGGGCTAATGTCACCCCAAATCGTAGGCTCAAAGTCATACCCACTCATAAAATATCTGGCAGATCAAACAAGGTGGAAAAATTTCAACTTTCCATAACATTTTCATGTTTTATAGACATGTAAGTATAGAAAAATTCACTTACCGTAAATTAGAAAAATTCAGGGTTATCTGTAGACATGAAAGTTGGCAGGGTAATTTTTTCGCTTCAAAAACAAATGTTTAAGTAGCGCTGTAGGTGTTAGGTGAAATATGAACTAAACTAAATACTGATAACTTGTAAATATTGCTGCCACCTACTAGTGTCTGCCATCAAAACTGACTAAATCAAGGTATCTGCTAACCAGTACAACCGGAAACGAATATTTTCAGGACTTGGGCCAAAGTCGCTCGGCTAGGACCAATCTGTCCCCAGTTTTACGGAGTAGAAATTTCAATTATTTCTAGAATATCATAAGAACCTATATCGTAAGATATGACTTGCTCTGTGAGAATCTAAGAAATATTGGCTAGTTACTTATTTAGGTTGTGTTTGGAAAAATAGGATTTATTAGCTGTATGTATGTATGTATATATATATATATATATATATATATATATATATATATATATGTGTGTATATATATATATATATAAAATGGAATATGGTGTTTTAAACTAGTGGGAGACTATAATTTTAGTATTAAAGGTAATTTTTCAGATAGGTGGTGTGACATATAAGAACATAGTTGAATAATTTCTATAATTCTTTCTCTTATCGATGTAGTCTAGTGTGTTCATGATACCTATGAAAATGTAATGTTATTTTGTTTTATCGCTTTTATGGCACGTAATTTAAAATCTTTAATGTTTCATCTTGGTTGGGTTTGTTTACCACAATTTCTGAGAGAGTATTATTAAAAGCTTTTCTATGGAATATAATGCCTTGGGGGAAGGGGGGAATAATTTCCGGTAATAGCAAAATTGAAAACATTTTTAAGGTAGCCAGGTCGCCTATAAGACGAACAAAAGTTTATAAACTTATATATAATTAAGAACTAAAAGAAACTAAAAAATATCCGTCTTTCTTCAATAATTTTCTATTAATATAATTGATTGTTTTGAAATTATTTTAATATATTAATTTATAAAGCTTTAAATATTTATAACAAAAATCATGTATGGAATTTTATAGTTTACAAGGTTCAAGCTTTTTGATGTTAGCCTGCCACACAAGCTTCTTTATGCGTTTAAGAAGCTGCTATTAGTTGGAATTCTAACCTCAGACTGTTTTGCTAATGGGGTTTCCTATTAACGAGCCATTGTGACGGCTCGTGTATAATAAATGAGGTGCATTGTGTTACGATAAAGGGATACAGTTACCTCAAACAATCACCATTATCCCTGAGGGATAGAGACCTTTCGGTATCCTAATACTTGAAATCACTTTAGCTTAAATTTGCTTAGGATAATTCATCATAATCTAATTTCCCGGCATCCTGTCGCGCACCTTTGCCAATTCATAAATGCCATCTTAGCGAATCTAATAACAACTACATTAGTTTGCATTTCAAGAACCTGCGGAATATCGACAGCCGTGGATGAAGAGGAATTACAAAGCAGTGCTTTAGGAGTCGCTAATAGAACGGATTTAATGGTCTAGCAAAAATTATACGGAACATAAAACTGTCAACCTAAATAGGCCTTAACATTTTCTTCATTTGAAAAGAGTCTGGTAGATATATTTGCCGTATTTGACGTCATTAGCATTTAATTATATAGTATTAATTTTGTTATACTACAATATTTATCAGAAATAATACCTATTGAAAGATTATCAAATAATTTTGATACAAGCTATTTGTGTTTTTGTGCATACACATAGAGAAAAGAGTAGTTTAATCGTTACTTTTTTGATTCTTTAAATATTTCGCTAATCTCCTGCTAGAGCTAATACAGCCGCAATTCGTGCCTATATTCGTGAGTAAATCATGTTTACTGTAATTGGGTTATCAATCTTCTTCATTATTGATTTACTTATCCCTCTTCGTACACAGATAAGAAGCTGCGCCGAAATTAATTTCACTTCTTGCCAGCAGTCTTTAGCAAATCTCGTGTGTGTTGTAAATAAGTTCTTGAATTGTACCCCGATCATTATTTATCTCAATGTAAATAGGATGATTTAATGGAACTTTGATAAAATCTGCTTATTTAGACAAGTAATTTTTGGGAGCGCTGCACAAAGGGGTTGTGATTGCGTATCACTGAGCAGTTCGTTCGGATGTTGAAAACAGAATAATTTAAACAAAGGGCGAAATTGGTTGACCTAAATGAGAGCAAAAACCCTAGGCTTTTTACACTCTCTAATTAACGCGTTTCGGTAAGCTTTAGGCGCGGCGTTCCCTTTCAACGCAATTACGGAACCACCTCGTCCGCTTTTTGAAAATACCTCTTGTGCGGGCGTAAAAGCCGCTCCGAGCTGTCCGAAAACTGATAAGTAGGTTTTCTCAAAAGCGCGCCTTAAAATATTTCCTGCCAGGATAACATTCACGGGCTGCAAAGCCGCGCTGTAAAACACCCCGAACCCGCACTTGACCGTTACGAGAAGCGCTGCTCCTTCCGCAGCAGAAGTAAAGCAAAAAAGCATTACATTATTATTGCATGGGGTTTGAGCGCGGGCGCACTTATCGCCGCATCTTTAATTTCCTTTTTACATATCGTTAGGGACAAATGTGCTGCTCAAACACACGTCCCGATAAGCCCTGATGTATACCTAGAGCGCCATCGCCGCACAATGCTATTTGCTGGCTGAGCGATCAACTGTGGGGGTAATCTTTAATGTGAAAAATGACTTTGATTGAGCAAACACAATGTGCCGCATAGAAATTAGTGTCTATTAAGAATTAAAGTAAATGCTTTTTAATTGTCTTTCTAACAAAAACTACCAATTAGAAATTATTTGATAATATTAAAGGATGTAATGTTTTTAAGGCAATAAATTTAATATTAATTTTATAAATACAGATATAAAAATAGATAAATCTGTTGAGAAATTATAAAGCACATAGAAATTCTACAGAAATAAATCAAATAAAACAATTCTCCGCAACAGTCTCCTTGTTGATTGGTTGATCCCACACTATTTGCTTCCATTTTATTTTATTTTCAGTTTAGTGTAACTTTTGCACTGTCTGTGTATATATGCATGTAACATCAGCTTAAAAGCTTCAATTCCCTTATTTTTATTGGTAGCTTTTCCTCTATCTCTTTCCTAGAGTTAATACTTTATTTAAGTTAACAAGATTTGTTTCTTTGGTTTGTTGTATTTTTCATATAATTTTTGTCTTGAACCTTTTATCTTGTGTTAGAATGCTCCCAGAGTAGTGAAGTTTTTTTTTTATTTAAATGTTGCTTTAATCTAATTTGTTTTCCTATCGCATACTAACATTTTTCTTATAAATTTATTTATATTTTATTAGTGCATTCTTTAATTTATTATAAACTGATTTAAGATTCCGTGCATCCTCTCTCCCTCTTTCTCCCCTCTCGCTCTATCCCTTTCCTTCTTATTCTTTCTCTCTTTCTATCTTCCCCTTTCTCCCTTTTCTCCCTCTTTATCCCCCTGTCTCTTTAAAATTAAATCTTCACTTCGAAAAAAATTATAAGGGACACGTTATTCAAAATACTTTCCATTATTTGTTTTTCCCGTCTTTCTAGCAAAATAATTCCTCGTTTTGTGATGCAATCTATGAATGGATCTTTTTTTGATATCTTCAAAAGAGTTAAAGGTCTGTTCAGAAAAGGCGTACATCATCGATCAAAACAAATAGTAATCAGAAGGAACTATGTCTAGTGAATACTGCAGGTAAGGTAGGATATCCCATCGGTGTTTCTAAATAGTTTTTAACTTGTTTTGCGCTGCTGTGCTGAAAAATCACGTATTCCGGTCGTTTTTCTTTCAATTCTCAATTCAATTTGATCATTTGTTGTCGGTAGCGAACCCCAGTAATAGTTTTGCTTTGTTTCAGCAACTCATAAAACACTATGCTTTTCTTTACCCAGCATTATCTTAAAACCGAGCTTACATTTGACTTTTCTGCACTTAGGGTTTTTTAAATGAATCCATTTTTATTATCAGTAATGATACGATGCAAATCCCTTTCTCTTATGGTTTGGGAGCAGCTATTTGCAGGTGAAAAAACATTTTCTGGCGTCTCTCGGCGTCAATTCGTATGGAATCCAATTTCCTTTCCGTTGCTTTCAAACGTTTATCAACGGTTGATAAATTAAAATTCAAGAAATCTGCAAATTCTTCAAGAATTTGACATGGATCTTCATCAAGTAATGCTTCCAACTCTGCATCTTCAAATTTTTTTGGCCAACCTGCACTTTCTTCAAATTCCTTTTGTTGGCATAAAACTCTGCATATTCAAAGTTTAAAACAATTATATGGTTTACATTTGACAAAATTACATACACTCAAAATTTAAGACTAATACTGATGGCATCTAGTAACGCCGTTGTGAATTCTTTAATAATTAATTCCAAGCTCCAAGATATACACGTTAACTAAGGTGAAAACGTGAAACAATGTTTTGCAAATATCCAAGGCTTTTATAGATATAAATTTTCATTATAAAATTATCATGACCTTAGGATGACTGAATGGTCTCAGGGACTGCCTTCAGGTCCCAGTCCGCTCTGTAAGCGTGGGTTTAAATTCCACTTTCTGACAAGTCACTTTTTAATCTAACAAGGAATGTCATGGAGTTGTTCTGCTCCGATGGTTATCAAATTTGGTATATAGTATGATATGACTGAGGGATGAATACACGTTATTGCTTTTTGCTGTGTGACCCAAGACAGACGAGATAAGAAATGTCAAAATGACGAAACATCAGGCATACATTGTGTTGTGTGTATATTGTCCATATCACTATTTTTTTTCTCGTGTCAACAACAAGTGTTCTTCTATTCTCATCAAGATGGCCAACCCCATAAATGTTCAATGCATCAATTTCAAGCAGAATGTTTTGTAGGCATAATCAAATATTCCTTCTTTAAGGCAGGATACATACGAGAGGGACCTCCCCGATTTGAAACTCCTGCCACTGTTTGTTTCCCAAGAACCTTCGAAAATTGTCAGGACATCGAGAGCGAGCGATGCAAAGCATTATTCTTCATCAGATGTGCTCGTTGTCAAATGTATCTTTGTGTTCAACACTTTTTTGCAGTTAACACTAACGATATCTCTCATATGCATTATTGTTAAGCGGTAAACTTTCATACTTTACTTGAGTCACACAGCAAAAATCAATAACATGTATTCATTCCTCAGTCATATCATACTGTATACCAAATTTGATAACGATCGGAGCAGAACAATTCCATGACATTCCTTGTAAATAAAACGCTGAAAAAGTGATGGACAGACGAACGGACAGACCGTAGGCAATAGGCTTTTATTTTTATATGTACAAAAGCCTAAAATCAGAGTTGCGCATATTTGTTCCTATCTCTTTGTCAAGTATCTATTATCTATTATCGCTTTTTGTTCCGTGTGCACTATTTAATACTTAATTTATGTACGACCTTAAAAAGTACCTTCCATTTTACTTTGTCGAAAGCTTTTTTCATGTCGAAAAATGCGAGTATTTATTTTTTTATACTTTTTTCAATTATTGACTTAGAACTCGTACCGCTTTTTTTGTACTCGAATTTCTTTTGTATTTAAGCGAATCTTTGTGGGTTGTCCTATTATTCATGCTTTGCATTTGATACTAAGTTAGTTATTCGATAATTTTTATAACTGTCTACTATTTTCTTTTTGCGATCGGTAGTATGTTATTGGTAAAATCTACTGATACTATTCCCGTTTCGTATATCTTGCATACTATTTTGTATAAACTTGTTTTTATTATTTTTTTATTTTAGAAAGTATTTGGTCTATAAATACGAATTTTCAAATCTTGCACCGTTTTTTCACATTTTGCCTACATTATTTTGTCGCACCTTTTATATATCTCTCTTTCATCTCTCAGTTCTACTTCATCGTATTTTTCACTTTATTACTATATAATTTTTAGTTTAGTTTAATTTTTTTAGTATATAATTCCGTTATTTTTTTTGTTTGTTTTGAATAAGTTTCCAATATTCTATATACCGTGCCTAATTTTATGCTTTAAGTAGTTTGTCTACGTCTTAGCATATAAGTAAATAATTCAGAAAGCGCAACATCTTAATGTTGGACATGACACAAATAACAAAAATTACAGCTATATTTCGACTAGTAAAAGCTTTTTATACCTTTTATCATAAGCTGTGATGAGTTTGAAAGATTTTTTTAGGAAACACGTTCTTAGGGAATACACAATTATCGATTGAATAATACCGTCGTTTATTTAAAAACTTGTTAAAGTAATATTTACAAAATCTCGTTTTGTGATTTTTAAACAATTGCAAAAATTCTTATTTCCGTAGAATTCAACAGTTCTTTTTAATGAAATTAATATCAAATGAGTTTTTCCGTTTTATATTTTAATGCGATGTTAAAATATACGAAAGTACATAATACACTGCTCTGAATTAAGTTACTAAACTTTTATAAAACGATTTTTATTCAAAATTATTATTCTTATTACGTACAACATTATAAATTATATATATAAAAAAAAATATGAGTGCTGCTGCTGCTGCTGGTGTCACACAGGTCAAAGGTCAAATCGTTCGTGCCTTTCCGTGCCGACCCGAGCGTCTCCGAAGGACAAATTTCGGCCCGGCGGCAGGCGCGACCGAGGTAATATATTTCCGGAACCGTAAGCGATAGAAAATTTTCGTTTGAGAGCGGGTAGTAAAGTAATTTATAAAGTAATATATAAAATATAAAATTATGAGTGCTGTCACACAGGTCAAAGGTCAAAGGTCAAAGATCAACTCTAACTGGGTATACGTAGATGCGTTGTCATGGCAACGGCGTACGCCAATTATGTCAAACAGAGCTTTTTAATCGTGTTTTTATTATTTTTAAAAACTACTATGCGAAGGGGCTCAAGCATGTCGGAGTTGGACAAGCTCTCCGGGGGGCCGCTGCCAGACCTCGTAGTTTTTAAAATAAAATAGTTGATTATATTAATAAACCAATTAATATTTCTATGTTCCTTATCAGTTTTTAAACATTTGTAATATTCGAAAAGCTTTGGTTGGAGACATTCCCGTTACTAATAAAAAGGCCCCTTCCAGGGATGGGCAACCTATGCTAAATATTTGGTTCAGAGTTTCATCTACAATTTAAAAAATAAGCCAATAATAGTTTTATCAGCCATGTTCCGTTTACAAATAAATCAAAGTTTTGTTGCATGTGCCTACTAACGGCAAGAATTGGCCACTTAGTGCACAAAACACCGATAGATAGCGTAAACTATTTTTTTTACCTTATGATAATTTATGTTTTGACCTATAACAGGTCAACTGGAACTAACTTGAAAATCTAAAACCTTTACGCGGGGTTTGGCAACAAATCGGTTCACATGAGGTATTTACTTTTTAAATTCATTTACAACTTCTAGAGAAGTTGCAATGTTAGTTACAAATATACCTACATTTTTGCAGTTTG
Organism: Sinelater perroti; assembly: GCA_036346155.1. NCBI lineage: Eukaryota > Metazoa > Arthropoda > Insecta > Coleoptera > Elateridae > Sinelater > Sinelater perroti. Next base: position 3,729,591 of record JARFIY010000005.1, on the reverse strand, counting down.
GTATATTAGGGAATAAGCAGAATTATTATTTATTTCCTCAAGGTTCATATTTTTATCATACAACTATTAGATAATATAGCACGTTCAAAGAGTACTGAGGCTAACTCCACGAAATCCGTGTAATTAAAAATATGTTCATATACACTTAATATTCTTCAAAATAATATCTTCGTGTGAGAATATGACGTGTAGTAGGTCGCTTGGAAGTCTTAAACTATAGTCTGTTTTATGGTATTCGGCACAATAATTTACACATTTAAACAGTTTAAACTGGATTTAGGTTTACGAAAAATAAACATGACGTTTTCCTTTCCTTTCTCGGTCAAAATCTTGGGTCTTTATTTAGCACAAATTCCGTCGTAACGATTTTGAAAGTTTCAGTTTATCTACTGTCGATCTAATACTTAAACATCGATTCGGGTACAAAACTGCTTCTAGCTTGGCTATACTGTCCGAAGTGTGAGGCGCTGATGGTAGCTCTGCGCGTTGCTCATCTTCGATATCTGTTCTTTATTCCTAAACGCTTCGTGCAGTCTAACTACTTATGCTTTCGACACTGCGCTGCATTACCTGTGACGCTCAAACATTTGTCCACTTCGTAATCTAAGCTCTATAAAAACTTAACGAAAAATCAAACCGTTTACTCAATATTCCCCATCAACTTTCAGACTCAATATTTTTTTGCTTGAACTAAAAAAAAGTAGTCCCATTATTTTAAGGGCGTACCTTATAATCCATGTAGAGAATAGGACGTAGCTAAATACATTTTTTAAAATAATATTAAAAGTCTGATGGCAAAGTTAAATTTGCACATAAAGGAACGACTGGTTCATTCGAATCGATCGCAGTCAATTTTTGGTAACATGTATTGCTTTGTCACGTTTATTAAGATTACTTGTTTAGAAAGTGTACAGGCATATATAAATATGTAGCTCTACACTATTTTTATAACATTCAAAACTAATTTTGAGACTATAATAAAATTATAATGTAAATCCAAAAACTAAATAAATACTGTAAGGTAAACCGCAATGCGTTGGAAGAGAGTATATATTTATTTTAAAATTTCTTAACAACACGTTACACGTACCCATTTCATCAGCAAGTCATAGTTTTTGTAGCAGTTTGATAGTGTATTTTAGATTGTCTTTACAATAGATTTTTAGCAGGTTGAAATTGTGGGCTATGTGAGCAGTTTTACTTTTTAGGTGCATAGTTAAATTGTTACCTCGGTACTATTAAATTTTGTTGTCTTTTGATTAAGGGTACATCTCTAGAACTGAACAGATGTGTCAGTGCGCAATAGTTTTGTGTATACCGGCCACTATATTGTGCTGACCGGTAGAAACTATAAGCTGTGCCAAGTAAAATAAATGAAAATGACACTGAACACGAAGGCCACCCTCAGTGTTCAAGACTTTCACAATAAAATATAACGCCACTGCAAGTTTACTGCCCGAGACTTCTCCAATTAAGAAGTCGACAAAGGTGCCTGTTATAAGCGATCGAAGATTTTGATTTCTCCTTAAGGAGCCACGGAGGCGGCCTATACGGTCATCCACCATCCACGCCAGAACTAATCGAGAAGACATGGGTGAGGGTCTGGTCCCATGAACACAAGTCTCGCTATTAAAACCAACGTCAACGTACGAAAACCTGGGTTTTGCAGAGATATTAGCGCGCAGCAGGGTCTAAGAAAAATTTCGCAAAATCCGACAAGCTTTCCTACTCCTGCCCAAAAGCCAGTCCAACCCAGGCTATCCCAAGCGAGGAATTCATAATTGTCGCTGTCACGATGACCCCAATCCAATCTGGTAACGACCAACAACGCCTCTAAGATCCTCAGTAATCACAAAGACTACGTGGAGATACCAACCGTTACTAATCTCCTTCAGAACATATTGTTCCTGCCATCCTCCGAGAGAAAAGGCTTAGCTTTCAGTTAAAACAACATAGGTCTCTAAAGACAAAAAAAGCAGCCCACAGAATTTCTATGCGTACCGCTACATCTAATGATTACCAGTGGTCGACTCGCTTCCTAACAGAATCAAAGATTCAGTTTCACTACCATCTGATGAAAGTAAACACGCCTCTCTGCGTCGTTATGTAAGACATTCTCGAGTATTTTCTTGAGAAGAAGTTGAAATAGGAGCTTCTAGACAACGACATCCATATCCTCATAGTGAGGCAGATGTGGAAGGGCTCCTACAACTTGCCCTGCTAATGATTCTCAAGCTTGAGCAGAACAACAGGGGCAAAGTTATCTTTTACTTGCATAGCGTTCTCAATTTGGCCGTGATAGTGAAATGAAATAAATTGAACCAAATGTAAGTTATAGAGAACGGTTTAATATTATGAATTTGGAAAATTTCTAACTTCAAGTAACCCGCACCGACTCAGGGTTTTCTGGATTCTGCGAAAAGCGAAGACCATTGCGAGGCGGTTACGAACGGCGTTTAATGAAATGTCAATATAGTACCGCAAAATTTAGCTCTGGTATATACAGTAGTTATAATATATATTGTGTATATTGTGAGAATGGAGCAATCAAATAAGAAAGTTATGAGGTAGTGCAAAATGTGCGGTATATAAGACTTGAAGTAAAACCGTCACTTGCACTAATAGCCAGGACCTGTACCCACCCACATTTCTGGAATTCCTTGCATTTTCTAAAATGGCCCTCCATTAAACGACGCCCACATCAGGTCGTAGCTACGATGTAGCGGCCAGGAGGGATAGCTCAACTTCCACCGCAACCACCAAGCAGCCTGACCAATGTCTTCTCCCAGCTCCTCGGTTTATGCTGTAATAACGTTTGCCGCAGCTAGAACACCAGGGCTGGGCCACCATTTCCGGGTATTTCTGGAAACGTGAATCCTTTTCCGTTTTTAGCAGCTTTTCGAAATATCGTGGCAATCACCAAAAATGCCCCGAACATTATCGAGTTTTTTGCGGGAGTGATGTACTACACAGAAGACATTAACGTTATTTTTTTATAACATTGAACACCTGCTTAAGCTTCTGCCATGCTGAAACCATCTGAACAGCACATCAACTTCCAACACCAGGGCTTTCCAGAGAAAAAAATTTAAAGACTTAAATTCAAATACCTTGTATTTGTAGGATGTTCACGCCCATTTCTAACAAAATAATGGATTAGTATCGTATTTGCTCAGAGATGGCAACAAATATTTTAAAAGTAAATTTTTATGGTACATATCTCAACGTTCATAGTTCCAGAACTTACCGAAATAGTACAGATGGCTTACCACATAAAAACGTTTAATACAAATTCTTCTTTTAACTTACGTTTACATTCTTTAGAACCATCTTGACAAATTGTTTTGCACAAGTATATAAACGTTTTCCAGCAACTTGGCATTAAGAAATCTTTAAGTTCTTTGCATATTATTTGAGAACTTTCTTGGCCGCTTTATAACCCGCTGTATTGTATTCACCACTACTACAATGATTCCTAAAATATTTAATAACATTTATAACCGTAGAGTTGGACAACTTTTTCTATTAGCAATTTGGCAAATTCTAAATTATTTATTTTACAAGTGTTATTGTTCCATCGGTTCTCCTTATTCCAGTTTATATAAAACAATTTTGATAATAACCGTTGCTTCTTTAACCATTTTTGCAGAACTTGCTTCTGCTTAATTAATGCAATAAGAAGCAATTGTAAATATTTATATGTATAAAACAGGAAATCAAACAAAACAGAGCTGTGTAAACTATATATTGGACAAAACGAAATTAATCACAAAGTAACAATTAAACGAAACAAATGAATTGAGAAAAAATAAAAAAAAAACTATGATTAAATAACTTGAAATATGGTAGGCGGCAGGTCAGTTGTGCACTCTCCAGACTGCGGGAAAAAAGTGCTGTTGGGAACAAATTCACAACGGAACAACTAAAACGAGGCTTACCGCAAGTAATGGTCTCTGGTAGCTTGGACGGCGGATTTCGGCGTGCTCTTCGTTAGCGGCTTTAATTCTGGGGCACCACGGACGGGGCGGAACGTATAGTAGGCAACGACAACGTGCCAGCACAGCGCAATAGAGCACCTGGGTCGACTGACCGGCGGCTTCAACCCTGGGGCACCACGGACGGGGCGGAACGTACAATAGACAACGACAGCGTGCCAGCACAGCACAATAGGGCACCTGGGTCGGCTGGCCAGCGGCTTGGTCGCTCACGACGGTTCGAATAGGAATGCCGGGCAGCGTTTAGTTGCGAATAGGGTAGGTTGGCGGACAGTCAATGTTACAGGTAGAGATGGGATTTGGGACAAGGGTTTAGAGATGAGCACCAAACAACTGTGCTGATTTATCGCATTATATAAAACAAGCAGAGTGAAAAATGCAAAAATAGTTGGAAAAATAAAACAAAGTTATCTAGGAAAATTACGGAAGATGGTAATTTTAAAAAACATTGAATTATGTAGTATTAAATGCATAGACTGGAATATGTGTATTTAGTTAAATTCGGCGGGGTTGGTATAAAAATTTTCACCGTGACATAGGTGTTTACATTACTCCGATATTAAACGTCAAAATTATGCCGTATCGATTGAGCGTAAACACGTGAAAGTGCGCAAAACGCAGGGGCATTGCAACAGGGGGCAAGTGGGAATTACAACGAAAAGTAAATCAACTAGTAGTATGTATATTGAAGCCTTTGAATAAAATTTTGGAAGTTAAGAAATTAAATATAAGGATGTAAATTGCAGGAAGTACGTTTAGTCGGGATAATGATAAGTGATAACAAAGACCAACACTAGGTCCAAAGCTCATGCTAAAGTCTGGAAGATAGGCAACACTTTCACCATCTAAGTAAGGATTAAAATGGTGATAAATTGTTGAGTAAATAAAATAAAATGCTAACATGAAAAAAGTAGTAAGTACGTTTAGAGGCTAAAGGGGAGTATAACTGAAATAGATACCAAATTAGATTCCCTTGAGCTGGAAATGAAGCAGATAAAAGAAGAAAATATGAACTAAAAGGAGAAATAGAAAAGCAGAAGGAGATAATAACTTCCTTAGAGATAGAGATAAGAAAAATTATAATAGTAAAAGGCATAGTAGAAGAAGAAAATGAAAGTTAGAAGGGAATAAAAGAGAAAGTCGGAACAATCATACCAAAAATAGGAGGTTATATTAATAAAAATGGGGCATTGGCGAAGTAGAAAGAATTGGAAAATGCGGTGGAGAAAATAAAAGACCAATACTGGTCAAATTAGTTAAAGAATCCACAAGAACCATGATTTTGAAAAACAGAAAAATTAAAAGGCACGGACATATGGATTGATGGGGAATACCCCAAAGATATATAAGCTGAAAGGAGGAAATTGATACCACTCATTATAGAGGCTAGAGATAAAGGACACAAGGCGTATGTAAGATACAATACATTAGTAATAAATAATAAAATATACGGCCTTAGGAGAAAGCTTTGAAGAACAAATTAGAAAATAACTGAAAAGAAAAAGGCAGATTAAGAAAAATATGAGTTTTTAATGTGGAGGTAGACCGAAAAACTTTGAGGGTTAGGAACTGGAATTAAATAGCAGAATATAGAGAATAATCGGAAAAAATAGTACAGAATGCCCAAAAATACGTGGTGAAAATTAGTTTCAAAATTATATTCAAATTAGCTTGTAAATTATAATGTTAAGTTCATGTAAAATGTAAAGTATAAAATATAAATGTAGAAAGTAGAGAGTAAGAGAAAACTGTACGTATACTGATGTACACTCTAACCCTACATGACCTGTGGAGCAAGTAGATAATAACTGTTGCATTCGGTATATACATAAATCACTTGTAAAGAAAACACTCCTTTTGAATAAATTCTATTTCAAAAATTACCGATTTGCCTACAAAAATACAGGGGTAAGTCCACAAATACTAAGTATGATAAAGAACTGCAAATTAAAATTTCCAAATAAAACAGTCATGATGTTACTAAGAAGATACAACTTGTTCCACAACATATTTTGTAGAATTAGACACAAACTGTATGTGTGTTTGCGTGAGTGCGTGTGTGTTTGCGGGGTCTCAATTTACCTACTCCCCAAAGAGAACTATGAGTCAAAAAAAAGTAGCCAACTTGAGGCTCCGAGTAAAGAACTAACTCGAATCCCTTGGTAATCATACTAAAATGGATGCGAAAACGTGAGGAATTTTTCAAAATCGCTATCCAGACGTGAAAAGAAAAGTTCAGAAATGTTACTAACAGTGCCACACACACACACACACACACACACACACACACACACACACCACACACACACACAAGAGGTGACAATGTTCTACGCACGCACCACCACGCACTAACACAACACACACACACACATATATATATATATATATATATATATATATATATATATATATATATATTTGTTATATGTTAGTTTAAAAAAACTCCCTGTGTTAATACTTTAACCTTATTTTGATTATGAAAACGAATTAGCTGTTGGTGACGAAAAGCAATAAAAAAAAAGCGAGAAGGTAACTTATTGCTTACTAAAGCTAAAGTTGTAAACAGAAATAAACTTATTCTCCTAGGCTTTCGAGAGCTTTCATAAAGTTTCGCTTCTCCACTCGACGCGCTATTCTTATATCGTAAAAAATGAAAACAACCAACTGGAAAATAATGAAAAATCGGAAATCCGGCATCCCGTATCCAGCGTATCCTTCCTTTCAGAACTTTACAATAACCAATCGGTTTCCAAATAAATTAGGGATTTGGTCGCCGGGGCGGCGAATGCGATGTAACACGGGCGGCTCTCGTTACATCCCAGTGCAGCTACAAAATCGGCAATGCATTGCTGCTTTGGCTCTGCTCCTTCGCTGTGCGCGCCGTAAATGTCACGGAGGTAAGCCGCACGGTCCCACAGATTTGGACAAAAAGCGAGACAGAACCGAAGTCTATGTACGAGTGCCCTGGGCCAGGCAACCAATATAAATGTAAATATGGAAACAAAGCTGAGCAGAATATCACCTCTGACGTGTGGCGCAGGTTGAACAATAAATTCTATTGAGCTGCCTCGCTGTCGGCGAACTACAGGGTGGCGAATCCACTTTATAATGGACTTGGTTCTAGCACCCGCTGGATGAGCGAGGATGAGTCGGAAACAACAATTCTAGAGAGCTCTATTACATAATATTTCTGGTTTTGAATGAATATTCCGGCGAAGTTCGCCAGAAATGGCTGTGGCAGCCACAACATAAGCGGCGATCAAATTTCAACGGTCTGTGTGACAGAATTAGTAGTTAAAATAAAAATCGGCTTCAGCTTTTATTTCTGATACATGTCCCAATTTTTCTCTATACACCCCAACGGTGACAGGGTTTATGAGCGTCGTAAAATTTTAGCTACTGTTATTTTTAGCCGTAAGAAAGGTTCCGTAAAAAGGCTTTAGTATGGGCTAATTCTCTTTATACTCTTTCAAAAAATATTTTGTTAATATCTTAAAGTCGTTCTTGAATATGTTGCACCAGCTACAAACAAAATTGCCATACAAGGATAACAAATATTAACATGCGACACAACACTTGAATGCATATTAAAAGTATAAGTAATAATTATTATAAATTAATCAGTATGTTGTCATACAAAGTGTTACTTTATTATGAACAGCAATTAACTATAAACAAAGTGCCTTTAGTTTTATAAAAAAATTAACATTTGTTTATAAAGTATTTAACGGTATGCGCATGGTAGTTGTAAGTTATTAAGGACCTAATTAAGGTTGGCCGACAATTTCTCACCTACCTGCCCCCAAATATTTTCTTATTTAGGACGTTAGCAAAAATTACAAAGAAGTTTTTTTTTTATAACTCCAATATTTATACAATCTGCCAATTAATATTAGGCTATAAGTATTCTATAGGACTAAATATAGGTAAATGAGTACAATAAGACATGTGGGGTAGAATTCCAGCAAAAACTCCCCTTACAATGTTTTAATATAATATTCATGAGAATGAGGAGTACAATGTTGTGAAAGATTAATGTACAATGACAGTTAGAATCTAGTAGGTAGATCAGATGGCTTAAAACGCTCGAGTCTTTTGGGTTCGTTGTTATATTCCATAAGGTGCTGCACAGAAGAGTTGGGATGAGCGAACAGTCTATCTTTATATCTCTCACTGAGCTTTTTAATTTCACTTTTCACTGTGGAAATTTGTAAGTCACTTAAAATCACATTATTGAGGACGTACCATGGCGCGTCAACGATCATTCTGAGTACCTTGCTTTGGAAGCGATCAAGCATAGCTAAGTTGGAGGTAGCTGCAGTACCCCACAAGGAGATCCCATAGGTCCAAATGGGTTTGAGAACTATTTTGTAAATTAATAGTTTATTTTCTAATGATAACTTTTTCTGCCGATTAGCCAGTATAAATTTTGGAGTTGAAGTCCGAGTTGCTTGCGTTTGGTGAATATATGATTTCTCTAGGTCAGTCTCCTATCTAAATGCAGCCCCAAATATTTAACTGTCTCTGTATATGGTAGTTGATGACCATTGAAAGTTACTGGAGAACAGTTATCTTTTCTCATAGAGAATGTGATGTGTTGTGACTTATATTCATTCACTTTGATTCGCCATTTACTAGCCCACAATTGAATTTTGTTAAGGTGAGCCTGAAGGTATCTTAAAGCAGCTTGTGGGTTGATATGAGAGGCTAGAATAGCCGTATCATCTGCATAGGTCGCAGATGTCGTTAGACGAGATGTAGGTAGGTCTGAGGAACGCCAGAGGAGATGGGGTGGATGTTTGTAGTTTCGTCTTTATATTTTATTGAAAAGTGCCTACTTGTTAAGTAAGATCTCAGGAGTTCGAACATCTGGTAGGGTAATTGTTTTTTGAGTTTGTAGCATAAATCTAGCTGCCAGACTCGGTCAAAAGCTTGTTTGACGTCTAGGAACGCTGAAGAACAATACCTTTTTGCCTCCAGGTCTCTGTATATCTTGTCAGTTATTCTGTGCACCTGCTTGCAGTGCCATGTTGTTTGCGAAAACCAAATTGATGTTTAGGAATTAGTTCTTGGTTGTCTAAAATTGGCATTAATCTGTTCAGAATCAGCTTTTCTAGGATTTTTGCCAAAAGGGGAAGAAGACTTATGGGTCTGTATGACGTAATTTCCGTTGGTGGTTTACCGGGTTGAAAATCATTATTATTAGTGCTGTTTCCATTGACTAGGGAAGTATCTGATTCTGAGAATAGAGTTATACAAGTAGGTAAAGGCATACATAGCTTTAGTAAGTAGTTCCTTGATGATTGTCCCAGTGATCAGGTCGTACCTTGGAGATTTTTTTGTGTTAAACAAAGAAGTTTAGACAAAATATTTATTTGATATTTTCAATTTTCGTTGCACGCATACGCTTTCACACATTAATGAGGAAATATAAAAACAATGTTCATTTTACCTAAAAACTTTTATTTAAAAAACATTTCTGTTCTTGACTTACGAATTAGCAAACCTCTAGACTATGTCATAAATAGAAATATTTTGTAGAAACTTACCCTCAATAAATAAAGGCGTAATGCCCGTAATTTTTTCTTAATTAAGGTTAAAGGAAAGAAATTTTTTATTTTCTCGAGAGTTGAAAAGGATCGTTTTCCGGTTCACTTAGTAACACTTACACTTAGAAGAATCCTTAGAACGATGACAGTTAAGTAAACTATATCCCATGATATCAATAATATTAGGAGATTTTGTGGTTTCAATTCTGTTTTTGGTCTGGTATTTTTATCTTCTTTGTCAATACCTTTAATTAATACTTAAAAATGCTGCTGATGCACACATTCCTCAAGGAGCGTATCATCAAAATCAGGAATATAGTTTTCCAATAGTTAATTTGCTCTATGCATTATTCTGTAATTTTGAATTTCTTATGTAAATCAAATATTCTTCTGTGTTTTTGTACATATTGTTCTTTTTCATATTACCTAAGATTTTAAGAAATAAATTTCAACATGTCATGTTTTTGTCACAATGGCTTCATATCCAAAAAACTCATAATTTCTATATTTGTCTTCATCAAAAGTAACTTTCCGCTTATTCTATCTTGTAATGTCTCTTTTGTAGAGGTCAATTTTACACCTTAATGTTGCTTTATTTTCTATTCTTGAAAACGTATCTACATTTTAAAGAATGCTTTGAAAAGTTTATAAAGTACTGTGAAGAGTAATGACTTTTCTTTCTATATTTTCTGTTCGGATCCTTTCGCTTACTTCTCAAGATTTTATAAAATCATTGTTCAGCAAACATACCATTAATGACATTTGAAGACTTAAATTTTTCCAATATTACATTTGCTTTGTATTGTGCACCTTTTGTCGGATAAAATCATAGGTAATGTATTTTAGAGTGAAAAGAACCTTCTGATGCGATTTGTATAATGTTTGGTTGACATCAACATGGACATTTCATCAGGTTGCCATCAAAGTTTTTAAAGATAATGGGTCCTTTTTAAGGTGAGACTTCTAGATATCCCATTTTTGGTTAAAGAACTAAATAAGTTATAGATTAACTGTTCTAAATGGAAAAAACAATCAACAAACATTTGCTGCTCCCCGCAGCTGCAGAGCCAAATTGTTTGATAATTAAGCACAGTTAAAGTAACTCGATAAGCAAAACAGGAAATAAAACAAAACAGAGCTATGTAAACTATATATTGGACTATATATAAACTAAATTAATCACAAAGTAACAATTAAGCAAGCAAAGAAACTGAGGAAAAAACAATACAACTATGCTTGAATAACTTCAAATATGGTGGGCGGCAGGTCAGTTGTGCCCTCTCCAGATGCAAGTAATGATCTCTGATAACCTGGACGGCAGGTTTTGGCGTGCCCTTCGTTGGCGGGTTCAATCCTGGGGCACCACGGACGGAGCGGAACGTACAATCCGCAACGTCAGCGTGCCAGCCCAGAGCAATAGAGCACCTGCGTCGGCTGGCCGGCGACTACGTCGCTCACGAGGGTTCGAATAGGAATGCCGGGCGGCGGTAAAAATCCCGTTTAGTTGCGACTAGGGTAGGTTGGCGGACAGTCAAGGTTACAGGTAGAGATGGGATTCGGGACAAGGGTTTAGAGATGAGCACCAAACACAAATTATAGGGGAACCAGAGGATTCACTTATTTTATTCTAGTTTGACATATTGCTGAGATTGTTGTAGCTCTGTTCTTTACAGTTTACAACAAGATCTACAAAGTCTATGGTCGGCATTACAGCATTCACCATTTCTTCACGTTTACGTCAACAGTTGAGAATAAACGCCATACATTATTTAAAATAAAAATTTCCGTAGAAAGCACATAGCGTACGAGAAAGCTAGAGTATCTGGGTTCAGTCCGCAATTATGGAATGATGTTTATCAATTCATTGACAGTTGTACATGATAAGTATGGGGAAAAACCTTTTTCTTTATTTCCAAATTTTGCTACATGTTTGACTATGAAACAATCAAACTTTGAAATCAGTTCTACACAGCTAAAAAAGTTATCACTTCTTACAGGGCCTTATATTTCATTACCACCATATTGGCAGCCCGCAGAAAACTACAAACCTCACAAATTGAACAACTCTTAAGAGCCAATTTTGCGAATACAAAGATTATTCCCTTTACTGTTCTGCTATTTTACAACTCACTCTTTATGAGACACAGCTTATAATAATGAATTTTCAAATGCATCCTTTGCGTTTAGAGTTGTGTTTATAATTGTTTATTAAATTATTATTTTATCAATCATCGAACCATTTAGTTGCTAAGAACACCTTTCTTCTACAGAGTTCGCACGGTTTAGGACAACTGGGTGTCGCCAACTGGGTGCTGTCAACTGGGCGCCGCCAAACCAACTGGACGCCGAGCCAACTGGGCGCCGAGCCGACTGGGCGCGAAGTTTAAACGAGCGGTACTTGCGTGCCAGCGGCAATAAATTGAAAATTTCACTGTTTATCAGAAGCACATTTTATTGATTCAATTATCAAAGAATTACATAAAGGGTTGAGCATTTCATAATTATGAGCAACGCCCCTTAAAATTCTAATGATGAATGATGATCAAAATCAGCTACTATAGCTCCAAAGCTCAGTTTCAGAGGTGGTGCAGTGCTAGCTACCATTTTTTCATAATACGTATCGCGCTCTTTTTGTACTTTTTTGAGACCTTCGATTAGTTTCCAAATTTCTGAATGATCTAATTGAAGTTGCGTTTGTATCCTAAATAAAAGAAAAAATGAAATAATGAAAATTTAAATTATTACTTACCGTGAATGCACCACTTCTCCATGATTATTTGTTCTGCCAAGACCCTGTAAAAAAAGCTGAGCTCTCCTTTCATTTCTGCGTCTATTGCGTCGAACCAATCTAAACGCGGATTTAATTCTGAAGGGAAATACTCTCCTAGATCATTGAAGACTTCTTCGATTTTGTTCGGTGGCACAAAGGCAATTGCAATAACCATTCTGCATGTTTATGCGAAATCAGATTTATTGTTATATCTGCTGATAAAATCCATTTCACCAATTTTACGTTTTAAATTTTTGCATAGGTGAAAAGAACAGCCATGTAGTTGGATATTTGGAAATGAAGCTTTCATTGTTGTGAAAACTGCATTTTCAAAGTCGCACGGGATGCATTCAGGGTTTAGAGATGGCTCCTTTTCTTGAAACATTTCCAAGAGTCTGTATGTTGTATGTGTTGCGCGATTTGTTTGGAAGGAGCATAAATTACTGGATGAATGCCACCGTGTCTTTCTTCCAAAACAACATAAACTTGGGCAAAAAGGCCAGGTGCAATACGCAACGTGCCATCAGCAAACCTTGGATTTCCTTGAAAAGCGGCAAGTTCGTTTGCCTCCCAAATATCAAATGCGCCCTCTTCCAGCTCCACTATCGCCAAAGAGAAAATCTTCCTTTGTCCCATCAGATATAGAGTACACGTTATACGGCGATGGAATTTGCAAACTTTGTAAAACATTTGGGATCGAGGTGCGGTTGCAATTTCTCTTCGTTTCATTCAGATTACTTTGCGAATAGCATCGGTGTTCGGAAGCTGTACAGATGCAGCTTGAAAAAGTTTTTGGCTGCACTCCACGATTATTTGCGCTGTAGCTTCCATTGTCGATTGTGCGCGATGCTTAATGGTAGTTACAGTTTTGTCTGCTTTGATTTTTGCTGTGTTGCTATCGTGATTGTGGGTATTTAAAACCTTAACGATGTTATATAATATATATCGATGCCCTTCATGAACAAACTTCTTTCGGCCTCTTTGTGAGTGAATTTCGCCGTCCATTATCTAGAAAAATTGAATTAGAATGTGAATAGTAACAATTAATAAGTTACAGATTATTAAACCAATTACCAAAATGGTACTATTCCTTGCGAATTGAAACGGAAATGACGTTAAGAGGGTTTTTTCCTAATTACATTATGTACCTGGTATCTGATTTAAACCTGAGCGCAGTTGACTTGGTGCCCACCAGGCGACGCCCAGTTGGCAGCGCCCAGTTGTCTCATTCCGAGTTCGCACGGCTCCAAGAATACTTGTGCGGTTGATTTTAAATAAAACGACAATTTTTTGGATGCACTTTCCATTCATTAACTTTACACATAAAACTGATCAGCATAAAAATTTTTGAGTGGCATACTGCATTTAAAAGTTTTTAAAGTCAGAGTTATAGTTTTGTTGAATGCCATTCTAAGCCACAAAATCAAGTAGTTCATCGTTTACACCTTTCAATGCTGGGTTATTGAGTTGTATAATTGGGTCTATCTCTTTGAAAATATTTTCGTAGCTCTATAAGCTCAAATTCTTTTGTAGCACTGTAGATTTGTGCACTACAATTTGGGACTTAAAGTAACTAAACTCGATAGTAACAATTGTAATTTCTGCACACTAGGTTAGAAAAAAGTGTCTGGTTTGGTATCTTCTTCAGAAATCTCTTCGGAATATTTTTTGAATTCTGTTTCACATTGTTTTTTAACAAATCTTTACTATCTTTGCAAACGGGCATATTTGTTAGTTAATAACAGTTAATATTTTTCTAAAATAGTTTTTTTTGTGCAATTTATATATATATATATATATATATATATATATTGGAAATAAAAAAATTGCATTGTTCAACAGGAAAACATAAATTAATTACTCTTTATAAAAATGTTTAAAGTGTCATCGCTTCATGTTATCGTTAAGTTGGTGTAAGTTAGCCGTAGGTAACAGAGGATATGGCAGCCTATTACATTATAAAAAGTAGATGCTGGGTATGAAAGCAGCAACTTCGTAAAGCTGACAAAGCCGCGAAATTACTTTAGAGCAAAATAACTTGCAAAAACTTTGGGAAACAAAAACGACCTACGCAGAAATTTTTGTTTAAACTAGGAACATTAAATTACAAATGTAGCAACATTTGCTAACAGGAACATGCTCTGAACCAGCTGCTACAATAGCTTTATAAACAACTTCACAACTTGTACGATATTAAAGTAAAAGCAACGTGCAGGAATAAGAATTATTGAAAATCTTGTATGTAGAATATAACTATGTACAGGGTTAGTTAAAAGTATGAGGACGGCGATTTATTGTCGTTAATTTTGATTTTAGAAAATAACGTTCTATACAAAGGTTTGTATGCAACTTTTATTTACATTTGAGAAATGTTAATTGGGAAGGTGTCAGTTTTACACTATCCATTCGATAGAGCATTCTCTTTACAATAGTATAAAAATTAAATAATTTAAATTTTTTTTTAATAAGACGCCGATTGAAGTATTTAATAAATGTTTTTTAAATAGTAGGTACATTGACTTTAGGACAAAATTATTTGCAAAAATATTATCTGTTAATATCTTATCATAAAAAACAGATTAATAACTAAGCAAATTAAATTAAGTGTTCAAATTGTTTTCCACTTTTAATTTTACAATGACCTAATCGATTTACAAAACCCTAAAGAAAATTCTCCAAAATTTTACGGTAAATTTCTGTATCGTACTGGTAATTTGGATTTTTAAATCTTTTATGAAAACGCCGGTTCAAGTATTTACGAATAGTAAATCCATCTAAGATGGACAAAAGCGAAGCGCTAAACAAATTCGAGAGAAGTAACTTTATCAGTGGTTAGTTGTTTACGTTCATCTAAAATTTACCTAGTATTAAAAAATGTTTATTAAAGACTAGACCCGGGGTTTTATTAAAATTTTTTAAATGTTTGCAAGGTGGGAACGTGGAACGATTTATTTACAAATAATAATAGTTGGATTAGTCGGTGTCGTCACCTTACGGAAATAAGATATGCAACATTATCTCGAAGATAGGCAACCAAACGTTCAGAGCTCAGAGCTCAGCCATGCCACATTTCACTTCACCTGTCTTTGTTTACTTTTTGTTCAAATGTATAGATAGATAAGGGAGTGTAACTTTAGGTACTCTTTCGATCAGGTGATCTTAATATTATCTACTTGGTTTTTCTTCACTTATATTATCTGGTCATATATCTTAGGGTCTTTTTTACAATATAAATTTTTTTGAATTTGTTACTTTGGTTATATTTCAATTACGCCAAGTGCTATGTTTTTGTATGGAAGATTCTGTTTGACTTTTGTGGCCAAGAACATGTCTTGAGCGTCTGGCAAATGTATGTGCAACGCGAGTATCACTCACTTTGGTGTCGACTATAGAGTATCAGATAGAACTAAATAGACTTTTTTGAATTCGCATTTTGTTTGTTGTGTAAATATAAGTGAACAGCTATTTAAGTAGCAAGTAACGACTCGTAGGTACGAAAAACAATGGTAATTTATATTTTTTTCATACAACTGCTAAAGTAGCATATATTTCAGCCATTTACAACTTATATTAATAATCAGCAGGGAATCGCCTCAGTTTTATACTTATCAATAGTTTTTGTCCACCCAACATTTTACTACGTACGTGATTTGTCTCGAAGTTACAGAGCCATATAATACAAAAAGTTATATTAATATTAGCTTAACATATACAGGGTATCTGGTGGCAGATTTATATTTTTAAATACGATTATTTCAAAAAGTAATAAACGGTGCGGGGTGAGGGTGGCGCCGTTGGAATCACCGATCGTGCGGATTTGTCAGTCACGATGTCGCAGTGGTCGAGTGAGCATCGCGCGTTCGCTGTAGAGACATTTTTAAGAGTAATGATTCTTATGTAATTGCCCGTCGACAATTTTGTTCAAAGTTCGGTATTCGGCGAATACGTGATGGACCGAGTGTAAATTTAATTCGTTCGTGGGTGCAGAGATTCCGCGCAACTGCCTCGGCTATGAATGCCCCACGGCCAGGGCCAACTCGATCTTCAAGGACTCCCGAAAACAATCAACTGGTTGAAAGCAGTTTACGTAAAAATCCGCGACTTTCAATACGGAAAAGAGCAGCCTTACTGGAACTCCCAAGAGCGATTATTCATGAAATTTCAAGAAAGGATCTGAAGTTCCATCCTTTTAAAATTCAAATCGTTCAAGAACTGAAAGAAAGTGACTTTGATTTACGCAAAAATTTTTGTGAAACGATGTTGGAGCGTTTTCGCACTGTAAATCCCATTTTTTGGAGCGACGAGGTTCATTTTCACTTAAACGGCCACGTCAACAAGCAAAACTGCCGCTACTGGTCTCCAAGAACCCGCAACCCTGGATTGAAACATGAAAAACCATTGCATTGCTACAGGGTAACTGTTTGGTGTGCCTTATCCACGCATGGGATAATTTACCATTTTTTTCCAAAATTCTCGAGGTCAGGCGACGAATGTCCATGGTGAAAATTATCGGCTCATGATTACGGATTTCCTTTTGCCAAACCTGCGAGCTCATCCATCGTACTCTTCACACACGTGGTTTCAACAGGATGGGGCGACTGCACACACAGCCAGAGCTTCGATGAATTTGCTTCAGGAACATTTCCCCCAAAAACTGATCAGTCGCTTTGGGGACATCCCATGGCCACCGAGGTCACCGATCTAACTCCCATGGATTTTTTTATGGGGCTACCTCAAGAGAGGGTTTATAATGACAATCCCCAATCTCTTGTTGCTTTAAAGGAAAATATTCGTCGAGAAATCAGCTCAATTGAACCAAGTTTACTGCAGCGTGTGGGGCAGAACACAAGGCTTCGTTTTGAACAGTGTGTGCAACTCGACGGAAGACATTTGGATGACATACTCTTTAAAAAATGAAATCCGCATTTCTATTATATCGTTCAATGCTCTTAATAAAACTTTGTGTCAATTATTACGTTTTTTATTTAAGTTTGAAAATATAAATCTGCCACCAGGCACCCTGTACTATTATAGAGTATAATAAAAAGATGATCTAGTTAAATTTAGGATATGTAGGATATATATAAAAATTGTAGCAATAATATTACTTCTACTTTAATAAGATGAAGTCTATTTTTAAACAAATTACTTTACAGGAAATCTTTAAGTGGTCCAATTTTTTGTATAATTGAAAATCAAGAAAAACAGTAGATAAAACTGTAAAATAATACATTATTCATCCCTTACACTATACACATTAACTCAAGTAGTACAATAAAACACAATACAACTTTAAGAGTAAAATATATTGTTGCAAAAGTGTCTAAAAGAATTTAAAGTATTTTTTATTATTTAGTGCAGCAGTATAACAAATTAATAAATGCGTTTTTTATTTTTATAGGTGAATTAAATTAATTGTGTTTACTGTAAGGAAACACAAACAGCGTTCACTAGTTTTTAAAATTAAATAATATAAATGTATTATTTATATCGTAATATCTTAATATTAAATTTTAGTTGAAAATGTCTATCCTGTTTATTACCTATTTTCGAAGAAATCCTCGAGTCGTGGATTTCAAAAAATTGTACTGTACGTACGTACGTACATACATACATTCATACATTCATACACACACACACACACACACACACACACACACACACACACACACACACACACACACACACACACACACACACACACACACACACACACACACACACACACACACACACACACACACACACACACACACACACACACACACACACACGCGCGCGCACACACACACACACACACACATTCTTCTTCTTCCGTCGTAGAATTTTTGTCAGAAGCGTTGTGACGTAAGAACTACTTGTTCTGCATGTTTCTTTTTACAATGTCTCGCCAACTTTATGTTTCTAATTTTCCGATTAGTTGTGTTAGTTCTTCAACATCGTTAGAAAGGATAACCGAATCATCGGCATACCTTACATTATTTAATTTTCTTCGTTGGTTGTGAATCCACCATTCCAATTTTCTAAGACTTTTCTCATTGTGAATTCGTTGTAAATATTAAATAGAATTGGCGATATGATGCAGCCCTGTCTAGGTCTCGGTTTTATTTTTCATGGGTTTGATATCTGGTTTTCTAATTTTATTAATGCATTATTTTGCCCATATAGTTCTTTTATTATATATATCAGGTGTTTTGGAACATCCATTTCTGATAATATTTGCCATAGTTTCTGCCAATTAATCCTGTCGAAGGCTTTGGTGTAGTCAACAAAGCAAATGTACACAGGGGTATTAAATTCTCTTGCCTTTTCTATAATTAATCATAAGTTAAAGATATGTTCCACAGTACCTGCTCCTTCTCTGAAACCAGCTTTCTTTGCAACTATTTACCGGTTTAAGTATATTTCTAAGTATAAAGCGTTGATTGATAATGTGTAGTATTACTTTGATGGAATGAAAAATTGGTACAATTAATCTGTAATTGCTGCAGATGTTTTTTGGCTCTTTCTTATGGATGTTGTCCATTCCAGTGGCCATAATCTAATGTCCTAAATTGTTTGACATACAATCTAAAAAAATTTAATCCCATGGCTTTTATAATTTCAGCTGCGATTTCGTCGCATCCAACAGCCTTGTTTTCCTTTAGTTCCTTTATTGCATCTTCAATTTTATTTTTTATGATATATTTTAAGGTCTTTTGTCGTTTTCCGTCGTATTGATATTTTCTCCTAGGTAAATTTTATTGTTATTAAACAGTTATTTTACAGTATTCTTTCCATATTTTCAGAATATTAGATAACTCTGTAACTCACCTTCCTCATTTCTTATGCTCCACGTTTTTGGTTTAAAATTTCGAGATAGCTTTTTAACTGCCATTTCGAGTTCTGTAATATGATCGTCTTCTACGTGTTTATATAAGTCTGTACATATATTTGTTATATGGTTTTTTTTGTCTTTTCTATATTCTTTTTGTATCTCATGGGTAACTCTATTATATTTGTGTATTTCGGTTTCCCCGTTTATTGTTTTGTTATTCAATTGTGTTCTCTTTATGATTAGTTATTATGTACTATCCGTTAGCCATTGTTCCCTGGAATTATTTCGTATTTCTTTAAATGTGTTGGATACTAATGGTTTTTGTTTCTGTCCACAGTTTTTTCACAGATGTGTGTTTTGTGGAGTCAGAAGTTACAGCTTATAGCGATTGTTGAATTCTTTCTTCAAATGCTGGATTATCTGAGTTAGATATTTAAAATTTGTCTGTGGAAATATATTGCATGCCATTTTTATTTTGTAGCGACTTGTGCGATCAGAAGTCTATGGTCACTTCAACAGTTTGCCCCAGAGTATCTTTAATTTCCTTATCCTATAATAAGGAAAGTAATGTAATCGGCGGAAATTTGACCTACCCAGTTTTTCACATTTCTGGACGAATTATAGCCTCAGGACACCAAAAAAGTTGGTTTGAGCCATTGGTTCGTGTGTGTGTCTGTCTGTCGGTCTGTCAGTAAACAGGATATCTCGAGAACCGCAAGAGCTAGAGATTTGAAATTTGGCATGCAACTTACTAGTAGGTAGGGACAAAGTGCGGAACTTTTGTTAAAAATCTGCCGAGCCGTTTGGTCGCAATGTCGCTAAATCGGTCGCAAAGCGGTCGCGAATCTAAACGGTTAAAGATACAAAAAATTCATGAGAGTAAAAATGATTTGTTATCATGAGATAAACATGAATTTAAAATAAAAGTTGGTAAAATAGGAACTCGAAAAAAAATTGAAGCTCACGATTTTTAATATATCTGGTGTTCATAGAATGTTTCGGAAAATGTATATTACCGGATAGATCAAACCGAGACGAACAAAAAATTAATAATGAAATTTTTTGATCCGAGGTCAAATAAATAAGTTATAGCCGATTAAAAATTAATTAAACGGACCAATCACAGCGCGCTCGGAGAGCTTCCGGGCCGATTGCGGAAGGACGGGAAGGAGCACGCAGGCGATAATGGGGAAGGCTGTGCGACCGAGCTCGCACGGTTACTTTCAGTGACGTACAAAATTTTAAGTACGAGTCAATTATTGTCTTGTACTGTTTATTTTAATTTACTTTCGAGTGTTGGGCTCGCGCCTCGTCCTTTTTTAAATTAACAAATTTTGGACGAGAGCAGCGCAGGGCTGAGACGATGGACTCGTGCCTCGTCCTTTTTTAAAATAACAGGTTTTGGGGGACCAGAGCAGCGCACGGCCGAGACGATGGACCCGGTATAATATATAATAATAGGATAAGGAAAGTCGTGTGATGTTCACACAATATTTTTACAATGCTTTTTACCGTATAACCTGTAAATCGTTTCTTAATTACAAGATCTACATAGTATATGGTTATATTGCTACAAAAAAAAATTCGATATACTTCTTCGAACCATACTCAATATCAATTTCATATCCGAAAAATATTTGTTCTATATCTAATAGAAATTGGCGTATAGGTAGTTTTAAATTGCAATATTAAATTTTTAGCCACTTTAATTTATAGAAAATTCGTTAATAACTAAATCCATATTAACAAATTTCTTTTTAACGCTGTGAACCGAAAAATACGTTACACTGGTCGATCTAAACTAGCTTGATTATCTAATTTATTCAATAAAATGTGTTTTATGGAAAAGTTGTTTTTTGCAAATAAAAATATAAAATAAATTTACCTTAATTTGCACTGAAAATAAATTCTACTGCGTAACTTTACTTTGGAAAAATTCTATTTAGAAAATCATGAGTTTATAGTTTCACGTAAGTTTTTCTAGTGATGTTTTTAAAGTTTCCCGTCAAATAATAAAATAAAATAAAATTCTACACTATCAGAAACTTAAATGTTGCTCCCTGCATTATAGAAATGGTTGAATTGGTTTGTAGACTAAAGCACAGAGAGCAACCAAAATTAGTTCTCTGGTCAGATGAGATAATGTAATCTAGAATATTAATTTGGTGTGGTTTGATATTTTGTAAAGCAACTGTCAACTTTTTTATTTTTGCTTAATATTGAATTGAATAAAGTTACTTTTTCCTCTGATCAAAAAATGTAGTAGAAACACAACAATGTAAAACTGACCGCAGAACTTTACACAATAAGAATTTGTAAATATATAAAAAATGCTTTTAAGTACAACTAAATATTTACACCACTTTAGTATGATATAACAACTGTTTGTTATTATACTCAGTTTAGAATACCAATATAGCATACTTATATAAGTACAGAAGGTGCACAATATTTTCTCCATGTATAATTTTAAAGAAAAATGGCATTTACTTAATAACTTGGAAGATAATTGAAACCATTTGCATTACATTAGTGCAAGAATACATAATATCTACTAACACTATTTAGTAACTAAAACTTATGTATGATCTTACAATTTTCACGTTTTGCTATTGTACGTAATTTGTGTCATCAATTATTTATGTTGCAAAATCATTAATTACTATACTCACGACGCTAGGATAGTATGCAATTAGACAGAATATGCACCGTTCAGTTAATTGCCGACTTGTATGTATTAAATGTATCTGTTATTGATTTTCCACACTACCACTACTATTGCAGTTGTCTGCTTATTATGTTTAATGGGTAGTTTTCCGTATGTGGACTACTTTTTACATGGATGTATTGCAACCGATTACAATATCATATATTATCACTCTATCAAATTTATTAAAACATAAATTATGTTAATTAAAAGTTTGTTACAGATAATCTAAATAAATTTTGTATTTCATTCATTTTTATTAAAAATTATACGGTTATAGTTTACTTCTCAAGATAAGATTATTGACAATTACATATATTATACAAAAAATAACAAATTACTATTAATATCAAAAAATATATATATTCCTTCGAAAATAATGTATCACTCACAGCAGTACATACCTATAATCATCTTAGACGTCATTTCACAGTTATCCGCCACATTACGTTACAAGTACAATTTTAATTACATCAGTATAAAAATCAGTTCCTTCGAATAAACAATAAACCTGCAAAACTTGCAAGGCATAGCGAAGTGGCGAAGCAGTCTCCCAAATTTGAGAACCCTCTAGTCTAGCTGACTTCTGACCAATCAGTTTCAAAATCACTAGCAAACACACCTTTTTGGTTACCTGTCGATTAGTGAAAAGACACTTAATAATAATATCTCACTTCAAAAGTAGGCTGTGGTCACATTAATTAAGGCCTATTAATAATCAGAGAAAACATAGTCATCAAATCATTGTTACGTAAAATACATTTTAAACACTAGCCGACGAAAATCAACTTGACGCTTTGGAAACCGAAAACATTTTTGAGAAAATAATTGAACATGAACCGCCATTGGAAACTATTTCGAGTGTTTACAATAGAACCATTATAGAACTGGCAGAAAAAGCTTCAAAAAATTACCATAATTATAAGCCAGGCAAACATACAGTAAAAGCAACTACAGAACAATGCAAACATACAGAAATATGCTAATACAATCAGAAACTAACACGATATGTTTCGATACTTAACAAAAAACGATGAAATATTCAAGATATTACTTAAAAACATAAATTATTTCACCAAAGAGCAATAATATCATTATAAGAAATATAAAAAAAACAACAAAAATACCGTTGACAAGTACTATATAGACTTATAACCAAATCAAAACAAAAAAAATTACAACAAACATTTAACTCAATTACAAAGTAACATTTACGACCTCCCATAGAAAAGAAATAATTTAATATGCCTGCTGTCAAAATTTAGAGGACATAAGAACACACCGCTGTAAACCAAGGATTTCCAACATTAGCCTGCACCAAGACCAAAAACACTAAGTCTTCATCTGCTTTGTGTAAAACAAAGCATAAAGCAAACTACAAAGAGTGTCTAAAATAAAAATTAACAAGAACTCTAGAAGATAAGAATAAATTTAACCAAGATGCACAAAAGCTTACTAGGCAAGCTAAACTATAAATCTCTTCAATTTACCTACAGATTCTGTTAACTTTAAAAAAGCAATTTTAAATTAGAATACCTCAAAAATAGAGTGAGAAATGCAACTACCTTTGCTAAACAATTTATTCTACATTTTCTGATAATCTATTGGACAACATACATATTTTCTAGAAGCGCCATTGATATTGTAGAAATGTTTTAGATTATTAGTAAAAAACTTAATTTCAAGAAAGTTTTTAGATGTGTAAAATAATAAAACAGCTTCGATTTCGAGGAATAGCCGTCATGACGGTGATTTTCAATGCCATATTGAGGAACAAATTATCATCTATAGCAATAAAAGGTGTGCCACATTATTTTAATTTTAAAATTGGACTACCAAGTGTAATCATACAAACTCATAAACCTTCTCCCAGTAATATAAAAGGGGTTCAAAAAGTTTCGCTAAAAATATTGTAGCCAATAATAACGAAAAATAACTTAACACCTCAACAGCAATTTAGTTTCTAACGGAAGAAATAGTATTCCACTGCATTTATTAATTTTCGAAAGAAAGCCTGTACGGCGTAGGCAAAAGTTAATGCGATAACAATCCTATCTGTCTGTCTATGTGTTTGTCTCTGTATTTGTGTGTGTGCATGCCGACACGATATCTCAGGAATCACTTGACCGGTTCACTTTATATGTGGCAAATAGATACTTTAAGTCGGTATCTTCCTTAAAATTTCAAACCCGAAATACAGGGATCACAATGTCACATGCATAACTTGCTTCGCTTTTGAAAGTTGCCTTTCGGATTTCACATTCGTTTTGTTAATATAGGAAATGTTTTTAATAAGGTTTGGTATAGAGCTTAAATTGTAAGATTAAATTGATCTTATTCTTTTGTTCCTCACGGGACCTTTTGAGCGGTGATTGGTGGGGTAGTCATACCTTCCGACCTCATGTTCCGATCTATCCAAACCTAAAGTTAGTTGTCATGGAGCGTTGAACGGCCCACAACGCGCTTTCGCTATCAAAGCGTATTAATTACACTTTAAATGGTAGTTACGTACCTAGTTCCATCACGTAATGCAATCGGTTTGTGGGTTACACGCCTTGAAGAATTAGGTTCTGCTTTGAATCGAAAACCTACAGGCCGTCCGAGATCCGTCAGAACACCCGAGATAGTAGTAGGCGTCGTTCTCTGGCCCGAATTTTGTGCAGTGACTTACACTTTCACCCCTATAAAATTTAAATTGTTTAGCAGTTGCTGCCTACTGATTAAAAAGGTTAGCATTCGTAGAAAAGTTTTAGAGATAACTACCGACGACCGCTCTTTCGTGGAAAACTTAAGATGTCAGATGAAGCTTACTTCCACCTTGACGGGAGTGTAAATAAACAAAACTGCCGATATTGGTTCGATACCAATCTATAACTCTTGCATCAACCCTTTTTACACAGTCAAAATATTACTGTATGGCGTACCCATTTCGTCGCAAGGAATAACCGGTCCTTACTTCTTCACGATATGTGACAATGATTGAAATTTCCTCACCCAAAAACTTGAGATGAACTATCCGTAGATAAAACACTTGGTTTTAACAACGGCGCCACTTTTCACACTGCTCGAGGATGTTAACGCAGTTTTTGGAAATCGCGTAATTTCTTGATTTGGTGATGTTGAATGGCCGCCAAAGTGATTTAGCTACTTACGAAAAAAAACTAAAATTTTCTCCCACAGAATAAACACTATTGATAAATCAAAGGCAAAAATACGTCAGGAAACTAATGCTATTCCTACCAACCTACTGGAGCGGGTGGCACGAAATTTGATCACCAGAATGGAAAAGAGCGTGCCCCAAAAATGGAAGACATTTGACTAATGTAATTTGTTGATCGTGAAAATTTAGCTCTGTGTGAATATTTCGTACTATTCTTTTTTTAATACAATTTTCTTTAAACCCTAAAATTTTTATTTTAAAAGGTTCCGTTTTTACGCGCCACCCTGTATATAAGAAGTCGCCAGTATCAACTAAAACTAATACATAAAAGTCAAACATTTATGAAATCAAAGCTGTTGTTTCTCAAAAGTCCTAAGGTCAATGCTGTACACCATATATACTTCAGATATGCCAAAATATACTATAATTTTTCACCAGCTTCACATAAAATCTTTTAAGCAGTATAAATATTACATGAAGACCTAAATAACGTACAAGAGTCGTTAAAGATATTGCATATTTGAGTCACTTACGTAGCTTTCACCAGAACAAAAAGAAACATTCTTACAGATTACAACACAGAATACAACACGGCTACCACCAATTGAGTCACTTGAATAGCTCGGTATGCACATAAACAGTAAATTGAGCAAATACGACTGTCTCAAAAGAGATGTGCAATGTTCAACTATTGGACACAAGAAGTACATCTTATACTAATATTCCGGAAAGTTACCAATCAAATATTCTTCGAATAGTCACCAATAATTCATGACTTGCATTCAAAAGAATCACAAAATAGATACTAGCAGGGAAATAATCAGCTCCACCGATGCAAAGTACCTCAAAAAGCTTGAGAAACATTTAAACTTTTTTGCCATAAACCGACTAAACAACAGTACCAAAATAACAATATTGCAAAGAACTAACCCATTGGATTTATCTCATAAATAACCCCAACGTTATCACAATGCCAATACCAATGCTATTGCATTCCTAAATGGATTTTATACAAATAACTCAATTTAATTAATTAATTAATTACTTTATTGAATTAGCTTATGGCGCATTGCAAAAGAACAAAGCCAGATGGTCAAATTAAGTTTCCTGTTACACTAATAGCTCAATGTTAGTTTTAGAATTAAATTAAATTTAAATGAAGGACATACATGTTAAAGAATTATTATAGAGAATAAAGAGCACACTAAGAATAATTGAAGAATAAATTTAATAATCTATCTAATTTTTAGAACGCAATATATACATTTGAAAAATCGGTAAAAATAGTTTAAAAAATGGAATACACAGTCAGAGTGTAATCAAGAAAAATTAATAATAATTTATGTTTTCAAAAGATTACACTATAGTGCACATATTAAAAAGAAAAAATTAAATAAGCTCTGATGTATCTAAAAAAATGTAAAAGAGAGATTAATTTTATATACTAAACGTATGTATTTTTAATTAAATCAAGAAGTTATTTTGCTGCTAGTTTATATACTAATTATACGATCAAAATTATATCAAACAGCAAAAAACCCACACATCTGCTTCGAAGCCTTCTTACAATAGTAAATTTTGTTGTTTTCAATGTCGTTACCATCAAAGGTAAATGATTCAATATGATTTTTAAGCATTTTAAAAACAAATTGTATTCTATAAGTGGCCACAGCTCTTTTCTTTGGCAAAGTTTTTATGATCGTTGTATGTAGACTATAAACACTATATACTCTAGTGTAAACACTAAATACTCTTTGAAAGACATGAGTTTTGCCACACGATCAACTTTTAGATAAGACGCTTTAACCTGTAACCCTCAGATTTATTACCGCCTATAATAAGCTTTGTAACGCGTCACTTAGGATTAGTCTAATTTATTAATTAATCAACTAACTTGTGTTAGTTAATTGGTTCCTAGTGTTGTTTGTATGGTTTATGTCTAATCCGTGGCTCTAAGAAAGTGCACACTAATGCTCCACAAGTAAGTTGTACGTAACAAAGTAATCAGCTAGGTTGTCACACAAAAGTAACAAATAAATAGAAAAAAATTTGTTAATATACAACGCGTGTTCGAATATTTTCGTGCTAATGTTTTTGATAAATAGCAATATTTTTTAGAATGTCACTAAGCTGTTTTTATCAGTTTTATATAATGGAAATACTAGCAATTACAAAGACAATAAAAATGGAGCAGGAGAAATAATTGTGGAAGGCAGTAGTTTACTTTATAGTGGAGTAGAAATAAATAAACCTGCAAAGCTTGCAACGCATAGCGAAGTTACGCAGCAGTCTCCCAAATTTGAGAACCCTCTAGTTGACCTTTGACCAATCAGTTTCAAAATCACTAGCAAACAAGCCTTTTTGGTCACCTATCGATTGGTGAAAACAGAATTTGGAAATTCCCAGCCGTTCTCGAGTTATTGCTCGGACGGACAGACATACAGGCAATATGAAGTTAGTAAGTGACTCCGCTTCGCTTTGCCACTTAATAAAAGAGCTGAAGCAGGGGTAGGCTGTGTGATAAGCCTAAAGTACATAAAGAAACTAGTTAAATGAAAAGCAATACGTAAAAGAATAATTGAAGTAACGTTCACACGAAGTAAATGAGAAAATGAATGTAATAATAGTGTAAGGTGAAATTGATATGATAAACAAAAATGAATAATTTTGAAGTGAGCTGTAATTACAATAATTAATAGGGATTTGAGTGGCAGAATAGAGAATGACATTATAAAAAAAGAGGGAGTGTTGGGTAGTTATGGTGAGGAAGCAATAACCAAGAACAACAAAAAAAAAATAGATTTTTAAAATTCAAAACGAACTAGCCATACAAAACTCTTTCTATCAACATAAATACTGCTCAAAATACGCTAGGAAAGAACTAGATTATAGACTATGTTATTACAGAGAAAGCAAACAGAAGATTCATATAGAATGTAAGAGTATATAGGGTGTCAAAATATTTACAGATTACTATCTGATAGCAGCAAGAATAGAAAATAACAAGAAAAAGAGTAGCACGTCAACTCAACATAAATAAACCAAAAACTATCAAAGTATACAAACTACAAGAGCCGTAGATAAGAGAGGTGTATGAAGAATGGATATCAAAGGAGATACAAGATACAGCAGATGAATTGCAAAATATGACAATAGAGGAAAAATGGGAGAAATTCAAAGACATTATATAAAAGGCTGGCACTAAAGCATGCGGGTTAGCAACAGCAAGAGGATCCAAAAAATCTACTTAAAACAGAGAAATAAAGAAGCTTATGAAAATTACAAGACAGCGAAAATAAGATAGGAGACAGCAAATTAAACCAAAAGCTATTTTATAGAGTTTTTAAGAATATAAGAAACAATAAAAAAAAATTTGCTTAGGCAAATTATTGGCAGAGAGGGAAAGATAAATACTGAAGGTAATAAGGTTAATGATGGAATTAATATTAACGAAGAAAAAACAGAAATAGGAGCATAGGATAGAGCATTAAAGCCAGAAGAAGAAGAGACAGTATACAATTTGAAGAAGTAAAGAAAGTGGTAAAAAATTGAAGAATGGGAAAGCACCAGGAGTAGATGGCTTAAAAGCAGAATTACTCAAATAAATTGGAGAAGATAGAATGGTGCTACTACACAGAATTATTAATGAAGTATGGATGACATTAACAAACGTTTTACGCAATTATCTGAAATCCTCCTTTAAGCTCCAAGAATTATTTTTTATATGTTGTTAGGTAGAGTGTACTGGTTCGTATATTTGCATATCTCTCTTGCAAACATTTCTAAAATATTTTCTATATTTATATTCGAGCATCTTGCTGATCACGATACATTTTTTTGTTAATATAAAACAAGAAAAACAGCGACAGAGCGAAAACCAAATTAATGTGGCTACATGTATGTACAATGAGAACAGATGATATATAGGAAGTATTGAAAGAGGAACGAACAAGATAAATTGGAATACCGTTAGACTATCGAAAGGGAGAAGGGTCTCTGAAACTAATATCAGGAAACTTTGTGTACTACAAAGGACATGCATAATAGGGATGCATAATAACGGATTATCAAATAGAGTGTCTTACATAAAAGTGTAAATATAAAAAGAATTGCAACCTAAAAATCGCTACGTATGCGTTAGAAGATCAATAGTTAATTATAGAGAGAGAAATACTTTGTGAAAAAATAACCACGGCAATCAAAAATTACTCCTGTGAGAATACTTTATTTTTAGGAAATTTCTATGTTGAAACTGGAAAAACGAAAAGAACTTAAGAATTCAAAGTAGCCTTCTACAAAATGGGTAAAAGAAACGATATGGGACAAGGACCTATCAGTTATCTAGATCATATTATGAAGATATTTTGTGAAAAGTTCGATAGAAAATAGACTTGGATAAGCCCTTACGCGCACACAAAGAATAAAATAGACTGTGTGATATGATTTGAAGAAAATTAGCCAGGGATGTATCAGTATTAAATACAGACGATAAAATAAAAACAAATAAAATCAAATAGCAGAAATTGAAACGAGGATATGAATGGGCATGGTCAACATTTGATGGACAGAACAAGAAACTAAGAATTACAAAAATATGGCAATATTTAAGAGAAAATGTTTATAATCAATGTATCATTTTATTACAGATATGTAGAGCACAAACATAGACCTTAATAATACATATTATAGTTAAGCTATCCAACACACAAAAATTTATGACAGACAAATATCAAACAAAAAGTTAAAATAATAAAAACTAAATTAAATAAATAGACGTAAAATACACAGTATTTCTAAAATGGTAACAGTAGGTCATACTATGCGACAGAGAGGTAACAGTTGGAACAAATATACAACAAAATACAACATTAGATACCATGGAGCGAAAAGGAGGGGTGAAGTGGACCTCCGCAATTGAGATGGTCGAGAACTTAAAGAGAATTGCCAGATTTAGTTAAGAAAACTGCATATCTAAATAATATCCGACATTGTGTTTAAAGAATAGACAGATAGATATTTCAAACACTTGAATAGCCCATTTACATAAAAGATGGGTAATGAAAAAATGGTTTTAGCACATTTTAAAAACATGTCTTTGAATTTAAATACATCTTATAATATAGATGGTGCTTTATCATATAATATTCAAAATAAGAGAATGAACATGGAAAACCCTGAGATATTAAATTTTTTTTTTATAAAATTTATTTATTAATGTTTATTTGAGTCGAGTGTACAAAGTATCTAACGATGCAATGTATTTCATTTTTCTTATCTTTTAAATATTAGTTTGAAAAATTAATTATCATGCTAAAATAAATAACCAGTAAAAAGAGGGTTAAAATTGGGGTCAAGTATTGAAGATTTGTAAGCACTGTTGCATTTAAGAGAGAACTAACGTCAAGTGGTCTCACAACACAATAGTTGTGTTCGAGATTGCTTGCGGTATTAATTTTTATTTAATTATTTTTGATTTTTTAACAAGTTTATTGATTTTATTTAATTTTTCTTAACAAAAATAAAACCAATGATAGCGATATTTAATTCTACAACCATTAAAACATTTTTTTTACATTAACTGCAATTAATAAAAGCTAAAAAATTAGAAATTTCACAAATATCATCTAAATCAAATAATAACTTGTAAATATTAAAGTTTTGTATTTTTCTAAATTATTTTCTATACATATACAAGCGTTCTTAAAGAAATTTGTAAAACTATTACTATTAAATTGATTAAATATTGAACATATTTTACATTCAAATCTATTTGGTCTAACATTATAAAATTAAATATTATTTTTAAAAATGACGAGGTCTGGCAGCGGCCCCCCAGAGAGCTTGTCCAACTCCGACATGCTTGAGCCCCTTCGCGTAGTAGTTTTTAAAAATAATAAAAACACGATTAAAAAGCTCTGTTTGACATAATTGACGTACCCCGTTGCCATGACAACGCATTTATATATACCCAGTTAGAGTTGATCTTTGACCTTTGACCTTTGACCTGTGTGACAGCACTCATAATTTTTTTTTATATATAAGTGCTTTATTACCCGCTCTCAAACGAAAATTTTCCATCGCTTGCGGTTCCAGAAATGTATTACCTCGGTCGCGACTGCCGCCTGGCCGAATTTGTCCTTCGGAGGCGCTCGGGTCGGCACGGAAAGGCACGAACGATTTGACCTTTGACCTGTGTGACAGCAGCAGCAGCACTCATAATTTTTTTTATATATATAATTCATAATATCTAAAAACGTCTTTATGTTGTATTTCAGATGTTGTCGAAGATAGAATTGTTAATCTTTTCAAAACATTACAGTTATAAATATTATTATTAATTTGTCAGCATTGATTAATTCATCTTTTTCAACGTTATTATTAGCTGAATTTACACAATTTTTGATAAATTCTAAAAGGTTCCAAATGGAAAATCAATTTCTTTTGTAATAAGGGTTGTTTCTCAATAACATAGATATTTATTTATTAAAATTAGACTTAAATGATTAATTACATTAAAAATATTAAAAGTATTCATTTTCACTTTTTATTTGTTTATAAAATTTATAAATATGTTAATAATTTAAGTTTGAAATGAAAATAATTAAAATCAAAAATAAGTAAATAAAAATTAACACTGCAAGCAATCTCGAACACAACTATTGTGTTACAAATCCTACACTCTACCATTGTGCTTGACGTTGGTCTTGTCTTAAATGCAACACTTACTAAAGTCGCTAATTTTTAATAATTGACCACAATTAACCCCTGCGCTGGGAAAAACCTCTTCACTGATGATTTATTTTAGCATGAAAATTAATTTTTTGAAACTAATATTTGATATATAAAAAGAACAACTGAATACATAGCATTGTAAGAAGAAATAGCTCTACATTTTACATAATATAAATACAAAAGATTAGAAAAGAAATCTTGATGTCTCTGTAGGTTTTCAAAATTAGTAAGATTAAGATTTCTTTTTGTAGAAACAAATGAAATAAGGAGAAAATTTTCTGAGCTTAAAATAAATGAACAATTTCTGGATCTATCTTGAATTTCTCTTAATAATGGTATTAAAATGGATGTCCAAATGTAGAGAATTTTCTAATAATCCATAGGGCTCTGCACATGCTCTTAATTTGTCCTGTAAATTTGGATCCTCAAGATATGTCGGTTCTGACGCCCGGTCATTTTCTAACGTTACAGCCTTTAACAGTCCCTCTTGACCCCGATTTATCTGGAGTGAAATTGTCGCACTTATCGCGATGGCAACTCATTCAGAGACTTCAGCAGGATTTCTGGAAACGTTGGAGAGACAAATATATTCACACGTGTTTTCAGCGCGGAAAATGGGCGACGGCAAAGATTTTTAACCCCATTGACATAGGTCCTTTGGTACTAATCAAGGACGAGCTATGTCCACTTCTAAAACGGCGCTTAGAAAGAATTTCCGAGATACATCCTGGTAGGGGCGGTATTGCTCGTGTTGCCATTGTGCTTACGATCAATGGGTGTGTCAAGCGACCCCTAATTAAACTATGACCCTTACCGGCGACACAGAAATCTTGTATATATCTTAGGTATAACTCATTCAGTTATTTTAGTTTATTTAATTTCTACTGCTTTAAGAAGATTAGCTCACTGGTAATTTTGGTGGGCGGTATGTTTGGTGCACATCTCTAAACCCTATTGTCTCTAACCCCATCTCTACCAGCAATCTTGATTTGTCCGGTAACCCACCCTAGTCACAACTAAACGGGATTTTTACCGCCGCCCGTCATTCCGATTCGAACCCCCGTTAGCAACGGAGCGCTTTATACGGAGTTAAAAAAAGTCCCGCAATCAGACCTCCGCGGGGAAACGCATTGAGAACATAAAAATAAAGAACTAACTATAGGTACATATAATGTCCAAGGTCTATTACGACCGGAAAAAACACATATATTAGAACAGGAACTTCAAAGAAATAAAGTACAAATCACTGGAATATGCAAAATCCACATTACATATCAATAAATACCAATAAGCTTTTCCTTCGGACATAATACATTAAGTAGAAATGGAGTAGCAATAATTACAACCAAGCAAATCGTAAAACATGTTATAGAATACAATTCCATAAATGATAAAATGATATCCATTAAGATAAACACTAAACCCGTAATTATGAATATAATTACATGTGACCCTACTACTAACGTGGATGAGGAAACCATTGTGGATTTTTAACTTAGTAGAGGTAATAAGTTCTATCCTAAATAAAGAAATGCTTATCATTATTGGGAAATTTAATATGAAACAGGAAAAAATAGAAGACAACACACATATCAAAAATATCGTTGAAAGACATGGACCGGAACAAACAAATAAAAATATGGTGTGAACATCACACGACTTTCCTTATCCTATTATTGTATATTATACCGGGTCCATCGTCTCGGCCCTGCGCTGCTCTAGTCCCGGAACTTAAAATAAAAATAAAAGAAACAGTACAAGACAATAATTGACTCGTGCTTAAAATTTTGCTACGTCACTTAAGGTAACCGTGCGAGCTCGGCTGCACAGCCTTCCCCATTATCGCGTGCGTGCTCGCCCCCGTCCTCCCGCAGTCGGCCCGGAAGCTCTCCGAGCGCGCTGTGATTGGTCCGTTTAATTAATTTTTAATCGGCTATAACTTATTTATTTGACCTCGGACCAAGAAATTTCATTGTCTCGGTAATATAAATTTCCCGAAACATTTTATGAACACCCGGTATATTAAAAATCCTGAGCTTCAGTTTTTTTTCGAGTTCCTATTTTACCAACTTTTATTTTAAATTCATGTTTATCTCATAATAACAAATCATTTTTATTCTCATAAATTTTTTATATATTCATCCGTTTAGATTCGCGACCGCTTTGTGACCGATTTTGCGACCAAATGACTCTGCCGATTTTTACCGAAAGCTTCGCATTACGTCCCCTACCTACAAGTAACTTGCATACCAAACTTCAAGTCTCTAGCTCTTACGGTTCTCGAGATATTCTGTTTACTGACAGACCGACAGACACACACACACACACGCGCGCACACACACACCAACTTTTTTGGTGTCCTGCGGCTATATTTCGTCCAGAAATGTGAAAAACTGGTTAGGTCAAATTTCCGCCGATTACATTACTTTCCTTATAGAATAAGGAAAGTAAAAATAGGACAAATTACCCCAATCTTCACAGCGAGGCGAAACGGTAGCGTCTTTCCTGGTGCAAAAGGTTCCTTCGTCGAGCCAGATGAAAGAAAATGAACCGAGTCTTTTATCGGCAAAATTTCAACCCCGAAATTAGCCTTTAACAAAAAGCCTCGCAGAAAATTAAAACTTCTGCTGCCAATTAAAGCCGCTGGCGAACTCTCGGTTAAAAATGTTCTCGTCTTACGAACAAAGGCAAAGGCCCAAGTGCCAAGTGCCAATTGCGGCCCGCGGCCGAAACCGCAGCCCATATATCGCGCAACGCGTGCTCGGACAAATTCGGCCGACACCACAAATTCCAAAATATGTACAAGAGGGAACCAAAATATAGCCGGTCCTAATTTAAAAATTCAAATTTAATTTTGAGATTGGTGCGAACCGGAATAGTTGTGAACGAGATCCAAACATCCGGTTTTATTTCTGTTTTAGTCGGGAGCAAGGTATTGTTGAATGCAATTTGAACATATTGTTCGTCTGTTGGTGAAAGCGATTTGCGAGGATTATACACTGTTGATCGTTGTCCTCCATTTGTTGGCCCAGTCTCGTAGTAAGTCAAGGCATTTTGCTGCAATTTGTGGTGTTCCGATAGTTGCTAAAATGGTCGTATTATCCGAAAATATAACTATCATAGTGTTATCAGTGGTTGGCAGGTCGGAGAAGTAGATCAGATAGAGTGGTCACAGTATGTTGCCCTGCGGAACAGTAATATTTAAAATTATGAATTGCTTTTACATGAATTCATTAAAGTGCTGAGGAAATGATAAAAACGTACTATTGTAACACTAATTTACGTCACTACAGTTCTGAAGGGTTTGTACTTGCACAATATTGGCAATATAAAAGTTAATACTGTCCTGAAGTATAATTAAAGAATTGTGCTTTTAAATGCGGATGCTCAATAATTTAATAATTTCGTATTGTTGTATTCTTCTTATGCCTGCGTATGTTTAAATTAAAAATAAAATAAATACATAGTGATGTAAATTAAATTGATAGTAGAAAATTTATATAACAGTATTAATGGAGGTTGTGACAAGAATCCGAGATGGGAGTGTATATCACTAAATAAAACTAAATGTTTGTAGATAAATGTTTTGTGAATTCAATAACTTATTTGTCTTAAATTATTAAATAAATATACAAATTCCTAGTTGTTAATTTGCATAATGAACTTTCAATAAGCAGTACTGTTATTTGGAAGTATAAATTTCCTAATAGGTGTAGGAAATCACTACTGTTTATCTAATAAACTGAGACAAAAACAAATAAAAATTAAATACATCTGTTTTCGCAAATGACTACATACCATTACTTTTATAAAATTTGTTTTAAAAACTTTTAATGTTGAAGGTCTATATCAGAAGCTCCCAAACTTTTTTTTCTCATAGATCACTTTGAAAGTTTTGCTGGTTCCGATGGACCCCCTGCAGCTACATTTCTACCCAAATTCTACCCATATTCCCGAAACTCGAAAAAAATGTGAAGATTAGATCTAACTATGGAAATTTGCGTTGGGGCTGAGTTATTGGTTAATTAATTAATTGATTGTGCTGTGAGTGGATGTCAAAAAAGTGAAGTTAGCCAATCAAAAATGTCATTCTATCCAACTTTACTCCTTTAACATCTACCCACAACACAAGAAACCAATCAATTCTCACATATTTTATTTAGAAAACTCCCCAATCGGAGTGGTAAAAATAAAAAGAAAAATAGTATATTTCCTTGTGTTGTATTTATTCAAATATGTAATTATTACACTATTAATTATTAATATAATTAATATAATTAATTATTAATATAATCAATATAATTAAAATAAAATATTAATAAGGTAACGTAATTTCTACAATGACAATCACAAAATAGTCATAATTTTAGTGGGAGGGATGTACTTGATGGATTGACAGCAAATTATCAATATTTGGCTTCAGTTTTGTTATGAATAACCGCAAATCTCGCCGTTCTGTGATATTCAATCTACTCCTTTTTTTTGTTAAAAGGTTTGTAACGACACTAAAACCTTTCTCGACAAAATATGACTAGGGAAACGCTATCAAACGCTTTCTCGCAATTCCCCACAGTCCAGGATATTTTTCGGGTATTTCTGCCTGCGGCCAAAATGTTTGATACCCTCTTTTAAATTTCACCTTCAGTTCCTCATTAGTGCTAAGCTCGAGTAGCTCCTCTTATAATATCACATTCTCCACTTCCGTTTAATCAAGTGGATTTATGATCCATGGAGGTATTTCCATCGTCAGAATATCTTCAAATCTGATTTTAAAGTCATCATGCAGGGCAATTAAATGTTGAACGTATGTGTGAATATCCTCATCAAGGCATTCTACCTGTGACAAGTTTGAAAACTGGGAAAACTTGCGCCGACTAATATTTTGCTTCATAAATTTCAATTTTCCAAGAAAAGCTGATATTACACCCTTTGTTTTTATTAAATTGAGGGTGTCCCCTTGTAATTGTGAGTTAATGTCATTAAATTTTTTGAACAAATCTGTCAAATACGCGATGTCTGCTTTCAAATTGATCAGGTTTTCTTTTAAATCTGGATTTTTACTTTCCAGAAACTCTAAAACTGATTCAAAAAGTGAGAAAAATCTTGTTAAACATGCACCTTTCGACAACCAGCGTACTTCAGTATGTAAGAGCAATCGTTGGAAGTCTTCATCATTTTCATCGCACAATTGTGCGAATAAACGCGTATTCAATGCATTGCTTTTTATTTTGTTAACTGCATTAATCACAAATTGAAGCGAAATTTTTCGCTACTAGGTGTTGTCGGTGGATGACACAGTGAATTGCGGTTACCTCTGGCATAATTATTTTAAGATGGCTTATAAACCCACGACATCTCCCGGCCATGGCAGGAGCTCCATCTGTTGCCACCGAAATAACGTTTGTAAATGGAATCGATTTTCCTTAAAAAAATTTCTTAAAATATTATCTGCCTACATTGATAGGTGAACTCAAGCCAACACTTTAGTTCTTCACAACCAGATAAATTTTCGTGGACCCCCACTTACGAATTGTGAACCCCCATTTTTTGTCACGCCAACGTAGACCCCCGAGGAATCTCCCGTGGACCCCTTGGGAATCAATGGTCTATATCATAGATCGCATACTATCTAAGCACAAATTTTTGTAATACAATTAGATAGCTAGTTTGTCTCACAATATAATGGCGAAATAACAAATTTTCTACCTTACCTAAATTTAACTATAAATTCAAATATGCGCTACAGTAGAAGGTATTCCAAGTCAGTATTCAATATAATCAAAAATATGCAATATTTGAAACTATTTTTACGGTGCAATTTAGAACATATTTTCAACTTTCACGTGAAATTTTTGTTATATTCCTACAACAAAGAGATTATAAAAGAAATGTGTAATTTGTATCGAAAATGTAGAGCGAGATAATACTGAAACAGAAAACAATGTCACAGCTTTAGCCTTCTTGAACTCGGAATCTCACATTTTATTTAATTTTTCTTAACAAAAATAAAACCAGTGATAGCGATATTTAATTCTACAATCATTAAAACATTTTTTTACATTAACTACAATTAATAAAAGCTAAAAAATTAGAAATTTCACAAATATCATCTAAATCAAATAATAATTTGTAAATATTTTAATAAGTTTTGAATTTTTCTAAATTATTTTCTATACATATACAAGCGTTCTTAAAGAAATTTGTAAAACTATTAATATTAAATTTATTAAATATTAAACATATTTTACATTAAAATCTATTTGTTCTAACATTGTAAAATTAAATATTATTTTTAAAAATGATTCACAATATCTAATAACGTCTTTATGTTGTATTTCAGATGTTGTCGAAGATAGAATTGTTAATCTTTTCAAACCATGACAGTTATAAATATTATTATTAATTTGTCATCATTTATTAATTCATCTTTTTCAACATTATTATTAGCTGAATTTACACAATTTTTGATGAATTCCAAAAGGTTCCAAAAAGAAAATCAATTTCTTTTGTAATAAGGGTTGTTTCTCAATAACATAGATATTTATTTATTAAAATTAGACTTAAATGATTAACTACACTAAAAAATATGAAAAGTATCCATTTTCAATTTTTATTTGTTTATAAAATTTGTAAATATGTTAATAATTTAAGTTTGAAATGAAAATAATTAAAACCAAAAATAAATAAATAAAAATTAATACTGCAAGCAATTTCGAACACTACTATTGTGTTTCAAATCCTACACTCTACCAATGTGCTTGACGTTGGTTTTGTCTTAAATGCAACACTTACTAAAGTCGCTAGTTTTTATTAATTGACCACAATAAACCCCTGCCATGGCAAAAACCTTTTCACTGACTATTTATTTTAGCATGAAAATTAATTTTTTGAAACTAATATTTGAAATATAATAAGAACAACTGAATACATTGCATTGTAAGAAGAAATAGCTCTACATTTTACATAACATAAATACAAAAGATTAGAAAAGAAATCTTGATGTCTCTGTAGGTTTTCAAAAACGCAAGGTCTAGGAAGCTTTAAATACAGATTAGTGAAATTAAGTTTTCTCTTTGTAGAAACAAATGAAATAGGGAGAAAATTTTCTGAGCTTAAAATAAATGAACAATTTCTGGATCTATCTTGAATTTCTCTTAATAATCTACAGGGCTCTGCACATGCTCTTAATTTGTCCTGTAAGTTCGGATCCTCAAGATATGTCGGTTCTGACGCCCGGTCATTTTTTAACGTTACAGCCTTTAACAGTCCCTCTTGACCCCGATTTATCTGGAGTGAAATTGTCGCACTTATCGCAATGGCAACTCATTCAGAGACTTCAGTAGGATTTCTGGAAACGTTGGAGAGACGAATATATTCACACGTGTTTTCAGCGCGGAAAATGGGCGGCGGCAAAGATTTTTAACCCCATTGACATAGGTCCTTTGGTACTAATCAAGAACGAGCTATGTCCACTTCTAAAACGGCGCTTAGAAAGAATTTCCGAGATACATCCTGGTCGGGGCTGCATTTCTCGTGTTGCCATTGTGCGTACAATCAATGGGTGTGTCAAGCGACCCCTAATTAAACTATGTCCCTTACCGGCGACACAGGAATCTTGTATATATCTTAGGTATAACTCACTCAGTTATTTTAGTTTATTTAATTTCTATTGTTTTAAGAAAATTACCTCACTGGTAATTTTGGTACACATCTCTAAACCCTCTTGTCCCTAACCCCATCTCTACCAGCAACCTTGATTTGTCCGGTAACCCCACCCTAGTCAACGAAACGGTAGCGTCTTTCCTGGTGCAAAAGGTTCCTTCGTCGAGCCAGATGAAAGAAAATGAACCGAGTTTTTTATCGGCAAAATTTCAACCCCGAAATTAGCCTTTAACAAAAAGCCCGCAGAAAATTAAAACTTCTGTTGCCAATTAAAGCCGCTGGCGAACTCTCGGTTAAAAATGTCTTACGGAAAATTTCTGTCTGAAACTGAATTTAAAGAACGACGCCTGCGAGAATATAGCCAAAAAAGGCCAAATGCAAACGAACAAAGGCAAAGGCCCAAGTGTCAAGTGCCAATTGCGGCCCGCGGCCGAAACCGCAGCCCATATATCGCGCAACGCGTGCTCGGACAAATTCGGCCGACACCACAAATTCCAAAATATGTACAAGAGGGAACCAAAATATAGCCAGTCCTAATTTAAAAATTCAAATTTAATTTTGAGATTGGTGCGAACCGGAATAGTTGTGAACGAGATCCAAACATCCAGTTTTATTTCTGTTTTAGTCGGGAGCAAGGTATTGTTGAATGCAATTTGAACATATTGTTCGTCTGTTGGTGAAAGCGATTTGCGAGGATTATACATTGTTGATCGTTGTCCTCCATTTGTTGGCCCAGTCTCGTAGTAAGTCAAGGCATTTTGCTGCAATTTGTGGTGTTCCGATAGTTGCTAAAATGGTCGTATTATCCGAAAATATAACTATCATAGTGTTATCAGTGGTTGGCAGGTCGGAGAAGTAGATCAGATAGAGTGGTCACAGTATATTGCCCTGCGGAACAGTAATATTTAAAATTATGAATTGCTTTTACATGAATTCATTAAAGTGCTGAGGAAATGATAAAAACGTACTATTGTAACACTAATTTACGTCACTACAGTTCTGAAGGGTTTGTACTTGCACAATATTGGCAATATAAAAGTTAATACTATCCTGAAGAATAATTAAAGAATTGTGCTTTTAAATGCGGATGCTCAATAATTTAATAATTTCGTATTTTTGTATTCTTCTTATGCCTGCATATGTTTAAATTAAAAATAAAATAAATACATAGTGATGTAAATTAAATTGATAGTAGAAAATGTATATAACAGTATTAATGGAGGTTGTGACAAGAATCCGAGATGGGAGTGTATATCACTAAATAAACCTAAATGTTTGTAGATAAATACTTTGTGAATTTAATAACTTATTTGTCTTACATTATTAAATAAATATACAAATTCATAGTTGTTAATTTGCATAATGAACTTTCAATAAGCAGTACTGTTATTTGGAAGTATAAATTTCCTAATAGGTGTAGGAAATCACTACTGTTTATCCAATAAACTGAGACAAAAACAAATAAAAATTAAATACATCTGTTTTCGCAAATGACAACATACCATTACTTTTATAAAATTTGTTTTAAAAACTTTTAATGTTGAAGGTCAATATCAGAGGCTCCCAAACTTTTTTTTCTCATAGACCACTTTGAAAGTTTTGCTGGTTCCGGTGGACCCCCTGCAGCTACATTTCTACCATATTCCCAAAACTCGAAAAAAATGTGAAGATTAGATCTAACTATGGAAATTTGCGTTGGGGCTGAGTTATTGGTTAATTAATAATTAAATAATTAATTGATTGTGTTGTGAGTGGATGTCAAAAAAGTGAAGTTAGCCAATCAAAAATGTCATTCCATCCAACTTTACTCCTTTGGCATCTACCCACAACACAAGAAACCAATCAATTCTCACATATTTTATTTAGAAAACTCCCCATTCGTAGAAGTAAAAATAAAAAGAAAAATAGTATATTTTCTTGTGTTGTATTTATTCAAATATGTAATTATTACACTATTAATTGTTATTGTTATCATATTACATTGTAATATGATAACAGCCGTAATATAATTAAAATAAAATATTAATAATGTAACGTAATTTCTACAATGACAATCACAAAATAGTCATAATTTTAGTGGGAGGGATGGATTTGATGGATTGACAGCAAATTATCAATATTTCGCTTCAGTTTTGTTAGGAATAACCGCAAATCTCCCCGTTCTGTGATATTCAATCTGCTCCTTTTTTTTGTTAAAAGGTTTGTAACGACACTAAAACTTTTCTCGACATATTTGACGAGGGAAACGCTATCAAAAGTTTTCTCGCAATTCTCCACAGTCCAGGATATTTTTCGGGTATTTCTGCCTGCGGCCAAAATGTTTGATACCGTCTTTTAAATTTCACCTTCAGTTCCTCATTAGTGCTAAGCTCGATTAGCTCCTCTTGTAATATCACATTATCCACTTCCGTTTCATCAAGTGGATTTATGATCCATGGAGGTATTTCCATCGTCAGAATATCTTCAAATCTGATTTTAAAGTCATCATGCAGGGCAATTAAATGTTGAACGTATGTGTGAATATCCTCATCAAGGCATTCTACCTGTGACAAATTTGAAAACTGGGAAAATTCGCGCCGACTAATATTTTGCTTCGTAAATTTCAATTTTCCTAGAAAAGCTGAAATTACACCCTTTGTTTTATTAAATTGAGGCTGTCCCTTGTAATTGTGAGTTAATGTCATTAAATTTTTGAACAAATCTGTCAAATACGCGATGTCTGCTTTCAAATTGATCAGGTTTTCTTTTAAATCTGGATCTTTACTTTCCAGAAACTCTAAAACTGATTCAAAAGTGAGAAAAATCTTGTTAAACATGCACCTTTCGACAACCAGCGTACTTCAGTATGTAAGAGCAATCGTTGGAAGTCTTCATCATTTTCATCGCACAATTGTGCAAATAAACGCGTATTCAATGCATTGCTTTTATTTTGTTAACTGCATTAATCACAAATTGAAGCGATGTGAATTTAGCACTCAAATTTTTCGCTACTAGGTGTTGTCTGTGGATGACACAGTGAATTGCAGTTACCTCTGGCATAATTCTTTTAAGATGGTTTATAAACCCACGACATCTCCCGGCCATGGCAGGAGCTCCATCTGTTGCCACCAAATAACGTTTGTAAATGGAATCGATTTTCCTTAAAAATTTC
Source organism: Sinelater perroti (assembly GCA_036346155.1). NCBI lineage: Eukaryota > Metazoa > Arthropoda > Insecta > Coleoptera > Elateridae > Sinelater > Sinelater perroti. The sequence continues at coordinate 3,687,048 of JARFIY010000005.1, read as the reverse complement.
TTAAAATATTATCTGCCTACATTGATAGGTGAACTCAAGCCAACACTTTAGTTCTTCATCGAAACCAGATAAATTTTCGTGGACCCCACTTACGAATTGTGAACCCCATTTTTGTCACGCCAACGTAGACCCCGAATCTCCGTGGACCTGACCACCTTGGGAATCAATGGTCTATATCATAGATCGCATACTATCTAAGCACAAATTTTGTAATACAATTAGATAGCTAGTTTGTCTCACAATATAATGGCGAAATAACAAATTTTCTACCTTACCTAAATTTAACTATAAATTCAAATATGCGCTACAATAGAAGGTATTCCAAGTCAGTATTCAATATAATCAAAAATATCCAATATTTGAAACCATTTTTACGGTGCAATTTAGAACATATTTTCAACTTTCACGTGAAATTTTTGTTATATTCCTACAACAAAGAGATTATAAAAGAAATGTGTAATTTGTATCGAAAATGTAGAGCGAGATAATACTGAAACAGAAAACAATGTACACAGCTTTAGTCTTATTGAACTCGGAATCTCACATAATATTTTAGTATGCTCTTTGTCTTTCTTCAATTTTTCATTAGGGTGACTAAGACTTTGTTTCTAGATTCTAGTAGTAAAATAACATTTTATCTATAGTTATGACGTTGTTGAGGAAATCTAGTTCATTGGTAGCATTTTAAAGTAAGCAATTAAGATTGCAGTTCAACGTTCCTTCTGCCTTAAGTAAGAGTAATCGCGGAACGAACTTTTTCTGCAACACGTTGCATAACAAGATTTTTTGTAAAATATCACACACTTTAATTCTTTTTTTGATTTCTGAACTGTTAGTCACCGTTCAACATTTATCAGTGTTCTGCTCGTTGTGGATTTTTCAAAACGTGGATCACCTTTAACAGATTTTAGACCATCAGAATAATTTGCACAGAATTTGATGCGATGGTACTCTACTTTGTCAATAGGTGCAAATATAACGATTACACAGTAACGCGCCCACTCATCAACGTACGAGGTGCATTCAAATTATAACACCTCTGAATTTTTTTCTCAGGACTGGGAACAGATAGAAACATGCGGATTATTTTAAAATGCGCGTGCACTCTTTGTGAATGCGCGACAGAGATGGCACTGCACGGTTCACAGGACTTGACACTTAAAATACTTCATCAACGTACGAGGTGCATTCAAATTATAACACCTCTGAATTTTTTTCTCAGGACTGGGAACAGATAGAAACATGCGGATTATTTTAAAATACGCGTGTACTCTATGTGAATGCGCGACAGAGATGGCACTGCACGGTCCACAGGACTTGATACTTAAAATATTTAAAATTGCAACGTTTTTATTACAAGAACAGCGTGTGACACCGATTGAAATTCATCGCCAGTTGAGTGAGACATGTGGTGATGGTGCTATAGTGTCTAATGTGTGTTTCTAAGTACGACAATTCAAAGAAGGCAGAACGTCGTGTGACAACAAAACCAAGACAATCTCGGCCTCGCATCAGCTAGTCTGACGACATGATCAAGCGAATGGAGAAACTTATTTTGGAGGATCTCCAAAATCAGTGTGAAACATATCGCCTCCAAAGTTGGCATTTCTGTAGGATCTGTGCACACAATTATGCATGAAGGCCTGAAAATGCGAAAAGTGTGCTCAAGGTGGGTGCCACAAATGCTAACAACTTTGAACTGATTTCTCATGCTCCCTACTTACCTGGCCTGGCTCCTGTTGACTTTTAGCTGTTTCTAACTATGCAAAACAATGTCTGTGGTTTTAAAATTTACTAATTGTGGCATTTACTGCACCAGCGATTTTTCAGTGGTCAAAGAAGACTTCTAAAAAAGAGTTCGTAACGACCATGGAATAATGGCGTTGACGTTGGGAAAAATGTGTACGGTTACAGGGAGATTACGTCGAAAAATGATACAAGTTTTATATTTTTATGTGATATGTTTGTGAGAAAAAAATCGTAGGTGTTATAACTTAACTGCATCTCGTATAGCTTTTAACTGACAGTCAACTGTTGATTAAGAAAAACAAGATGGACAGAAAGTTAGAGATCCAAGCACCGCTGAGCGATATCAAGCACGGCAGCTCCAGCTTCCTAAGATTATTTTTTGTCAAAAAATCTCTATTTAAGGCAGAAAGGAAAATCGTTAAAATGATTGTTGAATCTGGCAAGAGGCCTCTGAAATGCTTACTGTCATGTATATAAAGTTTCTGCTTTTGTGGCAGTACTGGGGCTTGTGAACATCAAAGAGAATGTCCTTGAGAAAGTTTTAAGGTGACATCTAGCAGCTACATCAACGTCCTGGAGACAGTTGTCAAGCCCTAGATAAAGGAGGTGGCATTTGGCCAAAGGTACGTGTTCCAATAAAACTCCGCTCCAATTCGCAAGACAACTACCATTACCCCCGGACATATGACTATCCTCCTTGACTACTTTGTGTAGGGCATGGTCGAGGTGAGGGTCAACGATAGGTACAGTAATGCCAAGAGCCTCCATCATGGAGATAATGACACATATGTAGAAGGAGGAAATTGGGTTAACCTTCGCCAGATAGCTCTGGATCAAAAAGGTCGTGCCCGTTGGTAGGTACGGCATTAGATAATACGATTCGTAATACAATTATTTTTAGTTTCAATTTTTTATTATTTTAATAATTTTAACAGTTTTTGAAACATTATTTATTCTTGTTCACTAAAATTATCTCAAATAAAGTGTAACTAGGAATTTCTTCCTGACTTTATAATGTATATATGAAATTTTAATTTGTGTGCCTTTCTGTTAATACCTCTGTTACATTTTGAGTGCTGTTACGGTGTTCCGAAAACTGTCAAAATTAAACAATAATGACACGCGCAAGAAACTCTCGAAAGCACTCAAACTAGGCAACTACACACGCACAAACGTGATTCATAATAAATTAAATTATAAAAGTTGTACAAAACACTTTATTCTGCTGTAAAATAAATTAGTAATAAGTAGAGATGATTTATGAGCAACGCCCTTAATAATATACATCATTAACTGCTTCAGAAGGGGTGCACCGTTTTTCTTAGGCAACAGATGCAACAAACAAATTACAGTCATTATTATTGCTGCCCTTTTAACACTTAAATACGGGGTGAAATCTTGTTAGGTAATTTTGCAGCAAAACGTGCAATTGACTGCTAAGCCGGCTGCCCTGGAACGGAGCCAAGCATTATTTACTACGGCAAACAATCCGGTCTTACAATTTTAAACTATTCGGGATTAACTAGGCTGCACTATTTGCAAAAACAATCTGAGGTTTATGCAATTCCGAAACGATGAACGTGCGGGGCAAACAATATACCGCATTACATGCAGCGGGATCATCGCTCTCCGTTTCATTGTCGTTTGGCCAAGTAGCTCCTAGTCGAAGGGTTGAACGGCCATTTGCTTATTAGTGTGACTGCATTCGTCTCGATTCCGGAATTAAGCATCGCGGCTGCAATCATACTTCAAATGCACAGCTGTTTATGTCAGCCATTTGCACGAGTAGCAGCAGAGCAGATAATCATTTCCCCCATAAAGACGGGTGATTTATATTTTGCAAAGCTTATTAGCCAATATAACTTTACGGCGCATTCGCGAGCCCGGTGGCATTTTGATGGCTCGATGATTATAATCACTTACTTACAGGGAAACAAATTAACTCGGAGATTTATGCGCGCCTCAAATTTAATAATTCGCGGTGCGCAAATGCCGCGCAATTTTTGCGTCTGCTGGGGCGAATCTGACTTCCCAACAAAGGCATGTTTGTTTAAATATTCCATACGTGTTTCCAATTTGTACAAAAGTCTGAGTTCCGCGATTTGACAAACAGAATTTAAATTCGCGCCTGCAACCGGCTGAAATGTAAATACTTCATGGAGAAAACTCTGCAAACAGCGGAGGTGGGACGAATTATTTATAATAATGCATGAGTTCTCTCGCTTGAGAGGCATGCGAGGCATATATATTATAAATGTGAAAGGCAAGCCCGGCTTAGTCACCCTGAAAAAGCGGGGATGAGCACGCACTCTTCCAGTGCACGTTTTTCGGTTGCAGTCGCCCCCTCGGCTCGAAAGAGACAAAGCGGCCTCTGTTGCTGTTTCTTCGAGAGATCGGCGTGGGGCAAGATTAATTTCATGAACAGCTACTAGTAAATTGACAGGGTTGTGTGGCATTCTATGCAGATACAGCTATTCTACCGATTTCAAGCAATTATGCTAATAGTGCTTAAGCGATTAAATGGCTTTGTGTGACAAGCAGCACCATTGTGCAGAGACATTGACGTTGAGATGCAGTTGCTGCGTGTGTGTGCTCTTTAATGTTTAAGCTACATGCAAGGAGATGCTATGTTTAGATATGAAATATTGTTGTTATCTTTAATATAACAGTGCACTTTTAATTATATCGTGGTAAAAACGAAAGAAAATTTGTGTCTACGTACAAATTAAAGGTACAATTGTTTATGCAACTACTTCTATAATTATCTTTACAATTTATTTTTATTTCTAGCTGGTTAGTTATTTATAAGAACAATCACATCACGTAGTCATTACGTTTCTTTTGTAGATGCATGTGTCAGTTATGTAGTTATAACCATAAGTCAAATATAAGGTGATTCAAACCGAATTTTAAGATTTGAACTTCGCATAATTTGCATTCTGTGAACGTTGCAAGTTTACATCTGTACAGGTCGTATTCAAATACATGGCAAAGTTTATCAAAGATTACCAGAGGCGCCATACATTTGTGAACTAGGTTTTAATAGACATAGTAGTTGACAAAGAAGAAAACGGGAAACCATTTCCTCAAATTAATTAACATTCTCTAGTAACGCAGTACATATGTTGTCTTTAGAAGTTAAATGGTTATGTGGAAGTAAAATAGTCCTCCCAATCACATTTTCGGGGTGGGACAACTCAAGAAGGTAAGATGTAAAATAAACATATAAAGAATGTCGCAAGCTGGAATATACGAACACTACTAAAATGTGGTAAATTAGAGAACTTAAAATACGAAATAAAAAAAAACAAATAAAAATACTAATTATTAGTGAATTGAGATAGCCGCAATAAGACTTTTGGTTAGCTCCTTACAGCATAATCAACAAGCCAAGACAGATGGGATGTCAGGATTTGGTATAATTTTAAACAGAGTTCTAGAATACACACGGTAGAATACACAATCCAAGCAAACATGCCAACCTCAACTAATAATAAAGATAAAATAGAAGTAAAATATAAAGATATTAAAAAGCACATTAAACACACAAAAATAAACAAAAATATAATAATAACGGGTTAGTAAAATACCGTAGTAGGGGAGGAAAAAGTACAAGGTGAATTTTACGTTACCATAAATATGATTTTCCTTCCATTTTTGTGTTTTTGGGCTCAAACAAAAGTGACGTTAGTTGTTGTTAGAGGAAGGTTTGAGGTTTTGTTTAGAAACATTGAAATCAAATTCAATGGTGTATGCGAGAATTATTTACCCGACGGACCAATGGGTCTTCATGGTCAAGGCCTTAAACCAAAATGGCGAATCGGATATAGCAGCACTTAGGAAGTTTCACACCCAATTCGGAAAGCACATTATATTAACCGTGGCCACCAGGACCAGGTAAACATTATTTTTTTCAAAAATAACTGATTCTTATTTTTTTATTTTTACCATGCTAAATTAGAACAGTCGAAAAGTTTAAAAGATTGTTGTATGGGTATATTTAGTTGGACTGATTGTATTTTATCCTGTTCCTGTTGGTCAAATTTTTGGCTGTAATGACTTCTCTATGGTTCTATTTTTTCTCGTATACTTATTTTACACGATACATCAACTACTCCACAATACACCACTGACAAGTCTGCCTATAATAGTGCTTTGCCAATTCTCAATATAAAAAAGTCAATCTACGATTTGCAATGCCATGTCATCTATTACCAAAGTATCCAAATTTTCTATTTCTTGAAGTGTTGAGTAAATGCGTTGTAAATCTTTGGGTTGAAAATAATACTTAGTGTTGTTGAGGTAGGTCTTGACGACAGGTTTTGTTATTTTTCTATTGAGTAGTTTTAGATAGGTTGTCTATGAGAGCGTTTAGATATCCTGTAAGCCGGCGTCGATGGTTTAGAGAGATGGTATTTATTTATCCCTTGATGTATAAGATACACAGGTCTTGGTGTAGCATTAAATTATCGATGTACCCGGCGCTTATTATTAAGTTTTTGCATTGTTTTTAGACAAGTAGGTTTGGCGATAAAACCATATAGGTTTTAACATAGCCTTATACATTATATATATACAATACATTTGCTTTAATTAGAAGCCCAGCTGTCTTCATTTCGTCTGTATGTGTGCCTGCCACGTTAAACGTTGATCAGGCATAGAATATTTTTTAACAGTTACAAAAGGACAGATTTCTGTACGACTGATAAATGTTATTTAGGGAGATTTGAATTAGTTTATTTTTATTCACTACTTGTTGTACCATTCGTTGAGCAAATCTAGGTGGGTTTATATGTTTTTAGAAAGTATTACAAAAGTATTATTAAGGATAAATTAGCAAAGTCCTTCACAAATGCATAAATCATGCAAGACACAGATTGTATGGGGTAGAGTACGGAAAAAGTTAGTTGTTGTGTTTTACAGAGAAATGACTATCGGTAAAATAATAATTTAGGAGAAGATAGTAATTATTATTAACCATATACAGGGTCTGTATTTTAGGTAATGAGAATAAATCCACAAAACAAATAATTTATTACAGATATTACTACAAAACTTTAGTAGTCTTTAAAGTATGCTCCTTAAGCGTCAACACACTTTTGCGGGCAAGTTTTCAACTCTTCGTACGCTCTCTGAAAGTCAGCAACTGAAACATCCTTCAGAACACGCGTTATCACTCTGGGAAAAAGGAAAAAGTCCGCAGGTGCAACGCCGGGGGGTATGGAGACTGAGGAATCGTTGTGATGCCATTTTTGGTCAGGTACTCTGTAACCATGAAACAAGTGTGACATGGCGCATTGTCATGATGGAGCTTCCAATCGGTGACAATTTTTGGTCGCACTCGGTTGACCCGTCTCTTCAATCTTTTTAACACTTCCACGTAGAAGGCACCATTTACTGTCTGTCCTTCAGGCACAAATTCCAAGTGGACCACACCTTCGTTGTCGAAAAACACAATTAGCATTGCTTTGATTCTGGACTTGCACATGCGATCTTTTTTTGGTCAAGGCGATTGTGGAGTGTGCCATTCGATACTCTGTCGTTTTGTTTCGAGGTCGTATTCAAAGGTCCAACTTTCATCTCCGGTAATGACATTGTCAAAAAACTTAGGGTTTTCTTCAAAATATCTTTTGAAATGGCCTCGCGGTTTTGCATTTGCTCGTTCGTCAAAGTTTTCGGACGAGCTTGGCGCAAATCTTCCTCATCCCAAAATCCGCGACGATAATTTTATTGATTCCTAGCTTATCCGCGATAAAACGAATACTGAAACGCCGGTCCGAGTTTAGCAAATTCTCACACGTTGTTCATTGTCTCCAGTTCTTGAGGTTGAAGGGCGACCTGTGCGGGGTGTCCTCTACGCTTTCCAGCCTTCTTTGAACATTGTGTGCCACCTTAAAACTTGAGCTTGTGATAAGCTTACACTGCCGTACGCTTGATAAATCATTTCCAGCCTTGGTGCACCAGATTTGCCAAGGCGAGCACAAAATTTGATTGCGTAACGCTGTTCAATGCTTTGCTGCATTTTAAGCACACACTTCTTTGTAAACGTTCGCGCCGCGCGTGATCATGCCTTAACGGAAGCCAGCAGGCGACTGCCGCTTGGAACGTATTTAAGGTAAATCCCCCTCTGTCGACTCTAACTGGTTCCAGCGCCCTCTGACGTATATTCGCGTCAGGACAAAAATATTTTCATTACTTAAAATACAGACCCTGCATGTATGGATATTACACAAATTTATTACGAAAATTGGCGATCAGTTACGATTACACGAAGAAGACTTCGATCATTATTTTTTAGTTTGCCCGTATGCCGCACTTTGTCAAATATTTGAGATTTTTTTTAATACTCCGTTGTAATACTTTTTTTCCTCGATGCAATTAGATATTTGATAGACTATTCTATGTATTTATGTATAGTTGACATATTTTCATAAAATCCAAATGGGTAGTAGGCAGCCTCTTAAATATTTTAGAAAAGATGAGCAGTAGATTTTAATTGTATGACAAATTTTCATAAAAAGGTTTGCTATTTTTATATATCATTATTATTTCTGCATATTTCCATATAATAAAAAGTAGTAGAAACTTGGTTATAAATGGTAGCTATTTCAACTTTTACTTTTTCCAAGTTTACGGATTTTACTAGTAGCGACGTATGGCAAGATATGTCAAGAGAGCTTTTAGAATAATCCTTTAGAATATCGGCTACTAGTTCTGCTAGAAATATATGGGTTAAGTAAATTGTAAAAGTGTTGAACTTTTTTTTGCTGGAAGGAGCTCATTTGTTGTTGAGTTTTTTTTTTGAAAAATTTTGTAGTATACATAAGTTTTTTAAATTTTTTTAACGCTCTATAGACTGTAGTTTTCTTTTTCTTCATCCTTTAATCCCCAAATGGATTGGCAGCCTTCCATCTAATGTTGTTGCAAGCCATTTTTTTCATTTCTGCATAGCTTGCAGTTCTTGTGTTTTTAATAACTTGATTTAAATATCTTAGTATAGGCCTTTACCTGGCCTTTTTCCGGATATTACTCCCTAAATGATATTTGTCAGAAACTCGTATCTAATTATGTACCCTATCCACGAATGCCGTCTGTTCTTTCTTCTTTATTTTTAGTATTCTTCTCCAGCACCATGTTTGAAATTTATTTATGTTTTTTTTTCTTATTTTTTTTCTATGGTCCACGTTTCTGAGTCATACAGGACGATGCTCCAGATGTAGCTTTTTATTAGAGCCTTTTTTGTTTGTAATTTGAGACTGTTTAAACACAGTAGCTGTTTTTTATTATAAAACATAATCTTGGCTTCTCTTATTCGTTATGTAACATGTTCTTTACTTTTAACATCGTCCGTGGATATGCTGGCTAGATATTTGAATTTCGATACTTGTTTTAGAACATCGTCTTCTGTTCTAATATTAGTGATTTTAGGATTCTGGGGTAACTATAATTTATGTTTTTTACTCTTGACTTTTAAGTTATGGTTACTTTTAAAATGTTATTTAAGCTGTCCAACGCTCTTTTTAGATTCTTTCGTCTTGGGCAATAATTGCTGTTATCCACAAAACATCTGTACTTGCATTCCAGTCACCTTAATTTCGATACAGTACGCTTTACATTTGTTGTGATTATGAGTGCTAAATTCTGGATGTATGTTTCAAAGACTAAGTTTTGAGGTTTCTTTTAGTGCTGTAGTAAGTTGTTTGGACAATCTTCTATAGTAGTATAGATCTTTCACGTTACGTGATCGTTACAATCTGCCACTGATTAAAGAGGATGGGGATAGAACTTGCTGCTTGTTATTCTGTTCTAAATGACGATTAGCACATAGCTTATTGCAATAGGCTTTATTTATTTAATCATCTAGGTATTTTACAAATTTTTAAGCGTTGTATCTTGTTTCCCGTTTTGAGCGTGTAGTTTATTTATGACTGCGGTGCTCATACTTAGAATAAGAGGGGTGTGGTCCGATGATAGATCATAATTTAAATCCATTAAAGAGTTTTAGATTAGTATGCTATTGGTTATAAAGAAATCTAGACGATCTGGCAGTTTTCCACATCTGCGGCCAGTATGTGGGTTTCCCGTTAGATAGAATAGTGTAGTTGTTGTCAATCAGTGCCAGCTGGAGGTTGCGCCTCTTAGTGATAATGAGTCTTAAGCTTCAATAGAAATGCTGAGCGTCCCAGTCAGTCTCCTGCCGTAAAACGATTACCAGAAGTTTGAAAAAAATATTTATATTTATCATAAATGTTATGGCATTTTTTTGCTTATGTTCTAATATATTTAGGAGTTTTTAATTTTACGCGTGTTTTGGTATTATACTTTTTAACTTTAATATAAAAAAGAGATAAATTTATCTGCTTTGTAGGATGCTGCACAAAAACTTACGTATGTTCGTAATATTTCTAAAAATACGCAAAACATATTTAAAATGGTTTGAGTAGTTCGCTCACTTGTTGGATTCCAAATAACGGTTTGTATGTATGTATATTTTTATATCATCATAGTATTGCATAAACGGCAGACAACTTTTTATTTTGCAGAATACTGATGCTTCTTTCTATCGACCTTATTTTTCGTTTGAGTTTTATTCATATTCAACCTTCTAGCAAGAGTTTGTCCTTAGCACAAATTGTGGGATACGGATGGTGTAAATCAACAAACAAGGCCGTGTAAAGTGACGTCAAGTATCGATATTTGCATATAGTTGTTTTTATTTTATTTTAAAAGTGCAAAAACGCGCTCGAATGGCTTTGTTATCTTCCATTACCAACATTATTGAGTTAAGGTCAAATTTACATTTATTAAAATTTATCATAATGTTTTATTGCGTATTAGTTTTAAAATAAACTGATTAATAATAAATAAAAGCGCTGAAGAATATTCTCTTTGGAGAATATTAATAATGGCTTTCTGCACAACATCCGCTGAATTTTATACAAAGTCAACCAACAATGAACTCCCGCGGATTACAAATGCAAATGCTTTTATATCCTTTTTACTTGTATACACAGCAAAAATTCTAACAAACCTATTCACAATCAACAAAGCAGTTCGCAGATTTCAAGAATGATATTGATCAATAAAAACAAAAGTGGAACGGAGGATAACAACAAAATAAACTTATAAGATATCGTAAAATGTGTAGAAAAGGACAAATAGGGACAAAAGAAAAATGACGAATTTACTTTAAGTAACAGATATAGTTTTTGCCAAAGATGATGCAGTAATATTGCCGAACCTTATAAATAATCCGGAAACCTCCGCTAATATTTATTTATGGCGCATTTGATAATGGAGTTATAGCTAAAAATAATATGAGATATCCTAAAAGATGAACAATACCCTACTAATGCTATAGGCGCAACACTATAAAAATTAACAAAAAACCACCAGATCCCTTGGGAAAGCTGGCAAAATATATGACAAAAAACAACATCGTACCAGCTGAAACACAAGAAAGTCTACAGGATTATTATAAAATACCCTAACGACGTTGTAAAAATCAACGACATTAAAGAAGGATTAGAACCACATCAACATTAAGTTACAAACAAATCAACGTAAAGTACAAAAAACTAAGGAACTGTTAAATACGTTTTTTGTAAACAAATGTAAGGATGTATATACAACTAGAGCCTTGAAAAACAAAATATTTCGAATTTAAACGACCAGAATAGACAAAAATATAGTTCTGTGAACGTGATGTCAAATGCATGAAAACCCATTAACTCTGCCAGAGTCAGCCTTTGAGTAGAGTGAGTAGCTTAATGATTGATATTGCTGAGAGAAGTTCGCTATTTACCTAGCGCAAAAATAATAACTTTTAGTACCAGATACAAGTCTCAGACATAGACGGATTATAAGTTGACGGAAATGGAGAGACAACAGAAAATCAAATATAGAGACGTAACTGGATATTGAAATATTAAATCTTGGAACCAACGAGAGCAGGAGATAATAAGAAGAGAAAAAAATAGAGATATGTTTGTTATCAAAGATAAAAAGAAAAGAAAAGGAAGTAGTATCTTATATGAATTAAACAGAAGAGCCAAGGCAGAAGTAGGGATTTTAAAGACAAAAAACACGAAAGCATGATAGACAAAATAGAGTACATATCTGAACGATTACTATTAGTCGCCTTACAAACATCACATTTCCGTTTTAATAACAATTAGTATATTCCTTCCGTAGGAAAATAAATCGAGAGAAGAAAGGACTTAGTTTTAAAAAGATTTCAACGACACAACAAAAATACCACCAAACTACTCTTTTCTAGTTTTATGAGATTTTCATGCAGTTATTGAAAATTATGTTATCCACAGAATAAAAGAAAAATTTAATGAAGAAGTTGAGAATAATAAGGGGGAGCTATTTGTTGACTTCTGTAGTAATAGCAATTTACGGATAAACAGTGTACACTGGGAGTTCAATTACCTCTTTGTAAGACTGGTTCATAGAGTCACCCTCGTTGAAGACCGCTTACATTCTATAAACATGAGCGGCATTCGGCGGTGTTGGGAGCCTTTTCTGATCCTCCGCACGGTAAGGATGGGGATGTCGGCAGACTCATCCTACATCTCAGCTTCTTCGAAGCTGCTCAAGGTCTCGAAGACGTTGGTGCTAGTAGCGGGGCTGGTAAGTGGCGCTGGCGTTGCAGGAGATGCTGGGAGCATCGTCACTCTCGCGCGGCGGCGAAGGTCTTGGCGGCGCTTGCGAGCAGGGTAAAGCCCTGCTTCACAGTGGGACGCACTTTGGGAAGGGGGATGGGGGGTGCTGGGCTCTGAGTTACTCCTTTGGTATGGGTGGAGGAAGGAAGCGGCTGCGAAGCTGCGGCACTGGTGGTTGAGTCGGTAGCGGCTGGATTGGCTCGAATAGCCGCAGCGATTGGAGCGGCGCTGGATATCGAAGCAATCGAGGTAGCTGGCGCAACTTGGGAGACAGCAGCAACGTACTTTCTCAATGCCTGCGTACGCTTTTCGAAGTCTCTGAAGATATTGAACATACCCCTAAGATCCTCAGGCTGCAGCAGACGTCAGAAAGCTCTCTGGTCGGAGTGGGCGGCAGCATATCCGCCAGCCATTCCTCCGGACCATCGCTGTCGCAATCGTCAAATATTACGAGTTCGTCGAACATGAATCACGATAACCAAGCTCGCACTAGCACTGGTACATTCATTACCAGCCAGCGCAGACACGGCTACAGTCGACGAGCCGCATGAAGAACTCAATTGCAAATTTGTCTTGCCTCTAGGAGAAATGTCACATGTACTGGATGCCTCAAAAGAAAGTTTTGATTTGTTTGGCTCACTGCGTAAACGCAACTAACCAGAGGAGCAGTTGACGCATGTCAATTGGTAATGCAGCTTTCGGGAATGTAGTCGTTATGGAACGTTCCTCGGGAACGGAGTGTGTGTAACATAGATCAAGCGCAAATTGTTTCTCTCTTCAGAAAATAGGTAATTAATTTCCAAGAAATCTGTTCAACTATGGAAAACCTAAGTCGGGACAATCAAGGTCATCAAGAACTGGCGGAAACGTAGAGACTTCTGACCTATTTGTTCGTAAACAAGCATGTGTTTTGAATGTGCCTAGGTCATCATTACATCAAATTCTGAAAAACGATTTGTTTCAGCATCCCTATAAAATATAATTGGTGAAAGAATTAAAGTCTAACGATGCCAGTCAGAGACTTCAATTCGTTAACTGTACAACTGATTGGGAGCATTTCAGTTCATTCAACAACGTTTTCATCTCAATGACTACATTAGCAAACAAAACTGCCGTTACTGGAGCACTACGAATTCAAGCATGAGAAATTTCTTTATTCACTGAAAGCGACTGTATGTATTGCAATGGCAGCGCGACAAATAATCAGCCCGTACTTCTTTGAAGACGAAAGGGCCGCGCGTTAACAGTGACTTCGTAGTGTTATGTGCAGATGCTGAACAATTTCTTGGTTCAAATAAAAGAGCATATCCGTCAAGAAAAGGCAGCCATTATGGAGACCACGTGCCGCGCAGTGCTCAGAAAGTTTGCTTCTCGTTTAAAAGAGTTTTGCGTGTATATAGAATCACACTTAAATGACATTATTTCTAAAACACAATTTTCCAAAATCTGTATTTTAATAACAAATAAAGGTTTTTTAATAGACGTCACCTCTGTTTTTTTATAACTATCTTAAACAGGAACTTTCTTTTGGGACACTATATACTAAGTACCTTGTACTTTCCTTTGATACTAATGGAATATTTAGCCATACCATTATTTATTTTAAATTTGTATATCCTATGTAAATTGAGTTTAATTTTAAATCACTCTGTTTTTACAACTATGAGTATCAAAAGATCACAGTCACCTAGCTCTTTTAGTGTAAGGTTTAGGGTAAGATTGTTTGTTGCAATAACAAACATTTATTTTTAGTTTATCATGGTTACTTGAAAATGACAGTGCACCGTGCATTTATATAACGCCAACGCAAACGCTATTTGTACTAAGTGTACACATCTTAAAAAAAGACTGCTTATATGAGACTGAAAGCCTAGTCAAATGATACATATAAAAAAATTGCTCGTTATATTAGTGGAGAATTTATAATTTCTTTTACAACTATGTAATATATGTAAGGGTTGTATTAAACGGATATAAAGCACTCGGGTATGCAGATAACTTAATTATACTATTCCATGGTGGATTTTACAGTACAGTCCGGGAGCTTATACACAGGGGTTTAAGTCTAGTTATTAATTAGAGAGATGCATGAAGACTAAATATAGGTCTTACCAAATCTATCATAGTATTATTTGCCAGAAGGAGGAATTAGAGCGACAGTGAGCTCTTGGATTCCAAGATGTACGAAGGTAAAATATGTTGGGGTGGTTTTAGATTTAAAATTCACATGAAATTAATACATTCAAAAAGTCAAAGAGAAAGCAGATGCGCCAAAGGTGTCAGTTAGACAAGCTCACAGAAAAATACGAGCTCTAAGTGATGTATTAAATATACACCATGATAAACCCATAATAATATATGCTTTGGTATGGTGCACAAAAATGGCGCAATGAACCGCAATAACCGTACTTAGTACATCACCAAGAGTCGCAAGGAGATACTGCTAGATCTTCCTCCTCTTCATCTTAAAATTACAGGAGAAGCAAAAGTAGCTTTTTATAGAACCATTTATAAGAACGTATAAAAGTGAAACATTTGAATGTTGAACATATGTGTGGAAACATACTGAAAATGATGATAAATTGTATAACGCCCACAAGAATCTCGGTGTTACTATTATAAATCGAAATGAATGTATAAACAAAATAAGTAACAGGAACCGGCTCGGAAAACTTATCTGGTATACAGCTGGATCGAAGACCGAGAATGGAACGCGAGTAGCCATACTGATAAAAGGGAAACTTGCAGTAACTTTTCGATAGGAAAATATACATCTGTCTTTCAAGCGGAGATGTTTTCTATGCTGCAGTGTTTCAGGGAAAATTTAAGAATTTATTTTGAAATAGGTGAAATATTCATAAACAGTCAGGCATTATATAACCCAAAGGTAACATCTAAGCTGGTACGGTTATGCCGCATAGAACTCGGGGCACTCGCAGACCGTAAGTTGATTGTCGTGGGCACCAGGAATTACAGGTAACGAGAAAGCTAATTAACTATCACTCTATATATAGACCTTGAACCGGCTCTAGAAGTACCTAAACATACATTGTAAAGCCAAGTAAAAGAATGGCTTAGAAAACAACATCAAAAATACTGAAAAATGTACCGGAACAAAGACATAAAAAATCTTTATGAAAGAATCATCTAGCAGAAAAACTGAAGAACTTAACAAAATAAGGATGTACAATAGAGACCTGAGTTGCAGGCAATGTAGCAGTAAACTATAGGCAGTCATCCACATCTTGAACGAGTGCAAAGCTTTGGTTCATAACAGGTAAGCTATTTATGAAAAATCAATAATTAATTAAAAAAAAATACGGCAACTATTCAGTAAGAGACTTGTACAGACTGGCGTAAGAGACAGGAATAATGGAAAAAGTGCTGTAAAAAAGAAGAGAATTACAGTAAGTCTATGAAAACTCAGTGATACCGGAGGTAGAGGTCAAGCAGCTCTCAAAAAGAGCTCTATTTTCTCGTACCGGTTGCAACTATTACATACTTCTCGTGTAGGTGACGAGGAACATGTAAGATTTGGTAATGAAATATTGCAGAAAATACAATAAGGTTTTGCTGATAAAACAGTGATATTAATTATTATTACGTAAGATCAGAAAAACCATACCAAATGTAAAGAATGAGTAAGATTTCTTAAGAATAGAGATCTTTTATGTTATTTGTCAGAAACAGATTTACAGTTTGTCCCTTTTTGGGGAAACACAGCTACGAAGAAAAATGTGGCAAGATTGGCTTATTCCCGTAGCTTAACAAAGGTTAAAATGATTTTATTTTGTAGCAGGATGAATGGCTATTACATTTGTACCAACAAGTTTGTGTTTTCTAAAGACCACACTATTTCAACTTTAAATATGTCGCACGGAATCTTAAGACTTGGGGCTACATTCTTAGTGGTACATCAAAAATATTTATATTTATATTTATATCACAACTGTTAAACTGAATGGCCTTTAAACGGAATCGGAAAATCGATGACTTTAGTGACAGATAAACGTTCTCAGAAAATTTAAATAATGTTTTGATATTGTTCATGTAGCTGCCAAAGAAAAGCATTTATAAATTAGTTAATAACCTTTAATGATTCATTTTACCGTTTATACTTTTTTGCATAGTTGCAATAAGTTACCTTTGAAAAATATATTTACAAATTGATTTAATTTTATTTAATGTGCAAGAGTTTTATTTTACTTATGTAACACTCATAAACCATAAACCCATAAACTTCGAAAGCACGTTTTACTTATTCCCTGAGCTGTCGTCGAGCGAAGCATAAGCCCTTCCAGCTGCGGTTATTCCCGAAGCCACATGCATTTACCTTGTCTGTATCCGGTCGAGATTTACTTTGTGCAACCCAAAACTTTCTGGTGCATTACCAGTTCGTCTTCGCTGCTTATATAAATTTACAGGCCAGCAAACGCCGAACGGAGGGCTGCGGCTCCGCTATCCTTGTGCGCGCCGCCGAACGCATCGGGTAGCTCCTTCAAGTGCAATTTTTGCTGACATGAGGCTAAAGTTACTTCGGGGTTTGGAAGCCCGTGATCAAACAGCATATACACATATAAAGGTTGCGGAAGCTCGTGTAAATCTTGAATTTATACCTCAGACGTGTGTTATAAAATGATGAGAGCAGCTTTACGTGACTAGGCTACCATAAAGGCGCGGAAATGTCTCGAACTCTCCATTTCACAGCCATTTTTGCTTAGTGAATCTATCTGCATTTTATTTTCCGCTATTATCTTATACGGCCCTCATATCTGCGATTGAGGCTTTATATTCTTTCACGGATAAAACCTGAAAAGTGAAGCGTCATAATTTCGGTCGGTCCGTATTAGGAACTTGGGCAAAACAGCCTTCAAACGAGGTGAAAGGAATAAATGCTCTTCTAAGGGTGAGCATTGCAAATCATTGGCGGTAAAGAAAAGCACTTTGCGCGACGTCACGTATCAAGCATCCACAGCAATCTGTTGACAGAAGGGAGGAATATATCAACTTCATTTCTCATGACGGTGACAACTGTTGCTCTTGAATTCTAGATCGGAGGTAATCAATCATTGATGTACGTAGTTCTGCAATAATTTAGCAAGTTGTAACTATAACGGCAGGTTTTAAATTATCACTAAAAAATAAAATATAAAGATACTGCATTTTTATATTGAGAATATGCTACCGTTACGTTTTCTTACATTTTCTTATTATATTACAAATGTTTTCTAGTATATTAAATAGTAAGGCCGATCATTTTGTTATCAATAATTTTGTTAATAATATTCTTGATATTCGTTTATGTACAATTTTGAGTAACGTTGTTAATTAGTCGTAGCCTAAAAATGTTACAAAACTTTTATAGTTGTGCCCACCTTTTCTTATTAAAATTGTACTAAGTAGAATACATTTAACTTTGTTTAAAATATCTAACGAATTACTATTTTGTACAACAATTAAATGTTTTTATGGTAATTTATTAGCAATCAGAACAGTTTACATTAAATTTGTTCTATGAACTAATTGTAGGACTTGTGTTGACATGTGAAGGGTGGCACCCAATGGTGTTTGCCCTTTTATTACAATATATTGTTTGACAAAAAATTATAGATAATATAATTATAGATATTAATCTGACCTGTTAAATACACTGTTATAATTAACCTAATTTACAATAATTAACAAGATGGTGCTGTTCAATCACACGGCCAGTTTCTTTTTAGTGGCTTAGATTGCCTAGCTTATAGTAATGGTTGGACGTTGACGTTTGGATGTGATATCAGTTTGTTTTGAAGTTTGGTTGCCATTTTCTCTATGTTACAACCTCTGTTACAAAGGATATGTTTAGGTCTGTATGAATTGTCTGGTTGGATACCAATTAGGTGGCGTTAACGATAGCACGTAATGTTTTTGATTGAAAGCATTGAATAATATTAATGTTTGATTTGCATGAGCAGCTCCACAGCTCTATACCATAGGTCCACACCGGTTTTATAATTGCCTTGTAAATAAGGACTTTGTTTTCAATAGATAATGGTGTTTTCCTGCCTAATATCCAATACATTTTCTTGACTTACAAATTCATTTCTTTCCTTTTTTTAATTATGTGTGTCTTCCAAGTTAGTCTGGAATCTAAGTGCATCCCTAGATATTTGGTTTCTGTGACTTGTGGTACCGATGAGTTATTGATTGTGATCTGGGGGCATTGTTGACGTCTTAATGTGAATGTTACGTTTACTGTCTTTGTCTCATTTACTTTAATTTTCTATTTTTTAGCCAATCTTCAAATAAGTAGATATATCCCTGGAGCAATTGGCTGGCTACCACGGGATCGTTGTCAGTTGCTAATATGGCCGTGTTGTTTGCGAAGGTTCCAATTAATGTATCTTCCATCTTGGGTATACTAGCAGTGTACAGTATATATAGAATAGGACCTAGCATGCTTCCCTGAGGAACGACGGAATTGATACTGCCGGGATTTGACGTTGCATTACCATGTCGAACATGGAAACTGCGCTCTGTCAGGTAGAGTAGAAGTAGGAAGTATTTGTGGGAAAGTACTGTTTTGATTTTAAATGAGAGTCCTCTGTGCCACACCTTGTCGAACACTTAAACAATATCAAGAAATAGTGCTGAACAATATTTTTTTTCTTCAAAAGTTTTGTTTATTTTGTCTATTATGCGATGACACGGTTGAACGGTCGAATGCTCATGACGAAATCCAAATTGATGGCTAGGTATCCAATTTCCTTCTTTATGAAGTATTCTTTGGAGGAGAAGTTTTTCTAGCAATTTGGATAAAATTGGCAGAAGATTTATAGTTCGGTGGCGTTCCAGGTTTCAGCAATAATATAATTTCTGCCATTTTAAATTTCTTGGGCCAGTAGGACAGGCGGAATACCGCATTAAATAGTGTAGTAATTAGAATTAACCCTTTTTTGGGAAGCTCTTTCAATATTTGTCCTGTTATTTTATCAGCTCCCGGTGCTTTATTTTTTGCTAGCATATTTATTATTTTTTTTGACTTCATGCGGCGAAACAGGTGAAATTGTAAGGCTAAGCTGTAGTGCTGAGTCAAGGTAGTCCTCAATTTCTTTATTTGTGTCTGTAGCGTCAGATCTGGCCCATTTCCTTGTTTCAATTAGAATTGGAGGGATTGTATTTTGAAGTCTTTTAAATCGTTTAGTTGCTCGCAAAATTGTATAGTCATTTTTGGATAGCGTAGATATATATGCGTTAAATTTATCATTCCGGAATTTCTATAACTTAGCTTTTAAGTTGTTTGTTAATCTGTTGTATTTGTTTCTATCCGTTGCGTTACGTATTCTTTGCCAATTAGATCTTGCTCTCCTTTTTTCTGCTATTAATTTCTTGATTTCAATGGCAGTGTTAATTATATTTTGATGCTGTTTTATCTGGTTCTTTTATTTTAATATTTAGATTAACGTTTATTTCAATGTAGTTTCGAAAGGTATCCCAATTTGTATATTTATTATATAACATACTACTACGTTGTTTTATAATTACCGAAGAACTAATCGTCACACTAATGGGTGAATATATAATAATTTGATTCTACAGTGGTATAATTTGGTGAAATACAGTTCGTGACGCAGAAATCCAGCAAATCGAGCACTTTGTTGGGGTCAGTTGGCCAATAAGTGGGTTCCCCTGAGGAGAGAAACCCAAAGTTGTTTTTACTTATGCATTCATAAAGTTGCCTTCCTTTGGGAGTAACCAATCGCAAACCCCAATGGGTATCCTTAGAATTGAAGTCACCACCCGCTATAAACGATGATTCAAGTGTATGCAGAAACTGATAGAACTGAATGCTATTGATCTTGGGTTTTGGAGGAGAGTATACCGCTGATATAACCAATGGTCGTGGTAACTTATTGACTTGATTGGTTGTAGCTTGAATGCGATCTGTTTTGAATTGTGGTAGTTTATGGTGCATTATGTTTTCCTTTATTAAGATTGCAGTACCACCGTGGGCTGTTCCATCGGGATGCTCTGTATGATAAATTAAATATGTTGGGATTTTGACATGTGTCCTTGTTGTGTAGTGAGATTCTGAGATAAGCATTATATCAATACAATTTATTTTGAGGAAAATTTTAATTTCGTGCCTGTGTTGTTGGAGCCCATTGGAGTTCCATACAGCTATTCTTAGAAATTCCGCCATTATGATGCTATTTTGTTTATAACTGTAGTCAGCATATTTAGGATGGTGCTATTTTGCTGAATTAGCTGATAGAATAAATTTTTGAACTCATCTAGAAATTTAGGAAAATTGATTCATTTGATGTTTGTGTATGATTTGGGTTGATTTAAGAACTTGACTATACTGCTTGTTAATGGGAGAATTATATGAAGGAATTTGATTAGAGGGTGATGGGAATTGACTTTGATTTAAGGTTGGAGCTGCAGTTTTTCTGATGATTCCAGTATGTGGTGGAAATCTAACAGGTTGGTATTTCTCTTGTAGTTCTCTATAGACGGTGCATCCTTTGTAATTTGCCGTATGCGGACCTTCACAGAGGACGCACTTATCTGGAGTTGTGTTACTTTTAGTACAAGTGGCAATATTGTGGGCACCTCCGCATTTCACGCATGCATAAGGTTATTACAGTAGGCTTTCGTATGATTGTATGCCTGACAACGTGAGCACTAAACTAATTTTGTTTTTCTCCTTGGAGATTCTACACTAATACTCGTATGGTGTAGATATTTGAGTTTATAAATGTCTTTATTATTTTTGCTGGCTCTAACTCAACAAAAAATAGGGGCAATGGATCTTTAGTGCTCCTACTCCTGATATTGTTAGTTAGTTCTGTCTTTATATTCTCAATGGGAACCGAGTGATGAGAATTACATATGACGACTCTATACGATCGATTTTCTTTCAACTGATAGGTGTGATAGACTATATTTTTTGTTTGTGTTTTATTTGTGTGCGGTATGAGCCAGTTGTTTTAACGTTTACTTTAATAGAATTATCTACCATCGCTTTTCAGTCATATTCTGTTTCCGAAATGACAAGATTGAGATTTTTAATCATATCCGGAAAATTTACAAATCATCAGATTATCAATCCATATCAAACACAAATGCAACATTTCTCAACTTCTACCTACACCACTTCACCTTCCGTATGTACTGAACTTCAATCAGATTCGGAATCTGAAACACCCGCAAATGAAAGGGTCCCACAGGTTAAGATAGACGAAATGCCCCCAGATTCGGAATTTCTAATGAACCTAATAATGTTTTATCTTGAGGTAAAAATTATAAGCGGACATAGTTCATATGGTCCCAACCCCCTTCCGTCTCCCTCCTAGGGTCAAAAAGGGTTATTTTTTGTTTTAATTTTTTTTCTGTTGATGTGTTTAATGCAAAATTCTGAAAAAAAATCATCAAGGTAGGCTATCAATAGACCTATCAGTAAAAAATTTTTCAAGGTCATCCAAGGTCATTTGGTATTTAAAAAAAATAAAAAATCAAAATTTTTGTTTTTTGAGCTAGAAAGCGTTGAGTTGCACGCAGTTTTTTTTCACTATCTTATAAAAGTCGATTAATTTTACATCTAACAGGAACTTTAACACATTTCGTGTGTAAAATCCAATTTTCGCATTTTGGTTTTTCGATTTTACAGGTAAGGGTTGAGTTTAGCAAAAAATAATTAAAACTTTTATAGCATTTTATAAGACAAAATTTCGTTATTTTTTAGCTCTAATATTAAGTTATGACTAATTAAAAATTTTCTACTTGATTTCAATATTTTCCAATTATAACGGCACAGGTGGATATTTAGCAGAAAACTCATAAGACATGTTTTGTAGCATTTTCAAAGACGAAAATTTTAGTTTTATTTACGTTTTTAGACTTAATAGAAAAAAATTATACGTAAATCTTTATAATTTGTGACCATAGTAATCGTATTGCATTAAATATATGTTAACATAACAAACTTTGAGATTAAAATGTAAACTATCTTACGAATGAACATTTGAAGTTTTTAATAATGAGAAATGGTTATAAAAAAATTGGAATTCATAAAAATTATGAAATTTAACTTTTCCTTCACTGCCGCGCATGCGTACGAATAGTAAAGCGCTCAGCTGAGCAATAAGTAGTGTTACATATGCCCCTAACCTGCCATTCCAATTCGGGATCGTGTAAGAAAGCTCTAGGACGAGTCGGTGTAAACCTGCCACTAAGGTGAGAACCCTTCCTTCCTCTCCTTCCTCTTCCAACCTTTCCCTCTCTCTCTCTCTCTCCTCTTTCCCCTTGTAACTTAAATGGTATTTTGATATACCTTCCAAACCTAGTAGAGTAATATATTATTACAACATTGTTTACTGTCTATAGAATATTTAAAACTTTAGTTCATTTTTTTCTTTGGTTTGTTCTTGAGCTACGTGGAATGCTGAAGACAATACGAGATTCTAGCAATCAAAATATACTTCAAGCTCTCATAATTTTTTTATTCAAATTAAAATCTGGAAACTCAGATAACCTTATTGCAGCTGTAATGGAAGTTGAAGAGCGAGTTGTAAATAATTCTATTCATTCAGTATTGGATTGTTTTGAGAAAGAAGTTCTGCCAGAATATTTTGGAGTAGATTCTAAAAGCAGAGGGTTTTTCTTGATCAAACAGCACCAATAACTCAATTACTGCACGATGTTGATGATAATAAATTAATATTAATATGTGATGGAACCTATCTACGACACGAAAAAAGCAGTAACAACATTTATCAAAAAAAGTCATATTCGGGACAAAAAAAGGCACCGTTGTGCAAGCCCTTTACAACTTGCACTTCAAATGGATATGTGGTTGATTTACCTGGACCATTTAACGCAAATATTAACGATGCTCAAATCTTAGAAAGCGTATTAAATAACCGAAATGATATTAGCAAAATTCTTAAATCTGGAGATATTTTTATCTTGGATAGAGGTTTTCGAGATGTTGTGGACCATTTGAAAAATAAAGGATTCATGGTCCTCATGCTAGTTCTTAAATGTAAAAGAAATCAACTAACTGCTGAAGAATCAAACTTTTCGAGATTTGTCACTAAACTTCGTTGGGTAATCGAAGCGATTCATGGTATCTTGTGCCAAAAATACCGATTATTGCACAACCAATTTAGAAACAGCATGTTGCTGGTTGCCGGGCTATGGTGTAGAATTGCATGTTTTCTACAAAATCAATTCGGAAAACAACTTAACCTTATGGATAATAAGACAAATATTATAGTAAATAGAATGAAATCAACATACCTGGAGGTCAACGATTTAACTGAAAAGGTTGCTGCAGAAAACTTGAATAAAAAATCAGTTCCTTTCCAAAGTACAACTTCAGAAGAACGTATGGATTTTCCTGAATTGACTTTGGAAGATCTTGAAGTCTTATTTACCGGTTCATACCAACTCGCTGAAGCAATATCTTACTTAGGAGAAATGATTACGGAGGATGGAATACTGATATTAAAATTCATTAAAGAGGAACCAGGCATTGTAAGGTTTGACGTAAGATCACGTCATATAAAATCGAAAGAATACAAATGCTACGTAAAATACAACAAAGAAGGCGCAGGTATCGATGCGATACAACAATACTGTTGTACTTGTGCTAATGGACTACGCACTGTTGGATGTTGTTCGCACGTGGCTAGTTTGATATATCATCTTTCTTACGGCCGATGGTTATCAAAAATAGTACGTCCCACCGAAATGCTGTCCAATATTTTCGGTATAGATAACTTTCTAACAGTGACAAATGATAACAGTGATGAAGATTAAAAATGTAGCTTACATATATATTATATATTATTATAATTCACTTTACTATAATCACAAATTAAGAACTAACTATATAATTTTTAGAAACTTATAAATAGATTTACACATAATTTTTTTGTATTAAGTTTAAAAATGTAAATAAAACTAAAATTTTTGTCTTAAAAAATGCTACAAAACATGTCTTATGAGTTTTCTGCTAAATATCCACCTGTGCCCTTATAATTGGTAAATATCGAAATCAAGTAGAAAAAAAATTTTAATTAGTCATAACTTTTTTAATATTAGAGCTAGAAAAAATTTAAAAAAACGAAATTTTTGTCTTATAAAATGCTATAAAAAAGTTTCAATTAATTTTTTTGCTAAATATCAACCCTTACCTGTAAAATCGAAAAACCAAAAAAATGCGAAAAATTGATTTTTAGGGGTGGCGCACCACAAGAAATGTGTTAAAAGTTCCTGTTAGATGTAAAATTAATCGACTTTTATAAAATAGTGAAAAAAAACTGCGTGCAACTCAACGCTTTCTAGCTCAAAAAGCAAAAATTTTGATTTTTTATTTTTTTTTAAATACCAAATGACCTTGGAAGACCTTGAAAAATTTTTTACTGATAGGTCTATTGATAGCCTACTTTGATGATTTTTTTCAGAATTTTGCATTAAACACATCAACAGAAAAAAAATTAAAACAAAAAATAACCCTTTTTGACCCTAGGAGGGAGAGGGAAGGGGGTTGGGACCATATGAACTATGTCCGCGTATAATTTTTACCTTAAGATAAAACATTATTAGGTTCATTAGAAATTCCGAATCTGGGGGAATTTCGCCTATCTTAACCGGTGGGACCCTTTCATTTGAGAGTGTTTCAGATTCCGAATCTGATTGCAGTTCAGTACATACGGAAGGTGAAGTGGTGTAGGTAGAAGTTGAGAAATGTTGCATTTGTGTTTGATATGGATTGATAATCTGATGATTTGTATTTTGCACAAATGCGGGGGAACCTGACAACGAGTTTCCATTACTTAAAACGTAATTCGGTTGAATAAATGTATTGGGTACTTGCAATACTTGTTGCTGTTGATACTTATTTCCACAATGGAGATAATTTGGTATGAGATTAGGATTTAATATTATGTTAGAATTTAAATTTGTTGCTACAGCTCCACCGTGAAGGCCGGCGGGCTGCATGGCCTGACTCCTCAACCATCTAGCAATTTGAGTTTACTTAGTAGCCACGAACAGCAATAACCTACAAATAAAATTTTTGTGTAGATCCGTGTATGTATTTGTACTTATCTACACAGGTCAATTTTTAATCGCAGTTCCAACGTTCACAGCGTGACAACGCAGCGCACATCCAAGCGCATGCACTCTGTAAACGTTCGAACTGAACTCACAATTAAATGTAAGTAATTTACAAATTTAAAAAAGTATTTATATTATTAAAAGACAAATAGATCGAGAGTTTTATTTTGTAATCGCAGACCAACTAAGCATATATGGAAGTAAGAGTGAAGTTCTTTTTATATATTGTAAGCAATAATATATTTCCATCACATAAGTAACATAGATTAATCGAGTAACAGATGTTAGAAGTTTTATCATCTAATTAATAAAACTTTATTGCAGTTTTTTTGTAAGTTAGCACAGTAATAGAGTCTAGTCAAAAATGCAATTTTTAACTTGACAATAAACGCAAACTTCTATCATACTATTAAACATTTTTACTTACTTTTCTCAATATTAAATGTTTTCTACTAGCACGTTTGTACTTACATACACACTCGACATTCGGATGTAAAGCTGAATAATCAGTACATAAAGAAGAAATCGCTGAACTTGAATATTTTAAAACAGATTAAAACAATGGCTTTTAAAGGCCATGTAATCTTTACAAAATAAATCATGAAGTTCGTTCGTTTGCCTTTAAAGAGAATTCTAGACATTATTAAAAGAGACCTTTTGTACCTTCTTTCAATTTTGGTAAAAAATATCTTTTCTTATTACAGTAAAATATTTTGTATGCCATATTTTTGCTAAATTATAAAATTCTTGGTAATCTGATTTAATATATAAACCCGCCTTAAAGAAAGGCTGCATAACCATAAATATTGATAGTGTTTACTTATGTTAATTTTAGAAATTAATGTTTGGTTAATAAGCCCCATGTGATATTTACGACGATCGTTCTTGTATTTTCGCGTAGCCCTGAACGCGTTACTCTGGCAGCCAATGCTTTTGCACACGGTCGCGCAAGTGTGACGAACCAACACATCGCTTTTTATAAGAAATATGTATATATGGATAGATTTCCGCGATAAACTATGTTTAAACAACTTAGTTCACGGAATGAACCTCGTTATATTTGAGAAAATTCTCGACGCTTCGGCATCGGCTTTGATGTCATTTAAACTTCATTCGAGATTTCAATTTGCCTATCCCCTAACGAGAACTATGAGTCTTTGGGTATGACTGACCTTTTATGTGTCCTGCTTTGTCATTTATGGGGCTAGAAGTGAAAATTTTACGGGAATGTTATTTGACGGGAGATGCATTGGGTTGGGGAAAATTTGTTGGTTTAAGGATATTGCGTAATTGACATGTGCGGGGTAATAATAGATTTTGATATGACGGGTAAACGTTGGCTATTATCTTTTGTTTTCTGGCATTGTGGGCGATTTTCCATTTCAATTGCCTCACCTACAATTCTGTTAGTGAAATAGGAAATGGGAGCAATGGTTTTAGCCTACAAAAAATTAATTTTGCAGATCTGTTTCTTTACTATGTTTGGCAAGTGCCAAACTGTTATCGCTTTTCCGTACGGTCAGAAACTGCTCACATACTCGGAAAATATTTGCCGATTTGTTTGAACCTATATAGGTCCTTTGGAACACCAAGGTATTTTATAAAGTCCTTGGGATTTATTCATACTGGTCATAAAGACCATACGTATGTTTTACCTCATTAGTATGTGACTTATTTTATTAGTGATGCCTCTGATATAAGGTAGAAATGCTTTTTGTTGATTAGGAGAAATTTAGAATTAGACGTTAATGTTTTATTTATATTTTTGGTTATATTCGTTAAGGATTTGTTGCAATATCCATTTTGCGGTAGAGTAGTGGTAATGGTATTAATTTTTGTTTTGCGGTTCTTCATATTGGAAAGTCTGTTGAATCTGGTGAGGAGGGATTTTGCAACTAAATGATATTGGGCAGGGTGATGATGGGATTTGGTATTTAGGTAGCGGTTAGTGTGAGTGGGTTTTCTATAAACAATATAACGAAAGCTGTCAGTAGAAGGATTTCTTGTTATAAGAGTATCTAAGAAGGGAAGGAAATTATTATGTTCAATTTCCATGGTAAATATGATATTGGTATGGATTTGGTTTAAGTGGGAAAAAAATTATGGGGAGTTATTATGTCCATGAGGCCAGATAACAAAAGTGTCATCGACATAACGTATCCAGCAGTTAAGTTTAAAGTGAAAGAGAACAGGGCTTTTGTTTTAAAGTCGGTCATAGAAAGGTTACCAATGACAGGTGAAAGTGGAAAATCCATGGGAGTACCAATAGTTTGTCGATAAAAGTTATTTTGAAAGGTAATCTAAATATTGGATAGGCAATAATTAATTAAGGAGAGGATATTGTTATTTATATTATAGGTTGACTTCAATAACTTTAGGGTATCAAAAATTGTGATATTTGTAGACAAAGAAACAATATCAAAGCTGACCATGATATCTCCTTTGCCTATATGGAAGGTTTAGAGTATTTCTAGAAAATGGTAGGATTTTGCCTGCTCTGTAAGATGTTGGAGACTTTTAGCAGTTTGGTTAGGTTGTGGGTGGGAGAACCAAAAGTACTAACTATGGCGCGTGAAGGAATGTTTTCGTTATGAATTTTTTGGGGATTATATAATTTAGGAATTCTGGTGAATTTTTCTTGGGGTATGAGTAGTTTCTTGGTTTCAGATGATAGATTTGAATTAGTAATGAGAGTTTCGGTTTTATTTTAGATGTAAGTGGTAGGGTTATTGGGTACATGGGGATAAACAGAGGATTTAAGTAAATTGTGCATTTTACCGATTGAGTCTGCTGTATTTAGGATCACTGTAGCGTTGCTCTTGTCTGCCTGTAAAATAGTAATATTATTATTTCGTTTCAGAGTTTTTAAGGCGCGCAATTCTACTGGTATGTTGAGAAATCAAAGCGAATATTTTAGAATTGAAAAAATTAATTATATGTCGGGTTTCTTGTTATGTTTGGCCAAAGCAGAAGGAATATCACCCCTACGTGCAGCAGTTTTTATCATACAGGTTACAGAAACCCAGCCTATACTAATGGTTATCTAAATGCAAAATTCCGTATATACATACACAATATACATGCATACAATTAGTGGACAAAATAATGGGAACACTTGTCAAAAGTGGAACATATTTTGCTCTGTGCCTGGTAATACTAGGCCCTGAGTAAATCAACCGTTTCTTGTTTGTTGCAGGTATATATGGACTATGTACTAATAATAGAGTGAGAGAGTGTGGTTGTGCACGCTATGCAGGTGTGGTGAGTGACCAGTGTGTTTAATTGTTGGTGCTCGTCATTTGAGAACAAAACTGCGACGTCATGTGGTGCAACACAAAGCTCAAAATTTATGATCGCATACGCATTGCACGGTAAAACAGGGTTGGCAAAGCATAAGAGTGGTCTAAAGACAAAGTTGCAGGATAGAGACCGCCGGGCCTTAAAATATGATGTGATGTCGCAGAAGAACATACAAAATTCCTTGTCATCATTGGACTTTATTTAATTTTAACTCTAATAATGTTTTGTGTCAATTTTTTGGGTTTTACAAAACGGCAAAGTTAATTGTTATCCATAAGTATTCCTAAATTAACTGCTAAATGGGTATTGTTTTGGCAATTTCATTCGTCCCGAGAACGCATCCTAGTCTGCTTCTTCCTTTGGCCGCTGATTTGATCAGAACTTTCTTTGAAATATAAATATAATAAAGAATAAACTTTACATTAAAATATTATTATTTGCAAGAACTGGTTAACAAATTCAACAAAATGCAGGGAAAGCTATAATATAGTAAGATAGGATTAAAATTCGTTGAAATGGTTCTTTTCCAGGATTGGATAATCGTATCGCAAAAATGTATACGAACTTAGGAGTATTATAAGGTTTGAAGTTTGCATTACATTTTATTCTCGGTAAAAACCTAATACTCTTATTATATAAGGTGGTTCATTAATATTGTCTGCAGACTTAAAAAAAGTGGGTTCATCTAAAATTATTTAATCAAAATTTCTTGGGTATAACACCTTTGTTGGACAAATTATTTTAGTCTATGATATCGATTTATTCCAAATTTCGTTATGGTTATAATTCAATATAGCATGGCGTTGTGGATAAAGCGTAGTTTATTCACAAGTATTAAATAAAACTACTAGTCCACTCTCGATGCAAGTAACGAGAGCGGCAGGCTCTAAATGAAAGAGGCATGTGATTTCATTGTACTGCAGTGGGAGCAGCAATAGAGCGAATGCAATCTCTTAATTAGCAATCGGTCGCAGGTGACGCTGCAATACCACATCACACCCGTTTAGTCTCTAAACACCGCTGCCCGTTGAGAGATTCCAGTTTATAGCGGTCTATTGTGCGGTTTCATTGCACCCTTTCATCTGTATGCAATGGGCATCTCACTGCAGTGCACAATACAAATTAATTTGTATTGAAATTACGTGGTTTGCAACTTTTCAGATTTGCATATTGCACCCTTACAACGCAGATAACATGTTGCTTGATCTAACAGAGTAACTTGTAGAATGCTCATATGATATGCAAATAATGTCATCATGCACTACGAATATATGTTCCTAACACAAGATATATTTTATATAAACATGTTTTTGCAAAATTATTTTTTAATGTTTTTTCCATGTCTAATAGTTAAGGGTGGCTGAATTTGGAGTATCTGCATGCCCATGATTTAAAAAATAAAAATTAATATTTTCATATCTTTGCTCTCACTGCCCAGTCATTGTGTATCATCTTTGATACGGAGCGCTGGGGCAAACACCGATTTTTGCATGCCGTTAGTAAACGCTGGTTTTACACATCATAACGTTCTGTATATCAAATATTTTCATTATTTCTCAAACTTATTTAACTGTTTTAGTACAAATATCTTTAAAGTATTCCCGCAACTTCTCTGTATTCCAAATTAATAGAACTTGGCTTTACTTATTATATCTGCTCTATTCATAATTACAACGTTTACGATCTTAGCTATCCTTTTTTCAATACTTCTACCGACAATATTTTATAAACTCTTTGTAATTCTTAGTTTTAAAGATCAAAAGCTGTTTTCTTAGCGGACCCCTGCTAGGTAGTTTGCCTGTAAGGTAACTTCCAAGTTGGAGACCAGCTTCTACTTTTGTCATGTCTGTCGTCTGTCACGCCTTATAACTTTTGATCTAGTAATCATGTCTGTTGTCTGTCGTGTATTCAACCAAGGGCCATAAGTCAAATGCAGACGCCAAAAATCAACCTGATCGGAAAATCTCGAGACGTGTTTGACCACTCTGCTTTACCTGCAAAGCAAATTTTCGCTGGTGTCTGCGTTGTATAAATTTCATAATAAGTTAAACTTTATCTAGTTCTTCTTCTTTATTGAAACTTTCCTTACTGCTCTTAGTTCTTTGTATTTTTTAGTTGCTCGTTGATTCGGCTTATGTTGTCGTACGCCTATATTCATTTATTTGATTGGAGATTTCCATTAATAATTCTTCTAAATTTTTCAGGTCCTTTTATCTGGTTCTCTCATTTACAAGCTCTGTTATTGATTTTTGGCATTTGATTCTTTTCTTAAATATGACGCGATTCTACCCGTGAACTAAGTTATTTATGCATTGGGTTGAAGAAAGTTTGTTTGTTAAAGGTATTGTATAATTGACCGTGGAGGGTAATAAGGAATTTTAATATAACTGGTAAACGTTTGCATTGTAGGCGTTTTTCTATTTCAATTGCCTTACTTATAATCTTGCTGATGAGGTGGGAAATGAAAGCAATGGTTTTAATTTGCGTATAATTAATTTTGGAGTTTTCTTATTATGTTTGGCAAGTGCCGAACTATTATCACTTTTCCATACGGCCAAAAAATGCTCATATATTCGGCTGCATGTTTGCCGATTAAACCATTACTACCACCCTACTACAAAATGGATATTTCAAAAGATCCTTAATTAATATAATCAAAAATATAAATAAAATAATTAACTTCCAATCTCAAAACCGCCCTGACCAATTAAAAAGCATTCTTATCTTTTATCGAAGACATCACCTATAAAATAAGCCGCATTTTAATGCGGAAAATACACGCGCCGTTTTCACAACCAATAACCAAATATTTGGGTTTATCTGCACACCAAAGAATCACTGTTCCAATGGATCCCAAAAAGTTTATGAAATGCCTTGTTATTTATATTAAAGATTGACTTCAATAACTGTGGGGTATCAGGAATTTGGATATTCGTAAAGCGACGACGTCAAGACTGACCGTGATGTTACCTTTGGTATTTATAGAAAATGTTAGAATGATGACTAATCAGTAAGAAATTGAAGAGTATTGGCAAAATATTTAGCTAGGTTGTGGGTGGGAGAACCAAAAGCATTAACTGTGGGGCGTAAAGGAATGCTCTCCTTATTAATTTTTTGGAAACTATACAATTTATAAATTTGGAGGATTTTTATCAGGGTATAGTGGAAGGGAAAGAGAGGGAAAGGAAGGATGTAAGGGGTATAAGAAGAAGAAGAAAGAAAGGAATGAAGAGAAAGAGAAGAAGAAAGATAGAAAGAAAAAGAAATCGGGAAAAAAGGAAAAGAGAGGGAGGGAAAAAGAAAGAGAGGGCAGGAGAAATGGAAAAAGGAAGAGGGGCGAGGGAGAGGGAAAGAGAGATTATTCCCATAAACACTGTTACAAAATCAAACTAACCTTTGCATTACACAGCATAGAATTTTCGTGACTTTAACATAAAGTTCTAACTTACATTATATTTTCTGTCAAGTTTGGTTATTTACCAATAGAGTGGGATCACAAAGAAAACCGTACTGCTGTAACAGCATTACATAGGTGTGGAACTGAAAAAAGTTTAACCTTTAAGACACTGCATCCCTTCGGTATTTGCCGTATGTTATGTATCGGGCTATAAAATTGCTTAATGAGACTAAAGGTGTCGAGGGTCATGCAAGATCTGGAAGACCACGTTCAGTTTGGACTGTTTATGCAGTCAAAGACACAAGCATCCGAATTAAACAAAATTCTCTTCCTATTCAGATGACTACGTGCGGGGAGATGCAAATTTCCAAAACTTTGTCTTGTACCATTAAGCAAGTTTTGGATTAGCTGCTTATAAAAGCTATAAGAAACATTTGCTGACGAATGCCTTAAGAAACGGTAGGAGAAAAAAAGCAAAGACATTGTTGACTGCATATACGCATGGTTTACAAATAAAAGAATGTTTACAGCGGAAAAATGTTTGAACAAACAAAATCACAAAGTGCAAACTAGGTTATTTAAAAAAGCATTTCAACCACTACCAAACCTTTGGAAAGGCCATTATTCAGCCTTTGTGATGTATTGTCGAGGAACGTGTTTTGATGGAGTAATTGACATTTGTTTTTGTAAAAAGAATTGAAAGTTCGGCCGCTGTGTATCACCGCTGTTTTAAAAGGTGTAGTAAAACCTTTGAAGCACAAGCTTTTTTTAAGATAAGACGTGAATCTTCCAAGAAGACTATGCAATTCAAACATGTCTGAGCAATAATGTGCCTAACTTTCTAACAGCAAAGGATTGGTCTTCTGGTAACTCAGGCTCAATCTATAAGATTACAAATTATGGACAGTGTTAGAGGGCATTCTTTTCTCAAAAAATACCTGAATGTTGACTCTTTGAAGCAAACACTGACAACTGCAATAAATACTTTTTCAATGGGTGTAATGCGTACTGCCATAGACGAATGCCTTAATGTTTGTGTAAAAACTATAAGCCGCTTCTGAATAAATCCGTTGTAATAATACTTAACAATAACCATTTCATAAATCCCAGAAATATAAAAAAATTATTAATTGTTTTTATTCTGTCTTTCTTATCAATGTGTAATAGTATTTATTGATATACTATGTGTATTATAAATGTTTTTTTTTGTGGTAGCCGTTAGCTCTAATGTCTTCAATAGTACTACACCCTTAAAAACTTCCTGAGCTTCTCTTATTTTTTTAGAGCCAAGTCACGTACCAGATAATTGCTGTATTCTTCTGGATCTATTATTGGTTTTAATATATAACGTGTGTCTTGTGAGTTAAAGCCTCATACCCACACAAGAAATGAATAGCTGCTTTGTTTTTCTGCCTGTTTCCTCTGAGAAAACAATGTCTTATAACTAGATCTCTTATAATTCGTAGATGATTCCTGCTTTATGCTAACAGTTCTTTAGTTCGTTTACAAAATGATCCTTTTATAAAAGTAGTTTCATGTTTCTGCCCAGTGCATTTTTTCAGCATTTTTAATGTAAATTTCTGGTTTATTTTGCCTGATACACTGAATTGTAACTACTATCATCGCTTGTAAAACGGATGTATATTTTCCTAATGAAAAGTTTAACTGCAAGTTTCTGTTTTTACAGTATATACTTATTTCTATTCATAATGTTAACCTGAAAATTTATTTTGAATGCGAATTGTCGTCATATGATCTGTTTCCATATCAATGCCTTCATTTAATTATCTTTAAAGTAACATCCTTGAGCACCGTTGCCAGTAGTTTTGCTGCACGTCATAGTTCGGCTAGAATCCTTAAATTAATTAGTAAGGCCGAATAATATATAGATTTAAATGTCTTCCACAAAATTAATACTAACGTATTCATTTGTTTTTAATACAATTTTAGAAGTAAAATTCTTTGTGATTGTAGATAACTTCCATTGTTGTACATATTTCCTTACATTCTTTTCGTTTTTAAAGCTGCGATTTCCTTAAGAACATTCTCTGATTCCATTGTGCCATTGTGATATTGTAACACGCAAACGCAATATAGCAAGTAGTTTGTATCCTGTCATTGGAGTCATTTTATTACACTTATCTAGAATTCCCCAAATAAGTTACAAGCAAAATTTATGTGAAGAATTAACTAAATATTTTTTAGAAAATGAATGATACAGTTTTTAGGTTTCTAATGTTAATGCCAATATTTTAAAAGCATTAAATATATACAACAGATGTAAGAATGTAAGAATTAGCAGAAATTAGATTATTTTTAAGCCTATTTGATAATTAAAAACAGAAAAAAAGTTGCAGTTCTAGATACTCTACGGCTGTGATTTTATGTTATCTATTTTTTATGAAACATATACAAGGTAAGCGCTAAAGCTTTTAGTCCGACTATGTTCCAGAGCGATAGAAATAAAACAATACCCCTGGAAAAATATTTTGAAGCTTTATTTGCACAAATCTTCGGAGAGAGTTTATTCCAAATTTCTTTTTTATTATTAATATATAATTAGTTATCAATCAGAATTTACAAGAGAATTTTTTAAGCTAATACCCTGGCTTAAGAACTAGACAGTTCTTTCTTGACGTGATGAGGTCTTCTTCATTGACAAGCTTTTCTTAAATATTGTTTAGATCGCTAGACATACCAATTTGAGATCATACATAATGTATTTTATTGTTTTCTCTGTATTATTGTCATATTTGACTTACTAGTACAACCCCAAAATTCAATACCATATTTGTTTGAGAATTGTTTTGTAAATTAGTAGTTTATTTTTAAGTGGTAATTTAGACTTCCTGTCAATTTGTTATCTAAAGGCATTCCTAGGTATTTTGCACTAGATGATATAGGTATTTGT
This sequence comes from Sinelater perroti, assembly GCA_036346155.1. NCBI lineage: Eukaryota > Metazoa > Arthropoda > Insecta > Coleoptera > Elateridae > Sinelater > Sinelater perroti. The sequence continues at coordinate 3,651,911 of JARFIY010000005.1, read as the reverse complement.
ATGTTATTGAGATAAACAAGGAGGCACTGGTTTTTACGCACGGTGAAGTTGACTTGTACAGATTTATCTTTATTGATCTTAATTTTCTATTTCTGTCTCCACGTTTGTATTTTATTTAGATAATTTGTAGAGTAGCTATTTGTGGGTCATTGTTGGAGGAAAGGATATATAATAGCAAAAGTTCTCATTGCAGTATCATCATTTACTGGTAAATTTGAAGTATACATATAATAAGGGTCCCAGGTCATTACCCTGCGGTACGCCAGACTTGATTGGTTGCATACCTGACACATCTTCATTGACTCTTGTTTTAAATTATCTATCACTTAAGTAGGATTTTAGAAAACTATAATACGTTAAGGGCACAGAAAGTTCTGACATTGTATAATAGGCCTGAATGCCAAATTTTGTCGAAAGCTTTACATACATCTAAGAATACCGATGTACAAAATTTTTTGTCTTCAAAAGTTTTATTAATTATGTGACAGATTTTATGAGTTTGTAGTATCGTAGTGTAATTTTGACGAAAGCCGAATTGGTGTTGTGGTATCCTTTCTTTGCTGTTAGGATCAGCGACTATTCTTTGCAATATAAGTCTTTTCAAAAGTTTTGAGATGGTAGACAACAAGCTTATTGAGGCGATATGATGAAAACTTTGTTTAAGGCTTTGTCCTGTTTAGGAGCTAATATAATATCCGCAGCTTTCAATTGCTTGGGCCAGTAATTTAACTTAAGGATAGCATTAAATATGTATGTAAGTAGCACTTAATTTTATTTGGTAATTCCTTTATCATTTTGGGTGTCACACCATCTGTTTCAGGGGCTTTGCGAAGATTAAGTTGTTTGATTTCTTTGTTAATCTTTCTAGGAGAAAAAGTTTTTATTCCAAGAGCATTGGTTAGAATGTTACTTAATTTTCTTTCTATGTCATCATCGCAGACGTCATTGTTGGGGGTAATGGCGTCCGCAAAGTACTCTGCAAACAATTTAGCCTTTTCCTCAACAACAGCCCATCGTGAATCTGTGTCTGCTTTATTCAATATGGGGGGCACTTAATTTTTGGGCTTTCTTGCGTTTTTTACCGGCGTTCCAAATTGAATTGCCATATCTGTTCAAGCTAGTTATATAATAATAAAAGAATTAATTTTGTACTTCATTAATTTTATGTTTCAACTGATTGCTTAGACGATTTTTTATTAGCAGGTGCTTGGATCCGGTGCCATTTTGCTTTAGCTCTTCTTTTCATAGCTATGAGTTTTTAAACTCTATTGCAACGTTGTATGTTTGAACTCTGAAAATATAACGGAGGCGAAGCTTTTTGGGCAGCTTTTTTAGGGATACTGATACAATTGTTTAATGCTTCATCAATTGCTTCCGGTTTTTTAGGCTAATATTAAGTTTAAATTTTCTTGGATATGATCTTGGTATGCTTTCCAATTAGTTTTTCTATTATGTAGTCTGACAATCTGCTTTTGATGTATGATAAGAGCTGATAGTTGCTATTATTGGCCAGTGATCCGAGAAAAGGTCAAAGCTAGGAACATTATCTATGTAGGGCGATGAGATGCCATTCGTTATGAAGAGATCCAGTAGATCGGGAGAGTGTAAATCTGGTCGATTTAAAGGCCACCGTGTCTTATTATTGGAATGTGTCGCTATTACAAAATAATCAAAAAAATAAAAATTGCAAATTATTTATGATTATAATTTGAAAATAAGTTAACGTTAAGGTTTATAATAGTTTTCAAATGTGACTGGCAACTTCAATAATTTTTTATACAAATTTCTAATTTATTTGAAATAATTTGTCATAAAACATACAAAAAATAAAATGTACTTTGTAAATAATAACCGTAACTAGTAAATGATCAAATACGCTAAACTAAATATGACTTTTGTCTTTTAAACTAAGGAAATACGTAATTTGTGGTGCCACTACATAAAAAATGCTTTTAATTATATTAACCCTCTATAAACTATATTTTGAAACAAATCAGAAAATAATTACTAATTTTTTAATTCTTAGAGCAGTGTTTATTGAGAGACTAATTTTTGCTTAGTTGGAGGTTAAGAATGAGCATTGCATGCAAGCAAATTCTTCTAACTGAAAAACAAAAGCCATGTACGTGTGCAGCATGTCGCAAAATTACTTTAAATGTGAAGAAATTGCCCCTTTATCGCTGCCGCAACGTGGCGACATAATGCACTCCGCCACTTCAGTTGCAACAACAAACACGGCCCAAAGAACACGCGCTGTGCAACGCAGTAATCTGCCGTTTTTCCCCATACCCGAGATTCGTTCGGAGGCGGAAGTCTTTGTAGTGCTTTAACGAACATTCCTGCCTGGAAGCACTCTCATGCGTCATAACAGCGCTACACAACGACATTCCGCGAGCTGCTGGCGTGCTCGACGAATTTTTGAGATTCCCCGGGATACGCCGACGCAAAATTGTTTTCGGGAAGGAAGCTCATTTTAGTCTGCCGTCGAGCTGCTACTTATTCAATGAAAACCGAGGTACCTCTGCCGTTAAGTCAAAGCTGGCGGATAATGCTTATTGAGTTATGATTCAAATGTGCCGCAAAACCTTGTTTATTCGGAATAATTTTATATATAGCTTTATATAATGATATTCTATGTATATGATAAAAACGTGTATTTAAATAAATTTGTTATTGTATATATATGATTGACTTCACTTGTCATGTTTTCGTTGTGTAATTATAGTTGAATATTCATTTGCTTATTTAATACAAAGCATTGCAAATAAACTTTACTCTTATATTTTGTTGCAATCATTGTTACAAATACAATACGAAGAAGAAACGTTTAATTAATAGGTATACCGTGCAATTTTGTTTTTTGGGTAACAAGGAATTGAAATGCCCTGTTAATTTAAATTCGAAATTCTCAGCGTTTAAAAGATTTTGAAATACATAGTTTTTCAAATTTTATTATAAATTCATTTTTTTAAACTAAAATTGTGTCAAAATAATATTGATAAACATACATGTGAAAGCGGTCACAAGAAAGAATCTGGTGTCATTAAATGATTAAGTGCGACGGCTAAACAACAAAAATTTTATTTGCTCGTGCTCGTGTGAGCAGTTGCTCCGTTTTGCTAAAAATATACAGTAATACAAATTAAATTTTATAATTTCAGTTGTGCCTCGTTTGGGTTATATAAACCTTAATAGAGTTAATATCTAAACACATGGCAAAGTCTACTAAAACCACCAAAAACGTCGTATATTTGTGAAATAAGTTTTAAAGAATATAACAGTCGATTTTAATTTTTGCAATAAAACTTGCATTGACTCATGAAGCTCATTTTTCATTTAATAACTTTGTGACCCTGTCGCATCTGAAGTAGTGGAAACCTATGTGCTATTCACGAAAACTCAATACGTCCATAGGAATGCACTGTTTGGTATGCACTATGGGCAAGATAAATCATTTGCCAGTATTTTATTGAAGACGAAGCTGGAAATGCTATTGGAAAATTCTAAACAACTTTTTTTCAAAGATACTAATTATCTTGACTTGAACAAATAGTCCAACTTGAATGACATGCGGTTTCAACAAGATGGAGCCACATGTCACACAGCACCTGATACATTCATCTTACTTCAAACCTGATCATACTATCCCGCAGGAAAGTGACATTGGCCGTCGCGATCTTGAGATTCAACTCCATCAGATTTTTTTCTTTGATGTTACTTCAACGAAAGGGTTTATGTCAATAAACCTGCTACGATTCCAGGGCTAAAAAATATTAGAGGTGTAATTGCTGAAACAGAGCCAGGTTTATGAAAAAATATTGGGCGCATATCAGCAAAGTTATGGAGGGCATTTTCCCGACATCATACTTTATACATAATTGCTAATTTTGTACTTTACACAAAGCAATTAAATGCGGATTGTTCTATTTTTGTTTTATTTAGAAAAACCCCCTGAATTTCAAATTGAATTACTGAATAAAAGCATCTTCAATAATTAAGCTTTGTAATTCTTTGCAGACAAAATTATAAAAATTGCAAGGGGCTGGTCAGTACCATTATCATTCTTAAAAATGAAAAAGCCAGTAACTCTTTACATCTCTTTATGATATCAAAGTTGAACTTGCTGGCGCAGCCCCATAGTTCCACTGCATAGGACCAAGTAGACTCGATAATGGTTTTATAGATCAGTAGTTTGTTGTCCAATGGTAGGAGCGATGTTCGTCCAAGTAGCTAATAAATATTTTTAAATCTTAGTCCTGTGTTTCGTTTTCCCGTTGATGTGCTTCCGTCAGGTGAGTATATTGTTTAGATGTAGTCAAGTACTTTATTGTGCTGGATTGAAGCATCTCAATGTTGTTTCGGTAGATTGGAGAGCACTGCTCTTTACGCAAGGTCAATGTCATATGTCTTGATTTGGATTAATTTACTTTTATTTTCCATAACTTAAACCAACCTTCAAGTCGGTTAAGGCAGTTTTAGACATTGTGTGATGCGATATGTGCGTCGTTATGACTCGCGAGTATGAGTGTGTAGTTGGCAAATGTACCTATAGTTGTAGTGGGTGTAATTGGTAGGTTAGAGGTATATAGTAGTTCTGAGACTTCGTTTTGGACTGGCGTTTTAAGTTGGCGGTTAGTTGTTAGTTAAATAATAGTTTATAGAATTGAAGTGGTAATATTTGTTGTATTTTGTGCATGAGTTTTTCTAAAGCTTAGCTAACGTCGAGCACAATGGCTGTTCAGTAAGATTTTTTAAAGCAGTATTTATTATTTGAGTGATCCTATGGCACTGTTGGATTGTTGAGTGAGACCTACGAAAACTAAATTAGTAGTTTGGAATATAGTTTGTTTCTGCAAAGACTGGGCCAAGATTTGTAGCACTAGCCTCTCAAGGAGTATGGAAATCACCTATAACAAGCTTATAGGTCGCTTTGATGCATGATCTTTATACGGTTTGGCGATAATTATTATTTCTCCTTTTTGAATCCTGTGGGCCACTAGGGGAGTCTCAATATCACATTAAATATGTAAGTTAACAGTATGATTGTCTTTTTTGTGAGATTACTTAGCATTATGGGTGTGATTTAATCCAAATCTGACGATTTATTGACATTTAGTCGCTGAATTTCACATTTAATGTCTTTAGGAGTGACTGACGGTGTGATCGTAGAAGATGTTTCTGGTAGTGAAAGAATTTCTAGTGATGGGGCATCTATTGTATTTTCATGCAGTTGGAATATATTAGATAGATGGTAGCCAAATTGATTTGCTTTTTCTTTGGTATCCAAGTGCTGGATGTAATTTACGTATAAGTTGGGGTTTTAAGAAGGATTTGATGAGTCTCCAGATCGAGTTATTTAGCTATTTAGATTTATCACATAACTTTTACACAAGTCGTCTTTTAGATTCTTGAGTTTTGCCTTTGGTTGATTACATAGATTGTTAAATCATTTTTTCTGTCTAACCGATAGTGAGTTCTATGCCATTGACTCTCCGTTATTGAGAAACTGGTTGTTTAACCTCCAAGAGGATATTATTAGTTTTCTTGCAAATTATGAGGAAAGTGGCTAGTTGAGCTGCCATTTTTAACGTTGTGTTTAGTTGGTTGGCTGCTTTATCTACTTCTTTTAAATTATTTAACTTAACTTGCAAATCTATACTTCCTAGAGGATGCAGTTCCCAGTTTGTTTTAGAATTGTGAAGTATTTTGGGAGGTTCTTTGTGCATAACACTTGCACCGGTTGTTGCAATGATTGGTGTATAAGTTGTTGATAAGTCCTTGATTGCAATAATATCTGTATAGTTTATCGATATTAAAAAAGTTGAGAAAGTCGGGAGTTTTCTTGGGGCCCGTAGGCCAATAAGTTGGGGTCTTGTTGATAAGTAGCTATATTTGTTTTCTTGTAAAACTTTGTGTAGCAGCTCTCTTTCTTTAGTTGTGACTAATCGAGATCCCCTAGTGTACTTACTAGTGAAATCTCTTCCAGAAGTGAATTTGGATTTCAGAATATAAAAAAAAAGTTTTTAATGTTTACTTTTTTAATGTTATGTTTAGAGAGGCAATAGAATACAAAAACATTTAGCTCGTACGGTAGATGTGGCCTGAAGCATTTTGTTCTTATATTTCGGGAGAGCGTAATGTTTGATTCATTGTTTTATTAGCTGTTCTTGTGTGTCCAGTTTATTGGGATGGTTAGTGTAATAAGTTATATAACTTGGAACCTTGAAAAGGATATTTCTGTGAAATGTGTTTTGCTCATTAGTAGTATATCAATAAAGTTTTGTTTTAGGAAAACAATTATTTCTTCTCTATGATTTGAAAAGCCGTTGGCGTTCCATTGCGCTATTCTGAAAAATGTATCTGTTGCTTATTTGCTAATTAACATTATAAGCATGTTTAAAATCATGCTGTTTTGCTGGAATGGAATTATGTAAATTGTAAATTTTTATTTAACCTTTTTATATTATTATATTATAGAAAGATAAACAATGTTATGAGTCTTGTGTAAACACAAAATTTTTTTTGTAAAGGTAGGCATTTAACATTCTTTGTAAATTTTTTTGTGTCAATTCTTAAAAATTGTGCTGGTTTCTACTCCTATATACGTGGTAGGTTTTGAATTGCTAATACTTGTCTTTATAAATTAATAATAATAAATAAATATATAAATAAAAACTATAATATGTATTAACTCAATATGAAATAGCATTGCGAATAAAACTGCACTTTATCATAGGGCATTAAAGTATATCTAAATGCATCGTTACATTGAAATAAGTGAACTAGTGGTAAAAGTTTCACAACCACAATACATTTTCATTTTCATTCAAGTGATTAAAATTGCACAACATAACATTTTGGTGTCCATTACTACATTTTAAAATGTATTATCTAGTTCAGTTATTAAAAATAACCGTAAAAATAGCAACGAATGTCCTACATACGTAGTTCTTAAAACATAAAACTGCCTAATATATTTATTATACGTTATTATATTGTATAGTACATATTTAAAAATTAATATTATTCCAGCATTCTTACTTTTGCAACAATTCTTTCACTATTTTTTTACATATTTTATGAACCACTGCGTATATACAAGTTTAATGATGTTCCCTGCCTTGTTTTAAATACAAGTGTGTTTATAACTTTGCAAAAAAAACATTTGAAAATATAGAACATTAAACTATTTAAAGTTAGAATTATCTGGGCTCACTTTATTTACTTTTCAATTATAAAATTTTAAAACAAACAAATATAAAGAAGACATTGCTAACTGCTAAATTTAAAGACATGTGTAACAATGGCGCACAACTGTTAACAGTGAGAGATAATGTGAAACTGTCAAGAAATTGCTTACACCTATTAGAAGGAAAATGCCGGGAGATTACGCGTGTGCCCGAAACACTCAGAATTCTTCCTACTTTTTAACGTTAGGCTTGCGTTTTTCTAATTTGTAAATGATAGTGACTTCGAGGTCAGCGTACGCTTCTAATCGCATATCTACACGCTTCTTCCGCGTGAGATTTTTAAACAGAATTCCTGGTGGCCGTCGGGCCAGGTGCAAATATGTTTCCGCAACTAATATACGTTAACAATAGATATAAACAAACAACAATATCTATATCAACAACAGCTTCAAAACCTAGCACCAGTTCAATAAACCAGTCATCGTTCACCAGTACAAACAATGTTTTATTTAAAGTCCGAGCTACACAAACTACCCACAGTATTCCAAACACACCAACTCCTTAATATGCAAAATTTCAATTTACTTTTACAAGTAGCAATGCATACTGCCAGGAATTGTAAAACAGTAGAGAACAAAAAGACCAAAAGTTAACCCAGACGCAAATAACAGCGCAAAAAAGCACCAAACTAGTAGCTACATCAGACAATTAACACAAAAAACTCATACGAAAAATAAATCTAATAACCAACAAGAAAAACTAATAAAACTTTCGCCATTTTTGTAAGTGGAGTCGCAAATATAGCCCTACTGCAAAATTTGTTAAATACATTAGCTGCCGATAACTACATTTTAAAAATATTAAGTAATAATCAGGTAAAAATTTAAGCAACAAAAACTCAAAGGTATCCCATAATTACAATGTTGAAAAAAGCTACACAGTACATTTACCAGAAGAAAGATAAGAGAAGCTTCAAAGTGATACTAAAAGCGTTAGACTCATCTACAGATGAAATTTAAAAAAAAAGCCACAAGTTAAAGTCAATAATATACAAATATTACAACATGATAACGACTTAAATATGGAATAGGAATAGTGTCAAAGCTACTACTATGTTACGCATGATGATAAGTAAACAAGCTTAAAATAAATCAAATCAGGTGTGCCGCTAATATTGTATATGTCCTTACGGTCCACGAGCACTACAAGGAACAAGCAATAACAACTTTGGCTAACCACACCACGCTGATTGCATGACACCGAAATCCCACAACATATCTAATCTGGTCCAAGAAAATATCATCAAAATGGAGAAATGGGTTACAACTTGGAGAATCTGTACATGTAACTTTTAACACAAAAAGATACACCTGTTCAATCTACTACAGCAAGCAAGCTATATTTCAAGGTACAAAAGCTATATTTATCTTAAATGACTAATATAGAAGCCCCACATTGAAATAAAAAGAAGCAATTAAACATCAAATTAAGACAGCTCTATTGAATAATTGGAACAAAGCCGTAACTTTCACTAGAAAATAAAGTGCCCATGTGTAAAGCGAGTTTTTAATTACGGAGTGTAGTTATGGGGCTCTGATGTTAATTCTAACATCAAAAATTAAACATATTTTAATCTAAGTTTATATGTGAAGTTAGGCCCTATAGTTTGTGGCCAGTACGATACTAAGGAGAAACTTACAAATACTTACAGTTGAAGAGGTAGCCGAACAACTCTTATTTCAATCACTACTTAGTATAAAAAAAATAGAAATAAAAAACAAGACAAAAAAAGACTATGACAAATAATAAATATAAAAGTAAGTTAGTAAAAGAAATAATCAGGAAACATAAAATTATAGACGAAGATATAGCCAATGTATACGAACAGAAAACACAGACAGAATTAAAGAAAATTATAGAAAGTTTAAACAACATGGCGGTAAAAGAAATTTGTAGAACAACAAAAGATTAATTAATATAAATAGCAAAAGAAACATGCGGATGTACCAAAACGGAGGAAACCAAAAAACAAACAAGATGGTGAATGAGGAAATTCAAAAGAAAGTAGAATTGAAGAAAAAAAATTGAACATATTTTAATAAAAAGAACAACAAAAATTATAACAAATACAAAAAACAAAGATTAACAGTCAAAAAGGTAAAGAAAAAGCGAAACAACGAACCTGGGAGGAATTTGGAGAAAAAATGAAACGAGATAAAAAGAGCAACCAAAAATAATTTATTGGAATATTAAAAATACTATGAAAAGGTAAGCAAAACAGAAATATACACAAAGCAACTAATTACGGCGGAAGCAGTAGAAGAAATTAAGGGAACTATATAAAACACCAAAAATGTAGGAAATAAAGAAATTAAGAAAAAGGAAATAATAAAAGCCACAAAGATGTTAAAACGAGGCAAGGCGGCAAGACGCAACAGCGAGAATAATAGAAACATGGATAAAAACGGAATAGAAGTTTTAGAAAAATTATTTATTAAAATCTGTAATAAGCAAAAAATACCAAAAAACTGGGAGGTGGGAATAATATTACCCATATATAAAAAAAAGACGGCAGAGAGTGTAGAAACTATAGAGGACTTACCCTGCTCAGCATTATGTTCAAAATATATAAAACATATTCTAGAAAAAGGGTATAATACAATTGAACAACAAGTAGAACATCCACAGAACAGATTTAAAAAAGTTAAGAGGAATCCAGGATCATATATTTACAATGAAACAATTAATAGAAAATAACAGGAACAATAACAGATGTAGAGAAAGCCTTAAATAGCATACCCAGAGCAGAAGTGTGGAGTAGCTTTAAAAAACGAGGAGTAACTAAAAAATGAAAAAACCCACAACAGTTATATATAAAAAAACTAAAAACTACGCCAGAACAGGAAATATGAAGAAAGATTAAGACAAAGGAGAATGCGCAGCCCGATATTTTTAAATATAATATTTGACGACGTCTTAAAAGAAATTAAAATGTTAACAAAGAAACTGCACGTTAAATACAGGAACGTGATAATGGCGGAAATAGCCAAGAGTGCCTTCGCTGACGACTTGACAATGAGTAAACATAAATATTTGAAATGAAGCACTAAAACAAAGAAATTTAAAAATAACAATGAGAAAAAGTAATCCAAAAATAAAAATTAAAATAGAGGGACGAAACATAGAACAAATAAAGACATTCAACTATTTAGGGATAAACATACACAAAATGTAAAAGAAGACATAGAATAAACAGTAGAATAGAAAATATGACTACCTTATGTTATATACAATGTAACACATTTATAAAAAAAATAACAAGGAAAACAAAAAGCACAGTGTTTAATTTAGTGTACAAACCAATACGAACTTATGGATGCGAAAGTTGGACTGTAAATAAAACCAGACAAAGAGTAAAATACAAGGCCAGAAATGAAATATTGGAGAACGCTGAAAGAAGTTAATAAATAGGACAAAATAAGAAATGAACTGATAAGACAAAAACTAAACGTACGTCCTATTTTGGAAAGTACTGAGATACAACAATTACAGTAATTTAGACACGTAGTATGCCTGGAGGAAGAAAAACAAATAAAAAGGTTGTGGTTAGTAAAAACAACACGAAGAGACACAGAGGAAAACCAAGAAAAACATAGAACAGTGTGATAGTGGAAAATTTAAACAAAATTGAAGTAACATGAAATGAAGGAACAAGAATAGCAAGAAACAAAAAGGAATGGACCATATTCATAAGCACTAACAAGCTTTAGAAATAAAGTGTGATATCTTAACA